>JAEDXJ010000002.1:0-1281233 GCA_023014345.1 Galerina sulciceps | reverse complement strand
ATTCAGAGCATTATGCGGATCGCTCTGGTCAGCTTTTATACGAATACTCGTTACTGCTGACAGTGAGTGGCGGTCGACATCGCCGTTGCAATGGCTGATCATGACTCAGCTAGCCTTCTCCGGTCGAGCCAGAACCAATGACTGGAGGAATTTGATTCTCATTTCTCCGAAAGCAAGACGAGTGTGAGGCAACATGACCACGTCTTGCAAGGGGTTTCTGCCTTCCGGGATTCATAACAATCGAGGCTGCGTAGGTTCATCAAAACACCCAGGTTTCGCTTAAGTCCGAGTGAAATCGGCATTCCTTCAGTAAGGGTGGAAACGGGCGGACGTATACAGCCGAATCCTCGCTAGAGTAAATATCTCCACCGTCTGTTCGCCGTTTCCCTTGAAAATAGGTGAATGTATGAAAAGCTATGGTTAGGTCGAGCTTCTTGCCTTTGTCCTACTCCCTTCCCGCCTGCGGCACCACATCTCACAGAACACCTCAAAGTTGCGACTGAATAGATGGAAGTGAGGACTGCCGGTGATGGTTTGAAACCTCTGCTCAGAAATGGCTGCGCAAGGCAGTTGATGTTGAAATATGAGAGGTTATTGACTCTTGTTCAAGGAAGAAATGCGAGGATTTGAAAAATAATGCTAAGGGGATGTTAAGGCTTGGCAAGAGAAAGGGGTCAGCGCACAATAACATTTTCAAAAGGCATAGCAAGCTTTTTGTGGGTCTAGAGATGTTAGGTATCACAAGGGTGTATCACAAGGCAAGTGGTGTAGAGTGTACAATTTCAAAAAGTGAGATGTGCTCGAGCTGGAAGACGGGGCATGGGAGACCTTGGTCAAAAACTGAACAGGGTAAGATATGGGGAGAGTGGCTACTCGCGACGTCAGAGGATTCTCATCACCCTTTTCTCTCTCCAGTCGGCGGCTACGAAGCTTCATCAGACTCTTACGAAAGGAGCCAAGACATAGAAGGCCACATCTTGTTGGGACCACATATAGCCACTTAGTATTCACGTTGAGTCCATAATGACAGGACTTCGAGCCGGCGGCTCGTGGAGGGTGTGCATTGAACAATCTCCAAAGCGGGAACAAGCACATAATCCATGTTGGCAGACGAAGGTAGGGTCTTGAAAAATGACGGAGAAGCTCAAACTTCAGCAGCACGCGGCGTAGATGGTCTTATAAGCAATGACAGCAAGCCTGGCAAGGCTGGAAAACGACCATGAGATGGAAAGACGGCTCATAAGGAAATTGGCTGGGCAGGCGACGAAGGGAAAGTAGTGCCGTCTTTGTAAACCTTGCGCGCGATTGCGGTGGCAGGGCAAGTATGGTTGGACGGATGGATGGACGAACGAACGGAGATGCAACCACTGCCATTGGAGGTTCCCGACGAAAAATGGACCCTTGCTGCGACTCTCCTGGGGTATCGGAGGCTTCGCGGATTAGCAATTGGTGACCCACCTCACTCCAGGACGTGGCCTTGCAATTGATGGTGTTCTGCTTGATACTTGGATAACTTTGCTCCTATAAAGCAACAAGCCCATCCTAACTGTGAGGTACACTGATCCGAGTTTCTTGGGATGAAGCGGTGCGGGTCAAATCCGTTCCGTTGATGATGGAGGTTAGTGACAAAATGGGTGCACAGCCGCAATGCATCACTCTCAGAGCAGGTCTCCTCAAACCACCACCATCGCTGGGCGACAAACCTTCGAATCAGGCATTCGAAAGACGATCTAAAGATGGTTTCAAAGTTATTTGCACGCTATGTTCGTTTGGTTTCCAATTCTTCAAGCCCAAATGGCCATAAGGCCAGGTTACTTACTCTTCACTTCTATTCCAGGTCCCGATATTTTTGTTCTCCACTCTGCAATTTGTCCATGCCCTTCCACAACCACGACTGTCGCGCTTTGCTTACGGTTCTGTGAGCCCTATAGTTCTACCAACCCAGACAAATCACTAAAACACCATTTCTCAAAGGAAACCTTGAACCAGAGGTCATTGGAAGTAGAGGAGTTGGTGCGAAGAACACCAGCAGCCAGCAGGTGTTCGAAGCTGGATTTAGATGATGCCCAATCGCGTCAGTGCAGTAATCACTGCGAATTATTCGTCAGTTTTAACTAACTAGCTGATCCCTTTGCCGTTCAGTCCCTGGATGGACCAAACTTGAACAATATGCTCGCTCAACTTGGGGCGACGGTGACTGGACAATTACAATCAACCCTCCTGGAGTGAGTACCCCATGTTTCTTCATTGGATTCCTTCAATATAAGTGACTCCTTCAACATCAAAGTATAAAGACAGACATGCTACGATGTGCATTGACGACCCTGTTGACATCGATGTATCTGGTTAGTGTATAACACCATCCGGAAAGCATATTTACTAACACCATATGCATAGGCAAGGCCAGTTGCACACAAAAGAGGGTCGACATCCCACCAGAGAAAAAGGATTCGGACAATATCAAAGTCAGCGAGGGTTACACTAACACGGGTAATTGGAACATCACCAGTGAGCCATTTCATTTGTCATTTTCAACTGAATGACACAACCGCCTACTCGCAGATGTAACCTCGGCCGCTCATGCAGAATTTTTCTTGGCGACTTTTCAACTCCCCAATATCACCGACCTTTATCTTGAGTCCCTCGATGCAACTGGAAAGTTCATTAATGCCCCACATAATAGGTGTGTAGCTATCAGTTTGGGGAGTAAAAAGTCTAATTTTTAGCCAGTTTTGTCACAGTCGCTTCGAATGTAACTATCAGGACTACAGAGCTGACACAGGTTCCCGATAAACGATGCATTGGAACGGTGAGCTATTCTTTGCACAGCACTCGCTTACGAATTTACCGTTATTATGCTTTATCAGATCCTCCAACAAACATGTATCGTCCCGGCCGAGGGTAGAATCCCACTTGTCGCCAGCGGATACATATGGTTTAACTACAAAACCAAGGTAAACTATGGGCACCCTTTCAACTTTCACCTTGTGCTCATTTATTATTAGAGGGCACCGTTAGCAAATCCGAAAGGGGGCAAACATTCGAGATGTATGCAATCACTTAGACGTGCCCTACCCTTTGTTAATGACTCTCGATATTCCAGACACTGTAAAAATTGAAGATGTCCTCAAAAATGTGACAGATCGCTCTGCATGGATCGACTTCAACGGTTACATGAACACCACTTGGCGGGACGATTACTTTGATGAATGTGTGTTGTGTTTGTCCGTCTCTTGAAAATCATGATGTTGACTAATCCATCTTCCCTCAGGTCGATGGAATTTCAAACTCGAGTGAATTTATACAAAGGTCAACTTTGGGAGGGGACGTAAATGCAATGTTGTCTACATACTGACCATTATGAAAGGTCTGGTGGCAAAATTGATTATCTTATCATGATTTACAAGGGTTTAGCAAAGATACATTGCTAAGTGTCGAGAGTTGAAGAGCAGCTTTAAACCATGCGTCATTCACACTATGACGCTTTGATCGGGCACTGTTTACGACCTGATCAACTAGAGTTGCCTAGTGTCATTCGAAGAAAATCTTTGATTGCCTCTCCGTGAGCTCTGTGCTTCAAGGGATAGACCCATGGGCGGTATTTCCCGTCGCGTTGTCGTCTCAAAAACAGTTGACCAGGCTCTGGCCAATGGAGGAAATTGTCATAAGCCTCCGAGGTGCATTCAATTGGTGTTAGTATATCGAGGCATCTCATGACCAGTGTTGGACCGCTCGTAGCATGTTCAGGCAACGTAGAGAGTTCGAAGCGAACCCGAACGAGTCCTGCCAAACAGAGAACGAATATTAGCGGGTTGTTTTGTAATTATGAGATTGGTTCCACTTCTGTACCTTTGTAGGGGTTCAATGGAGTCTTTGTGCAGACATCTGTCACTGGGCGGTATATGGTCACCGTTTTCATGGCTTTATTCGTCACGAGCGCAAGAGAAAGTCGAGTTTGCTGTAGGTCCAAAACGAGGGCTTGATCGATGCTGTATATCCAGCGGACACCCCGGAAATTTGTGGAGGGTATCTTCTGCAGGTCAGAGACAAGGTCTTCATCGACCAAGGCTTCTTGAACCAGAAAGCTGCGGATAGGAGTGTAAAATCGATATTTGCAGATGTTGAATAAATTGATGGCCCAGGGTTCGCCGATGGTACTCTCAAGGTCTTGTCCTTCTGAAAATTCTTCGAGCTTGTCACATAACCGGAAACGCAAACTGCCTGACAACTTCGATTGACTGAATCCGTTATGATAATAAAACACGCCCTTCGTGTTTTTTGGAAAAGGGACAAGTCCTTTGCCAGTGGCCGACACGCTTCGGAATTTTACTGTCTGTGAAGAGTTCGTCGGGTGCCCGATACTCGTTGAGTTTCCTGTTACAGGGACAAGATTTAGGCGTAGTTGAAATTTTGCCGACAGGTCCATTACTTCTTGACCAATTTTCGCCATATTTTCAGGACGAAGAGTGAGGACCTCGGGTCTGGTCTGCCTGCCAGCTATGTTAACAACGTGGGACGCCTAAACAAGTCGTTTATAAAGCTCTCAGAAGACTGTACTGTTTTCAGACGAACCGTAGAATGTCTCCGGTGTGACCCAAATCTAAAGCGAATATCGGAATCTTGTCCGCAAACGAAAACATGATAGAATCTCTGGCCATTGGTTGGACAGAAAAGTTGCGAAGTTCGAGGCCGACAAGTCGCCCAAAAAAGGCAGTGGACTCTAGACTCGATGGTTGGCATACCCAAGACGAAGTAAATGAATGATCCCAGAATCTTCTGGGGATGTTCGAGGACCTAAGGACTTAACGGGAAAGCGTCAATCGGCAAGAGGTTGAAAGACTTGTAAAATCCTACCTAGACATGTCCTGACGCCTAACCTGGGCATAAATGCATTATTTTGAAGCTGTGGTTTGGTAGACAGTGTCAGGTAGCAGTTGTACAGGCTGGACACGGAGTTTTTGCTGGCTATCTAGTTTGATAGCCGAGTCGTCCTTCAATCTGTATACAGTTACACATTTTCTTTCAACGACATGATGGTTGGAGAAACATACAGCGTGAATCTCAATGGGCTCGTATGGCGGATATGATGAATAGGTGTACTTGGATGAGGAGGTGGATTTCTATGCTCGTTCCAGAAGTTTCGATCATAGTCTGAAAAGCCATCACCACCTATAAAAGTATACGCGTTCTTTGACTCCGACTACCACCACCACAATCGCCCAATTCGTTATCAACAATGCCGTTGAACTACTCCAAGTGGGACCAGCTCGAGGTAAGTCGCAAATTGCTTTCATTTGGCTGTAATAACGAGCATTTGTATCAAAACCCAGTTATCTGACGACTCGGACATCGAGGGACACCCAAATGTCGACAAGAAATCTTTGATTAGGTTTATATTGGCTTCAGCATCGAAAGTACAGATCAGCTGATTACGCGCCCAGATGGAAACAGCGCGACATTCACGAAAAGCGTGAACAGCGCAAGCACAAGATCAAAACACTGGAGGCCCAAATTGCCTGCAACAAGGTCCTTCTGCCACGAATTACCGAGATCGCCAAAAAGCTTGCCGATCCAAGTTCGGCTACCCCTTCTACTGTTTACTTCAATTCCCTTGTTGAACAATTGCGAACCAATCCATCTCGAAACTGTCCTCCTGGGAATGATCCCTCTAAGCTGGAGCATACTTACGATGGGATGCTTCTCAGCCTTCTGAACATGGTTAGTGAGGTTTCGAAAGAGAAAGTCAAAGCTGCTGGTGTGTTGGAAGCGGACAAAGAAGAGAGGCTCGCAAAGGAGTTGTCTGCAGAAATCACTGTACACGTCAAGCAGTTGGGTGAAACGATAGAGAAAGACGAGAAGCAGCTGGAAGAAGAGGAAAAAGAGCAAAAGAAGCACATTACTATGGACGATCTTCACGATGGATTCGAAAGCAAGGTGAATGGACGACCACTTATTTCTGTAGTTATTACTTCACTAACTTGCTATCTTTTTACAGTACGTTCCACCAATACCTGCTCCAGAGCCTGCACCTCACAACAAGAGCCAAAAGAAAAAAGAGAAGGTCTCCACGATTGAGGTCTTGAATCCCAAAGCAGTAGATACCTCATCAAGCAGTGGTGCAACTATAGATGCCACCGTAGACGACGAGGAGGAAGAAGAAGAGGAACTGCCTGAGTTGACGCCATCACTCGTGGCTTTCTCGAAGCTGGCCATTGGAGACTATGAAAAGTCTTTCCAATTCATCCAACAACATCGCGACGTGTATGTGCCAGGCGCTTCAGATGCCCTACTTGTCGCTGCCTTCACCGCCCAGGGCGACGGAAAGTCCAAATACGCAAAACAATGCGTCCATCAAAGTTTGCTCCTACAATACTGTGAGAAACTTGGCCGCGATGGGGTCGGCCTCTTCTTCAAGAAGTGAGTTGCATCAGTCGTTCATGGTTCTTGGACTCAACGAACTAATGTGGTCTCGAGAATGATAAACGGTGACAAGCGGGCCCTCAAAGTATTCGTCGACGATGTCGAGAGCACCTACCAACATTTAGTGAGCCGTGTCAAGATCACCCAGGAAGAAAAACAGGAGGGCCGAGAGCAAATCCAATTAGTACCGGAGAATCCAAGCCAGACCATCTCGTTCAATGTCCCCGACGGTCCTCCGCCAGCAGAGCTTGTACTCGAAGGTCCGGGCACTGAGGGTCTGGACATTGAAGAAGTTCGCAAGGCTCTGCAATTCCGCTGGGACGTTTTCCAAGGCTTCTCGACAGAGTTGCAGGATGCGCTCCGGTCTGGAGGCTTGGACGGTGTGAACAAGGTTCTTGGGGATATGGATGTTGCTGAAGCCGAAGCTCTTGTGAACAGCCTTGATGTTGCTGGAATCCTAAACTTCGCAGAGGGTGGCATTCGGGATCAAACAGGCAACGATAAATCATAATCAGTGGGGAGTTCAGGTCAAATTTTGTATTTTTCTTTCCCTCCCTCTTATATACAAGGATTGATGTAGTAATAGTCGTGATGTACTATAGCATGTGCTGCTTGTTTTTCCTGTAATTACACAACTCATTGCAAAGGCAATGACAATATTATCTTCGGTACAAGACAGCCATGGTGATTATCTAACTAGTAATTCTATGAACGAGCAGAGGCTGCCCTCTCCAGCGTTGCCCGTTTTGCTTTGAGTTGCTCCAGATGATGGAAGTTACTCGGGTTATGATATTTGTGAGCAGCACTTTGTTGGATAGTAGCCCTGAGCATTTCAGAGAAAGTCGCTTTAGAAAAACCAAGTCCCTCGGTGTAACGCACTCGTTTAAAAAATTTTGGCCATGTATCTACCTCGTAGATTTCCTTGATCTCAATAACCATTCGTTCAGGAAGTTCTTTGTCCGCAAACCCATAGTTGTCGTCCAACTGAGAGAGATTGGAAGAATAAGTGTTGATGAACATCCTTAAGAAGCTGATCTGGAACATGATGAGCCGAAGACTTGTTTTAGACCGGTTGAAGGTTTGATTGAGGCGGTAGTCATTTGCACCAGTTTCCATCACCTCAAGTTCCGGAGCCTCAGCAAGAACCCAACGGACATTGCGAGTTATGGCCTCCTGGAGGAATTTGCCGCAGATACTCTCCCATTGCATAGGAGGCTGCGCGTCAACCGGAGGGAGGATAAGGACAAGCATCATCACGACAATCAGCTCTCCCATATCTGGCGTCCGTGTCTTGAGCCGTGTCTCGGGTTTGGCGATAAAATCGCGCAATTTCCAAGTAGCGTCTTGAAGAATCGCAGGAGTCGAGTCAGAAAGGCGGATTAAGAGATGGAAGAGGTGACAATAAGATATGACCGCTTTCTCTGACGCATGAAGAAGAGTAGGTGCTCGGTGGTGAAAGCCACGATTATTTGTTGACTTCAGGGTATCGTCGCACGACTTCATGAGAGAGGTGACAATATTATTCATCATGCGGTAAAGTACCTCCATTGTGTGATGGGGTTTCAATGGAGGGCCGAGTCGGCGATTAGATGGGCGCTTGGTTTTTCGGCTAATCGTAGCTTCTGCTTTGCAAAGGGCTGTGTCGATGCGAGCGAGCCGGTCCCAAATACCAACTTGAGCTCTAGTAAAATGTGGCCTGTTGAAAGGGAGCGGAAGAAAAAAATTAAAGAAACGTTTTTGAATGCTTTTTCGCACGTTAAAATCGTCAAAGGCTTCCATGCTCAACCAATCGAAATCGGAAGACAGACTTCTTGCTCCTTCATCGAGGGCGACACCAACACCGAGAATCGTTTCATTAAGAGGCGTGCGCAGAAAGAAGCAATTGAGCTCTCTGCGAAGTAAAATGTGAAGATGTGCCATGATTTTACGAAAGCGTGGATAGGCAATAGAAAATGAAATTACACCTTCCGACGTAAGGTAGGTCGCGAGGTCGGCTAGGGTATCGTCATTCAAAATAGAAATTCGGCATTCAGATGGAGGCTGTAAGAGAGTGACAGGAATATTGTAGGTAGTCGCCAAGACTGGAGCTGTTCGGTGATGTGGAAGTGTACGAGAACCGTATGGGCAGAACATGCAGTTCCAGCTTGAGATCTCGTTGAGTGTCGATGTCCATCGGGGGTTGAGCCACTCCACCTTGTGCACCAGCAGATCGAGGCCAGGAATGCGCTTGGCAGATTCAGTACCTTTGTATTTAGAGTCACCCATTTTCCAAGTGCTGACTTCAACTGCTTTGGATGGATCCGCCTTCCACAACTTCTCTAGCAGTTCTTGATATGGTGCAAAATTGCATGAGCAAGATTGGGAGGTTGGACAAATACCCCTGTGAGATTTTGCCTTGTCTTCGGGCAGGTAACAAACAGTCATATGCTCCCCAATTTCATAGAAGCCGCCATAGTCTTGTTCAATCTGATTTTACCTTTTCATCAATACGACATCTGAGATGAAAGTTTGTGAACATACCTTCGTGCTAGAAAAGAACGTCAAGAATTGAAGAAAGAGCCCGCGAAGGGTCAACGCTGGGGAATATCTGAAGATGATGCAGGCGTTACTTCCAGATTCATGACGCTCTTGAGAATATGCTTACCCTCCTGTATAATTTGGACCTCCAGCACCTTCAGGTTTCAATAGGTCACAGCAGATATAGCTTCCGTACAGATTTGGGTGCTCGATATTGACACTGGACAACACCTTAGGTGGAGACTTGGGCTATATTGAGAGGTTCAGGGGCATTTCTTTGCCATATAATACAGCAGTAAAACGTACCCAATCTTCGGGTAACACGACATCGAAATGCAGTGCTAAATCAGTCCAAGGACCGCTGGGTGGAGTCAGGATCAAGCAGAGCTTTCTGAAGTCAGCGTCGTCAGTAAAGACGGCAACCCCAGGATATGGATTATCCTGTAGCTCTCCAAGATCCTGGTGAAGTCGAGAAAGGAGACGACGAGATGCTTGAACGGACATATAAGACAATATCGAAGTTATCCCCCACCAACGATAGACTTGTGGTGGAATTCTTCGCGCTGCATTTCAAAACCGCCGCGCTTTTATATCATGTTGCATCGTGGCTTCGATGCGGACCCGAGAACCCTGAGACTCATTGAGTGAAACTGGCGCCCACTGAGTCATTTCGATGCTTCGTAACTTCAACTTCAACGGCAAATAGCCAAAACAAGCACGCCATATTTCTGAAGCAAAACTTTGGAAGAAGAAGGACCATAAGTCTCGACAAGATTGAATTTCAATTGAGGTTATTGTCCACGTGACCATCCCCGAGAATGAAGCCACCGTTCAAAAGCAAGGCTAAGTTGCACTCGAATAATTCCTACCGTTTGTCCAAGGTTGATAAGGCGCCTTTTTCATTACAATAATTCAGAACAAATTGACTTGTGGTCAGGAATTCAAATACTCATCTCCGGACATTCCTTAAATTTGGAATATTCTTGAGCCGATTCTGTTTTCGGTTGTAGAAAACTTACAACATGCGAAATTCAGGAGCGGACCCACAGAGTTCCAGAGCTCACACACCTTCTCAAATGCCCGCATCTTCCTCTAGGTACTACCACGCATATTTCTCGCCGGAAGAAATCGAAAGTTTGTCGGAAAAACAACGCGGAAAGCAGACTGCCACACAGGAAGAGAAGGTCAGGCAAAATGCCTGTACATTTCTCGAGACAATTGGCTCTCGTATTGGTTTGTGAGTTGCATCTTCCGTTGTTACTGAGCTTCGGACGTAACCCTCTCTTTATTCTCTAGCCCAAGAAGGACAATAGCAACTGCCCAGGTACTATACCACCGATTCCATCTGTTCTTTCCTCGAAAGGACTTTCAATACCATGTACGTCGGGTTGAAATTACTTCTGGTACTAGCTCACGCAGGCATCCACGAAGGAGGTTGCTCTAGCCGCTCTCTATGTCTCCACAAAGGAACATGATACACTTAAGAAGCCCCGTGAACTCCTTGCAGTATCCTACTCCGTCCGATATCCAGAACTGGCTGCGAAATCTAAGAACCCAGGTGGAGAGATCGACCTCGATACAATGGACCCTGCGGTGCGTTCAACCTCTCGATTCTTGCCACCTAATCTCGTAAGACTTATCGGCGTTAGATGGTTGAAAACGACAGACAGCGGCTTCTAGCTATCGAGCGGCTGATACTGGAAACTATTTGCTTCAACTTCACAGCACGGATGCCTTTCCTGTATGTGATCAAAATAGGGAAGTCGATGCAAGGTGCGTCAAGTGTTCCTTCTGCCTACTACTGACGTCCAACAAACCTGAGCAGCGAACAAGCAGACCATCAAGCTCGCATGGCGAATAGCCATTGACTGGTTGGTACTTGAACCCCCCCTCCTGACTTGAGATTCATTATCAATTTCTAGCTACCGCACACTTTTACCCTTGATTTATCCTCCCCACTCGCTCGCCATCGGGAGTCTCTATGTCGCAGCCCTACTTTTAACATTCGAGAAGCCTGAAACCCCGATTCGTGAATCAGAAAACGTATTCTATCCTGGTGCTATAGCCTCAAAATTGGGCGAGGGACTTGTCTGGCAGGATATGTATCGTACTTCAGTGGAAGATGTTGATGGCAAGCTCCTTGAATCTCTTCCCTGACGCAATAATATATTGATCTACCCATCTTTTCAGACTTCGCTCACACAATGCTCGATCTTCTGATTCAATTTACTCAAAATCCATCTGCGAACACCTCACCCAGCACCCCGTCATCACCTTCTCCAAACCTGCCCATCAGAGATAGGCATGGCCTACACGTAGCCCAACAACAACTATATCCATACAAGCCTGATTATCTGATTCGACTGAAGATTGCATTGCGAGAAAAGGAGCACGAGCCTAGGCTCAGAAAGCGATTCAGCGCTGACCCCAGTGCGCTGTACAACAATGGTAAAATCGGCCAGAATGAAGGCACTGTCCGATTTTTGTTTTTCCCGCCCGACTCAAAGGCCGATGCGGTATGATGCACGACGGTGATGTGATATTTAGCACTACTATGAATAATATTAGTATAAGTGCTTCCTAGATCTGGATATATTCTAAAGATTATAGGTATAGTCCATTTATCCATAGCTATCTTCGCTGAAGGAGTTTCGTCAGCAATGGTACGAGTATTAACCTAGCCGGGCTTATGACGGGTGGTATAACCATTGCCCCGCCAAGACCACGCCGATGCCATGCATTTACTATCAATGGCGCCATCAGCAGTGGAAAATAGGATATGAGATAAAAAGTACCTGTAGGCTGAGCAGCAACGAACAACATAAAATAAACCCACAAACGACCAGGCCATCCACCAACTTTCTTTCCAGTTATCCGTCGCCACAGTCGTTCCAACAACAAAACGGGGCCCTGAAGGCCGAAAAATATGGTTGCTGAGTGGTCAAATCCTCTGCCCATGGAATACATGGCACATTCATGGAATAAACCCGATGCGATGAATGCGCCGAACAGCATGCCCACGTTGCCGGCAATCCACTTACCTGGGTATCCGCCGAAGACGAGGAAAGTTTGGCGCAGCAGCTGGTGCCATTGCTTTGACCAAAATTCGTGCATGGAGCCAGAGTGCCATGGATCGTCCATGACAGGCGGCCAGGAAAGGGGAGAACTGTCAAAGATACCGACAGCGATGAGAGTTATAAGGTCGTAGACCATTTGAAAACCTGCGAGGATTGAGGTGCCAGTGAGCATGTGTATCAAGGTAGCCACAGCGAAGCGGGTGACTGGTGATAGCTCGGGATAGAACATGCTTCCTCCCAGTGGTTCCCCCACACCAGGAAAGAGCTTGAGGCAGGATTCGAGGAAGTCAAGAAGAAGGAAGCTCTTGATAAATGACCAAAATGTTTCTTTGAGAAATGCGGACGGTTCGAGAGAGCGTGTTTCCTTGGGAATATGAACCCCTTGCCCAAACTTCCATTTGAGTCCTCGCAATGTGTGCGCTACCTCCATGGCATCGTAGAACCAGGGTGCGATTAAGGGATGCCGTGAAGATGCATCATGTTCAACGTGGCCATTGGCGCCACCATTTGGAACATCCTTGTCCTTCCCTTTCCTGACACCAGGACGACTTTCACCGACTTTGAGCATGCCCTCCGGATTGAAGGCGAACTCGAGTGATTTAGAGATAGCGACAGCGGCGAATAGACCTGCAATTTATGTCATTGGATTGTTCTTGTTACATCCCAATCAATATCAAACTCACATTGACCCCAGTTATACACATTCAGCTCTGGCACTGTCCAGGTAAATCGGTATGCTGCGACTAGTATCGACGTGATGACACTCGGTAGCAGGAGCAAACGTATCAAGTATGTATTCTGTCGTCTTGTAAGATACGCCATGAATATAAAAGGCGCATAGCAAAGGATTGGATAGATCGAATTGCTCCACGTAATTGGTATTCTGTCGTCTGCATCTGGTACTATCGTCCGAAAAGCCTGGTGTGCCGCATATTTGAATCTGACAGGTATCATTTGAGGTCAAGAACCCGTTGCATTAGCGAAGAGTTGAGCGTACTTACTCTACCCAGAGAGAAACCATGGCGGTGACAGGCTGCAGCACTGCAGCTGGCTGTTGTACACGAAGTAGCAGATCTGGACATCGTCATCGGGTGAATATGACTAAGCTTATGGATGATCGGGAGTGGGATTGGCCGGCGATCACCGTATGGCGTGCCTGTTAAGGCTGAGGGGGCTATCTCTGCTTATCTTGCCAGAAGACCCCAATCAGGGAGCTCAAGAAACCATGGCTCTTCCAAGACTGACCCTCTTTGGTCGGTCGATCCTGCTGGTAGTATTCGAGTGAGCAATTAAATAATCTCGGCGAAACTCGATTGCATATTGACAGCTGACCACTGTGGCCCAGGCTTTCAGCAAACGCCATCTGCTGGATCGTCGCTGGTATCCTGTTCGGTAAAAACAGTGATACAAGGCCAACATTGAGTTTAGCATTACTGGCATGGGTACGTTTGGCCCAATTCCTGCTAATCGAGATTTACCTTTACTATCCAGACACTAGGCCTCAGGCATGGTGAATATTTTATATGTTCACACTAAACCTATACTCCCCTATTTACTTTGCGATACCCTCCGCAATTTAAAGCACTTGATGCAGACCATATCAGGTATTTTCAGTCAACCCACCAAAAAGGTGAGCTTTCCATCGTCCGATCGCTTGTAGGTCCATATGACTAAATACGGCGATTCTAGAACCGGGTGCTAACTAAAATGGAAAAGTGCAATCGACAACGCCACGAGAGGGTTAATTAACCTAGGTCAGCTCGCCGTAACGTGTGGCTTGTATTTTTCTCTCGGACATAGCACAATCGTGATTGTTGTCGTAAGAAACTGTACATCAGGCGCTTTTAGAATCTCTTGACGTGACACTTCTTTCAGAACGTGGCCATCGCCATTTCTTCCGACATTTACAACCGCATTAATGGTGTCGGAAAAGTAGGAGGTATAGTAGGTGAGTATGTTCTTCATGCATTATACGAATGCTCCTTTACATAAACATACTACCCCGTAATCCAGGAGCCGCCGTTTCAGGGTCTTTCCTCTTCATTATAGGTCTCGCGAATACAATTATACTGTGGAAAATAATAAAACGGCGACGTCAGGTAATTTGTTATAGATCAACTCAGAACGTTAGTATAAAATTTTAATTGGATATTTAGGACAAAATTCGCGAGCAGCGGCGGAACAACGGTGAAGTGGTCGAAGACGTAAATGACGACCCCAGGGAAAACCATATGATCATGATGCGCATTCTGGGGCCAATTATAACGTTTGTTAATCGCCCATGGAAGGTAATCGCCTCTTTGTTTCTTCGCTTTATTTTCATCAATGCCGACGATACAGATGTACCCTGTCGGCGTGCTTTTCGGTTTCGGTATGATGAGAAGTTATCATCGTTCCAGACATAAATTGAAGGCCCCTGTTAGGTTTCGATACGACATCATCGATCGCGCTCCTTGGGGTTTCTGCTTTGGCGAAAAAGGGGTCTGATGGTTCCTCTATTCCCAGTTCGCATATTGTGATCCTTCCTGTATGTTATTCATTTCAAAGACCGCTCGTTTGCTACCATTTCCACCTCCAGTTTCTATTCACGGCTGGGATGAGTCTCATAGACTCTCTTGATTCTATCTTAATGCTCTATTCCTACACCGGTTTCCCAGAGCGATCCTTCCTAATCTTCTCGAAAGAGTCAGAAAATACGCAAGCGCTTTCTACCACTACCCTCCCCGTCTTGAACGAAAAGCAGGAACCAGTCTCAGCAAACCCAGCCCCCGGCGTTAAGGGGCAGGATGCCGAGCAAGTCGACGCTACGGAGGTCCAAGAGCCTGTGGAACTTCCTCCTGTTGATCCGACCAGTGAATTGGGGCGAAATCTTCGCGTAAAGATGAACGTTATGTCGGGGCTCAGTATTATCCTCACCCTTATGAGTATTCTCGTAGCATTCAGGTGCGCATTTGTCGAATTATCACGAGTACGATTTAAAGGAAAAATTCAAAAGTATTTCATTGATCGTCATTATGGGCCTCATTGGCGATCAATGCGGCCCATGTCGTGCTGCAGCAGAGGCCGGACGGTCATGGAGGAGGGCTGGCCGGCCGCTGGTGGAGAGGGTGGGCGAATGTAAGTTCCCAAACCTCTGTTTCTTTTTGTTTGAGGTGACTGAAATATACAAAGGCGAATGACCAGTCCGGATTCATAGGAGTTGCAATCGTCGGTGCATTCCTCCTTATTGTCGTGGGGTGGTATGGCAGTCATGGGAAAAACAAGTTGAGAGGTGCGAATAACCAGCAACTGTAAAAACATTTTTTCTTCAATCCGGTTGGTTTTATTTTGTATTCATGCAAAGGGAATATATGAAAGGGAATGTAAAGATTTTTGACCCTCCAAATGCATCATAAAAATCGTGTGGTTATAATGAGGTCGTGAATGATGTGGTATGTAATGTGCCTCAGATATCCCTCCCCCTTCCAAAACCAATCTGGGCGAAATAGAACGAAGTAGTGGTTGCGAATGGTATATGCTGATGAGAACTATCAAAATATTGGTCAGAACCGTCAGCGGGAGGCATAAAGAGAAAGGACGCACTAATGATAAGGCCGTTGACGGGGTAGACAACCGGGGTGGTCGAGCAAACAGCTCAAGCAATAACGCAGTAGGCATTTCCTGCACTTCCACTCTTCTCCTGCTCGGTGGGGACAGAGACGGTGGGTTCGAAGGCGATGAAGGAGTCCATTGTCTGTGATAGTCTGGTAGGTTGCTTAGAACTAGGCTGGCCTGGAGAAAAACATAGAGAGAAAGAGTTGTATTTAAGCCTTTTCGTAACAATAGCATCGATTCCCCGGTTTAAAGTATGAGATGGGCTGTAAGTCACATAGCAGTGATAGCGGCTCAAGTTCGAGTCAGGTTCGCGTACAGTGAAGGGAACGCGTTTGCCAGTGGAGAAACATTCAGCCCATAACTCTATTGTCGGCCTGGCGGCGTGGTCGTCGGTTTACAATAAGCAAGCAAGAAAAGAGGCACCGCTATGTTATCGCGAAGACAAATGCCTCAGGCCCAGCCCTTTTGCCGACAATAGAAAATTACCAAAGTCAGAGGATGGATGCAGTCAGTGCCGCCAAGGCGTGGATTTGACTCGAGAGCTTAAATTCTCGACCAGGCCCGTTTTGTTCCCCTTTGCCTTTTTGTGTTTTCTATTGTGCTCTGGCATCGCGCCACCAATGTAGTTTTTTTTCTAGCCTGCTAAGTAGCCTAAACTGGGTTATGTTCAACAATTAATCTGGCGTACCTCTTCAATCGGCAAGTGAGCGGACCGGAGAATGTCAGTGTGAGCGCTGTGGGCCTGAAGTCTGAAAAGACAGGTGGGTCGAACAAAACAATTGCTATATGGTCGCATGAGTGGTCAGTGATTATCAATGAATTCACAGTAGGATAAAAACATATCTGAAGTGAGTCAAGTGCCTATGTTCACACAAGATCAAGAAATTCTAAATTTAGAGTAAGGAAGGTGGAAAGGTTTCTTGGCTTACTTGAAGTTGCCGGGTTATCAAACAGAAAGGCCGGGCATTCTGAGAATTCGCACAATAACATCCTTGAAGCCATGCCAGTGGTCGAGTTCGTATGGTGGGCTGCGACGGACGAATTCCTCGATGACTATGATAGATTGTTCAAGCCGACTATAGATCATGTGTCCAAGGCAGAAGGGTGCCTCAGGCAGGTGTCGAAAGTTGTCTTCAAAGATGTGTGATTAAGTTGCTACCTGGCAGGATCTTCACAGGTCTCCAAGAACAAGATCGTACATCGTTTTGGATGGTCGTCGGTAATTAATATCACGATTTGCTCGTACTCGAACCAACAGGAGCTTGAAACAGTATGGGAAAGCCACGAACTCCACCAAGCAATGATGGATCGACCGGACTATTCAACGATGGTCGGTCGACTCAAGCCTTTCTTTCGCGACGGACAGATCAAGATGAATCATGTTGAGTTCAACAACGATACAGATGCGGCGTTCAACGCGCCACTCACCTCGATCTCGTTTCTTGCTCTGAAGGACGGAACATCACTCGAGGAGCTTGATGGGCTGCTCAGAGTTTTGGGTAATCTTGTGGACTCAAACCATGGAGGGTACCCACCTGGAGCATGGGGAGCAACACATGAAGACCCTAGACAAGTGCTTTATCTCACTGGTTGGGACAGCGATCAGGTCAGCATCCTTATTGCTAACGTGGAATCGTTGCTGAATGAAGAAAAGGCTCATGATAACATCCTCCAAGTTGATAATAATTCAGAAAAATACCTGGTTTACGTCAGTGACTTGCAAAGGATGGTAGAGTACCAGAGGTTAAGCATTAAGTTGAAAAAACATGTTTGAAAAGGAAAAATAGCTGGTAAATCAAAGTTTGGTCGACATGGACCATAGATTGGACAGCCTTCTATCTTTCATTAGACAGGAAACCAAATGAGGATGGAGTGCATATACAGCTTCAATGTCGTGGTTGGTTGAGCATTGGATGCAGAGTCACAATAGGACTTCTTGAATCAGCGCTGGAGTTACAAGAGGTCAAACTTCGGTTCAGGGACAAAGCCAAGCAAGCGCTCGGTCATCACGGGTGTGGCGCAATGCGAGGGCACAGGCAGGAATATTTAGAGGAATGACCGGGTCATCGTATCTGCCAGAGATACTGCAGAATCGGAACACCCAGTCGCGATATAGCAAGTCCTTTCCGAGACGTGTCCTGAGGGGCAGTGTCACGCAGACCTAAAGCCCAAGAGTTGACCATTTTACCTGCTCCAGGAACCAGGACGTTGAAAACGGGCCTCTGCGGAGTGACCGAAGAAACCGAGATCGCCAGGCGTATTCATTGCCTATGGCAAGCCCTGCAGAACGCTCAGAAGTATAAGAGGGGCTAGGGCAAGGCTTCACTGGACATCATACTTCACAGAGCCGCACATACTTCCAACGACAAATCTTATTGATATGCCTATTCTCGAAATCGGATTTTTCCCAGCGTCGGAGGCCCTCTTGGCCAACATCGAGATGACCCAGGCCGAATTGGAGTTCGTCGCCAAATCTGAAGGATGTAAAAGGTCAGTTTTTTTTCGACTTGGTATTGTCCAGATGCTTTTGGTGCTCACAGTTTTTCTAAACATTCAGTGTTTATTACGGGATCGACGTAGACGGCAACAAGACAGCTTTTATGGGTGCAAGTGCGTGTCTCCATACATTTTATACCGGCTTGCTGATCGACGTTAATTCGTCAAGTCTGGGAGTCCTTCGATCATTACAAGAAAGCCGTCGAGAGTCCCGAGTACCCCAAGGTCATGGAAGCTCTGAAACCAGCTATGGCAGGCCCTCTCACCTCCTACCACGCTGAACTCGAAGTTGACCCGACGACCGCCTTGGAAGCTCCAATCACAGAAATCACACTCGCAAAGTTGAAGGACGGAAAGACACATGAGGAGCTCAAGCCTGTCGCTGACGCCATCTGTGACAACGCGCATTTGGGGAAGGGTGCGCACCCCCCTGTGGCCTGGGGACCTTTCATCCAGAAGCCTGGAGAGTATGGCGTTGCTGTGGGCTGGGACAGTGTTGAGGTTTGTCTGCACTGTTAGGTTCTGTTACAAGTCATTGACGTTTTAGGAACTAGGATCATTTGAAGCTTGCCGAGAACCCACCTTTTGACAAATATCTCGCTAGCTTGTTTGGAGTGACGGATATGACGGTCAACCATATCAAGTTCAAGAAGCTTGTGTACTGAAAAGCTGCGGTTGTTTGCACAGATATGTGTTGAATGGATTCGAATTAGTTATGTAGGTCAGACAGAAATGTTAGAAATAAAATGGTGGTGAACGATGGAAAAGTTGATAGAAAAGAGTTGGAAAAGAGCTCATCCAAATCGAGTCGGAGCGTCCAACAGAGCCGTGTGCTTTCTTTATGTAATCTTCCCTTTTGGGTTTTCGGAGCCTTTCTCCTGATTGGATCTTTTTGCCCATTGACCACCCCAGTCTGAACGTGTTTCGAGAGCAGAGTCGACATTCTATGCGGAATTCCAAAGAAATTTGACGTCCTGGGCATTATTGGTAATTTCACAGTGAATTTCTCCAGAACCCTTTATGCACGGTTTCTAGACTGAAATAAAGGCGGCGACGGATGTATCAGTCACATCACCAAAGCTAATTATCTCTCAGGTTAGTGTGATTAGACAAGCTTTACCTTTCAGTAAATTTCAGTACTTGAACTCGTCGCTGCTGCTGACATGTTCGCGGAATCTTATTTTTAGGGGTACCACCCCGAACCCTTTTCCAAAATGGAGTGCAGGGAACATTCTTGCACATGGGGCCCACAAACACCGTAATGCGCATATAATAGCTCCTGATAACCGTCAGCAATGCCCTGCGCTGCTCTTGATCTCGCCCATCATCACCCTTTGACGCCGCTGGAAACGCTCTACTGACGGCTGTTTTCGTAACGCAGTGGCACTTGAACTTCGAATTTGGCCCTCTCAGCTGTTTGCCGGATATGGGTGTTGCTACAGAGTTTCTCTCGTTTAATGCGTCAGGAGGACTATTGACCGATCCTTCACTTGCGGAGCCTACATTCGAATTCTTGAAGAAGGCAAATGGGTGCCTGAGGTACGCCGCCATATCCATTTTGGCCCTACTCAGACTTACATTAGATGAAGTGTGCAGTATGGATTCGTGGTAGAAGAGCCAAAACTCCTGATAATAATCAGTACGTCCTGTCAGTCCACCGTCAAATCCGGTCAATGCTCATGAAAACTACAGCTTGGGAAACATACGCGCATTATCAGCGCCTCACCGAACGAGAAGACTACGCCGCCTTCATCACCGCGCTCCCCACAAACCTCGCAAGCAGCCTCCAAATTGAGGTCGTCGAATTCAACGGGGACACAGCGGAGGCGTTCTCATCTCCCGTCACGGACACTTCTATCGTCACGTTCAAGGAGGGGCAGACGGCGCAGGACATCGACACGCGGTTCACACTGACGAACGAGATGGGGGTGAAGCTCCGCTTGGCGGAACATCCGGACAGTAATTACCCAACGCTGATGGTGTGGGGCCCGGTGAGAGACTTGCCGAGCTCGTATATCTTTTTGTGTGGGTGGGATAGTATTGAGGTTTGTCTTGTGTGGGGATCGGGAGGGTGAGATGCAGCTGATGGTTGTTTTTTCAGACGCACAGGGAATATCTACAACGATCAACTCAAGCTGATCTAGCGCCGGAGCTGCAGGCTATCTTCTCTGGTCTGATAGACCTGGATGTGAGGCATGTGTCGGTAAAAACGGCTTGAACACACTACTCCTATATTCTAGACGTCGTATCGCATCGCAGATCGTAATTATAGGCCATCGTATACCTCTCAGTTGTCATGTTGTTCTAGAGTGCTCAAAATATGCAGAAGCATGCATTCATATCTTATCTCGTGCACCACAAATTAGAATCAGGGTTGACTTCAAAAGGACGTCCGACGCCGAGTGGCGCGTCGCGTCCTAAATTAGTGACACGTGATCGCTATTTATGAACACGTCCAGCACGTTCATCGCGATCACCGACAACACTTCCGCAATCTGCCATCACCTTGCCTCTACTAGTCCTCGAGAAAGGGCTATCTCTGCCTCCTTTTCTCGTGCTGATCGCTCTGTTAGCTTATTTCGATCTTTGCAGCCCAAACAATTTCCGGGATCTGTGGAGAGTCCGATTCCAAAATCCGAACTGCTGTGCACCCACATAGAACGCGGCGCCAAAGAGTTTTGCCACTCAACCACTACTGTCATAAACCACTATGGATTCAGACGGTCCTACCGCAGAAGACCTCACTCTCACAAGTCCACATCTCGATCCAACGTGTAGGATCTTGATCGTATCATCGTCACTTAGCTCGGCGTCGTCTTTCATTGGCCGTGAGTGATACACTTCCTTTGAGGTCCAACCACACTTATTCTCGCGCAGGCTTGAAGTCCCTTTCCTCCTCCTCTCCTCCTCCTCTTCATCGAGCGTGCCTCCCTCCGAATCCACTTCCTCGGTGACTACAACAACGCCACACCAAGCGGGCCACCTGCCACTTACGATTCCGTACACGATATCGAACAGGTACTACGCCGCAGACGTCCACTTCGCTGCGTACCCGTTAAACACAGTCACTCCAGCTCTATTCTCCGATGACAGTGCTGCGGATCGGGGGGAGAGGAAGCCGGCGCTCCCGCCTGCGATGATTTTCGTGTGGACGGATGGAGAGGTGGGTCGTTCGTTGACTTTCTTTTCTTTTCTCCTATTTTATGTCTCGTTAGCTTCTGCTTTACTTACCCATGTTTTTGTCTTTTAGAGGTATACGAAACATGTGGAGGAGCTTTCCCGCGTGATGGCGCTTGGGGGGTACGAGCCTGAGGTCTGTCTTGCCGTGCGCATACCGAAAGCAGCAGCAACAACAACAGCATCAGCAACAGCCGGTGTAGACGAGCCAGAAGACAATGCTGACGACAACGCGGATATCGACAGCACCCTGATGTCGTTTGGGTTCGAATACGTGGACGCTGCTCGCGAGGCGGGGCGGGTTTCTTCAGATGGTGATTTTTATCTGGCCTTTGACCCTCTGTCTTGTCTGACTTCTTCGCTAATACTCAGAAGACGACACTGACGCGGACATCCCGCGCCTCCCCCGCGTCCTCGACGCGCTGAGCACCATCATGTGGCCCTCCATGCGCGCTGCTACCCGTGCCCGTGCCGCCAACCCCGTCCTTATCCTCCTCATCCACCGCCTCCGCCTCAGCGAAACCCCTATCCCCTGCGCAGATACAAGCGAGGAAGGAGCGGCAGCTCGAACGCGCGTCGATCATGGAGGAGCTGTTGGCTGTTACGGAGATATCGGGGTTCGATGGGAATTGGAAGGGGAGTGTTATGCTTGGGGAGGTGGAGGAAGTTGAGGAGGGGTATGGGGAGGGGGAGGAAGAGGAGTTGGGAGAGGAGGTTGTGTTTGAGAGTTTTGGGAGTGGGGGGGCGTCCGGGTCTGGGAAGAGGAAGAGTGAGAGCAGTCCTTGGCTGCCCTCTCGGACGAGGACTGGGACTGGGACTGCGGCTGCGGCGGGGACGAGTCTTGGGAAGTTGAACACTGGCACAGGCGCTGGTTTAGCAGACGGGAGCGGAGGGATGATGTCTTCGCCGACGGATATGGAGGCGCTCGCGCCATTCGGCGTCGCTGAGGCAGATGATGTACAGGGCAAGAAGGTGTCGATTGGGTTTGAAGATGATTTTACGGTGTTCGTTTCTGCGCCTGCTTTGCCTCGTCCTCATCTTGGGGTCAAGATACTGCTCCTGCTCCTGGCCGTGGCGGCCAACCGCCGTTCAGCTTGGATTTGAGTGATGCGGGGTTCGTGGAAGATGAGGAGAGGGACGGGGATACGCCTATGCAGGGGTCTATTCCTATTCCTATTCCTATTCCGGGGGGTTGGGGGAGTGGGGGTGGTCTGCAGCCGCGGACGCATGCGTATAGGTCGCTTGGGTCTGTGTCGGATTTTGGAGGGAGCGATGTCGATGGCGATGGTGAGGAGAGGAGGGGGTATGAGGCGCTTGGTGAGGATGAGGATGAGGATGGGTGGGAGGACAAGGAAGAAGGGGAGGGTGAAGAGGAGTGGGAAGACGGGGTGGAGGAGGGTGATGCGGATGAGATCGAAAGCTGGGATGATAAGGATGAGGATGATGAGGATGATGAGGAGGGCTTGCCTACGAAGGAGGAGATCAGGGAGACTGCTGTGAGGATATTTGGGGGCGCGCCGGTTGCTCGTGCTGGCGGGGGTTCTAAGGCGAAGGAGAAGGAGAAAAGTGCGAGTGTGGGATTTGCTAAGGCGTCGGATGTGTTAAAGGAGAAGGAGGAGGTGAAGGAGGTGTCAGAGATGATGGAGAGGATGAGGCGACTTGGTGGGATGGCTGCGGCTGCCGACATTTCAGATGGGAAGGCTGTTGTAGACGCGAACGCAAAAGCAAAAACCAAAGCCGAAGCAGCTGCGCGCACAGTGCAAGACGAAGACGAAGATGATGACCTAGATGGAGAAGACGACGGTGCTCCGGCAGCGTTCGACTTGGAAAGGGTGCTGCACTCGTTACAGGCGTTCCGGAGCGAGATTTCGGGTATGGAGGATGAGGACGAGAAAAGGCGGATGGCGGCTCGTGTTGCGCTTGGGCTGGTTTATGGGCTTGAGGGGATGGATGATGATATAGATGCATTGTGAGTAGATTGTAATTACATGGACATTATTGGACTTTTGGAAGAAGTACATTCATGGAGCATACGGAAACGTTACCAGTGAGCTGGAATTGATTGCGTTCAAAATCCCCGTGTCTAGTCGCATATTTTTCGAAAAAAAGTGACGATGGCAATGGCAAAGGACTAAAAGCCCCTGTACCTGAAAATCAGGCACCAGGACGCGACGCGTCGGTCACATGACCAAATCGTACCTGCTCTGACGCATCGAGAATTGCGCAATGCGCGCTCTCCTTCCCGTTGCCCGACGTCGGACGGTACCAGGAACGGAATTGACGAGCAAGCCTGTCAACTCGTTATTATTCAGGGGGGTAAAAGATAAATTACAGCTTGAGCGTTGATGAATCATTAATAAAAATTAGTGGCTGGATCACAGCGGTGGGTGGAGGGCTATTGTCATCGAAGGCTAATTACATAGTGCCATGGAGGTAAGTAGGATGGTAGTCTCGGCTACCCAGACTCTAACGGGACGAGTTCCCAATCGGGAACACTCACCGTGAGAGTCTGGGACGCTTCCAGCACCTGTAAGGGGGTTATGCGTTCGGGGATTTCGGGGAACTTGCTATAGCCTGCTGTCCCCATCAAAAGCGCTGATTATTATCATATTGGCCGATAGAACTGATAGTCTACTGCTCTTTCTTTTATTTTATTGCCCTTCTCGAAAGCAAATGTTTTTTCCCTTCAACGATCGGGGTTGTTTATTGTGAATGGCTTGTATGACGGCGTCGGGGGTTTGCTTTCATAGCCATTTCGGTACGATTTTCGGTTCTTCTTGTCAGCAAGAACCTCACTAGGGTTGGCAGTGAGAGGGTTATTTTGCCCTCCCGGAGTTGGGGTTGATAGATGCGACCGTGATGAGGCCTGTTTTTCATCATTGAGGCGAGGCCGTTTGAGGCTAAGTTGTAAAGGTGTGGATGGTAAAATAATTATAGAAAATATTAGGAGTGAATTAAAGCATCATAACGAGTCGGAAAAGTGGAATAAATTAGTAACAAGACGTGTATACAGTGGACCCGACTGTTGTGATGCGTCAAGAATTCGCCAGAACGCATAATGCGGGCTGTGGAGAGATCTCCGAAATCCCCGAACGCATAACCCCCTTACAGGTGCTGGAAGCGTCCCAGACTCTCACGGTGAGTGTTCCCGATTGGGAACTCGTCCCGTTAGAGTCTGGGTAGCCGAGACTAGTAGGATGGGGCAGGTGTGTGGGTGATAGAGCATCTCGGAGTTGGTTGGACGTCGACGCACATGGGACAGGCAGGGATATCGATGATAGAACAATGAGATGTATGAATTGGAGGTTGAACAAGGCGACGCCCATGTAAGTAATTAAACGATAAAGATGTTTTTGGAAACTCGAAAGAAAGGTGTATTCTCTTATCTGATATAACATGTAGTCTCGGTGCCGGAGGGGGAGACTCGCGTGGGTGGAGGATAATGGAATGTGATTGGATGACGTGCATGGCAACTCGTGGCTGATCGAAAATTCTCCCACGATCTTTTCTCTTCTCTTCAAATCCAATGCCCTCTGAGTGACCAAACCGTCATGGCGATGGACGAGCAGCTGCAGCGCACTCGCCCGCGGTATACGCGCCAGACCACCGTCCCCCCGCCCACCTCATCCTCATCCTCTTCCGCCGCCGCCGCCGCTGCCACCGCTGTGTCTCCGAACAGTCCCTGGATCACCCGCGTTGCCTCCGTCGAGTCCCTCCATTTCCCCGCCCCCTCTTCATCCGCCCACTCGACTAGTACTAATAATCACACTCTTGCACTCAACCACATAAAGAAGCACGCCCATCCGCACCCTGGCGTGCTCAAAAAGAGGCACTCGGCCTACACACTCGCCTCTTCTGCAGGTGCATCTGCATCCGCGCCATCTAGCATCGAGCGCACGGCGTCCCTCCCCCCGCCGCTGCCTCCTCCTCCTCCTCCGCTTTCACATCAGTCTGTGTCAGACACCACCACCACCACCAGCACACACCCGCACGCCCGCCGAGAAACCCTGCTCGCAACCCTATATCAGGCTCGGGCCCGTCCAACGCTTCCTCGTCCTCGTTCGCATCAGTGACATCGTCCACCCCTCCGACGTCCACGCACATGTCCGTATCGATGCCCCCTCCCCCCGTGCGCCGCTCGAGCATGAAATCAAAGACCCGTCCGTCGACAGCGGACAGCGCTGTCCCCTCGTCCGCATGGGAACGGGAGCGGGAGCGGGAGAGACTCAGAGACAGAGACAGGGAACGAGACAGAGACAGAGACAGAGACAGGCAGGACATCACGCCCTGGGAATTCCAGTCACTCGCCGAGGACGACCGCGAGGGGGACAGCTTCAGTCTACGAGACGCACCGTCGCCGTCGCCGATGCCACATACCCCGGTGACCCCGTCCGTCAAGTCGCGTGCGTCTTCGAGTGCGGGGTTTGCGTTTGGGGTCGGGGTCGGGACGGGCCCGGTGGAGGAGGTTACGCCTTGGGAGCTGTATCCTGTGCCGGCGCAGCACCAGCATCAGCACCAGCACCAGCAGCAAGAAAAGCAGAATGCGTTGGCGCGGAGTGAGAGCAATAGGAGTGGGAGTGGGAAGAGCGAGGGGGATAGTGGGAATTCGAGTGGGTATGGGAGGAGGGAGAGTAATAGTAACAGCACCAGCAACAGCACCAGCAATAGCAAGACTGAAAAGAGGAAAAGCAAGATCAAAACCCTCTCCTCCTCGTCGTCCTCCAAAAAATCCGTTGGCTCCGGGTCAAACGCGAGCTCGTCGTCGAATTTGCAGACTCCGACACCGCTCATCTTGTCTTTCTCCGCGTCGGCGGGGTATCAGTCGACGCCGATGCCTGGGTCTGGGTCTGGCTCAGCGTCAGTCGCAAGTGGGAATGGAGGAGGGAGTGGGTATGCTGCCACGGGCACAACCACACGCAAAACCCAAGCCCGTCCTCATCCGCATTCGGCTTCGCGCCGTCCTCCTCCTCCTCTGTCGCCCCTGCGTTCCTCC
Source organism: Galerina sulciceps (assembly GCA_023014345.1). Classification (NCBI taxonomy): domain Eukaryota; kingdom Fungi; phylum Basidiomycota; class Agaricomycetes; order Agaricales; family Galerinaceae; genus Galerina; species Galerina sulciceps. Next base: position 1,254,959 of record JAEDXJ010000002.1, on the reverse strand, counting down.
CGCACTCGCCCAGCACGTCGACGCTCGGGTCCGCGAGCGTGATTTCAGGAAGCACCAACGGGAGCGGCTCCCGACGACCCCGCTCAAAGCGTCTTTTACGAGCACGGGCCCGGTGGAGGACGTTACGCCGTGGGAGCTGCATCCTGCTCCTGCGGCTTCTCCTGTTTCTGGACCTGCCCAGGATGGTGGTGCGGAGAGGGGGCGGGCCAGTGTGGATGGGAGAGAGGAAAGGGAAAGGGAGAGGGAGAGGGAGAGGGAGCGGAGGGGCAAGGGGTACACGAGCCCGACTCCGAATACGAATGCGAGTCCGAGTACGAATAGGAGGTCGGTGGATATGTCTTTTGGAGGGGGTGGAGGTGGGGGGCATTTGCGCACGCGCACGGGTGTCGGTTCGAATGCTGCTTCTGGTGCTGGTGTCGGTTCGGGTGCCAATGGGACGAATGCCAGTGGTACGAGTACGAGTACCGGAGCAGGAGGCGGAGGAGGAAGCGTAGTAGGCAGCGTGATGGGCGGGTTCACCTTGAAAGGCAGGCGGCGGGGGAACAGTGTGGGCGCTTCGTCGGCTTCTTCTGCTTCGTCTTCAGCTGCTGCTGCTGCAGCGGCGGCGGCGGCGAGTGTCCCGCCATTGCCTCTGCCTCTGCCGCTTCAAGTTCCATTACCTGTGCCGGTACCGGTGTCGTTACCACCGCCTCTGCCGCATCAGACGCCCCAGTCGACGCGTCTCCCTCAGGCTCAGGCGCAGGCGCAGGCTGCGTACCCCGGACGGACGGGTACTCCAGGTCCTGGTCTGAATCCTGTGTCTGCTTCTACTTCCACTTCGACGTCCACCTCAAATTCAAATTCGACGGCGTCGACGGCTTCAAAGCCGCCGCCTACAGGCCCGACGGAGGAGGTGACGCCTTGGGAGTTGGAGGATAAGCTGCCTTCCGCGTCGGCGTCGCAGTCTTCTGGTGCTGATGTCGCTGCTGCTGCTGCTGCTAGTCCAAGAGTGAATGGGGCTGAGCTGGAGGTGGATGGGCTGACGAGGGCTGCTAGTGGAAGTGGAGGTGCGGGTGCGGGTGCGGGTGCGAGTGGAAGACCGAGGGGCTCGATGACGGTTGAACAGCTTGAGGAGGTCACTCCTTGGGAGCTTTATCCTGCGCCTGAGAGGGAGAAGACGGTGAGTTTGCGTTTTGTATTTCTTCCTTTTTTTGGGATTTGTTTTTGGGCTTTGTTTTTGGGCTGTCTTTCTTTCGTTCCATTTTCTTCCTTCGACGCGGTGCTGGGCCATTGGCGTTTTTCGCGAGTTCTGGGCAGCCCCAGTCGCGTTGGGATTCGGAGAGAATATGTCATCTCTACGTGTCATGCATGCAGGTCTCTGGGGCTGTGAGTTGGGTCGGGGTCGGAGAAGGAGTTGGAACAGGTACATTCTGAATCCAGAACGCGAAGGAGAAGTGACGAGAGCTGCTGTAATTCGGCAAGCGGGACGTGCAACCGGCGCTTCTTTTTCCCTTTTCTTCTCTTTCCTGGGCGGGCGCGTGGATATCAGGACTGATTTGGATGTTCTGTTGGGTGGTGTATGCTTGTGTGCTATGAGCGCTTTTGCCTTTACTGGTTGTGATGGGATGGGATCGACAGTTGGCTGGCTGGTTGATTGATTTGCCGATGTCGATATCAGTCTTCCAGCGCATTTCTTTTCATCGCAGAGCAGAATTCTGTTTCTGTTTCGAAAGCTCTTGCCTCGCTTCACTTCACGTCACTGCCCGACCCTGCCCCGCACCGTCCTTTTCCGTCCCTTCGGGGATGCCAAACCACGTTGACACGGGGCGTTTGCCTGCATTCGCACTAATTCAATCCTTGACTCTTTTTCTGATATCATTGGGGTTGGGGGTTCCAGACTTTCCTTGCTCTGGCGCTCCGCCCCTTCCCTTTTTGCTTTCCCTTTTCTTTCGTTGCTATACTGCTTCCCTTGGGTTTCATGCATTGGACAATGTACTGATTAATCGTTTTTTCCTTCCCGCTCTCGTCATCCTTCTTTTTGGCTATTATTGGCCCTGTTCGATCTGCTGTGCGCTGTGCTGCTGCTCTGCTCTACTTTTAACCATCCATCACCCAACGCAACATCCAACACAACTTCAAACTTCATCTCACCCCATCTCCTCGCAATCGACATCCATCAACTCGAACCATGTCACTCATGTCCTTCCTCCTCCCCAAACCATACCACACTTCATACCTCCACCCCAATGGACCATCCACCATCCCTCAAAATCCAAATCCAAATCCAAATTCAAAAAGACTACTTCTTCAACTGGTGCCATATCAAATGCCCCTGTCTCAAGCGCCTCGATCGCCGCTGCCTCCGTCTCTGCCTCTGCCTCCGCCTCCGCCTCTGCATCAGGCTCAGGCTCAGGCTCAGGGAACCCGCGCCAGTCCACCGCCGGCTCGGCCTTTGCGGACTTTGGGCTGCGTAGGCGCAGGAGCACGGGCGGCGGGAGTGTAGGCGGGGGCGTGGTCGCTGCTAGCAAGACGAAGACCGTGAAAGACAAGGACCGCGAGAGGGAGAGGGAGGGCAGGGAGAGGGATAAGAACCGGATGTCGACTTCTGGGCTTGGGCTGGGGATTGGGAGTGTATGTCTTGTTTTCTTTCTTTCTTTCCCTTCTGCATATGATGCTCATGTCGTTGTGATCTTGATACGATAGGGCATATCGTCAGCGAGCATGTTCCCACCGCCTGTGTCTTCCAGCTCGCCTATATCGCCCATTGGCCCGTCGGGGCTCAGCTTGGCTTCTTCCACGTCCTCGAGTGGGTCTGCCAAGAACACCGCGGGCTCCAGCTCCGCTCTTGGTTTGGGCAACGACGCGGCGACCTCGACAACTTCAACGTCAACATCGAACTCGACGCCGACGCCGACGACCGCTGCGGGCCTTGCGCATGCGCAGTCACAAGCTCAATCGCAAGCCGCAGTGTCCAGCCAAGGCCAAGCTTCAACTTCAACCCAAGCCCACACCCAAGGTCAATCCCAAGCCCAATCCCAAGCCCCCAAGTTCTCCACGGCAGACCGCACGATCCTCGAACAGCTCAAGGCGAACCTGCAGGCGCGCGAGGCGCAGTTCGTGGTCAAGGGCGTCGGGCACGCTGTCGTTGGTGGCGGGGGGTATGCGCCGGGGAAGAAGCACCATCCGTATCGCAAGGAGGAGGTGCCGTATCCGAGGAGCTATGGGAGGGAGGTTGTTGATTTGTGAGTTGTGCTTTTTTTTCTTTTGGCTTTGCTTTTTTTTTTGGTTGTTTTTTCTTCGTATGCGGTTTTCACTTTCTTTTCACCTGCTTGCTTGCTTGCTCTATTTTTTGGTGGATGGGAATGCAGTCGACACATATCGTCGTCAACCACTGCCTTTGCTATTTTTAATTTTATTTCTTTATTGCTGCTGTTCTTATTATAATTTATTTCCTCCTTTTGCCTTTTTTTTCTCTTTTATTTTTGGACACTCTTTTTGGCTTTTTGGCGCGACCCGTCTCGGTACCGATAGCATGACGGTGCTGGCGGTGTTGGTGATGATGCTTCTTTTTTCTGCTTTTTTTTTCACTGGCTTTTGCAATCCTGCAAATCCTTCTTCCTTGCTTTTCGCGCTCCACCTCTACCTCCAACACCAACACCGTCCCTGCTTCTCCACCTATCGTCATTGTCCTCCTTTCACCGATATTTCACCACCCTTCGGACGCCAGGCCCGATGTACCGTAGCACTTGGCTGTGTCCTCCGCCATTCATCCACCCGCCCATCCATCCATTCAGCACGACAGCCAGCGGCTGGCTGGGTTCTAGACTGTACTCCCAAACCCAGAACCCCAAAACTTCTTGTGCCAGGGACGAGCACCATGAATGGGATCACGTCGGTGCCAATGTTCTGTCAATAACTCCTTGTGCGGTCGTTCCTGTTGTGCGATGGCACCGGGTGTGGAGGTGCGGTGCCCATTGCGATGTCCGCTTTGCAATGTCTGCTTTTTCTTGACACCATTGCCGGTGGGCGGGCTTGCATGTGTGGTCGTGGGTGCTGCTGCGACCCTCTTCTCTGCATTACGGTGCTATCGTGTGCATTTCATTATCATTATCGGTGTCGTCTTCTTGTTCTTCTCTTCTCTTCTCACCTCTCCGATATTTTTTTTTCTGAACTCCATTTATCTTAATCTTAATCTTATCATTCGTTCATTTATCTATTCTGTTCTGTTCCATTCCATTCGTCTATTCCATTCGTCTATCCCATTCATTCATTCCGTGTTCCGCATATGGGATTCCTCTTCCACCTTCCTTCGTCCTGTCATTGTCCTTGTCAAACAGAGTTTAGACCGCTTGCTGACCGCGCTATGCTTGCAGAGACGTCTGGGAGACGATGTTCGCGCTGGACATGTGCGAGAGCCTGACATGGCACGTCTTTGAGAAGCCGCCGACGAAAGTGTGAGTGTTGCCCCCTCTTTTGTGCCCATCTTTCATCTTTCGGTCATCTTTGCGTCTTTTCGTCTGCATCTTTCGTCATCCTCTGTGTACCTTTTGATATGATGGACAACGAATGGGTATGCTGATAATTTGCTTTGCTTTTGGTTTTCCTTAATTTAGGCTCGAATTGGGATGCGGTGAGTGCCTGGTCCAGACTCTTGATTGAGCTCGCGGGGCCGTATGACCTCACAGGGCTCATCCACTTCAGAGTGTCTGACTGAACCTTTTTTTGGCATTTGGCAGGTACTGGCACGTGGATCTTGCATTGTGCTCGGACCTGGAAGGTACGCTTGTCATTGTCTCTTTTACTCATCTGTTATGTGTTGACGCTAATTTGATGGATTTCCTTCGTTTGCATAGGAGTGCCATTTCGTTGGTGGGTTGAGATTTTTCTGCTGCCGTGACAGGTGCTGGAGGAATAAACTTTTCTGTATCTTCTTTTAGGTCTAGACATCGTGCCTCTTCATCCTGACCTGCAGAACGTCGGCTCGCCTGATCTCGCGTCGAGGATCACGTGGGTGCAGCATAATTTGTGTTTGCTGCTTCTTTTGCTTGAGGTGAAGTGCAGATGCTAATTTTGTGTTTAGCTTGGATGGTCTGCCTTTCCAGAATGAGAATTTGATTTTGTGTATGATTTGCATCATTTATTGCTGTCTTTAAAATTGACTACTGGTGGGCAGGCATATCAAACGAATAGCGTTGGGTGTTCCGGAGCATAAGGTGCGTTGACTGTTGTGGTATTTTTGTCAGTTGTATTCTAATACTTGCCTTCTTAGTGGGATGGCTTGTTGGAGGAAATTGCGAGAGTGATGAAACCTGGTGGTGCATTTGAGGTATGCGCAATCGCTTTCCATGCATATAACACATGATACTTAACCACTGCTCATACGAATAGCTGGTCGAGGAGGACCTATTCTTCCCTGGAAAATTGGCTGACGACGACGACGATTCTGTCCCGTCCTTCCGGGACGACTCGTCTTCTGTGACCCGCAGGAACTCAACGTCGTCAGACCGACATCGGCTGACCGCCAATGGCCAAGACGAGGCCGACCAACCAGAGCATAGTGCAGAGGCAAACTCGCCAGAGACGCCCACTACGATGACGCAGAATATGCTGAACCCTCGTGGGCCTTCACGGCCAGCATCGCCGACGCGTGCTCGAGAGCCCGAGGTCGTCAAGAGGACGTGCCGCCAGTGCCAAAAGGCTACCCACAGCCGCCATCGCACCCTGTAGCATCTACATCAACAGTTGCGTTGCTGCATCCTCCGCTCGGCGCGCCTCTGTACACGCCTCATTCGCGGTCTGCTGCTCGCCCAGCTCTGTCCGTCAAGACGCAGCGCCAGACGTTGTCTGCGGACCCATACGCCGATCTGGCCGCCTCGCATCCGAACATATTCAGCTCGAGCGTGTCTGTCCTAGGAGGCATCGGCTATCTCCCCTCGCAGGACCCGTTGATGGAGATGCTGAAGCAGCAGAAGCGCGAGCGGGCCGCTGCTGCTTCTGCAGCTGCTGGCGGCGTCGTCGTCGAAGAAGGACGGCAACCAGACGAGCCCGGTGGTGTCGGTGAAGCCTAAACCGTCGCCGTTCTTGTTGCGGAGCTAACAAGTCGCCGACGAACCCGCGTGATCATACGATTTTGCAGGCGGTGTGGAGTGGGATGCTCGAGGCCCGGTGGGTTAATCAGACGCCGTTGTCGATTTTGACGACGATTTTGGAGTATCACTTCAAGGGTGTGTCCTTTTTTGTGTGTTCAACGATATGGCTGACGGGCTCTGTATGTAGATGTCAGAACCATATGCCTTTGCAGTACACCTTTCCTCCTGTCCCTGTCAAGCAGGAGGAGACGAATCTGAGGACGAGGATGATGTTCCAACTCCTCAAGCTCCGTCGGACTCGGAACCTGATACAGACGACGCAAGAGACGCCGTCGTTGTCATGCCCAAAAAACCCCGCTCAACGAAATCTCGCAAATCTGCCAACTCGAACGCGAGCAACATTACCTCTCCACACAGTGACGAGAACGGCGAGCTGCCTGAGGAGCACCGGTGGCTGTCGATGCAGGCTCTTTTACAACATTCCTCTCCTTACGTTAGCCTCGATGAGTCGCGGGGGTATGCCTTTTCGCCGTCGAACAAGGCTGGTGTGCCCAGAAGAAGACTGTCATGAGTCGACCGATCTCGAGGCTGCCCAATATGACACTGAATATCGATCTGCGGACGCTGAACCTGCATCTGGCTCTGAGGGCGAAGGAGATCATTGCTTGTTCGGAGTCGATGTGGGAGTACGTCCAAGAGTACCAAATGAGGTCGTACAAGGATGCGGCTGCAAGCGGTCGGCTCCGGTCGGGGTCTGGGTCCATTGAAGGCTACATGGTCGGCGTCGAGGCGTCTGACAGCACCGGCTCGTTGGACCAAACGCAGAATGCTATCTTGGAGATGACGAGGGATGACTTTGACCACCTCCTCAACAACTTCGAGATGTGAGTCATCATCCGTCAGTAAATTTTACAGTTCATTTGACCTATCTCTCCTTCTTTTTCGCAGGGATATGCAGGATAAAGCGTCTGTGGGACATGCGCTGCAAGAACGCTTTGATTGGCATGTCTTCCCATCGCCTATACTCCAAGATCGAAAGGCGTTCGATGTTGCGTGCGAGAAGTACGACAAGTGGCTGGCGGCTGAGCGGAAGGCGAAGCAGCCGACGGAGTCGCCGTATCCTCCACAGCGCTCTAGAAACTCGATGTCGAGTCCTGTTCTCATCCCACCTACTCCCGAGACCTCTGTCTCTCACGACAGCAGCAACGTCATCGCCAGGGCCAGTAGCAGCCCACACCCGGCTGCTTCTGAGCGCCACTCGGACGATGCTAGCTCTGTCGCCACGACGTTGGTCCCATCCTCGAATCGACACGATAGCAATGCTTCTCAGCATGCTCCATTGGCCTCGCCGTCCGCGTCACACATGTCGGCCCAGTCCTCGGTTACCCAGAGATTGAGCCGCAAGACGCGAGTCTTCGTCGCATGGAAGCCCGAGGCTCCATATTAATCTCAGCATCGCCCCGTCGTGTTCGACGATACCCCTAATATCACAAAACCGGCGCCTGACCCACGTTCCTAATATCCAATTCCTATTCTATTCTCAATGTCGACGACGAGAACTGGGTCGACACATTCTGTCTCGCCAAAAACAGTGATGTCCCACCCCATTAGTCGTTCTAGAGAAGACTTTTGGTTCCGTTCTCCGCTCCGGCAATCTGTGAGGAGCCAAAACCCGATTTGGAGGCTGCCACCGTTTCTGGGAATCTGGGTCTGTAACCAGAGTCGCTTTATTTCCTATTCTGTTTCTCCTTCCTAGTCACCTTCGTGGGTTTTTTTTACACGATCGAGTGCCGAGGAAGGTAGATAAATTTCCGTTTTTGCGCACTGTGATGGATCGTCGGTTTTGGTCGAGCCTATTTTCTCCTTGGATGTTCCGCTATTTCATTGTTTTCTTCGTGCTCTCTTGAAAAGATATAATTGTACTCGCATCTCTATCATTTTTTGTACGCACTAGTTCAGACTAACCTCCTGTCTCGTCATATTTCAGTCTTCTTAACTCGAAGCTTGTGTTCAATTCATCTCTTTTGATATTTAAATTATGTACTTCTATCATTATAGTTCTTCGGATTGTAGACTGACTGTACGGACCTTTTCAATGATGAATTGCATGTTTCACAAACATTCTTGACTTCAATGGGAACATTTGTTATCTTTGTACGTCTAGAAGTCAAGTTTTTTACGTTCGTGACCCATCTAATGGTAGCTGCGGCTTCTGCTCTTGATCCATTTGACCACTCCAATTGTTTCAAAGCACGAGGGAGCCCACGAGATGACACTTGGAGTTCATATCGTTAGCAGAAGACTGATCTGTCTTATCTTGGCCTTGCCGGACGGTTCATTTGCGGTTAATTGAATTCTTAGACTGCAAACCTTACGAGACAGTCGTAAATCGATCATATCCGTTCTTGGTGGACTTAGGCTGCGAACGATGTCCCCTTACATTCACTGGTACAATCCCTAAGTCACTGAGCCCACAGAGACGGAACGTTCCGATACTGTACTTGGTGGATAATCTGAAATTGAACGCATGGTCTGGTCATGGGGACGGAGGAGGACATCAGACCAGCATCAGACCCTCGGCTATAATTGGCATCAATTGTTAGGCATGCACCCCCGAATTCAAACAACGTTGACTATTCAGGGCATCCAGCATGGAATCCTTCAGTAGGATTCGATCTAAAAGTAAAGGTGGAATCCTAGCTGACCCTGCCCGAATACCTGTGAAACCCCGACTAGGGGTCTGATCAGATGGTCTGATAATGTCTTAATCTATCGCCCCTTTACCACCCTCCTGTGCAACGAGGCTTGATGGAAAAATCGGGAAGATTTGTTTCCTTTTTCCGCCAGTGCACTTTATCGGCACCATTGACCGTATGTGTGAAAATTTGCACATTTATAGCTGAATGCAATATCTCCCGTCCAAGCGGATGCGTTGGGGAGACCAAATAACATCGGTGAAGGCAGCCCGGTGCCACCTACTGTACCCAGACGCTTGTAAGTAATTTCGTTCGAACAACTTGGCGCTCCCAGCAACATTCGGTAAACCCAACCCGTAATGGCACCGGACAGCGATGGATGCTCGAGCGAGTCGCGTACCAACTTCTATGGGATTCTTATCAGTCAGGCAAGCAGCTGATGAAAACCGTTTCCTTGCGAGTAGGCGTAGATTTATCTGTATCGAATGGTGTGTGTTAATTTTCACACCATGCCCGGAGGATAACAGACCAATGCCCTCACACAGTCATAGCTTGCGGCTCGTGGCTCGTGAAGTTCTTGCCACTGCCAACAGACAAGCCATTTAATTGGTGGTGCAGTATGTATTCCGCGGTTTTGGGTTGAGTCACCTCTTGCGTGCCTCTTCTTGAACCGGATAGGACGCCACTTGGCTGTTAAACGACCTGAATAAACCGCATGAAGATCAGAGCGGCAGAGCGAGCGAGCGAGTAATAAACGCGGACGTCCATCGACTGGTGGCGGAAATATTTCTTCCCAAAACGGGGCTCCGCAATCGCTAGCAGGCTGACCTACGCACATCAATAAGCCGGCCACTAAAATCAAGTGGATGTGCTTATAATTGACCCACATTCTCACCCCAAATCATGCGAATGATAGGCACTTGACTCTGTCCTGCGTAATCCTAATTTTAACTTTACAATCTATTCCTGTCCTACACTAATGATCTCCATCTGTGCACAGATGTCCAAGTCACATCGGGGGGACCACGAAATGGCGTTGAAGGCTGTTGAAAACCAAAAATCCACGTTTCGGAGTCTAAAAGATGCCAATAATGGCAGGATTCCTTCCTGATGCGGCTTTAGAAACTCGACGACTTTCCTAAATGTACAGAAATACAGGAAAGAAATATTACAAACCCTTACCAACCTCGCAGGAAGCTTGGCCGTCGGTACATGTACCGGCTGCTGCGTCTGGGTAAACATGCTGACGCTAGTTTTTACTAACCTGATCCCTTTACCGAACAAATTCAAGCAACCTCGGTCCCATCTTGTCTTCCCCTTGTCACTGCGATCGGAAAAGAACAGAAGGACAGAAGGACAGACTACGCGGATATCGCGCCATAATTTGTCCGAGAACTATACGAATATATAAATTCATACTTAGGCTCATCCGTCACCAACATTTCGACAACGTTGTCCGGTAGCGATTAATGGGTAGTCTCTAGCGTTAATATCTCATATCAGTCAAATCCTATACTCATTCATAATAGCTATCACGCATAAATACAGCGGCTTGTAGACTTCCTAAACCACTCTTACTCTGCCAGTTCTTTACCTGGGATTCGGCACCAAGGCGACGCGACGCGTCGTCCTATTTTATCTCCATTTGAGCCGCTCCTCCGGCGCTTCTCTGCTTCGCCATCTGTGCGATAGTGATAGATTAAGAGAAAGGAAGTTCTCAAGTAAAACATAACCTGGAATGTTTTATCGACAACCTAAACTCCACAAAACCAAAAACCATCAATACACTTGAAATCCTGCGTTTGCGGAGGAGCAGGTACATCACAAAAAATTCTCACCATTCATCGGCCCTTTGAGTGATTTTTTTTTCCTACCAGCTCGTCAGCGCGATGAAATCGCTAATATCACACCCAAAGACACGATGTCTCCAAGGAACGATATGTTTGTTGATCACAGATGACTGCTGGATGACAGGTTTGGGATGATGACCTCTTTCCCGGGCCGCCATGGGAAACGAATGAGGCAGCTTCCCCATTCGTGTTTATCTGCCTTTGTCCTCTTCAATATCGTTTACCATCGAGAGCGCAGAACCCCAGAACGAGCGTCTTGAACTGCCAGCCGTCAACGCGTCAACGCCAATAATATGTTTCCATATCGGTTCCGATAAATCGGCCGTTGCAATAAATTCCAGCACGAGGGAAGTCATAATTAAATGGTCGGCGTTCATGGGCCTCCTACGCAGCATCCTGTTCACAAATCACAAACTCATTGACCTCGGATTCAGCGGAGGGGGATAGATATCCTGCAAAGTCTTAGATTTTATTGTTAATCACTGATGGTTACTTGTAACAGACTCACCAATGTCTCAAGGTCTTGAATCCTCTACGGAATGAAGCAATCAGCGCGCAAGGCTATGTAGGCGCCGAGACCGCCGTCTTACAGCGTCTTACTCTTTTGCGGTATATTGATAATTCAGCGTGACCGTAAGTCGCCGTAGATGAACGCGAATTCACACATTCATCAATATAAAACGTGGGGGGGTCGGAGATGTTACAAAATTCCCCACATTTGTTCTCCATTAGAGCGAAATTTCAGCGAACAATGTATTGCATCGTGGCTGACTGTAGCACCCGCGATCACGTAGCTAATAAATCCCTGTGACGGTCTCGGCCGTCGATTTAATTGCAAAGAATGAACAGCATCCGAGTTGGCCTTATTTAATTCGGTCCCGGAATGTACGGTGGCTCGAGATACGTATGCACTGAGAGCAAGTAGATGTATCTTGGTGCAACGTAGACAAGTGATCCATGAACGAACGAGAACGAAGAGACGCCTCATAAAACGCAAAGGAATTTAAACCTCTGGATATGAAATAGGGCACTCGATTTCAGGTATGCGAGTGTCCTTGAAGCGCCAGAGCAGGAAAAGTAATGCGCAAGGCACAAGCAGCGGCCTTTCTATCAGATAGCAGTTAATCAGCCCAGCTCGCTAGTCACATTATGTGGCCGCAAGCTAGTATGCGTCGTGTCATCACCTACGAGGTCAGGAGTCTCCGGCCACCAAAGTCAGCGCTCGTTCCGCGCCCAAGATTTGGGTTCTGTCATGCGTGGTCGGTCAGGTCGACGTGTACATGTAGGTGGAATCCGAAATCTGGATACCACAAAGCACACGTGTTGGTATACGCATTCAAAAAATAACCAAAGACTGTAGAGACCTGTAAAGACCTGTAAAAGACCAAGGCTGACCGAATAGACCACTGCGTGGGCATGTGTGTGCCCAAGCCTGAGAAGGAAGGATCGTCGTGCTATGGTGTCTTCATCAGAAGTTCGACACACGGACCGAGAAGACGAAGACAGAGCGATGGTAATAGAACAACGACGGACAGGAGAAAGCCCAAGCTGGGCAGATGACGAGCCCTACGCGTCAAGAACTTGGTTCCGGGTGGGTGCATGGGAAATCCGCACCCCAGTGTCCATGGAGAGAAGGCGAGAGGATATGTATGGCAATGTCAAGGGAAACTGGAAGGGTATTGGGCCGGAAGGCACTGTTACAATGGCTAGAAGTCTCTCCCGCGATTCTCGAGAAGCTCTCTCACGTTTGCACTAGAGCCTGAGAGCGACAAAAGAGACGCAATTCAAGCACAATAGGCTGCGTTCTCGATGAGAATCTTTTTCCTTTGCTGGCTGCCTGGACCCTTTGTGAAATATCGAGAACACAGAAGCCTGGTATGTGGATCAACCAATCAGAAGGTGGCACCAGTGTGCTAAGAAAACAGCACTTCGCGAAGGCTGCTGGGTAGTGCGATCATGACGCACGAAGAAGGCGCGTATGTCAAGTCTATTTGAGAATGAGAGCGACAAAAAATTGTCAGACAGTTTTCGTGGCATGGGCACAAACCACCCAATTTCAGACTCGCGAAGAACTCGTCCGTCATCCTGTGGCAGCGTATAGGCATGATATCGGAACGAAAATGGCAGGTGGTTAAGCAACGTATGAGCACTGCGCACTGAGTGAAAGAACCTGAGAAATGAATCCCACATAGCTGAAAACCTGGAGCAGAGGTGTCACGATGGGCATTTTTCACCTGGGTTTAGGTCTTGGTATTAGTATAGGTACAGCAGCTCGACCCAAACACACACACCATTTAGCATACCTCCACGTTCTCCGCCCACGTCTGGCGCGCACACCAGCGAACTCACCTGTCGGTGTCACAATCATTGACGTTCTCGGAGTGAGTGCGGAGCAAAGACACGCTCCGACAATTGTTCCGTTCCCAATTCCGTCTCCGTCATAGTAACCGCACTCAAGTCAGAATTTGGAAGACTTGCCTGCTATGGTGTTTTTCTTCATTCAGGTTTGAGTCCCCGGATGCATGCATATTACCAGTGGGGGTAAGTCTTCTTCCACCTCCCTTGATTGAGATCGCCTGTGTCGATAAAACCGATCTGGGCTCGGGGTCAAATAGAATTGGAGATCCATTTCCACTTGAAGAGGACCAAGATATGCGACGATGACGATGACGTCGAGATCGAATAAAATACAACACTTGATAATTGGTGCGATCCGGTCTAGAAACACAAACGTGGGCCTACGTATTCAATATGAAAAGTAAAAAGTATGTACACAAGAAATGAAATTGTGAGCGGGAAGGGATGCATGTATGTACGAGTACTGTCGGAGGCGAAGCGTAAAATACCGAGTTAATCAGGCATACTGATATACAAGCAGGGATCGATAGAGTAAGAGAGACAGAAAAAACCGGAGTCGTTATCGATCGTATCGTAATTACTTCAACATCAAAAGAACTTGTTCGCGTATAGAGAGGACAGTTGGGAAAGCGGACGAGAGGTGGCAGCATAACGTGGGGCTTCTTCGATCACCAAGAAGGAAAATAGGAAAGGAGGGATGACACTACGGAGAAAATACGTAAAGAGAAGGAGGGTACACCATCAACCAGCGAGCACGGAAACTCGCGTGCAAGCTGGTCTGGGTCAACATGAAAAAAGAGGCGTGGAAGCAGTTTTTCGCCTGCTCCACTGTCCCACGCAGCAAGCAGCATGAGACAAATACTATAAGTGAGAGAAGAAGAGGACGAAAACAACGATCAATGCAGGGCTTGTACGATAAGGCTGGGCATGTAATGGTCCTTTCAAACATCCGCAGCAAGGCGAGCGTTATCGCTCATCTCCTGCCGTAGTGCGCCCCGCCTTGCCCGACTTGGGGTTGCTGGGCGCCCCAGTGGTGCTGCGGTTGCTGGGTCGCAGCAGCGGCGGCTAAACCGCCGAGCTGCTGACCAGGACCACCTTGAGCAGGTGGAGCGCCTGGAGCTGGGTATGAATACCCGCCGGACATCATGTGGACTGTACATGGGCTGATCGTGTTGTTGTGGTTGATGGTGCTGCTGCCCGGGGTGATGGCCGTATGAAGGTGCGGGGTACTGACCGGGCGACGACGCCGTGACTTGTTGGTGTTGTTGCTGCGGCGAGGTCGGTGATCCTAATGCAATTTGAGGCTGAGGAGGTTGATGAGAAGGATGAGAGGGCTGACCCTGAGCCTGGCCTGAGGGGATGTTTAGAGGCGGAGGAATTGTGGCATTGGGCGAGTGGGGCGAGGTGGCGCCACGGGGGTTTGAACCTGGGGGCGCGGGACCACTAGTGGAAGAGCCGCGGCGACGACGCTTGTCCCCGGCATTAGGCCGACCACCGTGAGAGACAGCGGCGTCGTCGTGATGGTCGTCGTCCTGTTCATCCTCCTTGATGTTGTTAGCACCGCCGCTGATGGAGAGACCACCAGGAATGTTGGCACTCGGGGCGGGTCCTGGGATACTCATGGGTCCCGACGACCGTCCTAGGGGGGGGCCGACGGGCATTGTAGACGGCAGAGAGCCGTGGGGGGCATTAAGACATGCCTGGATAAGATTCTTGCCCTCGGGCTGGGTGACGAGGGGCTGTAGTTTTGCGTGGTAAAAGTATAGACGAGACCGGTCTCTGAGACGACGAGGAGGAGGACCTGAGTGCCAGTGAGAGTGGACAGCTCATAAGCCTAGGCGGAGGGAGAAATAAGTTAGGCGGAATGACGGATTGGGAATAGATGTTACCTTTTTCATAATACCTGTAAATAGGCATGTGAGAAGAGGAAGACATGGTCAGACAGAAACGCCAACATACCAGCTTTCCTTTTGGAGAACGTTATATGACGTCTAGATTTATCCTGGATGAATTCGATCTTGATCTTTCTTCTTCCTGCCTTCTTGTCGCTTTTCGGTTTCTCTTCATCGTCGTCGTCGTCTCCACCACTCTCCGCCGCGTCATGGTCGTTGATGAACGCGTCGTCCCCAACCGGCGGAGGCCCTGGCGGCGGCGGCGGGTGCCCCTCAGCAGGGGCCGCGCTGCCCGGATGGTCAACGGTACGCTGGCGCTTGCGCATAGTGGGAGACGTGGGAGACAGTGCGGCGGGCTTCTGCATGTCAAGCGTGGGCATGGCGTGCATTATCGAGGCGGAAATGGAGGATATGAGCTTTGTGAAGTGTCGCGGCACAGGCAATACGCTGGGCGGGCAAAGGGTGAAGAAAAAAAAAGACTAACGGAGAAGGTGGGTGCGAGGGAGTCGCTGGGTGTGGTGATGGGCCTAGGATGCGAGAAATGGGCGCAGATGGCGAGTCCAGGCGCTGAGGCTGAGGCGAACGACGAGCTTGGAGTTACGGAGCCTGGCCGGAAAAGGAATTGGGTGGAAGGGCGAAAAGGGAAAGTTGATCAGTGACTCTTTTTGAAGATGGTCGGAAGGCAAACGACCGTCAACATCGAGTCAACAATCCATCAACAACCCAAATAAGGTCATGCATGTTCATTTTCCTCTCCCATTGGTCAAGGCACCATGAAATCCGGGCGATTCCGGCCATTCAGACATTCCCAATCGAGATCGCTGTGATTTTGATTCCGTGCACCGCCTCACGCCTTTCTCCCACGGACCGCCCCCGTGACCAGTCCCAAGAGTCAAATCGGGATGCTTGCCCCTCCTCCTTACTTCCCTATCTCTACTCCCGCCCTTCCGCAGCATCGCTTCTTTCAATATCGACTTAGCAATTTAGCGCCCTGCTTACTTCCTAGCAACCGCCGTTCGCTGTGTTTCGAAATGTATACAATTTCGGCTTCTTCTTCGCTCTCCCCGGTGTCTCTGTGGATATCTTTGGCAGTCCGTATTATGTGCCTAGTTGCTATGTACAGTCCCCGATAGTACCCTGCTTTTTAATTGAAAGTCAATCTTGTCAAACCACCGCAGGGTCCACCCAAATGGCGAACCACATGCTCACCAAAACCTATCACTGACATCACCACAATCACTGGAAGCCTTACGATGAGCCGCAGGGAAGTCCTCTGTATCGAAATCCTGCTAACTTTTCACCCTGCACATAAGAAAACACAACACATTGGCGTAATATTTCAATTTATTCGGAGTCGACGCACATGGTCCATGGCCAAGCTTCCATGACCAAGTTACATCACAGTGCGTGTTTATTAACAGCAATGATCAAGGACTACCCAACGCCACAGATACTCGGATTGTGAAGAGGTAAATCCTACCAAACTCGCTCTGCATTATCGTCCGATACATGGCCCAGAATTCCTCGGCACCAGGAAGTTGGTGCATCCAGTCAGATCCTGTCAAACCTGCACGTTCCCTCCACCTGGAAGATGTAGAACTGCGTATGTATCTTTCGCGGAGAGGCACAGCTCTCAAATTTGTGAATCACACCGGAATCCACTTGCATCACCTGCACGGCATTTGTCTTTTGTCTTCTGACGCTCAGCCCGCCTCGTGTTTCGTTTTTCTGTCAACACCATCATATCGCCTGTCCGATGTCAGCTTCTGGACTTCCCCACAATTGCACCCCGGATTCACTAGTACTGACAAAGGCCCCACATCCACTGATTTAGTTCACAGTCTCGCCATGCTCCCAGCGCTTATCAGAAGTTCCGAATCGGAAATCGCCCAGCATGATAAAAAAATTTCCGTCTGGTCAGTCTAGCTTCTAGCGGACTGAACGGAAAGGATAATCCGACCTTTACGTGCCCCCGTGCTCTGTGGTGCAGGACTTATTGAGTCTGATGATCAATACACTCTATCATAATCAATACAGGCCTCTGACATGGTTCATAAATACAAAAATCAAGTCATTCTTTGCGCCAAATGGCAAGTTTCCCGACTCAGTCGCGTCCGACAGTGGCTTACCCAACTCCAAGCCCTGAATTCGTATGTTTAAGGAATACTTTTCACATTCCGTGGCCTTCCGTGGCGCGCAATCTGGCGCGACTCGCGCCTTCTAAATAAATTTACAGATTTTCTCGGACCACCCCAACCCTGCCGTACATTGTCTTCACGTCTTGCGAAACCCTTCAGAATATTACGGTTACCCCTCGTAGGATACCCTACCCGGCTGACCTTCTGCAAATGATTGCGTGAAATCTTGGAATCGGATGGATGATGACATTTTGATCACCGCTCCTACCCTTATCGGCCTGCCCAGGGGCTCCTGCGAATGCCTCACGGAAGCAAACTGACCGATGTGTGCAAGATGCCCATACATGAATACACACTCTGATGTTGTAAAATATTTTAAACATACGGTCAATCGCGGTCGACTGCTGATACCTATATGATATTAATAAACCTGATTAAACGGCGGTCAGTCTCGTATCTCCAGCCTGCAGTTTGCTCATAGTTCTCAGTTTACATTGAACCGGGGTACTTGTATGTTTCTTCGAATTCACTTGGGAAGCCTCGTTTTCGATGCTTGCCTAGAAATCCAGGTACATTTTATTATTCCGCAAACTTCAACGACAATTATCCTATCAAAAAAAAAATCTTCAATCCTTCCTGTATCCCATCAGCCCTTCGGGATCCTACATGAGCCTAGAGCCAAAAAACCGAGCGCGCTGCTTGGCGGCAATATTTTAAAACATTTCCCGACTCAAACGCATGGCGACAGGCTGCACTTACCACGGCCTGGTACCTCCTGGCGCAGGGGGGAGGTACAATCATTTCCTTGTGTTATACATACATCCATCGTGATGATCTACTCATTCTAGACCTTGTGGACTAGGGCCTACTACCCCCCGCGCGGCCCGCAATATTAATATCCCTATGTGCTATTCCACAGCCAGGCCTCTGCCAGGACCGACCCAAGCCCAAGTCCAAGGTACCCAATAAGTACCCTTGTTTAACGGTATGGACGCGTCGAGGCACGCGGACGGCACTGACGCGTCACAGTCTCAAGGCGCCATCGAGCAAGCGATTTTTAAATAAATTGCCCCAACCCCACCTCGCCGCAGTGACGGTCGCTGCCCAAAAGTCGATCGAAGAACCACCTTCTCTACCTCGTTCCGCGCGGCGGGCGCGCACCACACGCGTGCATAGATCATCATGGGCGAAAATGAAAGACACCGGTTGATACATGGATACAGGCATTAGATTGCGTTAGATTCGCCGGTCATAAAAATCTGTAGAAGGTAAAAATTAACTAGCTTAAAGAACTAGCAAATTATTGATTGAGGCAGAGATCCCAGGTTACTCGCGTCGATTTCGGTAAACGTATTATCTCCAAGTCTTCTCTGTTTCACCATTTTAAGGAGCCCAAACTATGACTACTGTCCGCTTTTCATTTATCCGATTGAATTTGAAGATGTTATTTTATTGACCGAGGTCAGAGCTTGCGATGCCGACTACTTCTCTCCGATGTGAGCTCTTTGCTGCAGCTGGTATGTTTAGCCCAGTACCTCCGAATGGGAATGCATCCCGATAAGGTCGTCCTTTGCATAAGAAAAACAGTCATGCATCTCAGTCATCGCACATCGGAAAGGAGTTTTAAGTCAAGAAATCTTGGATTCATATTACAAACATGCAAGTTGATAACAAAACTAGATGCGGCCAATCTCATATGTAGAACAATGCAATAGTGAACGATAGAAAAAGTTTGAAAAAAAAAACAACCGTCTGTCATCATCCCCAACGTATATTTTTTTTTTCAACGACCCCGACGCCGAGCAATAGAACGCTGGTAGAGATGTTACCAACTTCAACGAATCCTCTCGCCACATACGACAAGCAAAGGACGAAGAAGGAAGACCCCAGAGAGAGAAGTACGCAGATGTGGAGGCTGAGGGTCCAGACACTGCTCACTTCTGTGCACCTCCACGCTGAAGCAAACCCCCAAGTCCAAAAGCCGACGCATATGCCGAAAAGACGGCCTCTCGCTCTTTAAATCTCCACCAGCGTTCTTGATTATTTTCTTTATATTGACATTCGAAGGTTGTTCATGTCGGCGTCGCTCGCTCCTCCTTATAACTTCAAAGCGCCGAAACAGTACTCGGCAGCGATGGTATCTTGGCACCTTGGTCTTCTACTGTCCAGTAAGGCGCAATGAATCACGCAGATCGAGGAGTCCAGACTCTCATTCAGTCGAATTCTTGCCAGAGTGTTCTTCATCCTCCTCCTAAGGCTCGTCGATGTTGCATCCAATACCCGACCTTAAAAAAACGAGTTGCAGTCCTCTCGAGCACGTGGAGCAGAGATCATGTCGGTGGCGAGCCAAGCGATTCGAGTGCCTGTGTAACACGGTCTTCAAAGCGTAGCGGGTGGTTCATTGTCCTATGGTGTACTTGCTGGAGGGCCGAGAGTATCCTGGATGGCGAGAGAACATTGCGGTGCAGCAGCCACGAACCAGGCATCGTGTTGAACAAATACTCGGCCGTATCTTCACCTGAAAAGAAGTGGAACAAATAAAACAACGAATGAGGGCCGCTGCGGCGTAAGTCAACCACGACAAATTAGTGAAACTGTTACGTACCGCTTGGCTCCATCATGTCCATCTCCGTCGTGCCCATGAGCCTGCTCAAGTGCACGTCTTCGCAACCGTCATCGCGACAAGTGCCACCTGCCGGGATTTCGTACTGACAGAGCCGCTTGAAGGGGTCCAGTAGTTTGGCCAGGGTAGCCAACTTTAATGGTTTCAAGTTTGGCAACGGCAAACCTGACCTAGACGAGTATAAGGAATTGGGGGGTGTAGAGTGTTCAGTATTTACAGAAGGGGAAGAAGACAAAGAAAATTGCATCGCAGGGTACATGTGAGAGAAGGACGGAGACATATCACGAAAAGATGGAACTCGGTTCGAAGACAATTGCCGACCGTGTTTAAGCAAAAGAGGGAATAACTCAAAAAGAGAGCGATAGACTGTAAAGTTGCCTTCGGGGTTACTGCTGTCGTCCAGTTGCGAGGTTTCCGATTTTCTTGCGTCTTGCTTTTGGTGGACCAGTGGCGTCGTCGTCAAATTCATCACCTGTTGCAAAAAAAGACGAAAAAACAAGAATCAGTGATTAGACATCAATAAGCCCTGTCATGCTGAAGGGAAAGAACGAACTCGTAAGAAGACGCACCTGGGTCGACGGCGACGGAATCTGGTCGGCGTCGACTGACATTTCGATCTGTAATTGGGTCGATTCCTGGAGGGTGGCCTGTGTGATGTCATCAAGAAACCAGATCCAAAAATAAACGGAAAGTAGCAAGCCAGTTAAACCAGATAGAAAGAAAGGGATGTAGAGCGTTCATAGCGAAGCGATGGAAGAAATGAAAAAAGAGCGTCAGGAGTGCTGATGAGAAGGCTGTCTGGTTGGATATGAAGAGAAGATCCTTGCCACTTTTGCTTCCCGCGCCTCGGATGCCAATTCTGCACGGTACGCATTCCGAGTGGGCAGAAACAGAAAGTAAAGCACAAATTTTAGAAAACGGATTCCGAGAAAGCGGAACCCAATTCAAGTTTAATGAGAGTAAGAGATGGTAAATAAAGACGCACCCATGGATAGGGGCGTGCAATAGCAGACCGCAGTGACATTGTGTGAACGTTAGGTATGGCGAAGAGACACCGGGTAGGAAGCAAATTTAGCACGCCCAAAAATATGACGAGACGGGAAAAAAAGACAAGGAAGTGGATCAGTGTGACGAGAGGACATATCGAAGACAAGGGAGTAAGAGAGGGGTTGAGACTTGCCTTGGTTTTCCAGAACAGTGTGCTGAATGCCTCCGACGACGTGAGCATCTGCTCAAAATCAGGGACATAAAATATCATCGAACCCAAAGAAAAATACCGGGAAAAGGTCGAGTGGAAGGTTCCACAGAGGCTCGAACGAATCTCAGTCGAATCCCAGATGAAGGCGAAATAAAACCTGGCTCACATGGAGGAGTGGCTGATGCAGAACTTCGAATAGAATGTCCGTTCGTTTCGCCTTCATTTGGGGTACCAGTAGCCATCACAACATCCGATTCTTCAACCTTGATGGGAGGTTGGTTGTTCGACGTCGTAGATGACAACTTGGCTTGCTATAGCGGATATAAGAGCTTTTGAATAACCTCCAGCAAAAAGGATGACTGACTGCCAGCTTTCTTAGACGAGTCTCTTCTCGTTGAGCAATCAGTTCACGCATCTTGCGGATTTCGAGCTCTTTTTTCAAAAGGGCTGCAGGTGAGGTGTCACCCGACGACGAAAGCTTGACAGGTGCAGGTGATGGAAACTTGCTAGGTTTGTTTCGTTTCTCTCGCCGCACTTGTAACTGATCCTCAGAAGGTTGCTGACCAACTTCTTCGCCGTCGTCTTCACTGTCACTGAGGTCGATGACACATCTCCGCGAATTGATGTTATGAAAACTCATACTCGAGTTCTGGCGTCGGGTCATGCTTGTAACCTGCCCAAAGCTGTTGGTGCGTTCCATGATGTTATTGCGTTCATGTCTCTTGGGCGCAGGGTCGAAGTCAACAAAGTCGGAAGCGACGGGCCGCTTGGTACCACGTCGTGAAGCCATTGGAGGTATTGGAGGAGCACTAGGACCAACTTCAGGAAACTGAGAGGGATGTGGAACCGAGGATTCAATAACTGTAGAAAGCGCTTCGCTCAGAGGCTGTAGAGATTCAACATTGAAATGACTTTGAGTCGACGAAACCTCGAATTGGTCAGAGGGGGTAGACTCCGAAACAAATAGCTTGGGTATTTCTTCCTCAGATTGAACGAGTTGTTCGTGCGCCAATTCTTCTTGTACCTGGTCAACTTCCATGGAGCTGGCCAGCTGTGCCTGTCGAGACGATGTGGCCACAGAGGGTAGTGTTTCCAATGCTTGTACTGGCCCAAGACTCTTGAGAAAGTCTTCAACGGTCTCCGTGGGTACAACAGGCTCAATAGCACCGTCTAGATCAGCAGACGTCGAACCTTGTGGATAAGAGCCGTCTCGGGAATCCCCACCAAGTGTGAGCTGCTTAAGCTTCCTAGAGGCTTGAACGGCAGCCTTCCGTGCCATCAACTCTTGACGTCTTTGTCTTTCCATATCATGTAAATTTGAGTTGGATGGGCTGTCCACGATAGGGAGAGAAAGGGGTATAGGAGGTGTTACCTCCCTGGTAGACGGGTCCATTATGGGCGACATATCAGAGTCAATTGACGAGTGTCGTTTCTCGGGTATCGGTGGAGGACGCATAAGGGTTGACTGCTGCGGCATGGGAAGGGTCTCTGGGTTATACGGAATTATACCCGACGTATCGAAGGTATCAGGAATGCGAAGTTCAAGCTCATTGAAAACATAATAGATCACTTCTTTGCTGAGACCACATCCGACAAGATATTCGAAGGGTACACCCCAGCCAAGCAGATCGAGAATGATATCCTTAATCGTGTCATATTCTTCCTGATTGACTAGAGAATTGTTAGATTAATGACCACTCGGCACAATCGTAACTTACTATCTAGACCAGGCCGTACTCGATCAGGTCCCACAAAAGGCAAGGATGGCTGAAACTCCAGCCCCTCCATTGGAGCGTCTAGGGGTTCCTCAACAGATTCTAATATGCGTGCATCTGGGATGGGGTCTGATATTCGGTCGATAAGCGATGGACCTAGCGGTCGTGAAAACTGCATGTCTGGGGTAGAAATTTTGCGAGGAGGTGCACCTGGTGGTGGCGACGAGGTTAATTTAGCTTTCGACACTTTCCACGGTTCTGGACTCCTAGAATTGGTGAACCTCGGAGACCTGGACAACTTGCGTGGACGTGTAGGTGGCGGCTTTGGAAGAGGAGGTGGCTCATCTTCTTCGCTGATCTCGCCTTCTTCTCGCATTTGTGTGTCGATCCCCACTTCGGGTATTGTTATGTTGTTCTTGTTCTTGGGCACAATCGTCGCCATCGATGAATCCTTGTCTTCTTGGCCATAGTCCAATTGGAATGAATCACTGGGTGGTATGGGACGAGATGTAGTGGACACGGTCGTTTTAAGAACAGGTTTTCGGCGCTTCAACGTCGAGAGAGCAGCAGCGCGTAACGACGATACAGGGTCTGTTGTGACCATCGTCGTCGTCGTCGTGCCCGAAGAGCCTTCCATCCTTCAGAAGGTGTTTGCTGAAAGAAATATCTTTATGTAGCGGTTGTTTAGAACATATACTCAGGAGATAGAATACGGGCGAGATTAGCAAGATGACGGGGAGTGAGGTGACGAGTGTATTACACAGCCAGAATGAGTCGTGGTTTTGTAAACATTTTTGGCATCGGAAGATTGTCCCACGCTTGCGCACGGACCCGAGATAAATGTCTGACAGCGACCAATGAACGTTGAAGGTTCGCTCAACCGCTCACAATAATACAATTCTCGATTTCTTGAAATACGCTTGCGCGGTTCACTCTTGTCATGAGGTCAAGCTTGTAGGTGAGTATTCGAATTGTGTTTTCGATCAACGTCACGCTTCCAAAAATCAGAAGGCTGCTCGTTGCTCTTATTAGCCATAGAAAGTTTCCTAAACATGCGCTACCGAGGACATTCAAGCAATTCCTTGCCGAAATCGAAGACCTGATTGGCGACCATAGCTGCTGTGAAAGTGTAGCTGGTTACTTCGTTGCTAACGAGTTGCTCCAGTATCTATGCTTCTGATATTTCGCACTTTTTTGTTGAATTCACGTTCGGCACATCTGGGCATACTTATATGCAGGCGCTGCATGGCATTCAATTTCCCTCTATTCCTTAATTGCTCCTCGACTAGGACGCCTCGCCGCTGCTAAATCATTCGTTTATCGTTTTCTCCTGTCATGGGGCTTGTTTATTCTATGACTCGGGAAACCTTTCCTCCAAAAGCAAGATACGGCGTAGACGACATACCAGATTTATCCGGGAAAGTCATAATTGTCACTGGGGGCTACGGAGGTGCGCTTCTGCAATGTTGCATTTATACTTCATTTTTCATCTGAATTCAAGGCATCGGTAAGGAAACCGTAAAGGTGAACACCAGTCTAGCTAGGAGAAATCAGAAATTAACGGAAGTTGCTTCTCAGGCTCTCCTTGCCCACAATGCTAAGGTCTATATTGCTGCAAGAAGTCAAGAAAAAGCCACTCTAGCTATTATGGAGCTAAAGCAGCAGACCGGACGGGAGGCCCATTTCTTGCAATTGGATCTGGCAGACCTTAGCTCTGTACAGGCTGCCGCGACCGAATTCCTGAGGTACGACCTGTTAAATGAGTGTAAAAATGTTTCAGGGAATGGTAACGTTGTTTAGCAAGGAAAAACGGCTTCATGTGCTTTACAACAATGCGTTTGTATCCTAAACTGCCTACCTTAATCTTGCACTCATCTTATAGTCATCAATCAGCGGCGTTATGGCTCCTCCAATGGAGCAGGTCACTAAGCAGGGGTACGACATGCAGTTCGGAGTGAACGTCCTCGGTTAGCCATTTGACAGAAATTCGCGAATCTGTTGTGCTCATGCCAGGCTTAGGTCACTTCTATTTCACCAAACTGCTCATCCCCACACTTATTTCAACGGCCAGAACCAATCCAGATAATAGAGCACGAGTCATTACGACGTCTTCTGCGTTGCATCTCTTGGGTAGAATTAATTACGACACTCTAATCGACGGACCAAAACGCAGAAAGAGTCTGAAATTCATGCTTTATAACCAAAGCAAATATGTATGTCCTACTTTTCTGTGACATAAATGACTTCATTATTGATATCAATCAGACCAGCGTGGTGTTTGCGAGCGAACTGGCTCGTAGATATGAAGACGACGGAATCGTATCAGTCGCTCTAAATCCAGGCAACCTACACTCAGACTTGCAGCGTCATCTCTCTAAACTCGAATTGAAAATTCTGGTATGCAACTTTGCTTTGGCTTGTTAATGTGTTAACCAGTCTCTTGCAGAATACCATCCTATTTCCCACCTCTTTCGGAGCTTTGAGTGGTCTCTGGGCTGGAACTTCTGCTGCTGGAGCATATTTGAACGGAAAGGTAAATCCTTAGTCGTCGTCTCTCAGCCGAATTCAAAACAATCACTTAGTACGTTGTGCCTTGGGCGCGTATCAGTTCTCCGAGGGCCAGTGCACAGAGACCCAAAGTCGGCGAAAAGCTGTGGGAGTGGATGGGGGAGCAGATTGAAAAGCACGAGCAGAAGTCCGATTGATCCTGATCTGATTGATGTTTCACTGGTCGTTGGTATTCCATCTGCTTTGGGTTAAGTACATGGTTTGTTCTCCGTATATGCTCGGGTTCCGTAATTCACAGTAGAGTAGTATAGACTTTTATATGCCGTGAGCCACTGGTACATGTTTAATTTCCCAGTGCTTCAAACTTATTGACGTCGATTTCGGTGTAATCCGAGAGTTCTGATGCATGCCCGTTGAAGAATGTCGTATACCCATGCTACACGATCGCAATTTCTACAACATGTACTGCATCCAACCAGCTTGCAGGGCCTGCCATATCGCGTGAGTCAAAGCATCCAATCCTTCGATACTTGATTCCCTCGTATACTCTAGGACCTCCTTCGCCCACTGGCGCAACGATAATACCTTCAACTTCGTCGGCGTTCCTGTGCATCGGAACGGCCCATACGTCGTGGATGTCCTCGTCATCTTTGCTGTCAATATACCCATTTCCGATCCACTCCTGCTGGGAGCCCTCCTCTCCTGCTGGATCCGATGACTTAAGGAGATCCTCCAAAGGTGTCTGGCAGATTCGATACAAGCGGTTGGACCTTTTGACATTCCACGTGCACCGTTCCAAAGGGGCGCGAAGAACCAGGATGCCACCTGTTGCTTCTCCAAACGGATATTCAATGTGCTTGAGCTCCACTTTGCACTGAACAACCTCTGCTAAGGACTTTCCTTCACGAAAAGCCGAGGCAAAAAACTTGCCAGGCCAGACAGACCCATCCACAGCAGCCCACGACCACGAGGGCGAGCGGTAGCCCTTTGGCCGTGGCATGTCCGCATCGGCATATTTCTGCCAAAGCAGATCGGAGAGGAGCGTGTCACGCCAAAGTCCAGCAAGGTAGTCACCAGCTTGCACGCGTTGGAACGCCTCCGCGACACCGCCAAAGGCGACCAGCTTGTCCTCAGATTTCGTAAGAGACCGTCGCGTGTAGCCCTGCACAGCAGAATGCCATGCGTTGCGGGCAGACTTCCAGGCTGTGGAACCATTCACGAACGTCGAAGGGGTCTCTTGCAGGAAGAAAGTCTCCGGGAGGAGATTGTCGCGGTCGGGGTGGTCACTGTAAGATCCTCCGACGTTCTGAATGCCAGCAGTCCGGCAGTGGAATTGAAGTGTGTGCGAGGCAAACACTAGTGAACGTGGAGACATGGCGTATTCCTGCATGCACCATGCCCGCTCGTGCACAGGCTCCATCTCAGGGAAGTAGTCCCACCATTGGTCGAAGGTACCGTCCGACTCAGTGTAGAGCGAGACTGGCGAGATTCGAACTTTACCTACACGGGTTTTCCCTCCTTCGGGGCCACTTGCACGGGAGCAGACGAAAGGCATTTCAACATCTGGCGGGAATTCTGCAGGAGGAACGGGTGGTCGTGTTTCTAAGAATCCTGCGCCAACGCGCGGGGCACTAGCAGCGATGATCGTGACATAGGTGTTGCGATAGATCTGGTGCATATGTGCAATTTCGAGCAGCTTGTCTTCCTCTGAGTCTTGGATGATACACAGTGAATCCACCCAGAGGTATTGGAGACCTAGTGAACTGGTCGTGTGTATGGCGTCGAGAATCGTCTTGGGAAGACGAGCAGGATCGATGATATCAGTGTAACCGTTAACGTTCGCCTTGGTAGTGCTGTACGGCTGGGCTTCGCCCCACACATAGCTGAGTGCGGTATAGGATCCCCGAAGGCCGCTTGTTGTCACAAGCCGGGGAATGTTGGGATCACTGCAGTCGACCACGCGGGTGGGTAAGAGAGGGGCAGGTTCCACAGGAGGGAGGCAATGTTCATGTGAGTGAATACAATCTTCAAGGTGTCTCCGAGCAAGCGCAAGGGCTTGAGAAGAGCCCACGTCAACTATACGGCTACGAGCAATGACATACTCAGCAGCTGGATCATCTAAAAAATTGAGGTCAGCACGGGTCATACTTTGAATCGTGCACTTGAACTTTTTCACCTGCGTCAGCGTGCAAATAACCTTCGAAAATGGGAAAGCTATTAATGAAGACACAGAGAACTTGAGCATTTTTAGGTGATCCTAGATACAAGTTTTGAGGCCGAATACCAACGATAATGTTGAAAGGGCTCTCGGCACTGGGTGAGCCGTCATTTTTGACTCGGACAATGAACTGACACCACTGACAACCGCCTGCTGCCTGAGATTCAAGGATTTCCGATGTAGAATGGTAAGAATATCCACCCCTGGGTGGCTCTTCAGTGCCAGTCCGAAGCAGTGGTTTCGTCAGTAAGCCAAACTGCACAGAGAAGATCCCATCCCAACATGACTGGCAGACGGACGAAGGCTTTTCATGGATGTGGATGATGTTGGTCCTGAATGTCGAGTAATTGCAATTGAATTTAGTGAGCATAAAGACCGCTCTGTAAACGCACCTGTCGCCACCTTGATCCCTCGCCGTTGACGGGCTCTGGTCGGCCAACTTAAGTGTAGAATGATCGTGCTGATCCATTGAACAACGACGACTCTCCGAAGTGCTCTGAGGGTTTGTTGAATTTGAGTGCTCTTCTCTCGACGTGATATTTGAATTGGACAAACAGGAAAGAAGACAACCCATGAGAGGTGGTAGACCGTGACGTCGATGCCACGAGTCTACAGCATCGAACCTTTGAACTGCAGTGGCGAAGCATGGAGGCCTGGCGCTGCAGCCTGCCAGAAACCTGAGTTTTCTGGAATAAGGATAAGTAATATTCTGGCTATCATGAGGTTCCAGTCTTCCAGAGGAATTGGATTGTTCAGAGTGCTCACTGCTCAGAGTCAGGAGATGCGACGACGTATCACATGACGACGCGTCTTTACTGAATGTCGCGTCAACAATTCGCTTTTTGATCTACACTGTCGCTCAATGTCTCGAAAACCCTTCCAGGAAGGCTTATCTTGTTATAAATCGGGCAACTATCCAGAGGCTCTTCAGCATTTCACTAAAGTTCGTCGTTTCAAGTCAGGAGTTCCATATATCTTCCCTGATGTTCCGTAACACACAGGCAATAGAGTCTGGTGGACCGAACTGTTACAACGTCCTCGACACCCGAGCGGCCGTGTACTTGAAGATTGGAGACCTGAAATCGGCCTTGAAGGATGCGAAGCAAACCATTGACCTGGCGCCGGATCGATGGCAGGGCTACGCCCGTGCTGCTCGTGTATTCCTCAGAATGGAGAAATTTGACAGGTCGCGTATAATGGTGAAGATGACCATGGATAGGTTGAAGGATGAAGAAACGGAACGACGCGCTTCTCTACTCTCTTTGCAGTCTGAAGTTGACAAAGCAGAGGCCGAAGCGCAACGGGTTAAGATGGACTTAGAAAAGCGTCGTCGACTCTTTGCCGACCACATGGGAAGCCTACCGATAGAAATCTTTGGGGAAATAGGAAAGCTTGTCACAAAGGACGACCATTCAGCATCAATTATTCTTTCCCAAGTTTCCAAGTCATGGAGGAGCGTCGTCCACAATCTACCGTATCTCTGGGACGTCCTTATCCTCACCCGTCGGAAACCGAGGCAGAAAGCCAAGCTTTGGATTCAAAGATCAAAAGGAAAGATCAGGGAGCTCAGTATACGATCCTCCGTCCTCGAAGTTCCTCACTGGTCAGGCGACTCCTTGGACCTTTTGAAATGGAGCCACCTCCGTGCCCTCAGGGTACAATCCTGGGACTTCGTCTCATTTCTCGAATCTATCGGACAGTTGCATTCTCTGTCAAATCTAGAATGCCACGAAATTGAGGTCCCACAAGGCAGATTACTCCCCTTTGGAATATCATCGCCCTCACCCTCTGCGGAAGACATTGATGAACCCCAACCTTTCCGACAACTAACCATCATATCGGCAGCTCTGCCTGAAGGTGATTTTCCGACACGAGTTAGGAATCTCACTACCCTCATATTGGAAGGAGTGATAGCCGCTGGCGGAGATTTGGCCGACTTGTTAGAAGCCAACCCCCTCCTTCAACACCTTACGTTGAAGAATGTCGTCTACGGTAATAGTAAAGAAGCAAAATTCTCTTTACCGTGTCTATCTGTCCTCGAAACAAAAGGGTCCCACCCACCTGTTATTTACTCTCTCAGTATGCCCGAGTTACAAGTTCTTCGAGTGGAAAACCCGGCCATCTCTCAAAATCTCAACAATTTTATCCGACACTTGGTTGCAACGAACACCTCGCACTTAACCGAAATCACCCTCTTGTCTTGTTCCTGTGATTCAACATTGATAGTCGACCTCCTTCGAATTTCGCCTGATCTTCAACACCTCGAAATCACCAATAACTCAAAGCATGGAACGCTAGTGGTTGAAGCCTTAGGAGACACCAATCTACTACCCCGAGCAGCAAACAACCCAGAAATTCTCTGTCCGAACCTGACACACGTCAATTTCTCGAAATGCCCAGAGTTGCAGACTGGCCCACTTGTACGCATGATTAAAACTCGACTACAGTCGACAGAAGCACGACAGAAAGGCGAACACGAAGTCCACCGCCCTGAGGTGAAGCCAATCGCCTCGTTGATTATTGACGAGTGTCCTCAGGTTGATCCCGATTGGTTGGGTTGGATCAGAGTGAGAGTGGGGTCCGTTAGTTGTGTCTACATGACAAGAAAGACCAAATTCAGATATTGATTTTTACAAGAATCTGCGACATTTAAATTATAGTCGCCCTCTATTTATCGCAAGAAACTTGAATGTAAGATAAAGTCGAAGGTCGAAGGTTGTTCAACCTTTTTGAGTGGGATCTCCGATCCGTTGACAAGGGTCGATATTCACCTGCAAGCGGAGATGCGGCCCGCGTTTCCATGTTGACTTTCGCATGTGGGGAAACCTTCTCACCAACCCTATAACTTTTACCACGACGATGCGGACGACCTGCTTGGTCTTTGCTTCAATATGCCTAGTTGCATCCGCAAACGCGTCATCGAAGGCTGACCGAGTTCGCATTCTCGGTCCTCAGGGTGTTAATTTGTGGAAGTTGGACAATCATCACAAGTCTGCCCAGAAGCAGAAATTCAGGAAAGACCCTGGAGAGTTCGGACAAGATACATCCCAAAAGGCATTCGGGACAAATGACGCTTCCGCTTTGTCAAAAGATTTTCCTGCACATTGGTTCCGCCAGCCTCTCGACCATTTTGACAAAAACGCGAAGGAATTTTTCCATCAACGCTACTGGATAAGTACGCGTCATTACAAGCCACGAAAAGGCGCGCCGGTGATTGTTTTAGATGGCGGTGAAACCAGCGGAGAGGTCAACATGAGTATTCATCCACGTCTCTTGACATGTCCTAATGGACAATTTAGGACCGCCTTCCATTCCTAGACACTGGAATTGTGGAAATATTGGCTCGCGCAACAGGCGGGGTGGGTGTCATACTGGAACATAGGTATTATGGTGAGTTCAGTATTCTCCATCTTGTCTTGGTCTGTCTTTGTTTAACTCTTTCTTGAAGGGGACTCCGTTCCTGTTTCCAACTTCTCCACCGATGCTCTTCGGTATGTGTTAAGCGTATTGAATAGCTATTTACGTCCCACTGACGCGTATTCAGTTTCCTCAACAATGACCAGTCAGCGGCGGACAGTGCCAACTTCATGAAAAATGTGAAGTTCAGCGGTATTGACGAAGACCTGACGGCCCCTGGCACGCCCTGGATTTATTATGGAGTGACAATACCTTTCACCTCGGACAATACATCAAGCTAAATACTACTTCTAGGGATCTTACGCGGGTGCTCGTGCTGCCCATATGAAAGTTTTATATCCTGAAATTGTATGGGGCGCCATTGCATCAAGTGGTACGATACAGCATCATTTATCCTGGACTGCCATAGTCATCCTATTTTATCCAGCTGTGACGCATGCTGCCTTGGAAAACTGGCAATATATGGACATTATTCGTGAAGCGGCAGACCCAAAATGCGCAGATCATCTTGTCAATTCTATCAATAAAATCGACTCAATACTGACAAATGGCCGCCCCTTCTTAATTCGCCAGCTGAAGAATTTGTTCGGACTCGGTGGTCTGGAACACGATGAGGACTTTGCATCCGTCCTGGAGGTGCGCTATTTTGTCTGCATTGCGTGCATTTCATTGTCCTCATTTAACCTAACCAAGAGCCCTCTTGGTTCGTGGCAAGCGAAATGTTGGGACCCTGAAGTTGGTAGTACGAGATTTGACGAATTTTGCAAATCCTTGGACAGCACATTTGGAAGAGTGACTGCATCTTCGCTAGATCTTCCTTTCGAACACCCAGACAGAATGGTTCAAGTTGAAGATGATTTTGCAGTTGACATTTCTATTTACAATTACGGCAAATGGATCAAGAAGGTGTGCTGGCTCAGCATATATGCCGAACTCGACCTTGACTAACCCTTTGATGAACTCAGCACTTCGTCAGTCGTTGTCCTGATGAATTTACTGTCGAACAAGTGAGTCAGTCTTACCGATAATTGTCTATTCAACTGATTGGTTTATTGTTAAGTGCTTTGGTACATTTGATGACGAGCAATACCGAGATACTGGTATTGACCAAGACTGGCGCCTCTGGCTCTTCCAGGTTTGCACGGAATGGGGTTACTTCACTGTACGTCTCCGCCTGTTCTTTGACCCCACCTAGTCAAATCATTTTGCATCAACAGACCGCCCCTCCAGACCAGAATCTCCCCAGAATTGTCTCTCGTCTGCTGACTCTAGGATATGAATCGAAAATCTGCAAGCAGGTGAGTCAATCCCCGTGATACATTGGTTGTGCCATAAAAATATGATTCCATTAAATCTACAGGCTTTCCCACCCGGCAAACATTTTACCGTTCCTTCTTTGCCTAATGTTACTGTAGTCAACGCTCTAGGGGACTTTTGGATTGCAGCCGATCGGTTGGCTATTATTGACGGCGAAGGTATGCCATGCTGACTTTTTCTTCTGTCAGCTAAGATATTAACCACTCCTGCAGTCGATCCATGGCGGGCAAACACCCCACACAGCGACGACGCTGAAGACCGTGAAGATACTGTCCTCCGCCCCTTCAAACTTATTCCAAGTACGTTTTCATGTTCGTTTGCCACCAAGATTAGGCTCTTACTCACTTTTAGATGGCGTGCATCACTATGATGAATACGGTCTAGCAAACCTGCTCGAAGAACCTCCGGAGATTCGGAAGATCCATGCCGAGATGATTTCCTTTGTGACGTCTTGGTTGAAAGACTGGAATGTGGAAAATGGAATTGAGAATTGAATGTCGATGTTGGACATTGTCAGTACTGTAGTCTGCAAGCCTGCATCTTTACCGAAATACTAGCATTCGAATTCTTGAGACATATGTACGACTTGAAATTTTCATAGCCGATAATATGGTTGACTCTGTTCACGAGCATGTCCGAACGCTGGTGAGCACCTAGTACGTATCTTTGGTATTTTATATGGATAATTGGCGGTTTCTGAAAACTATCCTCTTCACGCCAGATGCTCGAGCAATTCAAGAATATCATTAAGGATAAACGAAAGTCCCCCATGATCCCCTCCGTAATACAAAAGCAGCAAATTTCGTCATCGATTAAATACAACAGCACCGCCCGTGTCTCCGTGAGCTCCAAACGGAATTTTAAGTCGTCATACTACCAGTCGATTGTCAGATAATCCTAGTTGAAGAAAAATACCGTACTTACATTGGAATGGAATGGTTTGAATGAAATACTGTCCCTCAAACGGGGATGGTGACTGGTGGCAGGACAGTACGGGTCGACACCCCGGGTATTGTCAATGTACGCGTGGCGACACCACCTGGGTAGGTGAATGTAATTCTTGTCACTACTGGCTCGTCATTAGGAATGGCAACGGCAGAGGCGCCGAGAGCGAAGGCAAGAGCTAAGATTGATGTCAGGGCCAGTTTCATGGTGATCGTGTCGCGTTGAACGAAGAGATTCCGTTTGAATGAAAAAACCTAAGGTAAAAATATCTGGGCTTTATAAGTTCGCATTTTTGGGCCCCATGTGACGACTCCAGGATCGGGGCCGGTATAGAGGACCCAGTAGGTATGACCAAGTAACATGCGTGCGGTCGAAAGAGACATCACAGAGCAGCACAGAAACAATACATACGACGGAAAAACTCAGAGAATTTGATGGAATCGGAATGCAAGGGTCCGGTGAAGATCTTCAAACAGCTTCTGGAAGCTCGCGCACTATATAGGCAAGATAATGCGTTGGCGGTTGGGGAAGTAAAGTGGCCTTCGGAGGAGATGATTGCCAGATATTTGAAGTCCCCTCAGCAGTCCGTACATAAGATTCACGGAAGACCCAAGATTGGGGCCAATCGACTGAAGACTGAAGTTCAGCATAAAAATCCAGGACAGGAAATGAAAAAAAAATCATAGGAACAGTCGAAGGCGCTGCTCATGCTGACGGAAAAGGAAAAGGACAATGACGGGACCTGATAAGCGGAGCGCATGGCGTTCCTGGTCTTCTTTATGCTCAACAAAAAGAAGCCTATTTCCAATATTTTCATGTGATCCGACCTCTGGGCTCTTGGGGAGAGGGGTAAATAATAACCTCGGTAGAGGAGAAGTTCAAGCTCATTTGTATTGAAATGCATCCATTTAATCTGGGTAATTTGAAACGGATTTTCTGCGGAACGCTGATTGCGCCAAGAGTCAATTGTACCACGAGAAGGCATGCCATACCAATGAAGCAGGTGTCTGCGTTCTTTACAGAAGATTACAGAGAGGCGCACAAATCCCATAAATTCTCCGTGGTATGTAGAACAACTCTCTTTTGAGCAAGCAATTGCATATGCATCTGTCATATGGCAATGAGTTTCAAGGTGCTCATTTTGCGGTGCCAGCTAGTTCGCCGCGATAGGTACAATCCAGACATTCCGAAAAGTAATCAGTGGCGCAAGCCCATTGAAAGCAATTGAAAGTGCAGGTTCAATGGCAGAGTATCATTTTGTCCTAGGAGTCTACTTGAGGGGCTCAGAAGGCCGTCGATCATCCATTAAAACCAAAGTCCCAGGCAGAATGAAGAAGCAAAGAATCATGATCTTGGGAGAGCTTAAGCGCCTGTTTCTGGGAAATATGAAATCGGAGTGAAAAAAGAATTGATTGCAAAGGATCACATCTCGCAATTTGCCTCAAGAACTTACCCACGTTTCGCGGCAAGCCCCTGGCAGGCGCTTGATCCAGCGTGTGGGGCGGTGTGCCTCCGCGCTTGTTCTTTCCCATCCGCAAACACTCGCTAAGAGGCAGAAGCTCGCTTATCTTTCGTCTCCAGGTTCTGATCGTCAATTGTCTGGATATTCCTAGTGACTGTGAACACTCATCCCAGTCAAAGGGATCATTATAGTATTTGACTAGTAGGATCAGAACTCTTCTTCCCAAGAAGAGGGCAGGATGAGCTTTGGCTACAAACGTAACAAGAATGACCGAGGAAAACCCAAAGTACTTTCTGGTCGTGATATACCGTCTCTTGCGGAGTTTATAAAGTCAAAAGATTGCAAAAATGTGTTCTTGATGGTGTGCTCTTATCATTCTACCGTTTCGTCATCATTCAACGCTCATGGCGCATAGCTCGGCGCAGGTTTGTGTGCCGTTCGCGATATAGTAACCGGGTTGTAAATGACTTCTGTGTAAGGTGTGAGCACTTCAGCTGGAATACCCGATTTCAGGTCACCTGAGACAGGTAAGCCATGTTCGTCGACTTAGGTCTCCAAGCGCCCTCTAATTGCAGTTTAAAAAACTAGGGCTTTACGTGCGTGAAATTCCAATTGGACCTGCGAGTGACTAATGACTATTAATGACTTCTTACTCTGCTTTTTGAAATCGTGAAGTCAAATCTTGCTCGACTGAATTTACCTCATCCAGAGGCGGTCTTCGAAATCAATTTCTTCCGAAAAAACCCAGTCCCATGCACGTTTACCGGCTTTTTCGATACGTAACTAGCTAACGAAATGGCATCACAGTCTACACCCTTGCCCATGAGCTTTACCCTGGAAAATTCCGACCAACTCCTACTCATTCTTTCATTCGATTACTCTCTGAAAAGTCTCTGCTCCATACCTGCTTTACACAGAACATAGATACCCTCGAGCGTCGTGCAGGCGTTCCAGACGATAAGATCATCGAGGCTCATGGCAGTTTTGCTACCCAAAGATGCATCAATTGTAAAGAACCATTCGACGACGAGAAAATGAAGCAACATATCCTTGACAAGAAAATTGCCAAGTGCGAGAAATGTGGAGGATACGTCAAACCAGACATCGTGTTCTTCGGGGAAGGCGTCAGTTCTTCTCTCAAATTTGAATCCTGGAGTATCTAACCCCAACCTCATAGCTTCCACCCAACTTCATTCGTTCCGTACCAAACTTGAGAAAAGCTGACCTGCTCATTGTCATGGGGACATCGCTCACCGTGCAGCCTTTCGCTTCTCTTGCTGGAATGGTGGAGAGCAAGTGCCCGCGTGTTTTGATCAATCTTGATCACGTCGGCGATTTTGGAGCTAGAGCGGACGATGTCATCTTACTTGGTAAATGTGACGATATTGTTATGGATCTCTGTAAAGAACTTGGCTGGGAAGAGGAGCTGACCAGGTTGTGGAACGAAACAGAGGAAACAGTCGTTAAAGATGGACAGCATAAAACCCAGGAAATACCGACGGACGAGGAAAAGAAAACGGACACTTTGAAAGACGTGGAAGAGCTATTCGCAGACCTTTCTGTCGGAGATCAGGCCGATGCTGCGAAAAAGGATGGGGACGGGAAGGAGAAGGTCGGATCTGAAGCGCCGCAGACTCAGGAAGCAACGGCTGCAAACGTCGATAAGACAAGCGAAGATACACCTTCGCCTCCTGTACCAAAGGACAGTGTTGCAGAAAAACAGTCAGGAGTCGCGCCGCAGGAGGAGGGTAAATTGTAGCATATTGTATATCATATCGAAGTTATCATCTATGTACATAGGACTCTTGATGTATTTCGTTTGTCATGGCCCATGGAATACATTGTAACATTGAACAGTCAAGAGTCCCTGCAGTGACGACTGTAGACAAGTTTCTGCCTATCTAGTTGAACTGGGGAAGGAAATGTTTGCCTCACATACTACTCGTTAACCCGGCACTATCCTTGCATCGGAAGGAGTCCCCACAGAGGCGCGTATGAAAACCACTCTACGCATGCGTTAATTTTGCTCAGCTCGGGAACAAGTGAGAAGGCTACAGTGGAAATGGGGTGTAAAAGAGTCCTTATCAGTGTTGTTCATACGAACGAACGCCGACTATCTGGTACATTCCCATCCCAAATAGCATCCCATCCTGCCTCGCCCTGAGGTGACGTGCCAAATTCATAGCTTCTCAGGGTGGGTAGATGGCAGGAGCAAATATATGATATTCAACGGTTCATCGGTCCCGCAACTTACTTAAGTGTTGTCGCAATGGCGGTGTCACATTCGGATTCACGAATACGTCCCTATGGTAAAACAAATAGATCAGAGACACTGAAAGTGAAAGAAGACCAATGTTGGACGAATATAACACAGTCCAGAATCGAATCATGTTATGAAAGAGGAAATGCGTAGAGAAAGAAGTCGTGTAATCAACCACTGGAAGCCGGTGTCGGTGTCGGATTGGGAGCTGCAGGTGTCGCTACTCCTGGTGCAGGGTAGGCATTCATAATGCCCGCAAAGGTCGTTGGCATCGTCCCATCAGCACTGGTGGATGGGGCTGTGGAACCATTCGTAGGAGCGGTGGCTTGTGGTGGCGGGTGCTGTTGCTGTTGCTGCTTTTGCAACTGGGTTGCTCGCCCACGAGCCGGTCGACTATTAGCTGACGGCGTTGAGGCTGTAGTGGCAGCTGAACTGCTCCTTGTAGCCCGTTTCCCAGCGCTTTGTGATTGACTTGCAGGTTGAGATTGAGGCGGTTGATACTCTTGGATAGTAAGGACGCTGGGAGCTATGGGTACTACTGCTGGAGCCGGTTGAGGGTTCGGAGCCGGCGCACTTCCTTGTTTGGGTGTGGTTGAGGATGAGGTCAACCCTGAAGGTCCAGCAATGGGTTGCCCTTGAGCTTGCTGGGCCTGCTGCTGGGCAAGTTTTTGAGCACGTTGTGCCTCGGCTTGAGCAATGATATGTTGAGGATAGTGAGACATTCCTCTTGGTATGTTTGGGTCAGGGTTCGGGTCTCGCTTCGGATAGTAAGCACCGATAGGCATCGATGCGTCGTATTCTTCCGGCAGTGCTGGAATAACAGCGGCGTGTCTTCCACCCAGAGGTCTACAAAAGTGATATCTTAGGAAACGAATAATTGTCTTGAACACATAGGAAGCACATACCCTCCTTCAACAAAATTTTGCCATACATAATCACGAAGGCTATCAGCATGAGGGAGCTCCTGTATGAGGTGCTTGATCGTATTTTGGCCAAGACCGAAGAAATCGGGACCAGAAACAGAGTTGGAATGCTGACGGTTTCGAATGGCGTTGGCTTGCTTGACGATATTAGACCAAGCACCCGTCGCAGTCCCAGCGATGATAGGTTTGTCCAGACGATCCGATGGAATGATTTGGAATTTCGGACCATCTCCGCCATCTAAGATAGTGCAGTGGTATACCACTTCAACAGTAGGGTCAATCGTAGAGAGGTAACGTCTGAAAATGTTATAAACAATTAGAAAGCCAGTCTTTAGCCACGCTTAGGCAACTTACCGAGTCACTTCATAGCCCACAGGGAAGATGTATCTCTCAGTATGGAAGTGCTCTCGCATACAAACTTCACCAAGACTGATAACCGTCATAATTCCAACATTGAGCGGTAACATAGGTTTGCCCTTCTTATCGCGAGGTACCATGGGAATACTGAAGCTCTTAGTCGTGACTGTATGCGCCTTGAGACGCTTTGGCTTGACTTTTTGCGGCTCCGGCGGTGGGCGTTGCTGAGCAGGAGGTACAAAGTTGGCAGGAGGTGGAGGGGGATACATCCCATTCGGTCCTGGTACCATGGGAGCTGCGAGGTAGTAATATGGGTTGTAAGGTGCTGGATAGGTCGGACTATTGGGTGTCATCGGGGTGCCTGGAGGATAGAAGAGGTAGGGCATGAGCATAGGGTGGCCAGTTGGGGTTGTAGAGCTTGCGTTGGGGGGTCTCGATAATAAATTGGTGCTCAGACTGAGGTAAGGATTGCTACTGAGACTAGAAGTGGGTGTCGGCGTCGCACTGGTGGGAGTGGCTGAACTACTGGCTGTGGCTGCTGTGCTGGTCGTACCGGTAGTATTTGTATTCACATCAGGGAGTTTGTTTGCCGACGACGATGGACCATGACCATTTTTAGACGGGTGTTGAGCAGGGTTGTCAGAGAGAAGAGTCGGGTCCAAATTCGGATCCACACTCGAATTGGTCGCGACCGCCTTCGCAGCATTTTGCGCTGCGATGACTGCTTCAGCAACTTTGACAATGCTTTCTCTGGAAGTTCCAACTTGAATATGCGTTGAAATAGAGGCCAGGGCGGTTGCTTCTTTGGAAGACGAGGTTTCTGCGGTTGGACCAAGCGCATGAGCCAAAGTTGAGGATGGAGTTGACATTTGAGTCGGCGCAGTCGGTTTTGTACTGTCTGACATTTGGACATCGGCTGGAGAGCCAGAGGCTGCGTAATTTGTTCCTCCTGACTATTCAATGACTTCAGCATATTTGTCGATTGCATAGGAAGTCGTTAAACTTACCACTACCCTTGCCGACGCAGCAGCAGCAGCGACAGCCTCAGCCTCAGCCGTAGCAGCCGCAACCGCCGCAATGACGATGCCGTCATTCCTACCACTCCGACTCTGACGGATGACTCTGGTGTCTCTTCTTGAGGACGGCTCAGCGTCATTGCGTGGGGTCGGGTCGGATCCATTTTCGCGTGTTGGTTGGTTACCGTGGGTTTGAGAATTAGATGAGCTTCTGGAAAAACTGTAGCCTGGGCCCTGTCCGTCTGCCATTTCAACATCGCCATCAGAAGTAGGTCGACGATATGTTTCTTGGTGTGGGGTCTGAGGCGAACGATGCGACGGCGGATACTGCGCCTGAGAAGGAGAAGTTGCGTTATACTCTGATGAGGGGATCCGATCATCTGAAGCTCTTGATCCAGGTGCAGAGGGCGGAGTTTGGTTGTGTAACTGAGGAGATTTACCGTTATGGCTATCACCAGTGGGCTGGACGGGTTTCTGGCCATTTCTCGTATCTTCTCCTTGGCGCTCTTTTCTGACATCTTCCTTGCGTCTTCGCACTTGAGTTCCTGAGTTCTTTGAGGTAGAAGTCGCATTGGAATCGTCGCCTGCATTGTCCTCGGCCATGGCATAACGGAGAATGGTTGCAAAGGACGTACGCGTTTTTTGACTTTGTAGGGCTTGCTGTGTTGCCTTTGAGCTTTGTGGTGACGCAAAGGCAACGGGCGCAAGCGGTGGAGAGCGGTTTAGGTGAAGTACGCCATTCTGTTCTATTTCCCGGATTTTTTGAAGCAACTGACTACTAAGAAGTCAATACAGCTTCAAGAAATAGAAAACGCGAAGAAACATGAAGAGAAGCGAAAATAATGAGACGAAAAGATAAAATTTGTACATACTCTCGTTCTTCGCGCATTCGCACGTTACGTTCATCAGAGCGATGAGTTTCTGAGTTGGATTCCTGGCGATGTGTTAGTAACTTTCGGCAGTATTTCGCGACAGAAAAAGACACTATAGCAGATACTGACCTCCTCGAGCTCATTGAAACGACGCTTGAGCGACCGGTATTTTTCTTCCGTGTCTGGGGACGTTTGTCCTTGGTTCGAAGATAAAGGACCGGCGGGTGGGGGACCCATAACGGTGTCTCGGTCTGCAAAAGTAGCCATAAGCGTTTGAGTTTACAGGACGCCAGCCCGAAGACATACAGCGATCGGCGTTGGTAGATGGTGGTGGTATGGGAAAGAGACGAATAAATGAGACGGAGGATGGAACTCGTCAAATCCAAGAAGAACCGGTCCAAATCACAGAAGGCACAGCGCCAAATTTTGCCAAACATTGCGATCACAACGCCATGAATTGTAAACAAACATACACAATTGCCTCATGTTCCTCCCTTGTCAAACCAAATCACCAATGAATCCGCTCCAAACCCATTTCCTCCAATTCAAGCTTGGAAAATGACTGTCTTGCCCAGATGAACTCTCAAATGGATCACCTGCGGATGGCGGATGTACATTGAGGACCTATATGTCCAGGTCGTTGCCAAACAACTGCCGCATATCGCATGCCGATTGGAAGTGGCGTTGAATGTCCAACTTCCCTTCAGACCCCGAGGTTTTTAAATTTATCCCGTACACTGTAGGCACCCGGGAGATTCCTCTCGACTGTCATGTCCTACGGTTATCTATTTAGAATTCTCCCTCCTCATGTGTGAAATAATTTACTTATTTCTACAATCTTCGTAAAATACTCCTTCTCTTCCGACTCCCGGTGGACAACTTTTGCCTTGAAATGTCATGAACCACCAGGGGCACCCCCTTACACGCGGCGAAAGTAAGTGCAGTGCAAACAGCGCCAATTGCACACCGCAACCAAAATTGGAACAACTAAATCTGACACCCATTTGCCCAGCGTAAGTCGGCTGACCATAAAACGTGCGATTTCATGCTAAGCCACAGGGAATATGACGCTCATT
This sequence comes from Galerina sulciceps, assembly GCA_023014345.1. Lineage (NCBI taxonomy): Eukaryota > Fungi > Basidiomycota > Agaricomycetes > Agaricales > Galerinaceae > Galerina > Galerina sulciceps. The sequence continues at coordinate 1,214,050 of JAEDXJ010000002.1, read as the reverse complement.
TCCGCACAAGTAGTCGACTTTTGGTCTTTATCCAGAGAGAGCTGTCTTGAAGGCTAATTTGTTCTGACTTCCTTCGGCATTGAAGCTTGGAGGTCTACATAACATCACAGATTTGTTAGAAAACGAGGCGGAACATTCATTGAAATCGTTTCTGAACAGAAGGTGCAAATATAAACAGCCTTCCAGGTTATAAATCGCCGCCCACCCGGATGGTAGTAGGATGCAAGGCACTGTTATTAGTGACGCAGCCCAACGCCTTCCAACTCACACAGGACATCTCCTACCGCATGGATATGTCTCATCTCCGGACTCTCAAAACCCGATAAGACAACATGAGTGTGAAAAAGAATGTCGATTCTGTCATCAATATTTGTCTTTCGGAGAGGCGAAAGCAGCAGGCTTGAAATCTCGGCTGATCCAAGTATTTGCGTCCATGTAACGTACTCGATGACCACCCTGCGAGGACCGCGGATTCGCGCAAGTAAGCTCAGAAAACACAGCGAACATGAATGCACGAATGTTGTTTACACGTCGGTCCCAGAGTTAGGAGTGATGCATCGCTTCCAGGCCCGGATGTCTGTTCAGACAGGATCAGAGGGTTGTTGGAGGTTGTTAGGATCGAGTTGCTATTGCACCAGGTTCCACACATGGTTCACACAAATCCATACAAACCCTTATAGGGAAAGTGGGTACCACACATTTGTTGACTATAATTTTCCAATGAGAAAATTCCCAGTTACTGAAGGAATCAGATCACCTACCAGTAATTATGACACCTCTGTCTGCCAGCGATGACAGGAATAAAGCTCTTCAGAAACTTCTTAAGTCTGCCGCCAATCTGCCGCATTCAAAATGGGAGCCGGTCGGTGAGACTAACGTCAAGACAGCAAGAGCACAACTTCAGATATAGGTAGGCACCCACACAGCTAACAAGACAGGTAAATTTTCCAGAGAAGATCTTAACTATGCAGCAACGTATCATGAAGAAGTCAGCCTTGAAGGCCCACGATGGATGCGATAACCCTGCAATCTATTCTCATAAATATGTTCGTGTACCTTCTTGTCATACCCACTCACCATATCGATCTGGAACATCTGCAGACTGCACACGCCGATGGACAGGTCAAACTGACCGTAGCCATTTATCCAAGAAGTCCTTCACACCATCGAATTTTTCCTTCCATTCCTCCTCGGCGGCAGGCTCATAGTCAAATGAATGCTCCTTACCCGAGAACTCCAACAGTTCAACAGGAACTTGTGCACCTTCCAGTAAATGCCGCATACGTCGCGACTCCTCTATTGGAACGGCGGTATCAGCTGTTCCGTGGAGCAGCATTGTTGCTGGCCAGGCTTGGTTAACTCCCAGCTGCGGGAAAATGGAGTGATGACGTTTAGGTATCAAGCGTTGGTAATCCTCAATAGTCGGGTTTCCTTCTGTTTCCGGGATATCCAATAGGAGCTTACTCAAGCTAGGACTGTGCATTCCGGTGTAGTAATCGAGAAATGTCCCCAGTTGAAGATACAGCCGAGCGAGTAGCATTCGTTTATTGGCAGGGTACCCAGGAATGCGGTAGGTTTGAGGATAGTAGGCTAGAGGGGAGTCTGAGATAGGAGAGAGTGTTCCATTCGTGTATGGATAGAGATACTCTGAGAAGTCAGACGGCTCGAGAAGCTCGCGACCGCGAAAGAATACCTCTTCTTTCGGTTTAAGGTAGTGAGAAGTCTGTCGTGGTCATATTAGAGAGGACGCCATACGTATAAAGATAAAATAAACCACTGACAAAAAAGTCCCCGCCCATCCCATAGATGCTTACAATCGCCTTTGGCTTCGGCACACAATGCATGGCGGCTAAATAAGCGCAGAGACCTCCGGCGCTTGACCCGGAGACGGCTATTTTGTCCGGGTCAACCTTGAAGGAGAATAGACCATTCTTCATCTCGGTTTCTCTAATGAATTTGAAGAGGTCTAAAATATCTTCGACGATGTCATGTCCAGTGGAAGGAGGTAGAAGTCGATAGTCGGCAGAAATGAACGCGTATCCGAGTGAAGTAACTCGCTCTTCAAGTGCAGTTGGGTAAACATAAGTATAAGCTTCAGTCCTGGTCATGATTTGTGGACATAAACTGACTCTGCAACCAAAACGGAAACCAACTGCCCCTGTTACCAACCGTTAGCCCTCCTCCGTGGAAATAAACAATGGCAGGGATAAGTGACACATCGCCTGTAGAACCCGCTTCTGTTTCGATTGATGGAAAATAGACGTCGAGTGATACGGGAGACGAATCTTGAAGTCTTTTATAATCCAAAGTTATACGGGAGTTCTGTAGTTCATCCATGGGTTTTATCAGACGGCCAATGAATCCGAACAAATGTGCTCTGTAAACGAGCCCAAGGAAGACCGCGAACAGGACCAGCCCTTTGAATTTGATAGAGTAACGTAAAATTTTTGCCAGCGTTCAAGTCAAAAAGAAATTGGAGGGTGCTAACTAGTGAAATGCTCGGAGGACGAAGTCAATGTTGGCTACAAGATCAAGGAAATGACGCAAATAGATAAAGTCAACACGGGAGTTGCCGACTTCGAGGCAAACCTTGTGCCTCAATCGAGTACCAAACCTTCACCACTCCCTAGCCTTTCGCCCATGTCGTAGTAGATCCCGAATCCTTCGGAACTGCCGCGGTCTACCTTCTCCGTTTTACTTCACCACCATGACTCTCGGGACACGCTAAGAGCGGGGCAAGGCTCTGCTAGGCGCTAGACCTGGTCACTTGGTCCAGAACTCAACCCCGACGAGCATACTTCCGAGCTGGTGTTATGGAAAAACCTAAAATTGTACCAAAGAGAGCCTTGATATGTCATCACTCCTAGAGCAACTCTAGTTCCTTTTCGACCGTGTTCATCTATATTTATCTTTGGAGCTAATTGGTCTTCGTATAAAGGGTCACAATGAATGTCGCTTTCATTATCAAAGGACCCTTTCCTTCCGCTAAATTTTCACGATATGAAGTTCTCGTTCTCGACAGCCTCTCTTTCTCTCTTGCTGGGCTCCATTTCGGCCCTCTCGCAGAGCATCAGAATCGGTTTCCCCCCGGACGGTGCCTCGGTGCATGCAGGTTCAAAGTTGACTGTGGAGGTCGACAGACCGGTGTGTTTTGATTTCGCATACCCGAACTTGCAAGTCTGACTTTATTCACAGGACACTTTAACTGGCTCTACAGAAGTCGCTGTTGTCATTGCGGTAAATTCATGCCATAACACTACTTGTATTCCACCGGAAGACGTTCTTGGGTCAATCCTTTATAATGGGCCATATAACCCACAGTTCCAATCACCACCGACTTCTAAACCTCCTCACCAAAATTTTACGGTAACGATCCCGTCGGCAATTGGCAAAGGTCGAGCGCAGCTTGCAGTCTTCCACGTCTCGTTGGTTGGGGTTGGTTTTTTTTCTCTCTGCTGACCGTCGCAGTTATTGATGAATACATTTGTAGGCTGGCCCTGAGCCCATCACGGAGATTCGGAACGTTACTCTAAACGTTCTATAACAAGCCTTAGATGAATTGAACAAGACTTGGACATTCACCGGACATTTGTGGATTTGACTCTTATGTGTAAAGTGATGTTAATCCTTCTACCTTCTTGTAATAGTTCTTTGACGTCAGTAATACCAATCATAATTACTTCCTTGCTCCATGTCGTGTTAGGTCGTGTTTCAACCTACTTCAACTCCATGGAGAACCGTTACTTATATTTAGAAACATTCATAGGCTCCATTTCTACCATGAATAACCCGTTGCGAATACTGCGACAGTCACTTAAACGGCGGCACATATATCATCTGATCAACTACATACCCCCAGAACCAAGTGAGAAAATTCAAGTCTCTATCCCCGACAATATCACTTAGGTATGAGACCGAAATGCGGTATCAGTTCTCATACTTACTGTACAATGAGTTGAGCTCATACTAAAGCCATATCACTGCATGGTAATGGCGAATATACCCTATATTCCATTTACCAAAACGATGAACTGAAGATAAGTTTAAATAAGACAATTCGGGTCCATCCAAAAATCATTATGCTTTGCAACGCATGCACGGATAGGGCGGGATAGAGGGATAGAGGGCTACCGAAAGAGAAGATGACTATCAGGTCGAGAGACGTTCTGGATGACCTCAAGATTTCTAACACCGCAGGTAGCTCAGGTGGGCAATCCCCTGCGCATAAATGCACACACCACACCGATCGAACACCAGCCCTCAAGCTCAAGCCCCACAACCTACTCTCCCAAGATGAAGTTCCTTTCTATTGCTGTCGCCTTCGCTTACGCTTTAGGAGCCAACGCTCAAGCAAGCCACATTGGATTTCCAACAACAGGAACAAGCGTTACCCCAGGAAAGCATTTGACTGTACAAGTTATCAGACCAGTGCGTGATGCTTGATTCCTACTTGGTTAGAAACTCGTCAGCTTACGCTTTGCACCATAATAGAACAGCATACAGGGTTCGACGGAAGCCGGACTCGTGATTGGGTTGCTTACATGCACTTTCAATCCGAACGGATGCCCACCCCCTAGTGCACAGGTCGGCACGATACTGTTCAACGGAAAATTTAGCCCCACAATCCATGAGATCCCGGGACAACCGTACCAGAACTTTACAGTCACTATTCCGACTGGCTTTACTCCTGGTATCGCGCAGGCGTCGACGAATCGCTTCCATTTGATTGGGGTATATGAACTTCTTCGTTCTGGATAAATCTAGAGACTCATTCGCCAATCTTCTTTTTAGGCTGGACCGTCTCCCATTCTTGAATCCAATGCGGTCACGGTGAACGTAGTATAAAATGACCTGTCTTCGGCTACACCAGTAGTAATTGCTTCGCTATGACCACGGACAGAATAGATACTTTGATTGGCGTCAGAATTTTGACGAAGAAGAATCTGTATGCCACGAAAGCTTGATGAGAACGAGAATGCAAGTGCAATGAGACCCAGCATCACAGTTAAATAAGCTTGAGCCAGGTTCAAGTGCCATCCAGGAAATCAAGGCTCTACGCATGCCAGTGGGCACCTGGCGTTCCGATTCTATGCCATCTGCACATTCCAGGAAGTCAGATCATGGGCACCCGAAATAATCAATCGGAAGTCAACCATCGTTGGCCAAAATAATAATTTTCTTGAACGTCCAAGTTATGGGCCTTGTACAGTCTCCAGGTCTCTGAGCCGTTTGACGTGAAGGTGGGAGGCAAGATCTCCAGCGCCTAAAAAGACCTAAAACCAACCTTGAATCGGACCAATTTTTTTGCAAAGCGATCTCACGCTCGACAGCCTTGCAAACTGTCTTCATCCCACTCACAGGTTGACAAACTCATTCCAGCTAATTCTGGAAGACGTCGTCAGTTTCTTATTAATTAACAGACGAAGGTGGGCACAATGAGACTGCCAACAGTTAATTTTGTTCAAGTCGTGGTCGGGGTCAGTGAACCAACGGTCCCTCTTCGTTCGTATGGACATTGTTCAACAAGCGCCAGCCCTTTGGTCGTCTCGCGCGCTCTACCATATCGATACATCGTTGGATAAATGCAGCGCCTTGATGTGCTTTTGAAATTGAGACTGAGAGGTAAGCAAGACTTGCCTGCCGTTTTTAATAGAAGCTGATCTACAGCATCAGCAGTCTATCCAAGCCGAAAATGTGATGCCACTCGTGAAAGAGACAAAGGGATTATATCCCCACTATGGCCCACAATATATCTTTTCGATCCATCTATCACACAAGATACTTCCAGATATACTGTCCTCCCTTCGAAAATCTATACACAGCACACGCGCTGAGCGGTCTGAATGTTGACTGCTGAAGACACGTGGGTGCTTCATGTTTCTCGTGTCCACATATCTACAGCCAGGCGTACTGAAATGGAGTCTTTAGATCTTTCAGTTCCCTTTCTTCACCTCCCTTCTTGCCAGACAAAGGAAGAAAAGCGGTGGCACGAGTCAGCTTGAAGCGTCGTCCAGAACCCTCACATCCACCATTCCTACCGGCCTCGATGGTCCATCTTTACGTTCTCAATCCAGCGCACAAGCTGCGTTTCATTGCTAGGCTTTTCTTCAAGGGATCAAAACGTATATTGAAGCAGGCCAATGAAGCGTCATCGCCATCTACGATCCCTGAGGTATCACCGTCGAGTCCACCCAAGTTCAATATCCTTGATTTCATCAAAGCAGATTTGCCACCCGCTCCTCAGGGAGGCCTGAGACGCGATAATGAGTACTATCGGGACGATTCCCAAGGAGGTTTTTGTATCTTTCGCGTGGAGAACACGTTATTTAAGGTATCTACTACATCACTCGGGAATTTAATTGCTTTATTCTTATAATTTCATCAGGTGCACAAATGTTACTTGCTACGAGAACCGTCGGCATTTGGAGACATGTTCAGTCTTCCACTTATCCCAGGAAACAGGGAAGGATTGTCGGATGATTCAGCTATCTCACTATCAGACACTGTTGAGCAGTTCCAAGATCTTCTCTGGGCCATATACGCCACGTCTGTCCTTTGTTCATAAAATCATTTCATCTTCCTCTGACACCAATGCGTCACAGACCTACCCAATTGGGTTTAACCTCTGAGGCCGACTGGCCTTCGATAAGTCGCCTCCTCAACATTGCAGAGACAACGAACAAATATTGTATTGCTTCGTACGAGACCTGGGCTCTCGACCGAATCTTTGCGCTGGCGCAGAATCCAATAGGCTTCCTCCGTCACGGACCACCCGAAATCTGTGCTCGTGCCCTCAACATCGCCGCCCTTTGCAATCACAAAGAACTTCTCGACATCATCACACAGCGACTCATCCCTCGACTCCTATGGTCAGATGTAGATTGTCAGGCCATCCTCAAAGTCGCCGAAAGTCGAGGCTTGAGGAAGATCCAAGGCGTGGTTTATTACAGAGAACTCATCGACATGGAGAATGCGTCAGACGCTCCTCGGAAATCCTCTCGAGCAATATTTCCTTCATCCATAGACGTGGAGAAACGGATGCTATTTCTTGCCGCTCATCACTCCTTGGTCAACTTCTGGGACTGTATAAAGGCAACACCACCAACCTTTATCGAGCATGGATGCCCGTCACACATGCGCTGCCTCAATACTTGGACAGAGCTTTGGCTGAATGCAGCTTCCTCCCACCAGACTCAGCGGCATGGGTCTGCAGACATCCTTGGGAGGCTCAAGTCGATGATGATCCTCCTGAAGAAGGCAACAAGGGAGTCGGAATCGATCGGTGTTACCTGTTCGTTAGCTGCTCTGGAATCTATCACGACAACGAGGGAAGATATCATCGCTGGATTAATGGAACATTTTCAAGGCTATTGAGCCATTATTTATCCGGCAGAGTACGTCTCATTACACCTTTTAATCTCATTTGCTTACGAAGTGATACTTAGTGTTGGCTCAGATATTATGACGGGGGCCAAACGGATTGAACCTTTTTAACTTATGAGACGGATATATATTGAGGTGGAGGATAGATTGACCCGCCTACCTGAGGGTTCGGCCTGCGGGCGTTCCTTCAGATTTGGCATATGATGGACTCGAATCTGGTCCTCTAAGTACTGCGGGATGCTAATCATCAATGTACATTTTCGGAGCCTGTCACCACTGCACTCCAACACTTCCTGGTATCTTATTCAGGCAACATTCCCGTGCATCCTTAACTAATGACTTCAAATAGATACATAGTGTCTTCGTAGACCATATCTGTCTTTGTTGATCTTCTTGGTGCATGCCAAGATCGCTATTGTGAACACCTTTTTCACGGACGCTATGCAGACATTCTAAATTAAGCATGACTACCTGTCAGCTGCGGCACAACCGCCTGCATTGCTTCAGTTTGGCTACGTCATGGACCGCAGCTCCCAAACCGGGAGATCTGGGTCTGCTCTGCCTCATGAGTATCTACCGACCTTTTCGCTTTGCCTATAATTCGACCTGGAGAACCCCAATCACTTGACCAGAGGGAAACTGACTTCTGTCTGCCTTCCTTGTCAGCCAAGGAGAAACGGACTGCTCCAGTAGTTTTACATTGATCCACTGATAGTGCGATGTAATGCGAAGAAAATGACACCAAGAGTCCTTGGATCTGTAATGGACGCGTCTGGGGCTGTACCTGTACATGTCCATCTTATCAACCTCGGACCGCAGTCTTTCTGTATATGAACACAGTTCAAGTTTCACGTTCGCTCTTCCTCAACAGAGGGCCCTCGACGATCGAGCCTCTGAACACTTTCTGCATCTCTGTGAACAGGTTAAACAGGGTTTTTGAATTATCGTTGTCCAGAAATGGAGGAAACCTCAACAAAACTGACTTCACCGAAACCCGCGATGTTGCGGTCTCAACAACTTCAACCTGCAAACGAAATGAGTGAGCCAATGTCTATACCTTGCCCACACCTGATTTGATCACTTCCATTTTTAACATTAGAAATCGTGAAACCGTCAGACAGCGCATTGATAAAGTCGATCATCGACACTGTGATCACCAACATAAAGCCTCGCGGCTGCGGGGTGGAGGGGCTGCTAGAGTGCGCAGTTGATTTTTTTTCTGGCCTTTGTGGCGTTTTTATATGCTGGACTAATTGTACCCCATTCCTAACCTGCCTCAACAGGATTGCTTCATGTGCTTGGTTGGGTGCTTTTTATGCTTTGGTAAGTCACATCCTCGCTTCACGTTATGGATCGATTATAACTCAGAATCGATTGACAGAGTGTTGCGAGGTGTGTAGACTCGTCCTATCGATCCGGATCGCGCGTATCTTCGCCTCGACGACTTTTGCTCAATTTTTTTTCGTACAGATATGTTGCGGTTGTATCGCAGATTGTTTGTGTGAGTTAAGAAATTTACTCCACGTTGAAAATCCGTTCTTACGCTCTTCTGTAGGTTGTCCCTGTGAAGTGTGCTGTTGTTGTTGTTAAATGGCACTTATGACTATGACCACATGGACATTATTTATTCTGTTTCATCCATGAAATATTGACTTCGTGGCCGCTAGTCCAAGAGGATGCCATTTTTGATCCGAATGGCAAAATCTCAGTCAATGGAAACCTGAACTATAATTTTCGATGAAGCTCAAGTCAAATTTCAACGTTTTATTGGCAATGTCTAACTGCAAACATTCTGCCTACTTGCCTTCGTACCCTCCCACTCAAGTGCCGGATAAACTTCGGGTTAGCAAATTTGACCATCTCTTCTGAATAGAGCTTAAGAACATGTTCCTAGCGTAAATGGTCAGCACACTTGTCCTATACAGTACCGAGTCGTAGAATAAGCTGGGTGGTTTCTAGGCCACTCTGGTGTCTGAATACTTCGTTGAACACTTCAATCAGGTTTCATCGCCCACGGCACCCAATCTGGCTAATTTTTCTATCCTCCATCCAAGTCAAAAAGCGGATTGTACTCGGAGAGCTGTTGAAACAATCTACTTTACTCTACAGCGATATCGTGATTTGATGCCAACTACACATACATACGCGCGATGTACGCGGGACGCGTCCTATAGTTAACGCTGTAGATCAGGTCTCAAAAAAGCCCGGCGCATATCATTTCAGAAGATGGCTTCCGGGTTAGAAAACCGCCGTAGAACAAGATGCTCAAACAAAGGGATAGGGTTAAATTGTGTATCTCTTCCCTTCCTCGGTGGTGCACCTTCGACGGCTTTAATTTGCTTTACCTTTTCCATCTCGAGCTCATGCAAGAAATTTACTACCATCACCACAACGTTAACCGACTGGAACCCACAAGCCAGATACCAGTGCCAGGGCGCTATGACAAATTTAAATCGTATGCCAGGTTGTTTTTTCAAGTGCGCAGGTTATTCCGAACGGCTCCTTTCTTCCGCCGTGGCTCAAAGGGGACTATCAACTAATTTATAATTACACATACACCAATGAAGCTGCATCGCATGCCATCGCCGCCCTGCCGGCCCATCGTCTTCGTGAGCGTCCTTGATTGACCTACGTCAACTCTTTCCAAGGACGCATTCCCTGCGCTGCTATGTCCTGGCACTAGGGGTATGTAACACTAATGGCTATATGAATTGTAGAAGTACGTAGCACTAGAGCATAACTTGGTCTCTTAGTTAGCACTAAGGATAGGACTCAGATAGCCTAAGCGTTGACATGAGTGCGACTCAGATCATGGCAGTTATGCGGTATTTTATTTAGCTTAACTCGTGTTGGCAAGCATTCTCTGTCGGTTCTTACCCATCTCCTTTGATCCTCTTTACACTCATTTTGTGTTCATCCACATTGATCTTACAAGACCTACCAACAGAAGTATATGTCGGGAAGGCTACATGATCTTCATCATGATTTTTTCAATCACACGGCGTTTTAGGCGATGTCGGCAGGTCTTTGAGAGCGCTATTTACGCCCGCACTTGCCGAGGCTGTCCAATTAATTTTGTCTGGATTTGGAGGGATTTGGTCTGGATTGTCGAAAATGCGTCATGTCATCGACAAAACCTGTGTTTGTCCAAAAATAGCGACAAGGGTCTAAAAATAGCGGCAACGTTTTCGGGGTTGCACACCCATGGGTGGCGCCCCAACCTATATAAACTCGTTGCTTTACCCACATTCCTCCTTTCCGCCTCACCCCGTCCTCCTTTTCGAAAATCTACCTCAGAAAATCCTCACCAACTTCGACATGGAATCCACTGCCAAGGCTACCGTCAACCAGCCCCAGGCTGCGACAGAGATGAGTACGTCCTCCAACCTTGAGGCTCCTGCGGCCGCCGCCATGCAACTTTTAAACATGTTTCTGACAGAGGTTATGACCGTCGACGCTGCTGCTCAGAGCAAACAACACGAGCATTGCGAACACCACAAGCACAAGGCGTCCCGTCTCCGTGGAGGAGGTGCCGGCAAGGTTCGTTGCTCTCCTCCTTATCGTACCTACCTACGTCAGTGGTATTTGTGGAGCCCACTTTTATTTCGATTTCCAATTTGATTTTGGGATCTTTTTGTTTTTGGTCTTGTTTCCCACATTGTAAGCAGTACTGACAATATATATTCCTTCATAGGATTGCTTCTTGGGCCTTATCGGCTGCTTCTTGTGCTTCGGTACGGTTATTGTTGTTTTAATCTCCGGTCTAATATACTCACAATTCCTTGACAGAATGCTGCGAGGTAAATTGAACCTTTTCTTCCTGCTTATCCCCCGGATATTCATCTTTTATAGGGATGCTGCGACTGCATTGGTGACATCCTCTGTAAGCCTATCTAGCATTTTCATTTTCAAGAGGGAGAAACTAACCTAAAGACACTCACAGGCTGCCCTTGCGAACTGTGCTGCTAGATGCAATGATACCTGTCTCAGTCTCATATTAACTTCTAATCTTGTACCGCGTGGAATACTGTCTCGTCCAATGGAATTTTATTCTTGATATCGAACGGTGTATTGTTGATGGCTACCAAAGGTGACAAACTGAATGCAAAAAAAAATTGCCGATCTTGCCTTGCCTGTCCCGGCCGAGGTTGAACTTGAGATAGACTACCGTCAAACCGGTTTAGTTAGTCAGTTGCATGATGAACGGTCGTCCTGATTATAGGCTTCAACCGCAAGAAGACTGGGGTTCGAGGTGCAGAAGGAAAAAATCCTGGCGATCCTGGAATCAAACCGATGGTTTTACAATGCCTTGGCTAAGTTTATAGTAGACAATCGACGCGTCCTGCGACGTAATAGCGACGTAGAGGAAAGGAGGCGTCACTTTGACCGCTTCACCTCCAGGGATTGCTTCTTCGGAAGGACTTTTGGGGAAAAGCCGGGCAAATGCGTCTTGTAGCCTGATGTCCAAGATTAGGAGATAGGACAACAAATAATGGACCAGCAGAGGACGGACCAAGCGAAATTAAGAGTTTCCGAAAGCGAACATGGCACAACGTAGAGTATTTCTTGCTGTAAGCAGAACGAGGAAGCGTGCAGCGACGTCAGCTCAATGCCATGTTTGGTGGTAAACGCGTTGGGATATACCGTGTCGCGTTTCTTCCCTTTGATTGCTCCTCGCGAACAGTTTTCGAGATCTAGAACCTCTACACCATCCCACTGCTGAGCTAAAGTTTATATATCGTCATTATGGTGGTCGCTCTTGAAAAAAGAAGTAAGGATCAACCATAGACGATGTCGTTGTATGTTTGAAAGAGGCTTGACGAAGCTCGAGGATACTTGGCTATCAGTGGGGCCAACGTAGAATACTGAGATGGAAATGTGAGGCTATCCTGAGCGACGAAAAAAAGGCAAACGTACCGACGGATGAGATTCCATTACTCTCGCTTTTAGTTTGCAAAAGAGGGAAGCTGAAGAGCATACGGAAGGCTGGTAACGACCAAGGGCAAGACCGGGCCGTTCGCCATTGACCGCCTCAGACCGCCTCTCCGTGTAACAGTGTTGCGACCGACTTCATAACCGAACCCCCTGACCGTCTTTCCTCTAGCCACCCAGGTGATATGACAAAAGTCGCCGTCGGCTACGGCCACCATCAGGACTTTGCTGAAGGTCCACTCCGTCCTTTGAACGCATGAACTGCAGTGAAACTTGGTTTGACTCACGAACATGATGTAAACGCCCGCGTCTTTCGTCGAATCTCTCATTTGCTCCCTATCCGAATTTCGGAGAATCTCGCAACGCCTTTGGAGCCCTCAGAGTGTGGTCAAAAAAAGCCGAACGGTTTCGTATGTGTGCCGGAAGAGTACCGGCTCGACGTCCGCTGAGTGAGGACTTGCACAGCAAGAATTTGTCACTATCCCTGGCCCTCGCGGTTACTATTATACCCTGGTGCTAAAGCCTGTGACATAGGGCTAACTCGATTCCCCTATTCGGTACCACTGATGACAATCTACTCTTGCAATCGTTAAAAGGGCGGGTGGGTCGCATTCCCCGAGTCCGCTATTATCCCACCAAAATTTGCTCCTCCAATGACAGACACCAAGGACCACAATGCTCAGCCTCCATTTAACGTTCGACAATTCACAGGAAGAGATTACACTTCATTTTTCCTAGCAGGTTCTCTATGTGCAATGTAAGCGTCGTGGCGCAAGTTCCCTGTCTATTCGTTGACATGATTTATTACACAGGTTGAGCCATGTAGCAATGACCCGTGCGCAAGCATTGTGAACACAGTTCGACAAACATCCTAAATTTCTTGCCCTTTTTTTCAGCGATTGATGTAGTGAAAACACGAATTCAAATTGATCCAGCATTCAAGTCCCACTCATTTCTCTCTGGGACGCGTCAGGTTATTGCAACAGAAGGCCCACGGGGACTCCTCACTGGATTCGGACCCACAGCTGTTGGTTACCTTGCACAAGGAGGGGCCAAGTTCGCAGGGTACGAGTACTGGAAGAAGACCTTCGTACAAATCGCGGGCAGTCAGGAGAATGCCGTCGCTAACCGCACTGCTATCTATTTGGGGGCCGCGACTGTCGCAGAGTACGCAATATTTTTATGTTACACGGCGAGGATACTAACACAAAGACGAAAAAAAAGGTTCTTCGCGGATATTCTTTTGACGCCATTAGAGGCGACCCGGATTCGGCTTGTTTCTCAACGAGGCTACGCGACAGGCCTCGTCTCCGGATTTACGCGTCTCGCAAGAGAAGGCGGAGTTCGTGAGCTGTACGCGGGATTCGTGCCCATATTATGCAAGTAAGGTTCCGCTCCGGTATTTCGACAGTTCTCCAAGATACTCACCGCGTTTTATAGGCAGATACCCTATGCTATCGGCCAATTCACAGTGAACGAGTTCTGCCACGAGCTCGTCCTCCGTTCAATCACGGAAGAACAAAAACAGCAGATAGCCGACTCCGTCACGTTGAAGTACAGCATCCAGCTCGGTAGTGGAATCGTTGCTGGATTCGCCGCTGCAATTCTCAGCCAGGTGAGAGCAGCTTCTATGAATCCATCCCCGCCCTCTTCTAATATCTTGCAGCCTGCAGATACACTGCTTTCGCAGATTAACAAAGGTCATGGACCGACCGGGTCCATGAGCCATCGACTAGCTGTTCTCGCACGCGAGGCCGGCTTCAAAGGACTTTTTGCTGGCCTGGGGCCAAGGATGATCATGACTGCAGGCCTTGTTTCGTCACAGTTCTTGATGTACGGCGCTATCAAGGATGGTAGGTGGTAAATTCTCTGTTGTTCTACAGTGGTTAATAAGTCCTCTTATTGCAGCACTCGGCGCTCCTCCGGGACTTGAAATTCATAAGGAATAAAAGTGATCATAGAGCATCTTTGTAAAAGGCCTTGGTGTTTAGATGCCGCGGTTTCCTGTCTGCAGTTTGCCATTCTGTCCTGGTTTCCAACTCATGGCTGATCTCATGTTAAATTATTGTAACGTATTTGACGCCGTCTTATCGTGCGTTATATCTAATTCCAACACCATATGGTCCCAAATTATTGACTTAAAGATGACAGAACGATTTCAAGTCCTATGAAAATGAACTGGTAATAATTTTGTCAATGTTCATTACAAGGCATCTATTATTAGAGGTCTATGACGTCGAGAAAGCGTACGCATCGGACACCGGAATCTATTTTTGGACTCTTCAAAACACCAGAGGGGCAAGGAAATCGGCATTACCCTCACCTTCCCCATTATCTTCTCTGGATATGCCGGATTCCAAGGTCTCCCATCCGTTCATCGTACCGCAGTTCACAAAAAAAGATTATACCTCGTTTTTTCTGGCAGGCGCGCTATGTTGCACGTAAGTTGGTCGAGCAGGGAGCTTATCGTCCACGACTGAACCGTTTGTATGATCTAGGATAAGCCATGGAGCAATGACTCGTACGCCAATCTTACAACCATCTCCGAATCTTTCTAATCATACTCCCAGCAATTGACGTCGTCAAAACACGCATTCAAATCGACCCAACATACAACTCCCATTCGTTCATCTCCGGCACGCGACATATTATCGCCACCGAAGGACCGCGAGGACTCCTCACAGGCTTTGGGCCCACAGCGGTCGGCTATCTAGCCCAAGGAGGCGCCAAGTTCGCCGGGTACGAATACTGGAAGAAAGCCTTCGTCGAAATCGCGGGCAGTCAGGAGAACGCCGTCGCAAACCGCACTGCGATCTATCTGGGAGCTGCGACGGTCGCGGAGTACGCGAAGTCCTTTGTTTGATTCACGTGAAGCAGGCGCTGACGAGAAAAGTGAAGGTTCTTTGCTGACATCCTGCTGACACCGTTAGAAGCGACGCGTATCAGGCTCGTGTCTCAGCGTGGCTACGCCACAGGCCTTGTATCTGGATTCACGCGGCTCGCAAGAGAGGGTGGGATTCGTGAACTCTATGCAGGCTTCCTGCCTATTCTGTGCAAGTAAGTTTTGAAAATGTCAGAAGCCCTTATCCACTGGCAGCGCTCAATAAGCTCTTTATTAGACAAATACCATACGCCATCGGCCAATTCACCGTGAATGAGTTGTGCCATGAGGTTGTTTTGCGCGTAACTACGAAGGAGCAAAAACAAAAAATGGCAGAGTCTAACACTGTCAAATTCACGGTCCAACTAGGGTGTGGAATCATTGCTGGTTTTGCTGCCGCTATACTCAGTCATGTAATGCTCCATTCGAATCGTCCGCGTCTCCAACTTGTCGCTGATTCCACGATTTTTATTCGTAGCCTGCTGATACCCTCTTATCGCAAATTAATAAAGGCCACGGACCGACAGGATCAATGCCTCGTCGATTGGCCGTCCTTGCACGTGAAGCTGGCTTCAAGGGACTCTTTGCAGGCCTTGGTCCAAGGATGATCATGACCGCCGGTTTAGTGTCGTCGCAATTCCTAATGTATGGCGCCATCAAGGACGGTGAGAAAAATACTCACATTAAATGTGCATCCATACTGATATCTCCTTCATCGATGTCTGAAGCACTCGGCGCTCCTCCAGGACTTGAAATTCATAAGGCATAGACTATTTCTTAGAGGACTTTATGGGAATTTAGAAACGAGTCACAGCTAGAAGCTGACTTTGTATATTTGCTGTTTGCAACTTTTTGACATCTGTTTCCTAATCCTTCGCTGGCATTAACAAAGTTGCTTCAGAGCGCTTTAGTTAAATAAATAGCATAGGCTTGGGTCGGATACTATCTGAAAAGAAAGGGTTGATGAACCGGTAACCTCGCTTTCTTGGACTAAAGCTAATTTTTTGCACTCTCATATGTACCCGCCTGGTCAGAATATAGTAAGAATGGCGAACAAAAAATTGGCTTCACGCTTACCATTCTCTCCTCTCCACGATCTACCATATCTCCGTTTGCAATTAACTTCCCCGTAATTTTCTCCGTTCGCCCTACAATGAAGCAGGATTAAAAGCGTTTAAAGCGCTTGAAATGAAAAGAGTGCACCGATGATTTTATCCTTGATAGTAGGCCTCTCACGCGGTCCATCGTCCTTCCTACCATTAGACCTCTTTTTACTTATAATGTTGTATCTTTGACGAGTGTCTACCTCGCTCCTATCTGCAGATTTTTGGTCGCCTCGTGGTGCAGTCGCGTCGGTGTAACCCGTCCGGGTGTTTCCCGCTGCCTGTTGAAGGTCTGTCCTGGCGCCGTTCCTAAGTGCACCAACAGGACTAAAGCATGCTGGTAAATCCCCAGCGGTGATCTTGGGTTCGTTAGACTTTTGAAGGCCGTGTCTGTCGGTGTTATATTCTCCCGGAGAGATAAAGATCGCCGCCATGCTGGGATCAGTTTCGACGTAGTGGTGATGGCCTGTGTGCGTGCCCTCGCCGATACCTTGGTGGTTGTCGATTGTGCCCATACCAGCATTGGTGCCCATGCTTGAGGTAGATTTGTTGCCTAGACCGCGGCGCTCGATGTCGGATAGTGTACGCTTTTTCGTTGGGGAAGCTATATATCTGATGTATTTAGGCTTCGGGAGTCAAAATGGGCGCCAATTCCTTACCAGTGCCAGTGTCGTCGCTCCAATTGTCACAGGCCATATTCCCATGACCAGAGTCCATGTTGTCCCGGCTACCTTGGTTCTCGAGATTTGATGTACCACTGCTACTAAGCACCCCGGTTGACCCCATATTGGCTTCTCCCGTGCCTCTCATTCGAGACGCCATTCCTAATCGAAGCGGGTGAGCAATTTACGGTCCCGGAGAACGCGGAGGCGCTCACCTGAAACGCGACTTGTAGGTGAGGAGTTTGACATTTGGAAATGAAATGCAATACAGCCCTGTAGAGTAGAGACACGCCGAGCATGTCGAAGGGTCTATATACAAGCCCATGTCTTGGAATATTTTTAGACGCCGCGTTTCGAAAGAGGAGACCTGGAGCGGAATAGGCAATCTCAGTGACTGACTGCGAAAGACCCATGCTCTTTTGTGAGAAGGGCGAGGGTCCCTTCGAATCCAGAACCGTCGCGTGTACTGTAGCTATAGCATTGGTGCTACGTTTTAGGCGATAGGCACGTACGACTCTAAAATAAGATTGAGCAAGATTAGATTAGATCTATTTTATTCACTGACGTCATAAATGAATGACGTCGTTGGCACTTGGTTAGTATTTCAAAGGGGTCGATTTGAATGGACGCACCCATAACCCATCCGTAAACCATGTCCGAACCTGTATCCAAAGAAACCGCAGCCCGCGCGACCGCCGACCATCTCGGCGGGCATATCATTGACCCAGACACAACCGATGCGGCGTCTGTGCCTCTTCCTCCGAGTACCAATCATATTGCCAGAGAGGCCGACACTGCACCACAGCAAGGTATGGATTTAAATAACCAGAGTGAATGTCAGGATTTATTTGCGGATAGCGTCTACACAACCTGGAGATGGTGGGGAAGTGAGAGCGTCAGACATGCCGACTCAGCCAACGGAGAAGCCATCCACTGAGAAGGTGCCTTTCAAAGAAAGAGTCATAGGTTCGTTCGCCAACACATTTTATTGCTGCTCTTACTCACATAACACCGCATGTAGGTGTTGCACAGGTCAATTTTTTCATTTTTTCATCTGCGCAGAGACTGACTCATACGTTTTGTACATCTGTTCAGAAAAGCCGAGGAACTGTGAGTATTTCATTGAAATCGTCGGCGACAAGATTGTCTGAATGAATTCTTGCCACTAGCTCCTTGGAAAACCTGACCTCGTGGAGCATGGAGATAAGATTCTCAAGGGAGAAACCACCCACGAGCAAGACCGTCATAAGTAGGAAGCTAGCTTTGCGAATTATATGTTTGGTCGTTCAACTCGTTCCTGTCTTCCTTTCAATACGCTGCGCTAGTCATAAACAAATGCTCACCAGTTTTTCGACCAATGTTTCGATTTGTTAATTCACAAAGTTGACTACGAATTATTCGACAAGGCCTTGGGTGTCTTGTCGGGGTTCGCAGATGGAATAATGACCTTTTGCAAAGAACAAGATACGAAACGATGAATCTGAAGTTCCCCAGCCGCCTCTCCGCCTCACACGGGCCTCCCGTTGTCACTCGGCTTACACATACCTCATTTCTTACGACTGCCACGCTCCCAAAGGAAATGTCCAACGTCCTTCTGAACGGCATATACCAGATGCTTCGCGCAGAAGTGTAAATGGAGTCGATGGTTGAATCGGTCGTCGATTTGGACTCAGTCAGACGCGTGGTATTTGCAGTGACCAGTCGCGTCTTCGGCGCGAGGTCAAGTACATCTTCGCGTATGTAGTTTCTAAACGAACAAGACGCAGAGACGCAGGTTTATGTAGATGAATCTTAATGTCAAAATCTTGCCCAAGGGATCATGGAGGTCAAGGAAAGACTCAAGGGTGAGTGCGAGCAAAATTCAGCACAGCCACGAACTTATCCTTTTGACATCGACGCGTTCACGGGAGTCAAACCACCTCACGTTCTGTCTTTTGGACAGTCAAGCTCTGTCGTGCTCGTAGATTTCTTGGGAATGGTGCCTCTTCACAGACTCCAAAAATAATGTCCAAGACGCGTACATAAGGCTGTGTCAATGCGAACTTGAAGACATGAAATGAGTCAGATGGGACGTCGATGAGTCGTATTGCATTGAAAATAAGGGACGTCTCGCAACCCTTTCGGGGCCGCATCATCATTCCAGCCCTGGGCGTCAGAAATTTTTCTATAAATCCTCGAACTTTTTGACCATGGTCCCACAACAAGTTTTCTTGTTGGCAGGCATTCATTGAAGAATGTCCGCCTCAGCCTCTCGTCGTCTTTTGTCTCGTCTCTACCAGGACCTCGCAGAGCTGCAGGATAACCCGTATCCTGGAGTTGCCGTCTTCACTGACGATGCTAACTTTCGCAAGCTCTGCCTGGTTCTGACGCCGCCTAGTGGTCCGTGGTGTGGTCTGGCACTGCACTTTAATGTCGAGTTGCCCGAGAACTGGGTGTGTTTTCCTGGCCTCCTTTCTGCTACGAAATGCGTTGCTGAGCATTCTCTAGCCTCTGTACCCCCCGAACGTCCGGTCGAGCGTTTATGGCATCGACCATCCTAATTTATTCGGAAGCTACGTCTGCTGCGACTTGTTGAAACCGGTCGGTTCTGGTGGCGCGAATTACACTGGAGGGTAAGTATTTTTGCGGCTTCCCCAAAGACCAGTTCCTAATCTGTGCATCCGCTTAGCTATTCTCCTGCCTTGACACTTCGTGGTCTATTCCTTCAATTCCTTACCTTCTTCTCCAGCACTCAGGTACGTCCACATGGACTTTTATACGACCTCATCAGTGACACGAAACTTGTAGGTTGAACAAGATCACGGAGGCGTGTATAAAATTGGTGATTACAAGACCACGTACTATCTTTTGGAAGACCAGGCGAAAACGCACCCTTATCCTTGCAATGATGTCAAGTGTCCGTGCAGATTCCGTCCATATCAACAATTGCTGGGCAATTTCTGGAAGGCTGAACTTTCAGAGGAAGTTGTAATCACGCCATGGAACCCATTGGAAGGAGGACGGCCTGCTGTGTCTGCGAAGCGTCTTCCCGGCCAGGATCAACTCGTGCACAAGGTGGAATGGCTTAACCCTCGTTGGGCTTACACTTACCAGGCGATCTCAACGTGGACATGCAAAAATTGTCCTTACGGTACTCCCGACCTTCCACACCACCACCAACCCACGGAAGCCAGGTCGACCACTACAAGCACCATGACCATACCTCTTATTTTGTCAACACCCCCAGCTCAATGCAAACTTTCGATCCTCAATGACGACACGCTGGCTGATCTGGCATCATACCTGACGTCCGAAAGTGTCATTTCGTTGTCGCTTGCCTATCCACGGTTCCGCCAACTGGCATCTCACCTCCATGTCCTACTTCGTCGCGAGCTCAACTGCTTCGTTCTACGCACGCCTCTCAACGAGTCGGTTCTTGGTGTCGGCATCAGTCTTGACACCGGTGCACGCACGCTGTCCTCTGATTTTGACTGGCTTAGCATGGAGGCGTTTGACAAGCTCGAAATTCGGACAAGCATCCAGAAACGGTCCTTCAATTATTTCCTTCCATTGGCGTTCAGTCGACCGCATTTCAATCGGGTGCAATCCGAAGTTCGCAAACGACTCACGGCTATCGACACTGCTCTTTGGAGAGCAGAGGTTGTTATCAGTCAGAAGACCAGGCGCCCTTCCAATCGGCGAGTTGGCCCGCCTTCAAAGCCATACCAGGTAGTGGACGTGCTTTATCGGATGATGAACAACGTCGTGGTTTCTTTGATGAAATCATGCGACGATACGATGCAACCGAATGGCCAGCGCGGTGCTCAGACGCTCCTTCACGCTTCAGAGAAGGCGGTCATATCCTATTGTCACCTCTTCCACCTCCTGATTTGCCTCTGCGGTTCCACGCCTGCTATTCTCCACGAGGCCACTTGGAAAGTGCGGGACTTTGTTGCGAAGCCTCAGACCAGGCGTAAGGACCAGACGCCCGATATGGGAGAGCTCATCGTGCTCATCATGCTCGTCCTCGTCCTGCCGCCAATTGACAGCAGGCCTCCCTTGGAGTGGAAAGACATCTGTGGCAAGTTCCTGGAAGAGGCCATAACCCGCAACGTCCGCTGGGTTCTCGCGGAGGCCCCCGAGCTCGAGGTGATGGAGGCCGGCGCCAACGACTACCGCCTTACTCGAACCTTCTACAATTCGAAGACGAGCCTCCGCCTGATCATGTTCCAAGTCAGCTTCCTCCGGATGTTCCTCAGCACCTACTCGTCCAACCTCTCTCGCCTGGACGATAATTACGGGTTTGCGGAGAAGGAGCTCCCTGAGCGCATGGTGGTTGAGATCAAGCAGATTTACGCGGTTGATACGTGGCCCCAGTTCTTCCACCGTGTCCAGTTTGCCAAGGGCTTGAAGTTCACGAAGGCGACGTTCTCTGATATGCTTAGGAAGACGATACATGAAAGTGCGGCTCGTGGGTATCATAAGAAGTCTAGAAATATTGCACAGCTGAAGTGGAACAGGACGGAGCTTGAGAAGGCTGCCAAGGCTAGTGCTTAAAGTATTCTATAGCTGCGAGATAATTGAAAATATACTCGATTAATGGTCACACCTCTTGGCGAGAATTGGCATTCAACATTGTTATCCAGTGCAACATGATTCTGGGATAAAACAGTGACCTCGCCAGCCAAAGTATTGCCAGTTTCCTACATCTTGGGACAACCATTTACTCTAGAGTCTCTGGTTCTGCCAGTCGTCCTCAATGTCAAACTAAGACTGTACAAATACATTCACATTTATTCAAGATCCGTTCTAAAAGTACAACAAATCACAAAAAAAGACCCTCAAAAGTCGTCCTCGTCGCCTTCTTCCTCATGCCAATCGATATTCTCCAGCAACTCCTCGCCTTCGTCATACAGCTTATCCAACCCCGTCAACGTCTCGAGATACTTCGCATCGTTGAACGCCTTCAGAAGCATTGAGAACCCTTCTGTCTCGTACGCCTTCAGTACCTTTAGGTTTGATCATGCCAAATAAGCTTGATTCGACGAGTTGAGAAATATCCGGGCGACATACCGTCTCGCTGCAACCTGTGCATCTGTCATAAGAGGCTCCGACCAAAGGCATCGTCCTGAATTGGCCCAAAAAGCCACGGAGTTGATGAGGCACCAAGCCAAGGACGCTGCTTAGCCCGTCTTCTGGGTCGGAGTTCGAGGAGGCGTTGGTGTTGGGAGGTGGAGCGGGCGCAAAGAGTCTGGATAGGGTACAGGAATGTCAGCTCTGTCAAGCGAGAAGATGGTAGACGGGAACTACGTACCTATCTGGATGCTGGAGCAGGGAGGCTAGGAGTTCGACGGCTGTTGCAGCCGCAATTGGTGCCAGTCCGGGACGCGTGACGGTGCACATTTGGTCAAGAGTTCGGTCAGTAAGGGACTAAAGATGCAAATATACAGCATTAAAAAGAGAGGAAGCAGAGAGAAAGGGTACAAACATCAGCTGGAGCGACAATATCATTGCAGAAATAGCATCCTAATTTCTGATGCGGCTTTCCATCTGTGCCTGTTGACAACGAAGAAACGCGAGCGCCGTGTCGCATCACGAGGAAGGTGTCGAAGCCCAGGGCTGAATTCAGCACGATCTAGGGTACAATGAGACCAAAAACAAGAGTCTGAAAGCAGGACAGGAGGAAACACACCTTGCCCTTCGCGGCGCCAAGGACTGTAGGCAACCACCTGCTCTCTCTCGAATCCATTAACAGGAAAACCGCATCGTGTTCATCGAACAATTTCTCAAGCTTCTCCACATCGGCTTTAGCGTGCGCTATTGATGTCGGATTGGGTGGGATTGGGTGACCAGGCATTGGTATAGAAAGGGCATGTCCTGTAGCGTTCTGTAAGACCAAAACGATCAGATGTTTCCGCTTGAATGAACGAGTCTGTCTACTAACGATTCCGGGGAAGATCTTCTGCAATCTTGCGGCTGCGCATTCCGCCTTGGGTTTCCCTCCATCCAAACAGTCCTCGAACTCGAACAACGGTTGTCGGACGGGATTTGAAAACGACACTTTTCCGTAGTCCACGAAGGTGATTGTGCGCACGCCCCATCCCTAAAATCGAGAGGTCTGGTCAAAAGCGAAAGAGAGCAATGTAAAACCAATTACCATCAAGGACCTTGCTACGTAGCACCCAAGCGTTCCTGCGCCTAATAGTAGGCATCGAGTGGAAGATATCTTGTCCAGGTCCAGGGAAGGAAGAATACGCCAACGCATGAGCTTGAGGTTCAGATCAACGGCCTGTGCAGCCAATCTTTCAATAGACAACGTCAGAATCACGTAGGACACAGAGGTCAAGGTGCTCTTCACCTCGTCGGATCCATCATAGGCGCCAGATCTGCCAAACGAGGCGCTAGCTTTCCCTGCGGGTTCTTCTCCCATCCCACAGCACTTGGTCGTGCCGTTACCTCGTTCACAGTGGCAGACTCAGGCCCGGAGACTCTGAGCAATCCCAGTTGACTCTTCCAGGTCGCGTTCTGAGATGGCGGCTCGGAGTCACGCCATCGTAGGATGCGTATGGTAGATGTTGTGGCAGGGTATAAAGCGCGTAGGTATGCGAGGAGATTACGCAGTGGCCATCCAGGATTGGATGGATCTGCAGACGGGTCGATGAACCCGATCGTTTGCTGGATTAGAGATGTAAGGTCAGAACAGAGTTTGAAAAAGAAGAACGTACTTCTTCTGGAGGGACAGACGCATAGAATTTCTCGTAGGCTTCTACAGGAGCGATGCTAATTTCTCCAGACTGGTTCTTCTTCAAGAGAAAATAAGGAAGCGAAGTAGGCTGCTCGTGCAACTGTGAATGGACAGAGAAAAGCTGACGAGACGCGTTCAATAGGAGTCCTGAATTTGGGAATGGCTTTCGGCTAACCTGATCATCGTCATAGACATCAGCAACGTTCTTCCACCCTCCATCATCGATCTCCCATGCTGGCTTCGATACAAATGCCGGAAAGCTGAACCAGTAATAGTACTTATATTTCTTGAGATCAGCGAAGGTAATAAGCAAAAATCGATTAAGTTGGCTTGTATCGCGCGTCTTTAATATATGGTCCCAGATCTAGAAAAAGATAAGGTTTCATAACGAGAAATAGATGCAACAGACGTACTAATTGGGCCTGTTCATTGAATAGAACGGACTTGTCGGCTGCTTTGAATTCTTCGATTGTATTGTAATTCTTCAGAGTCCCGACTGCAGACACAGAACCGTGTGATGGCCTATTTACGCGTCATAAGATCCTTGCACAAGATGTCATCACGAGAATGTTGCTCACTTGTAATCCTGTTCAAACGATTCTGTCCCCACCGTCAGATTGCAAGGTAACGAGATCTCCTGTCCTGTCTCTCTATCCTTCACAGACCTCCCAATCGAATACGAGCCCGATATCGGAACTGCAGCATCTGAAAGCTTAAGCACGTCGATCTTGAGGTCAGTAAGCTTGTGCCATAATGATGGTTGAACCAGGGACGAGAATGGCGCAAATTGGAGGATTGGCATCGTAGGTAGATGTTTCGTAGAGCCTGCAAGAAAAACTCCAAACTTCTCGAGCTAATTGGCGCGAGACGCGTGCAGAATTGGTGCAAAATATCTAACAGTGACAACTCTTGTTCTAGGGCCGATGGCGATACTTCACAGACTATGAACGTTGAAGAAGTGGTCAAAATCCAGTAGAAGTCGTCAGGGAGCTTGAAGAGGGTATTTCAGTTTACTGCAGGTATAGAATAGCAGAGAAACGTCCGAAACGAGTCAAAGAGGGTGTGGTGTAAGCGGGGTTTGAAAGATCTTATCTTATCTCGAGCTGTTTATTTATAGATGTCAACTTTGATAGGACCCGGGAAGCTCCTCCAAGGTGGTGTCCGCAATTTGCGTTTTTGAGGCCAAAAAATTGCCAAATCCGTGTCCGTTTTTTGCGTTTTTGAGGGCCGAATTTACGAATGTCAGTCCGCATTTTGCGTTTCCGAGGCCCGGTCGGTGAGATAGCTGGGGGTCACACCGTGGGGTCCGCAGGGCATGAAAAATGATCGTTCTGGCGAAAGGCATGAGCTAACCTTTGCCTGCTTTGGGCAATTTTTAACTACCAATACGGGAGGGAAAACGGGCAAAAAAGCGAGAAAACAAAAAAAAATTCCCTTTTTGGTCATCACGTGCCAATCCTCTGTCCGAAAGTGCGTTTTTGAGGGCACCGAGCTTGCGTTTTTGAGGCCGATTTTTCGGATTTTAGTGGACACCAAATATAGGGAGCTTCCCGGGTCCTACTTTGATCATTCCGCGAAGTTGGAGGACATCCCGCCCACTGGGGTGAAAGTTCGCCGAACCGGTTCGGCGTACCTTGAACCTCGAACCTCGAACCTTACTTGTAAAGCTACAAATAAAAACCCGCCGAACCCGACAACTCCGTCGTTGCGGCATTGTCTGCACACATCCCGACGCCCTGAGCCTTCCTTCTCTGCACACACCCCGATGCCCTCTTTCTCTCCTCTCTCCCAATTATCTACACGCCTTCAATGTATTATCGTTAATTAGAGTGTAGACGTACCGACTGAACCGCTGAGCCTCGAAGATATTGTAGGGTAGAATTACTTTGACCGTTATAGACCTCGAGAGAGCCGGTGGCTGTCGGCAGTTCGGAACGACACGTATTCGCAAAAGTTGTACAACTAGATCAGAAGGATCTACCATCGTTGCTTAGAAATTGGGATGTAAAGCACGGAGAAATGGTATATTTAAAGGTCTACGCCAGGTACAAATATAGTGAGTAAAGCGGACAAGGATGAGGATCGGCGACGGCGGAGGGCAGCGGGGAGGGAAAAGTGGCAAAAGCGAAACGAAAGCGAAAGCAAAGCGCCGCCTCCGTCAGGTTCGCCGCGAGGTTCGCCAGTTGCTGGAGGTTCGCGGTTTGAGGTTCACGGTTCGAGGTTCGCGGTTCGAGGTTCGCGTTCGCGGTTCGGCAAACTTTTTCCCCAGAGGCTGAGATTTTCTGCGAAGTTCGAACAGAAAAGGAATTAGAGAAGCAGCCATACTTTCTTACAGCTTGCTTCCAAGTGCCAAGATCGCTTTTACGACCATTCGAGTCACCAAGGAGCTTCCAAACTACTGAGCATGCTGGCAACCCCACCAAGTTCACTAGACCCCCCAACTTTCCTCTCTCCGAGTCTACTGTATACTGCATACGGCGCAGTAAGGAGCACCGCCCAAGCCCATGGAGTTGAAGATGCGCAGATGGCTTGCAGTGCCGTGCACATTGGGTTCTACGGCAGCCGGCCTAGACGGAACCACCGTGCTATGCCTGCAGCTGATATGGGAGCTATGTTTCGAAGAGATGGTTGACCTGTTGGGGAAATCCTCCGTATTTAAGCCATGCAACAGGGACCCGGAATGTTAAATCGTGCCACACCCCTCTGATATACTCCTACCCAGTAAAAACTGCCCACAATGCCCGTCGTTGAAATCGTTTGGTGGCCTGCCTCGGATGCTCTCCTGACTGATCCTAAGATCGTAACACCGGCTCTCGAATACATTTCTAAAGTCGATGGTTGTCTTGGGTGCGTTTAGGACGTATTGAAGCCGCAGGTCGACACTCATTGAATATTACAACCAGCATTTATTCAGGATTGGCCGAGGATAAGAAAACGGCTTACGGTTTTATAGGTATGTATGCACGTTTCGAACGCTTTACTTTCAAACTATTGATCATCGCCGCTTCACAGTATGGGAAACCATTGAACATCACAAAGAACTTATGAAGCACCCAGAATACCCTGCCGTTCTCGGTCTTGCGCCTTCGGTCGGGGGTGAATTGAGGCTGAATCATATCACATATGTCAAGGACTTTGTCCCCTCCCTCACTGGACCAATTACGGAAGTCCTTGGAGTTACCATAAAAGAGGGAAAGACCAAGGAGGACTTGGAAAAGGTGTTTAACAGCGTCAGTCAAGTGATCGATGCTGCAAATCCCAAGTATGCACCCGTTGCTTGGGGCCAGACCTCGGAAGATCCACAAAAGTTTTGGGTAACTATTGGATGGGAAAGTGTCCAGGTCAGTTAGCCTCTCATGCATCCGAGTCGTTACCATCTGCTGAATATTCTTCTACTTTTCAGGCCCAGGAGGACTTTGCGAAAGAACCTTCCTTCCTCCCCGGCTTGATTGAAATGCAAGATACTGCAGTCCTGAGCCTGCAGCTTGTAAGCCTGAAAAAGGACTTCTAAGCACCAGGATTCAAGTTGGTCAGCCATTTTGGAAATCGGTGACCATCGGGTGTACTTGACAAAGACAAGAATGTATTTGTAACTTCAAATCATGATATATCATCCAATTGCGAAAGTCGATTCTGAAATGCGCAATACGGGAGATAACGGAAACTTAACCGCATGGAATATCTAAAATCGCAGACAGCGCGTTCGCAAAAGGAACGAAAGCTGACCCAGACAAGAACCGTCGCCCAGGTTTGCCCACGGCTGTAAGTAATGTCTCGGTAGCTGATTAGGTGCCCACAGTGGGATAGATCCCAGTTATCAGGTATATAAGCCGAACTAACGACTCGGAGTTTGCAATTGTTCTACAGCCACACCCCTTCAACTATTTCCACAAACTAATATACTGCTGAAGATGCCCGTTGTTGAAATCGCCTGGTGGCCTGCGTCCGATGCTCTCCTGGCCGACCCTACCATTGTCGGGCCAGCTCTGGAGTATATCTCGAAAGTCGATGGTTGTCTTGGGTATGCCCAAAATACACCTATCTGCAAACTGATGCTCATCAGATCTTATCAGCATCTATTCAGGATTAGCTGAAGAAGATAACAAGACTGTTTATGCTTTCATTGGTTCGACTAGAACCCTTATCTTTTGGCTGATATAGCACGACTGATGCGCCTGTACAGTTTGGGAAACCATCGAACACCATAAGGCCCTCATGAAACACCCAGAATATCCTGCAGTCCTTGGCCTCGCGCCGTCTGTGGGGGGAGAATTGCAGCTAAATCACATCGAATACATCCAGGACTTCGTTCCCGCCCTCACCGCACCCACCACTGAAATTCTATCAATCACCTTGAGGGAGGGAAAGACCAGGGAGGACTTGGAGAAGGCCCTCGCTGCTGTTAATCAGAAAGTCGAAGCCGCAAACTCGAAATATGCACCTGTCGCTTGGGGTCCAACCGTCGAAGATCCCCAGAAGTTCTGGTTGAATATCGGATGGGATAGCGCAAAGGTCAGACCGCTCTCTATGCTCGAGATTTATTACCCGTTAATGTCGTCCGATCGACAGGCGCACGGTGATATAATGAAACAGCCTTCCTTCCTCCCCGAGCTAACGGAATTGCGAAACACTGCCGTCCTCAAAATGCAACATGCCAGCCTGAAAAAGCAGTCTTGAGCCTGAGACCTAGTAGGATGATCCACTGTCTTTTGAAGTCGGTGAACATTGGGCCCACTTGAAAAAGTGTTTAATTTATTTGCAACTTTGAACTGCAAGTCCCAGTAAAGCATACGTTTATCTAAAATCAAGACTCTGGTGCAAAAGGATCTTATCTTATCTTCAAGTTTTATTTATAGCCTGGATCTGACATTGCCCGCGAACAAAATCCCACTGGAGAAGCTTGTTTTCTACCGCCAAGACGAGACTCTTTTAAGGAGGGCTCCGAAGCTATTGACGGTCCTCTATTGACGAAGCTGGCAACCGGCTTAGGTCTGACTTGTCCATATCTAACGACTGCGAAAGTCGATCCTCGTCGATTCCTCGAATGGGCAATGCGGTCGCATGGAGCTGAAGTCGCTGATGGATTCTCAAAGGAACGAAAGCTGACCTAGACAGAACCGTCAGCCATGCTCGCCCACGGCTGCAGCTGATGGAAGTGTGATGTCTCAAAGAAATAGTTGATTAGAAATCCAGTGGGACTTCCGGTAGTATATAAGCATGGAAACCCGGAATGTTACACACACTCTCTATTAACCCTACTAAGCTAAGGATTGTACAGCTCGAAGATGCCCGTTGTCGAAATCGCTTGGTGGCCTGCTTCCGAAGCCCTTCTGGCTGACAATACCATTATCGCCCCTGCTTTGGAATATATCTCGAAGGTTGATGGTTGTCTGGGGTATGTCCGGGATATATGTTTAAAAATGAGCGCTCACTAGGTCTTCCAAACAGTATCTATTCTGGACTAGTTGAGGAAGACAAGAAGACCGTTTATGCCTTTATTGGTCCGACTGGAGCTCAGGCTCTTTACCTTTAGGCTATAACAGTATAATTGATGCATTTTTGCAGTTTGGGAGACGATCGAACACCACAAGAACCTTATGAAGCACCCAGAATACCCTGCAGTCCTTGGTCTTAAGCCATCAGTTGGAGGCGAATTGAAGCTCAACCACGTCAACTATCTCAAGGACTTTGTCCCCGCCCTCACTGCGCCGACCACCGAAATTCTTGGAATTACATTGAAGGAAGGGAAGACCAAAGAAGATTTGGAAAGTGTACTCAACAGGCTCTCTGTAAGAATCGACGAAGCAAATTCCAAATACGCACCTGTGACTTGGGGCCAAACCGTGGAAGATCCCCAGAAATTCTGGTTGTCGATTGGATGGGACAGTGCGAAGGTCAGGCAGCCTCCATGCGTCCGAAGGTTATCATCTGTTAAACGTTTATCCCTTTACAGGCCCATGGGGACATTGTTGGCGTTCCCGCCTTCCTCCCCGACTTGACTGAACTGCGAAGCACTGCCGACCTTAACATGTCCCACGCAAGCCTTAAAAAGTACTTCTGACTGCATGATGGACCGTTCAACAAGGTTGACCGTAAGGTTTCCTTGACAAAGCCAAGAATGTAATTGTAAATTGAGATGAAATCTTGTTCAATATTCTTTTTTCCGCCTGGCGTATCAAAGTGAGTTTAGCAAACCTAGTCGAGGAAGAAAAAAATACATTGTGTGATCAGAGGCTTGCGATAGATTTTAAAGTGATAACTCACGTCGAGGTTCAATGACCAAAAACCAGGGCTCAGCGCGCCTGTTTACCCGTGACGCTAACCAGATTTTTTACGCACACGTCGTAAGTCCACCTTGAGGTAATCAACGACTTTCAATCATCTCAACCTGACAGCGACTCTGCGACGCTGTTAAATACAAGGCACGCTAATCTTGAGAAGTAAAGGTGAAGGGGCCCAATTTCTTGGGGTTGAAGTTCTATTTGTAAGTTAATGCAATTATATATAACAGAAGAATGACCTGAGTAGCAATCGTAATATAATGACCCAAACAAAACAGGGTCTAAAATTCAAAAGTCGGAGCAGACACAAGATTCTGGGTGTGCGTAGCTGTCATCAGTGGCGCTGGCATTCCGCCAATGGCTGTGAAAGATTTCAAATGGATCGTAAGCAATGTCGAAGGATTGGATACTTGGGTGGTGCTTCAGGACTGTGGCCAGAATAGTTTCCCTACGTGCTTCTTTGGACAAGGTATTTGATGGTAATTGACGAGAAACCCAAGAAAGTGACACGAAATGAGCCATGTCGCATTGTCCCGACGATATAAGTGGTGGAGGAAGGTTAAAATCTTGACCACAGAAGGTTAACTTCCGTAGAAGTGGAAGGGAAGAGATACTCTCCACCACTGCGAATAGAGAATCTCGATGAGACAGGGAAATTTTCATCTCTTCTAAACGTGGAACTGCGTCAATAATCCACGGTAAAACGAAATGGCGAAATTCTTCGGCGGTGACGGAGCTCAAGAGTGCCAATGTAAGGGAGGAAATTGGCGAGCATTTAAGGGCGCCAAAAATCCATGGGGCGAAAGGCGGGAGAAAGAGGAAGTCAGACCTGAGACTGAAGCTTGTCATGCTGCTTTGTATTTGAAGTGGGGGTTTTGAAAGGGGAATCGAGTGCCTTGTGGATATTTTGTTGTACCTCCAATCGCTGCCTTCCAGGAACTGGTCTTCTGTTCTGAAAGACATATATTTAACAAATAGACGTCTGACCCCTTGCCATGCAAGTGCAGTCGTCGATTCCAGGAGTTCGAACTTGTAGTTTGTGTCGAATGTCATTGCATATGAATTCGAATGCAACACCTGGAGAGAGCTGCACTTCTGCAAAATAGTTTCCAACAACTCGATAAACGCAGGCATAAAATCCCGCGAAAATTCGGTTCGAATGGAACAGGGATAGAGCGCTATGGTAGCGTTTCCAATAGAGGAAAGGCGAGAGACGAATTTGTTAACGCGACGGATGTTCCACGTAAGTAACTTTGGTCGATTGGACATTGGCTCAGTGAAAACACAATTAAACTGATGGATAGAAACTAAAGAAAAGTTAAACGTTAGTGCAGTGACCTTGTCTGAATGACCTCTCCAACTGGGTCTTATAGCGCAAGACGTTCCTGGGTCCGGTAGTCCCCGTCTTGCTAGATAAACTGGAGTGGCCAGCAGGGCAAGGTCTCGGCAGGAAAGTCCTAGGTTCATGATATCTTGAGGTTGCAAATGCTCCAGGACCTCCAGGCAAAGTTCGGTTGGTAATGCAAACAGGTCGAATTGGGCCATTTCTTCAATTCAAAATGGCTTGCAAGAGGTCCAAAGAGGGAGCGAGTTTGAGCAGGAAATAAACGGCGAAGCGTCGAGACAAAGACTTAGCCATGGTTGTGGGAACTCAAACAGTTGACTCAGCCACACATGGCTTGACAATGGAAATGTCAGAACAGCTCTGACGCAATTCATTTCGATTCAACTGAGAGAATAAACGGTCGCCTTCGTCGACACAGCACCTTGCTGTTTTTATTCAGCAGCATCAAGTGCACATAGATTTCTACGTCATTAAAATCCAAGTCCCTTGTCACGGTAGTTATCTAATGGGGCCTAAGCGGGCCTCTTTCAGAGAATGTTAAGTACTGAAATTTCTTCGAAGTTTATTATGCATGTGTAGTATTCATTGGAGGCACTCAGGCAACTAGCAGCCTAGCAGGTGATCTTGCAGATTTTGACTGGTATCGATACAGTTACAGGTGGGCAGAGGTGAGCTTCAACTTCGAGTTCACCAAAATCTCATTCAAGAAACAGGGTAACCTGCGTCCGATAGCACCCTTGGATTTTAACCAGCCGTTGCAGGTGCAGTTTGCCAGTTACAGGTGGCGACGATCAAGCCCTTGCGCTCCTGAGTGCGTAACAAACAAGACACAACATTGTTTCGACTTTCGCGATTGCGGGGATTTGGGTCAAGGTAGAAAAACAAACAAAGTCACGGGATGGAACAAACATTGTTCCAACATTTTTCCTTTTTCGTCAAATTTCGGGGGTGGTGGGACCTAGCTGTTATACACAGCAAGGTGATAAACCGCAGAGGAAAAAATGCGCAATGGTTGGACCACTTATTGACTGATTGCAAACGGAAGGAAATATATAAAAGGAATCAAAACAACCGCCTTAATTAAACGACATCGACAGAAGATGGGCTCTAAACTTGTTCAGTTTGCTCCTCTAACCATTTCCACAGGTCTGCCGCCAGCTTTACATCCTCCCCAGCGGGGTTTGCAACTCCTACACGCGCCCATGGAATGAGGTACTGGATCATCATCAGATTCAGTAGTACAATAGAAGAGCAAATCGCATTCACCTTTCCGTTGAGTTCAAGTCCTTCGGGTGTCGTTCCAGCCCATAGCTGAGTCAAGGCACCAGACGAGGCAGGATAATAAAGAGGGGACTAAGTAAGCAAGGCGGTGTAAGAAAACTCAATGTATACTTAAAGATCAGAGAAAAATTTACGTACAAAGAGAACGTCTTGGTACTTGGGTATGTGTCGTTGTAGATCGGAGCGCAAACTACCAGGGTGGAGGGACGAGGAGATGATGCCTTGGTCACCGTATCTTCGCGCCAGTTCATTGGAGAACAGTACATTGCCCTGGGAAATAGAGTAAGACTACGAGGATCGAGACTTGGGTTTGGGTTAAATCTCACAAGTTTGCTCTGACAATACAGCATCTGTGTGCCTAGCTTCTTCCTTGCTGGACCATCCTTCACAGTATTGAAGTCCACGGTGCTTGAAATACGCGATGCGAAGGAAGATGTGTTCACCACACGCGCTTTGCCATCTGCACTTGACTTGGCTCCTGCTAGGAGGTTGGGAATTAAGAGCTTAGTGAAGTAGAAATGACCTGTGGAGGAAAGACGATCGGCATGTCAATCTTGGAGGGCGAAGCAAAAGCACGCACCTAATACGTTTGTTCCGAATTGAAGGTCATATCCTTGAGCTGTTAATAGCTCAATTGGGCAAGCCATGACACCGCTGAATGATATAGGCCGTCAGTTATCCGGAAAAAGTAAAAAGAAGTAGTTAACGCACGCGTTATTGAAGAGGACATGAAGTTCCTTTTCTTTGCTGTTTGTACGGCAAAAAATAAGAGAGGCCTACACCCAAAATTAAACGTCGACCTCACCTCTGGAATTCCTCAACAGATGCCTTTATTGACTTCAAATCGCCCAAGTCCAACTTGAGAGCGATCCCCTCTTTCCCGGTCTGTGCTTTCAAGTCGTTTATAGCCTGTTGAATCTTCTCCTGGCTTCGACCAGCCAGGTAAACTTTGGCATTGTGTTGTAGAAGTGCCTAGATGGTTCAGTTGAATTCTTAGCTTTGCAAATAAATTGCAACACAGCAAACCACATACCTTTGCTGTTTCCTTTCCAACTCCTAGAAAACAGTGGACTCAGTTAGGTTTGACGGCGTGATACACTTTTTAGAGGCTCACCAGTATTAGCTCCTGTCACAATGATGACTTTCCCTGAGAGGTCGGGAATGTCGTCGGGAGAAAACTTGCTCTTAGGTGGGAAACTCTCTGACACGAAAGAAACCAAAATGCCCATGGTAAAATAGAGATGTTGGTGGTTCGAGAAGAGCCTGGTCGATGAGAATCCCCTCGAAAGAGAGTTGGTCAAGAAGCGTGGTGCAAGCGGATTTAAACTGGACGTAAGTTGTCCTTGAGGGATGCCGGAGCCAGTTGTTCAATGTGACGAGGGGTAGTAAGCACCACATGAACAGAAACCATTTTCAAGCACTTATACACGGCGGTGGGGAAAGACGCGTACCTGCGGCAAAACCTGACTGCCGGGCGCGGGCAACGACATGCCGGATGGTTATTTTTTGATAGCCAAAAATAAATATTGTCAGTGGCTGTGCAACCACCACCAACTGCCAGTACCCATGAAATAGGACTGCTCTGGATGAATGAAAGCTATGTATCAGCTGAATCACTCGCATTCCGCGCCAATTTGGCCAAGTTGGTGTCGCCATTACGGCGCATTCGATCTAGGACTCCCTTCTTCCGCCTAGCCGCGCACCGAATTCCAACATTGTGGTCTTTGTACCGAGGACTGCTGCGAAACTCACCAACCGAACATGTAAGCTCAGTATTTGCAGACATACAAATATATGGAACTAATCTTTCGTCTGAAAGGTCAAATTTCGCGTGAGGCTTCTATTTCGCGAAAATCGACACCTCACTGGGGTGGACAAAACGATAAAGCGTCTGAACCTTGGCTATAAGGTAAGTTTTTCTGGTAAACTCGTGTATAATTTACCTACATTCTCTTATTAGTACCTAGAATTCTTCGAAAAAGCTACAAAGGGCGACAAGCACTGTCAAGATGTCATGCTGAGGTATTCGAGGTTAATTGAGGTGAAAAGGAACAAGGCTCGCATGACCAGGTTAATGTACGAAGAATTAGCGAGTCACGTTCCACATTTTCTTTTCCATTATTCTGACTAGTATATGACCCTCAGGATTGGCTAGAACAACGGCGTAACCAGCCCATTATGACTGGCAGTTTCATTCGTCCAAGCCTGTACAACGTTCCTCTTCCTCGCCTCAAACCGCAACCACTGGCCACAACTATGATATTCAGCAAGCGTATTAAAGCGCGACAACGGCGCCATGACCGGAAGAAAGATTTAGAGGAACAACTCGCAGATTTGGCCATCGAAGGACAGTTTGAAGAAGGATTGCGGCGTCTCGTCGGGCCCTCGTTTTCGACCTGTTTTTCAGGTCCGGCTGCAGCTGAATGGGGTATGGTACATCATCACATATAAGAGGATCACAGCGTAATGCCACTTGTTTTCTAGCCCAGCCCATCCTTGAGGCCATCGAAGGCATAAAGGACAGCCAACGCCGCGAACAAATCAGAGCAGCGACGCCCTATCCACCAGAACTCATAAAATCCGTCTTTGAAGCACGGCGCGAAAAAATCCGCAATAAAACACGCGAAAAAGAGCGAGAACGGCGCGGTGAAGTCCTGCGAAGCACGCTCAAGCGCCAGCGACGCGGTCCACCCGCACACGTCCTGGCCAAATGGTCCCCGGAGCGCAGGGCGATGGACAGAGTCGTGCGGAGCCTGAGCGAGGTGGGCTATGTTGCGTTGGTGAAGCGTCGGCTTGGGTTCAAGCTTAAGGACCCGGAGGCTGGGTTGGAGCTTGGAGAGCCGGAGAATAGGCCGCTCCTCGATCAAGCTGCCAAGCTTATTCGAACGGAGAACAGGAGACGGGCTGTTGAAGAGGAATTGGCCACTCGTAAATCACGTCAAGATTCCGACTGACGGTTGGGTCAATATGTCGAGGACCC
Organism: Galerina sulciceps; assembly: GCA_023014345.1. Lineage (NCBI taxonomy): Eukaryota > Fungi > Basidiomycota > Agaricomycetes > Agaricales > Galerinaceae > Galerina > Galerina sulciceps. Next base: position 1,178,478 of record JAEDXJ010000002.1, on the reverse strand, counting down.
AGCAGATCACTGATAGAGTCTTCCGCTGTATTCTCCCTGGGTCTACAAATGTCAAACCTCAAGACACGCAATGGGCGATTTCATCGGTCCGACTTAAATTTATTCGACAACACCAAGATAACCTCCGACTGTCGGCGAACTATATCGGAGGCGGTTGAAATGTGAATTCGCTGCCCATCACACTCGTAGACAGCAAACCGGCTGAGGGACAAGCCTTCAGAATTAAAACTCTGGAACGTAACCCTAGAAATTAGCTCAATAAAAGTAACAAATTAATATTCAAACGAATCTAAAGTTCAAATAATTCACCACTTCACTTGAAAGACGAACAGTCCTGTAAGCCTGCTGCCAATGTTACTCTCAGATACTCGTCAGTCTTGTGGTTACAATTTTCTTGATCGGACTATAGATAAGAAGTTTTCCAGTCAGAATGTCATTCTATTCTATTCTTCATCCTTATCGTATCGTAACACTCGTACTCGTATCTGGCCAGTTCTCGGCAATACAACGTGGTCCTATCACTGAGGCTTCGCAGACGGCAGCCCTCCATTCTCGACCTGTGCTTCCAACCACTCCCAGAGTTCTCCAGCGAGCTTCGTATTTAGTCCAGCCGAATTGGGTTTTCCAATGCGAGCCCATGGAATAAGATACTGTCACCGGACCACCATTATTAGGACAAAAGAGGTTCGTTCTATGGAATATGCACTGACCTTTCCATTCCACTCAACCCCTTGGGGCGAAGTTCCGGCATAGAGCTGGGTCAAAGCCCCAAGTTCAACTGGGTGGAGGAATAGTCTCTAGAGGACCAAGATAGTTCGTCTGACTTCCATCACGGAAGGACAAAATGTGGCTTACCACCAAGTTGGCTCTGAACCCTGTCAAATGGCGCTGGAGATCGGAACGCAAATTTCCTGGGTTGAGGGAAGTCGAGACGATGCCCTCGTCACCATATCGCCGTGCCAACTCGTTCGCAAAGAGGACGTTGCCCTATTAAAGGGGATTATTGAGGTATCAAGAAGGTCGTGTGTCGGATGCCCGTACCAGTTTACTCTGTGCATAAAGCATCTCGGTCGATTTCTTTTTTCTGGCTGGGCTATCTTTCATAGTATTGAAGTTAATTGTGTTGGTTAAGACTGAGGCTGATGAGGAAGTGTTCACGACCCTCGCTTTGCCGTCCGGACTGGACTTTGCCCCAGCCAAAAGTGCGGGTAGTAATAATTTCGTGAAATAGAAATGGCCTAGGGGTAGAGCATTGAGACAACGGTGCCGCGACTGATGTGAAATGGAAGGTCTTCATACCCAGTACATTTGTCCCAAATTGGAGATCGTAGCCTTGAGCAGTGAGTTCCGCTACAGGCGGCACCATAACGCCACTAGAAGAACGATTCAACGAAAGATTCGGACGTTGGGTTGCACTTTAAAGAATGGTAAACTCACGCATTATTAAAAAGAATATGAAGTTCCGTTTCCTTGCTGCTCAGTTGGCATCAAACGTTGCGCAATGATGGTAAAGCAGGACCTCACACCTTAGGAATTCTTCGGCGGACGCTTTTACCGACGTCAAGTCCGATAAATCCAGCTTTAGGAAGACGCCTTCCTTTCCCGTCTCGTTTTTGAGGTCTTTGATCGCCCTTTCTGCCTTCTCTTGACTTCGAGCAGCAACATAAACCTTTGCGTTGTGCACCAGTAATGCCTAGATTACCCAAAAATTGCGTTGAACACAGTGATGAATATCGGCATCAAGTTGGAGAAATTACCTTCGCAGTCTCCTTTCCGACACCTGAAGTTTCCAACAAGTTAGTTCGATGATGGACGCGACATTGAGTATGCACGCACCTGTATTCGCCCCTGTTACGATGGTGACTTTCCCAGTCAGGTCTGGAATATCGTCGACCACGAATTTACTTCTCGGTGGCCACATTTGGCTGATGAGTGAAGGTACGGAGCCCATGGGGATTTGGGGTAATGTCGAGGTAGTGAAAACGGGGTAAAAACTGAGCCAAGCGGTAGTATCTCAGAGTACTTATATAGTGCTCCGTAGTGGGAATGGGCAATATCGACGATCTATTGACATTTGTACCACAGTCTCCGAGGGGCTGGCAGGTCCTCATGTCCTTGAGTCTTATTTTAGGTATACCTAACTTCCGACTGGACGCGTCATAGATCGTCGGGATCGGCGTCGCGGTTTTCTGTCAAATGTGATAACGAAAGAGGCCCGTGTGTAATCTATGTTAACGTTGAACGACTGGATTTAGCAACACACTCACCTTGCACTGACGCGTTTGATCGGCTTTATTATAACCTTAATGCCCCAGGTCCTTTGGACTTTGCAAATCGTCCTCAAGCGATGCCCAACTGTCGAGTAGTTTATTGGCAGGTTCTTCTGCGTAACAATTTCAATATCGTGCATCCATTTTACGGTCCCCAGGACCGGCTTTTGCAATGACAGTCCGTTCAACATGCCACTCAAGCTCGTAAAACCAGTCTTCGAAGCTCGGTGCAAGAAAAGACGCGACGACAGGCATGGAAAAAGATAAGAATGGCGCAGAAGTGCTGAAAAGCATCTCCAAGCATCTGTGGCGTCGACCAGCTGAACACCTCCTGATTATATGGCCATGGACACTGCGCTGGAGCTTGTTGGAGTGAAAAATAGACCGATCCTTGGTTGTTGAGGCCATTAGCGTCTGGGAGGAGTAAAAGTAAGAAGAGGTAAACGAAGAAGAAACATCGGCCAATGAACTGCGCCTCCGAGTGCCGTCCTAATTTGGCCAAACCACAAACACTGGCATGACAGGGACTTTTTACTTGCTTCCCATTGCTATTTAATAATTAGTCTACTATCTAGTGTACTTGATATAAATAATTGTCTTTGCCAATCACTATGTACCAATAATTATAAATTATCCCAGTGAAATCATGAAGGGTTATGGAATTGAAACTGACATCGTATTAGGCAAAATAAACTAAATATTCTCAACCTGCTCCTCCAGCCATTTCCAAAGTTCACCTGCGAGCTTCGTGTTGTGGGCGGCCGGATTAGCCTTCCCTATACGTGCCCATGGAATAAGATACTGTCATAATCAAGCATCATTAGGACGAAGAGTCTCTCAATGATATAAGTTATCCTGACCTTGCCATTCATTTCCACGCCATCAGGGGAAGTTCCAGCGTACAGCTGTGTCAAGGCACCAAATGCGACTGGGAACAGCATCCAATCCTAGAGCGTCAAAATATTGTCTTTAGTCAAGGTGGGATAGAATGAAAGAAAGTGACATACAGTCAAACGAGCAGTGAGTCCAGTCAAGTGACGTTGAAGGTCAGAACGCAGGTTCCCGGGATTCAGCGATGTCGAGACGATTCCTTCGTCGCCATACCGCCGTGCCAACTCGTTTGAGAAAAGGACGTTGCCCTGATTCGACGAGTTATTAACGCAAGATGTGAATCAAGACAAAATGCATACCAATTTACTTTGAGCATACAAAATTTCTGTCATCTTTTTTCTCCTCGCTGGAGAATCTTTCAAGGTATTGAAATCAACGTTGCCGACGAACAACGAGCCAAGAGAGGAAGTGTTCACAACCCGTGCTTTGCCGTCAGGACTGGATTTCGCCCCTGCCAGCAGGGCGGGAAGTAGTAGTTTCGTGAAATAAAAGTGACCTGCAGGTCGAGAATATTGAATATACATGAACGAGGTCGGAAAATATGAGATATCACACCTAGTACGTTGGTTCCGAATTGGAGGTCATAACCTTGAGCCGTGATGTCCACTACAGGTGGGGCCATGACACCTCTGTATCGAAGGTCAGTTCAATCAAAGCTGTGATGGTTAGCGTGTTCTGCTCACGCATTATTGAACAGGATATGAAGGTTGGTTTCCTTGCTGCTCAATCGGTATTTAGACACGGGAAATCGTCCACAAAAGGGTCAGGACATCGTACCTTAGAAATTCCTCAGCAGATGCCTTCACAGAGGTCAAGTCGGACAAATCCAGCTTCAGAAAAACGCCCTGCTTTCCTGTTTCGGTTTTCAGGTCTTCGATTGCCTTTTCTGCCTTCTCTCGACTTCGAGCGGCGATGTATACTTTTGCATTGTGTGTCAAGAGCGCCTATCACGCAGCGAACCATGTAAGACATGGAGATGGCATTGGGTGAAATTGAAAGGGTTACCTTTGCGGTCTCCTTTCCGATGCCTGAATTGCAAACACGTTAGCTTGACGAAGAACGCGACGTTGTTCATACACGCACCTGTGTTTGCCCCTGTTACGATGACGACCTTCCCACTCAAGTCAGGAATGTCGTCTACCGTGAACTTGCTTTGTGGTGGCCAAGATTGATTGATGGATGATGCTACAAGACCCATGGTGTTGAGGTGACGGGTGCGAATGAGAAATTGAAGACGACAGAGAACAGTCTCGACCTATTTATACTAGTTTCCTTCGTGGAAGCTTACTTATCCCGTGGCGAGAGGAGGGCGATTATCCACGGCTGACCAAGTTTTGACGTTCCTGTCTGCACGGAGTCTGGGTGCCTTGTGTTGCATTCAGGCATGCCTAACGTTCCGTCAAGACGCGTCACAGGCTGAGGAATCGGCGTTGCAGTTATCTTCCGGTTGCAGTCGAGAAAGAGGTTGGACAGTCGTACTTTGCACGTTGCCGGTGTTGCCGATACTCACTATGCACTGACGCGTCTGCCCACCGACCTTATTAATAGAGCCCCGAGCCCCTATATTTGGACCGCCTATAGTGCAAATTGCCAATTAGCCAAGTCGATCGTAAACCAGCCAGGAGTAGTCAACGCGTCCACCGAAGAAGCTTCAGATAGTTCATGTGCACAATATGAACCTTAATCAAGAAATTGTTACGATAAGGGCTGGAAAAAGTCGAAATATGATAATATCAGTCAATAGCAATTAGATATTCTCAACCTGCTCCTCCAGCCATTTCCAGAGTTCCGCGGCAAGTTTCGTATCCTCACCGGCAGGATTGGGCTTTCCGATCCGAGCCCATGGGATGAGGTACTGCAAAAGAGGGCATTGCTTCAGATTAGCAAGTTTTAACGCAAGAGGACACTGACCTTGCCATTCATGTCAACCCCCTCTGGGGACGTTCCAGCATAGAGCTGCGTCAGTGCACCATATTGGACTGGGTGTAGCAATAGATCCTGGGGTTTTGTGATTGATTTAGAGTGTAGATAAGCAACAGGGCTGCGATGACTGTACCGTGAGCCAGGCTTGAATTCCAGACATGTGACGTTGGAGGTCAGAACGCAGGTTTCCAGGATTTAACGAAGTTGAGACAATTCCCTGGTCGCCGTACTTTCGAGCCAACTCGTTCGCAAAGAGAACATTTCCCTGATGACAGAGTTAAACGTAAGGCGTTGAAATGGTCGGAGTAGACTTACTAATTTACTCTGAGAATATAGAGTAGACGTCAATTTCTTTTTCCTAGCCGGGGTGTCTTTCAGAGTGTTGAAGTCAATGCCACTAACGAACAACGAGGTCGAGGATGACGTGTTCACGACCCTCGCCTTGCCATCAGGACTCGTCTTCGCCCCATTCAAAAGTGCGGGTAACAGCAATTTAGTGAAGTAGAAGTGCCCTGTCACAATTATGAGACGCTTCCACGAGAGGAAAGAAGAAACTTACCTAACACATTGGTCCCAAATTGGAGGTCGTAATTCTGGGCTGTTATTTCTCCTATGGGAGGCGCCATGACACCGCTATTAAGACGCTAGCTTTAATAAAAAGTCCGCCACTTTGAGATAAGTTGTTACCCACGCATTGTTGAAAAGAATATGGAGTTCCTTTTCTTTGCTTCTCCACGACATCAGACGCGTACGAGCAGGAAATGGAGCTTTCTCACCTCAGGAATTCCTCTGCGGATGCCTTGACCGACTTCAGGTCCGATAAATCCAGCTTCAGGTAGATTCCTTCTTTTCCTGTATCGGTCTTCAAGTCATTGATGGCCTTTTCTGCCTTCTCTTGACTCCGTGCGGCAACGTAGACCTTCGCGTTGTGTGCCAACAGCGCCTAAATATCATGAATTTTCCGTTGGTTATCAGAGAGTATTGGGGATGTTGCATCTTTACCTTCGCAGTTTCCTTCCCAACTCCTATGAATCACAACCTTATAACTTAGCCAAACGAGGAATATGCCGTTATACTAGGCAAGGTCGCACCTGTGTTCGCTCCAGTCACAATAATGACCTTTCCAGTCAGGTCTGGAATATCGTCCACTGTGAATTGACTCTTCGGAGGCCAAGACTGGTTTATAACTGAAGGCACTATGCCCATCACGATGAATCCAGGTGTCTATGTGTGAGGGTGTGAGGTTAATTTGCAAGTTGTAAGTGGGAGGAAAACATATGTGCACCTTTCGTCATATGAATGTCGTCAACGGACCTGAATTGAAGGCTTGGGAAACCGCATGGCGCCCGGCTTCACACAATTTGCACCGAGGCCTCGACCTTCAGACTCTTGGCATTGCAGACTCTTCAGAGACCTCAGGCCTACAGATTTAACAATGAGCTAGACATATTGTGCACTCATAGAGGAATAAAGATGGTAGGGTGGCAGTCATGGTTCAACTTCGAGTTGAAGGCGATCCGCGAATTGACCACAGCTGAGTCATTTCCCCACGATCCGAGAGTCGGAGAACTTGCCGTGTCTGTACAGGGTTTCCCTATTTCCATTCACCCCCCATTCAAATATTCAAGGTTGGACCTCTCCGTACCCAATTCGACGTATGGCGACTCACAACTTTCCCGCCGACCTACCTACCGAACTACTCATGAAGATCTTTGAACACTTGGAACCTCAAGATATCTTGAACACAGGACTTCTGTGCCGACGTCTTGCCTTGGTTTCCACTCCAATTTACCTAGCAAGAAAAGGGTTGCCGAAACCTGAAACGTCTTGCAATATCTCACCAAGCTGGAAAGACATTCGGACGAAGTCACCGCCCTTACGTTAAACGGCTCTTTGGTCTCGATGAAGCAGTTTTCTTGTACATTTACAGGAGAACTACACACAGAGTGGAAGTCCAGAATGTCTCATATGACTTGGAACATTCGTCGCGTTAACAAGCTCGTTTCCCGACTCGCTTCCATCGGAACTGTCACCGTCGCGTGCTATGCTAATGAAAGCCATTTTTTTGGTACCAGCTCCGACTACATATTGGATTTCATGCCAGCATTCCTTGAATTATTGCACACCATTTTGCAGAAGTCTTGTACTTCTCTCCAGGTATTAGATTCGCGTCTTTTGAAGCTTGACACTCTTTATAGATTTGAATTTCCGGAAACCAATACTGCAGCCATATGGCAAGAGGTCAAGCATCTATTTGCCACATACACATCTCCCAAGTCATCAAAAAATCGTTTTCTACAAGGAAGGGATTGGAGATATAGGGAATTGCCGACATTGGGGAAGTCTGGTCCTATTCCCCTCTCCAAGCCACCAAGTTTGTCGCAAAGCAGATTGACTCACATCGATCTCAGTTCTAACCTCCTTCTCCTTCCGCCATTCGCGCCATATTTTTATGATGTTCTTAAATGCTCGCCAATTTCCTCCCTCACGTTGTCACTTCTGTGTTCCATTTCGGCGGCAGAGTTCCGACATTTTATCTTCCCTCGGATAATTGACGCAGTCCCTCAATTAGAGGAGTTCAAATTTGCTTATTTTTACCGCGACTCATTGTCCGTGGTAGTAAGGAACTTGTCGGCCTTCCATCATCTGCGAAAGGCAACTTTTGGTCGCCGGTCTCCTCATGACTATTCCCTCCCCCCAATGATTTGGCCGTCTAGAAATTACCCCTTGAAGCATCTCAACACGTTCACAGGCTCTCTCGATCTAGCTATCTATCTTTTTACGCCGCCAGTATCATGTCCCAGTTTAAAGGTTATCAATATCATCCATCATCTGTCTCGTAGCCACGACCTGCCTTTCCATGACGATTCCGACCAAATAACACTTATAAACAAAATTTCCCGCTTGGACAATTGGCTGTCTGAAATGAAACTAAAGCCAGAAATCACAATGTGCCTGTTTTCTCCAGCGTCGTTCGTCGCATCACCACTCCCAGAAGACAAGCTTGAATCGTTGAAGAAGCTGGACAGAGTGACTCACTTGAACATAGAAATGCCCTGGGCTTATAATCCTGATGAAAGCGACATATTGCGCAACCAAACAAACATTGCACTTTTATTTCTTCAGCTGTTTCCGAGGGTTGAGTTGCTTTCCTTGATATCCCATCATCTACCGCCGGATCCCAGGATGGAAGAGGAACGCAGCGCAGCTGTCTTGGCCCCAATACTCGCAAAACATCCAGGCATTGTTTCTGCCCACATCATTTACAACCCCCTTGAATACCGTCATAATCATTGGCGGAGTACCTCCGATAATTTGAACAGGATGAAACCCTCAGAGCTATGTGTTTGCGCTGATTTTTGAATCCTACGCTATTTAGGAATACGTCCGTGGCGAAAGCATGTTCGGGGTACAACACTGGGGAATATTTGTTAAACGCGAGACAAGGCGTAAAATTGCAGAATCACCCGTGTACACAGTCGGAGCTACAGTCTACCGTCAATCATTTAATTACAATACGGGCATCGTGCAAGATTTCAACTTCAAAAATCCAGTACAATCATCACCGTTATTCAAATAAGTTATAACAGGTTTTGCCGACCGTTTCCTGTGGTTCTCACAATCATCTGATTGAGTTAAATACTATTTCATTGACCGATGACTTGGATGACCATCTCAGTTTTATTCTAACATTCTCCTCTCAACGTTCACTTCTTGACGGAACAATATGGACCCTCCTCGTCTCATCAACTTCCCGGTTGAGTTACAAACGTTGATACTGAAATTCCTCTTAGATATTTCGCATGACATTACCTCTTCGCAACCCGCACTGCAGGTGCGTTGGGACGCCGGTCGTTCAGTTTACTATGGCTCAGACGTTCCTGCAATGAGCACTGGGAGCCGCCGCAGGGCGCGGATAGAGCAGGACCTGCGCACCACTTTGCTCTTCCCGCTGAATGTAGCCACCGTTTGTCAGCTCTGGCGACAAATCATTATCAGAATCCCGGAGTACTGGACACGAGTCGTATTTGATGTCGCGAAGGATCCAACGCCCATCCTCAATGCCTTTTCCTGGTCAAAAGATTTGGAGGAAATCGAGGTTTTTGTGTTCAATAGCACTTGCAACGCTCGAGATGTCGACAAACATGTAGAAAACGCACGCGTGGCTGTTATCCTCCAGGCACTCGAAACCCACATCCACCGATGCAAATTCATTATCTTCCATCTGACGTACTCGTCATCCCTACCTTCTCCATTTATTTTTTTTGCAGACGAAGCTCCTCGCCTCGAAGATCTGACACTCGATTGCCGCGTCAACGATATTGAATTAAGCAACGAGGCTCTCTATTCTCCAGGAGACAAAGATCAATGGCCATCATCGTCTTTTCCAATGTTGAAAAATCTGTCTCTAACGGGATTTTGGTTCATTTATCTGGCCTACCATTCTCCGTGGTCGTGGCTGGGGAGTCTGGAATGCTCCCAACATATGGCACTTCAAATTTCCCAGATTAGTTTACCCAAATTCAGCTCTTTTAGCCTATCAGATTTATTGAATCAACTCGCAGAAATAGATGCGTTTTCATCCATTTACTTCACCGACATTACCCTTGCCTATGGTGATTCCTCCCTACAACACGCTATCGAAGCCAACTATTCTCTAACTACAGACGTCCACTTCAATCATGTTTCCAGAAAATTCATAGAAGAGTTCTGTGCCCACGCCAACCTCAAGATCAATGATCACCTCTCATTCAAAAATTGCGAGATTCCGTATTTCTCCTTCGGTCGGGGTGGTGATCTTTTAACGCTCGAGAACATCATTGACACTGATGATTGTGAAAATTTGCGGAACGTCGTAGGCTCTTGGGGTGGCACGGAACTCATTCTTCGCTCGTGTTCCTCCGTCAATGACACATTCTTCTCGTGGCTCGCTGGTGACGAGGACTTCCCTCCGCACCTATATACGCTTCCTGCTGATTCGCTAGTGAACCTCTTCATTTCCGACTGCCCAAATTTTTCACCTGGTGCACTAAGACGATTGGTTCAAATGAGGCAGGGCAAGAACGAGTTTGAGGAAGGTCTGTTATGGCTGACTGTCAATGACGGACGGGACGTTCTTTCAGAGGAGGATAAGCAATGGTTCACGGAGAATTCGGGGAATATGTGTATTCGTTGGAACGTTGAGGGCGAGGATGGTTCGGAGACGTCATATTTTTGGGGTGCAGGCTGTGGTTGATGGTGGCCACATCTATCCAGAGCGGAATTGTCAATGTATCGTGGTATGAGAATTTATTTACAGGAATTCAAAAACCTCTTCCTTTCCGAATGTCCAAAAATTTTCCAAGGTCCCCTGCAGCAATTGGTCGACTTGAGGAATGTCAGAGATGGCCTTTTGAAAGTTTTGTTTGGCTGTCAGTCGAGGACAGTTGGGGTGTCCTCTCTGAGGGGGTACTGGGCACAGTTATTGATCAATACATCTATACCAACAAAAAGGGTTGAGTCGGAGTACGAGAATTTGTGGTCCAAAATGCAAGATAAATAAACGCAGAAAAAAGTACTAGAAAAAAACTTATATCTACAGCAAATCACATCAGTGGCGTTCCGAGCGAGTATCATATCACCAATAGACGCCCACGACACATGGAGGTATACTCCACAGGGCACCATCAAAAAGAAGACGAAGAGCCGATCAGGGACAGAAATAACGGAGCACGGAGATGGAGTCACGGAGAGGACGGAGCTGAGGACGAGGTGCACGCACCTGATTGCGAAATCTGTCATGATCATTGGGATCCGGAGGATGCACGTGGGATGAGGTATTGCGTATCGATTTAATCAGATCTATAAGATGTGGAATTGGAATGGTACAACATGCGGCGGGGCCAGGAGCACATAAACAAGAAATAGAAAAGACAGCCCAAGGCAAGGTAAAACTGAACATGACATGGAAGTAGCAATGGGAGATTAGATTACAAAAAGAACATCAACAACAGATAGAGACGAGGTAAAAAAATGGTCTATACAAGAAAGCATGATGAACGGAGCAGGAGAGATCATGAATGATGAGAGGGAAAAGGAAAAGAAAAGAGATAGGAGAAGGGACACCGGGTCGACAAATACATATTCTACAGTTCAAACACACCAACAACGGAACCCAACCAACCAACCAACTCAGGCTCGTTTCATTTTACAACCGCCCGCACCACTCGCACCTTCTACACATACACACACTCTTCTCCCTCTCCTCTCCTCCACCTCCGTGGGCCAAGTTCGTATAATAAGCACCAGAAATCAGGTCTCAGTCTCACAGCCAGACAGAGGGGACAGATTCAAATTTTCTTCTCGACTGCAACCGCACGCACGCACGAGTACACAGTTAAAAAAAATCCAGGGATCATGTTGAATGGTCGGTAGGTGTAAGCAACCTTTTGCGCAGTCGGATTTTTGGGTTGAAACAAAAAAAGTCTCTTTAAATTGGATTGGATTTAGGACGTGTGATGCAGTGGTGTTTTGTGGTGGGGTGGGACGGGGCGGGGTAGGGTGACTGCGGTTGCGATTTTTTTAGTTCGGTTCGGTTCAGTTTGATTTGAGAGGGTTGGCATGAGCGTAAGATGACGGTCGGTAAGTACAGGTTTCGTCGTGAGTGTTGCTGGATTGGATGGTGGGTGTCGTAACGATGTCGATGTCGGTCTTGATAGATGATGAGATATGAGTGGATGAGTAAATATGTCGCAGGGTGAGATGGTGTGAAAAATGAAGCATGAATGTAAGTAGGCCAGGCAGCACGTCTCCTCGTCTCGTCCGTGGGCAAGGGGTCTCCGTGAAAAGCAGGCAAGGCAAGGCGTCTAAGTCGGCTTGTAATAAATCGTCGTCAAATACTACCAAAAAAAATCCAATCAGCATCATCATCATCCCTCCATCCTCAAAAACCCAAAAAAAAACACAAAAAAACCCACCTTCTTCCGATACCTAGTCGTATTCGCCACCGCCAACACCCCATTCCTAATCGCGCTCGTGCACAGATGGTGCAGCACCACATGGCTCGGCACGGGCAGCACGCTCCCGTCGTCCGTCAGCGCGGGCATGTTCGCCGTGTCGATCGTTATTGCGCGCGAGCCGCTGATCGGGGCGCGCTCGTACGGCGGGGGAGGGGGCGGAGGGTACGGGGAGGGGAATTGCGGCGGCGTCGAGGTGCTGGTGGAGGTGGAGGCTGTGGGCGGGGTTGAGGTGATTGTGGTGGTAGCGGTGCTCGCAGCGGGCGGTGTGCCGGGCACGTCACCCGCCACGCCGTTCGTCCCACTCGTAGGAGCAGCAGCAGCAGCAGCATTTCCATTCCCAGTCGCCGAGCCAGTCCACCCAACCTTCGGCGGGCTCTGCGTAGGCGACAGCGGCCCCGTCGGCGTAGCAGGCAGCGACACCTGCGGCGACGTCGCAGCCGTCGTCGTCCCCGTGCTCGCCGCGCCGCTCGTCGTCGCACTTGTACTTGCACTCGTACTGGCGCTGGTACCAGTGGCACCGGCGTCGACACCACCAACGCCGGATAAGGTCCCCGCAGAGGTGTTCGCAGGCGTCGACGCACCCGCTGCAGGTCCATTTCCAGACCCAGCACCAGGAGGAGGCGGCGGCGCACCAGTCGACACGCCCGCCTGCACAGGCGCGAGCGTAGGCACGACTAGCGAAGGGGGCTCGTACTCCCCCGTGCCGTCCTCCGAGGGCGGCGGCGGCGGCGGCACGTTCGCGCGTCTACTCCTCGGGCCCCTGTCTCTCTCCCTATCCCTGTCTCTATCTCTATCCCGGTCCCTATCCCGGTCGCGCTCCCTATCTCTATCCCTCTCCCTCCTCTCCCGTCTCGCACCCCCACCCTGCCCACTTCCAATCCCACTAGCCCCAACACCCGCCACCCCCGCCGCTGCACTCCCCCCTCCCCCACCACCCGCAGCCCCACTCCCCGCAACACTCCCACTCCCACTCCCCCCCGCACCCCCTCCCGCGCCCCTCTGCTCCCCAACCCTCGAATTCAAAATCAGCTTATCCAAATGCCTCGGCAACCCCGGCGCAGGCGGGATATTCGGGGCAGGCACGAACCCCATCACCCGCGTGTTCCCCGTCGGCGAGTCGTACTGCCCCGCCGACGCAGCGAGGTACGCCTCCTCCTCCCGAGCCGCCTCGAGCAGCTCGGGCGGGAAGACGTTCGTCCATTTCGCGAGGGTGTATGCGGCGGCGGCGGCTTCTTTGGCGTTGGTGGGTTTGTGGTGGTGGTGCGTGTGGTCGCCGGACGGCCGTGTCCCGTGTCCGTGTCCGTGGCCATGCCCTGTGCTCGGGCGGGTGACGGTGTGCGCAGAGGAAGAGTCGCCCTCCGTCTCCCCGTCCGCAGACGAGTCCGCCGACCAGAAGCTCTGTCCCGGTATCACCTTCCTCGGGGGCGGCGGCGGTTGCGGCGGGGGCACGACCTGCACAGCGTTCGTCTGCGCGGGCTGCGTCTGCCCCGGGAGGCCATACGTGAGCGGGACGGCGACATAGTTGGCGAGCGAGCCCTGGTCGTCGACCGCCGCTGGGAGGTCGTCCGCCACGCGCCACTGCCCGTCGACGAGGAAGCGCACGTGGTGGGTTCCTGGTTGGAGGAGGACGGTGAGGGACCAGACGTTCGTGTTGACGGGGCTAGGGGGGATCAAAGTGTCAGCGGTGTGTTTATTTTGGAAGAAGGAGATAAGGGAGGAGGAATGTTCGTTCCCAAAGGCGGACCCATGCTGATGATGCTCAAAAAATGGAAAGAAACATGAAATGAGAAATAGGAATCTATATTCGAGCCATTTCATCGTTCTTGATAACCCGGACCATCACGGCACGGGTCGACACGCAGGGTGCGATGCGACAGGATAAGAGAAATCGACCCATGAAATGAATAAAAAATGAGTCGGTCGTCATCATCCTTTGTGTGTCCCCAAGACCCGCAGATTGATAAAATGAAAGCCGGCATTAAATATGCAAGACAAAGCGGACGATGTCATGGATAATGTCCGATATCGACGACATCGCCGTAGAATGGAAATTAAGAAGAAAAAAAAACACTCACTCTCTTTCCATAGGCTGGCGTCCTTTCCATTCATCATCGCCAGCTCTAGCGAGGACGACCTCCCTGCCGCCACCCTTCCAGACGATCTTGACCGGCACTGGATCAGCGAGCAGATCCTCTTTCAGCGGACTGACCACCTGCTCGTCGACGACATCAGCAAGGCGGCCCTTGCCCAAGACAATAGGGATAGACGAGTGCACGACCTCCGGCACATACCCGCCCCTGCCTGGAGAGACGACCGAGGACGGGCCCGCGGGCGATGAAGGCGGTGCAGCGGGGTGCTGGTGGCTCCGATCGTACAGCTCCTGTATGTGCATGACGTGGGCCTGCTCCCTCGCGGAGATGGGCTGCTGCCTGCCCCTCGGCGCGCTCTGATTCTGCTGCGCGGCCCGTCCGCGCGAGGACGGTGGGGGGAAGGGCTGGTGGGCCGATGGCGGCTGGAGGAAGGCCTGGTAGCCCCGTCCGACGTCCCCGTGGCTCTGGTCGAGGATGTCGGTGGTGCTGGGGAGGTGCACAGGGGCGCGCTCTGGCTGGGCCTGCTGGGCCTGCTGGTAGTGGTTAAAGGGGTTGGGCGGTGTCGGCGGGATAGGGATGGACGCGGTCTTGTGCTGGCGGCCGCGGTTGTTGGCATTGGCCTGGGATGTGGGTGTGAGTGCGAGAGAGGCGAGATCGGGGAGCTCGAGCGAGCGTTTCTTTGTGCGCATGGAGCGGTGGGGGTTGCCAGGCCCCGGGGAGGTGGATGTGGTGCGGATGGCGGCGGGGTTGTTCCGCGGGGGGTTGTTCGCGTTGGACGCAGAGTTGCCCATCGCCGCTGCTCTTTATGATCGTCTTCGACAAAGAGTCTCTTCAATATCAAAGATCAGTCCTCACTGTGTGGCCCTGTTTGGCGCAGTCCGCCTTTATCTCCTTTTCGACAGCGCATCAAGGGTGCAACTAAGATCACCCCAACACCTGTCTGCTTCTTGGCGCTATCATCACTGCTACAGACATCTTTGGTTTAAAGTTCAAGGGTGCACGGCTGCCACCTCTCCGAAAGCTGACTGACGGGGACCTGCGCTGTTGCCCACTTCCTCTCTCGGTGCTGCGTCTTGTGCTGTGACCTTCACGGTCAATCTAGGTCTTTCTAGACTCAGAATATAGATAGCCGAGGTCACTGAATTTATTTTTGGAATTTCCCTCGTGATGAATTCTGGCTTCCACAATTTCTTCGCGAATGTTATCTGCAACCCACCGAACGGGTAATCTATTAAAACGCAGCTCAGACGGGGCTTCTACCATAACCTCGGACAATCCTCACCAACGTTGCCCCCCAAGAAATTCTCAGAGAGATACTCGTCTGACATCGAGATAAATTCCGCAGCTGCAAGACAAGCTGCCATTCCAAGGCTTCAAGTGGCTGGATTTGTTAGACACGTTGTATTTTTTGTCCCCTCAAGTTGTTCCTACGACTCCACGTTCAACTTCCATGAAACAAGGCAGACCGAACAGCTGCAAGACAAGCTGCCAGTCCACGTCTTCAAGCTCCAACGATGCGAGCACCCGATAGGCACGTTGTATTTTTTCGTCGCTCCTGTCGTCCCTAATAACGTTCAGCTTCCAAAACAAGGGTTCCTAGCGCTTTAAAATATCCCAGATATTTCCATTCGTAGAGGTTCCGAAAAACCCATTGCTACATCCCTACCTCGGGAGTCGGGAGGAATTCTATGTGGCTTTCCAATAAAACCAGAACCGTCCTTTCTATCATTATGGAAGTCCAAAATCCTGTATGCAATCCCATTTGGAGGAATAATATTAACAGCCCACTTCAAAACGTTTGACAGAGACGCCATTTACCGCGGCAGCGGAACGTTGACGAGGTACTTCAGTGGGTACTGCCAATTCTATGGCACAACTCTGTCCCCCACAATTAGTCCAACGATCTCTGAGCACATGTCTAAAATAACCAACCCGCATTTCTCATACCCAGCCCGAGGGAGGGATAATCAATCCGCTAGATAACTATAGATTTACCATGCCAGTGGGAGGATTTCCATGTGGCTTCGAGTCATTCCGATAATATTAATCCCAGCTTCTAAATCCTGCCGTGACCTTCCTTCCTTCCTATCGAACATTCCGACTGGCAGCACAATAACGGAATACACTTCGCATTTGATTCATTACTCCTATTTGACAGATCGAGTGGACCTCCCTGCCGTACAAACCTGTCCCTAAAGGTTAAAAATGGTTTGAAAGATCGCTGCCTATTCAACCGTCTACAAACCCCATAGAGTGAGGATATTAGGCAGGACAAAACCCGCCCATTGGCACGCCATCGACGGATAATCCAAGGCTGCGGACAGTCTTGTTTTTTCCCCGTATGTAGAGCCCGCTCTTCTCAAATTCCCCCACGACGCTACGCAACGCGGCACAACCAAAAAACACAAAAGAAAAATCCCCTTGACGTCTGATCCAATTTTCCAAAAACCATGAACGGCATGGCGGAAATAAGAGCGTGCGTGAGGCTGCCACTGGCAGTGAATTCCCAGAATCCGCGTCGTGAGTGCCGATATCCGAATTGAATCAGGTTCGAGCTGTCGTCCGACCGACCGCGTATTACTGGGCAGGCAGGCAGGCTTGGAGACTTGTCATCCACCCAAAGAAAAATTCTGGAGGGAGGTAAGAGACTAAGAGAAAGAACGAAAAATGAGCTTTGGGAGATAAACTCCCCAACTCGAGCTGGACGAGGGAGACGGTACACTGCAGACTGGTTTTTTGACAGCGCCGTGAAACGTGTAGTGTGTTACTGCGGCCCCGCCTCGGCTGGACTCGACCTCGTCGAAGGACCGTCCCTCCACACGTTGCGTCGATATAGCTTCAGTACCTCGGCCATTAGAGAGTGGTGATGGTGCACGTATTAACCGCCTGGAAATTGAGCCCAGTGGGGAGGAGGGTGTGCTGCTAGACGGACGATTTTGCGGGAGTCATAAGTTTGATGGTACAAATGCATGGTCAGGTTATTGTTGTAAGCAATGCCAGAAATTCGAGCAGTAAGACGCCTCAAGAAACCAACGACCCAACTGATGCTGAACGGCGGAGGTGCTATGCAGCAGCAGCAGACAGCTCTTGACAGCTAGCGGCTGCGTGTCACTGAGGCTCAGGCCTCGGCTGGACTAGACCTTTCTTCCTATCACCACTCCTTCCTATCCACAAAATGTCTTGAACACCTCTGCCGTTAAAGAGGATTTGTCCTGCACAAATTAACAGCCTAGGAATTGAGTGCAAAGGGTTGAAGGATGGCCCACAGACAGATGATTTTGCAGGAGTTTGGAGGGGCGGGGCGGCGATCCGACTCGGTCAGTGCTCCCTCCTGCCTATTTATGAGGTTTTTGACACCCAGCGGCTGGTTGCGTCGAGGCCTCGACCACGCTTTGCAGAACTAGACCACTCCCTACTCTACTCGACTCGGACAGGGAATTGAGAGCCTCAGACTCGGAGGAGGCTGGAACGACGACTCGGTCCCGCGTCGTTCTAGGCTTTTTCTCGACCGTGAAGCCCGGCAGTCTTTTGTCCTCAAAACTTGTACACCGCTGAGTTTTCCCTCCGAGATCTAGTCGTTTGACCACATTTTGGGCCACGGCTTTGGCTATTTAAAAGACTGCCATCCTGGCACCACTCTTCCGTCAGCCCACCTATTCTTCCTCCTACACCCAAGAAGCCCTACCACCGCGCTCTAGCCACCGCTCATACCCTCTACCCTCACAAACCATCAGGTACACCACAGCCAGTTTACCGACTCCATTTTTTGGTGCTTGGACATCTTCGTGTAAATCGTGCGCAGCCAGGAGGATCAACCATGCCGTAAGGCCTTACTGCATTCACAACAAGATGTAAACACGATGCGCCATGTTGTAAAACACTCGCACTCGACAGAACGTTACGTTTGAAACCGCAAGTTCCGACTCGAGCCTCGAATGACCTCTTGGCATGGCTAAATCAGGATTCGAAAACGGGGCAATGACGCTGATGGGTTCGAATTCACCATAAATTCACGAAACAGATGTTTACGTCTTGAATTGCCGCTGACTCCAATTTTTGGGTATGTGCGAGTGCTCTTGATATACACATACCAGAGGGAATTCTCGACAAGTGTGCAGATCCGACATACAGCTCAGGAAGAAGACCCAAGAAAAAAGAACGTCCCCAGAAGCGGCGCGTCCAATACCCTGGCCCGTGCCTGCAGCATAGCCTAACAACACACGAATGGGCGCCCGGCAGGAAATCGATTACCTACGAGTTTTCAACACCTCAGACCGCCATTTGACTGATTTCTTGGTGGTTCCTTGGAGAGCGACATGCTTCATGCAGTCGCAGTACGCACTTGCTTGATATTTGCATAAGCATTTCTAACAGCCAGAGTACTCCAATGAGCATATTCATACCACAAGCCGAACCGAGTTTCCATTTACCTAACATACTTCCGTTGGTTGTGGACAACTCGAGTGTGCAGATGTGGCAGTGCTAGGCTGCGGGGTGTCCGAATTTCGGCCCGGAGAAGCTGATAAGCGCGCAGCAATTAGACGCGCAATGCGCGATTGTTTGAAATAAACCCGCTTTTGATTGTTTTGAACTGGAGCATGAGCAGAGTGCAAGAGGCATTATACCTCAAAGATATGACGTTGCGACGAATAGGGTGGCTCTCCATTCAATTCTCTCTTGGCATCAAGAAGTCAAAAGAAATTAGTTCAACTGTATAAATGTCTGTCAACTTTCAAGGTGATCTATTTCGCCTTCGCCGTGCTTCTAGATACGGCAAGAATGGGATTCTCCCTATATGCCATGATGGCTGCCTCCCACCGCTCAGGGGATACCTCCCCCTTCTTTAATTTCCGAGCCCATTTCGAGATATACTTGGCACTATTTTCTGAAACTTCATCTGCAAAACGCTCCACCCAGTCGGCCAGGTATCGAACGCGAGGTTCCTTAGGGAAGTTCAGGTACTCACGGTCGCGCACGTTCATGCGAGTAAGGTGAACGGCGTATGGGAGAAACCTCATGAGTGTCTCTTTCTCCCATAGCGGGCGCGGGTGCCCAGCAATTTCATCCATGATAGAACTAATAATGGGGAAATCGTGACAACTGCAGTACTCCTTTTCAATTTTCCCGAGGACCGAGTATAGCCTGGGTTCCCGAAGGACTGAAAATCGTCCGCGTGGGTTCCACAAAACGCGGTGGATTAAAGGTATTGCCTTTTGCTGGTCACGACCATAAAAAAAGCCCGGTGCATAAGCCCAGGGGGGAAGTGGACCATCAAATTTATGGTATTGGGTGGCATTAATCATACTCGCAAAGTTGAATGCCAGCATACCAGAATCAAAGAAATACTCGTTCCCGGCGAGAGTGGTAAAGTATATCCAATAATGATCTTTAGGATCTTGGCCCATCAAAATCTCATTTGATTCAAGACTGTAGTATGCCAATCGGTCTCAATTCGTGACGCGAATGGAGCCATAAATGACACCGAAGTCCTGGATGGGGGAATGGTTGTAGGAAAGGCGGACACGGCGTCTTCCTGAGGACTGATATTCTGGTTTTTCGGATGCTGGGAGTGCGGTTGTCGTGTAGATTTCAGACAAGATAGCGATACACGTAGCCAGAGCGGCAGGCAATTGAAAGCCTTCGCTCATAATGCGACGGACTAAGTTACGACGTGCGTCATCCGAGGGTCCTGTTGGCCACCACAGCTTGGAACCCATGTAGCTCAGTGGAGTTGATTCGCCGAGGAGAATAAGCTTCGCGCTGGAGCCGTTCGGTAGGTCAACGATATCGCTTCCATCCGGGCCAGGAGTGTTGACGATTTTGTGGCCTAACGCAGGGTGGACGTTGTCGGCATCTGCATGGGACATTGCAGCAATGACTGCGAGAAAAGGATAGTAGGATTGAAGGTCTATCATATCAGTTTTTCCTGCCAAAGAGTTGTGTTATAGACTCCAAGCGTAAAGCAGACTTTGCTACTAAGCTCACCGCAATTAATTTTATGCCACTTCCAATCTATTTTCTGACACTCGCTAGAGCAGTATGCAGCCTATCATCCCGTCAGAAAAAACTTTAGATATGTGAGTTGGCAGACCTTACCTCACCACACGCGGCACAGAGTCGAAGTTTTGCGTCCTGTGATGTTTTCTGACACATTTCAGAGCCACATCTTTCCATCTTAGATAGAGGAAGATAAACCCTCCTGCTAAAGTTCGAGTGCCGTCCGTCTAAATATATCATGAGCGAAGGTTAAAAATTTCAAGCAGTGAAACTTTCAGCCGAGGAACCAACTACAGCATGTTGAAAGCACGTTGAAAGCATGCCTTTGCCTGTGACATAATTAGTCGCGTCCTGTCACCTCACGTGCAAGTACTGCAAAAACTCTTGTTCTTTCGTCAAGTCTTACCTCGTCCTCAACCACAACTATGGCACCTCATGACCACCTGCTCGACAACTTCTCAGCTTCGAAGGAGACACGCGATCTTGCAAACGAGATAATTTACCAAGCGAAAATCAAAACTGGGCCAGGAT
The DNA here is from genome assembly GCA_023014345.1 of Galerina sulciceps. NCBI lineage: Eukaryota > Fungi > Basidiomycota > Agaricomycetes > Agaricales > Galerinaceae > Galerina > Galerina sulciceps. The sequence goes on along the minus strand of JAEDXJ010000002.1, from coordinate 1,157,778 downwards.
CTGGCCGTGAACTACGAGAATTTACGACAGGTCTGCCAGCCGTCTGCATTCTCCTTGCTTCTGAACGGTAATTTCTTCCTGCTTACACCCCGAACTTGAGTTAACACACGAAATCAGGCTCAACAATGGAGATGTATCAACCAACTCTGCGCAAATCGCATCTTGTCTGAAGAAAAGGGATTTCAAGAAGGTTTATGAGATTGTCAAGGCCGCTGTTTCGGAAGAAGACGAAAAAGAGACGACATACGCAAATTTACACGAAAGGTACAAGACGACAAAACTGGGAGGTACGCTGCAACCGTTCTTTACTAGGACTGAAGATGATCTCCTGCAACTCGTACCTGACATTGATCGTACGAGCGCCATGTTCAAAAACGTGGTGTACTTTTGGGTTTGCGGAGCAGGGGCCAAGGTGAGCACAGTATTATGATGTCCACGAAATGTATCTAAGAAAATTCTAGATCAAGTCAATTCCAGGAACGGAGATTTTTGCTAGCGAGCAACGGCTGCCACTCAAAAAATTCATTAGCCATTTGGGGCTCCTCAACGAACATTGCTCATCCCATCGGGAAAAGATCCAGCTAGCTTTTAAACGTGGGGTAGATCTCCCACCAAGGATCCAATAACCCCTCGCCAATCTCCACGAAAAGCCTCTACTGGCGAACCGTCACCATCCAAATCACCATCCAAAATGATGACGAGTTCCAGAACTCCCGCAGAAGATGCTGAACAACAATCACCTGTCCGACGTCTGAGGAGTGCACACTTGCAAGAATCGCCAACAAAAGCCACTCCAACGAAACGCGTGTTTCAGCCTTCTCCCATCAAGATCCTACAACCACCTCCGTTTCACCCTTGGAAAAAAGGTCCTGCACGCGAGCTACCTTCCAAAGACAGCCCTAAGAAGCGAGTCGCGGAAAATGCGGAAACTCAGACTGACGAGATGGACGTTGACCCACCAACTACGGAATCTCCAACTAAGAGAAGAAAGCTGGAATCCCCGACTAAATTGACACTACCCTCTGCATCTACCTCTAAACTATCCACGCCGTCCTCGGTTGTACGTGTTGTGATACCGATCACCCCAACCAAGAGAACTCCTGCTATGGCCCTTCGTCCAACTCCTTCACGATCAAGCCCACTCAAACAGTCCCATAAAGTCGAAGAACATGTCCTTGAAGGAGCTATCGATGCTGCGTCATCATCGGACGAGAGCGAACCAGTGGTTAACGTCTCAACGCGACGTTTCCGGCCAGTGTATCTCGATCACAGGCAGTGGAACATGCGAGACCCGCGTCTCTCGCAGATCTGGAGAAAAGCTGACAAGCGGCGGACAGGAGCTATAGTTGCACCTGAGCCGCCTAGAAGTCCTATTAAAACTGGAAGGAAGCGACCAAGACTGACCGATGAGTGATGTGGTATTGGCCCATAAGTATCGGGCCCCTTTATTATTATTCCTTGATTCTTTCACCCTTTATGTATTTTACTTATAGTGTAAGTGCGTGTCGTGTGTAATGTTGAGCCTACCAAAAGTAGATAAGAGGTCCTTATCTAATCTTAGGTTGACGATCGGATGTCGGGCCAACGACTTTTGACAGTGAGAAGTGACTTGGAAAAATGACTCTGAACTTTTTGAACAGAAATATCATGACCACACCCAATCCTGCAATAATCACAACAGTCTCTTCACCAGACACATCCAATGGAGGTTTTGATATCCCCGAATCCAAAGATGGGTACTTCGGCTATTCGGAGGAAAGAAGTTTACAGCACGTTAGTGGTCAAATAGCACTTGATTTCGTTCTCTGATGATGTTGTATTCAGATCGAGGAAAAATCCTTAGTTCAGCGAAGAGGGTCAGATACTCATTCCGATACTGGAAGCTATAAGCCGGTTTCTCTTCAAGGGTCCGCCATTGGGGACGTTTTCGAGGAGGAGGAAGACGATAAACAGAAGCAATTTACTGGGGAGACACACGCTATAGGTATTTTAACTTTTCTGTCATAAAAAGAGACTTAAGATTTACAACCCTCCTAGAAACTCTCCTGAATGCGGAACAGATCCAGCTTCTTCAATCGCTGCAGAGATGTCTGGAACTCCGTGACAAGTACATGTTGAAATCGCGTCAACGCCTCGGCGACGATCCTCGCGATTACGACGAGGAGTTCCATGCCCTGGGAGACGACTACGCAGATGTATCGGGTGTACGACCTGACGTTCCAATCCCTCTAACCAACAGCAACGTTCAATCCCAAGCGAACAACTTCGAACCGTGGCAAATCTATCCCAAGCCACCTCCACCGCATTGGCACTGGAAGGATAAATCGGTTGTTAGTGCTGATGGATCACATAAACCTGCAGACGACGAGTTCGCTTTCGAGCACTGCATTATTCCCGGTGCACTTGATGGATGGTCCTATGCAATTGACGTGAAAGGGGTGTTCCAGGTTTACGACGATACTAAAGGTCCGTTTGGATGTAAAAGCTTTGCTTTTCCCGCTTAATGACTTACCTTTTCTAGGAAACGAAGAGGAAAAGAAACCTGCATTTGACATTCCAGACATCCGCGAATATTTCGTTGACCTGGAATACGTGCTCGGAGTGATTTCCGACGGACCGACTAAAAGTTTTGCGTATCGCAGATTGAAGTACCTGTCAAGCAAGTTTGAGATGTACAGTCTCTTGAACGAATTTCAAGAATTAGCAGATATGAAGGTGTGTCAACTTATCCAAAGCTGTAATGAGTTGTTTTCATCGTCCACAGAAAGTTCCTCATCGGTTTGTCCTCAGCATGAAGTAATTTGTTCTTCTTCATGCTCAAGGCACCCTCAGAGATTTCTACAACTTGCGGAAGGTTGACACCCACGTTCATCATTCCAGTAGCATGAACCAAAAACATTTGCTGCGATTCATCAAGTCTAAGATGAAGCGTAGTCCTAACGTTCGTTGTTCTTGAACTTCTTTTTGCTCATCCTTCAGCTGAATCTCAAATCACTAGGACGATGTTATTTTTCGAGATGGCCATGTGTTAACGCTATCTCAAGTATTCGAATCACTGAAACTGACAGCATACGATCTCTCCATCGATACCCTCGACATGCATGCCCACCAGGACTCCTTCCACCGATTCGACAAGTTTAATTTGAAATACAACCCCATCGGAGAATCTCGTTTAAGGGAAATATTCCTCAAAACGGACAACTATATTCAAGGCCGCTATCTTGCTGAATTGACGAAAGGTTTAATCCATCCTACTCTCTCTGAGCACCAAATTGGTTTACATTATCTTTCTGTTAGAGTTGATGAATGATCTAGAGCAGAGCAAGTACCAGGTAAGAATCTATCGTTGTGTCCTTCGTGATATGTTGTTGATTTCTAGCTCTTAGAATGTTGAGTGGCGTATCAGCATTTATGGGAGAAGTCTGGATGAATGGGATAAACTGGCGAAGTGGATTGTAAACAACAAGTTGTACTCACATAATGTTCGGTGGCTCATCCAAGTTCCTCGACTTTACGAAGTTTACAAATCAAATGGCTCCATCCGGACGTTCGAGGACATCGTCATTAGTTAGTCGTTTATTTTTCCCTGTCCTGCTAATCTCTTTAACTCGTTTAGATGTTTTTAAACCTCTTTTTGAGGTGACCAAGGACCCTCGAACTCACCCAGAGCTGCATATATTTTTACAACGTGTCGTCGGCTTCGATACCGTTGACGACGAATCAAAAATTGAGAGGAGGATCCACAGGAAGTTCCCTTACCCGAGACTATGGGATTTCCCTCAATCTCCTCCCTATTCTTACTGGTGCGTCGACTCTCCGCTGGGAAAGCCACAGATTGATAATAGGATTATAGGTTATACTACATGTTCGCAAATATAGCAAGCTTGAACAACTGGAGACGAACCCGGGGTTTTAGTACGTTTGATTGACCCCAAGGCGGCCAGCTGAACTCACGACTGTTTTTTTCTTCAGACACTTTCGTCTTTCGTCCGCATTGCGGAGAAGCGGGAGACACAGACCATCTCACGTCCGCATTTCTCACCTCCCATTCCATATCTCATGGTATCCTGCTACGCAAAGTGCCAGCGCTTCAATACTTGTTCTATCTGAAACAAATTGGGATCGCAATGAGCCCATTGAGCAATAATGCACTCTTTCTTGGCCTATGAGCGAAATCCTTTGCCGGATTTCTTCAAGACTGGGCTGAACGTCAGCTTGAGCACAGATGACCCTCTGCAATTCCATTTTACAAAGGTGAGCCTCACTTAATTTGTCATCATCCTAAAATTTCACAATGTATGGTTAGGAACCACTATTGGAAGAGTACAGCGTAGCCGCTCATGTAAGTCGTCTGCTTTCTTGATTTATACCACTGTAATGACTAGCATTCAATCACAGATATACAAGTTACCACAAAGCTCTCTTGGAGAGCTTGCGCGCAACTCCGTGAAGCAAAGCGGTTTCGAAATGAAAGTCAAGCGTCACTGGTTGGGTAAAAACTGGTATCTTCCTGGTGCCGCTGGAAATGATATAAATAAGGTCGGCTTTATACCGTCTTATTCGTTCTAAAATTGCCTACATGCCTTTGATTGTAGACGAACGTGCCTGATATCAGACTGGCATACCGGCATCAAACTTTGCTCGGGGAACTCGATATGATTCGCGGAAAAACTTCAACTTTACAACACTCTAATCCAAGTCCTGCTGCCCATGAAGTCATTGCCCCAACACCTGACGTCGTTGCTGCAAAGGCAATGGCCAGCTCCAAGGATGTTTAGATGGATTGCTGCTTGTTGGTTCGCAGTCAGCCTAAGAACACTCAAGTTCTTGGAAAATTCAAGGTCACTGTCAAACCTGTAGAGTATATAGTAGCTAGTAGGTAAAACTAGTATAGTCCAATGGCTGTACATTTGCCTTGGAGCAACCTAAAATATCCCTTTGCGTCAAATCTTCCCACAACTACACTCAATGCCCACCATCACGATCATGGACTCAAGAACACCTGCCAATGTGTTTTCCCGTTGACCTTATTCTCAGTGCGAGTTACCCATGGCTGTGCGAACGTTCGTCAGTATTGTGGACTTGCGGTGGAGGAAATCTGTCCAAATTTCAGCTAAGCCTGAATCAAGTTCCAATCAAGTTCGAATACCTGGGCGTAAACAAAAAATGCCAATGTCAGGTATCGTCGGTGCGGTCCCGCATTTCTAACCAAACTTATTCTATTATCTGTACATCAATGCAGGCAGTGAATGAAAGGTGTATTTCTGCTCCAAATATCAAATACCAAGTGAACTCCCAGGCATCTCCTAATGTGGACGCTACTGAGGCAAATGCTATTCGAACTCTTCTGACTCGGTGCTGCGTGACGTCGGGAGTAGAGTGCTCTTGCAATCCGTTTCTACGCTCCGTATATTTCACTTGCAGAGCCCAACGATGAGCCGGCGCTTTCTCGACACTGCCGTTCCAGATTTGTCCTTCTCGGCCTCATGACATGTTGACCTCGAGGTCGCAGGACACGCGAGCAAATAATGTTCCCCATAGTCACGCCCGTTGAATAACTCCAATTGCTCGGCTTCAACTCAGCCTGTGGGGCCAGGACTATGATGTATGTCGTATAGGACAGAGACATTCACGCTTGCTGCGGGTGTTCTAGCAGTGCTTCTCTCGTCCTTGTCAAAAATACCCACATGTAACTATAAATATGACGGATCTCTAGGCTCCTCTTGCTTCTGCCTCTCTCTCCTCTCCTCTCCTCCTTCCCTTTTTGCGTCCTCCTCCCCGCATGGCAGATTCCAGTAATACCGGCAATCGCCCTCGCTCGCTCGTTTTGTGCTTCGATGGAACTTCTAATGAATATGATGCAGATGTAAGCACTTCTCCTCGTCCATGTCGACCGTTAATGTAACCAAGGTGTTCTCCAGAATACCAATGTCGTTAAACTCTTCGCTCTTTTGAAAAAGGATGACGATGAACAGCTATGTTATTACCAGGTATAACCTAATTTATTGCCCATATAGAGAATCTTTGCTGAAGGTAACTTTCCAGGCCGGTGTGGGAACCTACTTTCAGCCTGGTGTCGTTTCTCCCATTTTTGAATGGGGTGCAAAGGTCTTGGATCTGGCTTTTGCTTGGTAGGCAATGCCGATTCCAATCATACTCCAGACTAAGGTTCCTGCAGGTATCTGAATCAGCACGTTATGGATGGCTACACATTCTTGATGCAGAACTACCGCGCGGGAGACAAAATATCAATATTCGGTACGATGATCATTCGAAAACTTCCCTTCAGGAACGGACTGACGCAAGCTTACCAGGTTTCTCTCGCGGCGCATATACAGCTCGGTAGTTAGGCTCTCTTACATCATGAAACGGGATGCTTATTTAAAGTTAAGAGCGTTAGGCGGGCTTCTTTACAAGGTTCTTTGCCTTCTCATTATTTATTTTACCAATTTAACTCGTCGTCCAGGTCGGACTTTTACCGAAAGACAACCAGGCCCAAGTTCCATTCGCGTACAAGATGTATCAACGTACTGATGCGGATGGCGATCAACTCTGTGCCGGCTTTAAGCAAACATACTGTCAGAACGTAACGATCGACTTCATGGGCGTCTGGTAAGCTCGAGATGTCTGCCACCTGTCATGATGTTCATTCCAAATAATTATAGGGACACGGTAGCAAGCGTCGGAGTTATCATGGGTAAAACTCTACCTTTTACTAACTCGAACAGTGCAATCAAGACATTTCGGCATGCACTTTCACTCGACGAGGTAAGTCACTTTGTACCAGGCGGTGATATTCATCCATCATCAACATGTTTAATTTAGCACCGTGCAAAATTCAGGCCAACCCTCTACCATCGACCGGCACCGACTGTGTCTGCCGCCCAACTTGACCCAGAACGCGCAAGTTCACCTGCCAAGCCGAGTGACTCTTCTGATGACTCCGTCTCTGAGTCAAAGACAAAGAAGAGACGATGGGGAGTCTTTGGGCTTGGTAAGACCTTTCGGAAAAAGAAGACAGGGAAAGCCATAGCGCCTGTGCTGGTGGAGGAAGAAGGACCTCTTGATGATGTCCTCGAGGTGTGGTTCTCTGGATGTCACAGCGGTACGACATTAGGCACTCTTCAACTCAAGTATATTAAGAATCCTTTCAGACATAGGAGGCGGCGCGGTCACAAACGAGACCGTAAATGCTCTGGCGAATATCAGTTTGAGATGGATGGTACGCGAAGCCATACTTGCCAGTTGCGAGATCAAGTTCGACATTGCAGCGCTTGAGCGCGCAAATATTAATTTGGAGCTTGAGCCAACTTCCGAGGATCTAGAAATGGACGGGGTTGATGCTCTGCAGCCGCTTCACGATGAGCTTAAACTTGATCCCCTCTGGTGGCTACTCGAAATTGTCCCATTGCAATACTCCTGGCAAGACGGCCAAAATGTGTGGCATCGCGAATGGAGGTAGGTCATCGCTTTTCCATTCTGGTCATGATAGTAATTACCTTTTGGGCCTTAGTTTCCATTTAGGTCGTGGCCGAGAGATTGTGGATACACAGCCAAAATTTCACGCCACCGTCATGAAACGCATGCAATCGACTTTGGGTTACACACCTAAAGCTACATGGAAGACCGGGACTGAAATCTTCGTTCACTAATTAGATATCGATTGCCCAGCTTGAAGCGTCTGAGTTCTTGTACCTTATCGCTGAGTGATTCTTTTTTAATTTTCCTGTCGCCGTGTCCTGTTGTACATGTGTCCGAATCTTGACGACCTTCACGATTTTGTTATGATTGAAACGACCCTCACGAGTTTCATGTTTTTTAATTTTATGACATTCATATATTTAGGTAACATTTATCTTGAATGAAGGACATATATTTTTACGATTCGATGTACTGCACATTAAGTAGCTCAAGCCGTGCCGATTGTCAAAAAGGACCGTTTTGTGCCACATCGCGGTATGAACTTGTAGATGTTGCTGATGAAAGCGGGTTATCATGAGAAACTGAGAGAAAATGAGTTCCAACAGCCATTTTACTCTCAGAACCTTTGATCGCCCTCACGGTTGATTTGTTTAAAATTTAGAAGCAATTAATTATTATTCTGCATTGATGGTGCCCCAAGTAGGCCCTACACAAGGAAGGCGACGGTCGGGGAACATGGCGATCTCTTGTAACCACGTGCCTTCAGTTCAGTTCCGGAAATGATATTATAATTTGTACCAGCGTTACAACTTCTTCTCATTCACCGCCGGCTGCTCACACTCACCTCTCTTCTTCCGACATCCCGCATATTTTCAGATTGTAGCACCCACTATATCGCTCAAGAACCTTCACAATGGCGATGGCGACGTCCCCTATTCGCAAGAAGCGAAACTGGAAGGCTCTTCAGCTCAGTGTGGCAGAACAAGTGCCAACGCCAGCGACAGCGAGGGAGGCTGAACCAGTGGCTATTCGTCAGGCTCCTGTTCCAGTCCCCGCAGCATCTGCTCCTGTGGAAAGGAAGAAACGACCACCTCCAATGGTCATCAAAGCGCCTAAAATCCCCAACTCGAGCGGTGCTGTGTCTGCTGTGGAACAAGATGGCAACCTGCTGACTGTTACCTCTGGGCAAAGCAGTGCCCCACACACTGCCTCGCCAGCAATACGTCGGAATACCTATCATGCCACCCTGTCAACAACACTCGCGAATTTGGACATGAACGCCGAAATTAAATTTGATCTAAAGAATGAGGACTTGAAGGACTTGCAGGAGCTGGGTCAAGGCAATGGCGGAAGTGTAAAGAAAGTTGAACACATTCCAACGAAGACAATCATGGCCAAGAAGGCGAGTCTTTGCACCTCACTGTCCTATGACTCTTGTCGCTAATACTCGCGGCTGACCCCAGATTGTTCTGATCGATGCGAAGCCGTCAGTGCGAAAACAAATCCTACGAGAACTTCAAATCATGCACGATGTCATTCAAAATATATTATATCGTTTTGGGGCGCCTTTCTCGCCGATCCCAACATCTGCATCTGCATGGAATTTATGGACAAGGGCTCTCTCGACGGGATCTACAAGAAGATTGGGCCAATTGATATCGAAGTCGTTGGCAAGGTCGCGTTGGCTGTGTTGGAGGGCTTGACATATCTGTATGATGTTCATCGCATCATCCATCGAGGTCTGTCCACTGTCTCTTTTTGATATCATTCCGTCCAGCCTCCATCACGTGATGGTAGGACGCACGCAGACGACGCTTGGGGTCGTCATAACAATTTCTGTCGCTCACTTCGCAACCTTCAGACATCAAACCCTCGAATATCCTTTGCAACTCGCGAGGGGAGATCAAAATTTGTGACTTCGGCGTGTCCGGAGAGCTCATAAATTCCATTGCGGACACATTCGTGGGCACCTCGACATATATGAGTGTGAGTGGTTACTTGCCTTGGGTAATTCTTTTCCCAAGCTGACATGTCCTCCTATCCCACACTTGCATCGATATGCCATAAATATCTCGCTCGTGATGCAATGCATTCAGCCTGAGCGAATACAGGGAGCCCAGTATGCTGTCAAGTCAGACGTGTGGTCCCTCGGAATCTCTTTGATTGAGCTCGCACTCGGCCGCTTTCCCTTTTCTGAGTCGACTTCTGATGATGACTCCGACTCGGATTACGAGGAACGCTGTCACCCGCTCGACCGGGATCAATTTCGCTCTCTGGGCTCCCACCTGCACGGAAAAGAGGCACAAAGAAGGACCCGAAGAAGGATAAACGAAAGAGCAAAGGCGTCAGTCTGCAGGGCGGAGGTATGACTATGAGCATACTGGAGCTGTTGCAACATATCGTGAACGAGCCTGCCCCACGGTTGACGCCTGAAGGACGGTACCCCAAGGAGGCAGAGAACTTCATTGACAGTTGCCTGCTGAAGGATCCTGTCAGCCGAAAAACGCCAAAGGATTTATTGGTATGGTCTCCATAAACCTTCTTCATTTTATTCCCTGACCCTTTCTCCATGACATCAGAAAGACGCCTGGATAGAACACGCTAGGACGTCCAACGTGAATCTAGAAGAGTGGGCAAGCACATTTTAGAAGAACTTGATGTTCATAGCGTTTGCTCCCCTTTGTCGTGAGGTTGTTTCACGGTTTACTTAGTTGGAATATTATTCAACTTCGATTTTAATCGGTTAGGGACCTACACTTGCAACTTCTCTTTGGTTTAATCTTTTGTAGTCCTGCATCTTTTGAAGAGAGCCTACATTGTCATTATCTAGTATCCACTATTGTCGCTACACTTCAGCTGGGCTTGTTGTTCACATTCTATTGTTTATTTTCCCTCTGCTTTCCAATTTCTGCATATCCGAAAGTAATTGTAATATTCTACGAAGGTGTAAGAGTTACAATCGAGCGGCTTCTTCACGATCAGTGTATGATAGCTGAACTAGGCAACTAATTTGCTAGGAGACCCAGAGATGGTGGAACATGGAGCAACATAACACGTTGATAACACGACGTATTCTTCCTCCTGCAAGCTTGTGTCGCGTATGCGGTCACGTCATGTGCCGTGACGACCGTGTTCAAGTGGACTCGCAAGCGATGATATGACTCATTTTCTCGGTCTCCCATTAGCTGTCAAGGTTTCTTTTCCCCCAGAAACCTGATGTCTTCGGATGTAGAGCAAAGCAGTCTGCTGCAAGACGAAAGTGAGGAGGAATTCGACTGGGAAGAGGTCGACGTGCCAGAACATCAACCAGAGCATTTGGAGATCACGCTGCAAGCACACTCGAAAGCATCAAGCAGTAAAACCCAGAACAAGTTTGGTCTCTATTCTTGTGGCTGAAAACCCAGAGGTCTGATTTTCGCTAGGAAGAAAGGAGTAAACCATGCTGAACGTCTCATGAGAATTGACTGCCATAAGATTCACACTGTTGCACTAATTGCTAGTGCACGTCAGCGAAATGCCTGGATTAATAACCCTCTACTACACGTATGTATTTTTCTAATGAATTTTGTTCGAAAGCTCACTACGCCCAATAGGCTAGACTTCTCTCGCTTACACCCCTTCCTCTGCAAACAGCCTTTGCCGTTATCCATAAGTCTCGCTATCCTGACCAGAACCAGCGGGGACGTCTGTTCGAGAGAGCCGTTGAAAGTCTGACCGATTGGTGGGCCAACTCATTCTTTGAGGTGATACCAGATGGCCATATTCGAAGTCGGACCTTCGATGAAATTCAACAGAAATTGGAGATTCGTGGACTGCACGTCAAGAATGAGAACGACCCTGAAGCCACTATCGATGTTGAAACCCTTCAGGACATCATCGAGGATGAGGTTGAGACCATTCGAAGCTCCAAGAGCCTGATGAAACATGCTCTGATGAAGAACGGATCAAGAGACACAAGCGCTCAGCTCTTCACAGCACTTTGTAGGGGCCTAGGAATTCCCGCTCGTTTAGTCGTTAGCGTGCAGAGCGTCCCATGGCAAGCTAGTGTTGGGAAACCCAAGGTTAAATATGACAAGAAGCTAAAGCTCAAGGGGAAAGAATTTTTGGTCCAAGAAAACGATACGGGAGATGCTTCGAGTTCTAGCAAGTGGGATGGAGTTGGCGAAGGTCGGCGAGTGGATGGCGAGCCTATCCCAATGAGTGAGAAGGCCAAAGGAAAAATGAAGGCAAAACCTATTGTGAAGTTACGACACACCAAAAGTAAAGGCAAAGTGCTAGGGGCAGCACCGACACCAATTAAATTAGGTGAGTCTAAGGTGTTGTTGTTGTTGTCGTTGTATCTGTCTAATTTTTTGTGGGCCTAGCCTCGCCTGATCCCTTGACAACACCTCCAGTTTACTGGACCGAGGTTTTTTCTCGACCAGATTCAAGATGGCTACCAGTAGATCCAATTCGTGGACTTGTCAATAAACGCAAGGGCTTCGACCCGACGCCGTCAACTAGCAGTGCCAATATGCCTGCGCCGTCGAGTCTATTTCCTACCCTCACGCCTGCCCCTCCAATCAATCGTCGAATTCCCCACACGAAAGTGGAAAATCGCATGGTATATGTAGTTGCTTTCGAGGAAGACGGGTACGCAAGGGATGTCACAAGGAGGTACGCCAAAGAATTCGGAGCAAAAGTGGCGAAGGTACAGGGGGGTAGCAGCGCACCGAATATGGCGGGAGGCGGGAAAGGACGTCAAGCCTGGTGGGAGAATGTGGTCAAGTCAATTGAACGGCCGTACCGCCTGGTATAATTTCTGTCTCTTTTCTGTTACGAATAGGCCTGACGTTGTCCGAAAAGAATCGAGATGACCTGGAGGATCAGGAGCTACAGACGGCGCAACTGATGGAAGGGATGCCCACCACGATGTCCGGTTTCAAAGACCATCCATTGTCTGTCATTCACTTGCTTCGCAATATTTTTCTCAATGACTTCTCAGATACGCACTTGCCCGGCACCTCAAGCAAACCGAAACTATCCACCCACCACCTCCAGCAACCCTAGAACTGGGCAAATTTAGAGGAGAGCCTGTCTATCCACGTTCCTCTATAGTGTCTCTTAAGACGGCAGAGAACTGGATGCGGAACACAGGAAGGTCGGTGAAGCGAGGCGAACAACCCATGAAAATGGTGAAACTACGGGCAGGCACGGTAAATCGCATGCGGGAACTCGAAGTCCTCAAAGATGAGCTCAGTGTGGCTGGCCAAGAGGAGCCGAATGGAGAAGGTTCATCAACAGCAGAAATAATGCAGGGCCTATATGCTTTCTCGCAAACAGAACCTTACGTTCCCGAACCTGTGGTTAATGTGAGCTGAACTTTATTTTTTGTTTCAGTCCAAAGGTGACGGATTTTACTATTGTCTTCTCTTTAGGGTAAAGTCCCAAAGAACAACTTTGGTAATATCGATCTATACGTGCCATCCATGCTTCCGAAAGGAGCGGTGCATATTCCTTGTAAGCAACCTTGCAGTCTCTTTTACCATGTTGATACTTGGGCCTAATGTAGAAGCTCAGTCAAGGGGGTTGCCAAAATAGCAAGAAAGCTAGGGTTCGACTACGCGGAGGCTGTGGTGCGTGCGATATACCGTGCCCAACACCATAGATTTAGTTTGACGTTTTCCCGTTATTCTTAATTCTGCTTTTCTTTGCAGACTGGTTTTGAGTTTAAGAAACGCCGAGCCTTTCCCATAGTTGAAGGAGTCGTCGTCGCGGCTGAGAACGAAGCCGCCATACTGGAGGTGATCCTCGCATTCCCCTCTCTATTCGCACCCATTTACGTGACTGTCCTTCTCACCTGCAGGCATACTGGGAGGGTGAGCGGGAAGCGGAGGAAAAGGCCAGAATTAAGCGAGAGGAACGTGTTCTCAAGCATTGGACACGCTTGGTTCAGGGGCTTCGTATTCGACAACGGCTTCAAGAGAAATATTCGACGAAGCCAGGTAATGAGGAAGACGAACGGTCTCACAAGGTTAAGCGGTCTCGCCCAGATAACAAAAATGAACCTGTGGAAGACCAGCCTCATGTTCGTTCTTCTGTGTCGATTTACTACTGCTGGGCATTAACTTTCCACAGGATGATCCATCTGATTCAGCAGGCGGCTTCTTAGCTGGAGCCGATAGAGTGGTGCAGGCATTTCATCTACCCAGGAATACGCACGTTGTGCTCTCTTCGCCTCTTCCGCGAAACGTGCCGCTAGTGGGAGAAGAACTAGAAGAAACTACTACCACTGATGTGCCCGATTTCGTCACTTATGATCTAGATACGATGGATGTGGACTCCGAGATGGAGGGGGTAGTTCCGGCCTCCAATTTAGCTGCGCATCATATCCCGAAAACGATGCAACAAATAGCTGAAGATGCAGCTCAACAACAAGCTATCGCTGTCTCTGATGCTGATGATGAGGAAGTAATCATAACATCGCCGCTAGTCAACCATCCAGGTCAGAAGGCTGCAATTAAGACTGCGCTGGCTTCCAATGCCTCGACTCCGAACAGTCTTTCCAACAGAGGTACACCTCTATCAGCCAGGGCGAAAGCTAATTCGAAACCGTCCACCACAAAACGGACTACCACCAGGAAGTCCAAAAGAAAGCGAACGAAGAAGAACGCCTCCGAACTGGACTCAGGAGACCTGAGCGACGAGGAGGACGAGGAACAGGAGTCAGAAGAGGAACACAAGCCCTCTCCAAGCAAACGTTCTCGAGTTAAGGCGACACCTGTGACAACGCCTTCAACGAGAACCCTTCGTCCACGAACTTCAAAAACGCCCGCTCAGCTTGCTGAGGAGAGGCAAATTGAAGTCGCCTACAGGAAAGCGGTGGCTAGGTAGATAACAAGGCGGGAAGGAAGCTCGACTTCTATCCTTGACTGGCGTCCCCTTTTGCATAATAACATAGGTCGCCGTAATCTTATACCATTATTAACGAGAATATAGATTCTAATCGATCCCTGTGAAGAACGTCAGTTGTCAAGCAAGGTAGTGTATCCAACTTGGAAGTCGTTAGTACGTACAAGAGTATATACAGTTGTCCGTGAGGAGTTTTTTTCATGGATTTTTGTCGGCGGTCTCATGAGGTGAATCCACAGCCGCAGATGCTGGTATTGGGATGAGGCATGCGAATGTCAGGTAAGATGTGTGCCCCCGAACTTCAGGAAGGGCCTTTGAGACGTTCGTCTTTGGCGTTGGAGCGATCTGGACCAGGGCGCTGCTGCTGGCCAGTGGCGTGGGCACAGCGGCGTCGTCCGCTGGGGTCATGGACTCTTCAATGACCTCCATAGCGTCATCCAGGCCCAGGTCATCGGTTTCTTGAATTATATCACCCTTCCGATCGTCCGTCTTAACTCTCTTTTTGCTGATGCCTTCTTCGCCTGCGACCGCCGCCGGGCCAGGGCTATCATCCAGGTCCTCTGCGGCATCATCCCGCTTGCGCTTTGCGTTGGCAGCGGCGGCTTTATTGGCGGCTATCTGGCGCAGGCGTTTTTCTTCGCGTTTTTGTTCGGATTTCTTGAGCTTTTCCGACAGCACTGATATTGGTTGCAAAGGGGGAACTTGGAACACCTCGATCGGACGGAGCAGGGTCTCGTACATGGTAATTTCTAGGAAGAGAACATAAAGTTAAAAAACCAGTCACCAAGGATTGGCCCACGGAAAGCTCCGTATGACTACATGAGTGAATTTAAGTGGAACCTCCCGAAGTTTTTGTCGAAGGTAAATCGAAGGATGTGGGGTACACTCAAGGAGTGGATGACCTACCTGTGAAGCCAGCCTCATTAAGAGCGCTTACGGTACGGAGGACCTGTTCGATACATGGGCTGAAACAACATATTCGCGTGACACGATCTTTCTGTTAGTCGGAAAAGTGTCAGAACAGACAGGCAGGAAAAACCCGAGCTCGAGTGGGAAAAAGGCGACCTACCCGAAGAGCCTGTTTAGCATGTTCTACGGCGTCCCAAGGTGCAGGGAGATCCAGAAATACTGGATTTCGATATTTACCTTGAGAGCAATTGAGGCAGAAAAAAAACATACCAGCATCGGCTTCGTCAACAACAGTAAATCCGTCTTTGCAGACATTACGATGCTGAATCGTTACAGTATCGTCCATGCCATGTCTTGTAAATTCCTCCCTGAAATTTGACGGCTATCAAAAAAAAGGACGATCGAACAGTTATTAAGGACTCACTTTGCCTTGATAAATCTGGCCTCGTGGAACTCGTATGAATACAAATGCCCTGCCGACCCAATGGTCCTCGCTACAGAGTGCGAAAAGGACGCCGATCCTGTACCTTTATGCCCGAAATATGAGGATGTGCATCGCGCTCGGGACGACGATACATACCTGTTAATTAAAGGGCCGTCAGATAATTTCCCGGTTCAAGTTACGAGAGAATCGGAGGACAAAATGAGGGCATATAGGAAATTATTCAACGCAGTATAGAGTGGTTGCAAACATCGATGGCAAACCCCGGACCAAGGATGACGTTGCCTCAGCATGGCACGGCAAACAACCCGGGTAATGACGCTATTGACCGACCTACATACCTGCTTCAATGACTCTACTGCCGCGGCGGATGTTCAAATACGATGTGATGAACGCGATGTCTGCCAGGTAAAGAATTTGGGTCCGATGGGGAGGGCGATCGTCCACAGCTCCGGGGTTGGCCTGAGGATGTGTATGAACCCTCTTCCTGTTCGAGACGGAACCTTGGAGCCGTAGGGCACCCCAACAAAGTCAGCCTGCCTGAAGTTGCCGAATTTTGTATTGAAATCTTTGCCAGGTGTAACGACGAGAGGCTGGACCTGGTCTCGTGTCTGATGAAGCAACGTAAGTGCAACGCACCATGGCTGGCTGGAAGGGGAGACTTACTAGCCATATAATGACGGTGTCTCCAGCAGCGACCTCACGGGCTGTTGACCACATCGTATGTGGAGAAGAACAAAAGGCACGAAAGTTTTTTGAACCTGATCAATTTGAATTGTGATGAAGAGATCCGTGCGACAGTGGAATCTTCAATCTCGAGATTGCCGATATAAAACAAGCGAGATCCAGGACCCTGCCATTTTGCTCCCGTCTATCTGGTCAATAGCCTGAGACGGCAAGGGTCGGCGTCTCTGAGCTTTCTATTGGTGGACCGATGGTTTGAGCAGCGTTTTCTGAGATAAATATCGGACGATAGCAGATTTGATTGGATCTGCGACGGGCCTGCGACGTGTCGAAGAAGGTTCAAATAAAGTATCGCCTTCGTCCAATATACCACCATCATCCTCTTCCCATCTTTTGCACTTCTTCCCCCAGGTCCTTGCGTCCATTCCCTTCCTCCCGTTCATTTACCATCTGCTTTTTTCCAGAAGGCCCTCATCCTTGGCTTTTCAATGAACAACCCCACTCCTTGTCTTTCCTTCAGTTCGTTTTCGCAGCTCTTTCCTCGGAGGACTTGTCTGAATTTATGTTATTCTAGTCGGGATCGTCGATTTCTCTCAGGAGGTAATTCTTAACTTATCGAAAGGTCTCACCTCGGGCAGATGCTCATCCCCGCTGCAGGCCAAATGGCTCTTCATGACTGAATCTGTCACTGAGCTCCTCGGTCTGTTCGCTTGTCCTCTCTGATCGCCTGCACATCTGAAATCTCCTCCGACCCAGGTTTCGAGCCCCACGAGCTCATCGGACGCCCATCTCTTGAGCTCGTCCATCCAGATGAATTTCCACGCGTGAAACAGCTCCATTAGTGAGTCTGATCCCGTTAAAAATATATTCTCTCGTTCATTGTGTTCCAGCGACACCATTCAGCAAGACAAGGCTGCTGTGCTCGTATATCTCCGTATGAGGCATAAAGACCCTTACAGAGGCTATGTATTGTGTGGTGTTGTGGGTGTTTCAAAGTCTTATTTCCGTGCCAGTCGCTGATATAGCCGTCGACGTTCACCCTCACAGTCGCGGTAAGGTGTCAATCACAAGCACCACAATTTTCTTGAGACTTAGATCTTCTACAGGACGGTCGTTCATAACGTCCTGGTCGGCAGCGTCTCCTTTGCCAGCCCCGGCGCTAAAGCGCTGCACAACGCCTCCACTGCCCAAGAAATTACTGTTATCACACCAAGTGCCACTGACTTCGAGTTTAGGGTCAGTATAAATCCTCCCTTTCATCTCGTACTTGCTGGACTGACCCTAATTTTTTTCTCTTCAGCGCTGGAACGATCCATCTCCGATGCCTGCCAGTCCGGTTTCACAGGGCATGACTCTGCCTGCCTCGCCGTCGCCGTCAACGTCGTCCTGGGGCAGCGGAACCCGAAGTCCGCGGGATTCACGGAGCCCCCGGAGTCGTCGCTCAAGCTCTTCAGAGCGCAGCAGGAGTCGAAGTCTTTCACCCGACAGGAGCCCTACCAGTACCCGCGAGCTTCAGCCTGTTATTAGCTTCGACCACCTATCGAACAAGTCCTTCCGTACCGCAATGATTCTCGATCGATTCAGCATGGCCTGTCCGATTCTGTACTGCTCCAACGACTTGCTGGTTGCGAGCAGTGACGCCATCGGCCGTAGTTTCTATGACTTCGTGGAGAAGAAGGACGAGGAGATCGTCCGCGACTGGATCACCTGCGTCAAAGGCTGGGGCGTGAACGAAAAAGGCCAACCGAGCGACGGGGGCTTCGGGTTTGGAAAATTCAGCCTCCTCACTGAGGGAAGAGATTCGGTGTAAGTGCTTGATCCGTATCATTCTCTGGTAATTCCTTCAATCGGATAACAATAATTTATGATACCCCTAGACCTCGAATTCCCGAGCCATCACCGATGCGGAACAGGCACGGCTCGATGAGCAGAGGCAACGGTCGCTCAGGGAAGTACACTGGCAACCATCGAACGTCGCCGACTATGCCCAGGACGCGCCTGCCTACACGGTCGCCGACGCGGGACGTGGAGAAATTTAAGGTCGATGCTATCTTCTCTGCCCATTCAGACGGTCTGATGGTTATCCTCCGTCGGGCTTGAGGTGGGGAATGAGGCTTGTACACTCCATGCTCTCTCTACTCACTTTGTAAAGCAACCAAGCACACCTCTCGCACACGTGTCTGAATCGTTGATGATTCTCTAGATATCTTGTAGTTTTACCTTCCTGTTCCCCTCACGTCTGTATATCCGTCTCTCGGTGCTATTATGCCTGTCTATACTACCCTCTGGTCTGGCTTTGTCAATGTACTGTATAACCACCTTTCTTGTCGGTCCATTTCGTTCAAACGTAAGTCATTTATACGGTGTGCTTTTAGCTATTCAATACGCCCACTTCATATCAATAAATTAACCCAGTCGACCCAAAGAACGGCATAGCGTACAATAAGCATAAACATATCTCGCCATTCATTTCCGCGGCAAATATAGGTCTGGGCGCGGTGGCTGTCCAGCGACTATTGCTAAAACGGAAACGGCATCTACTTCATTCAAACTCCGCGGTAACCGATCATAGTGATTTGTCCCATTCCGGAATTCGAGCCCTGAAAGTCAATCTCTTCACATTTCCACGCCGACCCGATAGAAATCTGGCGCGAACGCAGTTGGGTTGGAAATCTGGATTGTGTTCACCTTGCCAGGCTTGAATCCGGCACGGAGACGAGGTACCCAGAGAAGAGGATATCCCAGCTCTATTGTTTTGGAAGAGGGGAGGGGGGGTAATAAGGTTTGGTCAGCGCCGGGGATAGATCCACAGGAAAACAACGAATCGGACGTCGGAGGAGATGTTATGGATAATAGGAATAAGACGGCGGTGACAATCAAGAATGTGGGGAGAGAATGCAAGTATAGGTGGCGTGAAGGCAAAAGTATGTATCATATGATCACTTTGGAGGGAACGTGTTCTCACCTGTGCTGAAATAGGCATCTCTGCCTGAACGGGAGTGCCTCCGTTCACGCTGATAAACGCGTCGCGGCAGTTGGAGCACGCCGTGTTGCTGAACGAGAAGTCACCGTTGATATAGTCGAAGGAGAGCAACTTGGTGCCGCCTGCAGCGCCGCCGTCGACGTTGTTGAATGTCAGAGTGCCTCCAGAACCAACGAAGCCGACAACGGTGATAGAGGCGTTGACGACGCGAGTCTTGGCGCCGCCGGCAAGAGTGTTAGCAGATGCGGAGGCGTCGTAGAGGGTAAATTTCGGAGCAATGGAGGCCTTTCCGCCGCTGAGTTTCAATGCCATTGACCCATGGGCTGCGACGGTCGCAGTGTACCTATTTGACCAGACAAGGAACTCAATACATATCTTTGAAGCCGTTAAACCCAGGATAACTCACGATCCCGTTAGCTTTCCGAGGGATGCGCCGGTGATAAGGTCAGTTCCAGTGGCCGAGGCGAGCCCAACATCGGCAAGGTTGAAGGTGAGGGATCTAGAAGCGTTCTGCCAGTTTATAACGACTAATGAAAAGTGCTATTGTCAGCTTTGCATTAATTGGATAGCATGGCCGACGGTCCTTCTGAGTCCAGAGGAATTCGAAGACTTGGAAATAAATAACTCACTAGCAACCGTTGATCCGTCAGCTAAAGGACCTGCCCAGACGTCATGATCGTTAGTATAACGACGCTTGAAGGCGATAGATTTTCCGAGCGAATCTTGCTGTACAGTAGCAGAGAGAATGGTGAGTCATTAATGACGTCTGGAACCAATCTACAATCTTGAAGTCCAAAACTCACATTTACTCCAACGATTCTGGTGTTCTTGAGAAGAGCCAGTGCTTGAGGGGATATTTTGGTCAAGTCAGTCCCAATGATCAAGGGCGATCTGTATTATTTGTGGGGTCATCAATTAAAACATAGCAGGCAATGTGAAAGACAAGGGATGGGCGTACTTGGCCGCGGCCCAGAAGGCGAAATGGGTTTGTTGTTCGGCATCGGTCAGCCCTGCGTTACCTACTTCGAGCATGTCCAGATCTGCGTGATGGAAAACAATTAGGCCTCTCGAGGAAAGCTGGGGCAGAGATTTGCTCACCATTCCACGCCCCTCGTTGAGCGAATTGCGTTATAGGTACCAACTGATTGATCACCCTCATCAGATTAGCCCAGGACGCGGGTGGGCCGACATCGTTGCTAATTTTTGTCTTGGGTGAGATTTGCTCTAGATAATGAATGATAGAACTTACGCGATCCTCCAACTTCGCGAGATAGAGTTTTTCAGAGATGCAGATACAGAATGAACTGATTTGGTTACTTACGAGTTACCAACCGCACTTGCAGGCCACCTAGCGGGGTCTGCGCGTTTTGGAGTCACGTTCCGTAATGACAGTGTGTAGATGGAGATGGATAAAGCGAACCTTGTACTCCCCACTCACAGATTTGAAACACAATTGGCCTTTTGGTGGCGGCCAATGCGTCTCGCATGGTGGCGAAATGGGGCTAAAAATATTTCATAACCACCCGCAAGCTAAAATGTAGCAGGTCGTACCTCAAGCTGGACATCAAATGATGAGTATGTGATTCGGAAAAGTAGAAGGGACATTAACTTGTATTGGTGGATTTTGGTCTACGAAATCGGTTGAATTCACTTGAAAAAAAAAGTTTTCTTTGAATAAAAAATTTTCAAGGCATCGAGTGTTCGACTTACCCGCATAACAGTTGTCGTACTAGTATAGTCAGTATTTAAAAAAAATGTAAGAAAAAAATTCAACTCAGCCATACGCACTTTGAGGAGGTCAGCTCCCCAGGATGCGAAGGTAGCTGCATCGGAGGCCTCATGACCCAAGCTTCCGAGGTAGTGCGCGGTCCCTCCGACGAAATCGCAAGCGAAGACTCCGCTAGCGTTTAACGGCATCTGCATCAACATAATATGGAGTAGGAAGACGTTATTCACCCGTCAGAGTACATGCCAAACTTCAGTCCGAGGCCGTGAACGAAAGAAGATAGGGCTGGGATCCCAGATGGAATCGTAGTGTTGTCCCAAGTGAATTGGCCAGTAGAACTTCGAACTTTTCCCTGCCATCCACAATCCCTAGAATAAATTAGGTTAGCAACAGTTGCATGGTGAGGCATTTCTGACATTTACAGATTTAAATAATTGTATCCCACTGCCGTTAATCCAAGACTGATCAAATTTTGTGCAGCCGTTCTGTATTGGGCCTCAGTGGTTTTACAGCTACGTCACAAGTTTAGTTTCATGAACTTGAGCCTGCATTAATTTGAATGATTTACGAGAAAGCATTGTAAGGGTTCCATCCCATCGGCGGGGTGACGGCGACCCCATTGTTTAGAGCACGGACAGTTGAGGCAAGAGATAAACCGAGGTGGACCCAATTCCAAGACAGCATGGCGTTGAAGAATATTGTTGAAATTCTCCATTTCCTTTTATTGTGATAGGATGTACAGTGAAGGGATGCGGACCGAAAGCAAAGTTGTAGAGCATGAGACGTGAAAACGTGAAAGGCGTCTTCGTCCACGGGAGCCTAGAGTGACTTCTTAATATTCTGTGATCATTGTCATGTGAGTGCGAAGGACAGCTGTCCTCGACAACTCTCCAGTCTTCGATTTCGAGAAGGGCACCAAGATGTATGTTTTTATTCCAGTTTCCACAAGCTACAGTGTACTGTGGAATTGCCGTGAGCTGGCAGTGTTTGACATTCAGTTTGGACTGCCTTCCATCCACAGGTCGTTCGAAAGCGACTTTTTCTCGGTATTTTCCTTGGTCAGGCAGGCTAGGAAGGCGTGTACCACGTGTGATCCCCAATTTCGTTACAGCTGCCCCAATTTATTCGGGAAAGAGGCTCAGAAGTTTTCCAGGACCTCAACAGAAGGAGTTGGATAAATGACCGGTTAGGCCCCGACAATCCCTCCAATTGATCGGGCACTGCCGTGTCCTAGAGGGTCTCCTCGATAGGAAACCTTCCAGGCTTTTGTTTCCTCTTTAGGACCGGGGTTACTTCGCCATTCCAAGGGCTTTCCCTTTGAACACAAAAATTGAAGCAAAAATAGAGGCTCAAGATTTGCGTCTGGGAACCCTTGGAATGGCCTCGACAGGCGTGATAAAAATAGTGAAATGTCTTGTCACGTGATTTGTCACTGCCAGGAGTTACGCGACGTCACACTGACAGTCATTATGTCATTGTTCGTTGAAATCAATCTTGACCCAAACCAAAATGCAGACCTATCCACACACCATTGCCTCCATCCATGAAAAGAACCCAGCGATGCCTGAAATTCTGCGTGACATCAACCTCAACGAAGCTGTTGCAGAAGGTGACGAGCTTCACCGCCAACATCTCCGGAATGCCAAGGCCACAGCTGGTGCGCTACGAAGCCTGAAAGGAAAGTAAAAGTGTACTATCTCAGATTGTTCTATGCTGATTGAACTTTAGGCATGAATCTTCCCGAGTATGCACTACTGACGGATGAGGTTGTTGAAAGTGCTGAATCACAAGCGCAGATGCTGGAGATCGTTCGTATGTTGTCTTATCTGGTTTGCCCCAACAGTGCTCACAGACTGTTTTAAGATGCTCAAAGTGAATATGTTCCAGCCACCATGGTGGAAATGCTTCAGCAAATCCGTCAGGAGCTCCATGACCTCAATATTAGTGTGCAGGCAGGCCGAGCTGAGACTGCAAATGCTCTTATCCGCATAAAAAACCGCTTCATTTTGCCTGGAGACCTTAGTGGCCTTCAAAAGACTGTATGTGGCAACATCAGCCTGCAGTTGTCTTTACTGATTAGTTCTTTGCATGCTCAGGTGCTGGGGTCCGGTAAACAACTTGCACAAGACCTTGCCCCTGACCAACTCACTCGTGATGCCTTTGATGCCTGGGCCACTGCTCATCCTGAGTTTGAAAATGCTGAGATTGGCACTATCCCAACCTTTTTTTCAGGGAATATTGACGACTATCAACATCTAGATTGTTTAAAGTTGATACTTTTCTACAATGAAGACCTCAGTATTGCCAGTGGAAATGGGATTTCAGAGCGGAGGAGGGTTATAAGAGATTGGTTGAATGGATTTTGAATCACAAGTATTATTTATTGGGCTCATTCTTTATCGTTTGACCCAGCCAAATTTTGGCCTGCATTACACCCCATCATCCAGCAAACACTGAGCATGGCTTCTATTTCCGTCATTGTCGGTGTTCAACTCACATTTCTTGAATTTTCTTCCTCCATGACCCTTGTCTTTGCCCTCATCTGGATGTTTGACAGTCCAAGACGATGTACAGAGGAGCTCTAAGTGCCTCTGCTCCAATTGCAATGAGGGATGTGGCCCTGACAGGTGATTCTCAAAAAAGTGTTCTTCAGCTCACCCTTTTGACATCACATTTCAGTGCACGCGTCTCAGGACATGCATTGTTTGCTCACGTCGCAGAAAGGACATCCAGGTACCACCATGGGCGATGCCTCCACGATAGCAGGGCCCCAGCGTCCACGTCTCTCAGCCTTCTGACCAATACAAACCGCCCACAACGTCCACGATATCGGTATCGATACAAGCTTGCATTGGACTGTGTGCCCTGCAGGTATTTAGAATGAGGAAGGCAGTAGGTATTACAGATGCGGGCGCAGCGCCTGAGGTGAGGATGACAGGCGCAAGTAAGCCTCCCCTCCATATCATCCTACAGTTGCTAACAAGATAAAAGATCAGCATACCTCCTGCCAAATATACGATTGTGGGCGGCACGACTGGGCCAAAGTCCGCCAATTCGTGACGTGTTGCCGCACACTGCTCCTGCCATGTCACCACGAGCCCGCGCGCCAAACAAGAACCTTCACAGTGTCAAATTGCAACCATCATGCACAAAGACACATTTGGGGACCCAATGCCTGCGCGTCGACTCTCCCATACCCGCGCCTACTGCCTCCGCCCCTACACCTGTGCTTTGAGCCTCCTGCAGCCTCATCAAATTTCCACCTGTGATGTCCATAAGCAGCCACCTATCGTCCACTTGTTTGGGGAAGACTGTTGCCCCACCCACCTCAGGCGAATGAAGTGGATTATATAGCCTCTGCCAGTGCCGCCTCTGCACTAACATCTTTGTTATTGCATACAAAGCTGCCAATGGACATGATGCTGCGCTACAATCGCGCTATCCACGTTAGTGCGGTTTATGCAGTCTTGTTTTCCCCTTAGCTGCTGCGGGTGCAATCACCCTTTGACATGGCTCCTGTGATCCCATTGCGTCCACCCAATTGTTGCCTGCCACTCTGTTTTTGTATATGTACCCTGTGGTTATAAAATACATAATTTTGGAACAGGTATCCTGGAGTGAAAAAGGAAAAAAAGGACTCGGATTTGCAATGCTATGCAATGGATCCGGATTATGCTTACAAGACAAGTTGATCAAATGTGATCTTTTCTCGGTAGTTTCCTTGGTCAGGGAGGCTAGGAAGGCGTGTACTACGTGTGAGCCCCGATTTCGTTACAGCTGCCCCAAGTCATTCAGAAAAGAGGCTCAGAAGTTATCCAGGAGTTTGATAAATGACCGGTTCAAGAGGGACCGGGCCCGACGATCCCTCCGTGACAGAATTGATCGGCCGCTGCCGTGTGCCAAATCCATCTTGAACATGGACTTTGCCATTCATTTCCTGACTCTTCACCTGCAGCGTGCAAACCTTCCGATCCGACGCAGATCAACTGACATTTCTCTCAAAAATGACGTCCCAGGACTGGCTGGTGGTTTCATCTGACCCATTGCATGTGAGATTTGACATCGAATTCGATTTGCTTGTTGGCTGATCTAGACATCTAGCCTGCGAATTTGATACCTGAGCTCTGTCGGTCATTCTATCAGGTGAACAATGTCCTCTTCCCTCTTTTTTTACATCCTTATTATCGTCTGTCTAGCTTGGCTGGGTCACAGGAACGGGTGGTGGTATCTGTATTCGGGTTGGGTAAGTCTCTATTCAACTATCGAACAGGATTGTTTTAACTGATATTTCCAGTGACAAAGTTTATATAGCACCTTCAGGGGTTCAGAAAGAACGAATTGAACCCACACATATTTTTGTCCTCCCGTATCCCCAAGCACCTCCTTCTCCACATACCGATCGGATATTTCTGAGACGTCCCGCTCTCAATCTCAAAGAATCAGCGTGTACGCCTCTCTTTTGGAATTCTTTCGACCTCCGAAATGCTGGTAGTTGTATCCACACGCATTCCCAACATGCCGTAATGGCAACCCTTCTTTGGACTGGGCCCGTCTTCTCGATTTCACACCAGGTAAGTTGTCATATTAATTTAGAGCAATAAACACCAACATTTGGCATGATAGGAGGTGAAGAGTTGCAAGTCTTTAGTGGGATTTCCTTCTGATTTTCATGATTACACTAGATGATTAAAGGCGTTCGGATCGGAGGGACAGGTCCTGCGTTGTCGTATCTTGACACCTTGGAGCTGCCTATAATTGAGAACACGCCAAATGAAGAAGACCTCAAGGATAGCATGGCAG
The DNA here is from genome assembly GCA_023014345.1 of Galerina sulciceps. NCBI lineage: Eukaryota > Fungi > Basidiomycota > Agaricomycetes > Agaricales > Galerinaceae > Galerina > Galerina sulciceps. The sequence continues at coordinate 1,131,921 of JAEDXJ010000002.1, read as the reverse complement.
AGGCCATGACCAAGTACCCAAATGCTGCCGGTGTCTTGGTACGAAGGCATGGCGTCTATGTCTGGGGTAAGATTTGCTAACGTCTATTAACTCATTCACGCTGATTTTGAATTTATTCGAAGGGAACGACTGGGAGAAAGCCAAGACTCAAACCGAGGTTAGAATTTATGTTAGAGTGTTGAAAATCTACTCATAATCATAACAGTGCCTCGACTACTTATTTGAAATTGGTGTTAAAATGAAGCTTGCCGGTCTTCCTACCGTTTTATAATGTTTGTAGATATGTCGGCGAGCCTTTTTTTTTCTAAGTTATGTACCGGTGTAAGTATACTCATACCAAGTACTGTAGGTGTACATTTTGTATTCAATTTTTGTTTCTACATTTTTCAGTTTTCTCTATCCAAGACTCGAACTTCAATTTCGAAAATTGAGTGCAGTGGCCTGGGCCTTTATTACCGAAAGGCGCGATCGGTCACATCATGCCTTGACGCATGGCTTGTCACGCAAACACTGACAGCGGCGCGCCACTTCGATTCTTACCTTCAACAAAACTCACCTCGCAGTTACTGGAACGTTTAATGCTTTCGAATGACAACACCGACTATGAATTTGGTACCGCAGGAACCAGCTCGTCAATGGCGCCAGCCTCTCCTATCTCGTTCTACCCTAACCTTCCTCTGACTGCGCCGAATGAATCCAAACTTGCTGGCAAGACCAGGAGAGTTCTTGAAGAGAAGGATTCTGTTGATTGTATGCGGTGCGTCAGTAAGGTTGTTCTCTAAGTTGTCTAAGTGCTGAATCCTATTAGGGTCTTGACTCAAGGTGTGCCACTGGAGGTTGAATCGACGGTGGGATCCCGATGACTTACCTTGAATTTCAGTCTTCGGCCACTCCAAGTTCAAAGGAAAGCAAAAAGAAATCGTAGAGGCCGCCTATGGAGGTAAGGTTTATTTTGATGTTTATCATCCTTTCCTTTACTTACTGGCTATACAATAGGGGCAGACGTACTTGTCGTGGCTCCAACTGGCATGGGAAAGGTACAATTTTGGCATATTGTCTTCCTCTTTTTTTTTTGACGATTTATGTAGAGCCTCTGCTTTCAAATTCCTGCTATCGCTGATCAGGTAAAGTCTGATCTAAAGTACGTATAAGAGATTACTTACACCGCTGCTAGCGTGGTGTATCGGTTGTGGTTTCGCCACTTCTAGGTATTACTTAGACACCTTACTGGGCTATCAGTCATATTCATTTCCGTCCCAAGCATTGATGCAGAACCGTGAGTGGAAATTATTCTCTCCTTGGTGTTCAAATATTCATCACGCTTTATCAGAAATCGATAGTTTACGCTTGAAGAACGTGGAAGTGGCATCGCTTTCGTCTCAAGTCGACGAGTATCAGAAAGAAGAAGTAATTAAACTCCAGTCCGTTTGCACTTCACTATTTAATCTTCACGAAGACCTGCAGACATCTACGGTCGTACGACTTGCACATTAAGCTTTTGTATGGTAAGTGCATTCACTTCCGCCTCCGAATTTCGTTGACAAAATTTAGTTACACCGGAAAGATTATGCAACCCGGATTTTACAAAACTCCTGGATATTGTTTATGAAAATCACAATTTAAACAGACTTGTAGTTGACGAAGTGGGCGTTCCACATTGCTCAGTCTACCTAAACTGATCCTTCGATTGTTCTAGGCACATTGCATTTCAGTAAGACGACACAGCATTCCCAAGGTATATTAGTATTGACCTGTTTCATAGGAGTGGGGCCACGACTTTCGCGAAGAATACGGTCGGATAGGCAAATTTCGTACTCGTTACCCTGATGTTCCAATCATGGCTCTAACAGCCACAGCTACACCTGTGTATGTCGTAGGAGGTATTCCTTGGGTTATCTCTTAAGGTCGTTAACCAGATTTGACAGAGTGCAGAAAGATATCATTAAGAGCCTGAAATTGGTAGACGACCGGCTTTTTATTGCACTCCATCCTTTCAACCGCGAAAACCTGTTTTACGAAGTACATCATCTGAATATCCTGCTTCCTCTTCGCTGAAAATAGATTCCAGGTTCGATATCTTTCCAACCCAAATCCAATGAACCAGATGGAGGACATTTTCAACTACATCACGACATTATATAGAAGACGAGGGAGGTCGTCTTCGGGCATTATATATTGTCGACAAAGAAAGACTTGTGACGATCTCTCTTCCTACCTGCGAGGGAAGGGTCTCAACTCTAGACCCTACCACAGAGGCGTTCCGTTTGTTCCCTCTCCTTCCTGAGTTCCCATATCCGACTTGACTTGCGGCTTTTAGCTCTGCAACTCTCGATAAAACTTTGAAAGGGTGGATTAATGGAGAAGGAGGTGTCGTCGACTTGGTAAGTCGGTGCTGTTGCATTCTGGTCTTTATTGTTTCGAGATCATGATTTTTTTCTTGAAAAAGGTTGTAGCAACGATTGCATTCGGACTGGGAATCGATAAGGGCGACGTTCGGTAATCGATGGTTCATGCTGCTCAATACCAATTTGAACGTTCTCCTCTTGGACATAGGTATATTATTCATTACGATCTTCCGAAGAGTTTCGAAGGTGAGTTCTATAATGCCCAGATGTAATCATAAAATTAAACCGTGGTTTGTACACACAGGTTACTACCAGGAAACAGGTTCGCTATACCAAGAGTCAATTGTCTCGAAATATATTGACTAGCGTATCACACAGGGCGGGCTGGTCGAGATGGTCATGTATGTTTTCTTCATCGAGTCTTATTTCGTTCAGCCGTTGAACAAAGCATTAGCCGTCCAAATGCATCCTCTATTACTGTAAGGATCGACGTCGACTAGTCTCTACAACAGGAAGTAACTGGTTTCTTTCATAGCCCGAGAAGACGTCACCAGACTGAAGAGACTTGTTGGCGGTTCGAGTTCCCATCGCAACCGTGAGGAAGATGACGGTCCCTCACCTACCCAGAGGGCCACTGGAAGCTTAGAGTCTGTGCGTACATTACCTTCTTCCAAGAGCCAGTTTCTTCAACTTAAAAAATACTCTAGTTGGTAAACTACGCCGAAAGTGTTACTTTATGCCGTCATGTGGTAAATTAATTTTCTTTCGCGATTATCCATTTTTTGACGACGTTGTCAGTCTATTTGTCGATACTTCGGTGAACCCATTGACGAAAATGACAATGAAATCATGAAAATATACTGTGATCGTATGTGTGATGTAAGTTTTGTCACCATAAACCGTAAGGCACCAAACACCTAACTACCCGTCCTTCAGGTTTGTAAATATCCAGAAAAGACGCAAACGAGGATAACCAAGCTGTCCTCAAGGGAGCAGGCAATAGCTAACGTACCTCCTTCAAGATCGAATAGCATCAACCCAGCTGCCCCTCCTGGCCGTCAAGCAGGACTCAACGCGAACGAGTACCGGCGTAAAGAAGTTAGCCCATCCTCTGGTGCTCAGAAGCGACCTGCAACCGACTTTGTCGAAAGCTCAACGAAGAAACCAAAAGTTGCTCTGGTGCCTCTCCTCGGTAATTTGCAACCTGTCCTGCGATGATTTGTTTCTGAAAACTTTTGACAGTAACGAAACCATACAAATCGGTAACAGGTCTTTCGAAGCCATTCAAGCCACCATCTTTCGTCCGCCCACAGGATAAGGCTGGCCCTTCAGAACCGCCTCCACCTCCAATTCCAAAGGTTTCACGAGATGATGCCGTTCAGAAGAGAAAAGAACCTACCCTTATCAAGCATGATACACAGAACTCTGGTCCCCCCAAAGCACCTCTGTTGAAAATCAGCGAAATTGATTTGGTCGAAGTTGAATCAGATAACGACGAAAGTAAGAAATTGTATTCTGCCAGATCGTTCTCATTTTGACTTCATCCAGGCCCTGAGTCTCCTACCATAGAGCTCCCAGACGTGGCTCTCTACTGGCAAGCTGAGCATTCGGCCAAAGCATCTGTGAATATTTTTTCTTTCTACGCCATAGAGAGTCCCTAAAGTACCTGACAGTCTCACGATCGCGAAAAATGTTTCGAAGCTCTGCGTCGTAGTTTTCATCGAGTCTTTTTGCCAGGACAGAGGTCTGACGAGCACTGGTCGAAAATCTGTGACAAGAAATTAGATGAGGAGACAAGGTCCATATCTTCTCAATCTGTCTCCCTCACGCAGCTTATTCATGATAATCTCGCAGAAATGAAATCATATTCAAAGTTGCCTCAGAGCTCGAAGCCTCGGTACTCTCTTTATCGAGCACCCTAGAGGGTTACAACCTGCGCATCCAGACCAGATGCGAGGAAATCAATTCCCTCTCAAAGCTCTCTGTATGGGATTCAAATAATCCAGAGTTCGAGGATTGTCAAGAAATTATCACAGCTTTGCGCCAACGCTCCTCCATAAGGAAGGGCAAAGAAAGGGCAAGATGAATTGGACATTCCAATATATAATACAAACTTGAATATTGTACATGGGTTGTTGTCTTCTAATGGTATCTTACACTTTAATATTCCAAATGCGAACACCTTCCTCCTCTCTCTCCAGCATATCAAGTAGCTTTGGATGTCCAGAGTTTCGTCGCATGCTAAATATGGCTGAACTCCCAGCAAATGTTTTGCCTTCGATAACACTCGTGAACATGTATATTTGCAAAATAATAAAAACCACTTTACCATTTTCTTCCCCGGTCCTATTGCAAACAATCATGATCGTCTCGTCGCCCTCGTGTCTTGCATCATGCTTTTCATCTTCAATGGGAGAATCTGGTTCATTTTTCCCGTTCGTCCACAACGGTCTTGTTCTAGCCGCCCAGTAGTTTAATGTTTGCCAATCGTAAACTTCATCCTTCTCCGTGCCAGAATCCAGCCATGCATTCAGCAGCACCAGAACATTGGCTTTCTTTGAGATGCAATAGTCCGCGATTTCGTAAGGACCTTTGGCAGAGGTCCACTCCTCAATCTGGGGATTGAGATCCATGCAAATTCCAACGCTCATGGTGTGGATGGGAGAAGGAAGGTTGAAAGTCGCGAAGCCATCGCCTGTCAAAATTGAGTAGTATGAGGAGAGCTGAGAGAGAAGGCTAGCTTCTGACTCCTTACCGGCTTTCGCCCACGACATGTCTGTTTTGAACAAATTTGTCTTGCGATACCCTCCAACCCACTCACCCTCGGGACCGTAAAGAACTGCGCTGTTCGCCCCGATTCGGCGTATAACCGTTCCATCCTCGGTTATTCGAGGTGGCGCTCCCTCCTCCTTTGCTGACAATGATATCTCAACTAGTTCTTCGGCGCTGAGTTCTTCAGGATATCCTGCTATGACATAGCATTCTAATCTTTTTGCGAGCTCTGAGCAAAATTGTGAAGTGACACCTGTTCGAGGCAGCTCAAGGTAAGGTGCAATGGATGCTGCATTTTCAAATACATATCCTGAAAGATAAGCTTTGGTAAGTTCATTGACTTGTTTCAAGGTCATTGAACTCACCAGTAAATGCCATCTCGGGAAAGCACAAAAGATCTAGAGACCGTGGTTGGATTCTGTCATCTTTCGTGTCAGAAAGTTGTACGTCCCAACTACCAAATTGCACACTTTCTGCAAAGCTCTCGGGCCCTTGCCAGATTTGCCTGGACCTGTCCAATCTATATGGGTGTGAAAAGTTTATTTCCCCGCGAAGTGGATGGCATATGTCACACCTTTGGGGCTAACTGTACGACCCCAACGCGAAGGTTGACGCGTGGTTTTGGCATTGTAAGAGTTCTTCACGATCGACGATCGAAGGGAGCTCCTTGTTCCACCTGTTCGACAGGGTTTGAGTTCAAGACGATATCTACTGCACAGCCACATGGACGTCCTAGTCACGGTCCAATTCTCACCTTTCCTCTTTAATGTGTGCACAAGCCTATCTGGAGCCTATCTTCTTATTCCGCGTTCAGCTTATCAGTTCAGCTCATAATTGGCTTACCCACCTAAACTGCACATCGCTACCACAAATTTCTCCCAATTGGAGCATACTTTGTAACCAAGAACAACATTGGTACAACTTGAACATTTCATTCGCCTCATAGATCATCCTGGATCACAGGTTCACAGCTGAATACTGGCAATAGGATTCTCCGGCTTCCTTGACTTTCCAGCTTTATCCCCTACTTCATGCACAAAAAAAAGGAACTGATCTTGGGCACGACAAACAAGATTTCTTCTGCACTTTCTCTTGTATTCCAAAGACCAACAATCGGTCGACTATCTTTCTCTACAGCATCTATTCTATGTCACGAAAAACTCTATGAGTTTCCTATATGCCAGAAATGCCAGAACGTGCGAGATATTTTGGCGAAATTACTTACAGCATTACTTACAGCATTACTCTAGAAGCTACCAATGGCATAATGGCCTCTGCTTTGACATTCTAGTCGGCGATCCCAGGAATTCTAAACTTGAAGACCGAAATCAGGCAATATGACAAGCTCTGGAAACAAAGGATCACAGAAGAAATTGCATAGTTCACTTATGATGTAAAACGTGGCTTCCCCGCTGACCCAGCAGATGCGCAACACGGCAGCATCCTGCAGGCTCTTTGTTTCTGGACTCCTGGATATTCAAGTTCTATGCCATTTCCTGTACGCTCACCCGGAGATATGACCTTTCCAGCCTTTTCTATCATCTCAAGCGGTGTGTAGACTGTTCACTCCAACTCCCCACCGTCCATGCCCATTCCGTGTCCTAAAACCTGGCCTTGTCGCCTACTTGATTTCCTGTTTGTCAACGTGGCTTTTTAGACTCTCTTGAAGCCCACTCATTCGAAACAACCCCTGACATTGGGATATAATCCAGAAGAGGATGCAGACTGGCAGACATTGCCAAATTGAAGAGGGTTCAGAAGTTGAATCTCCTCAGTTTCGGCGAATTTGTCTAGTGCTAGAGGTTATGCTCCACTTTGACTGGTTGAGCAGCAAAAAAATCTAGGAGGAACAGAACCGCTTCGAAACCCAAAATGACGCGATCAGGGATAGACATAACCTGTCGAAGAGGCTCGATGCAAAATATAACTTGATGACGAGCTTATTTTTCTGTCTGCTCTCCTCCTTCAACCTTTCGCCAAGCAATTTGCCAAGACCAACTTGACTATAAATAACGCTCCGTCAACCACCTAAGTCGATCCGTGATAAAAATCGCTATAAGTATCAGGCTGCCATCCCTTGTTACTTCTTTCCTTACTTCCCAACACATCCTCACCGCAGGCTGCTATGACCCTCCATATTCCACAAGAAGTTGTGGACTCATGCGTCGACCATTTGGCTACAGACATGAAGGACAATCTAAACACAAAGTGTGACGTACGTCGGGCCCTCGTATGCTGCTCTCAGGCCTCGCGTTTGGTCAGTGAGCGTGCAAGACACCATCTCTTCCATCGGATTCGCCTCACGTTGCGTCCAAAGGGCTTGCAAGCCCCGAAACTTCTTGATATTATGAACGAGGACCCCCAATTCAGCTCGTATATCCGTGCCCTTGAGATCAGCGTGGACGACCATCTCTTTGGTAAGGCAGCAACAACGGCTTCAGGACTTCCCCAAATCCTGAAGATGCTCAGTAATACAAGTTCGCGAAGCAAAGGGGTACACAGTTTCAGAATACACGGCAACACTAACCGCCTTCCGTGGAGTCAGCTCAGCAATGAATTCCTGTCGGCTTTGCTCGAGCTCATTCATGGCAACACTCAGAAGGATCGCACAGGGTTGAAATCTCTCCATATCTCTGGCTTCCAAGAAGTCCCCGTCGCAATTATTACGAATTGCAAATCGTCACTACGGGATCTGGACATACAATTTCTTTCATTTATCGAGGCCCCGTCTGCTGTTCAGTCAACGCGACCGAGAACAAGAGGGGCTGAGGCTGACCTCCCTCCTGCAAACCTCCACCCTCCTGTTTCTCCGACCTTTCTTTTAGATAAATTTTGCTTCACCGGCATGCCCAGCGGGAACTTGAACAGGCTGTCAACGCACTTGCTTCAAAGTGGCGCGTTCTCGTGCCTCAAGAGCCTGGAAATATACCCCATGGAACCCTCCGACATCAAATTTGTTTGTGACGTCGTGGAGCTGGCGAAGTCGACCCTCCAATCTCTTAAACTGTGAGTCACAAAGTGGTTCCGTGGAACAAAAAATAACTTGCTATCCCTAGCGAAAGGCGCACGACGCCGGCTATGTCAGTCCTTCTTGAAGTTCCGGCTATCGACCTGTGCCAGCTTCCATGCCTTCGTGTTGTACACCTTGTCGACTTCATCCAGTTCTACGGCGGCCCAGGTGGACTCCCCTCTCTGTATCCGCTTTTCTCCCTTTTCGACCTAGAAACAAAAAGTGCGACTTCATTGGAAGTCTTCGAATTGAATTTGCGGGTTACTGCCGATAAAGACATGGAATCCGCGATATGTTCTCTAGAACACCGATGGGACAGGCTCGATCGGCACCTGGCATCATCCAAATTCCCTAAGCTCTGCCGAGTTGACTTGAAAATACAGATTATGTTTTTTTGGCAAATCAAGGGTAAAAAGAAGATTGCTATCGACAAGAAAATTAATGAAGAATTTAGGGCAAACCTGCCTTTATTGTCAAGCTCTGATACAATCACCTTTGATATTGAGATAGAAATAGTCGAAGACTGGAAGTAGTAATAAAAATTACAAGTCGAGTGGCTGTTTCACTATTTGCTCTCTCGTGAGACTTGAGGAACCAACGAATTTCGTAAAGTAGCATATCTTCATTTGGAAATTAATACCTGTTCTAGAAAATGCAGGTACAGGTGCGCATGATCGCTTCGCACATTTCCCGTCTTTTTCATTCCTGTTTTTCGAGCTGGACATTGATATTTGTTAGGTAAATGACGTCACTTCTGTTCTTTACTATAACTCCCTTGTGACTCGGAACAATTCTCAGAAATCGCCACCACCATTGTCATTCCGATGGAATCCCAACAATCCTCTACTATAACCCAAAGACACAGGACTCCCAACCCATACGAGGAAAAATTCGGGTATTCCAGAGCCGTCCGCAAAGGGCCCTTCATTTTCGTCTCCGGCACGACAGCCATCGACACCAGCACTGGCAAAGTCCTGTTCCCCAAATCGGCGTACGACCAAACCCTGAAAGTCTTTTCAGAGATCGTGCTGGCCATAGAAGCACTGGGCGGAACGAAGACGGACGTGGTGCGGATACGGATGTTCGTCGCGGAGGAGAAGGATGCTGAAGGTGTCAGTCGCGCGCTGAAGGAGGTGTTTGGATCGGTCGCGCCTGCTGCTACGATGGTCTTTGGATTGAGGTTAATCAATCCTGATATGAGAGTGGAGATTGAGGCAGATGCTGTTATCCTGTAATAACGACCAGAGGAACACGAATCACATACTGATGCTTGAACTTTGAAGAAAGCTGACACATTGCGTGGTTACATTGCGTGGTGGTAGTGTAGAATACCGACATGGGTGCTGGATGGATAGTTGCGGTACATCATAGCAATGAAATGAGCGTTCCAAGTGGAAAGCGCCACCCACTATACAACAAATTTTCACAGAACGATTCAGCTGTTAGCGTCGAAAGCCGAACGACTAATGATCGCCCCAAACACCTCTCATGATTGGCAAGAGAATACCTCAGCATGACAGATTACTACAATACATAAGGTAAGAATACAGTCATACTATATGCTACAAGATATATATTTACATTGAAAAAGCATGTAAATTGGCAAAAAAAATGGATGGTAGGGCAGGATGGGGATAATGATGCAGTTGACGATGACAAAAACAATGAAGTTGAACGTTCCAAATGGCTGGACGCATAAAACAGATGAGAGCATGCATGAGTGTGCACTTAGTGCACGATAGTCCTTCCATTCTTTCCTCGACCACGGGCGCCGCTGTCCCCCTCGCCCTCCTTCAACAAGAGCACGCAAAACCCAGCGATGGCAAAAATCACGACGCTGGTGTATACTGGAATCGATCGGTCGAGCATCAGGAGCATTCCTCCGAGCATGGGCGCAATCATCCCGCCTCTGGAACTGCATGAGCCGGTGTGTTACCAGAGAAGAAAGGGTGAAGTGCTCACATTCGTGACAACGCCGAGGCTATACCACAGGCAGTGCCTCGAACTGGGGGGGAGCATAGGTCAGCATACGCCATCTGGAGTTCAGGAGTCGAGAACGAACCTTTCGTGGCAAAGATCTCTGGAGTCCAGCCATACAGGACGGCCCACATAGCCTAAGAGGCAGTTAGAACCGCCATCATTGTTAATCAGGTCATTCAAGACTTACAGTAGCACTCAAACTAATCCCGATGGTGCTCATCCTCACTGCCCAGGTCTCGCTTACAAGGACAAATACGATGCAGAAGAAGGCTGTGACGAATGTGCTTCCTGCCAGCGACCAGCGGCGACCTAGGTTAGATTCTATCAAGTAAGCCCCGAGCTAACAGGTGAAACAAGAACATCAGGAGGCAGGAGAATAAGGCAACAGTTGAGCTACGCACGAGTGCTCCTGGACATCCACCGATAGTGAATATCACGACATTCCATAAACTCTGCTCTAGTGTTGGAGTGATCCCAGGACCTGATCGTGTTTCTAATAGTTTCGGCAAATAGACGTTGAACATGGTATAAGCTGCATAGAACAAGTGGTAAGTATTTTAGAATGGGGAGAAAGTGTAGTTACAAACACACCTAACGACATTGTACACCAAGCCGACCAAACCAAGATGCTCGTTCTGAACCACTCAGGTGCGAGCACCATCAGTAGTCGGTCCCACCAGGCAAATAGTGGCCTCGTTATCCAGCGAGGAAAGACTCGGCAAAACTTATGTTCATACATAGAAGACCGTCGCGAAGCATTAGAAAGTCGCCGCCGTCTAATAGACTCGCCGTCAACATGCTGATCAACAGCTGCCGTCGGTGACTCCTTCAGTATAGGTTCCACTGACTCCGCGGATGCTGAGGGAAAAGACCCAGTGATGGGTGTTACATAACTATACGAGTCGAGAACTCCAGCTTGCGTCTCTCCTGTCGAAGAATAGGCAGTGACCAATCCGGGCGGCCTTAGTGATTGTGAGTCTAAATCTGTACTTGTCCGTTTAGGGGGAGAACCCGGGCGGTCTTCGATAATGCTAGCATCGAATAATGTCCTCGAAGTTGCTCTAGGGCGATTGTTGACTTCTATTTCCTCTACTTCCGTTGAATGAAGGTGATCTCTGACGTCGTCTAGCTCTATGGATAAGTCGGAGCCATTGAACTTGGATATCATCTGCAAGGATTTGAGAGCATCCTGTGGCCGTCCGGCATGCACTAGATATCTCGGGGACTCGTGTAACCGGAAGAACACCATTCTGGCAAGGAACATGAACAATGTCTAGTTAAGGTGGTAGATTGGCATAAGGTTTAGAAGTGAAAACAGAATGAACGCAGAATGAACGCACTATCAGCCCGAGGGTAATAAGAAGGTACTTCCATCCTTGGTTCTGTGCATCTACGTCACAGGGTATAGTCGAGGCTGCTGGACAAGAATTCTTGGGAAGTACGAGGAGGGCAACGACTGCCGAGAGAACTGCGCCAAATGAGAAAAACACAGATAGCGCAGTGACCAGATACTGCTTTTCTTTTGGCATGTGTTCGAGAAGCAGTGTGCCGTCGGTAGGCATTGAACCCTGCCCGAGCGGAACAGTCAGCCGAAAGATTAGGCCTTGAGGTATCCTGACTCACTCCGACTGAGCTTCCTAGGAAGAATAAGGCAATACATAATGTCGAAAATGAATTGGCAAAGGAGGCTAGGAGGCCAAAGACCGCGGTGAAGAACAGTGTGCCATTAAAAGCTGTACTTCGTCCCACAACGTCTGAGCCTGGCCGATATGGTTTCATTAGGCGATACAGTTGAACATAGGGTTTACTCACAAGTCCCCCAACCAATGGCGCCAACCATCATCCCAGCGAACATTGAGGAAGAAACCCCACCAATATAACTATCGGGTACTATGAGGAAGGTGAGTCTGGGGTAAAGGGGATTATCTTGCAGCGACGAACCAGAGTAATGTTGCTGTATTCGGGGTAATATTATCGCAATGGCTTGTATCCACATCTAGTCAACGTGTTTAGATATGGAACGGTTGGATAGAGTGGCAGCTACAAACATTGTCTGCCATCCATCCTGCAAAACTATGAGACATGGCAGACCGAGAGATAAGGAGAAAAGCATACCGAAACCACACAACGACAATAACGTCCACTGATAGCTGCCCATGCCAATACGGTCAATGGTCTTATCGAGCTAGAACTTGAAATAAGTTTTCTATTCGGATATGAATGACACAACCCCAAGCTTACCGGCGTCCGCCCGTCATGGTCTTCTCCTACCAACCGCTCCTGTTGTTCGAGGTCTGCGTCGTCGTTGGGGAAGTATGTGGAGGCCATGGGAGCATTGGACAAGAAGAGAGAGATACGCGGGGTATTGAAAGTGGACATAACATAGATACGAGTTGCCGTATATATAAGATGGATTGCGCAATACTGAAGCAAGAATAGGCAGGTCCATCCAAAACAGGTCCAATATCCAATTCATCGGAAATGGTTTTAAATCATTCCCACGCCCTTACTACCTGAGAAACCATATGCGCTTGCCTCGGGCACTTTCTAATGTCAGTATGCATGGATGAATAATATGCTCTTCAAAAACTGACGCATCGAGCGCCCCAAAAGGTAATATTTTAGGGCAAACAATTATTTTAGGTTACTCTCAATCTCCTCTCATCCGTTAAGGTGGAAGTCGATCACCTTCACTGCTGATGGTGTCGTCCCAGAACTGGTAACTTGGTAAAGAATGGAAAGTACGCCGCTCGGAATTCTAGCGCGGTCAACAGTAACCTCTCCAAAGGCTTGAAGGCCTGCAGCCACTCCGTCGTAGGCCAACGTCCAGTCCGTCCATCCAGAAGCTTTGCTAGCGGTGACGATGCGGACGAATGGAAGAACGACGTAGGCGTTGTCGGCACTATCAAGCACGATTTGTGACCGTCCAACAGAGTTAACCGCGAAGGGTATTTCCATCTTCGTAAATGTTCCGTTGGCATGACGGAACACATGGAAGGGCCTTGCATAAAGTGGGCGGTCAGTTTCGTAGTTCGCCACGCATTGGGTAAATCGACCTGACGGTAAACATTTTAGCTCCAACGGTGGACTGGATTAACAAAAGATATTCACCAGGAACATAAGAGATTATGGCATGAATTTGTCCTGCGGAGTCGACTGTCTGTGACTCTTGGTTCATCAAAGCATGGTCGGCGTTGAGGGAGTCAACAATAATCCCCGCAGTGTTGACATTGACAGGTTTGGAACCAGACGTGCCAATGGAGGTGCCTGCACTGTTCCTCCACGTCCGACCTAGCAGAGCGCCGATAAGCGACGATTTCAACAGAATAGTATTAATAAATAGTACGCGCCCTTGTCCTGTGAGTAGAAATAAGTCGTGTCATGATTCGTCAGCCCAGCACTGCTGCAGGAAACGGCGCCATTCTGTTCTCTCCAAGTACCAGTGACATGAGCGACTCCCGACTTATAAGTGAAGCCATGGATATAGAGGTTGCGCGCCGTGCTAGTGGCGCCGTTCGGGGCAGTATACGTGCCAGCCCCCGCAGCCCATGATCCGACGTTCGACCACGACGCACCGTTGTATTCCGCCAATTGTGTGTCGCCATTACCAGAAACGCCGGTCCGGAAGACGAACTGCAGGAGATTGTCCGAAGTTAGAACGAATTGGGGGTACGTGATAGTTCTGCGGAAAGAAGCACGGGATGAGGAAAAAAATATAATAGAATACAAATAACATGACCACGACTCACCCTCCGATGTTGAGATTTCCAAGGGTGGTCACGATGCTTCCGAAGCGGCTGGCGGTCCAGCTGGCGCCGCTGGTTGCGAGCCCGGCTTCTGAGCTGGTGTAATACATCGTCGAGCTGTGGCAATCCAACGCGACATGAATTCGTCCATCAGCGGGGGAGACTCCGAGTGCGATGACGTTGTGAGAGTCGCTGGTAGAAAGTTGGTGGGGCAATTGGAGTGTGGACCAGCTCCCTGAGGGCAACTGTCGTCTCGCTAGCATCGCAAATTTTGACGAGGTGTACCAGGCGGCATATTGCCAGTTCCCATAGGTCAGAACCCCGGACAGTTGGAAAGAGTTGACGTTTACGACACCGTCATACGAGACGAAGAAAATTCCGTTGGCGTCCAGTTGCGTATTGGAGACCAGAGAAACACTTGGAGCGGCCTTGCATACCGCTGACAATAAGCTGAAGGCGACCGAGAGGAGGATTGCAAGCTGCATTTTGGATCAACCGATTGGGCATAGTTTCGGGTTGCTTTATATCCAAGTTACACCGAAAAGCTTCTCCCCGTTACTTCGCATATATAATTGATAGAAAGAAGCTGGGTCATATGGATGCCCATCTTGACTTCTGCACGGGACGGGCGGGCGGCACCTGTTCTGCTTGGAGGCGGGATTGTCATCCCAACACTCTGTTCTTGACTAAGATTGGAACATGAAACTGGATTCCAGGTCCTTGGCGATAGCGCATGGTAGAGATTGAATGTTTCTCTCGAGGACAAGTACTTAGGTGTGGGGAGGTGCAACGTCTATGACAGAATTGGATGGATGACTAATGACACAGCCACAGCAAACTTGCCAAATGCTCGAAACGCAGCATGAGCGACCACAACACCATAAAATTAGATTTAAATACCGAGATCATGCACTTAGGGATGTACAATAGACTAATGACATTATTTAATCCTTGAATTGTGCTCAGAATTCTTGTGGCCTCGAAAAATGAGCGTCGCATCAAGATTGATGGGTTACGTAATGACTCAAATCACTGCTTCGCAGCACATTTTTGAAAACAGTTTGTCGTCTCAACACGGCAATTTTGCATAGCACTTTACAGAGAGAAAGTGTTTTATTTATCATTTTCCAGGGATTGGCCTGAAATTTTTATTTAAAACGGTCTTGCAGTGCAATTTAGCTTCCAGATCAAGATCTATTGACCTATTTTCTTCAGATTTTCTCAGGCCAATCCCCGCACATTCCAAATTAATTCACGTTTGCACCAAAATTTTGCCCAGGAAGTGATGTGATTTGCATAAATATTGATTTTCCATAAATTTGTCCAATTTTGACGAGGGCAAATAGCGACAAACAAGATTTGATTTGGCCGGCCTTGCGCCTCCCCATTAGGTGACTGTCGGGAAGAAAGCACAGCTTGAATGGACACATGATACATAAGTGTGCACGTGGTCCACGCGCCAACTCGACGCGTCAAGACGAGCTTCCTTACTAGAAACTGGTCCTCAAGTCAAGAAGACAATTTTTGGAATCAAGTAGGATACTACTAATCTAATAAAACATGACTATACTGCAGATTCAAAAACCACAAACACCAGCCACTCAGAAATCGGAGCAGACACAGGCCTTAGGTAGCTTATACCTTCCAAAGTTATCACCAGCACTTTGCCAATGGCTATGATAACTTTCAGAAGGGTCTGCAATCTCAAAAGAGGTGATACCGGGGTGCCGTGCCTTTATCGCAGCCAGAAGTGTTGATTTCCGCATCTCCTGGAATGAGTCACCTTGTAAGAAATGTCGCGATACCAAGGAAAGGCCCTTGAGGCGTCGGAAAAACCTGAGGCAAGAAAGAACATAATTGGCTTGGTTCGTGACCTCGTTTGCATCACAAATGAAGAATGGTATTTCAAGATTTAAGCGAGACACCCTGTCAAATTTCTTGAACAATCTTTCTTCTTCATCAGTGTTTTGCACCTGTAAGCGGGGAAGGATGGGTGTTGCAATAGAAAATATGCAGGTAGTAACAATCGGTTCGATCTTCTGTTCAGTAAAACGCGTGTTGAGGATGGACAGCTTTGTTGCGATAGCCATGAAATCGAGGTTAGCTTGGAAGATAAGGCTGTCGTTGCGAAAGTTGAAGTCGATGGTAATGTTTACGAATTTTAAATGAGGGTATGATATTTGTTGGGTGAAAAAATAAACCGCTTGATCCAGGGAGCCAGTGAATGAATCGAGATGAGTGAGGTCGTGCCGTCCCCGTGGCCATATGATCGCAGGGAAGGTGACATCGCGCTTTGCCCCCCCAAAAGCAACCTTCCGCAAAACTGGGAAAAGGGGTAGGCTTTCCACAACTGCCGAAATCGAATCGTAATACCAAAACGCGAATTTAAGTTCCTCTAACTTGGGGAGTGCGGCGACCAGTTGGGGGAAAATGTAATGACGAAATTCATCAGCAGGTATAGCACGCGGTAAGGACAACACTAGATGCGACACTGGTGAAGACTTGAGGACGCCAAAAATCCATGGTGAATAAGGCGGTAGAAGGAGGAAGTCGGAACTGAGATCAACTTTCGTCAATCGGCTTTGCAATATGGACGGTGAACGCGATAGTGGAATCAAGTTCAAGTCGGATATGTTCCTGTATCTCCAACCATTGCCCTGTAAACTGTCGTTTGATACTTTCTTGAGGGGCTCGGGCGTGTTTTTGATCAACAAACGCTTTATTCTTTCCCATGTACGTGCCCTTGGAGATTCTAACAGTTGGAATCTGTAGTTTGTTTCGAAGGCGATGGGATGGGCATGCAACACCTGAAGAGATGTACAAGACCTCTGCATGATGTTATCTAGTAATTCAAAAAATGCAGCCATGAACTCTTGTACGACCTCCGATTGCAAGGACCACTGGGTTCCCATGGAATTGAACGCGAGACACACAGCCTCGACGGAGGAGAGTCGAGAGATGAGGTTGTTAACACGACGGATGTCGCGCACTAGGATGGATATTGGAGATAAAGACTTGGAAGTCTCCTTCGATTGCCAATGGTCAGGGAAAATGCAGACCAACTGCTTGATCGAAACTAGCGAGGAGTTTATCGTCAATGCAGTGAGTTCATCCAAATATCCTCCACGGCTGGGCCTTATGGTACAGTAGGTTTCTGGGTGAGGAAGCCCTTTCCTTGCTAGATAAGCTGGTGCAGCCACGAAAGCGAGTCGTCGGCATAGGATCCCAACATGGAGGATATCTTGAGCGTCCAAAGGACCAAATCTTGAAAGACCTTCCATAAAAGTTCTGTGGCTAAGTCAGTGAGAGTACGTGGCATTAAATTTTGTTTGGGGGCGGCTCTCTTGGACGGAGGGGGGTAGATGAATGGAACATGTACGACGACTGAGTTATAGGTGTTGGTCGCTGCGGTGTTGGTTGTGAAATGTGAAGTTGACTCTGACTGAATCTTCACGATATCTCACGTTATGTCACAACAAATGCCAGATATACGTTGAACTCGGATAACTATCAGTAAAATTGACCACAGGAAGAGTCCAGGGAACAGCTGAGGTGTTCTGCAAGTACTGAGAACCATGTACAATTTTAAACAATTTATTTCAATTTATTTGTTGTTGGATGACAGCCAAACTTGTTAGAAAAGCGAACACACTGACGCACCAAGTAAGTTATTTCCATAAATCCCACTGGTCCCTCTTTCCCAATCTCCATCAGCATTCGACCAGTGGAAGTGGGATGTGTTGCGCTTGCTGGGAGTGTCAACGACATCAAGCACAACAATATCTGGGTATATTGCCCTGATGGCGTTTGATATTGCGGCTCGGTTTGCGTCAAGCGTCAGTGAGTCGAGGGCTGTATGTTGATTGATCAAGGTCAGGCCCTTTAGCCGTTGGAAGACCTCGAGCCAGTCGAGGGCATAGGCAATTTTTTGTCGAGTTCCTGCTCCAATGTTTCCTGATGGCAATTCCAGTGTGAGGTTTGATACAGTGTAAAAATGTTCTGGATGTTCAACATTTGACATCAACGAGACGTTTGCACGAGAGCCATGGTTTGCTGCACAGACGCTAATGAGGGGTTTAATGCACATCTGGGAAAATGTGGTGTTGAAGGTCTTGAAATGTTGGGCAAAAGTTGTGTACAGTATGTTGTGAGGGAAGTGCATGTCAATAATTATGTTTACGAACTTCAAATGCGGACACGATAACCACGGGCTTTCAAACAGATATGCTGCTTGGGCTGATGAGCCAGTGAACGATGCGAGATGTTGGAGGCTGGTGAAGGTCGTTGGTAATGTTTTTGGAGCGATACCAAAAACTGTTAGTCCAAGGGTTATCTTCCGAAGGAGAGGGAGGGGGTGTAATCCATTGGCGATGGCCCAAAGAAAGTCGAATCTAGGAAATGCCAATCTGATTTCTTGTAGGTTCGGGAGTGAGCTGACAATGCGAGGGAAAAGATAATGGTGAAACTCGTCTTCAGTCATCTTGTTTGGTAACGATAATGTTAGAGAGGTTATCGGAGACCTTTTCATGACGCCCAGTGTCCATGTCGAAAAAGGTGGGGTTAGAAGAAAGGAGCTCGAGATGTTGAGGTTTGTCAACTGATTCTACAGCGGAAACTTTGAATGTGGGTTAACATGTAATTTGGTTAATTTCCGATACTTCCAGCCATGGCCTTGTAGTGCTGCACTGCTCTGGTTGGAAGACCGACGGTTCGTCAAAAAACGTGAAACTGTTGCTATCTTTTGCCTCATAGAGCCCTCCACGAGTTCAAATTTATAGTTAGGTGCCTCGACTGGATGAGAATATAAGATTTGGAAAGACTTGCATCCCTTCGCTATGGAGGCTTCCACCAGGTTAAGAACCGCGAAAATAAGTTCTTGCACTTCAGCAGTGCGAAGAAAACGCGCGCTTCCCCATGCACCAATTATAAGAGAAAGAGATTCAATCGAGGACAGCCGGGTAATAAGATAAGTGACGCGATTGATGTTCCATATTAAATTTCCCGTTCGCAGGTCAGAAAATGGTTGGTGATCATGATGATACGTCCATTCATCCATCCCGTCCTCTTGCTTGGCGTTTAGAATGCAGTATAATTGCCTGATACTGTCCAGCCGGAAGTCAATGGTCAATGCGGACAATGCATCCGTGTGCCCTCTGTAACTGGGCTTAACGATACAGGATGTTTGGTGGTTCGGTGATCCTGTTCTTTGCATGTAGACTGCTACTGCGACGGGGTTGAGCCTGTGGCATGACTTGGCGGCGTTCAGCAAATCTCCAAATTCCAAATATCGACATAATTTAAGAAGAAGTTCGTTGGGCAATTTGCAATTGTCGGCTGGTTCATCGTGGAGCGGACGACGAGGACGCCTTGTGGGAACCAGGCTATCATCAGCCATAGATGGACAGCCTGAGAGATGGTCATAAATATAAATTGACACAAATTGAGCTCGCCTCCTCGATCTCACTCACTGCGAAAAATTCGACTCGGAGATGTTCAAGAGCGTTGAGAGCGAATTGGTTCACAGAGAAAGCTGTATTCAACCAGTCTCGGAGGGTTCAGGTCAAGATAATGGCACTTTCCAATGAGCCCGGGTTCAAAGCCAAATTCAGGTAATTTGACAGAAATTCAAGCTTCAAGGATGGAACATTGAACAGAGAACGATGCATAGAGTAGTCGTTGTCGTTGCAACTTGCAACACTGAGTGAAACCTTTGAACGGACTAGTTCCCATCACGTGACTCAAACGCGTCTGCTGAATCAAATTATCTGTGTTTCCAAAACAAAATAGGTTGTCATAGCCAAAAAGGACGAGAATTTAAATTGTTGACAGTGCGAATTTAGCCGCAAATTTCGTGCACTAAATCTAAGGAAGAGAAAGAAGATAAGTTGTAATATTAATTGACCAAGGATATTGTCATAAATCATTAAAAATTGAATAACAAAAAGAATTTGAAGCTGTCAACGACAGTCAGAAATGAGAACATACTGAGGGTTCAGTTGACTTATGCTCAAAGAACGGCATAGTCGCTATGCCATCAGTCCCCCTTTCCCAGTCATCGCGAGCATTCGACCAGTGGTAGTGGTATTTCTGGGGTTTATAAGGAAGGTCGACGATGTTGAACAGAACGATATCTGGGTACCTTCGCATGATTGCATTTGATATTGAGATCGAGCATACTTCTGGCCCTAAAGAATCAAGGGAGGTGTGACGACGAAGCAGCGTAAGTCCTTTCAAGCCTCGGAAAGTCCACAACCAATCCAGGACGTGATTGATCAGATCTCGAGTCCCAGGCACGTTGAGTGGGTTTCTGAGAGAGTACGGTAGTTCGAGCGTTAGACGAGATACTGTAAAAAAGTGCTCATGGTGTTCGATAGTTGACATCAAGGCAATGTCCGCAGGTTTCCCGTGGTTTGCGATACAAACACTGATGCAAGGCTGAATACCCATCTTGGAAAATTGGGCCTTGAAGGTACTAAAATCTTGTGCGATGGCCTCGTAATCGAGCAACGTCCGAAAGTGTACGTCAATGATAATATTCACGAATTGCAGATTAGGACAGGAGAATTCTGGACGACCAAAAAGGTACGCTGCTTGATCCGAGGAGCCCGTGAATGAAGTGAGATGTGGAAGGTCACCCACAAACGATACCGATGTTGGAGGTTGTACAGGGTAATATGACAGTCCAAGGGTTATTGCTTCTAGATATGGTAGTAGGTGTATACCGTCAACGACAATGGGCAGAAAACCTTCCTGGAGAGTGACGAATTCTATGGACCTCAAGTTCGGGAGTGAGTCGAGGATACGAGGGAAAAGGTAACGATGAAACTCCTCTTTGGTTATTAATCTTGGCAGAGAAAACCTCAAAGAGGTTATTGGTGAGCACTTCATGATACCCAACATCCATGTTGAAAAAGGCGGGATGAGAAGAACATCACAGGAGATGTCAAGTCTTGTCAGCCTGCTGGTCAAAGGAAACATTGAAGACGGAATCGTCCTGACTTTGGATACTTTTCGGTACCTCCATCCATCACCTTGTAGTAGTATGGCGTCTTTTTCTCTTGTGCCACGTAGGTGTTGCAGGATGAAACACCAGAGTTTCCCTATCTTGTTTCGATTGGGCCCGGGTCTTTCAATAAGCTCGAACTTGTACGCTCCTTCCTTAGTTGACGGATGAAAGCGTAAAATTTGCAAAGACGTGCATCCTTTCGAAATAGCTATTTCGATCAGACGAATGACCGCGAACACGAACTCCTGCACAGTAGTAGACCGAAGGGACCATCGGCTGCCCCATGCAGTGATAGCAAGGGAAAGCGACTTGATCGAGGACAACCGAGTTATGAGTTGAGTGACGCGACAAATGTTCCACGTCGATTCGACCAACTGCGAAGAGTATTTGTGATCATCAGATGCAGGCCACTCTTGCTTGGTATTGAAGATACAGAATAATTCATTCATGTTTACCAAGGGGAAGTTGATAATTAACGCTGTTAGCTCGTCCATATGTCCTCTGAGACTGGGTCTGATGATGCACCATCTTCCAGGGTCCGGAGAGGCCGTTCTGCGCATGTAAACTTCTAATGCAACGAGGTTGAGCTTGTGGCATAATTTGGCAACGCTCAACAGGTCTGTGGACTCCAAGTATTGGCATATATTGAAAAGAAGTTCAGTGGGCAGGTCTAGAGGTGACTGGTTCATTGGTGGTCAAAGTCAAGACAGAATCCATGAACATGCCTTGTGGGAAATCACCCTGACAGGGTTGACATCGGATAGCTCTCGTTATGTGCCACCAGATAACCGACTTAGGAGAGCAGTTTTATAAAAAGAAGTAGGGTATGAATATGTTCAACAAAGTGTTACAGCGTACCTAAAGTAAAGAAAGAGTTACTGCACAATGAAGCCTGAATACGATTGCTCCTCCGGACGCCTCGAACTAAACCCAGATGAAGAAGACAGGGCCAGTCTGACGATCCTTCAGTCGAGCTATATGCTCTGGGATATCCATCGGAACGACGGGCTTCTCCAGGCGTATTGGGGCCATACTAGCTAGGATGGCGCAACCGCCACAGGTTGCGGTTACCTGGTACATATAATCAGAGGTGAGTTGTATTTTTTGACTTGTTGGCTCTAGCCCCAAGCATATGAGGTCGATACATTATGCAATGCTCGAAAACGAGGATGTTTAACAAATAGTATTTCAGCGTACCTAAGGTATAAAAGAGTTACGGACAATGAAACCCGAATCCACCACCTCTTCTTGATGCCTCGCACTTAACCCCGATGAAGAAGATGGGACCACAGTCTGACTTGAAGTGCTCGAGCTCAACACACTCGAAATACTCGTCGGCACCGTCGCATCTGTCGGGCTTGTCCCGGGGCTCATGCCATTAAACAACGGCGATCCTTCAGGCGAGCCATAGTGCTCAGGTGGAATATGCATCGGCGAATACGGGAATGACGGAGGTGCATCTCCAGGCTTAGCCGTGTTAGGAGTCTTGACAGCCATCGAAAATCTCGATGTCTTCGCAGAGAGGAACGATCCAATCCCCGCACCCCACGCCGATAGTGGTTTCAATGGACTTGTCAAGGCTGCGACACCAGTAGGGCTCGTCGTGGTGAATCAGAAGGAATCGAATTGGTGCTCGTCAACGAGAATGGCCGCAGATGCGATGTTTTGCTGTTGTTACCGCCGAAATCCGCAGGTCTGGCCGTGCGTGGTGCGTCCTCGAAGTCAGCGCGTGACACTTCCACAGGCGGGGTACTCGCACGAGATGACTTGCTCGCAGCATCGTCGTTGCCATTGTGTATTGATGGGGCAGGACTGACGCTGAGGTTGCTCGCACTTCGTTGGGCCCACCGCCCTCGCACTCCTTCGACCGCTTTGAAGAAACTCGTTGAGCCCACCGTCAACGTCCGAGCAACAGCCTCTCGTGCAGGCGCAAGTTGTTGTTCAAGCTTCAAGTCTTGGATGCCTTCTTGAAGACGTAGACCAATATCAGCAACGACAGACGGCTTTTCATTGCATGGGTGTCTAAGTGCAAGGTCAGGAAAGACCATACAAACTGGAAGCTGTAATTCTTACCGAGGTTCCACGATATCGAACAGAAGAGGATCCGTCGTCCTTTCCCATACTTCATATGCATTTGTCGTCTTAAACTCCGAGATCCACAGTGGATTGAAGTCTTCCGTTGAGCTAGGATGTCCGCCTACAGACTTTGGTTAGTTTGAGAGGTCATAACGTTTGACGAGCATAAATTTACCTGTTCCACCAGTAATCATCACTCCTCCATTCTCTCCTTTGGAAACAAAATCGCGATACTTGACAGAAGATAGAGCAGCGGAAATATATTCCTCGAACTTGGTGACACCAAATTAACACGCTAGCTTTGGCAACAAGATACAAGACACACCTTCGTTCGCAGATAATCGTCACTACCTTTGAAATGCTGCATGCCCGTCGCCTGTGCAGCGTCTCCAGCATGCCAATTCTCGTGAACGTCAGTCAAAAGGTCGTCCATCCACTTCCTATCTGCTGGAGTCAGCCCAGCTGACCTTTCTAGCTTAGGATCCCGGAACTCAAAAACGCCTGTATCGGTCTACAGTCCTCCATGAGCATGATGTCAAAGAATAGGGGACCAAAACTCACATTAACAAGCAGGTCTATTTCGTTCTGCGTTGTGATGATGGAATTGGTGCATCCGCAAAGCCAGCTTGGCGTGCTTTTGATCATGTCAATTTGCTGTAAAGGTAGGTAAGGTTGAAAGAAAGCGTCCTGGAAACGTTATGGCTTGCATTGAGTACCTCGAACGTTGGTGTCACAAAATGGATTATACCTTTCCAAAAATATCAAGAGGTAATCCCATGAATGCCATCATGCTCTTGTGGTCAGATGTTCGTAACGAAGTAGGTCGTGATAGCGTGGGTGCTCGTGCCGCCAGCGGAGGTGAACCGCAGTCATCCAGTGTCTGCAGCAGACCTAGGTATGACGTGTCAAGAAGGATTAAAATATAACAAACGAGAGACACACCGGGTAGTAACGAAACCAGCGAATATTGGTATGTGCAAAGTTTCTCGACAGGATATCCACAAAACATGATCTGCATTCTAGGAGTCAGATTTGGAATGAACGTGAATATCTAGTTAAACGCACCCTTTTTGTAGCATGAGGCTTTAACAAGGATAAGAGTCTTTTGCCTAAACGTGTGCACGAGGTCCCGTCTTGAGGACAGGGGAAAGTTAGGTCGGCTATGAAAGAATATCAGCAGGGTACTCACATGCTCGTACCCATATACAGCCCGCTTTCTGTGAGTTGCGTTCGTAATGAAATTTCCAGAGATGCCCCAAAGTCGTCCAGAATGCTCGAATCTCGAAAATCCCTAAAAAAAGATGAGCCTGCGTCCGGCACTTCAAGTATAATATGGAGGCAAACCTCTGAAGGAAGAGTGCTGTTGTCACCACACGTAATTTTTCACTGAGATCCATTGAGCCGACAAGATCAATGGAAGCACCCCTTTCAGGACTGACCGTATTGGGCCGAATACCGGTTTCGTAGCCAGAACCACCACAGCCTTTTGGACAGTCGAGCGTGTCACGTCAGGACCCTTCACGAGAAGACTTGAGGCCGCGATTTGCTGGTTACATCTGTCGACGTCTGGGCATAAGCAGGAGCACTAGGAGGCACACGACGCACGAAATGCCGAAAATGGTCGTTGGCGTTGGACCAGGGTTTACAAGATGAAAGTACGAGTAATCTTCAGAGCTCTACAAGAGTGAGAGTGAGATCGAGCGATAAACAGGATAAAATGTGACATACAAGATGAGCACCGTCTGGAAGTGCGAGAAAGGGGAGGATTTTGGCCACTTCTTCATCCTCGAAGATGTCGCCTCGCGAGTATTCAATGCGAGGCCCAACCTAATTCTCCTCTCCATCAAACATACAGGCCTCCAAAGTTATTGAAGATAAACAGGCATACCAGATGGTTAAAGTCGACCAATGCAACTCCTAGAATCAAAGGATCCTTCGTTGGGTTTATTAACAAGGACTCTGGCCGGGCCTTTCTTGAGGAAGTCGAAGCGAAAGACGAGATAGAAACAGCGTCGTCTCTACTGGGTGGGCTCGGTGGATACGTGACGGGCTTGAATTCTCTCGGCTCGTCAATCACTGAAGGAGGCGCCGATGATGCTGGTGTCTCCTGCAGGCCACGATGTGCAAACGAGCCCCGGTCGTCCATCCCGGAACGAAAGTCAGAGAACGGATTTGACTCTCTATTCGAGGTCGACCCGGAACTCTGCGTCGCAAATGACTGGCGGGGATCGCTCATTATAGAATTTTGCCGTGACCTGGGTGGCGATGAAAGGGATATGGAGAGTTGGGAGGCGGTATCTGCGTCCTCGTCGTCGAAATCACGCGGGAAATGTCGAGTTTGTGAGCCCGTTGGCGACGGCGGTGGTGGTAACGAGGCCATGGTCGTTGTCGTTGCCGAAGGAATCTCGAAGCTTAAAATCGGTGAAGATAACAGCAGTCAAATTATGTAATTTAATCTACCTTCCTGACCGTGCCAACGCTGCCACTCTTCTCTGCACATCTTTGTCTCCTACCACCATGACTTATCCATCTTCGTCGATATCACGCTAGCCTAGCAAGAAGAAACCTAACTGCTGCCATCGTTTGCAGAGCTATTGATGCCTGAACATGGTTTTATCTAGGAGTCTAGTAGCACTTGGATTTCGTATTTTAGTCATTGATCAAAAGATGCAGCTCGAACTCAATCCTTGCCAGAGACGATCTCCAGAAACCGCAGAGCGACAAGTTACCTCAGGACAACCTCCAGTATTTCTCCATTCAAATATCGCGAGGCCGTTGGAGACGGCGATGGATTCGGGCCTTCAGTAAATTACGTAGTACGATCAAAGGAGATCCGTAGGATAATAGAAATAATGCACAGTACAATGCACTGCAGAGTCTTTATGAATGAAAATCGAAGGTCAGTCTGTAGGGTCCTTCAATACAAAGCCCTGATTTTCACGGATTTTCTAACGAAGAGGATGACGCAGGAGGACGGAAGCGGCACCCACAGAATCCAAAATCGCACATCCCTACCCTTGGATAGAGAGAGAAAGAAACATATCTCCACAGACCTCAGCCTTCTTTGACGTAAAGAAAAAAAACTCCAATGGACACTGAACGATGCCCGACTTCGCTCAACTTTCGAGCTCAAGGTCAAGTCTCGCACATACCGGGCGGGTGATCAGCAAGAGTCGCCTTTCAATGGTGCTGGTCGCTAGCATGACTTGCTTGCGCTCTTATCACCACGATCTCGATTCTTGGTAGAATCTAGATGCTTCTTCACCAGGCCAGTGCGCGTCGGCTCCTCCATTCTCTTCTGCTCCATCCCCATTCAAGTTGCGAATGTCGTTCTGCGTGTTTCCGTTCCAGTCCCCAGCACAGGCGGGTGTCGCTTGGCGGCACTTCGGCGTTGTGGCTGTCGGATTGCGATTGCCGTTCTGCGTGTGTCCGTTTGGGTCCCCAGCACAAGCGGGTGTCACTTGGGGACACTTCGTTCGTTGTGGCTGTCGGATTGCAATTGTCTTTCTGCACTCCCTAGAGTCAATTCTCGGCAGTGTATGTGATTGTCAGGGTATCTGTCTGTACCGACGTGTCTACATGTTGTCTCTGCGTGTGTTCCCATCTTCCAACGACCGTTGTCGCCGTCAACGGCCACTCGTTCTCGCTTCGCGCTGTCCTTGCGTATGAGACATCAGTGCACAGACCCCTATGATGAAATGATGACGTCATGCGGTGGGTGCTTCATACGGTCATCGCCCGACATGGCGCTGCAGGCAGGTCTACATGGCAGAAAAATGTGACTAGCGAATGTGTCGTCGAGTGGCGTACCTGCAACCGAACCTGGCCGAGGCGCTGGTTGTGAATGTCAATATTGATTGTGTCTGCGTGTCTCAAATGTGTATGCGTATTGCTTTCAATTCCGGTCCCCATGGCTGGCTAATTGCGAATATCGTTCAAATGTGCTTGCGGCCTCCATCCTCGTTTGCATGTCGTGGTCAATTCAGGTCTCCAGCACAAGTGAAATACCACTGGCGTTTCGTAATTTTCGCTCGTTGTGGCTCGCTGATTACAAATGACATTTGAATGTGTCTGCGCATCGTGTTTGTGGGTGGTCGCGTATCGTGCTTGAGTGTCTGCATGTCTGCGTTGTTCTGCATCGTTTTAGGTTCCCAATGACATGTCGGTCCCCGGCACAAACCACTTTTGCTTTTTGCAGCTACATGACAGCGAATGTTGTCTGATACTTACACTCGTCCGGACTCATAAGCATTGGCATCAAGTGTCTGCGTGCTGTGTCTCCTTATCTCTTTGTATCAGTTCCGGGTCAAGAGCATCTGCGTGTTGGCATGTCCATAAGTGTCTACATATGTCCCAAAATGTCATGTTTGCTGTGTTGTTTTTGGTCGTGAATATTATTATGCTGAAGGCCGAAGATGAATTATAAACAGTTTGCTTGAAAAGAATAATGGTCTGATAAAACCTGTATAAATAACCACACGTTCGATGCTCACCGCGGTGAGATAGCCTTGGCTGTTCTCCAGCTTCTTCGCAAGTTGAAGAATAGTGGTTGGCCCATCAAACCCGAGGATGACTTCGACGTCTCACTGGCACCTCTGAGTTTACAGGTCTCATGATGTGTGCCTTTGGGCCGGCAGTTCGCTATATTGGGACCACGCCGGTTATATAAACCAACCAACCAACCTTCCCGATAAGGAAGTGGTCGCAACAGGTGTCCTCCGACCCGCAGGCTGCTGTGAAACCGTGAAATTATGATAACAAAACCAGTTAGAAACGTGCAACAGCCTTTCTTAGGCGGCCACTTTTCTCCTACCACCATCTACCATGTCCCTCCTCCTCCTCTGCTGGCTACTCTCCTCCGCCGTAGCGTTCCCCTTCGACTACCTCGGCGAGTCAGCACTGGCGGCTCTGACTGGGGCTCGAGCAAGTACTAACCAACGGAACTTGAAGAGCCCGTCGTCGGAAGTGGGATGGGCAGACCCACGGCTCAACGGTGGTCGATTCCTTGATGTGAGTGAGAAATCCTTCTCAGTGGATCAAAAGCCTGACGTCTGCATAATTGAAAAACGTGCAGTACACGACTAAGAAGTATGGCGAACCACTTAACGTCATCATCTCCGGCTTATCAGACCCGTTCGTTCTCACCGATGCTGGATTTAAGCTCTATGCAAAGTAGGTTTGGGTAGAACGGGTCGAGGATATCCCTGACGTTTTCGTCAAGGTCTCTAGCTTATTCTGAAGAATGTCTCGGGCTGCACATGGGCCAACTGCACGATGCAAATCTCGGCGACGGAGACGGGAGAAAGACGGAGCTCTTCCTCATGCGACAGTACTACTTCCCTGTCTGGGGAACGTGTTGGGAGAGTATAGCAGGTGTGCAGCAGTCCTCCTCGTCCGCCCAATCATATTCACGTTTGATCATAATAGGGGGACACCACTTCCGGGCCTGGAAGCAGAATGGTACTCTGGCAAACACTGGTGCATGGTTCATCGGGTACGCGTTCGGTGTATTGTTCTCCATTCGGGCTATCTGATCTGTTCTCGTTATTCACAGTGCATCGAAAGAGTATGACTCTACGAGAAGCCATAAGATTATTCCCAATGGCTACAACATAGGTCGCGACTGGTTCGTTGACCGTGCTGTTAGAGGCGGAACTTGGAGAGGCAATAGCTGGAAGGCCGAGGTAGAATACCGTGATGACTTGATCGAGGAGGGCAAGAAAGGTCAGTAACAAGGTCTTCAAGTTAGCCCCACTTGACGCTGCTTCATCTCTCTAGGTGTTAATCATGGCATCGCCCAAGATGGACGCATAGCAATCCTTACAGTCGTTCGCCTAGACGCTGAATTTGTAACAGAACAGAATGTCCCTCCATTCCTTATTCTCATAGAAGTAGTCGGTGCGCTTTCGTCCTTGCTGTTTATTTGTTATTTTGGTTTGTCCTATTGTATGTAAAACCCCTGTAAGAGTACACGACCCCCACACGACACGACACCTTACGACTTTGTACATACATTCTTACCACACGCACTCCCTTCGCACATGTTTATCTTTACTACTAGCACATAGTTGTATTTATGCAAGCATTTTGGAACGGACTGTTGTAGCAACTCGAAGCCACCAACATTCTTCGGTGTTTCTCGACGTATTTATAAAGATATATTTCTGGTGTACATAGTTTATGATTTATTTACAGCTACTCTGGTTCGAGTTTTCAAAGGGACGATTTGTCCGAATAATTTGACGCGTTCAGGAGATGAAGACGCGGCGTCGCGCAAACGGGATACGGAAGATAAACACCAGTTACTTAGTTTTGCGTTCACTTAATTGGCTTCTTCACCAGCCATAAGAACGTAGCATAAATATTCTTCAGGAGTCTGGATGAGAGTTTTATACTGCACGGTTCTGCTTGCGTTGACGCGATGGCGAGGAACAGAAGAGCAGGATTGCATACCCGCCTTTATTTGCACTTGCTTGACTTGAACGACCAAATTTTTGGCTTCAGTTGAACACTTCGCTGCTCTCATCCATCTCAATCTCTTCTCTCCAAAAAAACGTCATGCCTTCTTCTGGCAAGGCCAAGGCCAACGATTCCAAGCCCACAAGCACAAAGCACCAAAAATCAAAGAAAGAAAAAGGCAAAGCAAAGTTAACATCAAAACCTCTCGAAAAATCTCCTTCACCACCCAGTGCCAGTAACACTTCCTTCAGAGTCCGAGAGCGACGATGAGGAGGATGAAGATGACGAGGATGACGACGGTGTAGATGAGGAGGGTATGGCGCGTCTGATGAAACTATTGGGCGACGACGGCCTGGACGAATTGGGGCAAGCTCAATTAGAGGCTTTGGCCGGGAATAGCGACGAAGATGAAGAAGGCTCATCTGTCGACGGAGACGAAGGTGGTGAGGAGGATGATTCAGGCTCGGGTGAAGAAAGTGAGGAAAACGAAAAAGGGCTTGTTCTGAGCGATGAAGAGGACGACGAGGACGATGAGGATGAGGATAAGGAAATTGCTGAGGAAGCCGAAGGAGATGAAAAAGACGAAGAGGTTCCACTGGACGAAGTCGATTCCGTGGACGAGGATGCTGTACCTCGCCAAAAAGTCGAGATCGACAACAAAGTACGTTTGCTTGTTTTCAATATTCGTAACAAAATATTCATCGTTTATTAGGTCGCTCTAGATCAAATCCGTGAATCCATTCAATTGGATCCCTCATTACCATGGACCGAGACGCTTGTGCTTTCATATCCTCAGACAATAGATGTTGACGTCAATGATGACCTCAACCGTGAACTTGCTTTGTATGTCTTCATCATACGCCATCACCTATTCTCGAATTATTACCGACTGACTTATTTCAGTTACAAGCAAGCTCTTCATGGAGCCAACGCCGCACGCGTCCTGGCTGCAAAACACAACCTCGCATTCACCCGTCCATCGGACTACTTCGCCGAGATGATCAAAAGCGATGCTCACATGGAACGAATCCGCCAACGCCTGCTGAACGAGACGGCCGGTATCAAAAAGAGCGAAGACAAGAGGAAGGAACGCGAAGGAAAGAAGTTCGGCAAACAAGTCCAGGTCGAGAAGCTCAAGGAGCGCGAAAAGTCGAAGAAGGAGATGGAGGAGAGGCTCAAGGGGCTTAAGAGAAGTATGTTTTACTTTTGTACCCAGTTTTCACACAACGTCCTAATTGCTTTGGGAATCAGAACGAAAAGACATCTTGGACAACCCCAAAGTCAACGACGACGAATTCGACATTGCCGTGGAGGACGCCATCACGGACCGGCCCGCGAAAAGAGGGAAGCCGCGAATGGGGGGCATGCCTCGCTCAGCGCGGGACAAAAAATTCGGCTTCGGTGGTGCCTCACGGCGGTCGAAACAAAACACCAAGGAATCGACAGACGACTTCGATTCTGGTCCTGGCAGAGGTAGAGGCGGGTCTGGGTCGAGAGGCGGAAGAGGTGGCTTCGGGTCGAGAGGTGGTAGAGGAGGTGGTGGGTCGAGAGGTGGTCGAGGAGGGAGTAAGGTCAGTGGTAGGCACGGAAGCAAGCGGCTGGGGAAGTCACGCAGGATGGCGGCAAAGGGTAACTGATAGAACTGCGCTAGTTACACCTGATTCAACGGTACTCTGGTTGTCTTCCTATCATACAATGGAACTTCAGAACGCCTTTCAATGTTTATCTGACAATGCAGGCATGGAGGCGCTTCAGAATCACTGGAATCCAAAATATATTATAACCATTTCGATACAACCTGCTTTCAACTACCACGGATATACATAGCAGGAAACCTATTTCAGATAAACCAAGAAGGACCAGGACCAGGACAAGTATTTAGTTCGTTTCGGCGTCAGTGAATGGAGTCGTCGCAATTCCAACCTGAGTATTGGTAGTGTCGTAAACGCTGTAGAAGCGCTGGAGGAATGCAAATCCGTCTGTCATAAAAAGTCAGATCAAGATCGTCATACTTGAAAGACAACCTACTAATGAAATCGAGGCCAGTGCCGCTGTTGTTTCCCAAGTCGGCAGTGATCAAATAAATCTTGCCTTCCTCTCCACCAGACAGCGTTCTGGGAACGAGGCCAAATTTGAGCGTTGGGGGTGAATTCAAAGGTTGTCTGGATGGTAAAGGCATTATTATCAAAGCCAATCTTCTGAAAGGCTCGTCATGAACTTACGCCACCGATGCTGAAGAACAAGCTCTTCATTTTTTCAAATTGAGCTTCCGTGACAGTCAAAAGGCCAGTCGTTCTACATAATTTGAATTAAGGACACAAGCGAAGATTCATTGAATTCATTTCGCTTACTGATCCAATTTGGCACCTGTAGCCTTCTCGTACGCTTTGAAGGCGTCAGTCGCAATGAGGAGCAAGGTGGTTCCGGTATCGACAATCCCAGAGGACTGCAAAATCGGCTCAGAGTCCTCTCCGTAAGAGAGCGTCTGGTCGATTCCCCAGTAGTTGCTCGCCGGAGATGTACTAGTAATCGGCACGAAGGTGACATCACCTGTGGTCTTGGAGGTGTCGACTGAGCCGAAGGTGAAGCTCGCCATTGACGGCTCCTTCGGTGGTGGTGGGTTCGTATGAGATTCCGATGGACTCAGTGTGGATCAGTTTTTCGGCAATAAATTATCGGTCACGGTGGGGACGTTGGGGGTGTTGGATACAGTCCCTGGTTAAGTGGAGTATGAATGGATGAAGTGAATTGTGTTGGTTAATAACATACCTTCAGTCAGATCGACAGGACCAATGCTGATATTAAAATCGATCAAATCATGTCCAAACTTTATCAGCTATGACATACCCAAGAATACCGTCGACGTCACTAAATCCAGTGGCCTTAGAGGCGACTCCGATAGACTGGGTCTTGATGACGAGAGAGCCGCCCAAAGAAACTTGATCTATGACTGCAAGGAGATCTATCAGCGCCAAGCCCCTTTTCTAAATAAGAAATGTGGCGCATACATTCTGTTCCTGAAAAGGACCCAGAGCCGTAGGTTACGTTCTGGTGAACAAATTCAGTAAGGTCGGAGGAAAGGAAATAACGGTACATACGACGGTGTTACGAGTGCTCTTGCTGGTGGACGTCTGCTTGTAGGCCTTGCCGGCACCAACCCAGCTAGTACATTTCGTGAGTACAGAAACATTTGGCACATAGAAAACCTACGTGTTGGAGCTACCTAAACGGTGCGTTAGCGCAGGGAGCTTTTACATAACGGAACAGTGAAATTACCTGTATCGATCAACAAGGTGTATTGAGTGGCAGGGCTCCCTACGCCAACAGACATCGTGTAGGTCACACCTGAACAAAACGTTGTATTGGTACATGTGCGTGGATGTAGGAGAGGATGTTACGAACCAGCATCAGTCACGTCAATGGAATCATTTGCAGCGGCTGGGTCCCCGGCGGGAGGAACTGGCTGGGGTTGGGGCTGACTGGGGTGGGTAGGGGCTTTGGCCTCGTCGCCACCAGTGTCACCATGTGAGTGATGGGCGTGGTGATGACTCTTCGACGCGGCGGCTAGCTTCCGTCCTAGGGGCCCATGCGGATGCAAGCCCTGAACGAGCTTCTGCGCCCTAGCTTTGTCGTGAGCAAGGATGCGCTTCGCGCCTTGTTTGATGTGGGTGTGGAAGGGGATGGATTGACAATGACATGTGCGTGCGACATACTGACTTTCGGTAAGATAAAAGCGTTGGAAGATAGCAGCTAGAAAGTTGATTGGGGTGTTGCGGTAAAAGAGCCCATCCTGGGAGGCGCTTTATACTGTTTTTGAGGCGGTTTTCGTGACTGGGGCAGATGCATATTGAGTTCATGTCAAAACCGCAGAGGGTTTATTTTAGGACGAACGAATGGAAGTTGTGTTCTATAATTACCATTGCATTGTTTGTGAGTTTTCTTCGTCGGTCAAGCGTACTGCCACGTTCGTGGAGATTGTCGGGCGTAGCAAAGCGCGGTCCCAAGTCATAGATAAGCATGTTAATCTGTTGAGGTTCAAAAAATATCCTTCCAATGCAGTGTTGGTTTTCGCAGTGACAGATATAAAAAAGAGTTTCGACCGCTAAGGCCAATTTGTCCGAGTGCGTCTGTGACAAAGAACATTGCGTACGTCAGATATTCCAACTGATACCTCAGGAGCGTAGATAGCAAAAGTAGAGCCTTGCGTCATAGATCAATGGAGGGGGCTATCTGGGCTCCAACTGACGACGTTCTCAATAGGACTGGAGAGTTTTGACGTATGTTAATCTGAAAGGTCCAGCTTCAACGAGATTCGGAAGATCAAGTACAGGGATTCCCATTGGGCAATTGACGGAGGTTTGACTAGACCGACGAAGAATGTCATGAGCTAGCGGTTTGACATCAGCCATTTTGATTGTCGTGTAGATAACCAGAAATCTGGAATCAAACTCAAATAATTAGAGTCCGAAGCCATGCGGTACCAGAGGTTAGACGTGTCCAAAGGCAGAGTAGACAGAGGCGAAGTGGGAGCGAAATCGGAGCGAAAGCGATGCCAAATGCAAGTGAAAGTATGCTTGACTGACCAAAATAAATAAAATCGCGAAAGGTTCGAGCTTCCTGACAGTGTCCCAACCCAAACCCTCACCGGATACCCCAGTACTGCATAGATTTATATGTCGTCAAAAGGTGTCATGAATCTTCTACACCTTTAAAAGACGGTTTTCATATACGCGAAATTCTTCCCGTCCGTTCTTCAGACTCCAGTACTGTTTAGTCGAAATTGCGGCTGCAATGTGTTGCCATTCGTGGGCTGCTACTTGAATCGCAAAGTTTCGTCATAGTGGTGCCACAACTTTCATGAAAGCGGAGAAAGGCAATGAAAAATGCCTTACTGACGAACCGCAACCGACCCAATTTTGCCACTGCAGGTCAGTAGAAAATCAAATCGGTGGCATTGAAACTCGGAGCCGGAGACCAGGGGGCAATACCAGAGAAGCTAGGACGATTCAATGGCATAGAAATGGAGTGCTGTTGAACAGAACTCAACCTGCATAAATTCCCACGCATTCTGGGGGACAGGATTATGGCAGTCGACGTCGACCTTTTGTCGCCCTTTGATTCCTTCTTGTCCACCTCTGCAGCTGCTGTCTGTACTCTTGAGATGCTATCAAAGACATCGACCATGATTAATCCATGATTTGTTATCCTGGGATAACGTGTCAACCAAAAAGCGGCCGGTCCGAACCTGGGGTCCGTTCGTTTCAAAGACGAGGACGGTCAGGACCCGTTTCAGGGCGACATTTCAGAGATGGACGCCCATATACACAACTGTAACACCGCAACTCTATTGTATTTGCCCAATTGTTCAGGTTTTCCTGGAATTGCTTCACCAGCTGACCGATTTCTTGATTCCAGACCAATTTCCGTGTCCGAACGGCCGGCGGAACCTCTTCGCGTGGTTATCTGTCATTTGTTCAGGACAGATTGTCAAAAAGTAACGTAAGGACATAAAACTCCAGTTTTAGGAAGAAGCGGTGAGAGCCCCGCTTCCCCCACAACCGCTTCGCCATCACACACGATGCTCGTCTTCTCCGATGAAGACTCAAGGCAGGCAAGGAAGTTTGCGAAAATAAGCTCAATCTTATCGCTCTGCTCATATGCGCTAGTCTTGCTCCTTTTCGTTTTCTCTCTCTTGCTCTTTTTGCGAGCGCCTCCGGACCCTTCCAAGCGCATGAGGCGATTCCTCTTGTTTTTCTTGGTGGCCATGTTTTTCGTCAGCACTGTTTCGACGGTCTCTGCCCTGGTTTTGAATTTCGCCTACTCGACTGTCAGCTTCCTTTCGTTTCCAACACTCGTCAACCAAAATTTCTGCAAGCTCAGCGATTGCGGCGGAATACGAATACTGGGAAATTGCTGTGTGACACTTGCGATTTGGGCAGCGGACGGATTCATGGTAAGTCCTAATTTTGTTCTGATGTCAACCCACTGATGATTGTTAGATCTGGAGATGTACTGTTTTGTACAACGGGATATCAGATATTCGCCGACTCGTTCTTCTAGTCTTCTGTTTCGTCATTGGAGTCCTTTCTTTCGGTAAGTTATCTTCATCATCCAGTTTTCTTAAGTAATTGACCTCCATAGCCGTCGGTCTGGTGTATACAATCCCACAAACCAGGACAGACGTGACGTTGACGCTGTTTTCGTCCATCACTCTCTTTATCAACGTCGGAATTACGAGCCTAATCGTCGGTCGTCTTTTATATCACCGACACTATTTAAGAGAGGCGTTTGGATCTGGCCACGGAGCGGCGTATTTGAGGGTCATCGCGATGTGTGTTGAATCGGCGACTCTAGTTGTTGCTTTCAATGTGGCCCTTATTGTCCTGCTATTTCAAAAGAAGAACAACTCTTCTCTTATCCTACTCCAGATGATGGTCCAAGTTTATGTGAGTGCCATATCGATGTGACTCGCGGATGGTGTTAATGCAATTTTAGGTCATATCACCATTTTTGATCATCTCCAAAGTAGCTCATGACAGAGTTTACCGACCGAGAACAACCCATTCTCAAAGTCAAATCGCTCAAGAAATCGTTAATCGGGACCTGAAAACGTTAGAGTTCGCCAGTGAACCGTCAACACCGTCATCGATGACCGCTTCCGAAAACGGCCCATAGGTCATGTTATACCGCAATAATTCTTTAGCGCACGGCTTATTCGAATGGGATCACATCGCATATTTGATTAAGCTTGTAATTATAGGACTCGAAGGGCTGTGCAGTCGATATACAGGACGCGAGACATGCCAGTAGAGGGCCAGAAACAAGCAGTCCTTTCGACAATGTTGTACATTTTGATGTAACAATAGGAAGTCTGCCCGCAGAATATCTGTACAAAATTTAAACTTATATGTATATAATAATACAATAGTTATCGTTCAAGTGGTCTGACTACTCGAAGAAGTCCATAGCGCCGATATCTGCAAAGTTCCATGATCGGTCGCTTTCTGACAAGCCGTACCATGGGGAGAAGACATCAGCATACTTGGAGTTATCGAAAAACGGTGAAAAATATGTCAGACACAACTCAATTTCCACCCCAACCTCTGAGGCCCGTCGATAAATCTCCTCTTTGATATCCTTGTCTTTCGGCCGGTCAAAATTTACCTTGACGGTCTTCAAAGTGCTGACTTCCTTTCGTGCTGGGTCACCGAGACGGCTTAGAATAAATTTCTGGAGGATTTCGTCGGAGAAGTTGGTGCCCACATAGGCTTCGAATACCTCTAATCTCGGAAGTAAAACCTCTTTGCCCCATATTGCAGCGTCCATACTGGAGTCCTCTTCGACTATCAAAAGATCTAACTTGAAATTCCCCGACCCCAAATAATATCCGTTGTCAAATGATATACCCCCAGGTGAGCGTTGGCCGAGTATTAGATGAGTAAGTTGGTTTGCAAGTCGGAAGGAAAAGAGTATGTCCTGAGCGTTGAGAATGCGCGGGTCAATAGAGAGTTTCTTTAACTTGTCACACCTTTCGAGTAGGGGGAGAATGGGGGATGAAGATAACGGTTCTTGGTCTTGGCCTGTTACCGAAAATGGGAAGCGGTGGTGTTTTTGATAACTGAATGAAGTTAACATGGGGGCATTGAGGCGCCTGTAGAACAGCGTCATCAAGTCTGTCCCCCCAACATGTACAGAAAGAGAGCGCAGGCGTGGAAGTGAGAGTACTTCATCAGGACCGATGTACACATCATGACCATCTGAGATGACCAATTTACAATGTTCGAGATTTTGGCCGTGTTGGAGCACAAGAACAGCTTCGGCATTGCTAATACCCGAATTGAAGGAGAGGTTAGTGAGATTCTCCCATGTTTTGGGGATGCTCTTGGAATCAAACTTCACGACGGTGCTGGTAAAGAGTGAGACGCTCCGGAGTCCTGGTGCATGGAGCAAGAGAAGAGATCGAGTGAGTTCAGACCCATAGAGGGCGGTCCTATGAACAAAGTTTATCCTCAATGACCGGAGCATCGGTACCATGTCGAGAGAGCCTATTCTTTTCTGGAAAATGTCGTAGATCTCGTAAGGCATGGATAGTTCTACATCCCTGAAACGGTGTGAGAAGGAGATGATAGTATTGATTAGCTGTATCAATGGGTTTGCATGGCCCATTTCATCCTCTAGAGTACGGTCTACCCCCGCAAAATGACTGAGCGATATTGATAGGGGGCAGGAACCAGAGCGAGATAACCAAACGTCGGCGAGATGGCACCGCGCTCGCATTGTCCTGGCGTACTTTTCCACTTGACGTTGTCGATCTCCAGCACCGTTCATGCCTGGGGAATAAGTAGGGGAATAATAACCGTCCGTGGAATAGTAAAGAAAGGGGATGTGGATTTTCGACCAGATGCGATGTGAGGATAGGGCGATGGATCGCCATGAATGGCAGATGCGGGTGAGGAGTAAAGGCGCCTCTGTGATGCTCATAATGGGATTTCGATGAGTAGGCAGACAATGATAAAATATAAGGTGTAGAATATCGATTGGGATTCGACGGATCGGAGAGATGATGATGGTATATTCCTGTATTGAATCCTGTATGGCCTGATACTCCGCTTCCAGCTCGGCCAAGGTCTTGTTCAGAAGTTCTTCCTCTTCATCTTTACTTCTGAGTTCCTGCAATGGAATTGAAATCAGTTCCTTGGCCTCTTGCACAACTCCTTCTGGAGGAATATCGTTGTTTTCTAAGAACCCAGTAAGAGGAGGTCGCATATTTGTTGTCGAAGGAACCTCAGGCCTGAGGTCGGCCTAAATTTCTTGTTCAGCTATGAGGTTAAGGACAACATACCAGGTATTCTTGGGTAAGTAGTCGTGGTTGAAGTGACCCGGGATAGCAAGTCCACAGGCGACTTAGTTCGACTCATCAGTTCTCCGGCTTACATAAACCACTGACTGAATCAAGGTAATCCCGGGCCAGTGCCTCTCACTTCAACACTTCGATGAAGCAAGAAACTCTTGTAAACCTGCCAACTGAGCTCCTTTGTTCCATCTTCTACCTGCTAGATTCCGACGACCTCCTAAATGTTGCAATGTCCTGTCACCGACTCAACTTGGTCGCCATACCAGTCTTCATGGAAAGAGAAGGCAGCCCGAACCACCGAACATCCAGTGTCGTGAACCCTAGTGGTAGATATGCAGACGAAATAACAGCCTTAAATATCGACTTTTCCCTGATTCACTTGAAAGAGTTCTATTGTATTTTGGTTTCCGATTTGACGTGGAATCTTCGTCGAATCATCCGTTTCATTTCTCGACTTTCTTCAATTGGGTCCATCTCCCTTGTTATTGACTCATGGGACAGTCGATGGTCTCTCCAGTCTGACGTCGTGCAGAAAATTGTAGTCGCGGTCTTAGACTTGGTGGAGACCGCTATCTCAAAGGCCTGTACCTCCTTCCAAATAATACACTACCACCCAGCTCCCATAGAAACGGATTACCTATTTGAAATCATGTCCGACTCGAAGAAACCAAGAATGGAGAAACTTGGAAGATTTTTTATGAAGACTCTCTCTTTAACTCGGCCAGACTACCCAAAGCTAAAGGGTAAGGAATGGGGGCACCGCCTGATAAGGCAAACACCCGCCCTTTTTTCGATTTCAACACTTCCTTACACACCAAGCTAACCAAGCTCGACCTCTCATCCGACGTCCTTCTTATGCCTCCCTACTCTACATGGACTTTTGCCGTCATGAAATGTTCACCCATAGAAATTCTGTTATTGAGGTTACCAGACTCAATAACTGAAGAAGAATACCAACACCACTTGTTCCCAATGATTGTCACCTCCCTTCCAAAGCTTCGAGAAATAAAATTGGCTCTTCTAGGCAAGGGGGTTCGAAAAATATAAAAAAGGACATGGGGTTCCGATTTTTTTTTAGTGGACTTTTGGTGAACCAACCAGCCAACGTAATCAGGCACGCATCTATATTAGGAAGTATGATGTCATCAGCGTGCAATATTTCCTCCGCATCCTCCCCTTGACGTCACACAAGCCTCGCAAACCCAATTTCTCTTTCATTTTCGCCGTTACTGCCCCTCTTAACCTATGTGTCTTTGCATGTCTTTGTTGTGCGGCGGTTTGATGTTCTCGAAACCCGCCGTCCAATATTTATTTCACTTTCAACTTGAATTACTGGTTAGGGGCGTCCACCGCGCCATAATGGCGTACAGCCGTAAGGCTATGGGCACTCTACAGCGACAGCGATGCTGTTACCGTACCGTAAGTCAGTTTTTTAAACGCTCAACAGTCCGGCACGGTCAAAAAACGGCCGTCTACGGCCATATTTACCGTTAATGTGTTTTTGGGAGCTTTATGACAGAAAATTCACTGCCTTAGTTTTCTTCTGTCGCTCTATTTACCTACTACATGGTCTGGAGTATATTGAATATCCAATATAGGTTTTACAGTAAATTTTGACAGTTATTTGAGCCGTTTTTACAGTAAAAATAGGAAGGTCCAAAAATTTTTTAGCGGCCTGACCGCTGAACCAACCACCCGACCCCGTGTCCGGTATAAAGATCCCGAGAACCCCTTGCTTCTAGGCATCCAATTTCTGTCCACCGTTGCAGAGAGTTTATCTCAGCTCCCGTTCCTACAAACGATAACCCTAGGAATGTCATTCCTTGCTATGCCCTCAACCTCATTACCGATGACACATATAACTCTCCTTCACCTTACCTCCTTCACGGGTTCCTCGGACCAAGCAGCCTATTTATTCGGGCGTTCTGGATTTTCTTGTCCCAACTTGACATTTCTCAATATCATCGTCGACACACATTTTCATCCCGAGTTTGACAATAAATTGCTAGGGGATCATCTTGCTACCCTTAACGCTCGTTTTCATGAAACTGGCATTGAACCCTGCATCAGTGTCTGCCTCGCTAATGAAGGGGAACTGCCAAGTGACTCTGCAGACATGGGTACTGAACGATATGAACATCTTTCCAAGGTATCTCGCCTGACGCTCGAATTACCTTCTGTCTTTGGTGACAGCCTAACGGAGGCTGAGGTGATCAATTATGCAACGGCCTGGTTGAGAGTCTTCCAGGGCGTAACGCATCTCACTCTTCTCCATCGTCGTGCAGAGACCGTTCCTTTGATCCCAAAAAGGAGTCATTCTGCTATCTTATCCGCCATAAATTCAAGACGCCAAGCCCTCACCTCATTCAATTTGGCTGATCTGCCCAACAAGTTCCACTATCATTGGTCAAATGCTCGCGATGATTGGCAGCGAGGAACCGATTCGATCCCGACAACGACAAACTTTGACCACAAATCTGTGGAACCCACTGTGTGTTCCCACTTCTGACATTGGAGGGTAAGGTAGACCGCAATTATATGTCTCTGATAAACTTTGATCTGGATTTTAACGAAACGATTTACATTCTCGAAAGATTCCGCTTGCCATAGGCTGTGCTGGACTCATCCAACAACTTCTACTTTGTTGGCCTGAATTTGTTTACCATTCATAAGTTATAACTATCTCTGCCGCTCTCAAAATCTCTCTTGCGGGTCAGGAGTCAATTAAATCTACAGTAAAGACCCTCGACAAGTCTTTGTGTGGTAAGTCTGTAATTTAATTCTGTTCTCCTCGACATCTATTGGTGCTATGACCCTGTTTCCTATAGAATGTCCTTACATTGGCGTTAGATAGGTGGAATAATGCAAACCGTATCGACAACACGGGAGTCATCACCCACCCAGTGGCCCATAGTCGACAATTTTGAAAATGGCTCAAATGATATCCGACAGGGTCTTCCTCTAGATCCTGCTTCATATACCACGAAATCCAAAATCGCGAAGGGCCGTTTGTACGAATTGTAACCATCTTATTATGAACTAAATTTCATGATGAATGTCGATCCAATACTTATTCACCTTTTGCTGATGATAACTGCCAAAAGTCATGTCGAACCTTTAAATTGAACCTGAACACAAATAGGACGTTGAGTGCGCGGGCGATACTTACACTGAGAGCTCAAAAGATAGCCTCCATATTTTTGAGGATTCGAATATCGTGAGCTGCCGATGTCTTCGTTTGACTTGACTAGTTGGTAGGGCAGCCTTGGCTGCGTCGCTCAGGCTTCGTATTCCAAGCTGCAACCCTGTAAAAGTGCCCTTGCTGTATGCACTGTTATAAGATCTTGAATAGTGTTCCTTGAGGTTTCTTTTGCGACCTCTTGAATTGGTAAAAGGATCCACAGGGTAGTTGACACTGGTTGTTCCGAGTCCTAGAAAGCGATGTCGAGGTCTCCTACGAGCCATGGCCAAAAACAGACATGTACCCATTGTACACAGTCCGCAGTTTTAGAGATTGCCTAGTGTTTTATGATCCGCCTATTCTCAAAACTGAAGTGCATCGATGTTTTTCAAAACTGAAGCCCAGGCCCCGGTGGCTTCAGGCTTCCTGTAGTCCGCTCTCGCTGTCAAGATATTTCGGGATGAAAGTTGTCAGCTGAGTACCTGGGGGTTGGGGTATGCCAATCTAAGAATGGAATGAGGAGACTGCCATTGTCAGCCAGGCCGAAACGTGACGGGAAGGGACAAGGTACGATGTGCGAAAATTGCAGATGAGGATTGTCGCAGTTGCTTCCGACACTCATGGCCGACGATACAGCAGACGCCGACGCTGCCGCTAGCATCAACAGGAAACCGCCAGCGTTGTCCATTTCATTTCCGTCGGAGGGCCATGCTCGTCGTCAGTCAACAATGAGCTCTGGGAGCTCCGATAGTGACGACGAAGCGTTTTCCGCTCTGTCAGCACTCGATTCGTCCGCCGCGCTTATCCTCGTGGACGACCAAGATGAGCCAACAAGTCCTTTCGACTTCACGGAAGATGAGGATGAAAGAGACGACGACGACGACCTCGTTAGCCCAATGTTCGAAGTTCGGAGGTCGGTTGTTTTCCCACCACTTCCTCCGTCGCTGGTATTTCTTTTCCTGCTAGCACCCTTTCTCAAGCTTGGTGCTCTGGAACTACCAAATTCTCAACTACCTCTTAAATATGGTCTTCCCGCTCTGCTTTTATCAGCCCTCGGCTCAGCGTTTGCAAGACAAATATGGTACATGCTTGCTCGATACCTTCGGAAAGCCGATATGACCGACATCTTACTCGAAACATTCGCAAAAGGAAGGGGCAAAGAACGTCGACGAGCTGTTATACGAATTCTTGTTCGGCTGGGTACTGGGACAATTAGCGTGATGCTAGCCATAACATACTTGCGTTGTGAGTATAGCTTTCAATGGCCTTCTCACTTTTATTTATTCATGGTACAGATTCAATGTACATCCTACGTCCATTATTGACTGAGAAACACCACCCTGTGCTGTCCTACCTTGCATCCACTCTGTCTGTCGGTCTCTTGGTCGCCTATCTCTCCTTCGCTAGATCACTCAATTCAAGAAGGATTGTTTATGCTACCTGGCTCTCCTTCGCCACGTATTTCGCTTGGTTAGGCTGCACCTTCTATGCCCACTCTCATGGCCTTCTTGAATCAAGCACGGGTTGGTTAGGGTCTGGATCTAGCTGGCAAGGTTTAGGTATTTTATAAATAGTTTATTTAACATGAAGGTTCACTAACAATATTTCAGCAACGACCGCTTTTACTCTGTGTTCTTCTTCGACATTGCCTCTCTACACGTCTTTGAAAATCACCTCCCATCCAGTTTCAACTGGCAAATCCCCTCGGTCCCGTTCCTTCCGGATTCTCTCCTTTCTATCCGTCTCCATTGCCGTCCTATTTCTCCTCCCATCGGTAATCTTTGCCGCTTTCCCCAACCATCCAAGCGTGGTAAGTTTTCTTTCTCCCCCGAATTCTCCGTCTCCTGTGTTCATTCGATTCAGTCCTTTACGTCTTCCTCTCAACAGACTGTTCCTGCTCCGGATAATTCAACATCCACTATTGATGCAATTCTGGGTTCTGTTCCTCCCGTTCCCATATCGTTGAATGGGTCTCATGTCCCTATTCTTCACTCTGTTCCGTCAATATCCTTGCCACCTGACATTGCCCTTCCAATCATCCAAATTTCTACTGTCCGTCGTATTCTCGCCGCGTCCACCATTCTCCTCGGCATCCCTTCGGTCATTCTCACCACCCCACCGTTCGTCATACCTTCACTCCGTTCCGCCAAATTCAATGTTTCTCGGGTGTTTACAATCTTCATTATTCTCGCACTCTCTATGATCCCACCCCGCACAATACCCTCGGCTGAGAACGACAACACGGAAGAACCACAAGACAACTACTACCTCAATTCTTCAAGCATCACCATGGTGTTGACAATTGTCTTGCTTCTCACGACGCTCCTCAGCACATTTTTTGTGCCCTCATTTCTGCACGTCCTCACCCATTTCTTCAAGCGCCCACTGGCCATCATTGCGCCCCCTCGTACACCCCTCCTTCACACGCCGTCTGCATCGACTGAATTCGGTGATACCCAAGCAGCACGGGATTCAAGTCCGCGGGCGGTTTACGATGACTTGCTACAGAGAAAAGAGCGGGCCTTACAGAAAAAGCAATTCAGGAAACGCATTATCTGGGATATTGGTGTCTGGTTGCTCCTTGGAGCTAGTTCTGTGAGTGTGGGATATCTTGCTGGGAGTTTTGCCGGTGTGTTGTAGGTTTTGGCTGATTAGAAGTGTAACATGAGGACGAGGCATCCCTCCTCTTGTACATCACCAACTATGATTCATTACGGCTGGACCGCGTATATAGGATTGTCTTTGACGATATGGAGGTCGCCTTGGAGCGTGGAGGAAGTACAGACCACAAGGAACGGACATATCTACGGACTTCTACTGCCCTTACATCTGTTATCTACATTCATTTATTCCTGCGACCAGGCCAATCATCATGCGGAGAGCTAGGGTACATAATTGAATCGGGTATCACTGTACTACTACATCTACAATTCTATGAGTTTCTATGCGGCACGCTCTGCGTCCGCCAGATCCAATACGCCGGCCAATTGTAGCGGGTGATGGTTATTACGCGGGCATCGGGGATGGACAACGAACCCACTAAGTACATGTCCTGTCTGATATCCTAGTGTCATGGGAGAATATATCTTGGAATTTCCACCGTGCCGGATAGCATCCCTGGCAGAGGGCTAGCGGTGTCAACTCGACC
This sequence comes from Galerina sulciceps, assembly GCA_023014345.1. Classification (NCBI taxonomy): domain Eukaryota; kingdom Fungi; phylum Basidiomycota; class Agaricomycetes; order Agaricales; family Galerinaceae; genus Galerina; species Galerina sulciceps. The sequence goes on along the minus strand of JAEDXJ010000002.1, from coordinate 1,087,344 downwards.
ATTTTTCGTGTGGCGTCTCTGAGGTGTTCGGAGAGTCTTCGCAAAAGGATTCGTCGATTTGAGTCAATGTCATCGGCGTCACGACGCTGCTGTTGGTGGGTTGACTGGAGCTTGAGGGTGTTTCTTGTCTCTCGGTAGGGCTTTCATCCACGCGATTCTGGATTTCCTGTGGCGGAATAGCAGTTGGTGGATTAGGTTCGATCTTCTCCCTGGGCTGAGGTTCTGGAGCCTCTAGATCGTATACCCGGTGGAAGATGCGATAGAAGAACATGGTTACGACCACTGTATTGCAAACAATAAGCGCCGTCGTGCTCTGTAAATGTCCAGTCAGATAAGGTATGACGAAAGCAGGGTTGGTGTAAATAGCGAATGAGATAATGGTTCGGTCCCGAAGTCAAGGTGGGGAGGGAGAAGGGCAACCAAAGTATGGGAAGGATGTGCTCACCTCGATCTGAGCTATCATTAGCCTGAGTACGACGATATCGGGTCCAAGATCCATTCGACCATACCAAAAAATGCAAACTATGATGGCGGAAAATAGAGTAAGAACGCTCGCAGAAAAGGCTGCCACTATCAGTCGGCGCTGGTTCTTGGGCATCTTGATTTTCCGCAGCATGAAGCTAGGAGCGACAAAGAGGAGGAGATCAGCAATAAGGTCGGCTGTATTGAGGAATTAAACATGTGTATGGAAATATAGAAGGAAGCTACTCACCAGTGAAGTTAACGATTCCTGCCCCGGGGATCTGATTAGGGCCTCTCAAACAGTTGCTCGGGTCAATTTGATCCCATGGACGACCATCCCCTTGACAAAGTACTGTGGTAAGGCTCACTGAAAGGCAGTAGAAGAGGAAATAAAGTCCAGAGAGAGATAGGGATATTCTTCTAGCAAGATGACCCGGAGGGAAGATGCGAGCGAGGGACAGAGTTAGACTAATCCGAGAGAACCTGGTGGGCACGACTGTCATTGTAGGATATCTCAGTAAAATATTGGAGACGCACCAAATGACCGTAAAATTCAGGACGAACATAAAGAAGAAAGATAGCATAAACTTCGTTATATGCCAATATGTTTTATAAGCTAGAAGAGAAAAGGCACTTAAACACTTTTGCGAGGGTAAGCCAGACCATTAACTCACTCTTTGTTTCAAGCGATACCCAGAAGGTGACCACGTAGATGCAATCAAAGACAAAAGGAATGATGGCGATGTAGTCATCGTACCACAGCTGTCCTTTACGAGCGCGGTGACCAACGCGGAAAAGAGTAGAGATGATTGCCAGACAATGAAATATCGTAATTACAACTTGAAAAATAAGTGAGCCAAAGAACGCGCTGGAGGATCAAGGGTACACCTACTAGACCAGGCTAAGGTAGATTGTCGGTGTAGCATCTCGTTTGTGGGTCTCGTCTGTGAGGCGTTGGCAGTGTCCTGGAACTTGAAATAACCGACTCGGAATGAAATGAAGAACAATCGATGGCCAAACTCAGGAAGGGAGGTTAGGCCGATGGAGGATCTTCAGCATCATTAAAGAGAGAGAGTAGGTCAGCATGTCAGTCAGTCAAACTTCAGTCACTGAGCCTGAAAATTCACAACTGAAAGAAGAAAGTTAAAAACAGACATGTCAAAATGACTGTGGGACTGGAAGCCAATAGGCTGGGTCCGGAGACCGGGGTTAATTTGGACGGGTCAACCGAGTACAACGTCCGAAAACCAGAAGAAACCTCCCAAAACTTTGTCCAGTGATAAGCTTTTAAGAAATCTATTGCCCTGTAAATACGTGTTCATGGTATCCAGCAGTTACCTAGCACCGCAGTCCTTTTCATGAGAAAATCTTCATTTTAAGTTCAAGCAGAGTTAGAGAACTTAGAATGGCATCAGCTTTCTCCTCAATGACGAGGACAAGGGTCGAAAAAATATTAAATGATGTTCCGATTCGGTCGTCTTTCTACCGGGGACGTTATCTAGATTTTACTCGCGTAAGTTCATCACTATAAGTGTAAGGAGATAATCGACCTACATAGTTACTCAGAGGAAACATCCCTTTTAAAAGTGTTGAAGGACATCTGTGGCAGCTCCAGATGATGATTACGAGGACCCCGGTGTTTGAACGAATGCTGAGATGCAACTAGTTCTTGAGAAATCAAAATGTATCCCAGCGCTCTGAAGGTGTAATCGATGTCGTGGTGGAAGGCATTCAGGCGTAAACTATTCCAACCGACATGGAAATAGCCAACCCACAATATTGCATGAGTCGCACTGTTGCTCCTGCGCGACCACCAAGGATGATTTTCTTGTTTCGCGCTACGCTTGGGACCTTTCAATATTTTTCAACTTGTATTTCCGTTTTAGAAGTGCGGAAGGAAGTCCACTCAGTTGATATCTAGCAGTACACTGGGAGGCAGTTTCCTCAACGAGTAAAACGCCTGGAATAGAAGGATCAACCGCGCCGGTATGTAGAGCAGTATCGACATTCCGATAAGCAGAAAAACATAGATCTCAATCGCTCTAGAGATCGGAATGAATTCGATAGGGCTCTTGCTATCAAGGAGCTTGTCCGCTTCATCCACCCCTCCCAGCGCTTCAATGATGCAAAGAAAGATGGATGATGCAAATGGTGTGATGGTTATGAATAGAGAGAGAATGCGCCACATCTTCTGCTCCGTGTGCGTAGGAAATTGGAAGTCCCATGCAATGCAATGCAATGCGCCGAAAGCTGTCCCAAAGACTCCAAACAACAGCATCATGAGGCTTGTTCGAGAACGCGATAAGGAGGGAGAGTAGAACACGGGGACCTTGTTACTCCCAGGTTTCACAAATATTGAGTTGGAATCAGATGCACCCATAAGGTCATCGATGTTCTGGAGGAAATCAAAAGTAAGAGAGCAGGGGACGACGATGGGCCACTTAAAGAGAAGTACGAATGCGATATTGTGATTGCGCAGGTCCTGGCGCATGCGTATTTTGACATAGTCAATTTGCCGCTCGACTTGTCGAGTCAGCCTCTTCACCCGTTTTCGGAAGGAAATCCATAATCTGGGCAACAGAGGATGATCCAGTTGTGGCTTCATGTAATGAGGGTTAGTATCCTTGACCAGTCAATAGGACACATACCGCTTCTTCATTTTGAATCCCAGAAATCTCTTCCAGGACATCTGCGATACCCTTAGAGACCAAATCGATATCTGTCATTCCACCTGTCCTTTGCAGCTCCCGTTTATGCATAAAATCCGACGACGGCTTCAGATGAATGGGAACGCGAACTTGGACGCTCAGAGGTTTGTACCACCAAAAGTAGTACATTGCCGCGTTCAGGCTGGCAAACGCTGATGTCAGAAGTTCAAGCTCGGTGAGAGCGAGCCCGAGGACACCACGACCAATGGATTGAACAATAAACCATAGGACTTGAATGACAACCAGCCCTTTTGTGAGGTGGTCGCCTTTGCTTTTGTCTTCTATCTCTTCGCGTGTCAGTGAAGGAAATTCGATTTCTTCTTTCGTGACTAATTCTTTGAGCAATTCAACGGAGACGGTTCCAAGGTCCTCGTCGCCTTTGAAGAGAACAAAGCCACCCATGATGAGAAAAAAACCATGAGTCATGCCCCACCCCCGGTCTGTCAGAAGCGAAGTGAGTATATAGCCTTTTGATTTAGGTTAAAGGCAATAATTGCTGATTTACCCTTATATTCTCTAGAAATCTCGCGGGCCGCAAGCCACTGTCGTATGGACCACGTTAACGTCAGCTCCGGTCCTATGAGTCCCCAAAACATGGATTGAAATCCCCGTAAAGTCGTTCTCCACTTCCTCTCTCCCGGTGGTGGAAGGTTCGGGTGAATGGTCACCCAGGTGCAGATGAATATCGTGACCAGGCAGCTCCAAATGACGCCTGCGAGAGACCTTGTATTGGGACATGTGCACTGTGCATCTGGTTCAGCATCTTGTAGTTTGAGCCCTTGAAGCGAGATCCAATTCTCGTGTGTGGTTGCTGATGTACTGTAGGACAGAACGACAGAAACTAGACTGAGCAGAAAAAGAAACATGCCCACAACAGGAAATTGGGAGGTCCCGTCGTGCATCGACTTGCACGGTGGCACAGGCGATAGACTGTGTATGGTGTGAGCTCGCGGACCACGGTGACTGCGTTGCTCAAAGTCGTAATGAGTCAAAGCTTCTTGTTCTAATGACAGGTGATATGGTCACACGGTCAACCTTGTAACTTGAAGTAATCTCAAAGTAATCTGCTTCAATTCTGCTTATTCCAGTGTTTTAAAAATGCGGAAGGAAGTCCCCCCAATCAATATCTAGTAATGCACCTGGAGGTAGTTTCCTCAACGAGTAAAATGCTTGGAATAAGAGGATCAATCGAGCTGGTATGTAGAGAAGCATCGCCATTGCAACAAGCAAAAGAATAACGATCAGAATCGCGTTAGATAGCGATACGGATTGAAGAGGGCTTTCGCTTTCAAGAAACTTCTCCAACTCTTCCGCCCTTCCCAGTCCTTCAGTGGTGCAAAAAACGACACATGTTGCTAGCGGTGTGATAGCGATGAAAAGTGAGAGAATGCGCCATATTTTCTGTTCCGTATGCGTAGGGAATTGAAAGTCCCAAGCAATGCAGTGCAAGGCGCCGAAAACCGTCCCAAACACCCCAAACAACAGCATTATGAGGTTTGTCCGAGAACGCGATAAGGAGGGAGAATAGAACACAGGGACTTTGTTGCTCCCTGGCTTCACGAATATTGATTTGCTATCAGATGAGCCCATAAGGTCATCGATGTCCTGGAGGAAATCAAAAAGAGCAGAACAAGGGACGGCGATGGGCCACTTGAAGAGAACCACAAATGCGAAATTGTGATTGCGCAGGTCCTGGCGCATGCACAACTTGAGGTGGTCAACTTTGCGCCTCACTTTTCTTCTAAACTTTTTCATGCGTCTTCGGAAGGATAGCCATGATCCAGAGAACCAAGATAAATGGTTTGGCCGTGGCTTCAAATAATGAGGGCTAGTTTACAGTACCGATGTAAAGGACACACCTCTTCTTTATTTTGAATCCCGGAAATCTCTTCCAGGACATCTGCGATATCCCTTGAGACCAAGTCGACGTCTGTAATTCCACCTGTCCTTCGGAGTTCCCGTTTATGCATAAAATCCGACGACGGCTTCAGATGAATGGGGACACGAACTTGGACGCTGAGAGGTTTGTACCACCAGAAAAAGTACATTGCCGCGTTGAGACTTGCAAATGCTAATGTCAGAAGTTCAAGCTCGGTGAGAGCGAGCCCGAGGACACCACGACCAATGGATTGAACAATAAACCACAGGACTTGAATGACGACCAGCCCTTTTGTTAGGTGATCACCTTTGCTTTTGTCCTCTATTTCTTCGCGTGTCAGTGAAGGAAATTCAATCTCTTCTTTCGTGACCAATTCTTTGAGCAACTCGACGGAGACGGTTCCAAGGTCCTCATCGCCTTTAACGAGAACGAATCCACCCATGATGAGGAAAAAACCATGAGTCATGCTCCACCCTCGGTCTGTCAGGAGTAAAGTGAGCATTTAACTTTTTGATTAAAAAAGTGAAGTCCAAAGAAACATTACCTTTATATTCTCTAGAAATCTCGCGGGCAGCGATCCACTGTCGTATGGACCACGTCAGCGTCAATTCCGGTCCTATGAGCCCCCAAAACATAGATTTAAATCCCCGTAAAGTCGTCCTCCACTTTCTCTCTCCAGGAGGTGGGAGATTCGAGTGAATGGTCACCCAAGTGCAGACGAATATCGTGGCTAGGCAGCTCCAGATAACACCTGCGAGGGCCCTTGTATTGGGCATGTGCACTGTACATCTGGTCCAGCGTCTCGCAGGTTGAACTCATGAAGCGAGGTCAAATTTTCCAGTGTGACTGCTGTTGCACCGTAGGGGGAACGACAGAAATTAGACTGAACAGTAAAAGCAACATGAGCACAACGAGAAAATTGGGTCGCTGAACATCGACATGCACGATGACAAAATTGAATCGTGTTGGCGCCGGTGTGACCGCTATTTCGCGGTGACCGCGTCGCAACCAGAAGGTCCAGAACTGCAAGGTTTTCAAAGCGGTTTTTAAAAACGGTTTTCATTTCGCCTGACACATCATGTGATCAACCAGACTTCATCTGATTTCACCGCTAACTTAGCGATATAATGTACATAGATCCTAGCATTTTCAACCAATTAAAAATGCGGAAGGAAGTCCCCCCAATTAATATCCAGCATTGCACTTGAAGGTAGATCTCGCAACGAATAAAATGCTTGGAATAAAAGTATGAATCGGGCAGGGATATAGAGAGCCATTGATATTCCCAACAGCAAGAAAAGGAAAATCAGCATCCCATCGAAAATCGATAAGGAGCTGAAAGGATCATCCGTATCGAGAATCTTGTCTATCTTCTCGCCCTGGTCCTGCACATTGCTGCTGCCAATAACAGCAGCTGTGACACACGGCGTAATCGTAATGAACAAGGAATTGACGCGCCAAAGCACCTGCTCAGCATGGGTAGGGAAATGGAAGTTCCATGCGATGCAGTGCAGAGCGCCAAAGAGCATCCCGAACACTCCGAATATATATGTCATAAGCGCCGTTCGCGAGCGCGATAGCGAAGGCGAGTAGAACGTTGGCACTTTGTTACTCCCGGGCTTCACGTAGATGGCCTTGCTGTCGGCTGAGCCCATGAGATCGTCTATTTGTTTGAGAAACTCGAAGGTGGCCGAGCAGGGATGGCAATGGGCCACCAGAAGAGGAGGACAAACGCTGTGTTGTTGTCACGCAGGTCTTGGCGCATGCGTTTTCTGATGCGGTCGATTTGTCGGCCGATTTTTCGCCTGAATTTTTTTAACCTCTTCATGAAGGAAATCCAGAATCTAAGAAAAAAACTGCGTATGATCTGGCAGTAGCTGCAGATAATCAGACCAGAATAACAAAAGAAATGAAAAGATGTCTTACTGTGTCATTGAGTTGCGCGTCCGTTGTTCCCTCGAGCACATCTGCAATCTCTCTTGAAACTAAATCAATATCTGTAATCCCATCTGCCCGTTGCAGCTCACGCTTGTGGACAAAATCCGAAGATGGCTTCAGACGAATAGGAACACGGACTTGAACACTCAGAGGCTTATGCCACCAAAAATAGTACATTGCAGCATTAAGACTCGCGAATGCCAAGGTTACGAGCTCAAGTTCGGTGAGGGCGAGTCCCAGCACCCCTCGGGCAATGCATTGGGTGATGAACCAGAGCACTTGAATGACGACCAACCCCTTCGCAAGGTGGTCACCTTTGCTCTTGTCGGCTATTTCCTCAGCAGTCAGAGATGGAAACTCAATCTCTTCTTTGGCATCCAATTCTTTGAGCAATTCAATGGAGATGGTTCCAAGGTCCTCCTCGCCCTTGACGAGAACGAAACCACCCATAATAAGGAAAAAACCATGGGCCATCGTCCACCCGCGGCCTGTCAAGAACGAAAGGTTACTGAAAGAGCTAAGAGTAGATAGAAGTTAGCAACTCGCACTTTATAGTCCCTTGAAATTTCTCGGGCAGCAAGCCACTGTCGTATAGACCATGTCAATGTCAATTCCGGTCCTACGAGACCCCAGAACATGGATTTAAATCCACGCAGTATTGTTCTCCACTGTTTCTCTCCGGGAGGCGGAAGGTTTGAGTGAATGGCGACATATGTGCAGATGAATATCGTGGCAAGGCAGCTCCAGACGATGCTCACGAGGGACCTCGTGTTTTGGCAGGTGCACTCCGGACCTAAATCTGCGTCTCGCAAGCGGAGTCCTTGAAGCGAATTCCAATTTTCCAGCCGAACTGGCGTGGCAGCTGTTTTGGCGTAGGGTAAAACGACAGAGAGCAACACGACCAGCATAAACATGAAGGGGAATTAGAGGCGCTGACGCTCAACGACAGTCACGAAGTCGCACGCAATGCCGCACGCTGTGAGCACGTTGTCGAAGGTCACGAAAAGGGTCGAGTACGTCGTCGGAGGTGGCGTCAATGACGGCGCACGTGATCGTCCCTGACTCGTCCATGTGAAAGGCGTGTCCCAAAGCAGATTGGGCATGGAGAAACTCTCCAAGAACAACGAAGCGAGCAAGCCCACCACCTTTCTTAGTACTTCTTCCCGACCATCAGCAAGGAAGACAGCGAAGGCCTGAAAAGGCTTCCAAGTGTCAATTATGCCTCCAGTTTCGTTTAATCTTAAACAGAGACTTGCTGCACTCTCGCAGGCTCAGTCTTCACCATCGTCGCCCCACAGCCAAAGTTTTTCTCCCACAAGGAATGGAGATGGAGGAGAGTCGTATCTGCGCTCGCCGACAAGCCCTAATTCAAAGCGCAAAATGCTCTTTAATCCACCGAATTGGATGAAGAAGTCACAGGCTTCATCTACAAATGCGTACGGCGACCGCCAGTATTCTCATGGAGAGGAGGATAAGAGGATGGTTCAAGAAGTTTTATCCAAGATGATATTTCAGGCTGGGGTCGATTTTGAGTCAGTCCAACTTTATATATCCTTCGCAATACTCATGGGTGAGACATTTACGCCAGAACAAGACCCATGTAAGGACAATCAGTTTGACTTGGCGAGAATAAAAGCCATTGAGAAATGCTTCTCTTTTACCTAGGGTTGTTCTCAATGCCTCAGCGCTGCCTGACCCTCAAACTGTGTCATACGACCTTCTACTCGCGTATGTTTTCCCGAACCTTCCCGCATAAGCTCCTAAAGTTTTTGGCCCCTTCTCAGGCGCATCCTTCGGTATCTGGACTTATATGGTACGTCAGACCTTCGTATCGACGCGTATTGGCGAACTGATCGATGCTCGTCATTGATGTATACCCATTATGATGCTTGATTACTCCTTTTATTTCCGGACACAATATACCTGCTTTCAGTCGAAGCGGACTACACTGTTGTATTTTTTGCTGCGGGGTCGAAGCATGCTCCCAGCTGGAACTGGGTTTGGAAGGCATATCGCAGCCTGAGTAGGAAGTACAGAAAGAATCTAAAGCAGCTGGTGCGTTCATCCTTCGGCTATGGTCGTAACCTGACGTCGACACTTATCTATTTCGTAAAGTATATCGTACATTCATCCTTTTTCTCCAAAAGTGCGTCTTTCTCGGCATCTTCACGTTATTGAGGGGGCGACTAATCCGTGCCTTAGTGTTGTTCTCGTTGGCAGGAGCTATCATCAGGTTCGAACTTCTTGCTTCTGTGCTTTACCAATCTTTATTCATGGCGTTACAGCCCAAAATTCTTCCGCAAATTAATGTACATCACCACACTATCAGAATTGGCGAAGCATGTACCATTGACGCAGATTGATATACCGCCTGCTGTATACCAGTGCGTCTGGCCTCTTTGTTCACACACCATTCCTGACCGTTGTTTCTCAAAGGGAAAATCTCAAATACGAACGTAATATCTCACTTCCCATTCCAACTCGTTCGAACATATTTGGTGTGCCATTAGAAGACATAATGGGCTTCGATGGGGAAAAAGGAGGAATTCCTCGAGTGGTAAAAGACGCGATTCAGTTCCTGAGGGACACAGGTGCGTTAAACGTCCAATATCGACCATAATGGCTTGTCTGAGAAATATACACAGGCATGCAAGATGACGGCCTCTTCAGACGTTCGCCCTCCTCCGCCCTCCTTCGGGCGGTCCAAGAAGCCTACGACCGTGGCAATGTCGTCTCACTGGATACTTTCGCAGACCCACATATCGCTGCGGTATTGATAAAGAAATATCTGAGGGATTTACCTGTGCCCATCTTCCCTGAGACCACATATGGGATCATCAGACGCTGTCCTTTGCCTCCCGTAAATCTTAATATTAGAGACGACGAAGCGGAGATGGCGAGTGTAAACTACGTGCGGGAAGTGCTGCTACCAGAACTGGTTCCTTGTGCTTATATCTTACTATCCCAAGTCCTCCGTAAGTGTCTTGCAGTTTCTCGCCTGTGAATCTGTACTAAATGATTTGCAGACCTCCTGCACGACGTTTCCCTGCGGAGTGGCTTCAACAGAATGGACGCCACCAACCTAGCCATCGTCATCTCTCCCAATCTCGTAAAGAGCTCAAATCCAATGCGCGATGTGATGATGTGCAGCCTGCCAGTGCCGGACATGGCGTCTCCTAGCCAGAGTCAGACCACAACAAGCACAGGAACGCTGGCGTCCTCTCAGCTGTCGAATTCCCAATCAAGCGCAGACTCTATAGAAGGCAAGACGACGCTGGGCATGGTTATCGCTCTCTGCATACGGCGGTACTACGAGATCTTCGACGAGGTTGTGGATCGGAGCGAGGCCGTCGCTCCTTGGCGCGCACTGCGCGACCGCGGGCCTGAGCTGGACGGTACAAGTACGGGGTCTGGCAGTCCCAGGCAGCCGACGTATGTTTTGGGCGACGAGGAGGACGATGAGGAGCCCTTAGCTAACGGAAACGAGGCATGGCCTCCGAATTCATGGGGTATGCCCTCTACCTCCAACCACCAGGCACCACCATCACAGTACGGTACGAAGCGGCACAAGAACACGCTCTCGAACGGGAGCAACGGCATTGCCGCGCGCTCCATGTTCAATGACTCCTCTACGTCTGCGCCGTCCGCATGGAGCGGGACGATGCGCACCTCGTCGCATACTGCGGCTGGGAATGGCAAGGCGAAGTCGATGATCAGCGTCGAGAGCTCGGGCACCGACGGGCCTCTGGGGCATGGTACGTTCCGGAAGGGCTCGATATCGATCGGGAGGGGCACGACGAGGAAAGGCTCCGGTGCAGCTGTCGAGGCTGTGAGTGTTGTCGCTGAGGGGTTCTTCACGCCGCCTGCTGGGGCGCCTCCTGTGCCTAAACGGCCGTTGGTAAATACTGCGGAGAGCGGAGGTGGTTATGCGCCTGGCGCTGGGGGGAGGAGGAGCGAGTGCTGAGTGTTGGTGAGAGAAGGAGGCTGTTTGAGGGTGGTACGTGAGCGTGCGTGATGCTTTCTTTATGGCCTTAATTTATTTCTGCTTTATCTATTTTTCATCTGATGATACCCTGCTCGTCTTTTTTCTTATGGCGGAGTGGTACTTACTTTAGGGTAAGCTAGTGGATTTGCGCTAAATAATTTGTAACTTCTTAGTTGTTGTCTCTCTACATACCTCGCCAAATAAATTGGCTCGAGCCTTAACGCTTACTCCAAAATGCGTATATTACGACTGAAACGAATGGAAAGAAGCTTCCTTAAAATTTACACCGACATAGCTAAGAATCGAAAGCGGGCACAAGCTATTGTGGAGCGAAATGCCTGAAGGCACAGAATATTTCACCGTCCTACCACCTATGTATCCCAGCGTGCGTTGTGGAGGTGCGCTGGCACTGGAGTGGGTGTCGCTAGGGAGAAAATAATCCAAAATATGAATAAACGGAAAACTCAAGAGAAATCTAGCAAGACGTACCCATCTTCTTACCTTCATCCGCCTTATCCATCTGAGAAGGAGGAACAGGTGAATCGCCTTGCATATTGATGCCTAGACCCAGACCGCTGAGCTTCCCCGTTCGCTTCTGCTCAAATGCTGGCCGGGGAAGCGTGGCCCCTTCGAAGGACGCCTCTTTCGTAATGAGCGAGTTGTCCAGACTATGAACGACGTGGTACGGGTCGATGAGAGTCGAGTCAGCTGGGCGATGGTAAGCACAACTTAGAAGCAATAATATAATAGCTGACGTACAGGTATCCCCTGCCTTCGTGTCGTGTCCGTATCTATCGTTGGTGCCGACAGACAACTCTGGAGACGCGGATGGGTAAGGCAGAGACAGGCGATAATATCGTTTCTTGTTCGATCTCGTCGAGTGCACGCTGGTAGGAGCCGAAGTAATCCGGTTCGCGGAATAGACCCTCCAACAGACGAAACAAAGGACGACTATGACTGCGACTGAAAATTCAGATTGAATTAAATTGCCTTGGAAGAGGAAAGTAAAAAAAAACGACGCACCCCAGAAAATAATGTCGACAGTACACCACTTCACTAAAAGTACCACGCCTGACTTGCAACCACCCCCAAGAACTCTTGAACTGGACGAGGAGGGTCTTCTGAGTCGCGGGAGACGAAGCTAGCAATATACATTGGCTGTCGACAGTAAATAGGAGTGGCGGTTCCGTGATTTGAGGGTTGGGAAGGCAAGGCGGTCTAGACAAAAGAATGACGATAGTGAAGATAAACCAAAAACAGAAACGACTGGAAAAAAGCAATGCACGAAAGTGTGGGCTGCGGGGCAGGCACCAGGCCTTTTATTATGAATGACTGTGAAGGAGGAGGCTGGCCAAGATCCTTTTTCTGGCCTGGAGAAGTATCGACCAGACATTTAGACGAGGGCTAACTTGGAGCTATTTTTAGTTTAGGTCATCCGCTGGGATTTGATGCGTTCAATTTTGGATACAGGTAGTACAGAACAATTCATGCGCCGTGCGTCAGCGTTGTTGCTCTCACTTTCGAGGTAGGCTTAGCTTCACCGTCGACAGAGTACCTGTAGTTCGATTTGAACTCAGAAAGCACACTGGGATGCCAAGGTAGCGCCTACAAAACCAAACAAGCGCGGAGTTACGCCTTCGCACTCAAGCGAACTAATGCCGCGTTTATTCCATGCTTGATTTCTCCATGTAGACCTAGCGTTTAAGAAAACAGAATTCCAAAATTCTAAATCACGATTTACCATAATTGAATAGCCCCGAATGCCATCACCGTGACCACCGGCGCCTCAAGCTCATCAGTAAGACCGAGGGCACGTGTATCAAGAAAACACGATGTAGCCTCGTGTCTGGTGGCGGAAGTGATTACCGCTTCGGACTTGTTGAATTGAAAGTCTTCCTACATATATCTTCAGGTTCCCTGATGCCTTGGTGTTTATCAACCTCCACCTTTGACCTCTCAATCCCGACGAGAAAGCGACAGCGGATTCGCCGCCCAATCAAGATTTCAGCTCCCCTTCCCCTCCCTTCAGGCAGCATGAACCCCAGGAGCTTGAATGCAGATGAGAATGCGCACGGAAACACTCATGCTGGTGGGATATTGCACTTATTTTTTGCGAGGGAATTCTGGCTTAATTTACACATTCAATACCGCCCATATATCGCGTTCGGTACCCAGGCCCAAACGTCTTCCATTTCGTGCCTCACAGATCAGGAACAGGGAAGCCCGTCGTCCGACGACGCGTCCCTCCACCGACTTCAGATGATATCGACTCTGCCGTACGTGCTGATACAGCTCCAAAAGCCGCCGAAATGGCTTTACCTAAGGAGAGACGTCCAACGCTCGCCGTCAGAACGTCAACGCCATTAGTAGAGCTCAATGACGGATCAACAGTTCGTACGGCGACGCCCAAGCCACGATTCGATCCCATGAAAGCCATTCGAAGTAGTTTCCGTGGAAAGCAGGCTGAAAGCGAGCGCCTTCTGTGAATAGCCAGACCCGGTGGAAAGGGAAGGGCAGAGCAGGGATTTGGAGGAAGGGCAGAGCCAAAGAGAGACGAAAGTAGGGTTGCTTCGAAGGCGAGAGAAATACGGGAGTGGATGAAAGGCAGGTCGGGGTCGGACATCCATCGCTCAGCAAACCACGCAGGGACTAGCAAACAGCGGATGGGGGATACGAGCTACGCAACCAAAACGAAACAAAGTATAGGCGGAGTACGAGACCTATTCAAGAATCGCCGTCCTACACAAAACGATCATGGTCCGAGACCGGGCAGACTTACGAAATCGTTAACAGACGCATAATTGAGACCAACCCCGAGAGAACAGTGGAAATATCGACTTGGCGAGAACACTCGGGAAAGGGGAAGACAGAGACCAACGAGGACAGGATGAGCGTTTATTATATCAATGCGGATGAATACCTCCTAGACGGCGACTACACCAACGAGGCGAGTCCGAAGGTAGAGTGGAGGATAGAGGGCTCGGAGATATCTCGGATAGAGAGAGAACAGTCACAAGCTGGCAGTACCTCAAACCGGCATCGGAATGGTCGAGCTGGTGCCATTTCTCCCCAGGTATGTCAGGCACTTTTTCCACGAGAGTCACAAAAATCCTGGTTTACTTAGACAGAGCGACAGCAGGCGGGACGGTTCGATTCACGCCAGAAACGAAGCGGTAATGGCGGCGAATCGGTCAATTCACCCATACCAAGAGAAGGAACCATATCGCCAAGTACCAGTGAAAAGGATCCAGAGCCAGCATCGTCTAAAAAAGGACCGACAGATAGCGGATTTCCAGGTTCTTCGACGCCAGTAGAAAACCAAGGCCAGCGCATACAGCACAATAGAGGGCGTCAACAAAAATCGACAGCAATCGAAAAAACGCTTCCCCCTTCGCCCTTCCACCCCACACAGTCGGGGTCAACGATTAGCAGTATCAAGTCAGAGTCCACAGCGGAATTTGAGGCCATTTTAGAAAGCTGCGAACCGTCTCTCTTGCATACTTCCCTTATTTTGAGGAGCCTAGGATCCGACACCTCGAACACCTGAGAGCGGTAGCCAGGTTGACCCCCAAGACGAGAGATCGCGAGGTTAAAGAGGATGCCTTGAGATTAGGAATGACGGTCATGGAATGGGCAATCTTTGTGGACAAAATATTTACACTATAGGAGACTGGAGGTTCGTGGTGCGGGATTTAGTCGAGACTCGCCGCTGTTTCTTTCAGGGAGTTCAACCTTGCTGACGTCATGATCGGACATATCGGTTATCAGTACGTAGAGAAGGGTTCCAACTCCAAGGCAACATCTGCAAATTGACCACTCCATATGTGTGCTAAATAGCATAAATAAGCCCACAGTGTGGGAGCAACCCCCCTGACTATGGTAACCCCGTAGAAAGTAAACTTGTGAAGTCTGGCCGCCAGTGGTAACATTCAAGGCGCGTGTAGCTGCAGTTTTTGCCAGTGGGTAGTCTTTCATGATTTCTTATACCGAATCCGGGCCTTTTTTGCTGACGCTTCCAGCCAGGCGACAATTATACGGGCACGGTAGTCAAAGGTGATCAATATAACGCACAATTATCCATAGCGCTGTCATTAAACTTGCGGTAAACGCGAGAATTTCAACCAGCAGAATTTTTAGAACCTAAAATGTCGAACAAAAACTCAAGAGCGATGAAAACTGACAACTGATATGGGCTTGTCGTGGTAATAGACCGCTATCTTTCGCTTACATCCAATCATTATAGGAAAGTCCACTAGTTAGAAAACAGGAACGTTAACGGAGGTAAATAATTTTCGACTGAAGAAAACTCACGGTTGATTACCCCCATGAATCCCATGAAGCCTCTCAAGCTCCAGCTCGAGACCATCAACAGTCCACCCATACTCTCTCGCAAACTGTTCCACCACCTTCTCCCGCCTAAAGTCAATTGCATGGCGCACCGCAATATCCCACAGGACATACTCGCACAATAACGCGACGCTCTGCCTGTTACCCGTTGTCATCGCACGGTTGCGGTGTGCAAGGAAACGCCTCTTGTGATCTGGGTGGGGGTAGGTCAGCAGAGCGGTCCTTTCATCGTTTTGAAAGACACTCCTGGAGACGGCGTAGTCGAAAGTTGGGTAATCTGTTAGGTAAGACATTTGCTGGAGGAGCTAAGCGGATCGAGTTGATTGGTGAGCTTATCCAGACACAATGGAGTATAATTAGAATTTACCTCGAGTGGGCGCTTAAAACCTGGAGCAGGAGGCGGAAAGGTGGATGTTCTTCCAGTATCAGGGACCATCCTTGCTATTTCGAGTGCATTGTCGAAGTTCAGCGCCCTCCCGCAAAAGGTCTTGTGGGCTTTCCAATCCGCAACTTGGCAGTTCCTGACAAATTAACGTCGCGTTAGGTTTGGAAGCAGGAAATTATGGTACGCACTTCGAGCAATAAAACACCTTACGTCCGATCATGGCACATTTCATACAATTCTTGAAATCTCCTTTGCCCTTTCCCTCTTTGAAACATTGCTGACAGAAGCAGATCTTGTTGGCATTGCGTTCCTCGAATGCAGTTTTATTCTTAGACCCGCTGCTAGGCGACGCCTCGTTCTGGGGTCGGTTGATTTTCCTCCTAAGCAAAATCTGTGCCGGTTTCACGACCGGTACTGGAGGTAAGCTTCTATCGAGGAATGAATGAATAGCGTAATCCAGGGCAAGGGCTAGAGAAAGAAGAAAATGATCAGGCAGATCTCAAGGGATAAGGTCAGAAACAAACTGATAAGTTTAGTACGGAGGACTAAATATGGGCAAGCGTAAGCCTTTTAACGTCGTCCGTACTATCTTGATGAGCGGTCTGGACATGATCCCAGTCGTCGTTTTTAAAATATTTTCTGTAGGGATAACGCATGTCAGGATGATATCTCATCTTTGAGAGGACTTGCAATTGTACAGACGGTTCACTTGATATTACCGCCAGATCCTGAGGTGCTATGGCTTGAAGGGCATCAAGAAGAACCTGCCCATTTTCACTCACTGTCCGCATTTCAGCCACACTGTGCTCGATTTAAAATGCAAAAGCAGTGGCGACTTACAGTACGAAACCCGAAGCTCTTGAGCGCAGCAGAGACGAGCCTTGTTCAAACTGGGCGAAATAGCGCACGCGCCAGCAATTCCGATGAGAGCATGTTTCTCGCGAATGCAAACAGGAGCTGAAAGCCATTTGTTGACGAGACCTTGTTGGGTACTGCGAAATCTCAGTAGCTTGATCTAGACAGAGATAGCGGCACTCGTGCTTGACTTACAGAAAGAGTGCAGCTCTGGAAGAGACCAAGTGCTGCAGTCCACAAAGAGTTCTCTTCGTCAATGCAAACTCCTCGAGCTTGTTTTGATGGTGTCTAGTGTTCGCTTTCATAAGATCGCGCTCCTCGAAGACGGTACTTCTGAAGAACCCTTCCGCGGTGGTGATGATGGACTTCCCTTGGAATAACACCTCGAATGCATCGTCCCATTCCTTTGGAGAGGATTTTGCCTGATCCCATGGAGGGAAAACTACGAATGTCGCCATAGTGGACTGGTGTAACCCACTGCAGCAACGGGAATTGGTGGTCCGGTCGCCCGAGTCACATGCACAGGTCATAACATCGTTAGAATCGCTCCAAATTTCAAGTCCAGCCTATATCTACACCTTCATGATACAAAGAACAAAATGGCTACAACCCCAGCAGGTACCAAGATAAGCACTTGAATGTTGCGTCTCGCACATTTGTGGTGTGCTTTCATTTAAATCATTATGCGCTGAAAATGATTTATAGAACTAAGTGTTCAAGTCATTCTCCGAAAGCGTCCTATTGGCAAGTTGAGTACATGATGTCTCCCGTTTTACGAATGAGATAGGTCAAGATAATGTGACAGTATAAGAGTAATTTGGGTTGTTTCACGAATTTTTGAGAGCCTTTCTCTGACCAATTTATGAAAGGTAAATTGACAATGGCTCCCAATCCTGCCAATGTCTGCATCATTGCCATCGTCAGATTCTTCCCCGTCGTCCGATTCGGGTACCTGGTAAACCATATGGAGACGAAATTCTAGTGGCTTTTCCGAAGAAATCCGGGCTATTTCACTGTCGAGTGCCTCCCAGTTTGCGCGCAAGCAGCTTTCTGGGCCGCCCAAGCTGCTGTAGAATCCGATGTAGGCGCTTAAGTTGAATTTCTCCAGAGAGTTATGGATTGGAATTGTATTGAGGATGGTGCAAAGGTCGATTAGAGGGTCGTTCGAGCCTCTAACATTTGGAAATACGACCTCAATATTCAAGGCCCTTAGACGTACTGCATTAGAAAAATTTATTGATCCTTTATATCGGTAGTAATCTAGACGAGCGCTTAGTGCCATGTAAGCTAAGGGACTGACGACGTACGTTGATTCTCATCTGTTAAGAGGTAGAGCTCCTCTAGCGAATTTTTCGCGATCTGGATGATGTTCTGCACGGACAACACATTGTCGTCCTTTGTCCATGTCTTTAGAACCCGTAAGCACGAAAGATCGGCTATAAGAGGAAGTTCGAAGTTGTGGTGAGCGCCTATTAAGGTTTCAATGACGCCTGTCGAGGGATCGTACTCGATATATTGGAGTTGCGGAGGAAATGGCGAAGGATATGAGTCTAGGTCCTCGCCGAAGGGTTCAAGGTCCGAGAAGTTAATATTGAGGACCTTTAGGTTTGGAGAGCCTGTTAGCAGAGCCCTCGGTATACTCATCATCCTGGAGATTTGGAGGGAGGTGATAAATGGGTTGATAAAGGGTTGCAGGAAATTTTGTTCCAATCTGCGAGCGTCTGAGAACTTCTCTGGAAATGTCACCCATATATGATGAGGCTCTTGATACAGCCTCCAGACTGCCTAACGAGTTCCATTATTTTTATAAAATGCGGATCTTCAGCTACCCAGTCGTTGTCGGAAGATGAGATCGTCAGCTTAAGCCCTCGCACATATTTAGCGATGTACGGCGCAGCAACTAGAATGTCGAGGAAACACGTATGCGCTTACTGCGGGCGCCTTCGTCCACATATCTCCGCGTGTCCGAACTGAATTTGATGGTGGAAAATATTTGCATCTGGCTTCGTGAAACGAAAGCTCTGCAGGTGAGAGCGAGCGATGTCAATGCCGAAGTTCCTCCTCGGCGTGAAAATAATCGATAATTTCATCATATTTCCTGTGCGAGTCTGGGCATATGGGCTTGAGTCATTCTAAGAGGAGAAATGAAACTGCGACGTCAGCGTATAAAGGTGCTGGCAGGGGTGTATATACTGTCAAGTTGACTCGAGCCTGAGGGTTTTATTGTTATCTTATTTGGTGATTTACGTAAGGATGCATCAGTTTATATCACCGAGAATTTATCGAGTGCCAGTGGAAGAAAACCAAGAATAACACCCTTCTACCCAGCACCCCCTTGAAACGAGGGACTTATAATATTACAGGTATATCTGCTTCGAGTTAGGGTTGACTGTAAGCTGACATGCCATCAATTTAGGCCATTACCTAGCACTGTGCACACGATGAAAAAATAGACCTCTTGCCTCAAAATTTTAGGCATCAATTCCATCTTGGAAGCACCTCAAGGAGGTAGCCCTTGGGAATGAATTGTGCCATGGTTGGTAAATAGCGCCACACATGCTAAATATATCGACTGGCGCGCTTGATAAGCAACCTCGGACTTGTAATTTGAACGTAGAACCATCACCATCCCTTTCTCAAAATCGTTGCAGAAATGGCCAACCGTCGCGCCCCTCAAGAAAACCCTCAAACCGTCGAAAATTTGGAAGGTGACTTCGACTTTCCTATGTCCCAGGAGTCAAATGACGCCGACGAGTCCCAACAAGTGTGAGTTTTTTGCTCGATTTCAACCGAGATAAGCGTCCGGAACGCTGAGCGCATTATCAGATTAATGGAGACGTTGGCAAAGCATTATGCTGGTGAGTGGAGCATTTCTGCGAAGATTGATGCTGAGGTACTCTAGCCGAGATGGAGAAGAAAAAAGCGCAGAAGGAAAAGAAATTTCTTGCGTTTGCTGAGAACCAGCTCAACGTCGAGGTTCGCATCTGCAATGTCGGTACCAACTAGCCTGCATACGTCGTCTCTTCTTTATTTTAGCTAGAAGCCTCAACCCAACCCATTCAAAATGCCATGAAAGAGGTGTGCGTGTGACAGTACAGTGCATATATGCGCCAGAATATTGACAATGCACTTTCCAGGGACCGCCTTTATGCTGCATTTTTACTTGACTATGCCAGTTCCGAAGACCGGATCCGCAAAAAATGGGAAGAGATCAAGGAAGAACAGGATTTGTTGATTGTATGCAAAGTTCAAACGCGTCTATTTTCAAGTGGTTCAAATTGATAGTGGCCTCTCTTGTTCTAGAAAATTGTCACTGCGCGACAGATGTCCGCTGACGAGATCAAGGATGAGACGTCCTCCCGTCATGCATCAGGACTGTCTAAAATGAAGGCCGCGAGCAAAGGTGAGGCTTCATGGTACCGTCAACAGAAGTTGGCCTAGGTTCTGAATGCTTGTTGTATTAGCCTTCCAAAAAATAATCGACCACCTCGTTGTCCAGGACGCGTGACAGCGGGATCACAGCGCAGGCAATTGCCCCCTCTCAAAAGCGATATAGAGGGGATTCTAAAGAGGTCGAGGATTCACAGCCCACGTCACCGAAGACTATAAAATAAGAGAGTGGAAGATCGTAATACAGACATGAGGGGAATGAGGTTGGATGAAGGAGAAGAGATTACTCTTTACTCTTCTTTTTCTCCTTTTTTTCTTTCTTTTCCTTCTTTTCCTTCTTGTCTTTCTTCACTTTTTTCGATGACTTTGACAAGAGTTTGTAATTAGAAATCTAAGCCTGAGTGAAGGAAACAGCACTCACATCGCCCTCAACAGCACCTTCACTAGCCTTCGCTTCCTCCTTCTTGGCCTTCTTCAGTGCTTTCTTCTCCTCCTTGGAAAGCTTTACCTTCTTCGGGGTTGGTTCCTCGTCCTCATCAATGTCCATAGACTCGCTCTTTCGCTTCTTTTTCCTGTCCTTCTGCGGCTCCGCTTCCAGCGTTGTCAAGGCTGGACCATCGACGTCCATCTCGTCGTCGCCGTCACCCTCTTCCAGAGCCAGTTCGTCTAGAACCTTGCGAATGGCGTCGGCGTTCTTGGATGGCGGGGTGCCAGATTCGAAAAAGTTCAGTCGTTCCTCGACCTGTGTTCGTAGGGCCTCGCCGAACTTCGGAGTGGGGTTTTCTGCGAAGGGTCAGTGATATTCCGGGCCTTGCACACTTGATGGGGACAAACCTGTGTAACAATCGATGCGTGATGCTATAGAACATTTGTTGGCTAAGAATCGAGATATGCGACCCTTGTGTTTTGGGCCTGCACGGCCGATAAACGTTGAATGGTAAAGGAGACCATACTGGAAAAACAAAATGAGCCGATACTACAAGACGATGTCGAAATGAGGATATACCTTTGGAGTATTACCCTTGGTCTTCAAGGCTCGGAAGAGAGCCTTTTCAGCACCGAGAATTTGCACTGTACTTGCTGGATACTTGCTTAGGTTGGTCAAGCTACCAGCATGACTGATCAAACGAGCGCCGACACGTTCGCCAAGGAGGGCCGTAAGATTTGGCGCGACCGAGTTCATTTTTTCGGAAAGGTATGATACAAGAGATTTGCGGTAGTCGGAGATGGAGACAACACGAGTGGCAAAAGATGATATATTAAGCATGTCAATTTCTGAGAGGCCAGACCCCATAGAGCCACGGGCGGCGTCGAGAATGTTTTGAGCGAGGGTGGAGTCGTTGTCGAGGAGTTCTGCGAGGTCCGCCAGCTTTTCTTCGTCCAGACTATCCTTATCGCCAATAAATTGCGCAACACGGGCGTATTGATGGTTATCGGGAACGAGTCGGATGAGCTCTGGGAAGTGGTAGCCGTACCATTCTCTAATACGCATCGAGAACAGGTTAACGTCCTTGTCCAGCTGGTCGAGAAGAGCAATCGCCTGGATGATCATGTTGTCCACCCGGTTGACGTTGAACTTGAGCTTGGACCGCGAGTATGAGTGTCCTAGGCCGAGTTGGGCTTTCTTCAAGTCGTCTGTTTGGAGACCCTTGAGAAGTTTGGAAGCATGTTGACGGATTCCACGAATGAGATTTGTTGAGTTTTCGGAGACGTCAATTTGGAAGCCCAAAGCATCCTTGATGCTCTTTCCAAGAAGAGGGTCTGATACTGCGAGGATGACGGTCGACTTTTTGGCCGGTTTGGAAAGGTTGAGTTCGAGAATATCTCTTAGATAGTCGTTCAAAATACCTATTGTTATCAGGTTTGTTTAGCATGTAGAAAAGGAGCACAAAATAACTGACGCACCTTCAGAAATATCATTAGCATTTTCCAATGCTTGAGCAGCGCTCTTGAAAGGCGCAAAGCTCATCAACGAAACCATTTTCCCGAATTTCGCCAAGTCTTGGAACGATTGCTGCACCGCCTTGGACTTGGCCCCGATATCCTCAGAAAGCTTCGCCTCGAAGATAGCATACCCTGAGGCCGACTCGAAGAGTACGTGTGTGACCGACATCTTCGAGGTGTCTTGTCGTTGTTGCGGACGATGAGCAAGAAACTTTTTTTCAAAGCCCGCAAACCAAAACGGGAAAATTGTGACATAAACCGCCACACTGTGACAAGCGACGATGACCGTCACGTAGTGTTGCCGCCGAAGCGAAGTGACTTCGAGGTGAACTTCGCTTCGCCTCGAAATCAGGTCACTTCGGGTCACTTCGTTGACAACGAACTAGCTCGAGGCACTTCGACGAGGTGACTTCGAAGTACATCAATTTAACACGTGACGGTCCTCCGTCTGTTTCTGAAGGCGTCGCTGTGAATTCAAGCCACCGTGCACCTTTTTTTTCATATCTTCTCAAGTGCGTACGCTGAAAATACATAGGCTATCATTTTTACTCTGATCGTAAATATATTTCTGATTTTTTTGAGGCTAAATTCTCATCCTACAGAGGTTTTGGATGTTCTGACTTGAATTTATACGCCTACTCTATGCAAGCTTTAAATAATAAGTGAAAAAGCACCTGCTGTATCTCGTGAGCCTGTTTTCTTGCAATGAGACGTGTCCAGAAAGGGCACACTTCGTTAGAGTCTGAGTCGGACCGTTTGAAATCTTTCGAGCTTGTCAACTTGTTCTCGACGTGCTTATAAGTTCTCGGACGCTGTTATGTAGTCTCTCCAACTTCAAGCCAGACTGCGATGCATATGATGTGTCCTAAGGAAAAACATTCTAATTCTAGCTTACTGCCTCTCTCGAATGTGCTACCTTCCGCTAAAGAAGTCTTGCTCAATAACAGTTCTTTGATTCTAGATGCGGTTGGCTGCGGCGGTCCCTGCAGTCTTGTGAGATGGGAAAAATGATGTCGGAAGTCACCGACCTCGCGAAGTGGTTCGAGGTGACACTTCGACTCAACTCGAAAAAACGAGCTGTGTCGAAGTGTCACTTCGCCTCGCCTCGCTTCGCTTCGGCGGCAACACTACCGTCACGATGGGCCGTCTGTTTTCAACTCACGCCCATCAAAGCTCAGACGACATTGGAAGGCTAAAACAAGTCCAAGGTTCTCCTATCTGACTGAATTTTTGTGGGGTGCTTTATGGTTTCCCAAGTTGTTCATCGACTCGGATCCAGGACCACGGTATTCATTCTCCCAATCATCAAGATTCGACAGTCAACATCTCCCGAATCCTGGTTCACTGAAAGCTTGCTGAATATGACCTACACCATGTCTGACTCACATTTTTGAAAATTTGAATGTGAACGGTCTATGACTCTGGCTTAAATAGATCTACCAGCACTTGTCTTTTCGGTGGTTTCCGTCCTAATGTCGGAAAAGCTAGTAACCTTCTCAGTTGACTCGTGGTGTCGGATTCGGAGGTCCAAAAGTTTCCTTATCCTCGTCCTTCTGCACCTCTACTTTGAAACCCTTCTTGCTGCCATCGTGCATTTGACAAACATCAGTTGGCGCAGATCTCCTGGATCCTCGGTTTTGAACCGGAGCTTTGCGTTCCCAAACTCTGGACAAGTGAATGGGGTGATACTGGACCGTCCGCTCTGTCGTTTTGTTAGTATTCAGGTCATAAACCTTCAAGGAGTCGGTCACTCGCATGATTGTGGCGTACGTCGTACGAGCAATCAGTTCCTTATGCCTATCTAAATTCCTGTATTGGCTTACTCGTAGTTTCTGTATTCTCTTTGTCTCCAGCTTCTGAACGATCTCAGATCCCGCCTATCGCTCGGCTGGACTCTTTATTGAGTCTCTCTTTGGTTCATCTCTCTATTTCATCGCCAGCCGTCTCGCTCAAAGCCGTGATTGGCGAGTAGCTATTTATCATGTGCTCAGAAAGTACGACAGCGGCGAAAAACTTGGTATCTAGGCCATAACTTACGGTAAAAGCCCAAGAGACGGCGGCGAAATCGATGAGATCACCAATTCACACTTTGAACGGCTAAATTAGCCGGTCATGTGTTTCGGGGCAACAACATTCAGACATGCTCTCCCGCCTCGTGTGCAGTTTCGCCTATCCGTCCCACCATAAAGATACGAGGTGTATTTCTAGATCAGTCTCCGAATGGAGTTCTGCAGCCGTTCCTGCATGATGATATGTGGGCTGTGAAGAGACGGTGGAGTCCTCGAGGCTTGCTACAAGTCCCACTCTGTGGGTCTCCTTCCTTTCACACTTCACAATGACCTGCGGTGGCCGCAGGTAAGCGGATAAGTGGCTCGGCATTCAATTCAAAATATCGCGAGCTTTTGAGCTCTGTTCCTGTATATTTTATGCGGCGAGGTGGTAAGCTTCAAAAAAATCCGGACATGGTTAATGCGTACTGACATCCCGACAGGACGACGCTTACTACTTATTCAATTTCGGTTCTGGCGTACAGCCTGTTTAATGGCGCTATCATTCATTAATATTGCCTCAAATTAGACCGTCAAGTACGGGAAAGGATGTCCAAGCATGATGCGATCTAACGGCCCAGTTGTTCAGATCCGCTGCGCAAATCTACATATCCTCCCAAACTTATGTGTGGCGTCTTCAGTGATGATTAAAATTCGTGGAATTAATATTGAAGAATAAAATATTACATTTCTTCGTGGAATCATCGACGTTAGCCTTCGACCATGAAAGGATCATCCATCATGCTTTGACAGGCATGCGGCTTGGCTTCTCTACCATGTTTGTCAAATCTAACACGCGATGTAAGCACTTCGCGCCACTTGAGAAAACCGGCCTTGTGGGGCTAGTGCACTGTATATTGCCGAAAGCCTTTATATCTTCACGATTCTGAAGTGTCTTGCTGCAGTATTCATCGACTGCTCCCAGATCCAACAGGGAGTTCGTCGTAGAGATCAGGAGGAACCAAAAAATGTCAGCTAGTAGGACTTCTGCGAAGACGACGGTATGAACACGTGTAAAACGGCCACTATACCTCACCCAGGATAACTGACGGTGTTTCGAGCCGTGGAAACAAACGATCATTTTGGCAGAAAATTGTGCCCCCGGTATCGGATCCTGGCTGATAAAGGCTTTGACGCTCGTTCAAGCGCACGAGATGCTCAACCAAGTCGGAGGCCGAGTCACCTTTAATTAGTCCTCCGGACAGGAGTATTGAGCCATGTTCCCACCGCCTGCGCATCACTTCGAGATGTGTGTGCGTTTGCAGAAAATGCCACTCGCCGATGCCACAACGCGGACTTAAGCTGCCAAAAGCCAAATTCCCATCACATCGAAATGTTGCACTTCCTATCAAAATTTCCCATGAAATTTGCCCTACACTAGTTGCAGTCCAGAAGTAGGTCACTGTAATGACGTCTCAGAACTAAAAGGCGCACCTAGACGTTATTCTGGGACAGAATGCCAGTTAGTTGTCAGGCAAATACGCGAAGTGGCACATCACGTGATACAAATTAGGCCTTCAATCAGATTTTCAGGAATTGACTTTATTGGTATCTTTTGTGAAGCACTCGCCATCGCCTCGTGTCCAACAGGTGTGGCCCTTCTCTCTTTGGCACATAAAGGCCTAAGGAGCCTTGTGTCCACTCCGAGGGTTGACCAGACCAGGACGCCACACTGGTCCTACATCGCTACCAGGTATTAGTTTTTGACGCCTCTACCTTTACACTGAGCAGTCGACACTCATCTTGGAATCTTTATAACAGCAGTCAACTCTCTGACCTCGTGGCCACCCTGAGGTCCTGTAACGCCAATCCTTTTATGAACTTGATCCCCCCCGCATCCTGGCGTCCTGTGCATCCATCATCCGCCCACTTTTCAGTATGTTCAAGTGGAGGAAACACGACAAGCATGAACCCAAGACACCCAAACTCTCCAGTATATCGCTCCCAGACGACCGATATACTCCACTGCTCTTCCCGACATCGTATTCTGAAAGACCGCCCAGCAATTTGCTCCTGCAGCGCGTGTCAACAGATGTAAGAGCTCCTTCACGGTACGACTCACGGCAGGGCTATCGCGACACACAATCTGGACATTCAAGGTCGCGGACGATATCGACACCGGCGCGCGGTGTTCAGGGTATGTCGTACGCCCCCTTTCATATCGATAAACGAGACTGAACTATATTTGAAGCCCCACGACCCATTCGGCCGCATCCTTCCCAAGGACCGTTCAATCCGGTTTTGGAAAACTCCCATAGGATAAGAATCGAGCCTTTCCGTGGGCCAGTTTCGGGTTTGCCCTTTCCTCTTTTTCTTGCCACATCCCATCGATCCTCATCCCGTGGCTAGTTCCTTCTGCACAATACCTTGAAGAGCACATCCGCAACAATCCTGTTGATCCGGCGCTCCTTCCCCAGAGTACCGTCCACAGAATGCGTGAGTAGCGCCGCTTCACTTTCTCCTTGTTCTTTTCTTCTTGTTCTCCTTACTGATCGTTGAAACGCATCGTCTGAAGTTCATGGTCCTGAATACGAATATCCGGAGGAGAGGAAGGTGAAGGAAGTTGCTAAGAAGTCGGGAAGTCGGGTTGAGCGACGTGAGTTAAACCGTTTTCGGGCGCCTTCACACGATGCTGAGCGATCTTCTTCCCCAGAGCTTTCAAAGGCTTACTTGGAGGACCTGGAGGATAAGAGGCGGGAGGCGGAACGTCTGAAGGCTCCATCGGCACCACCCATGAAAAAGGGTAAGTTACTCGGCCTTTTTTCATCCGCCACATCGACAAACCGAGGAGGTGCTGCAGCTCCTTCTAAAGGAGGCTTGCTGGGGAGGGACAAGAAAGAGCCGGTCGAATTCGACGACTGGAAGCCTGTGCCCGTTACGAGTACGTCGCCCAGGTATCACCTTCCTCGCCGAGTTGATCTCTGATCAAACGATTTCCAGCAACCCCACCTCTACCAACGACCATCATCGAGCCCGACCAGAAAGGTGAATACCGTTCTTCACTATGATTATTCCTCGCTGACAAAACCTCAAGCCTTGAAGTCTGCTTTGAAGAGAACACCGTCAACGCGCGCTCCATCCGCTGCAGTAGCTCCTGAGGGACGGCCAGTTATCCCCGCCATAAAATCCGCGCTGAAGAACGGGAGAGGTAAGTTTATTTATTTACTAGGCCAGATCGCGGTTAGATTGTCTCACCAAAACTAGCGCCAGAATCTAATGCGTATTATTCAGAAAACGAATCTTCTCGACGGAGAAAAGGTACGCTCTTGATACCGATCTTGTACCTTATACCCCTAGGAACTAATGTGTGGTATTCAGATAGCGAAACGGTTCAAAGAAAAACTCGTGCGTACCCTCATTGCACTTCCCTTTCAGCTTGTTTATTCTTTTGTTAGTTGGAGATTACTTCAAGCCGATACGAGGTATGTCCTTTTTGTCCCGACAATAATCCCGGCGTGGACTAAACCATCGACAGTAGTCCAGACTCCTTCGAAAGCATGGCTGGAACAAGAACAAGAACGAATCGAATCTGCAAGGGAGAGAGGTATGAGAACAGATTATGGTCTATATACATGTCTCTCACTTTTCGCAGACTTACAACGAGGCGGGTCCTCTCATGGTCACCCCCACTCTATTGCACAACCCCGTACGAGATCTGTGTATGGTGAGCAGCGTCCATCGACTGCAACACTTGGTTTCGATGCCGACAACGAGCTTGAAGGCGCAACAGCTTTTGCACCGACAAACTCTAGCACAACACCTTCTCCCACCGAGGGTAAGTGGAGCGATATCGCGTAAACATCGTACTCACGCTTTTGGTGTTCAGCTCATGAGTACCATCGGTCGCGGCGAACGAGCTTGGGTTATCAAGAACCCCAACACGTGCACGGGAAGTACATGCCAGCCTATATCAAAGAGGAGTTCGAGCGAAGTTAGTCCTTTCCATGTCGTGCTATTATCTTCGTAACTGACATTCTTGAAAGCTCATCACCAAATCATGACCTGGGAAACAGATCCCCCTATCCATGCGAACCTCACCTGGCCGTTGATCGATTATGCCACAAGGAGGAGGGCACCCGAACCGCTTATTTATTTCGATGTGGGGTTCAACCCTCGCAATTCAAAGTACCCGGTGAAAGCCAAGAGGGGTCTGCATTGGACGCCCCTCACTCGCGAAGAAGAAACCATGTTTGTGTCGTTAGGCGCCTTCATCTCCAATATGGTGATCATCAACAAGCGATTGGAGTCGTGGCCTATTCATATCAGATGTCCCATAACATTCGAGTCATCGATGTGTTCAGGGCTCTTTATGACGTTTACTCTCAGCCCTTGACGGAGCGCGAGTTGAGGGACTTTGGACCAGAATATATCCAAAGATGCGAACGCGCATTTTTGCAACGGTGTCAGGACGGCCCAGATTTTGCCCACAACGAACAGAGGAAGGGGATGCTGCGCATCGACTTATTGCGAGGACGGCGTGTCTTCAAAGGCTTGATCCCTATACCCGGGCAACCCCACACTTTTGAGTTGCTCTTTGACGACACTTGATTGGTATTTTCATATTTTGCATTTTTCACCTTCGCATTTTTCACGACTTCATATTCATATTTCACGCCGCGCGACGCCCATTTTCACGACTTGTTATTCTTCGAGCTTCCTAATATGCATATTTTCGTAAGTAATCCTCTTAACTTCTGATAGTCAGTAACACATCCTACTCACCTTCAAGGACTCAATCACACACTCCTTTCCGCTCGCAGTCTTGTACCTTCGCATTTTGACCACCATCCCTTTCCACGTCACACTCTCCAAACATCTTTTGGCATCTTTTGGCATTTACTTACGAGCATAGTCTCCCTACTTGCACGCTCATGGCTTGCATTGTATTCTGTAGTTGCTATCGCGTTTTGTGTAACCCCCTGTGATAATGTATACGTTGGTTATTATTAGTAAAATCATGTGTAGCCTTTTGGAAGGAATGATTAGATATGTCATATGATAGACAACAAGCCTGCACCTACAAACAGATGGTCTTGATAACCGATTGAGTTTCCGGGGACCTCTCCACAGAATGTGATGAAACGAAGAGAACACCAAAAAAGAACTGCGCACCTGTGATGCCCAACATTGAAAGGCGTTAATAGCGGAGGTTTGATAATTGACAGCAGAGCCTAAGGCGTGCCCTTCAAAAGCAGTTAACCTAGAAGGTTGCTGGAGCCCAAGTGCCGGTCTTTGAATCGGGCAAGGAAACACCATTCCGTCTTCGGACAAAAAGAGAGACAGTCATGAGCGTGTAGAGAAACAAGACTTTCCAGTAGGTCAGCCTGTATACCTCTAGAAGTTAGAATGATGAAAGTTACGATGGAGTTGTCATCTCACGCAAATCTCAACAAGAACAGCGGTCGTGTTATAAAATTGCCTTGATATGCGCAATTATAAACTTTCATAGGGATGGCATGTCGCAAAAGCCCGCATAGTGACAGTATATGCACGAATATTTGACTGATTTTGGGCATAGCTTTGGAAGAGATTCTGACCCCGGATCCTAGACATGGACAAATCGGGAGGGCCTACACGGTGATCTTCCACGATTAGCGAAAGAGAGAAAATGAAAGAAGAAACCTTCGATGGAAATAAGCTCTGCGTGCAAAGCATGGTGTAGCCAAATCTCACAACGGGGATGGGCAATGAAACGATCGCGGAGTATGGGATCTGTCAGTCCGGCCTCTGCCTGTGAAGACCGATTGCGACGACCAAAGGAGAGTTCTGACGGTTTGTCTCTGTAGTCAAATGATAAGAAACGTGGACTGAGTATTCAGTACCGAGCCTCCTGAGCTTGAGGTCTATGTTTCCCAAAAGCATCAAGATCTCCCGTCACCGTCGCTGGTGATCCTGCCGACGTTTGACGGCATAGAAAGATCAGGCAATGTCAATGATCCTGATCCTAGGGCGCCTACAGCTTCCCTATTCGTTTGGCTGCACGAACCGTTCTTGACAGCATATGGATAATAGCGATTTCAAAAAGAACACGAGCAAGATGTTGAGGAAATCGTTCTCGAAGCCGCCAGGTGTCGGTGGTGATGATGGTAGGGGAAGAAAGAATGAAGGCAGCTGAAAGACCTTAGATACCCCCAATAGAGAACACGCGCACAGTGCTTGGGAGGTGACTCATTCCGAGTAACATTGTGTAATGCAGTGTAAATTAGGGTTGTTGGGGAAGAACGCCAAATGGGGAGCCCCGACATTTACTGTGATCCACGTGACGGCGGTACGCGTCGCGGACCACTCCAAAAATGGAAATGGGTGGCGGCTTTTTCGGGAACACACATTCTCTTCGAGAAGGCCATGAAATAAATCAAAAAAGTTTTGTATTTATTTCATAGAATGAACCTAGACTTCCTAGAGCCCCGTGCCCAAGAAAACAGTCTATTTGTACCAATCTCAATCCCAGGCCCGGCCTGATCAAGGGAGGAAATAGCAAAAACATGGTGTTACAAGTAATTTTTGCCTCCGAAATTACGTTCAATGACTCCCATTTACGTATAAAACATAACATTCGATTCCACCATTACCTGGTATTTTTGGTCAGCGTAGTCTCCTGCTGGAACCGCAAAATTACTGTAGTGGTTAGTCAACAACTTCTTTGTGGTACTATTTCCTAGATTTTGTGGCGAAAGGGCCGGCAATGTGTACCTAGGTTCAGCGTTGATATATCGCTCCCTCCCTTCCGTAGCTGGACTAACACAAACTATATTTCATCCATCAAAAACTTTTGGGACCTTGAATATTTATTGAGGGTCGCTGGGAGGAATTATAATTTGTTGGTGTCAATGCCCATATATTGTTACAAAGAATACGGTTTGGATCACCCAAGACGCAGGTTGGCTGGCCAAGCGGACCTTCTTGTTTGGATGAGCAGTGTGGCGTAATTCCTAATTAGGAAGCCCACACGACTACAAGACGATCTTAGTAAGAGCGTCGGATTCTTACAGGAGAAAGGGTTTGCCTTTCCCAGTCCATGTCCATCGCTTTTTACCAGGCACAGTTCGAATTCTCGCAACGACACAGGACAATCCGAGGGGGAAAGGGACAAACCCTGTTCTATGCTACTGACGGCCTCAGCTGCGACTCAGACGAGGTTGGATTTAGCTGAAGCCGCTGAACTTTTTTCGCGCAATCTAAACGAATATAAGATACTCGAAAGATGGAGAATACGCATCTGACTAGAAAGACATATTGGATGCTGACCAGAAGCAGTCTGAACAATTCGAAGTGCCTGACTTCAAACGGTATGAATCGCGAGTGGTGTTAGCTAAGCCTCATCCTTTCTGGACGATGAAAATCCAGGTACTCCCATGGAGGATACAGGAAAACCCCAGAAAACCGGAAACGTTGCAGTTTCGCCTCCAGAGTCGAAACTGTCCGATCTGGTTCCGATTCTGAAGTCGGTTCACTTCCCTGCTGTGATTTTGGGTCGTTTCTGTTCAATAGGTCAACTTCCTGAAACGAGGGAGTCAGAGAGGAACCGGGTCTCCTCTCGATTCTGTTGATTTCAACTGGACCTGTTCCGACTGTAGAATCGAGGTCAGAATCGACCCAGAACCAGGTGCTCTGACTTCCCCTATTATTTGTCTTTGTCGTTCTATATTTGAATTCTTTCAAACTGATGAACAGTTTGCGAGAGCTAAAGGACAGGAGAGAGGAGAGGCTAGAGCATGACAAAAACGGCGCTGTAGAACGTAAAACTAATCATTGACAAACGTCTCTGTAATGGAGTTGGTGACATCTTACGGCAAAAATGGAGCCTTTATCAAGTCAACAGAAAATACGAGCGATGACGAGAATGTGCGTGACATAAACTTCCACAACCGTAAAGCGGCAAGAGACAACCATGGTACAGGAGACTATGAAAGCCAAGGTCTTTACGGTCTTCTCTTACACCCTCTTTTCATAAGTCGTTAGAAATAGGAGATGAAGCCGCGAAGTGTCTTCGCAGATAAAACAAAAATGTAATCCTGCACATATAGAGCAATACCGTCCCATGCCGAAAGATCTGTCAAAGAATTCTTTCATGAGCTGACTTGATCCAAAAAAAAAAGAAAACCTAACAGGCATAGCATTCGCACAATCGGAACGACTCCCATACAAGTTAAGGGATGTTCCGACCGAAATACAGGTGCGAATATAAATGTGGCAGTTCTTGACACTGTTTCAATGCTTCCCGCGACTCGTCGCGTTAATTGTAGTGCCCTTCCGAAGTCCAGAAGACTGGCCTTGGTAACCCAGTTGAAGCCTCAATGGATGGGGAGGGGAAGGCGTCGGCCCCAACGTACCAAGATCGGCTAAATTAAACGTCAGAGTAATTAATGAAAGCTATCGATATACCACGCCCATATCCCACAAAAAATCAGTATTCAACATTTCATATTTGATAAGATGAGAAACCAACCCCAGGCATCTGTTCAATTTTAGTACCTGAGACTTGATAGGTAGAGGAAAATTAGAAAAACCTGCAAGGTTGGTACATGTTCTATTGACTTCAGAAAGAAAAGAAAAGACACTGTAACATGAACGTGTGATTCGAACGCACTATTGCTGACGGTTGAATAGATAACGTACTTACCTGTTCATTCATATTATGTCAATAGATCCCAACTACGGTGCTTATTGTGTTTGAGTTGAGTTTAGTGGGATGAAGTCAACTGAAGTAACGTCATCTACTAGCCTTCTAATGGGAAGAATGGTTAGAAAACCTGCTTCACAGCTTTCTTAATTTCCGTGGTCGACCCTAAACAAGCTTAAACGGCACAAGGCTTCGTTGTCCAGGAGAAGATGAAGGGCGACATCTTTCGTAAGGCCCAACATACGTTAGTGTTCTCTCCAGAAAAGGAATTGAGATGCTCGTCTTTGGGTTGAAGACAAACATATGGTTGAGGACTTTTAGACGTGATAGAGCCTAATCATGGAGAGAAAGAAGGATGGGGGAATGAAAAACACGCGTGCTTGACGCGTCTCAGGTACGCGCACGTGATCCTCGCATGGCATGAAAAATTGTTGGCTGGATAGGAAATCTCTTTATCCTGATCACTACAAAAGCCCCATTTCTGCTCTTCTCTTTCTTCTCTCTAGTCTTCTTTATCAGTTAGTTGTATATATACTATAACCTCTGGTAACGAATAAGGTTCGTCCCCACCATTACCCCAAAATTCAGCACCGCACGTTGCCTGCACAGGTGTGCTCATCCAAAATTCAACAATCACCATCTAACTTCTTCGACAGATTGCCTCCAGGATGGACCTCCAGACCCTATCTCAACTTTTTGCGACAACCTACAACCCGGATCCCAATGTTCGCAAGGCCGCCGAGCTCGAAATTCGCAAAGTGAGTTTTCCTTCTTTTTCAAAAAGCGAGGTTTCTTGAAGGTCGTCACCCGGGTCGGAGTTGTGTCCGCTGGCATTAGAAGAGAGTCGCTATTTGGGGTTCACCGTGCACGGCGGCGGATTATGTCTGACGTCTTTATTTTGTTGGTATCTAGATTGGCAATCAGGAAGGCATGATCGCTGCCATCCTCAGAATTATCGCAGCTGATAACATCGATCTGTGCGTGTCAGACGCGTCTTTACATGATATAACCCTTATTCATGATTTTTTCTTGCACTTTCTTCGATCGGGTATTTTTTCCTGTCGTTTTACAGTGCTACTCGCCAAGCCTGTTCTGTCTGGCTGAAGAATCGCGTACACAGCACCTATGCCCTAGAAGTATCACGGAGGCCCGACCAGGTCGTTATTGCGCCTTCGGAACGCGAAGCTCTTCGTATCAACGTTCTCCCTCTACTAGCCGCCTCTCCTTCGAGAAGTATTTCCTTGCAACTTGCCAACACGCTGAAGTCTATCGTGGCTCACGACTTTCCGGTCAAGTGGCCTACTCTGGTGCGCGAAATTAAGCGCCTTCTCACCAGCACTGAAGTCAGAGATGTCCACGCCGGATGCGTTGCCACTTTGGAAGCTGTCAGGGCCTTCAGGTATGTTCTACTAATCGAGACCAAGAAACTTTAGTCACCATAAGCATTTCAAGGTTCCGCAATAAAAACGATACACTGCCGCCATCGTCGAGGAACTATTTCCCACTCTCGTTACCATTGCCACCCAGATGATGCAGCAGCCTCCAAACGCCTCTCAGGAGATCCCTACAATGCTTCACCTTATCCTCAAAGCGTATCGCACAACTATTATTATCAACCTCAGTAGCCATCAGCAAAGCGCAGAAAGTTTAGTACCTTGGGGTCAGCTTCTCTTTGCCGTAGTCAACTTGAGGTTGCCCAAGGAAGCGGTTCCCGAGGACCCTGAAGAGCGTGAAAAATGCGAATGGTGGAAGGCCAAGAAGTGGGCCTATGCAGTCCTGGGCAAGCTATTCCACAGGTTCGTCTTAGTGTGTTGGGTTTATTCGACTTGTGGATTTATGTACAATTACAGATACGGAAACCCATCTCAAATGCCCTCTACTCTTCAAGAAGAATACATGGGATTTGCAAAACACTTCATTGTCGCCTTTGCACCTGAGATTTTGAAGATCTATCTTCAACAAGTTGACTTATACGTTAGGAATCAGGAATGGCTCTCGAGCAAGTGTCAATATCAGATCTTCCAATTCTTCACCGAGTGGTACATATTTTTCTCCGTGTTTTAACCTTAATTCAACCCTAATCATGGATATTTCAAGTGTCAAGCCAAAGTCGACTTGGATTCAGCTCAAGCCCCACTTTGACGGCCTTGTCTCGAACTTCGTCTTCCCCCAGCTTTCGTTCACCGAACACAGGCGTTCATTGTGGGAGAGTGACCCCATTGATTATGTTCGTGTCTCGCTCGGTACGAAAATCTTCAACTTGCCAACGCTACGAAAATTTGACTTACTTTTTCATAAGACGAGTACGAAACTTTCACTACTCCAGTCGCAGCCACCACCTTCCTCCTCTCTCTTGCCAGCAACCGGACCACGACGACGTTCCTTCCCATCCTTGGGTTCATCAACACTATTTTGCGCGCACACGGACCTCCTGAACAGAGGTTTGGTGCTTTGAATATGACTGCTGCTCTGGGCAGGCAGATCGTGAGACACCCGGAGGTGAAGGAAAACATGGAGCAGTTTATGCTTCAGTTCGTCAGCCCAGAGCTAGAGAGCCCAGAGCCGTTCTTGAGGGCCATCGTACGTTGATCTTTGGTCTGCGCGTCTGCTTAAGTTGTATCTCTGACTCTTTTTGGATCTTTAGGCTCTGGAGATTGTGGGCACAGTTACGAAGCAAGGCCTGGTGTGGTCCTCTGAGGAAATCTTGAACAAGCACTTCCAAGCCGTTTTCCGTGCTCTTGATGATGAAGCATTCCCTGTGAAGGTTCAAGCTGCTCTCGCTTTAACAGAGATGATTACTGCGCATGAAACGGGTGAGGCTGGTTGACACTGTTCCATCATTTCAGCTGAGCTATATTCTCTTTTCCTTAGTTCGCGCTGCTGTTGCTCCTCAAGTCGGCAAAGTCATTCAAGGCATGTAGGCTTCCCGTTCTTTTGGCTTTTATCTGAGTTCTGAACGTTTTCTCACTTTTTCTTGTTCTGTTATTGCCTTGCTGCCTAACCCTTTTGTGCCAACCACTCTTACACTGCAACTTGTCTGATATACAACCATGGGCGTGCCACTACAGATCTACTCAAAATGTCCGACGAGACCGACTTGGATATCCTCAACAACAGCATGGAGGTCATGGTCGAACAATTCCAGACCGAGCTCCTGCCCGTCGCCGCTGTGCTTACTGCTCGCTTGGTACGTCTATGACACGATGACTACCCTTACCATCATTTGACAATATTCTCGCTGTTTAGTGCGATTCATACATGCGCCTCGCAAAGGAAAGTGCACTTCATGAGCAGCTTGAAGAAAACGCGGACATCGACACCGTGCTTTCGGATGCTGATGATGACAAGACCTTCGCTGCTATGGGTGTCGCTAAGACTATTAGCACAGTACGCCGCGTTTTTCTTGACGAATGCAATTCCAAACCTCTGAGACGCTTTCGAACAGATTGTGGCTTCAGTCGACAGCTCTCCTGAAATTCTCGCTCAGATCCAAGAAGTTGTCGTACCTATCATTGTGTTTTCTCTTGAAAACAGGCTACTTGGTAAGTGCCTGATCTGCTCAGGTGGTGTTGAAGTGAAATCGATTTTTTTGCAGATCTTTTCGACAACATGTATGAGCTGATTGACAGTTTGTCGTTCAGGCTTAAATCGATATCACCGTCACTGTGGCCTGTTTTCGAGTTGACTTATAGACTGTTCAAGCATGAAGCTGTGGATTTCCTTGAAGGTGCGTCGATCATTGATTCGTCCAACATATCGTAATTGACGCAACCATTGCTACAGAAATGCTGCCTTCGTTGGACAACTTCCTTTCGTACGGGTCCGACGTCATCAAAGCTCGCCCAGATTATAAACAAATGTTGGTCGACATCTACACCACCTCAATCTTGAATGAGCAGCTTGGGGAGAACGACCGCGTTAATGGGTCAAAGCTGGCGGAATCTATTTTGCTCAACCTGCGTGGCTCTGTCGATGATGTACGCTTTCTCGCCATCTTTTCTTATCGACCGCTGGCTGATTGTCTTGAAATATCTGAAGCACTTGCAAACTATCGTCACCACTGCTCTAGTTCTTGTCGACAAGACCTCAACCCCATCCTTGCGTCTTGCCAATTTGGAAGTACTCGTCAATGCAGTTCTCTACAACCCCTCTGCCGCACTGCACCTCATGGAAGCATACAAAGCTGGCTCGGCACGGTTGTTCTTCGACCGGTGGTTCGTTGCTATCAACACTGACAACCGTCTGCCTCGCGTACATGACAAGAAGTTGAGCCTTTTGGCGCTTTGCGCTCTGATGGAAATGCATCCTGACGCTGTACCTGAGTCTTTACGCGACGGGTGGCCGGGCATCGTGGGTGGTGCACTGAAAATCTTCAAGACTCTCCCAAAGGCAATCGAAGGTTTGTTCGCGATCGCCGCCGGTTGGTGTGAACGGCTCATTTATAATTGAAACAGAACGCAAGAGGCTTGAGCTACTTCTTCAGGAAGAGTCTGATGAGGAAGCTGAAGCTGTCGATCAGCCTCTGAACCTGGCAGAAGACGACGGTATGTCAAACCATTCTTCTATCTGGTTATTCACATCGGCTCACGGCTCCGGACTAATAGAGGATGTGTGGGATGAGGACTCCGCTTATATGGAAATGCTTGCCAAAGAGGTATATTTTTGATGGCCTGATTTCCCACCTCTCCTACTTATCATTCGGACATTTTCAGAGTGCCAGACTTCGAGAGAGGTCAGAAGCAACTGCGAACCCTGCAGAGGATGAAGAATCGGATGAGGACTCTGATGAGGACATCGACGAGGAACTGGACTACATTAGTCCTTTGGAAAACATCAACCCTTATGTATCATTCAAGCAAGCTTTGACCAGTACGTTGACAACTCCACTCTTTCACACCTCATTCTGACTTTCGCACCCACCTTGTTTTTTATTTAGCCTTCCAAATGCAAAACGCCCCGAGTTATCAAGCAGCCACAACAGCCCTTGACGTCGAGCACCAGACACTGCTCATGGAAGTCATGCGAATAGCCGAGCAGGAACAGGCGCCCCAATCTTAATGTGGTTGGAAACCTGGTGGACTGGCCGCTGTGCCCGACTCTTGTTTAAACGATTCTTAACATCTATCCATAATCCACGCCGTCTTTGTATGCTCCGGTCCGTCTTCATAACATTCCCATACTATTCATGTCACGACGCCACGATATCACGACGTTCTCAGAAAAGCACCTCTTTCTATGTGTGGTCGTCCCGCCTGACCGTTCCTTTCCGCGGCGTAACCATTTCTCCTTGCATTACCCAATGAACGCTCTCTGATGAGTTCCGGACGACTGTTAATTTTACTGCATTGCGCACAGTTCTTCATTATTAGATCTCGTCGACATGTTCGCCGGAGAATAAATAAACGCCTTTCGCATCCCGACGGTCCGCTGTATTCCTTACTTCAGCAGGTTCGCTCTCAAGTGGCCCAGCAGCTGCGCAACTTTTCTGTATGTTTATTGCATGAATAAAACCATTTTCAGAGAACATGGGAAATAGGAAACCGTCCTAGTGATCTGTGGACAGCGCACGATATTTTAGCCTGCCAGGAATTCTCGCGTAGTCAACCCATGCCGCTACTATGTCTGTTCAGTGATCCATTGGAAAATCCTAATGAATCCTATCTCGTTATCTCTCTCGATTCTGGCTTCTACAAGTGACAACCGCAGCATCTAACGGCATTCAAACCACCACGGCCTCTTCAATGGCTGGACTAAATTTATGATAATGGCAAACGAGGCGGACCGTTGATTCGCGACTCCGTGGGTGCTCTACATGGGCGGCCAACGAACTCAAGAAAGATTTTCACCTCAGCTGCCTTCGTCCAGAGCTCTCGAAGTTCTAACTTTGCATGTGCTTTGGTTCAGTGTTGGAATTTTTATTTTCGCTTCAAAGTTATCTCAATTCAGATCTGAAGAACGACGGGGGCATGTTCTGGCAGTTCTGCAAGGTGAATACATTCGTTGATGATTTTAGAACCAAGGATACTTATTGAGGTTATATTTCTTCGTCTTTTTGCCCAGGATTATTTCTGGCCTTGCAGAAAGTTCAACAGCCATACAGTTGATAAGGTTGCGTCGCCTGTGTCAGCCTATTCACGGCACTGTCTGGACCAATCGTCAGCCCTGAAGTATATTTTTTATCCTCAGGCCAAATGACTCGAAACTATACTCGCTTGCGCCAATGCCGAAATTCGTCGCCCGAGGTGTAGTGTCTTTAATTTTGAAGCCTACTTTCTCGTGAGAGACAGTGCCAGCTAGGCTTGATCTACGGCGAACTACCAAAACGGCGGTTTCATTGAATGGAGGACCTCGAGCGCTGTACAGACTACGAGACAAAGTTTAACTATACTAAGCAGCCGTATTTTGAACCCTTTGCCCTCATCTGCCAACCGAGATTTCAACCCTCAGATGTCAGATTTTTCCCGAGTGTTGATTGACTTGACAATGTCTTGTGTATGACAGAGGATGTTTTATCCAGCCAAAAGCTATGGCAGCCATAAAGTAAAAAATTTACGAGCACTGATATCTATGGATAGGTCGCTGATAACTTTCTGCAAAAAAATTTAGACTTAACTAGCGTACTCAAGTTGCTATTCACACTGAAGCGTGCTACTTTGATATATTTTATCTCCCTTTGGCCCATCGGAGAACCTTCTCTGAGAAGCTCGCGGTCTCTGACCGATTCAGTCCCAATGCCTTCGCGTGATGACTCGTCAATGGGCAGAGGAAGAAGACAGGGAAAGATTACATCCGGCTTCATTGATATCCATTATTGCGGATGGCGGAAGGCTGACTAGGTCCCGGAACGAGGCACGCTTTCGCCAGTGTGTGATCAACAGCGCGTTTTGGTGGTCATGACTCTTTCGTCTTTACCCAGTAATACAAATCGCAATCAGGCCTGAACTGGAGCATCAGCAGCTGAGCATGTTGGGGGGTATGTATGGTCCTATCTTTGGAGCACCTTTTCGTGGGGCATTCTCTTCCTTTTACAGCGCCAAGTTTGCGTCATGGCGATATTTATGAGTCAAAGCAATTGCGAACAGGGTGCGTTACAACTTTAGTAGATTCAAGGAGAAGAAAGATTGACACTGGCTCTTTCCAGAATGCATATGTGCCACGTAACGTGAGTGTTCTAGCCACATATTCACATATTCATTCGGGCTAGAGTCAGCGTTTTCGGGAGCTAGTCGATGCGGAGCCTGTTCCCGCGCCCGCTCTAGCACTTCGCGTTCTTACAAGCTTGCTCGGCGCCTGGGCACGATGGTCCTCGCGTTGCTGTTGTTTACCCCTGACCTTTGAAGTCGCTTCCTTCACCTTCTCCTTCTCAGATTCCTGGGGTCTCCAATCCTGGAATTTCCTACGAGAAGCGTTACTGCCCATTTCTGCATACTCAGCCCGGGTGACTGCATGGCGACCGAAGCCGTCTTGTATGGCAAAATTATAGGCCGATTCGTATACTTCTATGATCGGGCTAGAAAGTCGGGCAAGGGATGGTCAGAAAGAAAAGTTGAAGTAATTTTTTCTGAAAGTAGATTTCGGGGTTTACGAAACGATACGTACTCCTCGCATTGGTAAACGACAACTTCGCAATCTACCGGTGCCAATGTTCGTAGCTCGGAGAGTCTATTGGGGATGATGATTAGATTAGTATCCAAATTTTGATTATCACAAACGCAAACACCACGTACAGTCGGTCGCAAAAGCCACTAAACTTGGTACTTCCTCCTATTAGGCCGATATTGGCCCAGAACATGCCCTGCAAATCGCTGGGAAGAAGAGATATAGAATGGGCAATCGTGAAAGGAAGGCCACCTGATCAATCCCTAAAAAAAGAGACACGCACGCCATGCCGCAGTTAGTTATAAAACCTTTATGGACACCTGCGTGAATAAAGTTGGACCTACCGATGTCATCAGGCCGAAAAATAAGTTCCGGTACTGTAAATCGTTCGTTGTTCATGACCAAAATTTGATCGGTTTCGGTGATGATATCGTCCGAATGGCGCACGCGCCCCTTCCGGTTTGTAGACAAGTCAGGAAGAATGTATTCCTGAACGATTGGATTGTGCTTCGGATCTATTCTGGCTGGGTTCGTCATATTTTGCTTCATATGAAAAAAAAGGGGGCGACGGTATGTGATTCTTACCGACATGTTTCTATATCTTGCGCGTAATTGGTAGATACGAAGCAGCAGGATTCTTTAACTTGATTCATAATGTAGGTTTCGTCCATCATGTTCCATTGACGAAATGAAACCAGTTCTTTTAGTTGGTTGGTCATTAACTTCCCGCCAACGTCGAGCCTGTTATTCATAGTTTAGGGGGAGGGCAATCAATACGAGTTCGCAGAGTTAAAATGTACTTTTACCTCTTGACTGCATTCCAAACAATTTTACCGTCGATCATTGGGACAACATGGGTGAAGCTAAATCCCGAATCAACGACTATGGTGCATTCAGCAGGCGGAAGGCCTAGCTTTGAGAACAATTTCCCATAAGGAACCATTGATGCCGCTAGATGGATTCAATCAAACGAGTGAAAAAAAAAAGGCTGATTTGACACCTGATGATCACTTACGAGTACATCGATGGTAGGAACTGAATTCGTACTCTTCAAATATCAGCTGATCATAGACCTCTTGTATATTGGGCAGGTTGAAGTATGGTTCGGTGATCAGCAGAGAGGCCTCAGTGGTGTCGACCTGGTGCGAAGCTATTTCAGTACCAGGTAAAGAAAGCGCGTCCGAAGTGAAATTTTTACCCCAAGGACTTGGTCTGAAAATACGCCGTCCCAGACTGCTTTTTCGGCGTCCCAATCAACCAGATAACCCTACTAGAGGAATGAGGTGCGGGATGAAAATAGGACTGCCAGCTCTCAGACCTTCTCGAAGGGGAGACGGTAATGTAAAGATGAATAATCCTTGCATCGTGCTATCTCGTGCCCAAAATATGTCGTCTTGTCTCCTTTGGAACGCACGACGGCGTTCGGGATAATTCTGGACAGCGTGTGGCTCAGAACACATGGGGGTCGTGTCTGAAAGTATGGTGCTATCCCACCTTGGTCTCTTGTCTTTTTTCACGATGCCTACCTTGATCGTGGATGCGCCGTTGTCGAGGACGATGACCGGCTTGGGCATGACGAGGGAGATGGTGGTCGGGTATAGAGAACGCGCTGTGCCTGAGTGAATGGGCGTGGGAATGTTTCTTGATCAGCAGGTCCGAGTCTATTCTGAGCCAGGTCATTGCACGTTTCTTGACTCTTGCACTACGCCCACGGTACGAGAAGTCTACTTTGTATTCAGGATCAGCTAACCTTCTGCTTCTCCAACAGGTCCTTCTGCAGCTTCTTTGGCTCTATCTGCGTGCTACCTCTTCGCGAAACAGGACAAATCGATACACTCCGCCCATCCTTCCAGCCCATCCGCCGAAATATACTAAGTAGTCCTGGCGTGCCATCCCTATTGCGAGCCTTACTCATTTATGGCCTTTTCTCACTTTAATCAAACTAAAGCCACGGATTTTGCGTTATACTCTCTGGTCTCGCCTGACCCTGCCCTCGGAAACCCATCGTCCATTCGGATTCTCGCTCATTTGGGTGGCGTGTTCTTGCGCCCCTTGAAGTAAATTTGTGTCGAGATATGTGCATTGGCATCTGGTCCTTGGAACATCCAAAATACGCATTGTGAGTTTTGTTTTTGGGACGAGATAAAAACTGCGATATCAAGCCCCAAGTCCCCCCGGATGTTGCCATTGAATGCTGATATAAATAAAAATTGTGAAATAACAGGGTCCTCTGCACCAATCGCGATGAGTTTCTCGACAGGCCAACTCAAAATGCCCATTTCCATTCATTCGAAAAGGAGGCCAAGCCAACAGACGGCTCTGGCGCAGTCCTTTCGGGTCGCGATATTCAAGCCGGAGGATCATGGTTTGGCATCAATCGGTCCGGGAGAGTCGCCTTGCTGTACGCTATCCCTTATCGGCGATTCTCATTCAAAACAGAAAGATAATCATGTTCCATATCCATCCAGGACCAATATAACTGAACCCCCAAAGAAATACAACACGTCTAGGGGCTACTTAGTTTCCTCGTTCCTCCGATCTGATTCGTCTCATCCATTGGAGGATGAAGTAGGGAAGATAATACCGGAGGACGCACAATTTGCCGGGTTCAATCTTCTCCTCTTGGCACCTGCGTTCGACGCTAATGGTGCCATTCGCTACGATCCGCTCCTCGTCACGAACCATGGCGGAGGCGGCAATCTTACGTCTCGCCAGCTTCGCCCGAGCGAACGTTCTTGTGGGGGCATGTCGAACGGCATCGATGGAGCAGGGGCCGAGCTATGGCGGAAAGTTCAACATGCCACCGAAGATTTTGATGCTGTCCTCCAGGCTCTAACGCCTGATCAGACAGAGTCCGAGCTCACAGACGAGCTTTTCCACCTGCTTGCGTGGGTACATTTTTCTCTCCTGTAAATCTCCTCCCGAGATTTGCATCTATGAGAATATTCTGACATACTGAGGTTTCTCCGAGAAGATGGCAGCCTCCAGGTTTGATCGTGAATAGTCGCAGCGACCTACGAAATACGGTTCAGGTCACGCCCGTACCGATAATATTAGAAGAAACGGGGAACGTTCCTGCAGCGTTTTATGGAACCCGTCTGTCAACGGTGTTGCTTGTCAAGAAGAATGGGGATGTGTTGTTTATCGAACGAGATATCTGGGAATTAGTAGAGGGGGCGCCGGTCAAGGCGGACCCCGCTACTGAGCGTAGGTTTCGATTCAAGCTGGACATCAAGCCCAGTGTAAACGACGATTAAGCTATAGTGTACAATATACTGCTGCTGGTTGCATGTTTGTGAATGTAAGTAGACATATTCAATGCCAAGGGTATACGTTAGGGAGGGG
The DNA here is from genome assembly GCA_023014345.1 of Galerina sulciceps. Taxonomy (NCBI): domain Eukaryota; kingdom Fungi; phylum Basidiomycota; class Agaricomycetes; order Agaricales; family Galerinaceae; genus Galerina; species Galerina sulciceps. Next base: position 1,043,836 of record JAEDXJ010000002.1, on the reverse strand, counting down.
GAATTTTTTGCATAGCATAATACCAAAGGCAAAAACATGGCAGTTTAATCAAGATGGTGGTTATTATAAGTGGGTGGGATGAGAAAGTCGGGAAAGCGCCACCCGATGTCCATGATACAAATGAAATGATGCGAGTGGGGGGCGAAGAAGAAAGAAGAAAATGGAAAAAGCGGCGAGGTGAAACAAGTTCAGCTCATGACATGGTTAACGTTGTACACGCCATGATGATCTGGCGCTGGGAAATAGGGATTGAACCCTGCAGCCGCCATATGATTCCACTCTTGTGGCGAGACGCCTGGAGAGCCAGTGTGGAATGAAGCATGCCCGCTTGAGGCGGACAGGAGTCATGATTTCGCTGTCGGAGGCGGGTCCGCTGTCATACGAAGCTGCAACGAGACCGGGACTGTCATTGCCACTGCTTGGGATGAGCGGTCAGAATTCAAGCTTCACTTCTGAACAGAAAAGAAGGAGGAAAAAAGGAAGGAGAGGCTCACTGCAATGAATTATTTAGCTCCACGATACGTCGGAAGATGGTACATTGTGTATTCGGCGGGTGATGGGCGTATTGTCGAAGCGAGCTGAGCGAATTTTGGAGGGTCTGCGAGAGGTTGATGTAGGCGATGCCCAAGGCCGGGTTGGTCCGGCATGGGCAGGCGAAGTGTGATTGTGGCGAGGCGCTGTTGACACTGTATTGGTCGCGTAGGCGTTGTTCCCGTCGTCGCTGGCGGACAAAGGATAGCTGGCGGTGCCGCCGCCGCCACTCTCCGAATACGATGACGGGCTGAACCTTGGTTGCCACTTCCGTTGTTGTAGTGCCCATTCGTCGAGTTGGGCCCGTGATAGGCGATTCCGTTCCCGTTGGTGCCGTTGTACCCGCCAGCTGAGCGCGGGTCGTCAAAGGACGACGATGAATCACTGCCAGGGCGCACATCAGCTTGGAACGTATGATACCGCATGGAAGGTTGCGGTGACGGAGAAAAGCGGTACAAATGTGCGTTCGCCTCCGTGGCAGGTTCCGTTTTAATGGGGCTCAACAGCGAATGCACGGCGCGGCCGTTGCGGAGCAGGTCTTCGGGGTGCTGCTGTGTCGTCTGCTGGCCGGAGGACCGCTTCTGCAGAGGCACGCATTTCGTCGCTCGTGAATGCCACTTCTCGTTCGGATCTCCATCTCGGAAGCTGCTCTCTGCCCATCGGGGATGCGGTTTTCCTAATTGTGTCGCGCATGAGGGGTGTGCTCGACGATGAGCGTGGGATTTGGAAGCTGGCTTACCTCTGAGTTCGCGAACGAGGGACTCTAGCTCGGCAATTCGATTCCGTAGTCGCGTGCTTTCGTCGAGGGACGGGTCGTCTCTGTAAAGAAAATCACGTTCAACATTTCGAGCTTGGTGACGGGCGCGTCGGGGCGGCTTACCTGAGGGCGGGATCGTCGATCTCGTACACACAAAGACCTGTCTGAGGAACGTGGCTGGGGTGAGTGACTCGGTGACGGAGAAGCAGAGAGGGCGACAGGGATTCACCAAGCCAAGCTGGATGCATCGCTGACAGGGTCGTTTTCGATCACACTGATGGAAAAAAAAATGAGAATTGTGGGGAATATCGAGGGCAGCAGCGGGCGCACCTTCCGTTTGGATGTGTGGCAATTCAGGCAACTTTGTGTCGTCCTGTTCCTCCTCCTTTTCCTATTTTTGGGTGATGAACGGGGGTAGAGGGGACCAACGGTTAATTAGTCGGCTAGTTAAAGGGTTGAAGTGGGTGAAAGGTGCTAACCTGTGGTCGGTGTCGATGGTGAACTCCAAATCCATTATCTCGCCCTTTAGTTGGAGAGGTTGGAAGGACTCTGGGGACATCATGGTTAGGAGCGGAAAAGGAACAAGCTAAAGTCGAGGTGGTCCTTGCCCTTAAGTGCATCCGGGGCCATTAAGTAAGAAGAGAGAGATCCAGCAGAGATCTCGGGGCGACCAGGATCTCCCGATTGGGTCGACAGCAAGTGAGAAGGGAAATAACTGAAAGAACAGCTGTGCAAAACCAAAACCGTAATTCAAGCGTTCGCAATGGTCCAGACAACGTGTCACGATAACAAACACTGTCAATCACGTATACCCTCCAGGAATGGGTATAATACTCGCCCTGAGGATCAGATTCCAATGCCGACAAACATGTGGGAGGGTTGCGTTATATTTTGGTGTTCAAGCTTTTCTTACCGGAAACTATCTTGAACGCCAGGTCTGTCATTCCAGTCGCCGACCTTTCGGAACTACCTCCGTGAATCGCCCAATATGTCCGTGTGTCCATTCAGGGTCGCTTTCTCCTCTGAATCCTCAACCAAACCACCTCCATTGTCTCGTGAATAATCCGACATAAAGATATCATACGCCAGGTCGGCATCGAGCGTGGAAGGCGATGCCGCAAGCTGGGATTTCTCAGTTTCATCCTCCAGTCTGGTCAGTAATCAAGATCAAAGAAGCCTCGCTCTTCTTTCGGTGGATAGCTTTGGATCGTCTCCATCCACCGACCGACTAGGCTCACCGCTTTCATCAAGGACGAGGCCCCGTGTTCTAGAGTGCTGTGCTCTGTCCAAAATCGTCTACTGGCAAGCTCATTCCTGTCATGGGAAAGACATAACCGCTAGACACTGTCTAGATGTCCTCTTTCCTTTCGGCCCTGGTTTTAGCATTCTCACTTCTGCCAGTGTTGGCAAGTCCCGAATTTGGGTCGAAATGTCTGCAGCGACATGCGGGGGGCGAAAATTCCTTCTGGCGCGAGGTTGAACGCCTTCATTTGGAGTCGACAATCCGAATTATTGTCCATGTCGCTTTACAATGATCAGTCATAATTATAACAACCTACGCTCACTTTAGCGAGATACACTCTCAAGCGTAGGTGGCGGGGTATCCCAACAGGGAATCCGGATATGTGGCGTCACACGTAAAGTAAATACTCCAGCCATGCGTCGTCTTTACTTAGGTCTCAAATGCACCTTCGCTACATTACATTACTTATCACTGAGATGAAGTTATCATTTTTCAATGAACGTGTCGAATCGAGCCATCTAGAATTGCGCAATCGTCCGCGGAAGACGGGAAAAAGGACTAAATTCGGTCCTCAAAATCCAAACCTACCGCTTTCTCGGGAGCATCGGTCAGCTTATCTCGATCACTCCTCTTTTTAGTAGCTCAGGTCAAGCGCCTCGAAATCGTGCATAATTGCAATCCCCGATGCTGATAGCCCATGCCTCTTAAATATTTAGAGAGTTGATCGAGTCATCGATGACCACAATGGAATGGGAGGACGTTTTACGGTGGAGCGCTAGATATGAAAGACATCCCTCTTCATCTTTCTAAAACTAAATTCTCGAACCATGTTCACTCACGGTCTGTCTAGCATGCCTAAATAGTATCATATTGTCCAACTACAAGCGCCAAAGGGTGCCACAATCAGTCAAGTCTGGAAGGCGAACGAGATCAATGGGCACCCGCCTGCCATATACGATATGATCAGAATCTGTGATCACAACAACTCGGAAGACCTTGGCTGATTCGACTGGCTCAAGGTTAACTTGAACCCCTGATCAGACCTTGTGACGACCGGTTGACGCCGTGGAAGTATCTAACTCAGTCAAAACAGTCATCCACTCCATCAGAGCACGTCCAGTGGTGAGAACGACACTCTTTTTCTCGATCCAGTAATGAAAGAAGTCGGACGAATGGTTGTTCCTACTGATCGCAAGTTCTTGTAAACGCTACTGAAAGGTACAAATTACCTGTCAACGACCCATGCGAGTGCTCGTCCGAAAAGGAAACTCACTTTTTTCGGAATCGAAGGCAGCTGTTGCCCACTGCAATTTGCCTCCAACCAGCAACCGTAGCGTGGGCGAGAAAATTAAATTGACCCGGACAATATGGAATCCAGGGCGTTCGCGTCATTCGTCCGAGGACAATCATTGAATGCAATCAATACCGTCGACGCCTATTGAATACGAGACTTTGGGCTCTCTTTGAGTTCTCGAGAAAGGCGAGAGCAAAGGGAGGAGAAGCAAGGAGTTTCTAGACGTATTTCTGGGGTTCAGATGGAGGCGAGGCCGAGCGTTATTTCACCTTTCCATTCCTCCCTGAAGAAAAGGTCTGCTTCGCGTAGCCTTTTGTCTTTGAAGGTGGACTCGGAGACCCGAGTCAAAGGTAGACAAAGGTAGGTAACCCTGGAAAGCCCTTTGAGGCAAGCCCCCTCGGACGTCAGCCAAGGCAAGGAGCTATCGGTTATCAAAATAGGCAGCTCGGCTATTTCCTTGGGGATCTCGCACCATCGAGCTGTGAGCTGCGCAGCGAGGTCAGATGATGCGCCATGACGCGCTCATTTCCATATAGTATGATATGTGCTTTGGGTGGGTGATCCCATCACTTTATGAGACAATATTTTCTGGCTTTGAAGAACAGACACTAATTCCCAAAACGTCCGTAGAATCGATCATAGCTTCCTCGGCGAGATCTGGATAGAATGGCATTTATTCATTAGATAGGAAAGACGGCGACACAGAGTCGTAACTGGGCCGTAATGCGAGCGCCCCTTACGACCGGTAGGATCCCGGCATTTTTGAGGAGGAAAATAGGCCAGCACAGATGAACATAACGATGACGTTTTGGTGCAGAGTTCACCTTCGGTCCAGCACGTTTAATGAGACAGGAAGGGACCGCCAGCCCAAAATATGGTCATAATGGAAGTCGTCCATTCACCAAGTGGTCGCTGCCTGCCAACCGTCAAGTCGGTCAAATAGATATGTTTTCGACAGGCACGAAGAAGACTCCGGTGCAGAGATGGCGCTGGCAGATGGCAGCCGCGCCACTGTGAATATTTCGACACCAGTATGGATTCTGGGCTCAAGTTACCGTTAATTATGACTAGGAGAGAATAATTTGGAGGTGTAGCAGATCAGCCTGCGGGAAGTCATCGACATTACGAGGTACTTGCTCCGGAAGTCGAACGTAATTTGGACTTAGAACGCTTCAGCAGGCGAGAATGATTGTCGAAGATGAAAAAACCAAGACCAAGTTGAACTAAACAACGCAGCCTAAGCGGATCCGAGAAGCGTTAGTCAAATACGGCCAAATACGAGCCTTGCTGCAACGGTGACGTCGACGGAAGCGGATTGGCGCGGAACCAGCGACTGACCTTCTTGACTTAATCCACCACAATCATTACCGGTTCTACCCTTATTCTACGTTCTATTCAACATCTTTGACACAGAAACTATAGAAACAAGGAAGAACGAGTACAACATACAGAATCTGTGTGAAATATTTGCCTCCTTGAAGTTTTGTGGCTGAACCAATTTTACTTTTTGATTTACAGCTGCAGAGCAGAAGTTCCACGGCAAACACAATGTCAGAGAACGAAAACGCCGACTTGTCTCCCACTTCTCCAGGAGAGGAGGACTCTGATGCCGTTTTGTCAACTGTCGCGGAGATTGAGCCTGAGCCAGTCCCGGGCCTTAATGGAGTCCCCGTTCGATGTACGTTAGAAACCACGCGGTCGTAAATTGCGACTTTGCAGATACTGCTATCGCTTTCGTAAATTTTGACTCGTGCGCGTTCTATAGGGTACGACGTATGTGGCGCTCTCCATTTATCAAATCCTCCTTCGTGACGACGACGCTCACGATGTTGACTGGTTTATTCATCAGGCGGACCGTACAGAATCTTACACACGAATAACACCTTTTCAAGAGAAACATGATACGAGCGTCGAGTAAGTACTGGTGGTCAGACTTCAATCATACGGGCCTGGCTGTCAGCCAGTTAACTGATTTCCCAGATTCTTTTACAAACCAATAACGCTGTCGGCGCTTGCGTGCGGTTTAGTCGTACTTGCGTATGTGGCAACAACTCAGGATGTTTTGGAAGAAGGGAGAGACAAGAGACGCGTGTATGTCTTCCCTCTGCTCTTCCAGCCCTCTGGTCTTACAGGATGTCGTGCCAGTGGAGTATATGCCGCCGTAGCTTCATTTTTACTATTCGCAATGATACAATTCCGAGACGGGCCATTCGTTCGCCCTCACCCGGCCTTCTGGCGCATAATACTCGGAGTTAATCTACTCTACGAGCTAGGATTGGTCTTCCTGCTCTTTCAAGACCTCGGTACTGCCCGGAAAATGATGACCTATATCGACTCTAACCTTGGTGTGCCATTACCCGAGAAGAGTTATGCCGAAGATTGCGCTTTGACAGTGAAGAACCTTTGGGTAAGGTGAACGGTGGCCGCGCCTGCATTTCTAGACTGAACCCAGGCATCAGAATGCTTTCGACATCTTCTGTGTCGCTCATGCTTTAGGCTGGTTCGGGAAGGCTATGATTCTACGGGATTACTGGTTTTGCTGGGCAAGTTCTTCTCCATATGCACCGACATTACATGCTAACCAAAGGCCCTAAACCTCGACTAGATTCTTAGTATTGCCTTCGAGTTGGCGGAGTATAGTTTGCAACACCAATTACCGAACTTCGCAGAGGTATGTCATGTCAAATCTTGAAGCAATCATCCATTTGTTTAGCCCAAAATTATTTAGTGCTGGTGGGATCATGTATGTTTGAACTATGCTAAACAAAGTCTGGTCTCTTGACATATATCGACAGTGGATTTTAGATGTTCTTATATGCAACTGGATTGGAACATATCTAGGTATGTGGACTAGCTACCTCAGTCGGTGACGTCTTAACTTGGTTCATGTCAGGGATGAAAGTCTGTCAGTACTTCGAAGTCAAGGTACGACCATGTGACGTCTTCTATACGACGCGTCGGGCATTAAATAATAATAAAATCACATAGCCTTACGAGTGGCGTGGATTCCGGCAAACGCGAGGTATTCGGTCAAAGGCAAAGCGAGTACTGAGCCAGTTTTCTCCACACGACTTCACGGCTTTCAAATGGGGAACTGCGACTGACTTCCTCCATTTCTCGACGGTCGTTGTGCTACTGGCAGTCTTCTTAGCGGCGGAACTCAACCATTCTATCTCAAGGTAAGAGAGGGATTTTAATTCATGTAAATTTTACTCGTTAATTTTGGCTAGAGCTTACTGTGGCTGGAGCCGGATCACCCCATAATCATCTTACGTCTCGCTTTCGTTTTTCTATGCGCCTTGCCGGCCGTACGAGAACTGTATCAGTATATTAACGATCCGCGGTAAGTTTGAACAATCATTCATGGCCCTAGTCAATGTTGACGTTACTTTTTCCTTTCTAGACGTGCTGTGAGAATGGGCCAGCATGTCTGGCTCCTTCTTGCGACTATTGTGACTGAGTTGCTGGTAATTACAAAATGGAGCAAAGGTCTATTTCTTTCACCTCTGCCTCCCAAGGTTAAGTGGGGCTGGGCAATTGGGGCTACTCTTCTCATACTTTATCCCACTGTCCAGGTGAGTTTCACGTCTTTGATTATCTCGAATCATTTTTTTCCTTCTTTCCTCGCTTTTTATACCCTCTCTTCTCGTTCCCCCGTTTCCCTGCATGACGGTTGATTGACGTTATTTAGTTTGGAGTACCGAGCGCGAGAAGATATATCCGGAAACATCAGAAGAAAGGAAAACCTAAAGCATCATGATATTCAATAATTCATATCATTGTAATAGTTAATGTCCTGTACGGCAGGCAGTGTAAATCTTTTTCTATTCTATACCCTCTCCGTGAGTTCATGCTGGCATATCTTGATCACATTAATAACTTCTTTATCTTGTTATCGAACCATCTACTTTGAATGATGGATCGTGAGACGGTAAGCGTTTTGTTGGTAAGAGTTTATTCTACCGTGTGGATTCCCCCGGACCTCGTCCTTTGTTGTCGGAAGGGAAAGTTATCCGAGTTGAGAAAAACCTCAGGCACCTCGATATAGTTCTGCCTCCACGCTCCCCAGCCGTTGAAAAGGACCGTTCAGTGTCAGGAGCGTTTCATAAGATCATGGAAGCAGTGTCGGATACGCGATGCGCTGTGGGGTTGATTTTTTCCGACAATTGTCAATGCCAATCCTGAGTTTGAACTGGTTTCAGAACACCGCACAAAAAGAAGCTCATGCTCTACATATGTCCATGCTATTGCACGAACATTCTGAGGTCATGGGTCTAGACTCTGGTACTTGAGAAATGTTCAATCACGGAATAGACAAAAATACATCAAGTGGATAGCCTCCTGATCCTGGCCCTCCGTACTGTGTGTGTGGGTGATAGGGTCGAGTGGTTGTGGTATGAGATTATTAAGGTGTATATCTGCGGTCATTTGGACAACAAACGGCATCCGGAAGTTCATCTCCGAGTTGAAGTTCCAGAATCCCGCCCATTTCTTCAGGTGATCAATGAGTTCAGGGAACGTTTTGGCATCCAGTAAGTATTCGGACGAAAGCCCCAGGCCTTAACGGGCAGGCCCACCCAGTTTCGTGAGCAGAGCGTAATGTGGATCTTATCGCTGTCGTATTTTAGGCTTAGTTCCCTGCAGGACCGCCACTGGGAGGACACGACCGATCCTGTTGCATTTTCTTATCCATAGGGGGAATTGATTTGAAAATAACCGTATTTGTGTAATTTTCCTCAAAAGGGTTCACGATTCCGGGCATTAGGCTCATTGAATCTTCAAGCCTCGGAGCTCAGGGTTGGCCTGGATGTGTTCCAACCCTGAACGGTCCCTGCTCCTTGGCGGGAAGTCGAGAGGGATGATCCGGACCGCACTTCCTACGCAAACTCCACGGTTTCCGTCGTCACGTGTCCTGCCGGGTCACCCTCGAGCTGGCTCGACGTCGGCTAAACCGTAGTTCGGTTCCGTGGACTGCGCCTCGCCCGATCGGGACAAGTTGCCGTTGTTTGCTTCAGACGCCTTCGTGCTCCGTCGCGGTTCTTCGGCTTGCTGACCTCGTTCCACGTTCTCCCCCCTAGTCTTCGATCGCGCGCCTTCCCCAATGGGCCATGCGACGGCGAGCTCACGGCGCCAAGTCGGATCGGGCCCCAGCCCCCCTCGATCGCGGTTGCTCCGACCAGTAGTGCCAGCGCTGCACTCCTCCTGCACCTCCTCTCGCTCGCCCTCCTCCTCGTCTTCTGGTACCGACTCGCAACCATGAAACTCGGCTTGAACGACGAACCGATGGACGTTGACGTTGACGAAGACGACGACTCAAGGCTTCCGTTTCCCGAGGTGATCGACGGGGAAATAAAGACCCAGCATCTCAGCCTGTAAGTAACAAAATTGGCCACTGCTTTTTTTTCATCAGCTTACTCTTCGGTTCTAATTCAGCAAAGGATTGCGGAAGCCAGCTCTCGTCGAGTGGTGTCGTGGCTTTGGCCTGCGCCATTCGGGCAACAAGGACTTTCTGGAGAAGGAGTTGCGTGCCTTCAGCGGTGACAAGGACTCATGGACCCGGTGCGTCAACTTTAGCTGTTCTATGCGAGTAATAACCTTATGATTTCATTTCACAGTGTCCTCCCGGGAGCTCGTCGTCCACACAGAGGACCACGGCTGGGCACCAAGTCCTCCAAGCGGCCATCGGCGCGGCTCACAGAAAACCTCGCCCCTGCTCAGCAGAAACAACCACATCGCCCTACGAAGCTCCCGAAGCAAGGGCCACAGCTCACTGGCGAGCAAATTCTTGACCGTAGCAAGGCCGATATTGATTGGGTGAGCTGTTAATCACTTGCCCTTTCACATTCCTTCGTTGACTGTGGAACACCCAGGCCAATCGTATCGCAATGAAGTACCCTCACATGGACAAGGCTGCTCGCGACGCTCATTGCAAACAAGCTCTTGCAAAAATTGTGGTACGTACATTAGCTCTTTGTCTTTCATTTGCGAACCGGCCTTCATTCTTACCTTCAGGATGCTTCCGTCCTAAACGAATCCATCAACACTCGCTTTGACGAACTAACAGCAATTGTCAAGATGTCCTACCAGCATCCCTTTCCACCATGCTCCCCAGTTGAAAGCCACACGACAACAGCCATAGCCACAAGCATAACAGCTGCCAGTGCACAGCCCGACGTGCCTCAACCTTCCGACATGGCTCAACCCCGCTTTATTGGTTCAGACTCATCCGACGTACGGACAATTCAACTCGGAAACGGCACCACTCTGTTGTTCACCCCCGACGATGTGCCCCTTCCACCTGCACCTACATTCGCCGATGATATCCCTCGCCTCAATAGGATGTGGGATGATACATCAGATTGGTGGGATAATGAGTCGGTTTTGCGGATCAAGGGAATTCCTATCGCGATTGCACATTGGCCACTCGTTTACGCCAGCTCGAAGACGGATGGGCCTTGGAAGTCGAGGCAGTGGGATGTTCTGAAGTCTCGACACTCTCAGTGGAAGGTAAAGTACCACCTATTTTTGAATGCTTGTTGTCTTTCTAACAAATGTGTGTGATGAAGTACCTCGTTCAGCGATGGCGCCAAGGCTCTGAAGCCAGTTTCTGGAAGGAATTCACGGACTCCGACGGTAGACGTATGAATTACACAACCATTGTCCAACGTCTCAAGGCTATGCGAGGGGCGGAGAATCGGCGGCTTACCGAGCTTGCAAAAGCCGAATATGGTTCGCGGTTTTCAACCGAATTTGTGTACAAGAAGAACAAGAGGATATATGTGTGTCGAAGGAGGCAGACATCGCAAGGATGTATCAAGAGAAAAGGGCACGGGTCATGAAGGGATAAGTAGATACTATTCTGCTTGTATATAGTCTTTTATTTACAATACATTGTCCTTGTAATAACCTATGCACAAAGGCAGCACCGTCCACAATGAGGGCATTTACGAGCCAATTTGCGATTCGGGTTAAAAAAATCCTCTCGAGCTTCTGTCGGATCGTCGTTCCAAGAGATAAGATACTTGACAATGGTCATGCTTGAGAACTCAGTACTCCAGCCACCCCATTCGCAAATCTTGCGGAGTGTCCATCGTCGATCCGTTGACAGGTACTGACATCCTCCGCGACGGAAGGAGTGAGTTCCATATGGGCTGTAGTCAATTCCAATCTCAGCCATGTTGCAGCGGAACATGTGTAAAAATCGGGCAGATGTCTCGAGAGTAAATTAGCTACCATAAAACATAGATTGCTATAATTTAAAGTACCACAGGAGTGTCTTTTTCAACCGGTCTCCCGCCAGCCATCTGACGAAACAAAAAACCTGAGGTGACATTTGAGGCCTTGATCCAGTCGGCCAGTGCTCGAATAGGACATAAATGTATCTCCTCTGGGTTCATCGGATGGAGGACGAACGGCTTGATGTCTACGATAGGAAGGAATTAAAAAAAATATTCACATTGTAAGTAAATTGCTTACCTCCAAACTGGTGGGTTTTACGGAACGGAAGGGTCAAAACAATTGTATCATCGTCTTTCAGCTCGATATTTTCTCTCCTAATTTTCAAGACCTCGTCAACACGGAGCAGGCACAGAAAAGCAATCGTATAGACGGCTTGGACCATTCGACGATGCAATGGTGTGCCCCATTGGCCATCCTTCCGACTGCCTGGTGCACATTTTCCGAGCTCCCAAACCTCGGGTTGATGGTTGAAGTCGTACAACTTCTCCAGGATTTCCTGTAACGAATGATCAGTTGAGTCAAATTATAAGCGGTCCATGACATGACAACTCAACTGGTGTGATCGCACGCGCGCTCGTTGCGGTTTCGCCATCTTTAACCTGAAGATAGTTTCAGAAGAATTCTCACACGGAGTCAAATGGACACGTACCTTACGGCGATGCAAGCTGAGCATGTAGCTCGCCACATCATTACCAATTGATGGGTTTCCGACCATCATATTTCGTGCTTCATCAAAGTGCCAAGGAAGAGAGCCACATCCATAAAGCCTGCTAAATGCGTAAGTCATAGCAGCACGCATCTTTTGCGCATGCGTATAGCCGCTCCGAATGACGTCTGGGCTCTTGGTACTCCCATCGAGATTGACAGAATCACATCTTGAGAGTTCGTTGTCAGCCCTCCAGTCACATAGATAAGCTGTTCAAAACTCACTCATGCATTATCCACAAAATGATGAACTGAGGGGACTCTTGAGGAGGAGTCCTACAAAAAAAGTCCTCCTTCTTCTTAATCAAGCCTTTCGAGATCAAGAACAATGCACATGCATCAATAAGGCTACATAGAAAGGTCAGTAATTGATGAGAAACAAGGATTGCTGCACATACCGTCGGTAATCGCCATCTGTACGGTCGGTTACAGCTTTTGATGCACTCGAAATAGTCTGTGACCACTGAGGCGGCAGAGTACCGTGACCATGACTGAGCGTGTCATTGTGGCTGTCGCGACCGTCGTCATCGTTGTCGTCGTCTTCGTCATCTGAATCAGAGTCCAAGTTGGGGTCAGCAAGGTCGGGAACGTCGTCCTCGCCATCTAAATCAAAGTCTCGGCCTCGACAAGGTCCGGAACGAGGCCTTGTTCTCCTTCAATGTCTAAAGCCACTTCATTAGCGTCCACCATTCCTCTTACATCGTCTGAAATGTGGGCGAGACCAGCGAATGCAGGAGAGTCGAGAGACAACATGGGAAGCAAACTACATTTTTTGGATGAGACAGATGCCTATTTTATACCTTCGTCAAACTCCTATTCATTAGTTTCAGAATATCATAATAGGAGAAAGGCAGACAGGGAACTTGGAACTTGAAGTAGGCCCCTTCTGATCAGTATTTGAAACCAAGGATGGGGTAGCGGCCGCACAGGAAACATATAATAGACTGGAATATATTAATGGGACTGTGGATAAAACATATTCAAAGAAAAATCAAAAGAGACAGGGAGGTTTGAGGAGTGTGCCACATCACCGAGCTGATGGCACTCGAGAGATCAGAAGCAACAAAGGAGCATTGGGAGCGGAGCTCGAGGCTGGCGAACACAGCAGGTGGTCGGCTGTCCATTGGTACTTTCGGCAGCTAAAAGAAAATTATGTTTGAGCAATTAGATACATGCATTCGGAATGAGCTCAAAGGCATACCTCACGCCCTCATGACAAAAGATCACTCTGCGCTTTGAGGAGCACTAACAGAGATGACAGGGCGGGCTGTTGAAGCCACCAGAGCCGCGAAAAGGAGCGGCAGAATGGGCGAGCAAGTCGGTGGCAGAATTTTGAAAATGGGCACAACGGACCAGACAGGCATGGGCGGGGCCCCAGTCCCCAACGTGTGAGGTGGAGGGTGAAATCAGGGTGCGAGTACAAAGGGCAACGTCGATGTGGATGTGGTAGGGAGAAAAGAAGGAGCTGTGACAACGTACTTATTAAAGGGATTGTTTGAAGGGTGGAATGTTTGGTGACTTACCCAAATGAACTGGCTCGAAGACTGGAACCCCAGTTCTGCCATCGATGATGCCCGAAAACCCTGAAGAAACTGCCTTTCTGCAGAAAAAACTGTCGTTCCTCTGCAAGAAAACTGGCAAGGTGGGCTAAGAACCGTCGTCTTCAGCCATCGCGACAATTTCGTATTTTGATGGAGCGATGTTGGGCTGCCCGTTCTTGATAGGTTCGATTGGACGTGACAGACCCTTGGCTCATCTTGAACCTGCAATTGTCAGCTCAGCTTAGATCCGGAATGAAGAACGATCATTAATAGCTTACCAAACGTAGCCTTGGCAGGGTGTACCGACTTGAAAAGTAGTCGCCAGCCTCAATTTTGAAAGGCAATGATTCTGCCTCATGTAGATTGAGCATGGCAATATATATGAGTTCAGTGGGAGCAGCTCACCGTCCATCCCTCGTCTGCTTTCAGACCCTCCTCCTCAAGTCATCCCTCATATGCCGCCCCATTTACTAGCCTGCATGACGAAACATGTCAGAACTTTGATCGCAGCAGAATCCTTGGCACCCACCTACTACACCGCAGCCGAAGACCTTGAGTGAGTGCAATCCGTTCGAATATTCATTCCAGCCTCTCGAATCTCTATGGTCTTTGTCAATAAAGAGGGTTGACCCACACCTCAAAATTGAACATACCAAGGTCCTCGAATGGTGTCCCATAGCGCGTCTGCCCCCCTCATTTTCCGTTTGCCTTGCACATTCGAGCCTGCATGTTCGTGTTCGGTTCCATTTTTGTTCGGTTGCACGGCGCGTGTCCCTCCCTGTTCACTGATGACCCAGCTCAGTTTTGACTATGACATTTGGGGGGGCTGGACCGATGGAGACGAACGAGGGGTGGGGGGAGAGCCGAGCTCGTGCCAGAGCTGGTCCGGTTGAGAGTGGAGACGGCGTGAGCGGCTCGACCGTCACAGCTTACCTACGAAAGGTAACGCGTGATACGAACCGTGGTTCGGATGGGTAGAAACGTTACTTCATCAATTGACCCGCCCGCTCGCATTATGTAATCTGTTTGTCATCGCAAAGTCAACATGTTCACAGCCACAACCTCTTCTTGACTCAGCTCGTCGTCGTGTCCGTTGCCAATCTCGTTTTCTTGTTTCTTCTTCCCTGTTTTACTATATAGAAATCTTTAAAAATGCCTCGCGCTGAAGGTAAGACTCCATGCATTCTTTGGGTTTCTTTGTTGACGATTTTGCATTGACACAGTTGGGACTCCCAAGTATGTGGCCAACAAGATGAAGTCAAAGGGCTTGCAACGCCTGAGATGGTATTGCCAAGTCTGCGAGAAACAGTGTCGAGACGAGAACGGATTTAAGTGCCATGCGGCCTCAGAGTCTCATCTACGTCAGATGTTGGTTGTTGGTGAACATGCAGGAAGCCATATCGCCGGCTTTTCCAATCAGTTCCAATCCGAGTTCGTCGCCTTGCTCTCAAGAAGGTATGTTCTGAGCTTCTCGTTGTCAATTGAGTAGATGTATCTGACCGTCGATTATCATAGATTTGGAACGAAGCGTGTACGAGCCAATCAGGTTTACCAGGAATACATTTCCGACAAGAACCATCTCCACATGAACTCCACACGTTGGGTGACCTTGACCGAATTCGTGAAGCATCTTGGACGGAGTGGTGTTGCTAGAGTGGATGAGACGGAGAAAGGATGGTTTCTCGCATGGATCGACAGCAGCCCGAAGGCTCTTGCGAAAGCGGTGCGTCTCATTATCACCTCCTACCCGGTACCGACGCTTATTCACATACCATCTATTTTTATGTAGGAAGCCTCCATGAAAAAGGATAGGGCGACCGTCTCAGACGAGCAGAGAGAGCGACAGCTAATCGCCGAACAGATCGAGCGGGCAGCGGTAGAACTGGGTGACGAGGCTGGTCCATCGTCGGCCGCTATCGAGGAGGGCTTGAAGCGTGATGAAGCCTCTGAAAAGGTTGTCATATCGCTCTCAGCGAAGCCAACCGAACCGGCGGCACCGACTGGTTTCAAGATGAACGCTTTGAAGCCTTCAGTAAACCCACTCAAAGCAAATCCGTTAAAACGTCCAAATGTATTCAAATCGGCTGCAACAGCTGCTTCTTCTGAGAGTGGGGACAAGGCGGTCAACGAAAAGAAGCGATCGGCACCGATGACTGCAGCGGAAAGATTGATCATAGAAGAACAAGAACGGAAACGGAGACGAATGGACCGGGATAATATGGCTTGATGTTCTTTCGCTTGTATGTTCTTCATATTTATAATGCAATCGATATCATAACCGCCGTGTTTTTAATCTCAAGTTCTTTGATGCATTGGGAAGATGATCGTCCGATTTCACCACTTTAACGCCTCAGGGAACATATATAATGAGTTTGCCTTGAGAGAGTATCCTCTCTTTTTGCCAGTCGACTGCTCCACCTTTACGAACGTCTCTGTCTTCAACTGATTTCTTGCCGATATATACACCGACGTCGAGGAAGCTCCGGTCGTGAATTTTCATGGCGTCCTCCCTCCTCTTTCGCTATCCAATTCGAGAAATTGGACCGCCAGTCTCGTCTATACCGCCATAATACTAGACAATACACATCGTATCTTCGTACAGAAGGCATGAGCACCCGAAGCCTTCAGCCCATTGTTTTCGTTTTCCAGTCATGCCTGGACATTGATCGATCATAAGCCTCCACCATGCGTCTACCTGTCAAAATCAAAGTCACGATTCCCTTCGGCGGAGCAGTCTGATCACTTCGTCTGGACGCTCCCAAAGTAGACAACAAAATTCAGCTCCAATACAATGCCTCGGTTCAATGCCTCCCTCCTTGTACCAATCTGTCAACGAACAAACCCTTCCTGCCTTCCTTCTTCGCACAGTCTATCTCATCGTCGAGAGAGTGATAATCACAAGAAACATTTATTTTGTCGCCAAGAATGTTGGTCTCTACCGCTGCGTATTTCGGTTGGCCAAGTGCTCTTTTGACGGGATCAATGTGGAAGCTGAGTACACTGGCAGAACTCGCATGTGTAGGGGAAGGGGCGTGATTCCGTTTGTGGTCGGTTCGATGACTGCTATACCGAATTGTAATATTAATCTTAGCAAGGAGAAATGCATTGGGGATTTCAAGGAGGTAACGACGAAATGGACGATTTTCTAGCGGTTACCTCAAGAGTTACCGTGCCCAGTACATACTGACAACAAGGTGCGACTTATTGGTGTCCTATGATCTTCATTGCGTCCAGTTAGTCGATTAAAGGGTCGTCATTCCTAATGAACCGACGACAGCGAGCGCGAACCATTTCACTACCTTGCAATTGGCTTCTCGATGACAGATCCATACAACGTCTCACCTCAACGTCAAGTCGCTGTCCTCATCCAGGTAATTGAACCCTGGAGGCAAATACAAGGTCAGATGCCTTTCATCTTACTTGCACACGACAGATACATTATAAATATAGACTCTTCATGAGAGCTTTTCCGATACCAAGATGAGCACCTGGGAATCGGATGCACAAGGATGCACACAAGATCCTTGAAATACTTCGAACACCGTTTTATACAGTCACACGAACCCACGGTGCTCTACCAAGAGGTCGAGACATGGACGATGATGGATAGAATCAACCCAGCCACATGGAGAGCCTTTCTTGAACGCGTACCGGTGGTCAGGAACTGAGCAAAAAAGACGTTCATCTATCTGACAAGGACCCAGCTGTTTCTCGGCTCATTACTGAGGTTGGGGTCTGTATGGGCGCGTTCTCGAAAGGATCAGAGGGATCAGAGAAGTCCTACGGAACACCTTTGGCGTGTATCGGGGATCCGCCGCCTAGTCATCCTTCAGGTGTTGAACATTCAACTTCTGATTCGAAGACGTGCGCTCGGAGGCGTGGATGGGGGTCTTTGATATACGTAAGTCCAGTCAACACCGTGAAGCTCAGAAACTGAGAACCCTTCATTGGGGAGAGCGTTTTGGTTAACGAAATCCTGATTCCTGACTCCTGAGTTGAGCAGTTTATTTTTGCTCTACAACATGTGATAGAAAACCTGAACAATGTGATGCTCTGAACCTGCCCGCTGAGTTTTCCATTGTGTTTGTCATCGTCTGTTATCGCGGGATTGGAATTCGAACAAGGACACTCGGTCGAGGAGGGAATTCGAAGGAGATATTAATCTAAGGTGCCACCTCAGTAGAAAAGTCGAAAGAAACCGGGCGGTCCCTTTCGACGTTCTGCCAAAGGCGTGGTATTCTCCGATGGTCGCATTTGGACTTGGGTAGGGAGCGAATGTTTTTATTCTGAAATTGGCATTCGATCGAGGAAGGACAGAAGGGCCCGAACGTAGCAAACCCCTCGATCGTTACATTTTACGTGTGTCGGTGTGTATTGGCGCTTCATAGAACCTATGTACTTACTGCGAAGGCAGATCTAAGAAAACGGGGTGTGTAGAAGCAGGCTAGAATTACAGAGTGAAAAGTAGCGAAGAATGCTTAGTACGCTCCATTATTTGCGAAGCGTCGGGCGGTCCAATTTTGGGTGGATACAATTTGGATTTAGGGTCGTACCCTCAGAACTAGGGCTTGGTTCACTTTCAATAGAAGACGACCGAGCGCAGAAGATTCTTCTGATTTTTGGGCTGTTAGGAAGTACTTGTGATAAAAATTCAAAAATTGACTCAACGATCAGATTTTGAATTGATTTTGAATTTGAACTGAATGGATTTGACTTGAGAGTAAATGGCGAAGAACTCGCAAAACAACTTCGATGGCCTCCCAACAGCGCGCGACTTCGGGCTCGCTCGACACTTGGAGGAACTAGTCTTGGCCGCTCGGCGGTCAATCAAGATCCATCATGGCTAGTGCCGTGACGAATTCGAGAGCTCGGTTCGTGGCTATTGCTAGAGCCTTGGCAAGTTCAGTGAATTGTTCAAACTTGAATGAAATCTGAAGTGATCCATGGATTTACGAAGCAACTAAAAAAATGCGAAATCTCTTACTCTGGTCAACAATTTAAATAAAACCCCATTTCAATATCGGCCTGAATTTCCCTTGAAATGTACGGCAAGCAAACGTATCATGGTTGGTTGCAACCCGATACTTCTCGGAGGCCCGGCTGTATTAATATACATATCAATCAAAGCATTGGGATTAGATACGAGGACTAACCCGTTGAGGATTTTTGAGATGCCAGTGCCATAGAATCTCTGTCATCCTGCGCGGTAAACTTTTATACAGAAATGTAAACCAGTGGCCGCCGTCATATCAGATAGCAGACCAAAGTAGTTTCTCTGATGCAACCTGATGCGACTGCAGCTGATAGGTGATAGGTGAACGAATCCAAAGATAGAACATTTTTGGTACGAGGATTTTGGACTCACAACCTTGAACTGCGTATATCAAAGTTTGTAGAAGCCTAGAGGACAACATTCATCCACTTACAGGCGAGCACGGTCCCACGACTTCAGACTGCTGCTTGCCAGCTGGCGTCAGTGTTCACAGCTTTTCTTCCGGCATTACTTAATGTTGAAGGTCCTGCATGCCGATGGCAGTGCCAGCGACGCCCAAACCCTCCTCAGGTTACCTGCGGTTTTTCATCTGGGCAAGCTTTCGCTAAGAAAGTGGTCGGCATTGCTATGTGGACGGTTCATTCTGGACCAGAGCGTCTTGATGAAGTGGGTGACTGAGAATTGCTTGTAAATTGATCGTAAATAATGAGACACCTAATGGGGATAACGGCCCAATAACCTTTGCAGGGTTCGAGCGTCGTAGACATTATTGACCGCAGGAGATTATGTAGTCTTCCGCTTCTTACCACAACGGCCATGGCCCATTACAACACATTATCAAGGGAGGAACATGAGCTGTCCCCCTCTCCAGCGGTTGGTTCGCAGGCTGATCTTAACGACCCTTGGAACGAGGAACTCATAAGCATGGTGAGCTCGAGGCGGAAATGAACGAAAAACGCGTTTTCTGAGGTTTTCTGTCGATATTGATCTTTTCTGGCCATTTTTGTGCAGTATCGAGACGACCCACCCCTGGAAGACAGAGCTGCCCTGCAACCGAAACGTCTGAACCGTCAGCTTTCCCAAAGGATGGAACAGGAAAGAAAGAGAAAACGAAGATTTACGTGGATAGGCATTGTCGTTGTGTTCATCGTGCTTGCTGCGGTCGGCGCGGCTCTTGGGGTGGAACTGAGCAAAAAGGGATCATCAAGTAAAGGTTCAGGTTCTACAACAGGAAGCGGAAGCAGTGGTGGATCGGGCTCGGGCTCTTCTACGGCGACATCGGGGAAAACTGGCAGCAAGATCGTCATGGATGATGGGACGAGCATTGTTTACAACAATGACTTTGGCGGCGACTGGGCTTACGATCCTAAGCAACCCTTCGCAGCTGGTGGCAAGGCGCAAAGTTGGAGTCCTCGAGTGGGAGCGGAGCAATGGGTCTGGGGCACAAATGTGGTGAAAGGCGTCAACCTTGGGCAAGTGGACTTACATCTGCTCGATATTCTTGACTAAACACAAATATATGCACGTCAGTGGATGGCTAGGTAAGTCCTCAAATTTCTGACCTCATGAGGATACCCCTTGATTTCTTGTTACTAGTGACCGAACCTTTCATTGTCCCAGCGCTGTACGAAGAATATGTTGGAAAATCCAGTATTGATGTCGTCGATGAATGGACTTTATCACTTGCCATGGGGAGTGACCTGGCTACAAAAATGGAGAACCACTACAAAACCTTCGTTGTTGGTGTTTTTTTTTTTTTTCGATCCCAATTTGCCTTCTGACGATTTCCTCAGACGGAACAGGATTTTGTTGAAATAGCTGGTGAGCCATCCGCTGCAAATCGCTCTTTGCACCTCAAACCTAGGGATAAGGTGCTGGCCTAAACTGGGTACGGATTCCAATTGGATTCTGGGCTATCGAAACCATAAACAACGAACCTTTCCTCGTCGGAACTTCCTGGTCCTACTTCCTCAAAGCGTGAGTTTCATTTCATTATAAGAAAGGTTAACTTTGCTTTGACGGAAGATTTACTTGGCCCTTTTCTTCTACAGGATCCAATGGGGGAGGAAATATGGTATCCGTATTTACCTCGATCTTCATGCCCTTCCTGGAAGTCAAAATGGCTGGGTGAGTTGGAAGTTTAAACTTTCTATTGACGCTTCGACTTCTCACCCGTTCCATGCAGAATCACTCAGGAAAGAGTGCGCGTCTTCTCTTTGGCCATTCACTCAACTTTCATAAACTAACGAGGGGCCTCGTATTCTCTTTCCTCTGACTTTTTTCACTTTGCGTCGCCGCCGATCAGGTGGACCAGTCAATTTGTGAGTACTTCTCAGCGCCACCTCCTAGCACCATTCGCCATACATATGTGTATGCGCCACTAATTGCTTTGTTCTCTTGTCTTTCCCGCCGTTTCACTCGCTATCTTGATGCAAATAAAGCATGAACGGAGTTATGGGTATCGCCAATGCCCAGCGTACCCTCACATATCTTCGAATCATTACAGAATTTGTCAGTCAACCCCAATACCGGGACGTCGTCGGAGTGTAAGTCAAAGCGTTACTTTTCTCTGCCAAAAAATTTCACCTTTCTGTGTGCTCATTATTTTTGTATTCTAGTGTCGGCATTGTTAACGAAATTCTATGGGATACGATCGGACAGCAAGCAGTCCAGAGTTTTTACCTTGAGGCATACCAAACCATCAGAAAGTCAACGTACGTTTGTCCGTTGTCATTCTACCCTCGCAAAATTCCATTTCGATCAACATATACATATTTATAACCTCCTCGGAAACGTACGCTTGCCGTCACGTTTCGGTTCAACTTCCTATGTTTTTTTAAGTGCGGTACTGACTCACCAACACTTTGGGCCTATAGCGGAACTGGCAATGGATCTGGTCCGTACATCGCAATTCATGAGGGTTTCCAAGGGGTACGTACGGTTTTTCTTCGGTTCATTGCCTAAATAATGGAGTACTGACTTCTATCTGTATTCATTCTCTCGCAGCCTGCCATTTGGGCTGGGTAAGTTTGACCGCCGTCGGCTCGGAATGGTTTCATTGCCTCCTTCCGTCGACATTGTTCATGACAAAATTTTTATTTTTGCGCAGATTTTTGGCTGGCGCCGATCGCTTAGCATTGGATCAACATCCGGTGAGTGCCTCCTTTTCGGCGTCTTTAGTGGAGGGACATAACGGACATGGGACCGAGTGACTAACGCCATGCTTATCAAAATATAGTACTTGGCGTTTACTGGTGATACTACCTCTACGTTCGTCTCTTTAACCCGCACCTCTGTAATTGGTGATATTCATGCTCACCGTCGTACCGCCTCATTAGACCTGATGAGATGGCAGTCAAGCCTTGGTATGTATATCCCGCCCAACCTATGATCTGATAAATGCCTTCCGATTGGGGATCGACCTCGAGCTTCTCTGACTTCTATTTCTCAGTGGCTGGGCGATCGCGACAAATCAATCTCAAAAGGTTTTCGGAGTGACACTCGGTGGAGAGTTCTCGACTGCAATCAATAACTGTGGCCTATGGTAGGCGACTTTCTGGTATTCCCCGGATCTGTGGGAGGTTCTCTGCGCATCCCAGCATCTGACCAGGAGTAAACTCTTCTCCATTCTCTCACAGGCTAAATGGAATAGGTTCCACTCCTAGTTCTCCGGGCTGTAGTACTTGGGACAACTGGAGCGTGAGTGTCTTGTCTACTTATTCAGCTATCCTATTTTGCAATCTGACTGCTCTTGTCTCTTCTGACTTACTGTTCTCTGACTGGACGATATTCATAGGCCTATACCCCTGCCACGATTGCAAGTCTCAAAGATGTAACCCTTGCGTCCATGGATGCCCTTCAAAATTTCTTCTTCTGGACATGGAAAATTGGTAACTCAACTACTCTTGGGACATCCTCTTGTCCCATGTGGCATTACCGCCTGGGCTTGCAACAAGGCTGGGTTCCTAAAGGTGAGTACGAGACAAGTCTCGCCTGACGCCAAGTGCGATTTCTTATTTTACTTTCTCGTAGACCCGCGAGATGCTGCTGGTCACTGCGCTCAAGTCCTCGGCTCGAGTCAAATTTTCGATGGAAATTATCCTTCGACTGCCACCGGAGGCGTAAGTGTCCTCTTGTGCTTTATTGTAGCCGTACTTCCATTCAATCTGATCCGATGTTTCTTTTACTCGATCTTATTTTTCTCTTTAGGCGGGCGCAGGCACTCTCGACCCTGTTCAAAGCGCCTCCCATACTTTCCCTCCGGCTACTATTTCTCCGTCTTTCTCAGGAACCCAGATTGCCTTGCTGCCAACATACACTCCGACAGGGTCCCTGAAGACTTTGTTCGCGCCTACCTTTACAGCCGCCCCTTCCACTATCGCAGGCTCTGGCTGGAATAACGCTGCAGATAACGACCCCGCCTATGTGTGCGTATAATTTTTCCTCCTCCCTGCCATTCGCTTATCTGCTTTACAGACCTATTACGGGCTGTTCCTACCCCGAGTTCGTCCTCTTGTTCCTTCAAGTCTCTTCTCGTCTAAACGGTGTCTTTTGTAGCCCATGGAGTGCAGTCAGTGTTCCACTTCCAACGACAACTTGCTCTGGCCCTTGATCACGGGTCATTCTACTCCTCTCTACTGACTTCTGCTATCTGCTTTGATCTGTTTCTATTATCTCCAAGAGTCGACCTGGCACACGATCACTCCTAATTTGAGAATCTATTTGGATAGATATAACTTGCCGCGGATTCCTCTGCGCTGTAATACGAGTATGGACTGATTCGTAGCATTTCTTGATACTCTTCCTGGCTCGGACCATTGCTTTCGTCGTTGGCTAAATAACGTTTCCACAAATACCTATCTTATTCGGACGCGTTAGTTGTATCTCACTGTATACACGGGGCTCCCACTATACTTACGTACCTACGGCTTATAAAGAGGTTACATTTCTCTCTACCCACGCAAGACAAGTTTAGTCGCCCCAGTCGTCTGATCGTTCTAGGAGAGAACGTCACATGGCTCACAAATTCAAGACGACTTCGGGTATGTATATTTTTTCTTGATCGGTATTGAGTCAGTAGAGTCTATCAAGCTGTCTTCATTGGACATTTGGAGGACAATTTGCCCATGAGATCCTTTAGCATAACGTACATATGTCATGAATACTTGGCAGCTAATGATGTTGGTGAGATGTAGAGGTTTTCCCTTCTGCCATCGCATAGAGCGTAGCTCTGTCTCCGCTTTCGTCGACTAATGCCCTGAGCATGCCTCGTTCCTGCTGAAGGAGGGACAAGGGGCTGTCGAATTCAGCCTGTAAAATGTGAGTGAGATTGTCACAAAAAAACATGGGATGCTTACAATTCGACCGCTGTCCAAGACCATCTGGTACTTCGTGAGAAACAAAGGAATAAATACAAATCTTAAACCCACAATTTTATCGGCATCCATAATCGTTTGGAGTCGGTGAGCCACTGTGATAACGGTCACATCAGACCCCAACTGGTGCCGTAATGTCGATTGTATAACGGAATCGGTCTTGTAATCTAGAGTCAAGACGGATTAGCCAGCCCACATGAATACATAGAAACGAAAATAATACCTATTGCAGATGTCGCTGGAGAAAGGTTAGACATCAAGTACGCCACAGAAATTTTACGTTAACATACCTTCATCCAGAATTAGCAGTTTGCTGCCTCGAACCATAGCTCTAGCCAGCGCAAGGATTTGCTTTTGGCCTACAGATAAATTACCTCCTCCGCTAGCAATATTGCTGTCAAGAGTGAGCCGTGCCTCCCCAAGCTCCTCTTGAAGCGAGAACAATCCAGCAGCATGAAGAGCGTCGTTTAGAGTCGCATCATCGTGTTGATCAAATGGGTCCAAATTCCGTCGCAAGGTACCTGAATTATTTAAAGAGTAAGACGGGAGGAAAAGGGCATTCGTAAATTGCGCAGCACTTACCACTGAGAAGTTCGGGCTGTCGGCAGGCTGTGAGATCGTCGTTCGATATTTTGGAAGTATCACTCACAGTCTGAGGGATAATGGTGATATTTGACCTCAAAGCATCGAGATTGAGATTGTTAGTCGGAATCCCGTCATAATATACGGTGCCTTCGGTCTGTATACATCTTAGTAAAGCAAGGGTGAGTGAGCTCTGAAAGTAAATGAGACAAGGGATTAAAATCAAGGAAGAGAGAAAACAAGACCTTCCCGCTGCCTGTTCTGCCAACTGTCGGGATTCAGAATGGAACTATGTTTGAAATATTCTGGACATACCTATTCCGATTCGCTGACCAGATTGAATATGGAAAGATATATCATGAAGAACTTTTGGTCCTGACTGCAAATTCTCAGTCCATACGTCCATTAGATTCTGCAGAGGAGTAAACGAACTTGCGAATAACGAGCCGACAGATTCTCAACTCGGAGGTCACCACTTGTGGGCCATGCAGCTGGAGGTACTCCATCTTGAGTTGATTTAGGCTCATGATCGATATCAATAAAGCCTTGGATGCGCTCCAAGCTGACTACTCCTCAGTCTTAGCACGAACAAATGTGTAGACAAAGCTGACCTATTCGCTTGGACTTCAAAGTCGTTGAATATCCTCACCCACCACAGGATCATGGTACAAAAGTCGACCGCTAGATTAAGGGAGAAGCCAGTATTGGCAGAACCAAGAGAGTGACCATAAACAAGGTATGCTGCCAATGAAGCAGTGAACAGATTCCCTAGAAGATCGATACGAATTCCAATCCAGCGATTTAAGTTGTAGGACATCCTTGCAATTCTGACGTAGTGGTCAATGCGCTTTAGAGATTCCACTTTGAAGGTTCCTTGGGCGTTGTACGCACGGATAGAGACTGCTTCTTGTTAGAAAAATGTACTTGGTCTACATGTTTCAGCCGCCGTACCTATACCAGCAATAGCTGCGCTGAAATGTGCGAGCAAGGGAGAGCGAGCATTACTGTTGAGTAGTTAGCCAGAGCATAGACCAAGAGATTGGCATGTACCTCATTTCACGTTTAACCGATAGTTGGGCCTTTAAATACATATTTCCTAAGTACAATCCAAGAGATGCTACCGCTAAACCCGGAAATAAAAACAAAGGGGTGAGTGCAACAATGACACCAATTTTAGTCAACATCGACATCGCGAGTTCAGTCAGGTCAAGGAATGCCGATGGAATAACCCCATCAACAGCACGGATATCTTGAGTACATCGCGCAATGATTCTTCCTGTTGGGGTTTCATCTAGCCAGCTGCAAACCACACAAAACTATATTTCAGAAAATGGAGTGAGGGCTGCCAATAGTCTTACCGTAGCGTACTTGTGAGAATTGAGCTGACCAAGGACTCGTTGATAACTCTGGAAGCTCTCATTGTTCCAAAGATGTAGAACGTATAAGATGCAGTGTATATGAGAGTCGCCCCTAGGAGAATCGCGGAGTAGATGGAGATGTAACTAATAAAAGTAATCAGTGTCAGTGACGGTCCCGAGGTAATGTTACTAATAGCGCACAATGACACTCTGACTTCATCGGGTGAGTGACCCTCGTACTGAGATCCCCAGTGACCAAGGAACCAGACTTGGAACGTGTTTACCCAATCAGTTAAGAGGAAGCCTGTGGTCCAGAGGGAGAAGAATATGACAGGATAATTTCCCCCCAGCCCTGACAAGAACAGTTTTATGGATTTCCAGGTGACATGACCTTCGGCTATTTCTTCTTTCATGATGAGTTTTCCATCCACGGCTTGATCCTTCTTCATTGACAAAGGGACTTCCTGTTCGGCTACGTTCAGTATTTCACGGCCGACTTCAAGTTCTTGAGCGACACTAGAGTCTTGAAACGAGGTGATTTGTATGTCCGTCTGTTGAGTACGGACAGTGCCATCCTGACCAAGTGAGACAATGAACCCGACCACCGGAGTAACTAGAGCAATATTATGGGTCTTTCGAAGGCATCAATCATATTTCAACGGCAGGACCGAAATGTGCAATCCTTACCACGAGCAGAATGGTACGTCCCTTGACCAATTCGCCACGGAAACAATGATTGACGATCCATGTAGACCTGTATAGAAGTGAAGTCAAAATCGAGCGGATATACTAAACACCTACGTGTGAACATCCAGAGCAGCTAGAACGTCGTCCAAAAGGAGAATATTAGCTCGAGAATAAATGGCTCTGGCCAAGGTAACACGAGCCTAGACCAAGGCGACAAATGTTACGAACTGCGTTAATAGGCTGAGTAAGGCTCACTTTTTGGCCACCGCTGCCAAAGATTATTTGAGCTCGCATACGTTGTAGGATAATAAAATACAAACCTAAGAGTAAGTCCTTTTTCACCAACCTCGGTGTTATCTCCCGCTTCAAAGAGTTCGAGATCTTTCTCCAGCGCACACTGTCGAATAACTAGGAACCTCTGTAAAAAGGCGGAAAGTACACAATTAAGTCGTTAATAAGTCACCTTTGCGGTAGCGATCTTCGTCGTAAGGTGACCCAAATAAAATATTTTCACGAATGGTTTCATTTTGAACCCAAGACTCTTGAGCTGCAAAAGCTACGCCTCCCTCACGGGGAAGATTGAAATAGGAATTAGTAGAAGAGCGGATGAAGTGCATCTCTCCTAGTCGTATATATGGTGTCAGCGCATGTTATTTTTTTTTCTAAAAAAAAAGTACCAAGTAACGCCATCAAGATGGACGTTTTCCCCGATCCACTAGGTATATGTGAGTTGAAGCACGTCCCAAAGAAAAATTTCATACGTAGGGCCGATTATAAGGTTGATACAATTGGGCTTGAACCAAAGTTCCCCATCGACCCGGAGTCTGAAAGATCGGCTCCTTGGGGTCAACGTCCCATCCTGGGTTGTAAAGACCAAGAAAAGCAGCATTTCTGAAACCTATCGCTTCCTTGTCGACGACAGAAACTCAGGTGGAATAAATTCGTTTCTATGCCAGAGAATGAATCCAGCAGCTCCGTCTCCTTCAAAAATTCATCAACACGGTCGAGTGAGACCTTGCCTGGCATTTCAGAGGTCTAAGTCACTGGGCCAAATTAAGCGATCGAGGAAATAACCTTGTATGATGTTCGTAATTTGGTTGGATATTCTGTTCAGCACTATTCTTAGGATGTGGAATACCGACATGGACGAGAAAATCTTGGAAGCTGGACGGGATTAAATTAGCAGGAGGTCTTGGAGTCGCTGAGCAAGAACTCACCAGTAAGTTCCCCCTTCATGATGACAGTGAAAGACGCGTAGGTGACCACCATTGTTGCTGTAGGTATTACATAACTGTAAAATAAGCCTTATCAGTAAAATTGGCAGATTGCTAGAATTATCTCTACTTCGAGATTCCGCTTATCGCCGACAAAACCTAGACGGCGCAGGCATCGGTTGCGGTCTATCTTGCAGGTTCTAAGGTGCACACACCTTTAGCTTCCACAGAGAGGAAAGCTCATCGTTTCTCTTCTCTTGAATCCTTTTGAAGACCTTGTCTTCCCAACCAAATAGTTTGACCATGCGTAGTACATTCACGGCTATAAAGAGAGGGTCAATCATAGGCAAATCGATAGCATGACAGCCTTGCCTTCTGTTACGTCTTGGATACGGGCGTCCGTCTGTTTAATGATCAATGAAAGCAGATATATTCGACCAACAGCTTAGCGGACCTTTTTCATTCTGACTCTTTGGACATCCTGCACAAATTTGGCGATGAAGCCAGGTATGGGGGAAAGGATGATCATGTTGGCGAGACCAACAAAGGCACTGCAGCAGCATCTAAACTTCAGCGATTACAAATAGTCGGCTTGAAAGAAGACAAACCTCCATCCAAGGAGCTTATAGAGAAAGGTGGTGCATAGAGTTATTTGGAGTGGAACAAATATAACTAATGAACTTAGCCTTGCCAGTGATTTGAAAATAGTGTCTTACCTAGTAGAAGGAAGTCTCTAGCTTCTACAATATTGGTCAGGTCCGTCGTCACAAGGTTATTGATTTTTCCAATCAGGTTTGCATTGCCTTTTTCGCTTTTCTGATCCGCTCTAGAAGTTTGAGAGCCAGCTATGCTGTCCTTTATCTTCCCTGAGGTCGAAGAACCGGTAACGGTTGACTCGGAATCCCCAGAGGGTTGCCGCGATGCAGGTGGGTCGCGCTTGATTCCTCATCTCCACTCTCCGGCGGCGAACTCTCGGTAATGGATGATGTATCTGGTGTGCCTACCACGGTGTCATTGTCCTGATTATCGCTCTCAGCAGGGGTCTCGGCTTTGAGACGAATGCGTAGGCTGTGTTCGAATACGAGTTGGGTGAGAATGCCTTCTGTTCGAACCAGCGTTCTGGTTGCAATGAAGATATAAAACTGAAAGCAGAGGGCACGCAGGGCCGGACCACTGAAAATGAAGAGGATCCAGAACCAAGGACGCATCACGGCACCTTCGCCCCCGGTCTCCAAATAACTGAGGGAATGAACGCGTATTGAGGCACAAAAAACAATCGACTCACTTTAGCAGTCGGTTAATTCCAATTGGAGAGAGGAATTGAAATGCCCCTTGACCTGCGATTGTAATGGCTAATATAGTATACTCCTTCCCTATAGCCAAGGGGATCAATTAATTGACCTCGTGTTACAACAGAAACCTATTCGTGCTCACGGAAAACGCGCATCAAACCAAAGAATAGGTGGCGTCTTTTTGCACCTCTGAACGGGTCAAGATGCTAGACGCAAGTTCAGCGTCCAGAGTCTCGGTCAATCTGCACAAGAAGACTTACAGGAAAAGCAGTTTCAGTCAGATGGGTTGAATAATCGGAATCACAGAGTGGGGGCAACTGCTCGTAACTCAGGTGTGGGCACTCTGTATCCTAAGAATATGACAGGATCCAGGTAGGTGTAGTAGAGAAGGGCGAATAATGAGCAGGTTTGCTCGTCATTGGTAACAGGCATAGGGTTCTGGAACATTAAACTCTTTAAAAATTGACAGAAGAGGAAAATCATATTTGCCTTTGGATCGATCGGTATATAGCGACGAGGTACAAAGAGCGGAATGATCACGGCAGTTCCGAGAGGGTTGCAAGCTTAATCCACATTATATTCCCTCGGAAGTGTCCTTTGGGGTCCCATTGACAACCGCTAGGGGCCATATGTCCCGCTCAGGTATACAGCAAATGTAACAAGCAAAAGAACAATATTGAATCTGGTAGTCAGAACGCTCCACTTTCTGACGGCCAAAGACACAAGTGCGAGGAGTGTTGCATAGAGCTGTAGTTGGAAAAAATTCAGACAAATTCTGCGAAGAGAAGGTTCTTTCCACTAACATAGGTGAAGGAAATAAATTTCTGGGCATTTGGAAATTATTGTTGAGTCGGACTGCTTTTCAGAGTTGCGGCAGTCGATCATGGATCTGATCGACAGAGCAAGCAGGATAACACATCCAAAGAGTCGTGCTACAAGATAGCTGAAGATTTTAGGTCCTCCAAGATCATTAACTCGAGACTGAAGCAACTGCCGAAAGGTGATACGGTCTGGAAGCATGCTATGTGCGGATTGCCCATCTGAATCAGCAGGATATTCCTGAGGTGGTTTACAAAATCAACTAGAAGCTGAAAAAATTGGACGCAGAGGAAGAAGACACTCAGGATAAGAGGGATTGCCAAGTGTTCTTTAAATGGTCTACAGGCACTGGTCAATTTCCTTCTTCTGCTGTCTCAGCAAACGGCCGACTTACAATGCAAGCCCTCCATTAAAGAAGGTGGGTTCGAGAACGATTGTTTGCCACCGCCACTCCAAGGGTTCCATTGGAAAGACGTTGATGACGAGGTAGGTTTTGCGGGTCCAACTCGAATGCACTTGTAGTTCAAGGTGAGAAGAGATTCAAGTTGGTCGGCCGCCAGCCGGGCTCCTTATAAATAGTGCAGGAGCTGTCAGGAAGTAACGTTTCTACCCATCCGAACCACGGTTCGTATCACGCGTTACCTTTCGTAGGTAAGCTGTGACGGTCGAGCCGCTCACGCCGTCTCCACTCTCAACCGGACCAGCTCTGGCACGAGCTCGGCTCTCCCCCCACCCCTCGTTCGTCTCCATCGGTCCAGCCCCCCCAAATGTCATAGTCAAAACTGAGCTGGGTCATCAGTGAACAGGGAGGGACACGCGCCGTGCAACCGAACAAAAATGGAACCGAACACGAACATGCAGGCTCGAATGTGCAAGGCAAACGGAAAATGAGGGGGGCAGACGCGCTATGGGACACCATTCGAGGACCTTGGTATGTTCAATTTTGAGGTGTGGGTCAACCCTCTTTATTGACAAAGACCATAGAGATTCGAGAGGCTGGAATGAATATTCGAATGGATTGCACTCACTCAAGGTCTTCGGCTGCAGTGTAGTAGGTGGGTGCCAAGGATTCTGCTGCGATCAAAGTTCTGACATGTTTCGTCATGCAGGCTAGTAAATGGGGCGGCATATGAGGGATGACTTGAGGAGGAGGGTCTGAAAGCAGACGAGGGATGGACGGTGAGCTGCTCCCACTGAACTCATATATATTGCCATGCTCAATCTACATGAGGCAGAATCATTGCCTTTCAAAATTGAGGCTGGCGACTACTTTTCAAGTCGGTACACCCTGCCAAGGCTACGTTCGGTAAGCTATTAATGAACGTTCTTCATTCCGGATCTAAGCTGAGCTGACAATTGCAGGTTCAAGATAAGCCAAGGGTCTGTCACGTCCAATCGAACCTATCAAGAACGGGCAGCCCAACATCGCTCCATCAAAATACGAAATTGTCGCGATGGCTGCAGACGACGGTTCTTAGCCCACCTTGCCAGTTTTCTTGCAGAGGAACGACAGTTTTTTCTGCAGAAAGGCAGTTTCTTCAGGGTTTTCGGGCATCATCGAAGGCAGAACTGGGGTTCCAGTCTTCGAGCCAGTTCATTTGGGTAAGTCACCAAACATTCCACCCTTCAAACAATCCCTTTAATAAGTACGTTGTCACAGCTCCTTCTTTTCTCCCTACCACATCCACATTGACGTTGCCCTTTGTACTCGCACCCTGATTTCACCCTCCACCTCACACGTTGGGGACTGGGGCCCCGCCCATGCCTGTCTGGTCCGTTGTGCCCATTTTCAAAATTCTGCCACCGACTTGCTCGCCCATTCTGCCGCTCCTTTTCGCGGCTCTGGTGGCTTCAACAGCCCGCCCTGTCATCTCTGTTAGTGCTCCTCAAAGCGCAGAGTGATCTTTTGTCATGAGGGCGTGAGGTATGCCTTTGAGCTCATTCCGAATGCATGTATCTAATTGCTCAAACATAATTTTCTTTTAGCTGCCGAAAGTACCAATGGACAGCCGACCACCTGCTGTGTTCGCCAGCCTCGAGCTCCGCTCCCAATGCTCCTTTGTTGCTTCTGATCTCTCGAGTGCCATCAGCTCGGTGATGTGGCACACTCCTCAAACCTCCCTGTCTCTTTTGATTTTTCTTTGAATATGTTTTATCCACAGTCCCATTAATATATTCCAGTCTATTATATGTTTCCTGTGCGGCCGCTACCCCATCCTTGGTTTCAAATACTGATCAGAAGGGGCCTACTTCAAGTTCCAAGTTCCCTGTCTGCCTTTCTCCTATTATGATATTCTGAAACTAATGAATAGGAGTTTGACGAAGGTATAAAATAGGCATCTGTCTCATCCAAAAAATGTAGTTTGCTTCCCATGTTGTCTCTCGACTCTCCTGCATTCGCTGGTCTCGCCCACATTTCAGACGATGTAAGAGGAATGGTGGACGCTAATGAAGTGGCTTTAGACATTGAAGGAGAACAAGGCCTCGTTCCGGACCTTGTCGACGCCGACTTTGATTTAGATGGCGAGGACGACGTTCCCGACCTTGCTGACCCCAACTTGGACTCTGATTCAGATGACGAAGACGACGACAACGATGACGACGGTCGCGACAGCCACAATGACACGCTCAGTCATGGTCACGGTACTCTGCCGCCTCAGTGGTCACAGACTATTTCGAGTGCATCAAAAGCTGTAACCGACCGTACAGATGGCGATTACCGACGGTATGTGCAGCAATCCTTGTTTCTCATCAATTACTGACCTTTCTATGTAGCCTTATTGATGCATGTGCATTGTTCTTGATCTCGAAAGGCTTGATTAAGAAGAAGGAGGACTTTTTTTGTAGGACTCCTCCTCAAGAGTCCCCTCAGTTCATCATTTTGTGGATAATGCATGAGTGAGTTTTGAACAGCTTATCTATGTGACTGGAGGGCTGACAACGAACTCTCAAGATGTGATTCTGTCAATCTCGATGGGAGTACCAAGAGCCCAGACGTCATTCGGAGCGGCTATACGCATGCGCAAAAGATGCGTGCTGCTATGACTTACGCATTTAGCAGGCTTTATGGATGTGGCTCTCTTCCTTGGCACTTTGACGAAGCACGAAATATGATGGTCGGAAACCCATCAATTGGTAATGATGTGGCGAGCTACATGCTCAGCTTGCATCGCCGTAAGGTACGTGTCCATTTGACTCCGTGTGAGAATTCTTCTGAAACTATCTTCAGGTTAAAGATGGCGAAACCGCAACGAGCGCGCGAGCGATCACACCAGTTGAGTTGTCATGTCATGGACCGCTTATAATTTGACTCAACTGATCATTCGTTACAGGAAATCCTGGAGAAGTTGTACGACTTCAACCATCAACCCGAGGTTTGGGAGCTCGGAAAATGTGCACCAGGCAGTCGGAAGGATGGCCAATGGGGCACACCATTGCATCGTCGAATGGTCCAAGCCGTCTATACGATTGCTTTTCTGTGCCTGCTCCGTGTTGACGAGGTCTTAAAAATTCGGAGAGAAAATATCGAGCTGAAAGAC
Source organism: Galerina sulciceps (assembly GCA_023014345.1). Taxonomy (NCBI): domain Eukaryota; kingdom Fungi; phylum Basidiomycota; class Agaricomycetes; order Agaricales; family Galerinaceae; genus Galerina; species Galerina sulciceps. Next base: position 1,010,667 of record JAEDXJ010000002.1, on the reverse strand, counting down.
GACGATACAATTGTTTTGACCCTTCCGTTCCGTAAAACCCACCAGTTTGGAGGTAAGCAATTTACTTACAATGTGAATATTTTTTTTAATTCCTTCCTATCGTAGACATCAAGCCGTTCGTCCTCCATCCGATGAACCCAGAGGAGATACATTTATGTCCTATTCGAGCACTGGCCGACTGGATCAAGGCCTCAAATGTCACCTCAGGTTTTTTGTTTCGTCAGATGGCTGGCGGGAGACCGGTTGAAAAAGACACTCCTGTGGTACTTTAAATTATAGCAATCTATGTTTTATGGTAGCTAATTTACTCTCGAGACATCTGCCCGATTTTTACACATGTTCCGCTGCAACATGGCTGAGATTGGAATTGACTACAGCCCATATGGAACTCACTCCTTCCGTCGCGGAGGATGTCAGTACCTGTCAACGGATCGACGATGGACACTCCGCAAGATTTGCGAATGGGGTGGCTGGAGTACTGAGTTCTCAAGCATGACCATTGTCAAGTATCTTATCTCTTGGAACGACGATCCGACAGAAGCTCGAGAGGATTTTTTTAACCCGAATCGCAAATTGGCTCGTAAATGCCCTCATTGTGGACGGTGCTGCCTTTGTGCATAGGTTATTACAAGGACAATGTATTGTAAATAAAAGACTATATACAAGCAGAATAGTATCTACTTATCCCTTCATGACCCGTGCCCTTTTCTCTTGATACATCCTTGCGATGTCTGCCTCCTTCGACATCACATATATCCTCTTGTTCTTCTTGTACACAAATTCGGTTGAAAACCGCGAACCATATTCGGCTTTTGCAAGCTCGGTAAGCCGCCGATTCTCCGCCCCTCGCATAGCCTTGAGACGTTGGACAATGGTTGTGTAATTCATACGTCTACCGTCGGAGTCCGTGAATTCCTTCCAGAAACTGGCTTCAGAGCCTTGGCGCCATCGCTGAACGAGGTACTTCATCACACACATTTGTTAGAAAGACAACAAGCATTCAAAAATAGGTGGTACTTTACCTTCCACTGAGAGTGTCGAGACTTCAGAACATCCCACTGCCTCGACTTCCAAGGCCCATCCGTCTTCGAGCTGGCGTAAACGAGTGGCCAATGTGCAATCGCGATAGGAATTCCCTTGATCCGCAAAACCGACTCATTATCCCACCAATCTGATGTATCATCCCACATCCTATTGAGGCGAGGGATATCATCGGCGAATGTAGGTGCAGGTGGAAGGGGCACATCGTCGGGGTGAACAACAGAGTGGTGCCGTTTCCGAGTTGAATTGTCCGTACGTCGGATGAGTCTGAACCAATAAAGCGGGGTTGAGCCATGTCGGAAGGTTGAGGCACGTCGGGCTGTGCACTGGCAGCTGTGCTTGTGGCTATGGCTGTTGTCGTGTGGCTTTCAACTGGGGAGCATGGTGGAAAGGGATGCTGGTAGGACATCTTGACAATTGCTGTTAGTTCGTCAAAGCGAGTGTTGATGGATTCGTTTAGGACGGAAGCATCCTGAAGGTAAGAATGAAGGCCGGTTCGCAAATGAAAGACAAAGAGCTAAAGTACGTACCACAATTTTTGCAAGAGCTTGTTTGCGATGAGCGTCGCGAGCAGCCTTGTCCATGTGAGGGTACTTCATTGCGATACGATTGGCCTGGGTGTTCCACAGTCAACGAAGGAATGTGAAAGGGCAAGTGATTAACAGCTCACCCAATCAATATCGGCCTTGCTACGGTCAAGAATTTGCTCGCCAGTGAGCTGTGGCCCTTGCTTCGGGAGCTTCGTAGGGCGATGTGGTTGTTTCTGCTGAGCAGGGGCGAGGTTTTCTGTGAGCCGCGCCGATGGCCGCTTGGAGGACTTGGTGCCCAGCCGTGGTCCTCTGTGTGGACGACGAGCTCCCGGGAGGACACTGTGAAATGAAATCATAAGGTTATTACTCGCATAGAACAGCTAAAGTTGACGCACTGGGTCCATGAGTCCTTGTCACCGCTGAAGGCACGCAACTCCTTCTCCAGAAAGTCCTTGTTGCCCGAATGGCGCAGGCCAAAGCCACGACACCACTCGACGAGAGCTGGCTTCCGCAATCCTTTGCTGAATTAGAACCGAAGAGTAAGCTGATGAAAAAAAAGCAGTGGCCAATTTCGTTACTTACAGGCTGAGATGCTGGGTCTTTATTTCCCCGTCGATCACCTCGGGAAACGGAAGCCTTGAGTCGTCGTCTTCGTCAACGTCAACGTCCATCGGTTCGTCGTTCAAGCCGAGTTTCATGGTTGCGAGTCGGTACCAGAAGACGAGGAGGAGGGCGAGCGAGAGGAGGTGCAGGAGGAGTGCAGCGCTGGCACTACTGGTCGGAGCAACCGCGATCGAGGGGGGCTGGGGCCCGATCCGACTTGGCGCCGTGAGCTCGCCGTCGCATGGCCCATTGGGGAAGGCGCGCGATCGAAGACTAGGGGGGAGAACGTGGAACGAGGTCAGCAAGCCGAAGAACCGCGACGGAGCACGAAGGCGTCTGAGCAAACAACGGCAACTTCCCGATCGGGCGAGGCGCAGTCCACGGAACCGAACTACGGTTTAGCCGACGTCGAGCCAGCTCGAGGGTGACCCGGCAGGACACGTGACGACGGAAACCGTGGAGTTTGCGTAGGAAGTGCGTAGCGAGCATATGACTAGGACCAACTCACCTTACCATCGCCAATTACGCGTACAACTTGAAGACCACTCCGCCGACCTCGCACTTTTCAAACCAAATCAACTTTACTTCGAACGACATTGCTTGAGCGTGGCATTGGACATGGAAGCACCGGAAGTAGATAACCATCATATTCGGGCTCGGCCTCGTAACCTCACTGAGGTGGAATCCGTGGCGTTCTCGCGGCATGATGCGTAATAGCAAGGGAAGGGCCAAAAAGCAACTCAATATCGCGTGGTTTTGAGGGACGGAGGTTTGTAGCTGGCGCGTGCCACTTTTCGTCCAAGTCGCCTTTGGTCATGTTCGTAGCTCCAAGCTCATCGTTGAGGCGGCCTTCTATCATTTAGTTCAACGGTAAGGCTCGGAAGGATGTCCTGAACACTTCATAGGCTCAAGACAAATCTGAAGTTTAGATGCTGTAGACCAAGCAAGCTTCCAAATTAGGCATGACCGACTGATTGTGATTCTTGCCATCCCGCCAAATTACAGTAACAAGTCAGGCAGTCTGAAGATAAATAACATTGATATAGGTACAGTACAGGTATACATGAGCTGTTTTTAAAACTACGTTCAAACCCTCGCCGGTTAATTCACGCCCCCGCAAGAGAATAAAGATGAGTTTTGTCCCCACTTCCATCTACCAATGCACGCAGCATGCCCTGGTCATTTTTGAGGAGCTCTGCAGGCTTACCAAACTCTGCCTGGTTGACGAATTTTACTTTCAGCCTGCTGTAGAAAGCTTGACTCAGGAATTTTACTCACAATGCGTCCATCATCGAGGACCATCTGCAAAAATTGGAAGGTCAGTGACAAGAATCATCACCAGGAGGTGCGAATGCTACTCACGATTTGATCGGCGTCCATGATAGTCTGTAAACGATGAGCAACCGTAATAACCGTGACGTCGTTCGCCAGTTGACTTCGAAGAGTATTTTGGATGATTGCGTCGGTTTTATAATCTAGAGTAGTGATCCGACGTGATTATTTCGCATGAGCGGGAAACATTTCAGACGAACCGATGGCCGAGGTAGCTGTGATAACTTGTCAGTCAATCATATTAAACACAGAGATGTCTTTCTAGCACACCTTCATCAAGGATGAGGAGCTTGCTGCCGCGCACCATCGCCCGAGCAAGGGCAAGAATCTGTCGCTGACCGACAGACAAATTGCCTCCTCCACCAGCAATCTTGGTATCAAGGGTAATGCGAGCTTCGTCGGACTCGTCTTGCAGCGAGAAGAGTCCAGCTGCCCGCAAAGCATCATTCAGTGCGGCGTCGTTGTTTTGGTCGAAAGGATCTAGGTTTTGCCGAAGGGTGCCTAAGTGACTTCTGTAAGGGAAACCTGAACACTCAGAGTGATAAGACATACATACCACTGAGAAGTTCGGGCTGTATGGATCAAGGAAGCACAAAACATTAATTAGATCAGATTTCAGTTTCGAGAAACATACTGACCGTCTGGGGTATAATGGTAATGTTGGTCCTCAATGCATCAAGGTTAATCTTGTTCGTTGCAAGCCCGTCGTAATACACCTTCCCCTCAGTCAGGATGCACCTCAACAATGCAAGTGTCAATGAGCTCTGTTGGAAGTTATGGGTTATCGACCACAGTCAAATCGCAAAAATTTATGCCCTACTTTACCGCTCCCAGTTCGACCCACTAAGCGGCTTCATCAACTACGAAGTCACGAATTGAAATGACGCAGAACATACCAACACCGATCCGTTGTCCAGATTTAATGTCGAAGAATGTCATGCAAGACTTTCGGACCAGACTGGCGTCGCGGATTTATTAAAAGGCAGATGAAGAACACAGAAAACACCAACTGGAGAATAGCGAGCAGAAAGCTTCTCTGCCCGAAGACTTCCACTCGTAGGCCAAGCTGCGGGTGGTTTTCCAGCCTCCGTTGGTGCTGGCTCGTGCTCGATATCAAGGTAACTTTGAATGCGTTCCAGGCTTCAAAGAGTTAGGCTTGCATCGTATCAATTAGAAAAATAATCGCACCTGTTTGAATTAACCTCGAATTCGTTGTATATCCTCACGAGAAATAGGATGGTTTGAGTGAATTCGACAGCCATGGCAAGAGAGAAGCCAGTGTTGGCAGCACCGACAGGAGGCCCATAAACCAAGTAGGATGCGAGGGTGACAGTGAATATTGCTCCAAGAGCATCGATGCGAACTCCGATCCATCGGTTGAGATCGTAGGACATCCGAGCAACACGGGTAAAGCGGTCGATGCGTGTCAAAGACTCGACTTTGAAAGCATTTTGAGCACCATAAGCTCGGATAGAAACTACTCAGGTCAGAAAACAGCAAACATGGAACGATTGGTTTCCTTACCAAGACCATGAATCGCCGCACTGAAGTGCGCAAGCATTGGTGAACGGGCATTGCTAAAGGAAAATCAGGCCATGACTCTTTGTTTGGGCAACGAAAACTCGACCATACCTTGACTCGCGCTTCACAGACAACTGAGCCTTGAGGTACATATTTCCAAGGTAAAATCCTATCACCGCAGCACCAAAGCCGGGGAAGAAGAATACTGGCGTGAACAAGACAACAGCACCAAGCTTTGTAAGCATTCCACTGATCAGGTCCAAGAGCCAGAGCAGAGTTTGAGGAATAGGTCCATCAATAGAACGAATATCCTGTGTGCATCGAGCAATGATGCGTGCAGTTGGAGTTTCATCAAGCCACCTTGATATCTAAATCAGGACGGTATTTTCAAGCTGTTTATTAATTCTGACGAACCGTAAAGTACTTCCAAGGATGGAATCGATGAGTTGATTGTTGATCGATTTTGAAGCTCGCATGGAACCATAGACGTTGTAGAAATAGGAGCCCGCATATAACAAGAATGTTACAATCAGAAGTGTCGAATACACCGACAAGTAGCTGAAGCATCCAGTGACAATGAGAATGGAGCCTCTCGGAGAGAAAGGAGATCAGGAGCTCACAAAGTTACGTCGACTTCAGAAGGGGTATGTGTTTCATACTGGGAACCCCAGTGGCCAAGGAACCACGTTTGGAAAGTCACAGACCATTCGTTGAGGAAAAGAAGACCGACAATCGTTAGGAAGAAAAACACAGGGTTTCCACCTCCCATACTAGACAAGAGAAGGTTCATGGACTTCCAAGTGACGTGTCCTACAGCAATTTCCTCTGCGACGACCAATTTTCCATCTGCTGGCTTCTTCGCCGGAAGATCGATGTCTTCTTTGGATATCTCGGTCGCTTGTCTATCTTCTTCTGCCTCTTTCGCCAGAGTGGAATTTTTGCAAGGGCGAGTGCAACTTCAGTTCCTTGTGATTGAACTCTTCCATCAAGCCCAATGGAAACTATGAAGTCGGCAACAGGACTCGCGAGAGCAATATTGTGGGTCTATAGATACAATAAGACGGAACTTTTAGGGTGAAAAGGTAATTGAACACGAACAACAAGCAAGATAGTTCGATCTTTGACAAGGTCGCCTCTAAAGCAGTGGTCCATAATCCAGGATGAGCTGAAAAGGAGCGAATCAACTCGAGACGACGACATACAGGAACCACGACTTACGTATGAACATCTAGAGCAGCAAAAACGTCGTCGAGAAGGATGACTTGAGCTTGAGAATATATTGCTCGTGCAAGAGTGACTCGAGCCTTCCAAAAATCAGTTGTTGTACCCATGATGTTTCTCATAATAATGTATTACCTTTTGACCTCCACTATTTAAGAGAATTAGACACAGTTTATCGAGGGCATGTGAAATAACTTTACCTGAGAGTTAGACCCCTTTCTCCGACTTCAGTTGCGTCTCCAGCATCAAAAAGCTCCAAATCACGCTCCAGTGCACACTGCTTTATAACTGAGGGGAAGAGTCAGTACTAACGCGAAATTATGCAAAAAATTGAACACAAACCTTTGTTGTATCTGTCCTCATCGTAGGGCAAACCAAAGAGGATGTTCTTGCGGATCGTCTCATTCTGCACCCAGGATTCTTGGGCAGCATAGGCGACGCCGCCTTCGCGAGGAAGGTTGAACCAGGAACTGGGACCCGAAGGGACGAAATGCATCTCTCCTGCAAGCAGTGTCGGTGACGTGTCGACTAACGAGGAAGAACAAAAACAAACCCAGTAAAGCCATCAGCATGGAGGTTTTGCCTGAACCACTAGAAGAGAAATTTTCAGTGTAACGAGTGCAATGCCATCCAATGAAACATACGTAGGTCCAATAATCAAATTGATGCAATTGCGTTTGAAGAGCAATTCGCCATTGACACGAAGCTTGAATATACGGCTTGAAGGCGTTGCCGTGCCAGAATCATCCTCCAACGACCATGAGAATGTAGCATCTCGGAAACCAATTTCTGAGTTCGAAGGAACGTTGGCAGGAACGATAACCTCAGAGTCTGGAGGAGTTTCCGTAAATGAGTCTAATAGTTCCGTTTTATCGAGGAACTCCTGAATACGATCCAACGAGACTTTCGCTATATTTAGGGAATGACACTTTGAGCATAATATCTATTGACGATCTGGGAAAGGTCTGACCTTGGATGACCAGAGAGCCTTGATATAGCAGTCGGCTAAGCTGTTCTCTCAGCATGGAGAACACTGTCATGCTCGAAAAGATTTTGGAAGCTGCAAGTTATATACTTCAGAGATCAAAAGTGGCAACAGACGAACATGAGCGCGTACCGTTCAGTTCTCCTTTCATGACGAGGGTGTATGCCATGTATGTTCCCAGCATCGTCAACGTCGGAAAGAAGTAACTGTATATTTGGTTAAATACAAATTTTCAGAGCTTCAATTCCCTTACCTTATCAGTCCACCAAGTTGGTCAAAGATCTTCACTATCCATAGCTGCTTGAGCTCCTCGTCACGCGTTTGTTTGAGGCGATCTGACATCTTCCTTTCCCAACCGAAAAGCTTTATCATTCGAAGGACGTTTACAGTCTCCGAAACAGCTTGAACACGAGCATCTGTCTTCAAAGTCACGACTTGTAAGTGTTCTTTCTCCAGTCAATCAATGTTTTTCTACGTACCTTCTTCATCACTTGCTTCTGCGCCTGCTGAATCTTCTTAGCGATATACCCTGGTACTGGGAATAGCGCAATCATGATACCGATACCGACGAAAGCGCTGCAGAGAAAAAATTAGAAGCCGCACTGGTGCCAGTCAATTGAGAGTGTCAAACCTCCAGCCCAACACTTGGTAAAGGAACGCAACACAAAGTGTAATTTGAAGAGGAACGTAAAGCACTAAACAGTTGTCAGAAGGGATTACATGATGAAAACGTCAAGATCAACTTACCCACAAGCAGAAAGTCTCTTCCACGCACAAGAACATTTAAGTCAGTAGTGACAAGGTTGTTGATTTTGCCAATAAGGTTGCCATCAGACAGGCGTTTCTTGTCACCCTTTTTGGGCTCTTCAAGGGCCGTTTTCGCTTTTCCTTTGGCTGCAACCTTGATGGTAGCTTGAGAGCAGCCGTTGAGGGTTCGCGAGATGCGACAGCGGTGGAGGCTTCGGAACTTTCGCTGGCATTTTCGGTTCTTTGAGCAGGTTCCGAGTTTAAAGGTGGGTCAGAGCTGCTGTCAGGAGTTGCAGCTCCAGAAGCGATATTCTCTGAGACAGCCGGTACCTTCTCCGGGTCATTGGACGTCTCGGCTTTCAGGCGAATGCGCAAGCTGTGTTCGAAAACGAGTTGCGTGACCAAGCCCTCTGTTCTGGCGAGTGTTCGTGTAGCGATATAGATGTACCATTGGAAGGCTACGGTTTGTGTCATAGGTCCGAAAAAAAGCCACGTAATCCAAAACCAAGGACGCATTTCTGCATCTCTGCCTCCCGTTTCCATGTAGCTAGAGAAAGAATCAGATACAGGTCCGTCAACAGACAGAAAGGCGGAAAGATAGACTTCAAAATGCGGTTTATGCCGATTGGTGCAGCAAAGCCCGACAGGGCATAGATGACAACCATGACAGCCAAGGTCAGGTATTCGTCACCTGAAATTCCAGTCAAAAAATATACTACAAAATCGATAACTTGACTTACGATAGACACGCATAAACCGCAAGAATAAAGAGCGTCGTTTTGCGCCATAGAATCGGTCGAGATGCTGGTATTTTGTGAGTTGATATTCCTATGCAACGACAGACACGTCGCTCACCGGAAAGGCATTTTCAGTCCTATACTTCGCAACGTCATAATCCGCCAAGGGGGTAACTGGTCGGGTTGCAGATGAGGAACTCTGTATCCGAGGAAGATGGTCGAATCCAAGTAGGTGTATGTCATCAAGGCGAACAAAGATGCCGTTTGCTCGGGATTAGGAATGGGCATAGGGTTCTGCATTTGGAGTTCTCGGTGTCAGAACGAGACTCGGAAAGAGAAAGTTTGACAAACCTTAGGGTCGACTGGGACATATTGGCGAGGTATGAACAGAGGTATGATTACTGAAGTTATTGCGAGTATGGCAAGCTTGAAGTAAAGAATCCTTCCCTCTTCTATGTCTGCTGGGTGGCTGTTGTACTTCGCAAGTGGCCAGACATCACGATAGGCGTATACCGCTCCGGCGGAGGCTAGAACGATGATGCTGCATCTTGTCGTCGAAATCCTCCAATCTTTAAAGACCAGCGCGACCAGAGAGAGAACCGACACATAGGACTGGGTTTTGAGGAGTAAATCACTGTTGTTGATGAAGAGAAGAAACGTACGAAAGACACGGTCATGAACCATTCGGGACATTCCGCTAACGCGTCCAGATTGCTCCATCCAGGGTTGGCTGCACATCCTCGAAGAGTTACCACCGACAGATACAGCAAGGCGACGCTGCCAACAAAACGTGCCACCATGAACCCAAAAATGGTACGTCCACCATAGTAGCGGACGTGTTTCTTGAACTCTTGCCTGAAACCCACAGGCTCTACATCAATCGTCGACTGTTCTTCTCTTGCAGTGCGTCGTTTCCTGAAGGACTTCAAGCTAGCAACGAGTCCGTGAATGACTTGAAGACAGAATGCGAGGCATGATATGGCGAAGGGGATGGTACGCGTATCTTTGCTTAACCTTTTGAAAATGACACAAGCCCTTTAGTTAGCATGTCCTTTACTCGAAACTCTCAACGACGACTTACACTGGACTATCTGGAGGAAGATATCGATATAGTATGTCGGCCTGACTCTTGAACCCACCCAACGCGTCCATCAAGACAAGTTTTACAGAAGACAAATTGGGTTCGACTCCTGTCACGGCTCAAGAGAGATGACACCTATGTACGCGCGAGTCGAGTCATTCGCGACAAGGCAGCCCGGCACTGTTCACCATCATTGGACCATGTGGAACTGCCTGGAGCGGAAAACCTATTATACGGAGAGCCATCATCTCTGTCGACAGGCTATAAATAACTGCGCGCAACCCATTGCCCACCTCTTAGCATTACAAGTCTGGGAATCTTCAAGTGCTCCTGAAAATACCAGATCTAGACTCAGATTGCGAAGTAAGCTCAGAAGCTGAACTCAAGGACACGCCCGCCTTAACCCAGGCTTCGTCAATTGCAATGTCCCGGCAGCTACATATTTTGCTCTTTGGGGGTTCAGAGGACTGCTGAACAGCACGCTCATATTATACACACTGTTACAATGAAGCAAATACACGTCTATGAGGAGCATAGAGTTTTCCAATGCCTACATACTCGGAATATTATGAAGAAAGAATGAAAGAATTTCAAATTGGTTTCCAGTATCTGAGAAGCCCGCCGGTGGGTACTCTCGGCGTCTTCATCGACGCGTCATGGATGGATATGCACACTGTCCAGAGGTCACTGAAGTCGGCAACGCAAGCCACAACTATGCGAACTCGAAGTCTGTTATACCAAGAAGACGACTCCAACTCATCCAAAAATCGTTCCCAATCGTGATCAGCCATCACATATGCCAAGAGGAACGCCAGTGAAGATACGATATTGCGAGGTCCAGGTCAGTCGCGAAGGCCAAAAGTTGTTCTTCCAAGAGTTATACCAATGAAATTGTCCGGTGTATTCCTCGACTTCTCTTCGAAAAGACGGCAGGGTGAGAGCATTGGTCAACAAAGGCAAGTCAAGGGCTTGCCAATAGTCAGGTGGCGACAGAATGCAAGTAGATGAAATGAAAATCTCATGCATCCGGCAAGACGCTCGTTCCTAGAACTAAACTTTAGGATACCTTCCAGACGTTTGTCAGACGCCATGAACCACGATCAGGACGGCCAATTACTTCAGGCTCTGTTGGTTCACGAGTGCTCTGGAGAAGGTAATGTAGACCAATAGAACATGATCGGACTCTTGTAAAGAACGTGCTTTCATCCTGGGTACACGGGCACACCTAGAACTGGCTGGACATCATTTTCTATTGGCATTCTAAATCCGCCGACTGCGACATTGAAACCAGAACGAACGTAAATGAACTGGGGAAGTGGGGTAACGGACCTGACACGCGTTAATAGACACCTCGATTATTTAGGTCATGAGTCTTGAGAAGAGGTGAAGATGAAGATTTTCTGAAGAGCGTGTGTTCGGCCTAGATCATAGACCGTCGAACCCTGCTTCGCGAATAAGGATATCTTACCATAAATGAAGCCAAATCGTCCGTCATGAACGCAATTCTTTCATATTGCTTCCAATAATGCAAAAATTGAAAGCATTGAGTAGACCGTGTGAGTCAAAGGCGCACTGTGAGGCTGTGAGATGTTTGGACTCTAAAAGAGATGCAGAAAACTGCAGAACGCCAAGAACTACGAAATAGTTCAATAACGCAAGTTGAAGTACCTACCCTTACGTTCGCTTTCCAGCCGTTTCAATAGTCCACGAAGTGAATATGCCACCTTTCAACAAGACAGCGCGGGTCGGAGTGGTCTAACCATAGGGCCGCATTGAACTCATTTGCACCGTTCGTTATGGCTGCTTCAAGTTAAAGGTGTCCCATATACTCAATTTCATGTTCTTGGCTCGCATCGAGGGTCCATAATTCATGGTCAGCGATTCGAAAATCTGGCCCCGTGCCAAGGTATTCTAGAAGATTGATGTCAATACTCGACTCGAGCGGTATCCGTCTGGATCCAAAGAATGGTATAAAAGGCTGTGATAATCGAATAAGATGAGCATTCAAGTTCACAGAACTGAATAAAACGACCCACAAGTTCACTACGGCGTAGCAAAATGGCCAACAAAGTCATCAGCCAGGCTTTACCAGGTATCACGATGAATTCCTCGTCCTTTTGTATAAACCTCACTGACTCGCCTTTTCAACCATGCAGTCCCCACCGCGAACCCAGGAATCGCTGACATCGTCGGCTTTGGGGTCGACGGAGTTGTCATCCTACGCAACTCAGTCAACCTCCAACCAGTACCCGTCATCAAAAACTTCGGCCTCAACGCAGGCGGCTGGCAGGTAGCGAAACATGTCCGTCTCCTCGGCGACACCACAGGCGACAAATCCACCGACGTCGTTGGTTTCGGTGAGGGAGGTATTTGGGTGTCGGTCAACAACGGCAACAACTCCTTCCAGGATCCCCCTAAATTCGTTCTTGCCGATTTTGCCTACAGTGCCGGCGGATGGCGCGTTGAGAAGCACATCCGTTACGTGGCGGACATCAGGAACAAAGGCCGTGTCGATATCGTCGGATTTGGCGACGCAGGTATTTTGGTGTCGCTCAATAATGGAAGCGGCGCGTTTGGCCCAGCCCAACTTGCACTAAACGACTTCGGTTGGAACAGCGGATGGAGACTCGACAGGCATCTACGGTTCCTCGCAGATGTCACTGGTGATGGCCTTTTGGACGTTGTTGGTTTTGGAGAGCAGCACGTATTTGTCGGACGTAACAACGGCAACGGGACATTCCAACCTGTACAATCCGTCGTCGACAACTTCTGTATCGGCGCAGGCGGGTGGCAGATCGACAAACACCCTCGAGTTGTGGCTGATCTCACAGGAGACGGGCGAGCCGACATCCTAGGCTTCGGAGAGGCAGGTGTTTGGGTGTCGCTCAACAATGGCAGTGGATCTTTCGGACCTGTCAACTTGGTCGTCAACAACTTCGCGGTCGCTCAAGGATGGGCCGTCGACAAACACCCCAGATTTGTCGCAGATCTTACTGGCAAAAAACGCGGCGACATCATCGGTTTCGGTGACGCTGGAGTGTGGGTGTCGCTAAACAACGGCAACGGCACATTCCAAGCACCTGCCCTCGTCGTCAACAACTTCGGAGTCCAGCAGGGATGGCAAGTGGCGAAGCATCCGCGGTTTGTAGTTGATTTGACGGGCGACGGATGCGCAGATATTATTGGGTTCGGAGAGAATTCAGTGTGGGTGGCATATAATAATGGCCAGGGGGGCTTCGGACCCGTTCAGAAGCTCACTGACTCCTTCGCATTCAATGGTGGCACTTGGGCGCTGGATAAGACCGTACGCTGGGTCACCAATCTTTACACTTGAAGCCGGTGGCCTTCAAGTTCTTCCCAGCATGACCTGTCAATGTAAAGGAAATAAATAGTCATCGTGTACATTATGAGGTAAATTTACCTACAAAATCAACTTCGAAGCCTGTTGATGGGCAACCAATTTACTTATGTCGACCTGATGTTGGGCGAGAGACAAATAATTCTATGAGTAGTCACTCAGCACGACATAAGTAAGGGAGACTTAGGCAGAAATTTGAGGTTAGTAAGCTTTTCCCACCCTGTTCCGAGGCTGTCCGCCCAACTCTCGATTTTCAACCTGACACAGGTGCCTCATGACTTCCATTCTGAAGCAGGCGTCCCCAGCTTCCAATGGCGTTTGTTTGTACAGACAAAGGTGTGTAATGTGTGTGTGTCTCGTACCTTTGAGTTTTGCATCTATCCATCACAAGGTTCCCGTTCCCATAGCCAAAAGATTGGTATTCCACGGTACATGGATTACCACCCATTAATCAACGCATCTCCTCCCCCGCCCCTCATATTACGGAAGAGTTACTCTTTTGTTTTGCTACTGGTATTTCCGCCTAGTGCAGAAGTTCTCGGTGCATTCTTGAGTCTACCTCAATGCCCCCAGCCCGATATTGGGACGAACAACTCGTTTTGACAGCCTAAGCTAGTAACTAGCTAAGGAGTGCTTAAAATTGAACCCCTTGTGAGGTCTTCACTTAGATTTCCCAACTGATGCGCCAGGATAGGCATATTTACGTCTCTCCCACATTAGGCGCCCGTCGGGTCGCACGCAATACCACGCACTGCCTCAGACCGGTGTGTGCAGTGTCGACGGATTGTCATTTCTTACAAAGCGACGTGTTATACGGGTCACATAGAAGTGGTCGCATGATCGTCTACTCGCCTGTGCATCGACTTTATTCCAAAGATGACTCGCCTCGGAAGTTCCCTGGAGATTTATTGAGGCATTCAATACCTAACGACCCCTCCCTCCCACTACATCTGTCCTTTGGTGCCCTCTCAGCGCTTGGAATATTTCATGATCATGGCCTCCGCCGAAGATGGTGATACCCTGAATGTTTCCGATTCTGCAATGACAAGGCCACCTGAGCACCATGATGTTGAACCATCTACAATAACGGCACAGTCACCGATGCCACTGTCCCGGATATACCCCACTTCACCCCAGACTGTCAACATACTCACACCGCCATCCTCGTTGGCCTCTCATTCAATACTTCGAACATCTTCGTCACAGAATGCAGCTCCTACAGATGTAACTGAACAAGATCTAAGGAGCGGCAATTGGGAGCAAAATGTGCCCCTCACCCAACAACACACTGTTCAAGATATCTATCGTGAACAAGGCCGAACTCCCACTACTCCATTTCTACCGCCGCGCTCCCTCCCCAGTCAGGCCTCTGGTCGTGTTCAAGATGACAATACAGGCACACTTGAGAGACCCAATGTTGACGTTACCTTGGGCCTACCTAATTACCATTCGACGCCCACAGAAAATGCGATACAACATAACAATTTCTTGCCTTTAGCACACCGCACAAATAACGAACGAAATTCGCAGAGTAATTGGGACCCAACTGTGCCGCGTGTCCAACGGCATGGCCCTTATATCGATTATCAGGGAGGACGGAACAACAATACTCCGTTCATACCTCCCCTACCCGATACTGCATCCCCTCGTCATAATGCTCTTGAAAACGCTGGCATCACTGCGACTCGCAATTCTGGTCCCTGGAGAGCTACTCAGGCCGCGATAACCCCGAATGTAGGAATTGCATCACTTAACGACTTCTCGCCTCCGGCGCAGCCAACTGGTAACCAAAATTGGAGAGTGGACGTATATTCACAGAGACTGCACATACCGAGTGAAAGACTGCGTGGTTATCAGTTTGCTCGATTGGCTCTGACGTTCGAGTCACAGTTGAACGACCTGCTTGCAGGCTCTCTTGGTTTGTGGCTGATTCTCCTCTCAGAGCCCATACAATACTCAATATCTACTCATTAGTCCCACTAACTCAGCAACATCGGCCACACGAACTTGAAAGGATTGCCGACCAAGCCACAGTTTTTTTTTCGTCATTTCGTGCAAATGGTAAGGGATCTACACATCATGGATGCACCAGCCTTAATTTTCTTCTACTTCATAGCGCACTGGTACATTAATGTGGAAAATCTTCCACACCGAGTAGGGAAGGTTATCGACGGCTTGACACCAAACTCACGAAATTCTGATCTTGGATTCCGATTCATGCGCTTTCGATTCCCTTATGTTAAATTTGAGTGGTTTCTTCAAACACCTTATTCTGAAATCTACTCGAAGATTGGCATTCAGCAAGGTTTATATGGATACCAACCTGTAGAGGTCGAAGTTCTTTGGAAGGCGTGGGCACGAGCAGGCGCTGCTTCTGGTAATGTTCAAGTTGCTTTTCATTGATTTCATAAATTGCTTATTTCATTGGTTAGGATTAGTGGCATATGGCTCCATCAAGGATACAATACAGACCAACGCAATTGGGCCAAACGATTGGGACAGAATCATGTTGATCACCGATAGGCATTTTATTGTAACGCAAGTCTTTCAGCCTGAGCTCATGACACCAGTTCCATATCATCGGGATCTTCCTCCTTTATCAAGGTAAGTTCGCCTAACAAAAATTTGTAATGCTCTCAACATCAATTATGAATAGAAATGAGGATATCATGATATTCTCCACTTCGTGGACGGTAATCCAGTTTCTGCATTCCAGCCAGGTTCGGATGGCATTTTTAATAGCTCTGAGTGCTCTATTTGCCGCCCTTCAACCTATCGTTGGGAAGTACACATCTGTGGGGGCATGGATCCTTGCAGTAGTTGGTGTACTGTCAGGATTGATTTCCGTTGTCGCAGTATCTTTTGGTTGGGTTTTGACTTGGATTGAAGCCCAGGCTGCAAAGAAACGGCAGATTTAGTTGACAAAACATAATCGAGGATGGTAGCGCTAGTAGCTTTGGAGTTCAGAACTTTACCCCGCTCTATTTCAGATGCCCCTGATCAATCTTTAGCCGTTTAGTTATAGAGCTCAAAACCATTTGAGCGACTTGAAAGTTGGAAGTGAGTGAAAAGGGTTTGTTGCGATGTCTAGGTCAAATTGAGAAATGACTTCCTTTTCCGTAGCTTTCGCCATTCAGACTCCGCTGTAAAACATTTTCATTCCAAAACCACCATGAGTCTGAAGCCAAATCTCAAAGCTGCCTTACTACGAAGCATGAAATTGAAATTCATGACAGAAGGTTCATTTCCAGCATCACTATACGCCGTACTTAGTCTTTTAAACAGAGTACACCTTCCGCTTCCGTTGAACATGCCAGTGGAGATTCTCCAATCTCTCGATTGCATGACGACATTCTGCTGTTTATCTTTCTTATCAACACAGAACAGAAAATCTGCTTTCAAATTAGCCACAAATGCTTTGATCTGTCTGTGTTTGAAGACGCCATCCGCCCAATGACAACTGCCCGCCGGTCCTCCCAAGTTTGTCAAAAATGGAGGCAACTGATTGTCCAGTCACCTGTAATCTGGGCAAAAATTATCGACGTCGGCCTTTTAGCACGGAGAAAGGATAAGTGGAAGAATGAAGTCCTCCGAAGGACAGGAGAAGCGACACTCTGCATCACTGGACCTTTGGATTGGAAGAAATTGGCACCTTACTTTTGCGACTTGTTGACCAGGAATTGGGGAAGGATTCGAAAGCTCCATGTTTGGGTGTTGAACTTCTGCCGCGGGAGGCAGTGTCCAACTGTTCCCACTGTTCTGGCGGATATTATGGCTAGTGCTTTGAAGTCCGGTCTCGAAACCGCAAAAAGACCGGTGACCAGACCGGACCAGACCGCAAAAGACCGGACCAGGGTGGTCCGGTCTTTGGTTTTTGAGATATCGAGACCGCAAAAAGACCGGTCTTCGTTAACCGGTTACGTCGGTTAAGACCGGTCTTTTGTAGCCCTAATTAGACCCTTCGAAACGTGTGTAATATCATGTAATTTGGTCAAGTATTGGCTGAGATACAATAAAAATACAATAAAATACTTCGAAATTGGTAGATCTCTTGAAATATATCTATAACTTTATCAATTTTGAAGCTATCAGAGTGTTCTTAGGCTTTTTTTAAAGCAAATACATTGTTTAAATTTACTACCGAGCCATATTATTAAAATTCTTAGTGAAAAACCGGTCTTTAACCGGTTATAACTGATGTAGACCTGACCGGACTTTCAAGCACTAATTATGGCTTGTCCTGCTCCTGCGCTAGAATTCATTCGGATCGATGCTCTCGAGTCGACATCCGGTCCAAGCAAGATTTTACTGCTTTACCCGCCTATTCCAGGCAATGTATCTGCACCCTGGATTCCACAACTTCGCTCGGTTACTGTATACAATGGGGTAGATCTTTGGGCCCTACTCGCCAAACTGCCGCTTCTTGAGTCCCTACAAGTCGGACCTTCCTCTCATAGACTCAAAGCAAAGAAACCCCCTAATGGTTCAAGGATAGACCTCCCGAGACTGAACAAAATCATCATTATTTGGTGCTTCTGGGACATTCCCATCATCCTCGATAGCATCAATGCGGCTCCACATTGCATGCTACAATTAGCAAGTGATGACAAAGTCGAATGCTCGACAAACGGCAGAGTTGATATCTATGCCTTCAGTGCCTTGTTAAAGGAATACTGTTCAGGATATTTCAGCCTCGGGAACGTGCAGGAGCTAAAGTTCTTCCTGTCACAAACTCAGTTTCGCCTTGGTACCGATTTAAGATCATCATCCGATGGGATGATTCTTTACTTTGACGTCCTCGGCGGCAGACATAGACTGCCTACCATCGTGCCTTCATTCATTATGGACTGTGTAGGCTCGTCCCAGCTTCATTCAATCACAACTCTCAAAATCTCGATGCTTCCGGGTGTCAGCACATTGCATTGCGATGTCCTGAAGTTTTTTATGGCATGCCCTTCAGTCCAGAGCATTCAACCGAATCTATTTGCTTTTGAAGTTCTCCTTACTTTCACAAAGGAACGACATCTTGTTTTTCCTTCACTTCAAACATTGGTTACTGTGCATCATGGGGAAACGAACCACCTAAGGGTATTTGACGTGCTACTATACCAATTGACAAAATTTCGTTCCAAGTGTTCAAATATTGAGTTTACCCCCATCTTGACCATTGATACACGGCTTTTCGTAGCTGTTGGAGTAGGTCTTCGACCGTGGTAACGAATTTCCTGGAATGGTTGCCATTTTAGGCGTAACGGGGAAACAAACCACTCGTGTATTTATTAGCAATTTGCGACTTCTGGAAATGATAAAAAGTGCTCAGACAGTGAGGACAATTAGTATATATGTTATATCCACCAAAAAAACCACAATCCAGTGGCTGTTTTTATCTCTGCAGCATCATCTCTGTCCACCCCACCTCGTTCTTCGTATTTGGCACTATTTGGCTGGACACCAAACTTCACACGCCCTTGCATCTGATCTCCAAAGCTCACATACACGAAAAGTTGTTCAGACCGTCTCTGGACTTCGCTCTTCCAGGAGGAATTGAAAGATTTGATTTAGGTATGTAAATTATTAGTCTAATACAGAAATGGTTCGTTTCCCAGGTTGGTTCGTTTCCTGATGCTGCACAGTATTTCTGGATACACCTTGACACACTCCAAGCAAGCAAAGTACGCAGACAACATTCTATTATTTTTAAAGATGCGAGCGAGCATGGGTCTTCCACTAACGCTGCTCAATCTCGCAAAATGCAGAGGTCACCAAACTGAAGAACTCGAATATTGGGACAAATTAACGGAAGTAAACATACTGCGGAGAACTAGGCCATGTTTCTCAAAGACAGGCCCAGAATTCGATATCGGATGGTGCCACGGCTGTGGCATTGCTCAGATTTATGATGTCGGCTTTTTTTACACCCACCCAAGTGCGAGTGTTTTGAGAACCCGACTGGACTAAATGCTAATAAGACATTTATACTTAGGGGAATACACGATGTCCAATCTGGGTGTCAATAATGCAAGGACCTTACGAGCGTACTTGGGCAAGGTCTCTAATGCATTCCGGAAACTGAAGTATATCAGTTCCAAGTGATGCTACCCCTTCTTCCCCAGGTTCAACTATCTCGAGTCATGTACATAAAAAGCTGCTCAAAATTTGGATCTGTGACGAGAACTTGAAGCACGACTGCCTCAGCTAGGTTATGTGAATCTTTGAACACAGAATCCTCTTTTTTTGCCAAATATCCAGATGTTTTTGGAATTAAAGTTGCTTAAGAATACAAAAAAATGAGATGCACTGGCCGAGAGAGACAAGGAGGAGGACGCCTCCTTGTCGTTGTTATAGCTCCCGGAGAGTATCGGCAGGGGTTAACAACTCAACCTGTTCATGCTCTTTTTCGTTACCGTTGTTAACAAGAACAAAGTCACCAGTGAACATGTATGTGTTGGCCTTCAAGTTGAACGTGAGGAAATGTGGGCCGACCAGGCAAGGTCCAGAGTTTTCGTCAGCCCACACGCAAGTTTGGTGTCTTTACTGCTCCAAGCCCAGTGAGAATGCCGGCTGTTCAATTTGGTTGTGATGTGTTGAAATCGGACAAACGAACAGCTCACCGATTACAACATATCACAACCGAAAATCCGGATTCTGACCACCGGGAATAGTTTGAAATGTGTTCGATTCTTTTCTCTTAGCCCTCCCAGATGTAGAAATCGGTTCAGATGGGTATTGTTAGGCTTACAGTAGTACAAAATTACACAGATCTTGTAATACGATATAAACCGATATAAACCAATTTGCTGCCCGCTCAGCAGGCTTTCTTGGACCTCGCTATTTCCTCTTCACCTTCCCACTTACTGGCCTTTCTTTGACAAAAGCTTTTCTTTGCGCAGTAGTGACCATTTCTGAGAATAGAGATATGAGAAACATCACAACTTCATCCAGTGTTCCGTGCCCAACTCACTTGTTTCTCTGTAGCTGATAGTTTTTCGTATGCGTCTTTCACCTCCTGCTTGGTAGGTCGAGCGTTGGCTTTGCTGTATTCATAACCAAACAGATTCCTGCAGTAAACATTGAGTACATGAACCGAATGATAACAAGATACAAAAAACTTACCATTCGGCACAACTAGCAGGAGAAAACTTGAAGAGCCCCGACGCTGGGACCATTGAACGTACAGAGGACGTCGACGACGATTCGGCGGCAACAATAGCAGAGGGTGCATTCACCACACGCACGTCCGCGGTGATGAACGTCGAGGGCTCGGAAGCCCGAATGTGTGATGCTGCTGCGGGAACTTAGAGTATGTCAGTTGGGCCTGGTCAAAATCGCCAAATGCTTACCAGGTTTCTTAAGGGACTCCAAACGCGAAGGAAAGGCTTCAGGAGGAGTAGAAAATGTCCTTAAAGGACAAGAAATCAGTAAGAACATTTAGAAAGGTGGGGTCATGAACATACAATGGGTTTTTCAACTTAAAGACCAACTAAACAGCAAAAAAGAGACTTCATTTAGAACGTCTACCCTTGATTGAGGCCGTCAAAAAGCCGCACCTTTGGAATGGCCTGAACCGAACCTGTTTGGCTGTCCTTATTTCCCAACTCTGACGAAGCTTTCTCTGTCTGTGGTGCAGTGACAGCCTGCGTGGCAGGAATGGTCCCGTCCACTGACGATGGTACAGTGGTTGCTGTGTTCGGCACTGAGAGGACAGTTGCCCCAGACTCGGCTGGGACGACGGCAACAGAGTGGGAGTCAGATTCCATCAATGTGGTCCATCGCCGGAATCACAGTTGCAATGCTGGGTGTACCTCGAGAGAAGAACAGTGTTGCGTCCTTGAAGATCTTGAAAAAAAAATGAAGGGGACAGTCAAACATTGGAGTGGAGGCATACTCGCCTTTAAGACATCAGCTGCTCTCCGATTTTCCATTCCTCTTTGGTCAGCTCGTACTGTCTGAGCTTCATGTTCCGATCGCCTGTGATGGTGTTGAGGGCCACGCGATGCTCAACAGCAAAGTCCAGCATGTCAAAGGTTGAGTTCCAACGGGTGCGGCTATCTTGGGGCATCATTCAAGAGGCAACCTTGAGGTCGTCGAGTACTGAAAACCATTTCGGAAGGATAATAGTCGTCGAGTTCTTGATAGCGAATGCTACCTTACGAAGCTGAAGAAAATATTTGAGGTATTTGGTCTGATTTGTATGGAAGATTTGGCGTAGTTGAGTCATTCTCACCTTCGTCAATAGCAATCGTACGGGCTTGACGCTATTATCCAACTCTTCCAACTCTTCCTTACTCATCAGCTCGCGTTCGTTAACCCATCCCTCAACATTATCACTATCCCCACCTTCCCCATCGTCACTGTTATCGAATTCTGCTTCCTCGAGTTCAATATCTCTAGCTAGCTTCAAGAGCTGCTCTGTTGCATCGTCAAGTATCGTGTTGGCCTTTGCTTGAGGTATGTCGAATTGTTTGATGATGCTTTTGATAACGAGGTTTAACGCGTGTGTGAAGCAGCGCGTCTGGTTGGCGGCTCCTGGAAAGTTTTTGAGAAGAATCTCGAGTTCCTCGAACATGGCGTCGTTGTTGGTCGCATCGTCGCATGTCATCGAGAGGATCTAGGAGAGCAGGTCAGTTACTGTCGTCTTTTGATATCACTTCCTTACTTACTTTATCACTTCTACCTGAAGTCCTCGAGGATCTGCGCAAATGCAGCTCCGAGATTTAGGCCAGAGTGCGAGCGCGGGACTTCAAGAAGGTCAAGAAGCATTGAGACCGGGACCCCTTTTACCTCGAAGTGAACAGTTACCGCAATTTATGCCTTGTTGTTGGGAGAGGTCCAGGCATCTGTAGCGAAGTTTAGGGCTCCGTCATGCTCCTGATGGTTTCGCAAGTGAGCTTTCCAGCTGGTTTCTAATAACTAATAAGCTCTTATCTGAAGCATTTTCGCAAGACGCTTTCGAACAGCAACGAAAACACTTTTGACATCGCGTGAGACGGTTTCCGGTGAAGGGATATAGTATTCGGGTCGTCCGGTTTTCATGAGGGATTTGAAGGCACAATCTTTGACAATTTGGAATGGCCGTTTATTCTCTCACACCCAACGAATAATCTCGGCCTCAGGAGACTTGGAATCAGTTCTGGAAATTGGATGGTGCAAATAGGTGACTTTCCCCTTCCTGATCCTCTCAAACTCTGCGGTTATTGATCCATCGCGCAACTTCGACTTGGCCAGAACCTCCCGCGCTCCATCCAGGTCCTTTGTTACAATTGTTACAATGAGAAATCCATCTACATCTACAGGAGATTGTTGCATCCGCTGCTGCAACTGCTTCGTCACCCCAGCAAATCTTCGCATGCTTTCGCATGTTACTCGTCGACCTCGCATCACCAGTATCAAGGCACCAGTGGACATCGCGCCCATTCTTCTCTTTGCAACGACTGGCTCCGCACTCAAAAACGTGATAATGACGGTCACCACTGTACTCGATTTGGGGGGTCTTCCGGGAAAAGACGTAGATAGGTGAAGTCCACTCTTTCGAGAGCCGTTCTGTTCAAAATTAGTCTTATTTTGCAGACAAATGACAAGAGTGAACCTAGCTCTGCCTCCGCGTTTTCCTCTGCTGCCTCGTCGTCATCCAGTTCGATTACTGAACGTGTCTCATCGCCGCCATCTTCGTCATCGCTTCCATCGGCTGCCTCAAGGATGTGTAGAGTATTACGTGGCGGGTCTGAGCAAGGGCAATCACGCTCATCGAGAATTTTCAATCCCGGGAGACGGTGTTCGTGCAGAAATTCCAGGCTGGTTTCATGGATTGTGAAGGCTTTCCGATCGGACAAGCAGTTCTTATCGGAGCTGTCTTCGTCTTAGTCAATCTCGTTGAAGCTGAGGTGGTTCGGTGTTCTGCCACAGAAAACTGAACGGAACCGGACCACGGCAACACTAGTGCATAAATGTACTTAAGTCTGAATATATTCAAATACTAGTCAAAAATAATTGACAGTTTAAGTCGAAGTTGATTGGTTAAATCTAAACCAGTTTTGTAACCTTATGACCTCCCAAAATTCAAAGGCAAACCCACCCAGCCATAGGCCAGCCGAGGCCAAACGGCAGCCACCACCAGCAAAATGAAGCCTAATATCACAAACTGTGTCAGAAAATATCTCAAAATGAATAAAAAAGACTATGCACCAGCTGCGGTCATTGTCATATTGAAACCATGCAATTGCTAGGAATGTCGAAGCAAGTAGGATGAACAGTGACGTTACGCTTGCCCTCAAAAGCCTGTATCTGTCCTCAATATCACGATCCCTTCTCTTTTTCAAGATATATCTAGTCAAAGAAAAGTTATCAGTTGAGGAATAATGACTATTGGTTTCACATACCTGAAAAAGTTGATCAAGTAAATTAGAATCTCGATCGATGCCCAAACTATCCACACTGCCGCAATGCTTCTTCGGATGCCAGTATTGTGAACCCTATGGTCTGGCGCTGCACTAATGTATATAATTGACAATGGACCCAGAGCAATGTTGAAGATGCCGTTTCGCATAAGGCCTGATAGGTGAAATTGATGCCAGTGTGAACGGTGATATTGTGACGATGGAGCAATCATTCATACTGACCAACAATGTGCCCATGATCACGCTGGCCTGGCGGTGTTGAAATGGTAGGATAGGTTGTTGATGTTGCCTCATTAACTGTAGATGTTCTTGGACTGCCAGCAGGGGATAAAGGTAGGACCTGGGACAGGGGGGTTGTTGGACGGTGACTTGGACCAGCTGACGTTGAAGGATCGGGTGGTGCTATTGAACGAGGTGGTGTTGTCGGACTGATGGACAACTGGGCAGTATCGTTGGCCGACTCAGAGGCAATGTTCTCGGATTGGGGGATGGCGGATTGGGCGGTGTTGTTGGATGAGGTGACATTGGGTGCCGCTGTTGGCTGGGCTGTCGAAACAGTTGGATTGGGTGGAGTTGTTGGAATGGGCAGGGTTGTTGGACCCGGATGGGCTGGCGGCGTCACATTGAAAGTCATCCAAACTCCACATCCAAATTGGAGAAGGCCAAGCAAACTAGAAACCATGCAAGTACCCCATATTGCCTTCTCGACGATGGGTATGGCTCGTAACCCAAGAAGCCCCGATAGTAACGAGGTGATGAAAGATAAAAAGGATGCACTATGAAGTGTAGTATAGTGGTTACATCATTTAGTAGAGGTGTAAGTAGACAGACACTTACCAACACCTTACATATGTAAACTCTGCCCTTGAAACATGAGTTATTACTGCCAGTGGACAAGGCATTGTCAAAGGTATATTTCAGAAGTGACCAGGACAGCTGAAGCAATTCACAGAAGAGTGGCTGACAGTCAATGTTTCCGAAGACTTGGAGCCAGGCAAGTAAACGAGCCTATGCATTCCAAGCAGAGTGTTACATATAAGTGAGATGATAGAACAACCCAGGTTGCTATATTGACGATCTAGCAAAGCATTTGCCTTAGGATCACAGACAGCCCTTAGAACCAGGAAAAACCAAGGTTCGAGTGCCATGTATCACGGAAACTGACAGCGAGGTAATTGTTGAATTTGAACTTGACCAGTAACCCTTGAATATCAGAGGGCTCCTGGTAGAAGTCTGGGTTCTCATCCATCTGGACTTGTCACTAGCCTGAGTCTGGAGCTACAGCGAGGCCAGGTAGTCAATTTGGAGCGATTGCCTTGCACTTGTTGAAGGGTTCGGCACACAAAGGTTCCGAGGTAGGCCTGCAAATGATATTTCAAAGAAGTGAGGTGAAAGTCCTATTTGATACCTAAACATAAGAAAAAAAGCCCCGTCAGCTGATAAAATAGTTGCACGACAATATAAGAGTAACATACTGGTGTATAGAAGTCTGTTATTCATGACAGCCTAGCAGAGTCCAGAAAGACCATTCACATCTCTCTCAGCAATCTTTTGAATTGTTTTCCTCCTCCCACAATTGTTCGTGTTACCCCAACCCCATATCTCCTACACCCTTGGTATCCGGGTATTCAACAAGGCGACGCACAACTGAAGTCGCTGGTTGAACCTCCTTTGAGTCGTTGGAAAATGGCAGCGCTACAGAGGAATAGGGTCAAGTTCATTTAAAAGGCCTAGGATAGTAAATACCGTTGAGATCCAATGCCATCATGTCAATATCATCACCGAGATGGATAGTGTTTGGAAGTCCGGTTAAAGGACTACGAAAAGACCGGGACTGGACCGGGACTGGACTGGAAAAGACTAGGGAAATGCACGGGTAACCCGCGGGTGTCTGGGCGCCTACCCGTACCCGTACCCGCGCAGACCCGTACCCGCGACCCGCACGGGTTTACCCGTCAAAACGAGCCCGAGAACGTCCAAAACGGCCCAAAAATGAGCGAGATATGGCTGATTTCGATGAATTTCACGAAATCAGCTCTATCTCATTCGTTTATGGGCCAAAAAACATGATCTCGGGCTCGTTTTGAAAGTCGCGGGTATGCGAACCGCTACCCGTACCCGTACCCGTCGGTACCCTTACCCGTGACCCGTGCGGGTTGACGAACCCTTGCATTTCCCTAGAAAAGACCGGAAATTCCCAAGACTGATCAAGACCGCAACTGCGGTCCGGTCTTCGGTCTTTGTCAATTTCGAAAATCTCAAGACCGACGAAAAACCGGTTTAAACCGGTCTCAACCGGTCTTTTCGCGTATAAATTTACACAAGAATACGCCTACTAAATACCTTTCGAACGATACTAATTTCATATTTTTAAGTCAAAAACTAAGAGAGTTATGGCTAAATCAGTCAATTTTATCGAAATTAGGCACAACTCAGCCAATTCTTGAAGAAATTTGATTTAATTACACATATTTCATGTCAATACAAAGGTAAATTCATTTATCTTTGTATTCAGTTCGATTTACAGCTATATACATGTAAATTAGTCTTACATATCAATGAATACACATGATTATACATGGCTATCTACTAGTTTGAGAATATATCACTAGGGACTGAAAAGACCGGTCTAAACCGGTTGAAAGACCGCCCAAGACCGACCAAGACTGCTCTAAACCGGTCCTGGTCGGTCTTGGGCGGTCTTTTGCAGTTAATGAACCGCAAAAGACCGGTCTCGGTCTCGGTCTTTGGATTTCAGACCTAAAGACCGGACCGGACCGGACTTCCAATCACTAGAGATGGAGGAGTGGGCCTGATTCAGAAGCAAGAGTCAAGGATAATACTGCTACTCTCAAAGATATAGTACTTACATTGATTCCTCCTTGAACCATATTCTCAGTTTCGTCGTCCATGTCCATGTCCATGTCTTTATCCAGTCTGTCTCTGGGGATGCCGAGGTAGGCTGGTTGGTCACCTCGAGATCTTCGACCCTGATGGTTGTATTTGTATGTAAGGGAGTACTAGTAGTTCCTGTCTGCTAAGAGTTACTTAGACAGCAATTGGACCGCAACAAATAGTGGGTGCAAAGGCCAGAAATGGTAAGTTGAGATTTCTGCAGAACAAAAATGACCAATCATGATTGAGGAACAGTTTTCAATTGACCGCCATCATTGACACTCGTGACGCGTGATGTGTGACTCTCATGGCTGCTTTGTATAAAGCGTGGCCCAACGAACCAGACCTTTTCATCCTAAAATTGGGTCATTTGAATACACAATTACTCTGTCTGGCCCTCTCTTGAGTCCCAATAAACTGCGACAAGGGCTAAGACTTATTATACGCCAGTACCTTTACAATACTCGAATTCTCATCCAGCTCAGTAATCGAAGTTTTGTATATCGGTGCCACCATATGCCGCCAAGTCGATTTAAGTGAGGGACGTCACAACTTAAAAGAGCAGGTCCACTTCCAAATTTCTAGACTACTGGTTGGAGGTGGATGCTGCTTTCCGAACCTTCCGCCAGAGCATATAGATCTGCTTTATCTCCGCTTCCATCAACCAATGCTTTGAACATACTGCCCTCCTTTTGAAGGAGAGCTCTTGGTGAATCAAATTCTGCCTACATCGAACTTTAATGATAAGAAATTTGGATCAGTAACACAACTTACAATTTGACCCTCATCAAGGACCATCTATAATTACGGGCACATAAGAACTTGAACGCCAAATCGTTAAAGTAGACCCACTATCTTATCTGCGTCCATGATAGTCTGCAGGCGATGCGCGACCGTTATAACAGTGACGTCAGATTCCAGTTTGCTTCTCAGTGTCGTCTGTATCACGGAATCCGTTTTGTAGTCTGTAGAAAGGAAGTGAATCCCAAAACTTTCGTTGTGATCCGAGGCTTACCAATCGCAGAGGTCGCTGAAGGAGGTAAGAAGGGAGATCAGAATGGAATATTCGAGAGACGACCGAATGCAGACCTTCATCAAGAATGAGGAGTTTGCTTCCGCGAACCATAGCCCGAGCAAGCGCGATGATTTGCTTTTCACCAACTGACAGGTTACTCCCACCGGAGGAGATATTGCTATCAAGCGTGATTCGTCCTTCTTCCTCTTCGTCCTGGACAGAGAATAGTCCAGCAGAACGGAGTGCGTCGTTCAGAGTTGCATCGTCGTGTTGGTCGAACGGGTCCAAATTTCGACGGAGAGTTCCTATTTGAGAGAATACATGTAGCCGCTATATATGTCGCCCAATTCAAGACTTACCACTGATAAGTTCAGGCTACATGCACGATATGAGATGACTGACTTCCAAGTTACTTAATCTTACTTACAGTTTGTGGTATGATTGTCACGCTCGACCTCAGGGCATCCAAATTGATCTTATCCGTAGGAAGACCGTCGAAATAGACAGTGCCTTCGGTAACAATACACCTCAGGAGAGCCAGTGTTAACGTGCTCTGGGACAGGATGTTATGTCACGGCGAGATTAAACGATCTAAAACAAAACCTTACCTTTCCACTACCAGTTCTACCCACTGCTCAAAGAAATTAGGAGCCATAAGTAGACACTTGGATGAATGACTTGCCTACTCCAACTCTTTCTCCAGAGTTGATCCGGAAGGAGAGATCTCGTAAAACGGTAGGGCCAGTCTACCAAACCAAACAACACATGTCGTAAGAACTTGTCTTCAACCACATGTTCGACCTACCTGCGAATACCGAGCGGAGAGATTTTCAACCACGATGCTTCCACTCGTCGGCCAGGCAGCAGGTGGTTTACCTGCCTCGGTTGACGGAGGCTCATGATCGATATCAAGATACCCTTGAATACGTTCGAGACTGCAAGAAAATTAGCATGGCCTGTTTGACACCACAACAAACTCTCAATTACTTGCCTGTTGGACTGCACCTCGAACATGTTGAATATCCTCACCCAGTACAAAATCATACTACAAAAATCCACCGCCATGTTTAGAGAGAACCCGGTGTTTGATGCGCCTATTGAGTGTCCATAAACCAGATACGTCGCGAGGGCTCCTGTGAATAGTTGGCCCAACAGATCAATTCGTGTACTGATCCAACGGTTCAAATTGTACGATATGCGGGAAATTCGCATGTAATGATCAACGCGCTTAAACGATTCGGCCTTGAATGAAGCTTGTGCACCATAAGCACGAACAGACACTGACGGATTCAGGTTTTAGTTTTAGTATCAGTCAACAGACAATTGTTTTGTACCAAGACCAGCAATGGCTGCGCTAAAGTGTGCCAGGACCGGGGACCGCGCATTACTATATTGGCTATGAAATATATGCTTCCCAGTGTAACCTCAAAGTCACTCACCTCATTTCTCGCTTTACCGATAGCTGGGCCTTGAGGTAAATGTTTCCCAGGTAAAAACCTAAGGCTGCAACAGCGAGGCCAGGGAATAAAAACACAGGAGTGAAAATGATAATGACACAAATGTTTGTGATCAGCCCGATTCCCATCTGGCTCAAGGCAAGAAACTGATCGGCAATTGGGCCGTCGACAGCCCGAATGTCCTGTGTGCACCTGGCGATAATCCTAGCGGTAGGAGTCTCGTCTAACCACCTGCAAGTAATGAGGAGTCTGAAAACTAATGAAAGAATCCTGGCCGGGACTAACCTAAGGGTGCTCGATAAGACCGACTTGACCAGGGCTGTATTGATGAACTTCGACGCCCTCATGGACCCAGTGACGTAAAGGAAATAAGACCCAAGGTTAAGTAGCAGTGCTATCAACACAATAGAGGAATAAAGAGAGAGATACCTGTAGAACACGAATTAGTACTCAATATTCGAATGGACAGAAAAGACGCCCACTTTGGAACATTGACTTCCGAAGGATCGCGTCCCTCGTACTGAGCACCCCAGTATCCCAGGAACCAAGTTTGAAAAGTTTTTACCCAGTTAGTCACAAAGAAACCGGAAATCCACAGAGAAAAGAACACCAGTGGGTAGTCGCCTCCTAAACCCTTCAGGAACAGCTTGATGGATTTCCATGTGATGTGTCCTTTGACGATCTCCTCTGCAACAACGAGCTTCCCGTCTGCGGGCGCTTCCTTTTTTGCCAATGCTGCTACCTCTTGATTTGCTATTTCGGTTTCTTCTCTGATAATCTCTGCTTCCGCTGCCAATGCAGGATCGACGGCGAGAGCGATTGCAGGGTTTACTCCTTGGGTTTGGACTGTGCCATCTTGACCAATAGACACGATAAATTCTGCTACAGGTGTAAGGAGCGCCACGTTATGGGTCTACACAAACAATGGATATCCAATTAGTTCGTTGAAATGATCTGATACCCACCACTAACAAAACCGTTCGGCCTTGCACCAAATCTCCTCGGAAACATTTATTTACAATCCAGACCGAGCTTCAACATACAGTCAGTATGACGAAACATTGGAGGTTCTTACGACTCACGTATGAACATCGAGCGCGGCGAGGACATCGTCCAACAGGATAATCTTCGCTTGCGAATAAATTGCTCGTGCAAGGGTAACTCTGGCCTGTTCAGATCGAGTACAAAGACTTGTAAGGAGAAAGATAAAATGAAAAGGCAACAGGACCCACTTTCTGTCCTCCGCTGGTATGATATATCAACTTTAGATGTTCGCATATGCGTCAAAGCACCACCTACCTAAGCGTGAGTCCCTTTTCTCCGACCTCGGTAGCATCTCCAGCATCGAAAAGTTCAAGATCCCTCTCCAAACCACACTGATAAAGAACTTCATCATAATATTTCAATGAGATTTGACCCCCCAAAAAAGGTCTTATCTGGCCTTACCTTTCTTATAGCGCGCCTCATCAAATTCAGCTCCAAACACGATATTCTCCCTTATTGTAGCGTTCTGCACCCAGGATTCCTGCGCCGCGTAAGCCACGCCCCCTTCTCTCGGGAGATTGAACCAGGAGTCAGTGCTTGAGCGGATAAAGTGCATCTCGCCTATTGTGCCTTGCCTGAGTCGCGGAACGTTGAACAGACACGTGAACTAACCGAGTAATGCCATAAGGATGGAGGTCTTCCCAGAACCCCTACCAAAAAATTGTCAGACGCCTTCAATGGACGTACGCTTAGTGTGCTCACGTCGGGCCGATAATAAGATTGATGCAACCAGGTTTGAAAAGCAGCTCGTCGTCTACCCGAAGCCTGTACGCCCGACGAGAGGGAGTCACGGTGCCATCCTGAGAACCGACTGACCAAGAGAACATAGCGTTGTTGAACCCAATGGCTCCCTTGTCGAAAGGTGGTTCAGCTTCCAATGTGAGCGCCGGCTTATCATCTGTGAACGCATCTAATAACTCTGTGTTCCGGAGGAAGTCAGAGACGCGGTCTAGAGAGACCTTTCCTGTAGATTATCGTAAGGGCTGAGAGGTAAAGGTGGGTCGGTGAGAAGACGACAGACCTTGAACCCCACTACTTATCTGCCATGAAATCCTGTACAGCTGCATCCTGAGCAAGGCGAACACAGTCAGGCTCGAAAAAATTATGGAAGCTAGATATTGAAGCCATAGTTGGTCGGCGAGTAAGAAAAATAATACATTCAGCTCACGTGTAAGGCTCTGTTTCATCACAGCCGTATACGTCCCATACGTCGCCACCATCGTAATAGTTGGAATAATCGAGCTTTAGAAACCTTTGTAAGCTAAACAAACTGAGAAAATCGTTGGAACGCACTTGGAAACACCTGTAACCGATTCCAAAATCTAAACAGCTGTTCAGAGGCCTTTCATCAATAAATCATATTCTGCCTTCGTACTTTGTACTTCCAGATCGCTGCCATCTCGTCATTTCTTCGGTCCTGGATCCTTCCAGCTATTTTTTCCTCCCAACCAAACAACTTGACCATGCGCAGGACACTGACGGCTAATAGCAAGATTCAGTAAAACTGTCAAACCAGATCAAGCAAGATGGCGTCACCTTCCGTAACATCCTGAACCCTCGCGTCTGTCTGGACACTCGATCAGAGGCGTCGGCATCGCAACAAGAGTTGGAAGCGTACCATTTTCATTTTGTTTCTCTGCACCGTCTGAAGCAACTTGGCAGCGTAACCAGGTACAGGAAGCAAAACGACCATAGACGCGAGGCCAACGAATGCGCTGCGAGTACGTTAGCGGCAGTACTCCACCACTCAGGTATCCTCGAACAAACCTCCATCCAAGAACTTGATAAAGGAAGAAAATACAGCCGCAAATTTGCAGCGGTACAGATAATACTAGAGAACTAAGGGTCAGTAATAGGAGAGTCAAGTTGCTCTTTATACAACTGACCCAAAAGAAGGAAATCTCTGGCGTCCGTTATGTTGCTCAAATCAGTGGTAACAAGGTTGTTGATCTTGCCAATCAGATTGGCATCTTTCTTATCAACCGTCGCCTTCTTTGCCGCAGGCGCTTTGGGTGGTGGAGGAGAAGCGTCCTTTGCCTTTCCTTTGATCGTTGACGCGGTAAGAGTCGACTGAGAATCCGTCGAAGCCTCCGGAGTCTTATTAACGGAAACTCGACTGCCAGCCTCTTCGCTCGCATTTGACTCTCCAGCTCCAGTCGAACCTTCAACCACAGAAGCCGTTTCTGGCGATCCAGCAACAGTCGCATCATCACCCTCGCCGACGGGCTCGGTCTCTGTCCCACTGGCAGTCTCCGCAAGCGAATGCGCAAGCTGTGCTCAAACACCAGCTGCGTAATCAAAGCCTCTGCATGAGCCAGCGCTCTTGTCGCGGCGAAAATGTACCATTGGGAGAGAAGAGACGAGACAGTCGGGCCGACGAGGAGGAAGAGGATCCAGAACCATGGGCGGATGTACGCTCCTTCCCCTCCTGTCTCTAGATACCTGCAGTAAACGGTTTAAGCCATGACTGTGACGGGAGTGAGAAGAGGAAGGCTCACGTGAGAATGCGATTGATGCCGACTGGAGCTAGGAAGTTCAAAGGGACGAATCCGATGATGGACATCGCCATGAGGGTATATTCTCTGCCTGCAAGTACCTTAATCTGAGACTGGTAGAGATAATAATCCAATACGCTGCTTACGAAAAACTTTCAGCATGCCAAAAAATATGTGGCCCTTCTTCGCGCCTTGATATGGGTCCAAGTGCTACACAACACGTTCAAGTTTCATCAAACTCAACATCTCAATTGGGTACGTAGAATACAAACCGGGAAGGCTTTTTTGACGAGATTTTTGGCTTGATCAGTATCGCACAACGGGGGGAGTTGGTCGACCGATAGATGTTGGACGCGATATCCCTGGAAGATGACAGGATCCAGATAGAAGTAAAATATCAGGGAGAAAATAGAGCATGTCTGCTCGTCGTTGGGTATTGCCATAGGATCCTGTAAAATAAGTAAGCGTTTGTAAAGGTAATAGATAAGTTGACGATTTTACCTTGGGGTCGACGGGGATGTACCGACGAGGGACAAACAGTGGCACGACAGCTGCTGTAAAAGCAAGAATAGCGATCTTGCACCAGAGAAGCTTGTCATGGGTGTCCTTTGGGTGTTCCGTATACGTGGCCAAGGGCCAGATGTCCCGGTAAATGTACACACTCAGCGCGCTCAGTAAAAGTAAAACGTTATATCGAGTGGCGAGCGTCGTCCATTTCTTGACGGACATAGATGCGATCGTCAAGATGGAGGCATAAAGCTGCGACGAAAATCAACGAGAATTCCAGCCACTTGGCAAGTTACTTACATATGTCAATGTCATGAACAGTTCTGGGCATTCGACAAAGACGTGGGTCAACTTGGGTGCAGCATCGTTTTCGCGCCAGCGCCAGTGCTGACATCCAAGCAAAGTTTTTGTCGATAAACCCAGAAGGAGACATCCAATGAGACGTGCCGTCGCGTATGCGAATATGATAGGTCCGTTATTGGCCTTGCTACGGTGTGCTAGATAGTAAAACGTCGCGGGATTGACATCTTCTGGACCTTCAGTTTCGTCGGTGGCACTTTCGAGAGTCGAGGTGCCCCGCCATAGATAAGCAATGAAAGAGGTCAACCCATGGAGAATTTGAACGCCAATGAAGAATATAGTGAAGCCGAATGGGATGGAAAATGAGTCGTTGAGAAATCTGGAAGGCAAAATGAATCAGTTGAGTGTCTTCGTCCCAAGATGATAAACGAGCTACGTACGAGGTATCCCATTCTTTACGCGCCGACTGGAAAAGTCGCGAACCTGTCATCACATCCTGCATCCCCCAGCTCTCGGAGACGTCCATCGTTGACCACCAAGTGGAATTGAATGATTGGAAGAATGGACCACCGACGAAGACAGGCTATTTAAGTCTTCCCCAGCATTACGATACTCACATCTGCTGATGGCATGTCGTATTAATAGGACCTGCTACATGTGGACCTGTGGAGGTAGCCGATCTCGCGAGATATGTTTTGCAACGTTTCGTCGAACTGGGAGTATGGTGACATTCCATAGCTCTGGGTTCTGAATCACGCTGGCCTGAGCGCCAACTGAAAACTTCATGGAGGACTAATAAATGTAGGCGTGGATAGACGCGTTCAGCTTGAGGTCTTCACTGAAGGTGCGCATAACCGGGGGAGGCAAGGGGGGCATCACGCAAAATGTGACGTGGGAGTTGCGTGGGAGAGAAGCCGAATCTCCGCGGGCGTTTATTTTAACATCTATTAACCGCTGGGACCTGGCTTCCCGGCGATCTAAGTATTCTTAGTTCCTCTTCTCGAGCTTCGCTCTTCTTATCCCACCCCTCTCCATGTTCGTTACCTTGAGGTACTTCTTTCTATGATGCCTTCAGTCTGATTCGGATTGTCCGATGTTGTAACGAAGCCTCTTGGACCCCCACGTGTCAATAAAACGCGGAAGGTGCGTGCTCTTAGTACTCTCTTCCTGCCCGGCTTCCCACTTACAAACCCATAATTGCAAGATAACGGTTGATAATCACATCGATACTTCATGCCGTATACCCGACCTCTTCTCTAGAGATGTTACAGTAGGCTGACAATGGCAAGGTGTGAAATGGAAAAAGAGGATAAGGGATCTTGTAGACACGGTATGTCAAGAATAATTGAGTCTTGAACTTCTTTTATTTCCTTTCGTTCGCTTTCTCTTCCTCACCCTCACCAATCGATTGGACCAAGATTGGTCAGGCTATCGTGCCGTTGTTCACGAGCCGTCCAGTAAATTCCTAGCGCGGCCCTTCATCCACTTGCAATCCGCAAACGTTGTTGCTCCAACCCACTCTCGTTCTCACAGCATGGCGTCGATGGCTCTCCCACTCCGCCTCCCCAATATTCGTAGTATTGTCCACTGCAATGACGCTAATATAAATGTAGAACGAAATTGATAGCTGATTGTCCTATAGAATCAAAAAGTCCCAAGTAAACTTGATCTTGAACCGTGTCCATGTAGACCGCCCTCAATACAGCCAACTCTCATCAATACTTATCTAACCCCTGCCAGCTCGTAGAGCCTTTCTCTATTCCTACTCCCGTTGACAAGCATTCGAAAAGTGCCGGTTTCTTTCTTTAAAAGAATATCTGGACGATCATACTCGACCTGAAAACAAAGTGTACCAAGCCAATGAGCTTGACGCGTTAAGTAGGAAGCAATTTGAAGACCACATAACATTTCCGTTGTCCAGGACCATCTACACGTGTATATGAGCAAGGTAATTCTCCACAACCATAACTGACTGAAACTCACGATTTTATCTGCGTCCATGATCGTTTGCAATCGGTGCGCAACAGTGATCACTGTAACATCCGCCGGAAGCTGGCTCCGAAGGGTCGTCTGAATCACAGAGTCTGTCTTGTAATCTACACACCAAGCACGCATGAGACGACATTCTCAGCAAGAAACTAAACAAGGTCAAACCAATTGCAGACGTGGCTGGCGTGTACAATTTCACATTGTCAATAAAACCACCCAAATCAAAAGGAAGGCCGACCCACCCTCATCAAGAATAAGCAACTTGCTCCCTCTCACCATCGCGCGCGCGAGGGCGATGATCTGCCTCTGCCCGACCGACAGGTTGCTCCCGCCAGCAGCTATCTTGCTGTCCAGCGTAAGCCGTGCCTCAGAGTCGCCCGCTTCTTCCTGCAGGGAAAATAGACCAGACGCGCGTAAGGCATCGTTCAATGTCCCATCGTCATTCTGGTCAAAGAGGTCCAGATTTTGGCGCAGAGTGCCTTTAAGGGATCCGATCAGTTTCGCGTCGAGAATGAGATCATTACGAGTACTGTGGAAGATGCTTACCGCTCAGAAGTTCCGGCTGCGTTATTTGAAAAGTAAAACCAACCGCAGTGAGAGAACAAAGAAAACATAAACGCACAGTTTGTGGAATGATAGTTATGCTGGACCTCAAGGCATCGAGGTTGATGGAGCCGGTTGGAATACCATCGAAATATACAGCACCTTCTGTTATAATCGACCTCAACAAGGCAAGCGTGAGGGAGCTCTGAGCGTCATTAATGAACCAGTCAAACAATAAAGAAGAATCAATTCTACCTTCCCACTCCCCGTTCTTCCGACTAAATGGGAGTCATTAAGTGATGTCAGTAAAAAATGCCAGACTACGTACCAACACCAATACGCTCTCCCGAGCGAATGTGAAAGGACAAATTATGCAAAACCTCAGGGCCCGACTGAATAAATAGCCTAAGTGAGCGATCAGAGTCAACAACGTTCATCTGTACTCGCCTGTGATAACGAGCAGAAAGATTTTCAACGCGCAAATCACCACTGGTGGGCCACGCCGCAGGAGGCTTGCCCGACTCCACCGCTTCAGGTTCGTGATCGATGTCAAGATATCCCTGAACGCGTTCCAGGCTACAAAAAGCTTGTCAACGACCACACACTGAAGTCGACGCAGAGCACATTACCTATTAGACTCCACTTGAAGTTTGTTCACCCAATTAATCAACCAGAAAAGGGCAGACGAAAGTTGGCGGCCATGTTGAAGAAAGCCCCGTATTCCCAGCGCTGACTTGTCGGCTGTACACTTGGTAGCATCCGAGTGAAGCCATAAAAGCTGCGCCGAGGAAGTCCATCCATAGTGAGATCCATCGATTTATGTTGAACGATGTACGCGCTATGCGGGTGTAGTGGTCGATACGCTTGAAAGAGTCCTGCATGAAAGCGCGCTGTGCTCCATAAGCTCGGATGGATACTTTGAAAGTCAGCTTAGCAAGACGATTGGTAATGCTACTTAGACTCACCTAGACCATGAATGGCGCCGTTGAAGTGCGCCAGCAGCGGAGAACGAGCATTGCTAAAAGGCGGTTGAACAAGTCGGTTCCGAGTCTAAGTGATCCGCGACGCACCTCATCTCACGCTTGATAGACAATTGGGCTTTCACGTACAACCTCCCCATCACGATTCCAAGAACAGCGAAGCCGAGGCCAGGGAAAATGAAGATGGGCGTGAACACGATAATGACTCCAAGAGTCACGAGTATGTTACCGAAGTTGTCGAGGACAGAGTTGAGGGTGTTTTGCAGCCTCCCATCAATTATATTGATATCTTGGGTGCATCTGGCCATAATCCGGCTTGTTGGCGTCTCGTCCAGCCATCTGGCATTTAATTAGAGATCGCAAGATCAGATTAGTAGGTTGCGCACCTGAATGTGCTACCAAATACCGAGCCCACCAGCCTCTCGTGAATAGTCTTTGAGGCTACAATTGTGTGGTAATTATAATAGACATAGACCGCCATATTCATGAGTGTATTTCCGATGACCATAGAGGAGAAAATAGTGAGATAACTGGGGGGATAAGTGTGAGTTCTTGTCTTCTTGAGGAAAATAAAAAGACCCTCACAATGCTGGGTGGACATCAATTGGCGGGTGCGTCTCGTACTGGGATCCCCATATACCCAGGAACCAAGATGGAACCGCAGCTCCGACACAAACCAGTATCGTCCCACCGACCCATGTAACAAAGAACAAAATAGGGTGGCGTCCTCCAAGAGCAGAAAAAAGCAAGCTCATTGATCTCCTTGTTACCTGACCTTGAACAATCTCTTCGGCAACCACCAGCTTTCCGTCGGATGACGCTTTTGGTCGGGGTTGATTACATCTTTGGCTTCCTCCTTTGCCTCTTTCTCTTGTTCGACGTCTGAGGTAAGTAATGGATTATTTTGTATAACATCGCCGATCTCAGTCCCTTGAGCTTGAATGCTGCCATCAAGGCCAAGAGATACTACGAAGCCAGCAATAGGTCCCACAAGAGAAATATTGTGCGTCTTACCAAAGGTCATCCACTTGTTGTTGAAGTCAGTTTGGTCCACTCACCACGAGGAGTATCGTTCTGTCTTTGACAAGATCCCCGCGGAAGCATTTATCAACGATCCAAGCAGACCTTGGTCGAGGTGAAATAAGAAACTACACGGAAAGGGAGAACAGAAGAACTTACGTATGCGCGTCCAGAGCTGCAAGGACATCGTCCAGTAATATTGTCTCAGCGGAGGAGTAGATAGCCCTTGCAAGTGTTACCCGAGCTTTTTGCCCGCCACTACATGTAGTCAAATTAAGTCATGTCATTGTCACTTTCAATACATCCGTACCTCAAAGTTAAGCCTCGTTCTCCGACTTCCGTGCTATCTCCTGCGTCTAGTAACGCAAGGTCGGTTTCCAATGCGCATTGGTGAATCACTGGATATTCAGTTAGCAACATAAATTTTGAGCGCTATGAAGGGTTAAGATGCCTTTTGTGTATCTCTCTTCGTCATAAGGTGACCCGAAAAGTATATTATCTCTAATCGTCGCGCTTTGTACCCATGATTCTTGGGCTGCATAAGCAACACCTCCCCCACGAGGAAGGTTATACCAAGAATCCGGTTGAGAGGGCGTAAAGTGCATCTCGCCTATACATGGGTGTGTCGAACCAAAAATTTAATAAGAAATCACTAAAAACCTACCAAGTAGAGCCATCAAAACCGACGTTTTCCCAGAGCCACTATACTTGTATCAAGTCGAGTCAACTTTGCATTGTGTAAAAAACACTCACGTAGGCCCAACAATCATGTTAACACAGTTCCGCCTGAACAGCAGCTCTCCTTCGACGTGAAGTCTAAAATTCCGGCTTGAGGGTGTAAGTGTATCATCACCCTTTTCAGCAGACCATGAAAAGGAGGCGTTCCTGAATCCAATTTCAAGATTATTTTCTTCTGGCGTACGAAGAGTATCGAGAGCGGAGAGATCGGAGTTGTCGTTCTTATCAGTATATCTATCGAGAACTTCAGTATCTTGAAGGAAATCGTTGACTCGATCAAGGGAAACTTTGCTAGAATTGTTTTGGCTCCACTTCAATATACAAAATTTAGTACAAAATATCCACTGCTTACCTTGAAGGATTGGTGTCAACAACCCGGCGATCTTGCCAATCCGGTTTCGCATTATCGCAAAAACGGCCAAGCTAGAGAATATCTTCGATGCTAGAAAAACGAAGTCGAAGTACGAGCGAACGAGGAATCAGAAGCAAAAACGAACAAGTTAGTTCCTCCTTCATGACTAGAGTATACGTGCCATATGTTAACAACGTGGATAAGGTAGGAATGAGCAGGCTAATAGATGAATTATAAATGATTATTCAATAATTAGCAAATACGATTACCTGATGACAACATTGAGTAACTGGAACATCTACGCAGCTGTAAGCGTTACAATATTCACTGTCTGAGAGTAATTGAGCTTACTTTCAATTTCCAAATCCAGCGGAGCTCCTCTTCACGTTTTTCCCTTATTTTGTTGGACATTTTGGTCTCCCATCCAAAGAGCTTGATCATTCGGATGACCCCAATAGCTACCAGATATATGATCAGCGGAATGCCAAAGAACAGAGGCAAGAGATAGAATACCTTCGGTGATGTTTTGTACGCGAGCGTCAGTCTGGAAAGGAGTTGATCAGAAGGCATCAAGCAACACCAGAATTCGCTGACTTTTTTCATTTTCATCCGTTGCATATCCTGGACCCTTTTAGCGACAAATCCTGCCACTGGGCTAAGCGCGACTGTTGAAAATAATGCGACAAACGCGCTGTGGTAGTATAATAAGTTGTTAGGCCAACAAACCTGCGCTCAGGCGTTCATACCTCCAGCCAAGGATGCGCGACAAAAAGACAATGGACAAAATCAGCTGAAGAGGTACAGAGATAACTGTTGTGAAATGGTCATAAAGACGTCGAAGAAGTCTAAACTTTCACTGTACTCACTGAGTTTCAAACAATCAGTCGCATCGACAACTGTGTCCAGGTCACTTGTAATCAAATTATTTATCTTCCCCAAGAGGTTCTCCGTATCACCGACATGATTTGTGGGCTGTGGAGGCGCGAGCTGTCCGTCAGCTTTGGACTTTCCCTTGATAAACCCCTTCGGAGTTCCTTCCCGAGATGGTCCTTCTGAAGCCACCATGGTTGATGCTTGTGAATCGTCAGTCTTGTTCTCTACCCGTGCAGCATGGCCAGGTTTGTCGGCAGACTGTACACTACCAGGCGTTGAGCTTGACGAAACACTTACTTCCTTAGGAGCTTCGGCTTTCAATCTGATGCGCAGACTGTGCTCAAAGATAAGGTGGGTGAGCAAAGCCTGGGTACGGACAAACACCAAGCTCTGGAGGTACTGATCCCAATTTGTAAAAATCGAGTATACTGCAGGTCCAAAGAAGAGAAGCATGACCCAAAGCCAAGGTTTAATGGTAGGCGTTTCTCCGTTGTTTTCGAGGTAGCTACACAAGAATCTAGGTAAAAAGTTTCCAGGATTACTAATGAATGAAATGCACCCACCTAAGGATTCTGTTTATGGCCAAAGGCCCAGAAAAGTTGAGGACAGAATACCCAACGACACAGAATGCGATCATGGCGCACTCTCGCCCTATTTACGTGTCAGTGTCGGAGGTTAAGTCTCAGAGTACCAAAATTTACAGAAATAATATAGAAGTCCAAAAAATAGATGACGACGTTTGGCACCAGAATATCGGTCCAATACTGAGGAAATTGATGTTTGGTGGGGTTGAGAGGAACGGATAAAAAGAAGCACGTACTGGAAACGCTGTTTCTGTTAGGTGGTCGGCTCGATCGATGTCCAAGAGAGGAGGAAGTTGTTCATAACCCAAATGGGGAACTTTGTTGGCCAACAGGATGACTGGACCCATGTAGGTGTAGGTCAGTTTTGACATCCACGGGCCTGTTAGCTCGTCGGGAGGATTAGCCATTGGATTCTGGGTCACATCGAATTAGATTGTACCATTCGAAAAGCAATACTTGGTCGTACCTTTGGATCCAAGGGGACATATGCATGAGGGGAGAACAGAGGGATTATCACTCCTATGACTCCAAGAATAGCGATTTTGATCCACAGGATTTTGCCCTCAACATTGTCCGCCGGTTCGAGGTTATATGTAGCCAGCGGCCAGATGTCGCGGTATGCGTAGACCCCGAAAGTCAAGAGCAAAATAGTGATGTTGTGTCTTGTCATTGAAGCACATCGTGACACCGAGGCCAATGCAACGATTGACAAGAGGGAGGAATATGCCTTTGATTTAGTAAGATCAATATTGTTCGAATTAGCATATCGAATAAATCTTACAAAGGTTATAGATAACGGTTGCTCCAGAAGAGACTCTAGCCAGAGGACTCCCGGCCAACTATGAATCGCTTTAGAAGCCACTGGTGTGATTGTTGATAGGTAAAGGAGAGCCAGACTTCCAATAAAGCGTGCGGTCATATAACCGAATATTGT
This sequence comes from Galerina sulciceps, assembly GCA_023014345.1. Lineage (NCBI taxonomy): Eukaryota > Fungi > Basidiomycota > Agaricomycetes > Agaricales > Galerinaceae > Galerina > Galerina sulciceps. The sequence continues at coordinate 969,391 of JAEDXJ010000002.1, read as the reverse complement.
GTATCCACCATAGCTGGAGACATGGGACTTGAAACGCGCTCTGATACCGATGCCTGCTGGTGCGGGTTCCTCGTCCTCGCGGAGTTGGCGTCGGGCTGGTCCGACGAAAGCACCGAAGATCTGAAAGGCAATGGAGAGAAATACACATCCCAGAGGCAAAAGTCGCAAATCAATTGGACAAATTCCCCTTGAAGCAGGTTTTTGAATAAATGCCAATCCAAATCATGGATTTCGGCACTCACAAAAACGCGCTTTCGAGACCCATCTGGATGAAGAATCTCGACCTTATCACGTCCATAAAGCAACCGTGAAAGTCGCTGCTGTTGATAGGTAAACTCTGAAGCGTTAGGGAGGCCCGTTCGTCTTACTAAGAGGCGGGGAGACGACCCTTGGGAAGTTGTAATAAGTGAGCAGGTTGCGCAGACAAACGAAACCGACACGCGATCGAAGCACTCAGAGTTTTAAAGACGGCACGGACAATCACCGCCGTTCCAGACCATCTTCAAACGAAGCGAGTCTCGCGGTCAGAAGTCACCGGCATGGGCATGAAGAACGGCACAAGTGTCAGAAACGATGATGAATGTCTCTTCGTGCAGTGGTTCGCCGGCAAGCGGGTTTGGATTACGTAAGGATCAAGCAGCGAGCGACTCGCTCAGGCTGGGGTCCTGGGGAATCTCATCGTCAAGCTCATGGCTGCTAGTAATACTAGTACTTAGGCGAGCAGGAAATTTGCTATTGGAAGAAATGAATAATTGCCTTTGAACGCCTACTGCAATTTAAACGTTGATATATAATTTTAGTTTGAAGAATGTTGCATTTCAACAGTCTCTACAGGCAGGCAAAAGTGAAGAGGTAAATTTAGAGAAGCGGGGAACATGTCGAGTTTGATCTTTTGTTTCGAAGTCAAACGGCGAAGGTAGATAAGAGCCAAAGGTGATCAAGGCGCAACTGGTGATTAGTAATGATTTCGTTAACCACTCACAATTCGCAATTCCTGCCTAACGACTCGTATCCAGTTTCAACAACGTGCCTTGCGACCTTTAGTAATTCTCATGAGCTTTGAGAGACGTTCTGTGTCTTGGTGTCAGGTCTTGGTTAAATCAGGCAGCAGGTTCCTAGTTTCGGCGATTTTCTTTCGAGATACGGTCTTTGGCGAATAGAGCAGGTAAAAAAAGAAGGGAAAGGGTGCACCAGATATGCTTAGATATTAGCAAGTTTTTGGGCGGCCTTGAATAAAAGAAGACAGAGATGTCCTTCACAACCTACAGATATTCCTCAGGTGAGGTCATGAGCGAGACCGCAACTGAGCACTATATCCTTGGTCCTTGGATGGCGATGGGCAACCGTAGACGGATTTGTGCTTGTCCAATCCGCCTGAGGCCTATGCGCATGCATCCAGGTCAGCAACATGCGGTTGAGGGATAACTCAAATGATTCGATGAGGAATATTTCAGGTCGATTCAAGAGTGGCAATCGGATGCTGTGGTGCTACTAATTGACTAAGATCCAGGTCAAGGCGATGGAGACCTCTGGCAAGGGAGTGGCGGCAGGAAGACAAAAAGAGGCGTCTTGCTTGAGCCCTTTCGTTTGGTAAGTCCAACTTGAAGCGGAGTTAGAACCTTAACCTTGTGAGTTAAGCGAGCCCGTTTGATGATCATTCCATGACATCGTATGGAGCCTATAGAGGACGACGCTCGCTTTGTCTTGCGCATCCTCGTATGTTTCTGTCGTAAATAACAAGCTCTATGTCTTGCTTTCGTTTTTGGAAGATGGATGAAAGATATCATACACGTTTTGACTTGACGGGATAACACAGCTGGCGGCGGCTTCTGTTTTCGAGAGAAACAGCCAACGAAACATGTCTTCTGTTTTTAATGGCTGTCTCTCAAAAAAAAAAGCAGGTCGGGGATACTTAAAAAGGAAAGGCCGACGGGCTGTTTGTCAAAGAAATAGACAAAGAAAATAGAAGACCTGTTTTTTGTTGCTGTTTCTTTGGTAAACAGTGACCGGTGTCGGCTGTGTAAATAAATGATTAATTTTGCCAAGCGGGACAACAACGGACACACAAAATTGCGATTCAAGCCCACCTTGTTTCCGACGTCCAACCACTCTCTGCCGTCGCGGCGGTCGACGAGCAGCCCTCCTTTTTTCGAATTCATGATTAGCTAGCCCGTGAATTTGTTCTACTCGACGCATACACCGACTGTCCTTTGACCATTTGTACCAAAATCCAGTCTTTCCACCCACTCCAGGCTAGCAACCACAAAAAACGCATACGCACACCGAACCACTGCATATACTCGCACATCTGGCTGGCCCCGCATCGCATCGCATCGCACCTAATAAATGCCCCCAAGGCCAGCTCTCAAACTCAAGCAGAGCCGGCCCCTCTCGCAAGTGTACATCGGCAAGGGCGCCACCAGCCCGAGCCTACAAGACCTCTCCGCCAACTCCTCCGCACTCTCCTACGCCAGCTTAATCGAAAGTACTTCGCCGCCACTTGGGCTCCCTGACCTGCCGGAGCCGCCGAGCCCAGGTTCGAGCGTCGGTTCTGGACCGTCTGGTTCGGGTGCGGGTGGGAAGTCAGGATCGGGCCTGCCGTCGCCACCTGCGACGAACTCGACGGGGAGCGGGAGCACGGGGGACCCAGCGACCATTGCCCTGCGAGGGAGTAAGGGCCAGGAGAGAGAACGGCCGCTGTCGCATCATAGCAATACGAGCAGCAGTGCGAGTACGGACACGTACACCCATCATATGGTGGGCACGCCTGTCAATGGGAACATGAAGCGCAGCAGCGTCGTCCCTGGCCCTGGCGGCGGAAGCGGAAGCGGGAGTAGGAGCAGCAGTAGGAGCAGCAGCCGGCTTGGGAATTTGCAGATGCAGGACGAGGGCGGGCAGGATACACGGCCCATCTTCGACGATTTTAATGATAAAGAAAATGACGATAACGACAACGACGGCGATCTGGACGGGGACGATACTGCCCGTCTGGACCGCAGGCTGCTCGCTGGCAGCAACGACAATATGAAGACGAAGAGCTCGAGCGAGAATATGTTGGCGCTGCAGAGAGTTAAGAGTCTTGCTCAGAGGAACCGATTGGTATGTACTTTTGAACTTATGTGTGACTTTCTCTGACATTACGCTCTTCCTCTTTCCTTTCATCTCTATCATGGCCTCGCTGGCGTCCGCCTTGCTCGAATTCTGGTACTCGCCATCATTGCCTCACAAGGCTCTGGACAAACTCGAAAAACTGCGCACACCGTCGCCCGGGCGGCCTAGCACGCCAAACACCTACGCATCGTCATCCACATCTTCCCGCTACGCCTCATCATCCACAAACCCGCCCAGGCCCGCTCGCGCACACGAGCATGAACTTGCCATGTCAGGCTCAGAAACCGAACGAGAGTCGACCCATCATTCCACTTCCAACAGCACACACTCGTCCCACTCTCACTCCCATTCATCCCACTCGTCATTATACGTCCGCTCTGCATCCTCATCCCATCATCACTCGCCCTCGCTGTCGACGTCATACCTCTCCACGACCCCGCCGCCCGCGACACCGCATCACAACCGCATCCGACAAATATCGGCACCAGACTCGCCCAGCAAGGCTCGCCTCATCGCAGCAGCAGCAGCAGCAGCTTCGTCCTCCGCTTCAAGCTCGACTTCTAATCTAACTCGCAGCCCTTCCAATCGACGACGGAGTCGGATGTCGTTGGCGAGCCAGCTGCAGCTTACTGATTTTGAGGAGGAAGACGACAGTGCCAACCTTAACGACGATGCCCCGCAGAAGACCGCCACCGCCTCTGGGACTGTCACCGCCACTGCGAGAGGGCACACACGGGATAGAACTCTAAATGAACGGGACCTGATTATTCAGAGCGCTTTGGCGGCAGCTGCGTCGTCACGCCGGAGCCCGCTGGGTAATAGACGACGCAGTGCGCTGCCTAAGGAGTTCAGGTCGGATTTGGCGGATGAAGCACCACGAGCAAGCCCGAGCCCGAGCCCTAACCTTGAGAGGAACGAAAGGAGGGAGAGCTGGAAAGTGAGCGCATATATTCAGGTCTCTAACTTGGATTCGACTCTAATTTATTCTATCAGAACAACACAGAACCTGTTACACCTTTCCGCTCGACAGGCGGCCTCGGTCGCTCCTCCACCCTTCGTGATGTCCGCCGGAGCGCAGGAGGCCCCAGTCCGACACCAAACCCCAGGTGGTCAAGCGACGATTTCAGAACAGCTGCCACTGTGCGCGACCGCCCGTACCAATACACCTCTTCACATTCCAACGAGGACGGAAACCCCAAGCGAGAGCGGAGACAGAGCCTTCGCGGGGGCAGCGCCGAGAGCGCATTGGTCTGGAGTCCTGGTGGACGCAGCTTGCTGGGTGAGGGACTTAGAGCGGCTGGGCTCAGCAGGCGGAAGGACGAGCCACTACCTCGAGATGGGCAGGGGCAGGGGCAGTCGAGGCGGGTGGACTGGAGCCCGCAGGATGTGCAGGATGATGGGAGGAGACGAGGGCTTTCGGAGAGGGAGAGGGACAAGCAGCCGATGAGGGCTGCTACTTCTATGGCGCACTATCAGTACCTGGACCGGGATAGGGATAGAGACGAGTCTCTTGCTCCTCGAGAACGAGAGCGGGAGCTGAGAGGGCACCGGAGCACGTATTCGCTGGCTGCGACGGCGTCGCGGGATGATTCGCCGCTGCCTTTGACGAGGCTGGACCCTGACGCACGCCGAGAAAGGGAAAAGGAATTGATGACCCTGGATCGCGCTGGCTCTTCTTTGAGTCGGTATAACAACACGACGTCTTCCAACGCCAGCATGCCCCCGCATCTCCCACCACATACGCCCTCTCATCTCCTGGACAGAGTGTCTAACTCCAGTCCGTTTGGTAGTCGCCGACTTGCCCTTGGGAATACCAACCTCAACAACAACGGCAGTAACAACAGCAAGCCACTGAACGTCTCCACTTCCTCGTTGAGCCAATCCCAGACTCAATCAGAACACACACGGCTGATGCTGGAGAGCCTTGCGATGTTCGAGACGCAGCTCGCGAAGCTGCCGCATTTGTCCGCCAGCACCAGCATGTCGGCGAGCGGCGCGGGTCCGGGTCCGGTGACCCGCGCATCGCAGGCGGACCTGACGCGGAGTGCACAAGGCGCGGTGTTGGCTGCTGAGCGGGTGGCGGGGCTTCTGAAGGCTGGGGGCACGAGGGCTGTCGAGCGGCAGGTGGAAGCGGAGGTGGACGACGGGCGGGTCGAGAATGGGGCAGAGGTGTGGGGGCGGGTGGCTGCGGACTACAGGGAGGGCTCGCGGGCGGCGGACGAGCTTGTGCGGGGCTTGACGGCGCTGCTTTTGGGCATGGGAAGGGTGGTGCGGGACTTTAGTGCTGCTGCTGGAGCGAGTGAGTTTGGGTCGCCTTCGGTGCATGGAAGGCATGCGAGTCTTGGGGATGATCTGCATGAGAGAAGGATTGTGGTTAGTCCTGATTCGGGGTTGGAGGGTCCGGGAGGGAGTGTTGAGCTTGGTGGGAGGCGGAGTGTGGCTTCGAGACATAGTTGGGAGCCGGCGCCGAGGGATAGGGAGAGGGAGAGGGAGGTCGGCAGGGAGGTCGGCAGGGAGAGGGAGAGGGAAGGAGGTAGAGAGGAGGCGTTGAGGAGGCTTGCGGGCGTTGGCGTTTCGAGGTCGGAGAGTGTGCTTGCGAGGGCGTCGCCGTCGCCTGCCACGTTCCAGAAGCTGCGAGACAAGGAACGGGAGCTTTACGAGACACCCGCTAGGACGGTCGCTGCTAGACACTCCCTTGGAGTTGGGTTGGGCGGAGGAGGTGGTGGTGGTGGTGCGACTGGGTCGGGATCAGGATCAGGCGCATCTGGATCAGGAGCAGGTTCGACGAGGAAGCTGTTCACTCCGCGAGAACAGCGCGAGCAGTTGTTGGATGCCCGGGCTGCTGCTGCCTCTGCTGCGGACGGTGTCATCAGGGGAGGCGGCAACCTATCCACACTCGATTCTCAACAAACTATCCACGCACAGCGGTACGACCCCTCTCCGACACCGGCTTCGAGGACACGGCCTACCCCTCCGGAACGCGACCGAGAGCGCACGCGGACACTTACGCCTTTGTCTATACCCAAACCTCTCCCTGCCCTGCCTTCGGAATCGCGTCGGCCTCTTGCGACTCCTCTGACCGCGAACACCCTCAATACAAGCTCGGGGTCTAGCCGTGATCGGGATCGGGAACGAGACCGACGGCGGGCGGGCACTCTTCGCGGGACCATTATAGAGCGACCATCGTTCCCTTCTCTGACAACACCGAGCGGTGCGACGACGGCTGTGACGCCGCATACGGTGTCGAATACGCCTCAGAGGACCGCGTTCCCGTCGATGCAGCGCACGGACTCGGATAAGTCTGCGAGGGCGCAGGTGACTTTCTCGAGGCCGAATGCAGCGTCGGTGTCTGCTACGCTGACGGATTTGCAGGAGCGGCATCGGACGATTAGCTCAGGTGGGCCGGGTGGAGACGCCAATGGGAGTGTGCTGCCCGAGAGAACGCCATCTGGCTCGGAGTCGGAGAGGGAGCGGGAGCGGGAGGGGAGGCGGAAGACACTCGGTGCGCGGTTGACTAGGATGTCGTTGGATAGTCAGGGCGAGAAGGCTGGGGTCGCGGAGGAGGAGGACGTGGGTCGGAGAAGGGGTAGAGAGCAGGATGCGATGGTGCATGCTGCTGACCGGAGTGCGGCGTCGACAATTTTGCAGGGTGGGAATACGATTGCGGGTGCTGCGCCTGGAAGGCGGGAGCGTAGGCGGACGGTGACGGATATTTGGCCTCGGGAGTAGGCGCTTGCTGTTTGGGCGAGTGGGTTGTGGGGTTGTTCCGCCCTTGTGGCCTGCAGAGTTTGTGTTCCTTGTGAGTGGTGCTTTCCTTGCTTCGACCAACAAACTCGCTGATCGTGATTACGGATGTAGGACTGGACTGGCCTTTTTGTTCTTGTACATACCCAGTGGCTGGCTGTCGGTCCTTCCATTATGATTGGGCTCTTCTCTTTTCTTCGGCATTTTACATTCAATTTTCCTTTCGCAAAATAATCTCTCTTCTCTTTTGTTACCCCTCTTAACTTGACTCTATTTATCCATTTCAATAGCCTGAACAGTTCCATTCTTCTTTCCTGTTCTTGTTTCTTTTTTGTCATAACACCTTGGAGTTCGAGCTCGCACATAGGCAGCCGATGTCTTCCTTCGTCATCGTCCCCTCCCCGTTTCCCCATTCCACCCCTGCATACTTCCTCTTTCACCCCCCTCCAATCCACACGGGTCTCCTTCAAGGTGTCTTACGCTCGATGCATTGATGCACGAAGAACGAATAAGTGGCGACGATCGCTTCGCGAATTGCAAGTACTGTATTTTTGTCCTCCATGATGATCGATGACTGGCGTACTTTTATGTACTGTATTAGAGAACTTAATAACGATACGACCTCTTTTTTTTCTCGTTTCGTGGTTTCGAATGTATGTAGGTGGGGCTGAGAACTCTTAACTTCTGAACGACTACCGCGGCGCTCTTTGGTCGGTCTGCTCAGTGTCATACTTGGTTTTCGAAGGTGTGCGTAGCGAGACGTACCTCCGCCGAGTCTCTCGAACTCTCACCACTCACGGTCAATAGTCGCAAAAAAGCAGCTTGAATAAGCTTGAATGCCGGTCGTACAGGGCCGACAAAATGACGATGAACTGAGGTACGAGCGATGACTGCGGATGGGGAGCACGCGATGCTCCAGGGGCAAACACCGTTACGAGACTGGGTATTTTTATGCATGTGCCCCTCAAACCCGAAGCACGTCCACTTCTGACTTCAAGGCAGAGGTGCTCTTAGTTCAAGTGCTCTTCTCAGTCTCGTCGGATGCTGAAGAAATTTATGAATCTGAGTCAAGGTAGAGAGAGAGTCATGAACTGAACGTCTGTCGGTCAACTCTTGGTTAACTGTCGCCTCGACGGTGCCGACGGCTGCGACATCCTGTAAGTGCAATCATCGGCTCCTTGGGTGCACATGGAGAGAGTGCTATTAATACAAACAATGTCATCAACAACAGATATACCCGGGCGACGGGGTATTTGATTCCCTGGCTTCTTCAGATTGCCTCCAAGTACCGCACCTCAAAAACCTTTCCTCCAGACGGCCAACTCAACTTGGTAGTCGAACATGGATACCTCAGATAGCTGGGGGCTGCAGTATGTGATGACGAGTTCGCGACTTTTGCAATCGGCGCGTAAGGAATGGGATACATCGTGCGTCGTCTGCTGGCATTTCACTAATACTCATTCAGGACCATCTGCCTTCCAGGTTTCTCAACGACTCGTTTGCCATCCCATTCGGTCACTCATTTCTGGTCGGAATTCAGATCTTCCACTGGTTTGTGAAATTCGTCGCTCGTCTTTGGAGGCGCACCTTTACCGTAGAAAGTGAAGCCAACGAGGGTACATGGGACATCAATCCTGCGACATTTTACTATTAACGCAGGCAGCAAGAGCAATAGCGCTCCAGTCATATTCGCATACGCGACGGCACGTCTCATAGGGTGCCTCGCTCTTCTGGGATTATCGATAAAAACATTGCTTGGGTGTCCACTGGCACGAGAGTGGAACTTCATCGAAATGGACGCGCATCTTCGTCGAGTGCCCTGAAGTTTTCATGACATTGACATATGTAAGCAACTTGCTGCATAGCTGGAGTGGCTGCTCACGTTTATGCCCGTCCCTCACAGCTCTATGCCACCATCTTGACCATCGGATCTATGTCAGTCAAGAAGTGGACCAAGCTCGCGGTGCGATATAATATTGTCGTCCTACTAAGCGCGTTAGGTGTATATGTTTATCGCGACATTTGGCCCTTGGCCACATACACGGAACACCCAAAAGATACAGCCCATGATCCACTCGTCTGGTACAAAATCGCTCTTCTCGCATTTACTGCAGGCGTCATTCCACTGTTTGTCCCACGTCGCTACATTCCTCTAGACCCAAAGGTAGACAGACCTAGCATCTTGTGTACTTCATCGGCACTGACCTATTTTATAGGATCCCATGGCAATACCCAACGACGAACAGACGTGTTCCTTGTTCGCCTTCATATTTTACTTTTATCTGGATCCTGTGATATTTATGGGTTACCGAGTCGAGCATCTGGCGTTCGACCAACTACCTCCGTTGTGTGATACTGATCAAGCCAAGAATCTTGTCAAAAGAGCATTCCCAGTTCGTTTTTTTGGCTATTCAATCAATGTTGAGTCAGGTGTTGATATTTCTATAGCATCTGGACCCGTACTATGGCGCTAAGAAACGCCATATATTTTTTGGCATGATGAAGGTTTTCCGTAAGCCGCATATTGGAGTATCTCTTCACAACGATTCTCAAACGCAGTACAGATAGAGAGTATACAATCATGGCCATCTGTATCACATCACAAGCTCTCCTGGGTTACTTTTCGCCAATCGGCATCAATCGACTTTTGACGTTCGTGTTCCCACCTTTGTCTTAGCATTCGTGTTCTAAAACATCTACTGCAGTTATATGGAGACAGGAGGTGAAGGAGCTTACATCCGCCCTTGGTTTTGGATTCTCTTCATCTTTATCGGTCCAACGTTCGGCTCCCTTCTCTTCCAAGGGTACATTTTTGCAGCAACAGAGCACTCTGTCATGCAGAGGCCCTGATCACTCAGCTTGTGTTTGAGCACAGTCTGCGCATCCGCCTGATCGCTGAGACTGGAAGGAAACCAAAGCCGACACCGAGCAGGACAGTTCCACGGTCGTTGGGACTCCAGATACTGCGTCTATCGCTGGAAGCTCGACAGAAGACGCAAACACGTCCAATAAGTCTCCGTCTCCTTCCGATAGGACACCTGAAGCTTCCACCGATTCTCAGTCGACGCTTACCGTGTCGACCATTAAAGGCAAGGCGAAGGATACTTCACCCCCTCCTCCCAAAACTACACCAGCGAAAAAGGCAGCTTCAGATAAAAAGGACGCCAATCTTATTGGAAGAATTAACAATCTTGTAACCACCGATTTGGGCAACATAACTGACGCTAGAGACTTTGTTATGCTCCGTATGTCCAGAGTGCAATAATACTAGATCCTAACACTGACGGCTATTCTTCAAGTTTTATCCGTCCCGCTGAATATTTTCTGCTCCACGTTTTTCCTCTATCGAATTCTTGGTTGGAGGTTCGTTTCATGGGGTTTGGTCTCTTGCAGTCTGGCAACTGAATTTTTTTGCAGTGCATTTGTTGGTCTTGCATCCATGATTGTTATGCTTCCAGTACCAGGTTATGCGGCGAAGTTGCTGCAGTCAGTGCAAAAAAATAAAATGAGAATGGTGTGTGATAATCCACGTCTTATCACGATGAACGCTCTGACCTTGGTACAACATCCTTTCAGACTGACGCACGGGTTCAGGATGTTACGGAAGGTAACATCAGATCTGCGAGACGGCTTATCGTGTGCTTACTGAGTTTTTTCAGCTGTCAGTGTATTGCGAATGATCAAGTTGTTCGGTTGGGAGGAAAAGATGTCGAAAAGAATCCAAGACCGAAGAAGTGACGAACTGGCGGCTCTGTGGAAATACAAGGTCAAAGATGAAGCTATAATTTTTTAAAATAAAGTTAACCCTGAGATAGATCCTGGACGCGATTACCGGCGTCGCAAAGTGAGTTTTGGTGCCTCTGCTTCCGGCCTTGACTAACGACATACTTGTAGCTCTATCATTCCAACTATCACGATGGTGGCTACATATGGGACCTATACACTTATTATGAAACAAAGTCTGACTCGTAAGCCACAATGATTAAAACTTTGAAATTGTTACCTACCGAGACTGCATTCAGCCTCCATAATCTTTTCCAGTCTGACGGTCTTCGGTCTCCTCAGAATTCAGCTGCACCGTGTTTCATGGCAAGTGAGCAGCAGTGTTCAAGGTTTGTCGTCTCCACGACCTATTTGCGCATGTTCTAACCCACCATAAATTGCAGGAAAAGTTTCTCTAGATCGTGTGTCGGACTTTTTGCGAGACACGGAGCTATTGGATTCTTTCACGGAGGACAAGTCGGCAGCTGTGCTGGAGGCTGAACCAGCCTTCGACAAGGAAGCCATTGGCTTCAACAATGCTACGTTCTCCTGGTCGCTTGATTCTCAAGACGGTACCGTGACTCCATCTCGTCGAGCATTCAGGCTTCGGGTAGACGACGAGGTCCTCTTCAAGCCCAATTGCATAAATCTCATCATAGGTCCAACGTAAGCACTTGACTGTCGATAAATGCGTTGAAGGAGCCTCATCGCATTTTGTAGGGGTTCCGGGAAGACTTCCATACTCATGGCATTGCTCGGTTAGTTTTCACATTCTTTACCTTTCCAAGTCTCATTCAAAGCACAATAGGCGAGATGCACTTCATACGCTCCAGCACCGACTCCTGGTTTAATCTCCCGAGAGAAGGAGGGGTGGCCTATGCCGCTCAAGAATCTTGGGTGCAAAATGCAACAATCCGTGAGAATATTGTCTTCGGAGCTGAATTTGATGAGGTCCGATATCGAAAAGGTACACGAGAATGAATGATTTCTTGGTTGGTTCTGACTGACTGAGACGCTGTGATGAAGTTCTTTATCAATGTGGCTTGGAAAGAGACCTTGAACTTTTCGATGCTGGCGATGCTACGGAGGTCGGCGAGAAGGGACTTACGCTTAGGCAAGTGGCTTTCTTCGTGTATGTCTGGCGTCTAAAAGTTAATAAATTGTACCAGCGGGGGGCAGAAAGTGAGTACTGCAGCCATCCTGTTTTGATCCTCTCTTAATAAACTTTATTTTGCCCTTGAAATAGGCTAGAGTTACTCTTGCTCGCGCAATCTACTCGCAAGCTAAAATTATCCTGTTGGACGATGTACTCGCTGCCCTCGATGTTCATACGTGAGTTTTAAATACGATTGACATTTTTATCATGCTAACTTAATTGAAGCTCTGTGTGGATTGTTAATAAATGTTTCCGAGGAGATTTAGTACAAGGCCGCACAGTTTTATTAGTGGTGGGTATCAGAGCACTTCAACGAACTTATTGTATAATTACTTTTTTTTGTAGACCCACAGCGTCGCGCTCCTTACACCTGTTGCCGAATTTATCGTGTCCATTGGTCAAGACGGCTCTGTTCAAACTCAAGGTGTTGATCCTGAAGCCGCTCTCGCCATTGATCCTGTACTCGCAGCAGAAGCAGAGACGGTTCGCGAAGAAACCGAAATAGCAAATCAAGAGGTATTAGCACTGGCGAAGAAGGAAGCTCCTGCAGACGGGAAGCTTGTTGTTGCAGAGGAAATCGTCAAAGGGCACATCACATGGACATCCGTCAAGCTGTTCCTCAAAGGTTTAGGAGGCGACTACCCATTTGTGTTCTTTTCTCTGTGGATGTCCGGTTTCTTTGCGACTAATTGGGTGAAGACGTTCCAAACTTGGTTCCTGGGCTACTGGGGTTCTCAATACGAAGGTCGCGACCCTTCAGAGGTTAATGTCCCATTGTGAGCATCGTCTGCTTTGCATTCGAAAATGCTGGCTAACATCCAACAGATACCTTTCGCTTTATTCGTTGATTGTATTTGTGTCACTGTTACTCAGTCTTGCGTCTTATTTCCTTTACGTGTCTGGGTCCATGAGAGCCTCCAAGGTTATCAATGGAGCCCTGGTCAAGTCGGTCTTATCAGGCACCCTCAGGTTCGTACAAGCAGCTTCTTCTTTATTGCTCAGACTGATCACTACTTGCAGGTGGCTAGATGAGACTCCTACCGCAAGGATCATTGCCAGATGCACACAAGACATTCGGGTCGTTGATGGCCCGATTGCTGAAGAATTTCTTGCCTTGACCCAGATGGGAATTGGAATGATTACCAATTTATGTGTCATTATCATTTTCACTCCCGTGTTTCTATTCCCTGGTCTGGCTGTTGCCGCTCTCGGTTTTTATCTGGGAAACATATATCTAAAGGCTCAACTGTCGGTAAAGCGTGAAATGAGGTACGTCGCTATGAAGTCATAAGCAGCTAATACTCACAAGCAATATAGTAATGCACGTTCGCCAGTCCTGGCACACTTTAGTGCAGCTATTTCTGGTTTAGGTATGAAAGTTCATCGGTCAACTGGTATTGAAGCTGAAACATATCAGTATCCGTCCGCGCTTATGGTGCACAGGCTTCATTCAAGGCCGAATCATTCAAGCGCATTGATCATTATATGCGAATTTCCCGCATATCCTACAATTTAAATCGATGGATTAGTACACGTATTGATATACTCGGCCGACTGTTCACAGTAGCCCTTGCGACATACCTGGTTTATGGACATCCCATAGGCGCATCTAATACCGGATTCTCCCTCAACATGGCGGTGGACTTTTGTACCATGATCTTGTGGTGGGTGAGAATCTTCAACGAGTTCGAAGTGAAGTCCAACAGGTAGGAACTTTAATGCTTTCCCTACGCATTAATTGTTGCTAAACATATATTTCTCAGTCTCGAACGTATTCAAGGTTATCTTGATATCGATCATGAGCCTCCGTCCACCGAGGCTGGGAAACCACCTGCGGCCTGGCCAACAAGTGGAAGCATTGTGGTTGAAAACCTTTCTGCTCGCTATTCGCAGGTAGGTTGGTCGTGTTATTCAAGACCCGTTCTTACGACATCTGGTGCTTGGTTTGCTAGACTGGCCCAACCGTTTTACGCAACCTATCCTTCCGGATCGATTCTGGCGAAAGAGTTGGCGTAGGCAAGTTATCCATCAAAGCGTCTATTTATGGAACCGTCCTAATTTCTTTGAACAGTGGGTAGAACTGGGAGTGGAAAGGTAAGATTTCGCTCCAGATGATTTTATCTCACCATGATATAACATGCTGTTCCAGAGCACGTTAACACTGGCCCTCCTAAGGTGTATTGTTACCGAAGGCACCGTCTATTTTGACGGTCTTCCTACGGACAAGGTTAATCTGGATGCCCTGAGGTCGAGCGTGACAATCATACCACAAACCGTAAGTAAGACCAGTCAGCTCAGAAGTTAATCCTCTCATATCGTGCATCTAGCCTGAACTTATCAGTGGTAAGTCTTGAATTGAGCTCTACAGATATGGTGGCTATATTCGGTTAATTAGGTACTCTCCGACGAAATTTGGACCCGTTCGACCAACACGACGACGCAACTCTGAACGACGCGTTGCGTTCTGCCGGGCTATTCTCTGTCCAGGACGAAGAAGAAGAAGGACGAATCACGCTTGATAGCAATATCTCCTCTGGTGGGAGTAACCTTTCAGTTGGTGAAAAGCAAATCATCGCGCTTGCTCGGGCTATGGTTCGCGGAAGCAAACTCCTTATTCTTGACGAAGGTCTGTATTCGGTCGTCTCTCGAACAATTCCATTTTAACTCCCTTCTTACCTCCTTCAGCGACCTCTGCGATTGGTGAGTCTCGAGTCAGAGCAAAATTTTTTGAGATTGACTCCCCTTCCACAGACTACAAGACGGATTCTGTGATACAGACGACATTACGAAGCAAACTGGAATCTGACGTCACTGTTATCACAGTCGCGCATCGCCTGCAAACTATCATGGACGCAGATAAGATAGTGGGTCTAGTTTAACTATTTTGCGTTCGAAATCTTATGCGTCCATAATAACAGATGGTCCTTGATGAGGGTCAAATTGTAAGTTGCATCACTGATACCGATTTCTTGTCATTAAAATTCGATGCAGGCAGAGTTTGATTCTCCGAAAGCACTCCTTCAAAAAGAAGGCAGTATGTTTAAAGCGTTGGTTGATGGAAGCGGAGATAAAGCAGATCTATATGCTATGGCTGAAGGCAAAGCAGCATCCGCCTCAAAGCAGTAGCCTTAGAAATTTGAAATTGAACCTGTTCTTGGAAGTTATAATGCTCCTCGCTTAATTAACTTGGCATGTGGTGGCACCGATGTACAGAGTTTGAATAAACTGGAGGATTTGAGTCGCGGAAGGAAGGAAGGAAGTATATTATACTGACACGGTCCCCCATTGGAACAGTCAGGTCACCGTAGACTAAGTAGTAGTTAGTCACTATACAGGTGGCTATCGTATAGTAAGAATACTCGCTTATAATTGAGAGCGTAGCGAGCAATCATTCTCTAGGGGCTGGAACTGAGACCAAACAAAGCCAAAGTTTCGGTGCAAAAAATGGACTCATTTTCAGTCTCTTTTCCTTGGGCTATATCTCGACTATTTGGGCTCCGTTCTCTTTGAAACTCGGAGGTTATGTATTTTCACTTATATGCTACGTGTCTATGCAGAAAAAATGGAGAAATTTTGGCTCTCTTTTGCGCATAGGTGGCTACAAAAGTGCTTGGTTTGGCCGTGTCACGCGGCTAGGATGGCGCAGCGAGCCTTTCCCCCGCCGGTTGGCGGATCCCTTATAAGTCTTGGCCTCTGTTGTTTATTGGGCGTCATGAGTTGAGTATTCAGAATCAAATGATCTGATTTAAAACGAAGGGGTCTGATTCGTTGGTCTTTGCAGAGTACCGTGGTGTCAATGGTCATGCACCGGTAGTGTTGTGGGCTCAACCTCGCCATCTCGCCACACCAGGCCTCGCCACCTGGCGATCGCCAGGTGGCGAGCCGAAATTTCTAAAACAGGGTGGCGAAAGGGTGGCGAGACCTAATTAGGAAATAGCATCAATTCTGGCATCTTCTTATCGATAAAATTTTATTCAATAGCTTTTTATTCATCTGATATAGCCTCTGCCACTGAAAATGTCCAGAAACAAAGGGGGCCACCCTATCGATGAATTTGTCCACAAGCACTTCACCATTGTCGGTGACAAAACAGCCTCAAAACGATGGAATATGCACTGCAACTACTGTCCCGCCGATGTTGTGAAAATCATTGTTCATCGTGACTCTCGCTGTATCTCACACCTTGCCAAAATCGGAGAGGGGTATTGCTCACATGCCCCACAAGAGGTAAGGGAGGAGGCACGAAGAAGGTTAATGGCAAAGGGCGGCTTCGACATCATACCAGACCCTGACGCAGATGTGGAGATTGTCGGCGAGGCTAACGCCTCAACCTCAAAAAAGGCAAAACTCTCGGATGGCGAGGCCGTTTCCACCAAACGGGGGGCTAGATTCATTCCTGGAACGGGCGATGACAAATGCCGAGAAAGATCAGTCCAATGTTCGGATGTTGAGGTATGTCGTGACTTGTTGGTTGCCGGGTACGAGACTAACATCACCTAGATTTTTTGTCCATGGGAATATTGCATTCTCAGCATCGGAAAATCCTTTCCTTCTGAAATGGGTACATGGGATGCGACCTTCGTATACTCCGGCCACGCGTTATGTGTTGATGCAACGCTACCTTCCTGCGGAGGAAGCCCGAGTGTTCAATGAGGACATTAAACGTTTAGAAGGGAGACATAACCTTACGTACCTGTTCGATGGGTGGGAAGACGAACAAAGGCGCAGCATATATGCGAGCCTCACCGCAGAAGTCTCCAAGTTCCCGATTGTCCTAGGGCTAGAGGAACTTACTGGAGTTCGTGCAACCGCAGATCACCTTGTGGACGTCGCCAATCGTGCATTAACGAAAAAGAGTGTCAAACCCTCATCTATTCTTGCAGTATGCACCGATAACCCAACAACTATGCAAGCTTTTCGAAGGAAGTGGACGACACAACATTCCTGGATTATTGTAAGCTTAGATTTTAACTCCTAACTTAAAGTTCAAGGAGCTAACAAACCTTTTAGCCACTTCAGTGTTTCATGCATGGAATCAACACCATTATTGGGAAGGTCGTAGCATTTCCATCTGCAAAGGCAGCAATCACGATGAACTCACGGATTGTCACGTTCTTCAATGCCTCTCACTACTGGGGCGGTCAGCTTGACGAGATAGCCACAGGAAAGGGCGTTACTCGAAGTCTGAAGACCAACACCGAGTCGCGTTTTTACGCCCTCATTCTCCAGGCTCTCAGTATCAAAGATCATCGATCATCATTGATAGAGATTTGCAGTCGCGAAGGAGCTCAACGAATGATTAATGGACTCACACCTGTTAACAAGGACGTTGTCAGCACAGTATTTGATCTCAAGCGGTGGCAAACAACAGACCAGTTAATCCGTATCTGCAAGCCACTTGTTGATGTTATTGGAGATGTTGAGAGCCGAGATGCAACGCTTGCCGATTGCATGTTGCAACTTATCTGGGCCCATCGGGAAGTGCTGAATACAAAACACGAAGAAGGCGATGACCCGGAGTTCACAGCTCATGCAAAACGAGTACTCAACATTCAGTTCCATGCCATGAACACCGACATCCATTGGCTCGCACTCTTCCTCCACCCCCTCTGCCGAAAACTTGCTGTTTCGAAAGCGATCCATTCAAGAAAGCTTGAAGATGCATATCGAATCGCGCTTGATATTGCTAAGCGATGGAAATGGTCCAAGGAGATGGCAACAAACCTCGCGGGTGACCTCAAAGCGTATCACAATGGAGAGGCTCCTTTCACTGGTGGGAAATCTGATGGAAGGGATTGGTGGACGTCCTTGCTGGTCAGCGTTACTTCCCACCCACTCAAAGCCCTGGCCATCAAAATCCTGTCCATTGTTACAATTGTTACAATTAAAACACCATCTACCTATACATGATAGTAAGCTACATTAGAAAACATAACTCGATGGGCCGCGCAATGGTACTAAGGGGTTGAACCAGTATGAAGAGCATTGAGATACGGGGATTTATGTGGGTATCCATAGCTAGCGTAAAACCTCAATCATGACGGGGAGGACAACCTATTTTACTTAGCTAGATAGAAGCCAGGTGTGAGAGATGACGATCTATAAGGACCTTGAACCGTTGCTTGCTGATCCGTCCAGTAACTTTAAGCTTCGTGAGGAGTTTCCAAGCGCGTGAACTGTCGAGAGGAATATGTATGTGCGGGTACCGAAGGGGAGCGACATGGAGGTGAGCTGTAAACATGCTGCGCCGTTGCTGCTCGCGAGGGGTGGCTGAGATACCATGTAGATTACAGAGCGCCGTGAAAGTACGCATGACGATGATCTTGTTGGTTTCTGCTACCAGGAGGAGCTCCTCGACTTTCTTATTGAGTCTTAAACGTTTGCGTACTGGATTTCGGGCTACACGAATCCTGGCGTTATCCGAGTTGGTGCCAATTTTCTTCAGGATAGTCTTGGGGAAATACGGCCGGAGCTTCCTTCTCTGCGTTCGAGATAAAGGAGGGGGACTTGGCATTGGGGTTTTAGGTACGAAAGGAGGGACATCTGGTCGGAGGCGGGTGTTAGGATATTGGGAATGCGAAGAATCTGGAGATCGGGGGCGTTTTAGTGCGTTGATCGATGCAGAAGTGGTAGTACGGAAATATGATGAGGTTGGGTTTGATCGGTTGAAGATGTGTGAGTAGAGTTTGTTGGAGGCCTCTGACATTGCAGGTACTGACTCTTTGGTCTACTTCGATTAGCCGCAGCCGCAACGGATAACGAGGAACGACAACTGGGGGGCCACGGTGGTGGTGGTTGTTGTTGTTGTTGTTGTTCCTCACGCCGCTGAGGTCGAGCGTTTCTTCTCAAGCTTGGGCGGCGTCCAAGCAGCCAAACGATCTAACCTCACAGTCCCTCATATGCAGACATTCGGTACGCTTCGGAATGAGTATGTTCGGCAACTACATGAAACCGCTGTTGCTGCTGGAAAATTCACGCGACGTAAACATGCCCATATGCACACTCCAAGGGAAGGTGGCGGCATTAATGTTAACCGCGTCAACGACCTTTTCAACGACCTACTTTGGACTCCACAATTACTCTCCGGATATGACGACGCAGATATTGAAGGTCCCGAGTCAATCACACCTGAAGATATTGCCGCCGAATTTGACAAGCTAGACAAGCAGCAAGTTTCGGCAGAAGATGGAGACGGCCTCCCTTCTACAGTCACGATAGATCAAGTCTATGATCTTTCAACTTTGGATGCTATTCGTGCTGGAAATGTTGGCCCTGTTAGTGTTGAAGACGAGCTTCAAGGTAGTACACAGTCAGGACCTGGAGATACTTGGGATCCATCCTCACTCCTTTGTTCCTTGGGTGTTTGAAAGCCATATAACTACTTATAATTATGTATTTTGTTTCTAGTTTTCGAGTAACAACGATTTCGAGCTCTCGCCACTCTCGCCAGGTTTCGCCAGGTTCCCACGCCATATGACTCGCCATGACGGCGAGTGGCGAGACTTTTTGGAGGTTCGGCCCCCTACACTATGCAGCAGCACCGGTCATGCGTGTCAGTGGTGTCTTGACCCCCTTGACCCGGTCAAGAAGGTCAGGCCGTTTTCGGGTCAGGTCATTTTGACTCGGGTCAGGTCCTGGGTCAACGGAGGGTCAAGGTCACGTGTAGGCCTACATCCGCGACTTCGTTGATTCGCGAAGTTCTATATCCGGCAGGTCGAACTATCAAATCAAGAGGAAGACGACGAGCTCCTTCCATCCTATCTCATGCCCACCCTACAACCTTCGGCACCACCAGCACATACACCCGTTCTTGTTTCAATGACTCTCAACAAACAACCACCCATAACAGTTTGTTGACCTCTGGAAGACTCGAATACCGCTTTGGAGCTTTTCAACTCGTCACTTTCCCCAGAAGGCAGATTGGAATTTTACTTACCAGTAGAAGGAACTCGAAGACAAACTACTAGCTAACGAGGATATTTTCAGCGGAAACGAGGAGACCTCAGTGTTGACTCGGACGGGATTGTCTTTCTTATGCCTATATCATGTCCTACGCACTTGATCCCTCATCTTGAATGGTGTTCATTTATTTCTTTACCCCAACGTTTTCAAAGACTGTGATAGTTATCTAATGAAATGTCTTATTGTGATTTGAGGATGTGTCTAGAAGATGGAACGTGCAGAAAAATGAGTGCGTGCATCAGGTCTTCGCTAATGCCAGGATTCGAGCCAGACGGTATCCGGCAAGCCTTAAAAGCCGGTTTCCCATGACCCTTTCTTGACCGGTCAGTCCAAAATGCCTTCTTTCGACCCCTTTTGGGGTCAGACCCGTCCTGACCGGTCGTGACCCGGGTCAATGACACGCATTGCGTGTCACGGAAATCTCAACTTCACTATCAGCTGTAGTCCAAATGGTCTATATAACTCTTAGCAGACAGGAACCATTAGTACTCCCCCAAATACGAACACAACCACCAGTATTGAAGACCTGAAACTGAGAATGTGGTTAACGAGTCAATGTAAGGGCTACATCTTTGATTCTCTGAAAGCGGCAATATCATTAACTCTTGTTTCTGCTTCAGACACCCTCCTCCACCTCGATAACGGTATCAACAATATGCATCGATTGGCCAACAATCTTTTCCTACGCACTGCAATAGCTATACATTGAAGGTCGGACTTCCCATTTCCTTTGCCAAGATCGATTTGAAACACTACATCCAAGTGAGTCAACTGATACCCAACCTTTTGCCTTTGATAACCGAGATGTCGGTTTTGCCATTATGTCCTTTGTTAAAGGCAACCAATAAGGGTCTCAACGGTCTTTACTGTGACTTCTCAATGAACTCGCCTATTCCTCTGTACCGCTGCTATTCAAGGAGTTCAACCAGCCAATGTAGTTGTGCTGTGCCTTGTTGCAAACCCTGATACCAAGGGTGTGTAGGAGATACGGGGTTGGAGTAAGAAGAACAATTGGAGGAGGAGGGAAGTAATTCAAAGGCTTGTCGAGAGAGATGGCCTTTCTGGATTCTGCTATACTGTCATGAATAATAGACTCGTATACACCAGTATGTTACTCTTATATTGTTGGACAATCATATTATCAACTGATGGGGCTTTCTTTCTTACCTCCAGGTATCAAATAGGACTTCCACCTCACTTCTTTGAAATACCATTTATAGGACTACCTTGGAACCTTTGTGTGCCCATGCTTCGACTAGTGCAATGCAATCCCTCCTGATTGAACACCCGGTCTCATCGTGACTCCAAACCAGTGACAAGTCCAGATGGACAAGAACCCAGACTTCTTCCAGGAGCCCTTTGATATCCAAAGGTTACTAAACGAATTCAATTCAATAATTACCTTGCTGTTGGTCTCTTCCAATTCTATGGGCTGTCTGTAATCCTAAGGCTACTTACTGCTCTGCTGGGTGGTCAATCTAGAGACCTGGGTTGTTCCATCATATTGCTTATTCGTAAAACTCTGCTTGGAATAAGTAAGCTCGTTTACTGGCCTGGGTCCGAGTCTATGGAAGTATCGACTGTCAGCCTCTCTTCTGCTCGAGCTGTCCTGTTCGCTTCAGTGATATACCTTCGACGATGCCTTGTCCACTGGCATTAATACTACGTGTTACGAGAGAGGAATTCACCTATGCACGGTGGTTGTAAGCGTCTATACTTACGCCTCTACTGGTTGATGTAAACATGACTTATATTACACTTTCATAGGGGCTCCTGCGCGTCCGTGATTACATCCTCATT
This sequence comes from Galerina sulciceps, assembly GCA_023014345.1. Classification (NCBI taxonomy): domain Eukaryota; kingdom Fungi; phylum Basidiomycota; class Agaricomycetes; order Agaricales; family Galerinaceae; genus Galerina; species Galerina sulciceps. The sequence goes on along the minus strand of JAEDXJ010000002.1, from coordinate 947,856 downwards.
TTCTGGGGGTTTGGGATTAGCAGGTGTAGTCACCAATAGTAATACGATATGGGCCATTTGCATTGTCTCTGGTTTGCTTGGGTTACTTCAAATCGGAAGTGGAGTTTGGATGGGATTCAACCGAACCCTGCCAGCCCATCCAACAACAACAACACCTAATCCAACACCGGTGTCACCACCCAATCCAACAGCAACAACACCTAATCCAACACCAGTGTCACCACCCAATCCAACGCCATCTAATCCAGTACCATCTCGTCCGACAACACCACAAAATCCAACGGCATCATCTCGTCCAACAACACCACCCAAGCCGACAACAGAATCCAATCCAGTGATATCAGCTCATCCGGCAACAGGATCCGATCCAACAGGGTCAACTCATCCGACAACAGAGGATAATGCAACAGGAACAGCCCATCCGACGACAGATTCCAATCCGGAGATCCGGGAGATAGGACCATCCAGAGCTGGGACACCTTCATCCAACGGAGCAACTTCGACAGCCCAACCTACCATTTCAACACCGCCAGGCCAATTTGATTGTGGGCACATTATTGGTCAGTATGAATGGTTGCTCTGTCTTCCTAATACCACTGGCAGAATCTCACCTATACCAAGACAGGCCTCATACGAAATGGCCTTTTCAACATTGCCCTGGCCCCATTAACAATCATATACTCCACTTCGCCGCCAGACCACAGGGCTCACAAAGTCGGAAAAAGCATTGGAGCGGTGTGGATAGCTTGGGCGTCCTTCGAAGTACTCATTTGCTTTATCAACTTGTTGAGGTATGTGAAACAATTTTTTACTATTCCCCAACTGACAACTTTCCTTCGACTAGATATTTCGGTAAAAAAAATCGCGGGAATGAGGATACTTACAGGTTTATTAGGGCGATGGTAATGTCAGTGTCTAACCTGTCGGCCTCCACATTCCTATCAATCGGGTGGTTTCATTCTGCCAGCAGCAAAAGCTGGTGCGTAGTCACTTTTCTTTTTGGGATATTTTCTATAATACAGTTTGTGATATCAGGTTTCATTTTGCTGGTGGTGGCTGCCGTGTGGCCTCAGCGGTCCTATGGCTGGGCGTGGTTATCTTTGAATCTTGGGAGGTCATCAGGTTGCAGAATTGGTTTGGATCCAATTCAACTTGAACCGGTTATTTTTTTCAGCTAGTATTTGACAGTATTCAGACTTTCTTCATAGGCGATTGCATGGTATTACATATACGAGTCCCTTTTACAATTTCTTTCCCAAGTGTGGACATCAAATCATCTCTTTGATCAAGTCCTTTCGTATTGTACTGTGTAAATCTAGTGATCCAACCACGATATCAGCTATCAAATTTAGTGTTGTATATGTTGCTTGTGGGTGCTCTCAATTGTCTGAGTCAAAACTACTTGTTACTCAGTAGATAAAGGCAACGGTGAAAGAATGTCACTGGGAATCCAAGCCCTAGGTTTTGCAATGCAGGTAGTTGAAATGGTGCAATTAAATTGAGCGAGACAGAAGGCCACCATACTATGGTTGCTTCAGGAGGATAAGATTTGATTGACAAAGGCGACTATGTAGGCTAGGTGTTTCGGGAGTTAGAAACAAGTAAGGGGTGCTGTAGGTGCGTGGCCTCGTCGAAGTTGACTGAGCAAGCTCGACGTTCGCTATCTCCTATGCACTGGCAAAAATTCATATGAGCATTTGTTCATCAAGATAGCTGACTGCTTGCCACAGCAAACCCTTCTGGAACGAATTTGTACATGAACAACAATCCAGCACACCAAGAACCATCGCGCGACACCAACCTGGAGCTCCACCGTTTTCTCACTGCACTTCAGACCTCTTTGTTGTTGACAATGGGCCAAAAACGAGATAGAGGTAGAGCTGACTGACTCAGACTGAGGCAAATATGCAAAGCAGGGCTTCGGGAGGTGGGAATGGTTGATGCCGCCTCCTTTAACTCAAAGCCAGCCATGTCTTAAAATCAGCTTGTCATTCAGCCGCACGGAAGTCGTCACCTGTCTTGTTCATTGCCGTCATCCCGTACATCCAACAACATTAACGCGTCCACCAATGCAGTGGATTTCTGTATGGTATGCTTCCATGCTGACAGGGCGGGTTATTTTCCCAGTACAAGCGTTGCCCACCGTGGCTGTCCTCATTTTGATGTGGTCGCAAACTCAAGACTCATCACTGACTTGCAGACTGATGCTGGGAAGTGATGAAAAATAGTCACAGCGTTTAGCTTCGATGAGAGGGCTGGTTTGGCGACATACTGGCTGGTCCCCTCCCTATCTGACATGCTTCAATCTCTGGCAAGAATTCCTCGTAGGAGGGGAGCATTGCAGGACGTCGTTTTGGCAGTGGAAATGAAGGTTGTTGAACTTGAAGTCTATATTGGCGACATATTTTTGGGCGAGTTGATAGCTTTTGATGGTTCTCCATATAATAGGTTTTCCGCTCCAGGCAGTTCCACAAGGCCCAATGATGGTACACATATTGCCGGGCAGCCTTGTCGCGTATGGCCCTGTAAAATGACTCGATTCGTGCATACTGAGGTCGCCGTGACAGGAGTCGAAACCAACTTGTCCTTATGATAATATTATATATTATTATTTATACGTTGGAAGGGGTTTAAGAATCAGACCGACATACTATATCAATACTTTCCTCCAGCTGGTTCAGTGTAAGTTGTCATCGAGAGTTTTCAGTAGAGCCTGATTCAGAGGACGGCTTGTTTGACATTTTCAAAAGGTTAAGCAAAGATACACATACCATCCCTTTGCCATATTATGTCTCGCGTTCTCTCTTCAAGTAATTGACGGACTCGCTGCTAGCTTTAAATCCCTCAGGAAACAACGCACTGCAAGAGAAGAATAGTCGACGATTGATGTAGAGGGATTGGAGCCTGTGGAGTTTGGGCAAAAGTTCAAGAAACACGTCCACTACTATGGCGGACATACCATTTTTGGGTTCATGGTGGCACATTTCGTTGGCAGCGTCGCCTTGCTGTATCTGTCGGCGGCAACTCTTCGAGGGTGTGTAGCCAACCCTTCATTGACCAATCAGGACACATTGGCGGAATGTCCCGAATGGTTCATGACTGTGTCATTCGTACGTTTTCTTTCTTCATCAACAACAGCGATGATGAAAGGCACTTACAACTCAAAATCTAGTCCTACACGTCAGTTGTGTCTCTTGTTGCACCTGTTTTTAAGGACTGGAGGACCTCGACGACTAGATGCAGCATCACCGGTCTGGCCCCCGCCGGAGCGGTTTACGCCTATCGTGATGTCTGGCCGCTTGCGAAGTACAACAGCCACCCAGCAGACATAGAAGAGGGAAGGATTCTTTACATCAAGCTTGCCATACTTGCAATAATGTCAGTAATCATACCTCTGTTCATACCTCGCCAATATGTCCCAGTCGACCCTAGGGTCTGTTAAACTTTATCTTCTCTTTCGAAATCGTGTTCTGACAGCGAGAACTCCAAATGCAGAACCCTATGCCCATTCCCAACCCAGAGCAAATGGCATCTTTGTTCGAATTGATGACGTACACCTACTTGGATTTGACCGTCTTTCTAGGGCACAAAGTTACTCATCTGAAACCCGACCAGTTTTTTCCCTTGGCGGATTATGAACTTGCAAAGTATAGGACTGACAACGCCTTTCCGGTGAGCGACGTGTCTGTCGTTGCATAAAAATAATAACTTACAAAATACCAGCATCTCGACCGATTCTATGGCGCAAAACGACGGTTATGCATGTCTATCGTAAGTCAAGTTATCAATTTCACTCACTATATTTTTGACTCAAATCTCAAGTAACGAATACATGATTTTGGCTGTCATGGTTGTCATCTATGGATTACTGCACCAATCGGCATAAACCGCATTCTGAAGTATATCTTTCCATCTTTCTGTCTGATGACGGGCTCCATCTAATTCTTTCCATAGCTACATGTCAGTGGAAAAGGGCGGCAGAGACGCAGAAATGCGCCCTTGGTTTTGGATTACGTGGCTTTTTTTCGGACCTATGACACAAATGTAGCCTTCCAGCGGTACTTCTACATCGCTACACGAACGCTTGCCAGGACAGAAGGCTTGGTCACGCAACTCATTTTCGAGCATACAGTAGCTTGCGCATTCGCCTGAAAGCCGAGACGTCCAATGACCCGGAGAAAGTACCAACTGTCTCCACAGACAATACCAATTCTGGAGCTGCAACTCCTGACAGCGGCTCTGACGCACCTTTAAACTTGGAACCTGCTCAAAGAACCGAAAATGCCAGCGAAAGTTCCGAAGCCTCCACAGCTGTTGCCTAGCGCAAACCTTCAACAGCCAGCTCACAAGCTACCATCAAAGTTGCAGCCAAAGGAAAAGCGAAAACAGGCCTTGAAGAGCCCAAAAAGGATGACAAGAAACTCCTCTCGGATGGCAACCTTATTGGCAAAATCAACAACCTTGTCACTACCGACTTAAATGTTCTTGTGCGTGGAAGAGATTTTTTGCTTGTCGGTAAGACAATCTTGATGTCTTCATGATGTATTCCCTTCTGACAACTATTTAGTACTTTATGTTCCACTTCAAATTACTCTTTGCGTAGCGTTCCTTTATCAAGTGTTGGGCTGGAGGTTTGATACTCTCGATGAACTGGCCCCAGTGCGGCTTCTGATCTTATTTTTCGTTTACAGTGCTTTCGTCGGTATTGGTATCATGATTGCGCTATTCCCAGTACCAGGGTATATCGCCAAGAAGATCCAGCAGGCGCAGAAGCAAGTGATGAAGAAGGTACGTGGAAGAACACTCATTGACTTGAGGAAGAAAGACGACTTACAAGTCGTGACTTTGAAGACAGATGCTCGTGTTCAAGCCGTTTCTGAGACTGTAAACGTCCTTCAAATGATAAAGCTCTTCGGCTGGGAAAGGAAAATGTCAGATCGCCTCAAGCAAACGCGTGACGAGGAGCTCAAGCAGCTGTGGATAGTGAAGATTTTTGATCAGCTCGGCGGACTGATAAGGTAAGGGAATTGAAGTTCTGAAAATTTGAATTTAACCAAATGTACAGTTACTTCTTCCCAACGTTGACGATGCTTGGAACATACATGGCCTACACCCTCGTCATGAAAGGAGAACTAAACGGTACGCGCCCATGTTCGTCACTAGTCACTTTTGATCTCTGAAGTATATGCCTTGCAGCTTCCAAAATCTTTTCGAGCCTGACAGTATTCTCCATGCTGAGGGAATAGCCGACTGCTGTACCAAGGATCTCTGGTTATTCAAGGTCAAATACTTCTCAGCTCATTGATATACATCTTACTCAAAGTGTCCTTCCTTCAATGTAGCAAAAGTCTCTCTGGACCGTATTCAGGAGTTCCTTGATAAAACGGAACTGTTGGACTCATTTACGGAAACCCCGCCAGACTCTGAGGTCATCGTGCCTGCAAACGTTCCATCGAACTCGGAGATTGGTTTCCGAGATGCTACATTCTCATGTCCATTGGAGGAAGATTCTGGCACGGCAACGCCCTCAAGCCGTATATTCAAGCTTCGTGTCGATGGCGAACTGCTCTTCAAACGTGATTGCATCAATTTGATTATCGGACCTACGTATGTTGTAGTGGAAAGTACTCGTCCATAATTCTGAATCTTTTCTTCTAGCGGCTCAGGCAAGACCTCCATGTTGCTGGCTTTATTGGGTCAGTTATTGTTTACCTTCTATACTTGACACCTCACCGACACTGCTTCTAGGAGAGATTCATTTCGTCCCATCGGGTCCTAGTTCCTGGTTCAACCTTCCTCGCGAGGGCGGCGTCGCCTATGCTGCCCAAGAATCCTGGGTCCAGAATGAGACAATCCGCAAGAACATCCTCTTTGGTTTGCCGTACGATGAGGAAAGATACAACAAAGGTTTGTGTTCAATATCCTGTATAATTTCGTGTCAGTACTGACTTTTCCCCTCAGTTATAAAACAATGTGCTTTGGAGCGTGATTTAGAGCTTTTCGATGCTGGCAACGCGACCGAAGTTGGAGAAAGGGGTCTAACACTTAGGTAAAGTCATTTCACATGCCTTCGATGTCTAATTAATTCTCTTTAACAAGCTTACGACCCATCGCTTCGCGCCGGGGTTCGCTTCGCTCACCCAGCTCTGCGCTTTGGGTCTCCAGCTTGCCGGGGCTGCGCCCCTGGACCCCGCCGGACGCTTCGCGCCCGGCGTTCAATTCAAAGTCAGCTTATTAGGTAACATTATTACATAACATTATTTGTCATCAAAGACCGCCTTCTCTTAATATCTTTGATAGTGCAGGCCAGAAGGTAATGCATTCTTATAAGAAATATCATGGGTACAGCAGCTGATTTTTCGGAAGGCTCGAGTCACTCTTGCACGAGCAATCTATCATGATTCCCAAGCTCAAGTCATCCTTCTCGACGACATTTTTGCTGCTCTAGATGTTCATACGTAAACCGTGTTCCTATCTGTTGTTGTCTCGAGCTGGCTTGCTCTTTTCCAGCTCATCTTGGATTATGGACCACTGCTTCAGAGGAGATCTTGTCAAAGGTCGAACCATCTTGCTTGTTGTTAGTGTTCAAGTTACTTTTCATCTTGAAACTTCCATCTTATAATTGTATCCTTAGACCCACAGTATTGCTCTTGCGAACCTTGTTGCCAACTTCATAGTTTCCATCGGGCTCCATGGAAGAGTCCAGTCACAAGGAACCGAAGTTGCACTCGCCATCGCAAAAAGTTCCCCCCTGGCGAAAGAGGCGGAAGAGGACAGACAAGCGACCGAGATATCCAAAGAAGACATTGATCTTCCGGCGAAGAAGCCAGCAGATGGAAAATTGGTCGTTGCAGAGGAAATTGCTGTAGGACACGTCACTTAGAAATCCATGAACCTCCTCCTCTCATCCTCCTCTCAAGTATGGGAGGTGGAAACCCAGTCTTTTTCTTCCTAACGATTGTTGGCCTTCTCTTCCTGAACGAATGGTCTGTGACTTTCCAAACGTGGTTCCTTGGCCACTGGGGTTCCCAATATGAAACACACCCCTTCTGAAGTCGATGTCACCTTGTGAGTCATTGATTGTTTTTCTCTTTGCGAGGTTCCATGCTCATTACTGGTCTCTTCAGCTACTTGTCGGTGTATTCATCACTTTTGATCGTAACATTCTTGTTATATGCGGGCTCCTATTTCTACAACGTCTATGGTTCGATGCGAGCTTCAAGATCGATCAACAATCAACTTATTGATTCCATCCTCGGAAGCACTTTACGGTTCGTCAGATTTAATAAGCAGTTTGAAAATATCGTCCTGATTTAGACATCAAGGTGGCTCGACGAAACTCCAACGGCACGCATTATCGCTCGATGCACGCAGGATATCCGCTCTATTGATGGACCTATTCCTCAAACCCTGCTCTGGCTCTTGGACTTGATCAGTGGGATGCTTACAAAGCTTGGCGCTGTTGTCCTGTTTACGCCGGTATTCTTCTTCCCTGGATTTGGTGCTGCGTTGATAGGCTTTTACCTTGGAAATATGTACCTCAAGGCGCAGTTGTCTGTGAAGCGCGAGTCAAGGTATGGTCGAGTTTTCGTTGCCCAAATAAAGATTTATGGCCCGACTTTCCTTTAGCAATGCCCGTTCGCCAATGCTTGCGCACTTCAGTGCGGCGATTCATGGTCTTGGTAAGAAAAGCAGTCGTTCGGTGTTTGCTGTTTTCTGACCTGAGTAGTTTCTATCCGAGCTTATGGTGCTCAAAATGCTTTCAAAGTCGAGTCTCTGACACACATCGACCGCTTTACTCGTGTTGCTTGAATATCATACGACCTTAACCGATGGATCGGAGTTTGCATCGATGCTCTTGGAGCAATATTCACTGTTGCACTTGCCTCTTACTTGGTTTATGGGCCTCCTGTCGGCGCTGCCAACACTAGATTCTCCATTGCCATGGCTGTCGAATTCACACAAACCATTGTATTTCTTGTGAGAATATACAATGATTTCGAGGACAATTAAAACAGGTATGATTATCTTTCTAATTGATGCGATGCAAGGCTAACTCTCTCAAAGCCTAGAACGCATCCAAGGCTACCTTAATATCGAGCACGAGCCAGCACCAACAGAGGCTGGAAAACCACCCGCAGCTTGGCCTACGAGTGGAAGCCTTCAAGCTGAGAAGCTTTCTGCTCGCTATTCACCAGTCGGTATTTTCTACGTTCATCGTCTGCCTTTCAATAAATGCGCGACGACAGTCTGGTCCGAAAGTCCTGCATGACATTTTTTCACGCCATTTCGATTCATGACTTCGTAGTTGATTAGGCCGCTTAGTGGGTCGAACCGGGAGCGGTAAAGTAAGTCCTATTTGATTGTGGTCGAAAACTCTTATGACTTTCCACAGAGCTCATTGACTCTTGCTTTGTTGAGGTGCATCCTGACAGAGGGGATGGTGTACTCACAGCTGACAGGCAATAATTCTGCGGAGTGCAGAATGTATGGTAGGATAATAAAATTCTGCAAATGGTAAATTTTGCGCAGAATCGTTATAAAATTGATACAGATCTTATTGTTCTCCCCGAAGTAGAATAGAAAATTCTAAATCTTGCAAAATTTTGTTATCCTGCCTGAATTCTGCGGCTCGCAGAATTTTCCATCGCCGGCCAAGGGTGCCTATTGTCAGCCAATTTTTGGCTTTAAAATATCTCCCCAGCCGGCGGCGGTTTATTGTGCAGAGCGCAGAATCACTCCAGAATGTACTGCGGGATAAATAAATTTTACAATTAGGAGAATTTGCGCAAAACTTCAGATTTTGCATCTGGTTCTCCTAAAGTTAGAACGTAAAATTCTACATTCTTCAATATTTTGCTATTCTACTAACATTCTGCGTCTCGGAGAAGAAACCGCTTCCAGCCGTGACTACGACAGGCTGCGCAGCAGCAAGCTCCTTATCCTAGATGAAGGTGTGTTGGAAAGAAACCTCTGGGTTTAATGTCATTCACTGACGGGTTATCACAGCGACGTGGCATCGGTTCGTCTGCAATGTTTCCCCGCTTATGCGAAATAATTATGTTGCATCACTAGATTATAAAACCGACAATTTTTGCAGATGGTCCTCGATAATGGATGCATTGTAAGTAAATTTCTCGAACCAAGCTTTCTATAGTAGACTGAAAGTACAATGCGCCAACCAGGCAGAGTTTGGTAAGCCTGCAGAGCTCCTCAAAAATGACCAGGGCATGCTGCGTGCATTGGTAGATGGAAGTGGGGACAAAATTATCTTTATTCTCTTGCGGGTGGCGTGAATTGACTGGCGAGGGTTCAAACGTAGTTTTAAAAACAGCTTATGTACTTTGGGCCGGCAGTTCGCTATATTGGGACCACGCCGGTTATATAAACCAACCAACCAACCTGTTACCTATATCAATCTTATTTATCGTCAGACGGTCTGACCTGTACCATTTGGCGGAATGGCAAGAATCACGATCAGTTGGTCATGCCCAATTTGGAAGCCTGTACCATCAGCCCCGAACAAGCTAATCGACTACAGTACATGAGCAGGTGTAAAGCCTGGCAGGCTCAAGATGATAAAAGAACAACGAAGACCTCTCCCTCTTGTGTTCAAAGATTCACCAGCCCTAGTGGCCTAGGCACTGACGCAGCCATGCTTTGTCTTGTCACAAATCCAAAACTTAGGGCCCATCTACGCTGATCAGAGTCACTGGCACACTGGCAATCATGTTCGAGTCCGGAATCGGGTTCGGTTTCGCTTCCCGTGGTGGGGTCGGAATCCATGATATAGAGTGGTCCGTATTGCTGCCAAAGGCTAGCTCTGGACTTCTGCCGCCGCCCGGGTCTGTGTGCCATATCAAACCAGTTTTGTGCAATAAGTGACTTCTCACATAGTACTGCCAGCTCACATCATACCAGTGTTTGAAAACAAGGACAAATGAAAGGAAAGCCGCTCAAAAAGCAGAAGACCGCGAAAGACTGAGAAAGCTGAAAAACGGAAGTTGAAGACAAGAAATGACTATTAGTCGGAAAAGACAAGGAAATTAAATTTAAATTTAGTCTCGGATGCCACCCTCCGCGAAATTTAGAATCCCAGCAACATCAGGGCTTCACGAGAGTCTCTGCATAAGCAACATCCGTTTCCCCTAAAACCTTGTTCACACGGTCCAAGCCCCCAGATCCTGGATCTCCGGCGAGAAGCCTTGGAAGACGTCCCAGCGGAACTGCAGAACCTTGCGAACTTGTTTGATGTCCAGTCCCTCGGTATCCGAACCTTCGAGATCTTCTGGCGGAGGACCGTCGGGGCCGTCGAACGAGATGGTTTGGATTGGATTCTCCTGTACCGTGACTGCACGAGTTGGATTTGCTCTCGGCTGAAGGGAAAGCAGCATCGACCTCCAACCAGTAGTCTTAGAAATTTTGAAATTGAACCTGTTTTTCTGACGTTCCCCTTATTTAAATGAGCTTGGGATATGTTTGGCGCCAATGTACAAAGCTTCGATTAAGCTGGGTCAGGAGTCCAGTAAAAGTGTAGTAAGTCTAAGGTTATTCGCCATAGCGTGTAGGACTCACTACCTCTGAATGAGTCATCACCAGCCTCTTGATGCTCAGGATACATTACTTGGAACTGACATACATCAGTTTCTGGAATGTATTCGAGATCTTGCTTAAGGACGCCCGTAAGGTCCTTGCAAAGCGAGCAATACCAAGCTTGGACATCCTGCTGTCCACTAAACGTGAACGTCTTATTAGCATTTAGTCCAGTCAGGTTCTCGAGACACTCGCACCTGGGTGGGTGTAATATAAGCCGACATCATGAATCTGAGCAATGCCACAGCCATGACACCGCTCGGTATCAGATTCTGGGCCTGTTCTTGAGACGCATGGCCTAATTCTCCGTCGTATATTTACCTCCGCCGATTGATCCCAATATTCGAGTTCTTCAGTTTGATGACTACTGTTGCAGCATTTTGCGAGATCGAGCAGTGTCAGTGGAGAGCCCAGGTTCGCTCGCATCTGCAAGAATGATTGGATTTTGTCCGCATACTTCACTTGATTGGAGCGCATCAATTGGTAGTTGCCAGGAATAGCCAATGTACGAAGTGAGGGAAAAACAGGATGTTGTTCTTTTATGAAAATACAGAGAACTTCAAGAGCATATCGATTTGGTAGAATGCTCTGGACCGATGGGCATGCCATGAAAAACTTCAAGACATCGCGATGCAATGCGGTGATATCCGGAAGGAGATCGATTTGGAGAGTTGTGATTGAATGAAGCTGGCACGAGCCCACACAGTTCATGACGGATGAAGGCACGATGGTTGGCAGTCTATGTCTGCCGTCACGAGCACAAAAATAGAGAATCATCCCGTCGGATAATGATCTTAGATCAGTACTAAGGTGGAATTGAGTCTCTGTCAAGAGGAAGCTGAGCTCCTGCACGTTCCCGAGACCGAAATATCCTGCACAGTATTGCTTAAATAAGGCATTGAAGGCATGGATATCAGCTCTGACGTTTCCCATGCACTCCACTTTTTCACTACACGCCAATTGTAGCATGCAATGAGGAGCCGCATTGATACTGCCGAGGATGATGGGAATGTCACGGAAGCACCGAATAATGATAATTTTGTTCAGTCTCGGGAGGTTTATCCTTGAACCATTACGAGGTTTTTTTGCTCTGTGCCTATGAGAGAAAGGTTCGATTTGTAGGGACTCGAGAAGCGGCATTTTGGCGAGTAGGGCCCAAAGATCTACCCCTTTGTATACAGTAATCGAGCGGAGTTGTGGAATCCAGGGTGCAGATACGTAGCCTGGAATCGGCGGGCAAAGCGGTGTAATCTCGCTCGGACCCGATGTCGACTCGAGAGCGTCGATCCTAATGAATTCTAGCGCAGGAGCAGGACAAGCCATTATATCAGCCAGAAGAGTAGGAACAGTTGGACTCTGCTTCCCGCGGCAGAAGTTCATCACCCAAACATGGAGCTTTCGAATTCTTCCCCAATTCTTGGTCAACAGGTCGCAAAAGAAAGGTGCCGACTTCTTCCAATTCAAGGGACCAGTGATGCAGAGGGTCGCTTCTCCTGTCCTTCGGAGGACTTCATTCTTCCACTTATCCTTTTTCCGTGCTAAAAGACCAACATCGATGATTTTTGCCCAGATTACAGGCGACTGGACAATCAATTCCCTCCATCTTTGACAAACTTGGGAGGACCGGCGGGCAGTTGTCATTGGGCGAATAGTGTTTGTAAATCCAGATAGATCAAAATATTCGTGACTATTTTGAAAGCAGATCTTCTGTTCTGTGTTGATAATAAAGATGAACAGCAGGATGTCGTCATGCAATCGAGAGATTGGAGAATCCCCAGGTTCAACCGAAGCGGAGGCGGTGCTCTGTTTTAAAGCCTGAGTACCATGTATAATGACGCAGGAAATGGACCTTCTGGCATGAATTTAAATTTCATGTTTCGTAGTAAAGCAGGTAGCACTTTGAGATTTCGCCTTTAGACAGATGGTGGTTTGAAACGACAGTGTTTTACAGCGGAGTCTGAATGTCCACGGAAAAGGAAGTCATTTCCCAATTTGGTCTAGCGCTCTATCATTGTTTTGGCCTGTATTCGTCGAACACCAAAAAGTAATAGAATCAATGGTTATGGAGTTGTTTACAGGACAAAAAAACAAGCAGTAATCATAACCACAGCAATCCTACAGAGTGAAAATACAAAATTTGACCTAACCATCACGACCCATCGCTGCCCGTTTGGTCTCGAATGCCGCCCTCCGCAAAGTTTAAGATGCCCGCAACATCAAGGCTATTCACCAGCGCCTCCGCATCATCAACCTCTATCTCCCCCAAAACCTTATTCACACGATCCAAGCCACCAGACCGGAGCGCATCCTGCACCTCCGGCGAGAAGCCCTGGAAAACGTCCCAGCGGAACTGCAGAGCCTTGCGGACTTGCTCGATGTCCAGCCCCTCGGTGCCCGGACCTTCCAGTACGAGCTCTTGAGGCGGAGGACCGTCGGGGACGTTGAACGAGATGGTCTGGCTTGGGTTCTCTGGTACGAGTTGGATTTGTTCGCGGCCTACTGGTTTTTCCTCCTGTGTGATCTTGACGCGGTTCGCTAGGTGTTGGTAGGTGCTCTCGACGTCGTCGACGAATACTTTGAGGGCCCGCTTGTCGCCGTTTATCATTCTCAAGAGATCGTATTAGTTTTTGACTCCAAGAGCCATGAAGAGCCGACGGCACTCACTTCTTGAAGAAGAGACCGACACCATCGCGGCCGAGTTTCTCGCAGTATTGCAGTAGCAAGCTTTGATGGACGCATTGCTTTGCGTACTTGGACTTGCCATCGCCTTGGGCGGTGAAGGCGGCAACAAGCAGGGCATCTGAGGCGCCTGGCACATACACGTCGCGATGTTGTTGGATGAACTCGAAAGACTTTTGATAGTCTCCAACAGACAGCTTCGAGAAAGCCTCGAGCGATGGTGTCAGCTCGGGCAGCTCTTCTTCTTCCTCTTCTTCATCGTCTTCGCCTGCCTTTGAAGTTGCAGCAGCGCTGCTCGATGAGGCTTCGGCTGTTTTGGGATTCAAGACCTCAATCGTGGAGACTGTCTCTTTCTTCTTTTTGCTCTTGTTGTGAGGTGCAGGCTCTGGAGCAGGTATTGGTGGAACGTACTGTAGAAAGACAGCAAATTAGTAAAGACTACAGAAACAATTCCCTATCCACTCACCTTGCTCTCGAATCCATCATGAAGGTCGTCCATAGTAATGTGCTTCTTCTGCTCTTTTTCCTCTTCTTCCAGCTCCTTTTCATCCTTCTCTATCGTTTCTCCGAGCTGCTTGACATGTACAGTGATTTCTGCAGACAACTCTTTCGCCAGCCTCTCTTCTTTCTCCGCTTCCAACGCACCCGCAGCTTTGACCTTCTCCTTCGCGGCCTCCCCAACTATGTTCAAAAGGCTAAGAAGCATCCCATCGTAAGTCTGCTCCAGCTTAGAGGGATCATTCCCCAGGGGACAGTCCCGAGATGGGTTGGTGCGCAATTGCTCAACGAGGGAATTAAAGTAAACAGTAGAAGGGGTATCCGGGCTTGGATCGGCGAGCTTTTTTGCGATGTCGGTGATTCGTGGCAAGAGGACTTTGTTACAAGCGATTTGGGCCTGCAGTGTTTTGATCTTGTGCTTGCGCTCTTCGCGCTTTTCGTGAATGTTCCGCTGTTTCGCTCTGGGGGAAGCATGATCAGCTGAGCTGTATTTTCGATGCTGGAGCCAATAATAAGAACCTGATCAGAAAGCCTTTGTCGACGTTGGGGTGTCCCTCGATGTCCGAATCGTCTGATAACTGGGTTTTGATACAAACGCTCAGTATACAGCAGAATGACAGCAATTCGAGCGGCTTACCTCGAGCTGGTTCCACTTGGAGTAGTTCAACGGCATCGTTAAAGAGCTGCGCAGTATGCACCGTTTGTGGTGGTAGTCGGGGTCAAAGAACGCTCACTTGGAGCTGGTTATAAGTATACTTTCGAGTTGACGATGGCATCGCAGACGAGACTCGAAACTTCTGGAACCAGCCCAACAACTCCATGGCATCACCCAGATACACCTATTGGTTGTCATCATGGCAATGCAGTTGGAAGATGGAAGAATCGGTTTAGACCACCTGCGAGTGAGAGCCTCAATCTGGACAAATGCCTATTTCGGGGATCCACGTGATGCACAGAAAACTCATCCATCGCGGTTCCGCTCACTCTGTCGATATCAGTCACTAACTGCACAAAAAATGGTGAGCCCCACAGCGACCTACAAGAGTTTTCAAGGACTTACAGTACTTTTCGACGTAGAGGCCTATTCTATTACAAGGTTCGCATCTCGGTTATGGCTTGTAAGCCCACTCTGCCGTTGGATATTCATCAAGATATTTTTGCCATGGGTTTTCTGCAGGTCACGAACGGTCGCTGACGCAGATCAAGTTCAACGCGGATGGGGATCTGCTGTTTACATGCTCGAAGGATAACGTTATCAATGTGTGGTATTCGCATAACGGGGAGCGGCTTGGGACGTATGAGGGGAACAACGGGACTGTGTGGACTGTAGATGTCGATCGTGCGTCTCTCTTCCCTCTTCTTCTTCTTTATTTATACTATATACTGAGGTCCTGGCACACGCAGCGCAATCAAAATTCCTCGTATCAGGCGCCGCGGACAACACCCTGCGGCTCTGGGCGGTGGAGACGGGCAAGTGCCTGTACACCTGGGAGTTCCCGACGGCGGTGAAGCGGGTGGCGTTCAACCAGGCGGGCACGCAGGTCGTGTGCATCACGGAGCAGCGGATGGGGCACCAGTGCGCGATTCGGGTGTTTGATATCAATACGGATGGGGAGGGGACGAAACGTGCGTTTTTTTCTTTTACTGATCTCTTCCATTTTTTTAAAAAAATATTTGATTGGATGCAACAGAGTCGAAGGAGCCAAGATACATGTTCAACCCCATCGGCTCGAAAGCGACGGTGTGCGCGTTCACGCTGACGCCGAACGTGATCATCACGGGGCACGAGTCGGGCAAGGTCGCGCTGTTCAATGTGAAGACGGGCGAGGAGGTGGATAACAACGAGCGCGCGCATAGCGACGTTGTCACGGATCTGCAGATGAGCAAGGACTGGACGTATTGTATTACGAGCAGTAAGGATAAGGCTGCGAGGGTGCGTTTTTTTGGTTTTCTTTTTTTTCTTTTTGGGGTTGCAGGGAACTGGCTGATTCCTCTTGGCTTGGGCAGATACACGACCCCAAGACGCTTATGGTGATCAAGACTTTCAATACTGAGACGCCGCTCAACAGCGCGGCTCTGGCGCCCAACCGTCCCTTTGTGGGTAGCTTTTTCGTTCTTGGACCTCCGTCTTGGGCTGAGCAGCTCTGTTTAGATTCTGGTGGGCGGTGGGCAGGAAGCCATGAACGTCACGACTACCTCCCTGCGCCAAGGCAAATTCGAGACGCGGTTCTGGCATAAGGTGTTCGAGGAGGAGGTTGGTCGTGTGAAGGGCCATTTCGGGCCTATCAATACGTGAGTCCTGCTCTCTTATGTTTTTGATTCTTGGTGCTGACTATTTTACCTCTAGAATCGCTGTTCACCCAGCAGGTACGGCGTATGCTTCAGGAGGAGAGGACGGGTTCGTGCGGGTGCACCATTTCGACGACTCTTATTTCAAGGCCAAGCCTTACGGAGACCTCGAGATCATCGATTGATATGACTATGATACCGTACTTCGCTGCTGTATTGAGTCTACCTGTCGTGACAATATCCTGCGTTTCGTGTTGGGCTTGTTCACTTCCTTCAGAGAGTTCCTGTTCTGTAAGCCAAGGATGGTTCAACGCTTAATGAGTCGTCCTACTGTGCTGGATAGCTATTAGTATCTTTCCTTCCAAGCCTTTGCCTTTGAGCTTATGCCTTGCTTCTTCAAAATGAATCAAGCCTTGTCACTGTGCCAAGATGCTTGCCCTGCCCGCTCGGCAGGCAACGACAATGACATCGAAAATGGGACAATTGCGGCATCAAATCAAATCAATGGAACAACCCAAAAGCGGATATCAGTCACGCCGCACCTGCAATTTCAGTCAATGTCATTTTCCGTCCACTGTTCACTTTCACTTTCACTTTGCTTTCCATTCTCCTCTTCTCTACTTACCCTCTCTCTCTCTTGTTCAATTTCAAATCATTGAATCATGATAATCCGACTATCGAGATCGAGCATGGCACCATTACCAGCAGCTGCGCTATCTCTCACCCTCCTTATCCTATGCACGACGCCGCCGCTGGCAAGCGCAGGGTTTCCCTTTGTGGACCTCGATTCGAAGAGCTGGCAGCATTCAAGTTCAAGTTCGAGTTCGAGTCCGAGTCCGAGTCTAAGCTCGAGATGGACGCGTCTGTGGCGGCGGGCCTCTGGCACGAGCACGAGCAAGGCACCGACGAGGAGTGTGCCGCCGGAGGGGTTCTACGTGCCCATGTCGAATGGCGGGAGTATGCTCACTGTGCGTCATACCTTCTCATTCTCGTCTCATTTGTGTTTTTGTTGTACTTGAGCCCAACGCTGACGAGATTCTATCTACACTGCAGTCGGTGCCCAACACCTTCCCTCCAGGCCAAGGCGAGCCCGTGAACGCAATCCTCTCAGGCAACTCGGACGCGCGGGTGCTCGTGGACCAGGAGACGGACGGGGGGTTGCGGAATTATTTTCTGTGCGTTGCCAACTCTATTGCATTGTCCCTTTTTTGTCCTTGGTGGTTGGTGGTTGGCATTGATTTATGGGCTCATTGTTATTTCTATTTTTTTTTGTGGATAAATCAGGTCATTCGGTTTCTCTGGGGAGTGTCTGGGGCAACATTCCGGGTCTGACCAGGCTGTGGATTTGGGAGATGGGGATGGGTTTCGTGAGTCTTTTCCCTCCTCCCTACCCTACCCTTTTCTCCTCCCTCCCTCCCTCCCTCCCTCAACTGACTTGCCTATTTATACAACCCACCAACCCAACGCCCACTCAACAACAGAGAACGAAACCTCCGTCATCCGGTGGAACTACGGCGACCCACAGCTCGGCTCGTGCAAAGAGACGATCCAGGGCGGGAACCACTTTCGGTACTGGGTGCAGGACGGGCCTTCCGCGGACAGGTGCGTGTGTGTCTGCTCTGTGGGCCTGTGGCAGCTCTGTGGCAGCGTCCTGCGATCTGCGTCGTGCGGCCCACCCTCGAAATAAATAGAATGGAACTGATGGAATGCGTATTTTTATTTTTAGTGGTGCTATTTTTATGGCCGTGTCGTATGAGATGCCTATAAGTCGTCAGTTGCCTGCTTTTTATGAACGTGGAGTGGGAGTTGGGAGCTAATGTTTGCGTTTCGTTGTTGTTGTAGAGAACCACGATATCATCGTGAACGGGTACAACCTCGGGAGGTGAGCCGTCCATCCATCCATTCACACATCTCACCTGCTCACCCACCCACGCACACCAGGGACTGGCTAATAGGCAACATAACCACGCACCCCGTCCCCACCCCCAACATCACCAACGGCACCACCTACACCGGCACCACGACCTTCGCGAACTACACGTACGAGACGAACGTCACCTACCTCGCCGGTCTGCTGGAGAACACGAATTTTAATATCAACCATAATTTCTCGGTGGGCGTGGATGGGGTGAATGCGAGCGATGGGCTGGTGGCGCTGTTGGATGTGAGGGTTGTTGGGGTGCCTGCGAAGAGGTGTGTTTTGGGGTTTTGGGGTGCTTTTTTCGGGGGGAGGAGTAAGCTGATTCTTTCTTTCTTTTTCCTTTTTCATTTAGTTTCGCGTGGAGACCAACACCGCCGGCATATTGGCACCTGCCTGTGCTGCTCCTCCTGCTTGGGCTGTCCTCCAATTTCCTGGCGTCATAGCGTTTATGGACATCCTCACTCGACACGAAGGATGTACATTGCTAACCTCTGACGCGCACCTTATTAACGACTTATGACGTGTTTTGATACTCATCCGCTATTCACTTACCGATTGATTGCCTTCGACGTCGACATGGCCATCGACACCACCGACTGACCAACGCTCAAGCTCCAAGCTCCAAGCTCCAAGCTTCAAGCTTCAATCGACACAACTATCCCTCTCAGGCTTCTCATGGACTTGTATAAAATGGAATTTTCATAGTCTAGAAACTCAATCTTCATACCCGCACCCCACTGGCATTTGCATTTATATCACTTTCTCTCGTCTAGTAACTACCTCTCATCCATTTCCTCATCGGTTTTAGATTTCCTGCTCTCCAACAGTCTTTTTTCTTATCGCGTTTCTTTGACAGGTCACAGAACAGTACAATTTCATCTGCAATTCGCTGTGGCTTGGGGTTTTCCTCTCCTCAGCACTCAGCGATCAGCTTTCGGCTTTTATTTTTGCGATTGGTGGCACCGTACTCTATCTTTATCGTAGTTTACAATTGTACCTTGCTTGCTTGCTGCACGCGACTTTCGCGTATATGCTCTTGGTGCGCGCCGCCTCGTGCTTGGACAAGACAACGAGGCGGGGTCGTATGCAGACAGGCGGCGCTGCCGAGTCGGAGTCAGTCTGAGATTTTATTGTTACAAATATATCGTGCGCCGACCGAACCGACTAATTAGGACAACAATGCGATTTTTCTCTCAAGGCGCCTTGTATTTTCTCTACTCGCTTTTTTGGTAACAACGCGGGCGTAGCACAGTGATCGAAAGAAAAGCCCGACTTTATGGCCCCCGGCACGCTGCCAGTGCCATGCGCTGATCCCGATTCGACTTATGAGTTGCCAGCCCGAGTCTGAGTGGCACATTTCGAGTCTCTCCGGATCCGCTTGTTGTCTTTTGTCTTCCTTCCTCCACCAGGTCTTTCTCTTTCTCTTACTCTCACTCTGTTGTTTGTTGGCTGCATCACAGCACGCGTTGACGATCCGATAACGACCCTAACGATACCCCTGAGCTAGCTGGTTGTGCCACTCGTCCTTACCAAAGCCAAAGAATCAACAAACAGCAAAGACCACGCCGCATGCCCACGATGCCCACCGCGACCTCGCCCTTCCGCAAGTTCATCATCGTGGACAACAGCACGATCCGCGAGGCGCGGGATCGGCAGGAGGAGCGGGAGAAGGATAAGGATAAGAGGCCGAGGAAGAGGCAGCGCGTTGATTCGGAGGACGAGGATGGGAGTGGGGGGAGTGGGAAAGAGAAAAGACGCCCGTCGTACGCGTTCAAGATGGCGGAGCGGGACGCGGTGTACTTCAAGGAGGACGCGGCGGCGGACTGTTATATCCGTGTAGAGGAGGTGTCGTTCAAGGTGAGTCTGGTTGGGTTGTTATGTGCTTAGGGTAATGCTAAGCTTGCGGGTTGTTTTGTAGATCCACAAGGAGCTGCTTTCGTGCTCGCAGTTCATGACGGAGCTGCTCGAAGAGCACGTCCAGGACAACGGGCCGACGACGGAGGAGAAGCCTCTGCGCTTCGTCCTCCCCACCGTAGAGGAGTACCGCGCCTTCCTCTGGGCACTATACGCTACGTCTGTCCCAGCCAGCTCTCCCTCTCATCCAAATCTAATCTAATCTAACCCCCAGCGCCGACGAGCTCACCGCCTCACCGCACGAACAAGCCTACGTCGACCGGCTCCTCCTCCTCGCTTCCATGACCCAGAAATACGACATCCCCAAACTCCAAACCTGGCTCCGCTCCGCGCTGCACTCCACCGCCGCCACCGCCATCTTCATGGAGTCCTGCGCCTCGTCCGCGCTCACCCAGCTCGTGGACGCCTGCATCAGGTACCACTACCCCGACACGCTCTCCCTCGTCATACGCAAGTGGTGCGCGCGCCTCGAGGCGAAGGACGCCCCGTCCGTGCCGGCTATACAGGCAGCGGATAGGTATGAGGTCAGGAGTGAGCTTGCGGAGCTGAGGGGCGTGGCGTACTACGCGCATGTGCAGGATATGGTGGATCGGCAGGGCGGGGTGACGGAGAAGGGCGCGCTGCAGCTCCGCGCGGATCCGAAATTGAATAATGGGCAGGTGATGCGGCTGCTTGCGGGGTACTGGTCGCTTGTGAGCATGTGGGAGCGATTGAGGATACACCCCATTGCGCTGCCCCAATCCGCAGAGTGTTCCTCGGCCGTAGGGACAGAGGAGAAGGAGGGCAGCAACGCTGGAGCGCACGCGAAGTGCACCTCAACCTGGGAGCGGCGCTGGATCTCCGCCGCGGGGTGGAAGCGCATCCTCGGGCTGTCCTCCGCTGACATCCTCGCACTCCTCGCGTGCCTGCGCGACCAGCTCGCGGGCGACGACGACTTGAAGGCGGGTATGCACCCTGCGTGTCGCACGGGCGGGCTTGAGGCGCTGAGGGAGCTGAGGGAGAGGACGAGGGCGGGGTTGGCGGATCATTTTTTTGGGGTTGTGTAGTGACGGTATTTGGTGCTTTTGTGCGACTTGCAATTCGTGAGGTGAGGGGTGGAGGGGTGGAGGGATGGGACTCATTTTTGGATGCGTATTTATTCCTGTAGGATAGGATAGGATATACTATACTTTTGAGGCTTTGAGTATGCACAATATGTAGCTATAGGAAGGACTTGTTAATTGATTGTCCATGATAATCTGCCATTGGTTCTAAAGTTCTAAAAGTTTCTTTCCAAGTTTGTTTAGACCGTTTGGCACCAGAAAATGTGTCCACAGATGCCAGTCACAGGTGTATTGGGCATTCAATGTAATGGGAGGAGATAAAATTCAAACATTAGGATCACCCAATTCTGTTTCGCATACATATGCCTCCCTCCATGCTTCAATCATCTCCCTTTTTTCCTTACCAAGTTCATTGAGTACCATACAGTTTTCAGAATCCATATTCGAACTGCCGGCAGAGCTTTGCCTGAGGTCTGAGTGTCACTGTTACAACCCAGATGCTTGGAGGGTGTCGTTCAGCACTGCGTCGTCGGTCTGCTCAAACAGGTCAAGATTCTGACACAGGGTTCCTGTGTATACTGTGAAAGCAACCATAATAGTCAGAAAGCGATGATTATGCAATGTATCTAGATCTCTAAGCTGCAATAGTCTCCCTCCAAGAATTCACCCTGTCCAGTTGTGACCCTTGATTTTCATTAGATGAATGAACTGAAGCAAGAGGGAAGGGCATTTATCCATTCGGGTGCCAGATTTCCTGAAACAAATTTCGATCGTCGGAATTAAGAAGAAGGTCTTGAGGTAAAGCATAAGAACAACTAGAGTTAAATAATGAAAGTTGTCGCTCACCGTGTCCAGAAATAAGAGTGCGCCAGTCAACATCAGGTCTTCTGGTACCTCCTTTGCCTTTCAGCAGCCGGGCCGTGGAGCCTCCAACATTGTTGGCCTCACCCCGAAAGCCCATCTCCAAGTCGGGAGTAGCATGGCTCTCAGCTGTCTGGTCGTCATCTACGTCCATCATCTCGCTGGATTCAGAGAAAAAGCGCTGAGAACTGGCCCCAGGTACGGGTTCCCAATACAGTAAATTTGCCACCTCGATAGTCTTTGCAATAAGTGCCTCATACTCCGCATCCAATCGGGGTGCATTGGGAGCTGCCCGATATCGCCTAAACTTGATTTCAGCGGCCAAAATTACAAGGTACGGGTTCAGTTTGTGCCCGCGCTCACGATCGCCAGCAAAACGGAATGGAGGGTAACGAGGACAGTCTGCTGTTAGGGGGGCTTCGCGCAGGACCCCGTTTGAGTCCACCTGGTAAAGTATGGGCGTCTCCACTGGATCATATTGTGTCGCGTAGCGAGTAAGGCATGACTTGTTAGGAAGAAAATGCTTGGGTTGGAGAACAACCATCTCGTACTCCGCAGTCTCGGAAACGGTCCATATCTATCATAGTCATGATCAATGTTATCTCGCATGAATGAGCTCAGTCACCTTTAAATTGCGAATGTAACCCGCGTCCTCTTCAGCTCTTTCCCGTGCAACCTCATTTTCCTTTTGAAGTATCTGTATGAAAGCATCCAAAGTGGCCTGCGTACACGTCACGCCGAACATAGCGAATTTATCCATTGCCGAATGCAGTCTGGAATCGACTGCGAAATCATGGGCTGGAAGCACATAAATGGAGACGCGAGGAGCCACTCACGATTGGTAAGGTTGCTGGAGTGATCTAACGTGAAGGTCGCGCCGACGACACCCTGAGACTGTAGAAATAGAACCTGCGCAGCGAAATACGTCCAATACAAGAAAAATGTCAACGGCGTCCACTTACAATCTTGAGCCTCAAATCCCTATCTTCTGCCTCATTACCCCTTATGGCGTTGATCCAATGTACCTGTTGGTGAACATACGATGACTCGTTTGTTATGAAGGATGCCTCGGCTCGATCGACATTGCACTTTTCGACGCGATTGGCACTCGTGGAGCTGGTGACAGACACTGCTCCAGAAGAGTGGGGGGCGCGAAGAACAGAAGGAGCACCCCAGGCATCAACAGCGTGCAACTTCGAAAGAGCAAAGCTGGTGCCCAGTCTCACTTGGTTGTGGGGAGCAATTTGAATCAGTGTCGACATGAGAGGGTGACCAAAGACGTGGCTGAGTTTTAAAGACCAACGCGTCAAATCAGGTGATTCGAGAGGAATCATATGTTTTGTAACGATGACTCGTCCCGAGCAAAGGCTTTGTCAAGAAATCCATCTCCGACTCTCCACTACCACTACCACTACCACTACCACTACATACTAGTACTGACCCCCGCCAGGTCGTACAGCATTTCCCGGCTCCCACTCCCACTCCCATCCACAAGCGCCCGAAGATAGCCGTTTTCGTCCTGTAACAGGACACTGGGACGATCATATTCGACCTGAAGTGCCCCGAGCAGGTAATTAGTCTCCGAGTCGAATGAGCCCGATGGTGCAGAGTACTAGTAGGATAGGGGAAAGCAAAAAATAAACGCACGATGTTCCCGTTATCCAACACCATCTGCAAAAAAAAAATTACGTCTTTAGTGTGAGCCTCATCGCTCGCTCCCGATAATTTACAATACAACTCACGATCTTGTCCGCGTCCATAATCGTCTGCAGGCGGTGCGCGACGGTGATCACCGTCACGTCGGCTGGGAGCTCGCTACGGAGTGTCGTTTGGATTATACTGTCCGTCTTGTAGTCTATTTTCAAAACCGCCGTCAGACAGCCCTCTCGGAAGAGGCAGTAGACAAAAAAAATCCAAACCGATAGCAGAAGTAGCTGGGAGGTATAAAATTTGAATTTGAATTTAATTTTTTTTTTGAGCAGCGTCAGCAAAAAAAAGTCAAAACAGCTCTGCCAGTGAAGGAGTTTAAAAACCAACGCACCCTCGTCGAGGATAAGGAGCTTGCTCCCCCTTACCATCGCCCGTGCGAGCGCGACGATCTGGCGCTGCCCGACCGACAGGTTGCCCCCGCCCGCTGAGATCTTGCTGTCAAGCGTCAGGCGCGCCGCCCCGTTCTCCGCCTCCCTGTCCTCTGCCTCCACCTCCCTGTCCCCCTCCTCCTGCAGCCCAAGAGAAAACAACCCAGACGCGCGGAGGGCGTCGTTCAGCGCCGCGTCGTCGGTCTGCTCGAACGGGTCGAGGTTCTGGCGCAGGGTGCCTGTGTGTGTTGACGTTGGTCAGGCCCGCATTCGTATTCGCGTTTGTATAGGGATATAGGGAGGAGGAGGGGGAGCCTTACCGCTTAATAGTTCGGGCTAAGTATCGACTCTGTCAGACCACTTTTCAGAGAAAAACCGACAAGGTAAGTGAAACGCACAGTCTGTGGGATGATGGTTATGCTGGACCGCAGTGCATCTAGGTTGATGGAGCTTGTCAGGACGCCGTCGTAATATACCGCGCCCTCGGTGATGATGGATCTCAGTAGGGCAAGCGTGAGCGAACTCTGTTCGTTTTCAGTGATTGGGTGTAACTTTGACGGAAGGAAGATGACGATGATACCTTCCCGCTTCCTGTCCTTCCGACTATGCCGATACGCTGTCCGGAGCTGACGTGAAAGGAGAGATTGTGCAAGATCTCTGGGCCCGACTGAAGAGTGATAATAAAAAGTACGTACGTCTAAGCAGTGAAAGAGAGAGAGAGAATGAGCATCTAGCACTTGCCTGTGAATAACGCGCAGAAAGATTTTCTACGCGCAAGTCTCCGCTCGTGGGCCAGGCGGCAGGAGGCTGGCCAGACTCCACTGGTTCAGGCTCATGCTCAATATCGAGGTAGCCCTGGATCCGTTCCAAGCTACACAAGCATCAAAAATGCGCCCAACAAAACAGCATGGGGCTCACTACAAGCCCCAGCTCACCTATTAGACTCAACCTGCAGCCTATTAACCCACCGGATCAACCAGAAAACGGTAAAGCAGAAATTCGCAGCCATGTTCAGCGACAGCCCCGTGTTCCCCGCGCTCACCCTTTTGCTGTACACTTGGTAGCACGCGAGCGATGCTGTGAAGAGCGCGCCTAGAAGCTCCATCCGCAGCCCGATCCACCGGTTGATGTTCCAGGACGTGCGCGCAATGCGGGTGTAGTGGTCGATTCGCTTGAAGGACTCGAGCTTGAACGCTTCCTGCGCTCCGTATGCTCGGATAGACACTTTAGCAATCAGTGGAGTTGGTGAGATAGGTTAGGAGGGTACACACCTAGGCCGTGGATGGCGCCGCTGAAGTGTGCCAAAACTGGAGACCGAGCATTACTGGAAGACCATCAAATGTCAAGGCCTAGTACACGGACTCAAAACCCATGACACACCTCATCTCTCGCTTGATAGACAGCTGCGCCTTCAGGTACACGCTCCCCATAAAAGTTCCAAGGGTTGCGACGGCGATCCCAGGGAAAATAAAGATAGGAGTAAACAGGATGATAACTCCAAGGTTTACAACCATGCCACTGAACATGTCAAGGACAGCGTTGACAGTCAGCTGCAGCCTTCCATCGATGATGTTGATGTCTTGCGTGCATCTGGCTATAATCCTGCTGGTCGGGGTTTCGTCCAACCATCTGGGATCCGAATGAACGTTGGAGTAAGATGTTTGTTATATGGAAAGAGTTACGGACCTGAATGAACTTCCAAATACCGAGGCCACCAGCTTCTCGTGAATAGTCTTGGAAGCTATTATAGTGTGATAATTGTAGTAGACGTAAACTGCCATAGTCATCAGCGCATTCCCGGCAACCATGGAGAAGAAAATGGAGAGATAACTGGGAGAGAAAGTAAGTCTGTGTTGCCTCGAAGTCAAGTCAGAGGAAGAGAAACTCACAAGGCAGCATGGACTTCGGACGGTGTGTGCGTCTCATACTGGGACCCCCAAACACCAAGGAACCAGTGTGGAATCGTAACGCCGATGCACAGCAGCACCGTGCCACCGACCCATAATACGAAGAACAGGATAGGGTGGCGTCCTCCAAGAGCAGAGAAGAGCAAGCTCATAGACCTTCTT
Organism: Galerina sulciceps; assembly: GCA_023014345.1. NCBI lineage: Eukaryota > Fungi > Basidiomycota > Agaricomycetes > Agaricales > Galerinaceae > Galerina > Galerina sulciceps. Next base: position 921,911 of record JAEDXJ010000002.1, on the reverse strand, counting down.
GTTACATGACCTTCAACAATCTCTTCAGCAACCACCAGCTTTCCATCCAAAGTCGCTTTTTTGGGGGGTTGAGTTACTTCTTGGACGTCCTCCATGGCCTTCTTCTCCCGTTCGACTTCTGAAGCAAGCCGCTTATCTCTTTCCAGCAGGGTAGCTATTTCTGTTGCTTGGGCTTCAACGCTACCATCAAAGCCGAGAGACACCACAAAGTCAGCAATAGGCCCCACGAGAGCGATGTTGTGTGTCTTCTCGAAGGTCAGTCTGATAGTTCCATCCCTAAGTTTAGTTCAACTTACCACAAGGAGTATGGTTCGTCCCTTTACGAGATCCCCGCAGAAGCACTTATCGACGATCCAAGCAGACCTTTGCAGAGCTTCAAGTTAAAAGGGTAGAGGTAACAGGAAAAAGAACTCACGTGTGCACATCCAGAGCGGCAAGAACATCGTCCAGTAAAATTATCTCGGCACGGGAGTAGATAGCCCTTGCCAGTGTTATTCGAGCCTTTTGACCACCGCTACTGGCGTTAATCATCTCAGGTTCCAATGGAAATTACATTCGTACCTCAAAGTAATGCCTTTTTCTCCGACTTCTGTGTTATCTCCTGCGTCAAACAGCTCAAGATCGTGCTCCAGTGCACACTGGTGGATCACTAACACTGTCTGTTAGCGATTGCAAATCTTGTGGAAAACCAAAGATTAAGATGCCTTTTGTATACCTCTCTTCGTCATAAGCTGACCCGAAAAGTATATTATTTCGGATGGTCGCACTTTGTACCCAGGATTCCTGGGCCGCATAGGCAACACCACCGCCACGGGGGATATTGAACCAAGCGTCAGTCTGTGTGGGTATGAAGTGCATCTCGCCTATAAAAAAATATTTGACTGAGGAAAATCGGGTCCGAAGTCATGAAAATCTTACCAAGTAAAGCCATCAAAATGGACGTTTTCCCGCATCCACTGGACGAGTATTAGCCCAAGTCGACTTTGCCTGTTGTCAAAGGAACACTGACGTAGGTCCGACAATCATGTTCAAGCAATTACGCTTGAATAACAACTCTCCTTCAACATGGAGCCTGAAATTCCGGGAAGTCGGTGTAAGCGCACCATCGTCCTCTTCAGCAGACCATGAGAACGACGCATTTCTGAACCCAATGTCAAGGTTTTCTTCTTCGCCCCCGCAAGAAGTAGGAAGAGTCAGGAAATCATAATTGTTGGGTTTACCCGCGAACCGGTCGAGGACCTCAGTAAACTGAAGAAAACGACTTAGTCGGTCAAGGGAAACTTTTGCTATGGTTGTATTCCTCCAACTTCAATCCCAAAAATTAAGGTGATTAAATTCAGATACTTACCTTGGAGAATTGAATTGAATTGCCAGGTGATGCGACTGATTTGATTTCGCATAATAGAAAAAACCGCCATGCTGGAGAAAATCTTTGATGCTAGAAGAAGTCGAAGACTTGGGCAACGACGGACTCCGAAAAAGTAGAAACTCACAATTAAGTTCCTCTTTCATTACCAGAGTGTATGTGCCATATGTCAACAATGTAGAGAGGGCAGGGACAAGTAGTCTAATGGGTGAAAAGTTCAGTGATTATTTAACAATAAATAAACGCGTTTACCCGATGACGATATTCAGTAGTTGGAATAGCTTCGCGGCTTTGAGAATTAAAAATCCCGAGACGATCCAAAGGTGAATGTACCTTCAGCTTCCAAACCCACCGAAGTTCCTCATCGCGCCGGTCTCGGATTCTATTGGACATCTTACTTCCCCATCCAAAAAGCTTGATCATTCGGATGACACCAACGGCTACCGAATGAAGTAATGAACAAAATGCAAAGGAGTGTGCGCTAGAATTGACATACCCTCTGTGATAGTTTGCACACGAGCATCAGTCTGCAAACAAATTGGTTCAAAGGTAGAAATATCAACAGGACTTAGGTCGATTCACCTTTTTCATTTTGGTCCGTTGCATCTCTTGAACCTGTTTGGCAACGTATCCGGCTACAAGACCAAGGGAAACGGTTGAAAATAGGCCAACAAAAGCACTGTAATAGTTGTCGAACAACCAAATCAAAGGCTACTCCAGATAAAAGCAGTGCAAAAAATGCGCATACCTCCAACCGAGGATATTTGACAAAAAAGCGATCGAAAATATTAGTTGAAGAGGTATAGATACGACTGACGAAAAGCCTGTTGTCGCAGAGACAAGAGTGACACCGAAATCTCCACTCACCAAATTTCAAGAAATCAGTCGCCTCGACAATCGTATCAAGATCACTTGTGACCAAGTTGTTTATCTTGCCTAAGAGGTTCTCCGAGTCTCCAGTGTAATTTGCAGGCGGTGGTGTGGTCAGTAGATCAGCTTTCACATCTCCTTTTACAGACCCCTTCAAGGTTCCTTCTCGAGATGGTCCTTCAGAGGGCACTACGGTCGGCGCTTGCGAATCCTCGGCTTCGTTCTCGACGTTCGCAGCATGTCTGGATTTGTTGTTCGATGACATACTAACTGGTGCTGGGCTAGATGTAGATGACCTGCTAGACTCTGTAGTTGGCGAAGTTGATGGTAGGGGTTTGTCTCCACTTGTCTCAGCTCTCAATCTGATGCGCAGACTGTGCTCAAAGATAAGCTCGGTGAGCAACGCTTGGATGCGGACTAAAACCAAAGTCTGGAGGTAAAGATCCCACTGCGTGAATATCGAGCTCAGTCCAGGCCCAAACAAGAGTAGCATTATCCAAAACCAGGGTTTCACGGGCGGTTTTTCTCCATTCGTTTCCAGGTAACTGTAAAAAATGTAGAAGATAGTTTCTTTCATGACAGAGTGGGATTCACCTACCCAAGGATCTTATTTATCGCAACAGGACCAGCAAAGTTACAGACGGAAACGGCAAGGAGACAAAAAACGATGACAGAGTATTCTTGGCCTATGCATGTGTCAGCGTCAGAGCTGAAACTATTTTGAATATCAAACTTTACGGAAGTGATACAGGAGCCCAAAGAACAGATGTCGACGTTTCGCGCCGGAAAATGTGTCCACATACTGGCGTAATAGTGTTAGGTGTAAGGTGTAATGGCAAGAAATAAACAAAGTGCAAACCGGAAACGCTGTCCGACTAAGGAAATCGACTCGGTCAACATCCAACAGAGGAGGAAGTTGCTCATAGCCCAGGTGCGAAACCTTGTTAGCCAACAGGATGACCGAATCAAGGTAAGCATATGTCAACTTTGAGATCCAAGGGTCTGTTAGTTCACCAGGAGGATTAGGCATAGGATTCTGGATGCTACTGAATCAGGGTTCATTCTTCAACAGTCAGTCGTGAGCCATGCCTTTGGATCCACAGGTACGTATGCATGGGGGCAGAACAAAGGTATTATCATTCCAATAATGGCGAGAGTGGTGACCTTGATCCAGAGTATTTTACCCTCCAAACTGTCCGCCGGCTCATGAGTGTTCGTGGCTAATGGCCAGATGTCACGATACACGTAGACAGCCGAAGTCAAAAACAAAATGGCGATATTATGTCTTGTCACTGAACCACGCCATGACCTCGAAGTCAGCGAAATGATTGACAAAAAGGAGGAGTAAGCCTTCGAAGCTGTAACGTCAAAATGTTATACTAGAATACCAAAGATGGCTTACGAAGGTGATGGAGTCGGATAAACGATGTTCCAGACAAATATGGGGTTCGAGCCCAGTGATTGGTTTGAGCTTCACTGAAGTGCTTGTCGATAGAAAAAGCAGAATCAGACTGCCAATTAATCGTGCAGTCGCGTAACTGAATATAGTGTATCCACCATAGCTGGAGACATGACTATTCAACCTTGACCTGATACCAATTTGAAGTCCCGTTGGAATTGCTTCCTCCCCAGCGGGATTTTTTGAACGACGCCCGCCGGTGGACTGTGATAAAAAACCCAACATCTGCGAAGCAACAGAGAGAAACACAAATCCCAGAGGTAGAAGTAGCGAATCCACGGTACAGCTGACGGTATTTTTTAATGAAAAATAGCGATCAAATGCTGAAAAGGTACTTACACAAATGCACCCATAGACAACTTTCCAAATTGCAACCAGAAACTCTGCATCGCGTTCATTATGCAACTGCAAGTAAGTACCCGATGTCGATACGAAGACGAGTGTGAGGAGTCGTACTGGTCAAGTCAAAGCCTGAGATTCCTCGGCGTTGGGGCCGCTGACCAGCCTCGCCGAGAGATGCGGGTCGCGACGACTGCTAAATATAATTCTTGACAAAAAGTTGTGAAGGGAAACTGCTCGTGCAGATCATAATGTCACAGGGGTGCCCAATCTAAATAGATTGCGTTTAAAAGAGTCGAGGACTCGAGGGTCATGACAAAATGTTGGGCAGTTCCCAAGTCCTTCCAGGTTTGCGTCGGTGAAGGCAAACCGCACGTGATTCAGAGGGATGACATGGTCCAACGTTCAATCAACGTTCAACTCCTACAACTACGTATACTTACATATTGCTCACAATCCAGTCGTCTTTTCATTTCCGCCTCGTAGCGCGTACTGCCCGTATTTTTCCCCCATTTTTCGTGTTTACCTTGGACGCCCCACCCGCTAGATCATCAACGCGTCATTCATCTACTCACGCCATCAGCTAAATTTGCAAGATCAAACCTGATCCAACTTGGGAGATTGTCGGTATCGAGTCATAACGTGAGGACTGTGCAGTCTGCCGGCATTCGGCTTGGATCCTAATTTGTCGAAAGCACAGTTCAGGCGCAGTCACCAAACAACGTCAACCGTGCTATATACAAAATGTCTTGATTCTTGACTTGAGAGCCGGCCAACAGACTTGCAACAGACCCATCATTGAACGCCCCGACTTATCTCTCTCATGACATATCTACGGATATTGGCCTCATTTTTTGCGGCCTTTGGGGTTTATATTCTCCACAAAGTCTTGAACTTCTTCTATCGCGGATGGACGTCGCCTTTACACGTTCTTCCAGGCCCTCCGAGCTCCAGCTTGATAACTGGGAACAGGAAAGAGTTGATAGAAGCTGTAAGTTGCCTTTTTTGCTGTTTGTGTAATGATCCACAGCCAACCCATTGATTGTAGGACGAAAAGGATACCGTGGGTTGGATTCGTTGATCACAGTCATTTGCATTGACCTTACGGGGCTGTAGGATGACGCGGTTGTCTTTGAGAAGTGGGCAGACAAGTATGGCTCAACTTACATGTTTAGAGCTTTCTTTGGAGTACGCTCATTACAACTAGCCAAAGTACCGCCCTGCTGACACGAAAAATAGATACCCCGCCTGTACACAACGGATGTGAAGGCACTCAACCATGTTATGACGAATTATTACACATATCAGCGACCAGAGTCAGCACGCTATGCCCTGGGTCAAGTTCTGGGGAATGGCGTTCTAGTGGTCGAGGAAGACAAACATAAACAACAAGTATGTTCGAAAATAGTGCACGGAAAGAGAGATATTGATCCCAAACAATTCGCAGAGAAGAGTTATGGTATACTTTTGAAATAAAACGCCCTTCTTGAACCAGGCTTATATTTCTTTGCAGAATCCAGCTTTTGGCCCCGCCCAGATAAGAGAGTTAACTGGAATATTTATCGAGAAATCCATCCAGGTAAAAACCATTATATTTACAAGCAGAACCTGTCGCTGATGCTTTAAACTAGCTTCGGAATGTTTGGGCTGCAGAAGTCGCCAAAAGCGATGGGAAGAGTCGTATAGAGGTTCTCTCCTGGCTTAGCAGGATGACTCTGGACGTCATTGGCTTGGCTGGTAAAACTGCTTTCAGGACATTGCTTATCAGCCTTCTGATTTTTCTCTGACAGGGTTCAACTACAATTTCAACGCATTATCCACAGATGCAAAGAAGGACGAATTAAATGAAGCGTTTACCACTGTTTTTGCATCTGGAACTGGCAGGTCCTTTGTCCACATTCTGCGGTTTCTCTTCCCAGCCCTCCGTTTTCTTGTAAGCAGCTCAATTATTTATTGACGATCCAATAACTCAGCAGACATCGCATCTAGCCAGCGAAAGGCGACGCCGCAAACAAACGTGCGATGAAAACGATGTCCCGGATTGGAGACAAACTCTTGAGAGAGAGTAAAGCCAGCCTCAAGGCTAATGAGGAACAGGGGACAGCCACGGAAACAACCTCGACGAGACGTGATCTTCTTTCCCTGCTTGTCAAGGCTAACACCAACGTGAACCTGCCTCCAAGTCAACGTATGGACGACAAAGACGTCCTCGCTCGTAAGTAATTGGTTTTTGCTTCTCCGTAGATGCTTATGATCGCAGAGGTTCCAACGTTCCTTGTCGCTGGACACGAGACAACAAGGTCAGTGCCATGCTCTTCATAGCCTTTGTCGTCAACCCCATTGACCATGTCATAAAGTTCGGCGACTGCATGGGCGCTATTTGCGTTGACTCAAAATTGGGATGCTCAAGTCAAACTGCGGGAGGAACTCCTCACAGTTGGAACAGACAACCCTACGATGGACGAGTTACAGGCACTGCCCTATCTAGACGCCGTCGTAAGAGAGACTCTGAGGCTCCACGCGCCGGTATCATTCACAGCACGGGTGGCGACCAAGGACGACTTCATACCCCTTAGTGAGCCAATCAAAGATAGGAACGGAAACATGTTGGAAGGAATAAGGTCAGACTTTTAGAGGCTTTTCTTTGTGGAGAGTCTTGAATATGATCGCCTGACAGGATCCCAAAAGGCGAAACCGTGTTAGTCCCCTTGCTGCCCTTGAACCGGGACAAATCGATCTGGGGTGAAGACGCGGCGGAGTTCAAGTAAGATTCCTCTGAGATTAAGTTTTCAAATCCTCTTTTCAATTTCTTCTTCGTACCTAGACCAGAACGATGGCAAAATATCCCAGAAGCCGCCAACACTATTCCTGGTGTCTGGTCAAATATGATGACTTTCCTCGGTGGCCCGCGCGCTTGTATCGGGTATCGGTTTACAATTATTGAGTACGTCTTTTTTTTTTTGAGCTTGTCGGCGTTGAATTCACCTGATAAAATTTAAAGGATGAAGGCTTTATTGTTTACGCTCATCAGGGCCTTTGAGTTTCAGCTTGCCGTGCCTCCTGACGATGTCGTGAAAAGAGTAGGCCTGGTTCTACGTCCTTGGGTGAAATCCGAGCCTAAGGCTGGCGACCAAATGCCCTTGGTGCTCAAAGCGATTAATCGTATTTGATGGGACAAACTGTTAGATTGACAAATACATATGAACTTCGTGACTCGAATTACTACGGAATACTCTGAATCGAAAGAGCAGTCAAAGGGGGCTTACATATTCAAACACTGGTCATGATTGTTTCGTGGACAAATCACATTTCTACTATAACAGTATTTTTGTATTAGCTACTTCGGAATGCCCAATCGACCTCTTCCGACCTGCCTCGTTCTGTTGCCTTGAAAATAAGCGCCGCTCAAGAACAATTGAACAAACGAGTCCGACGATCTATTTTTAGGTCGGTCGATTTCTTCTGCGTTGAGGTGTTTTCACTTCCACCTCATCGACCGAGCCTTCTTCGAATGGAGCCGATATACAGTTGTGTTATTCAACTACTCTAGGCTCCTTTTTGGCCAGATGTACTTTTGTCCTCGCTTTCGTCAATGAGAGATTTGAAGTATCCGCCTTTCTTTTCCATGAGGGCTCTGGGGGTATCGAACTCGACCTGTAAAACAGTCAACATATTGAGAACCTGAAAATTAATTTGCATACTATTTGACCATCATGCAATACCATCTGTTATGCATGTTATGGTTCATAAACAAGATGCATCGACAGTTGAAAAGAAACTCACAATTTTATCAGCATCCATGACGGTCTGAAGACGGTGAGCAACAGTCAGCACAGTCACATCAGAACCCAGCGCTTTCCTCAACGATGACTGAATGATTAAATCCGTTCCGTGATCTGTTGGACAGATAGGCAAGGGAATATCGTCATTGATCTCTTCAAGCGTACCTATGGCCGAAGTGGCTGCAAACGAGGTAAAAGAAGCGCGCCAGAGTTAATCGCTATAGACAGACGTACCTTCATCTAATATCAGCAATTTGCTATTACGCACAATCGCTCTTGCCAATGCGATGACCTGTCTTTGACCAACTGATAAATTACCTCCCCCACTTGCTATTTCTCTGTCGAGTGAGAGGCTGGCCTCGTTTGCTTCAGTTTGGAGGGAGAAGAGGCCAGCCGAGCGCAAAGCACTGTTCAGTGTGGAGTCGTCGTTTTCTTCGAAAGGATCCAAGTTTCTTCGCAGAGTTCCTATTCAAAGTTAACACCAGAGTGTAACGGATAGATGGGAATGTGTTCCCGGTGCACCATACTTGTGCAGACTCACCACTTAGGAGCTCCGGCTGAATGATGATTAGGTGGTTTAGCTACTGCAGGATACATTAATAAACCGATGCTTACCATCTGGGGTATGATTGTGATATTTGAGCGAAGGTCTTCAAGATTGATCTTACTGGTCGGGAGACCGTCAAAATAAACAGCGCCATCTGTAGTTATGCATCGCAAAAGGGCGAGAATTAGGGAGCTCTGAAAAGAAACCGTAAGCACTGTGTATAGAAATATATATTGCCAACGACACACCTTGCCGCTGCCAGTTCTACCGACTAAGTGGAACATCAATGCGAAATTACTCTGAATTATAGAACACTGTTTAAGTACCGATTCCAACCCTTTCCCCAGCTTTGACATGGAAAGAAAGGTCACGGAGGATATCTGGACCAGCCTATGTCAATAATACACCAAGCGTTAGGTTACACTAAAATTTATGCATTCTTTCGATCGAGTTACTTACCGCAGAGTACCGAGCTGAGAGACCCTCTACTCGCAGTTCTCCGCTCGTCGGCCATGCTGCGGGAGGCTTTCCGGCATCGGTTGCATTCAGTTCATGTTCAATCTCCAAATATGACTGAATTCGTTCCAGGCTTGGATTCATTAGTGGAGACATTTGGACATTAACGAGTGGATGGCTCACCTGTTTGATTCTACCTCAAACAGGTTATAGAACCTAACGAGCCACAAAATTGCCCCGCAAAATTCAAGGGCCATAGTCAACGAGAACCCGCTATTAGCAGCACTAAGTCTCTTGCTAATAATCAGGTATGAAGCTAGTGTCGCTGTGAAAATGGCACCAAGGAGGTCGATCCGTATGCCAATCCAGCGATTCAAATCGTACGACGCCCTGGACACTTTTGTATAATGGTCTATGCGCTTCAAAGATTCATTCCTGAAAACCTCTTGAGCTCCATACGCGCGAATAGATACCATTCCGGAGAATGCGGCTCCAAAGTGGGCCAACACCGGTGAGCGGCCATTACTGAGCAGGACAGCGCATAGGTCAGTAAAAAATTGAATCTGCACGCGCTGACAAGAACTGTTACCTTTGTTCACGCCGGCAAGACATTTGGGCCATTAGATAGACATTTCCAAGATAAATTCCAAGGCCAGCAATCAGGACACCCGGGAGAAGGAAATCCGGCGTAAGCAGAACAGGCCCACTGAGTTTGACCAACATGGAAATGGCGAGATCAACAACCTGACTGAAATTGTGAGCAATAGAATCATCAACGCTCGCGATATCCTGGGTGCAACGAGAGAGGATACGAGACGCCGGAGTTTCGTCGAGCCACCTATTTGGTGATAATGTCAAGGGAACTGTAAGACATGAGCGAGACTGACTGACCGCAGGGTGGACCGTAGAATGGAATCCACAAGTTGATGATGAATTTTCCGCGATGCTCTCTGAGTTCCAAAGTTATACGCTAACACGGCTAAAGAATACAGGATGGCTGATCCAAGAAGAATAAAAGAGTAGATGGAGAGATAGCTGCGAGAGGAAAACGTTAGCCGCAGTAAAAAAAGGTTACATGAAGTTTTACTAGGCGGCTCGGACATCCACAGGTTTTTGAATTTCATATTGGGAACACCAATAGCCAAGGAACCAAACCGCGAACATAGAAATACTATGCATTAACGTGAGACCGCTCATCCATGACGCCAGGAAAACGACCGGGTTTGCACCGAGTCCGTTCAAGAAAAGTTTATATGCCTTCCGACTTACGTGACCAATCGGAATTTCTTCGGCAAGAATAAGCTTCCCATTCGTTTCTGGAACTTCCCTTGTTTGGGTATCGATAATGGCATCCTGAAGTTCAATTTCTTTTTCGATGTCTTGGACCTCATTTGCGAGAACTGAATCGGTAGCAAGAGCAGTTGCGATATCAGACCCAACCTCACGAACGGTCCCATCACAACCAACAGCGATGACATGATTTGCAATAGGGCTAACAAGCGCAACGTTATGTGTCTTGTTCGAGAATCAGATTATCATTTGAAAATATGCATTGGGAATTGATTTTACTTACCACCAGCAGCACAGTCCTCCCACGAATCAAGTCTCCTTGCAAGCATTCGTTCACAATCCATTTTGACCTTCGAATAAAATATATAAACAAGATTCGGACCACCAACAGGATACTTACGTGTGAATATCGAGGGCGGCAAGAATATCATCCAGCAAGAGAATCTCTGCATGGGAATACACTGCTCTGGCCAGCGTAACTCTTGCTTTCTGCCCGCCGCTGTTATAATTTGGTGATTAGTTCAAGTAATGAAATTTCAGTGTGTATTTTACCTCAGTGTGAGGCCATTTTCGCTGACTTCGGTCTCGTCTCCAGCATCAAAGAGTTGCAAATCGTGTGTCAGTGCACACTGGTGTATGACTGGGGAACGTATTTCAACAAACTGGCGAAATGATGATGAAATAGCATTGCACCTTTTTTATACCGTTCATCGTCGTATGGCGACCCAAACAAAATATTGTCCTTGATTGTAGCATTCTGAACCCAAGATTCCTGAGCAGCATACGCAATGCCACCAGCCCTGGGTAAGTTGTAACCAGATTCGATGCTGGATGGGATGAAGTGCATTTCCCCTATACACGAGATAAATGAATAAAATAACAGATGACTAGGACATTTTATAAATACCGAGCAAAGCCATAAGAACCGACGTTTTACCCGAACCGCTTTGTGCTCTGTTAGTCCTGGCACAGGCTACGGTCAAAGGCGACGAAGACTCACGTTGGACCGACTATCAAATTAATCAAACCACTTTTGAACTTTACAAGCCCATCGATTCTGAGCCGGAATGAACTGGAGGGTATGAACTCCGTTCCTGCTACTGCCGCCTTGGACCAAGTAAACTCGGCATTGTTAAACCCAATGCCGTCTTCTATCTTGGAGTCAGAAGTTGGGGCAGGATCAATATCACGGGAAAAGCTATCCAAAACTTCCGTTTCCAGCAAAAATAGGTGGACACGGTCCAATGACACTTTCCCTGCACGCATTGAGATGGTATCCTCCCACATTAGGAAAGATAAATACCTTTTACGGACAGACTGAGTAAGAAAGAGGTTCGGCGCAACAGTCCTCGAACTATTTCGAAAACAGCCATTGTTGAAAACACTTTGGAAGCTATAAAAGGCTGTTAGCCGTTCCGGAGATCAAGTCCGCTAAACGTACCAGACAGAGTTTCTTCCATGACAAAAGTGTATGTCCCAAATGTAATCAGCATTGTAAGAAGAGGAATGACGAAGCTATTTGTCTCGTTTAATCAAGAGTATATTCCAATCTTTATACTCACTTGATGACATTGTTTGCCAGGTTAATAAGCTGTATAATGATCGGAGAAATGGCCACGAAAGAAAAAAATACATTGACATACCTTGTCCTTCCATAACCATGTCAGCTCCCCATCACGCCTGACATTAAGAGCGTCCCGTATCATGTTCTCCCATCCAAACATCTTTACCATGCGCAAAACGCCAACGGCTGTGACGCAATGGTTGGCAAATAACCGAAATTGTCAGCGAAATGGCAACGTACTTTCGGCTGCTAACTGAACTCTAGCGTCAGTCTGAAACATCTGATTACTTTCTATATATTCCAAAGTAGAGATAGGCAAACCTTCTTCATCCTACTTTTATGAATTGCTTGAATTTTGGCTCCCATGTATCCAGGAACAGGGAGTAACAGCAGAATGCTTAAGAACCCTATGATTGCACTGTTTGCTGACAGTCAATCGATGGTAAATCATCGGAAATTACTAGTCTTACCTCAAACCAAGTTGCTTATACAAGAATACAGCCGCAAATATAAGCTCCAGAGGCGCTTGAATGACTAAAAATATTTGTTATGCGCCATTTTTTTCTGATACAGAAAGCTCGACAGAACCCACCAAGCAAAAGAAAATCCTTAGCGGATACAATATTGTCCACATCGATCGTTACCAAAGTGTTGATCATGCCAACAAGGTTGTCTTCCCTCTTCAGTGCGGGTTTGAAATCAGGACCAGCCTTTGCATTTCCTTGTCCACTTTCGGTTTCACTGTTTGTTTCGGCCTTCGACCTAATACGGAGACTGTGCTCAAATATCAATTGCGTCAGTATGGCTTCTGCTCTGGCTACCACAATTGTTCCGAGAAAGCCATATCCCTGGAAGCATAAGGACCCTGCTATCTGACCAAGGAATAAACATAAGACCCAGAACCACGGTCGGATGTAATCGGGTTTATCTGATTCAAGCGAACTGCACGTAGTTCAACTTCACGGTTTTATTTAAGAAACGAAGATACGTACGCAAGAATCATATTAAGGGCTATAGGAGATGCAAAATTAAATACTGCCCGCAAGACAGTAATTGCCGACATGGCAAGAAATTGACGGGCTAAAATGAAATAAAATATTATTACTACAATTCCCTCGTTCTGAACCACGTCGGAAGACTTACGGAACGTTCGCAGTATGCCAAAAAAAATGTGCCCCCTTTTCGCGCCGCGGAAAAAGTCGAGATGCTTATAAAATAAAGAAAATCAATAAAATCAATAAGCCAGAGTTGGTCCATTCTTACTGGAAAGGCTTTTTCTGTGAGATGCTTTGAGTAATCATAATCCGCCAATGGAGGCAGGCGAGTGTGGGATAGATGGGGAACTCTGTAAGCCTCAAATATAACTGGGCTCAAATAGCCGAAGAAAATTAGCGAGAAGATGGATGCTGTTTGTTCAGGGTTTGGGACTTCCATTGGGTTCTAGTAGGAGATCATCAGCGCTTAGGGAAACATTACGATGTAAGCTAACCTTGCGATCAACAGGAACATATTGTCGAGGTATGAATAAAGGCACGATAAGAGCAATAAAAGTCAAGATCGCAATTTTGAACCAGAGGACTGGGCCTTCGCATCCGTCTACGGGTACTTCCGTGTACGTAGCAAAAGGCCAAACATCGCGATATGCAAAAACTCCGAAGAGGGTCAGTAGAACAAAATTGTTATGGTTCATAAACCGTCCACTCCAGCTTCCGCCGGCTAGAGAACCAACGGATAAAAAGAAAGTATAGCACTGACTTTGATCAGTCTACAGAATTTCTTGAAAGGTCGATCTACGCACATGTGTCGCTGCCATAACAGTCTTCGTTTGAAGGGTGCCCGTCCACAGTATATCCGATTTACATTCTCCCGTCTTGGAAGGTGAGGTGAGATACAAGGCAGTTAAAGTCAAACAACCCGCCAGGCGTCCAGTTTTGAAAGCAAGGGTGACAATGCCACCCTGCCGCTGTACCAAGCCCTCTAAAGAAACACCTCGATGGGTCGAATGACACAACGGGGACCCATTTCCTGAGTTGTTGACTTCACGTCGACGCGATCTTTTCTGAATATTCCACAATAGATGGAAAGCAAGAATAGTCCCAGAAATAGCACTCGCGGTAATAGGAATCATCAGCGAGCCTAGTCGTCTAAATAAAGAACAGAAAACTTGTCAGCTGTTCGACTCGGAGCAGACGGGACTTTGAGTGAGACTGGCCTCTTATCTTCGTTTTCTACACTCATTAAGAACCCCAGCATCGTTTGCGTTTGCCTAACCAAAGGTCGAGCAGGGCCTTCAAGTACAAGCTTTAGGTGCAAAAAGTTAGCATTAGATTATAGGCAGGAGATGACTCGAACCTCGTAGCCGACGAGAAGAAAGAAAACGGCCCGTTCTAAGGCACCCGGCACGACACCTGTGATGTTCGAACTCAGGTCTCTCTAAACAATAAGGTACGTACTACCTTATGCCATCGCATTCCATTATGACATGTTTCAATGAGAAAAATAAGCCGCCCCAGCCTTCCAGGTCATCCACAGCCTGAGGCAGACACCAGTCGTGTTGATTTGGTGCTAATTTGGTGTTTGGATCCAGCTGCAGTCCCTTCGATATTTCAAGTCATTATAAGCAACTTGGAGCTGTCTACACGACAACGTGTTGCAATACGCTATAAGCCAATAACATCGTATTAGAGATAATGACGATCAGAATTCAGCAGAGACGTGGTCGAGATTTCCTTCGCTGACAAATCACTATCACTTGATTGGGCAGGACTTCGGTCAGCGATTTGAATGCGACCAAATGACAACTACACGAATTGCCGCCATCTTCAAATTCCTCTCTACTGGCTTTGACTCATAGACCGTACCCGTCGCCCCAAGTTTCACGTAAGTTGGTTCTCATACCGCCAGAGGAGACAACTAAACATTCAGTTGATTGTGATGGCTCTCGAGAAACTGGACAGCAGTTTCGAGTATTCTATTGACCCCCAGTCAATTCCGATGTCTCGCTATTCGATGACCAACCAGGGAAACGTCTCAGCGTTTTTGTTTCTAAATGAGCGATCCAGAAGATAAATTTCGCACTGGAACTTCATAACTGGTAGCACGGGTTCACTGAATCATTTAGGCTTTTTGCACTCTCTTGATTCCTTCCCCGTGCTCCCAATTCCGTGATCATTCCAACTCTTCCGACACATGGGTCGAACTTCAAATTCTCCTCGGCTTTCTCACTCTCCTGGGACATGTCTGCGACTACTCTCTTCCTCGTCTTCACCACCTGTGAATATTGACTTGCTAAAATAACCCGCGCCTTCGATGTCGGTATGAAGCATGCTGGTGTGCTGGCTCAAATTAAATTCTAAAGACGTTTATGGCCGAGCTTTACACCTCCGAGTCGCACCCTGGCACAGTTGTGGCGTCATAAATTAATAAGACGAGGAGTCGGGCAGTTACACCCTTGCGTCCGAATTTTTCTACTTGCCAATTCCATTCTAATTTGAAGGCCCTCATTCTTTCAGTTTTTTTTTGTTATTTCTCAACGACAACTTGGCTCTCATTTTCTCACCGAGCTTAAGAAAGGATTAGCGAGAGTATTTATCGCCATATTGGACCGGAAATGCCAGCAAGGCGTCTCGGGCGCTATCTTCGCAGGAGAGCACTGGGTTCACATCTGATAAGATCTCGATCTGAATATTCTCCAAATATACGACGGCACAGGGGGAACGGAATCCTTTCTGGAGATGCTTCTTAACTTCGATTCTCGTAGGAGCGCCACAGAAACCAAAAATAAGTCTCGAACACCCATAGGTGAGTAGTTCACGACAAGTATAGTCTCAAAATACCAACATTCCCGCGCATTTATATCAGTATCACTCCTTTAAGAATTTACTGGGCACTGGGCATTCGGATACCAGCCGACTGAGTCAGAGGGCTAATTCAACGTTTCATAAATCAAGGCTTAGTTCCACCTCATTTGACAAATTTGAGCCAGAGTTGATGGGGACGAACTTGAATTACGAAGCACTTCTGTAGGCCCTGCTAGTCACTAGTCACTAATAACCCCAAGATTGACTCAAAGCCTCGCCTTCCTAGATTTCATAGAAATGTTCTTAGTGGAGTCCGCCGTGACAGACTGACTAAAACAGAGTGTTCAGCTTCAGTACCAGTGGATCAGAATACCGCTGTGCGAACATTGTCATTGGGCTACAATATCTCCTGGAAAGCTTCCCGGCTACACCAAAACAGACTTCGCGTGTCTGTCATGAATTGAGCACGTTGCCCGCAGACCGAGGCTCCAGGACACATCTTTAATGCACGCAGACTGCTCCAGCCTCCAGGGTTGCTAGCAAATCAGAATCGCCGTCGATGACCGTGAATAGTAGTAAATGACCACCTTCAGCCAACAAAGAAGACCCACTGTCATATATATTTAGAGTGTCATCGTTCCGTTCGAGGTGAAATCGGCTGGTGTTGTATGAATGTGTAGCTGTCATTCCCGCGCCAGCAATGCAGACTTTTTTTGCGATCGGCGAGACTATGTATACTATTGAGCTGATCTGCCAATCGAGCCTATTATACTTGAACGCGGCCCGAAATCTCTTCTTGGTGTAAGTTATCTACGAATTGATAAGAGAAGTAGTTTGCATCGGAGAAATGGTACTTGCTCGCAGTATGACATTCCGAGGGAGCCTTTCACTCAGAAGACGGCGTGGATTAATTTTTTCTCAAATTGACGTTGACATACGACTGAAAAATCACCAGCTGGGATAGATACATGGTATGTCATTGGGATTAGGTGGTGACATTTGGACTGCCGCATTTGGTCTGGAAGGATGAGTCGAAGGCCATCGGGCAAAGGCAAAATTCAAGCCCGAGCCGTCGCTCGGATAAGGAAGGTTTTCGAAATTCATTGTCCATTAGGGTGACTTGGGTGGCTTGGAATAGCCCCCTCATTACTACGGATATCTTTAAGTGAATAGAGTTCACGGAAGACCTGAACGGGTTAATGAAGTGATTCCGAAAAATGTGACATAAACCTGCGCCACACAGTGACTCCGATAGCAAGTAATCCAAAAGCAGATGCAGTTCAGGGGCTGTCTTCCAACAGGACTCCGATTCCTTATCCGACTCACGGCAGTCCAACATTAACTTTGGCAGTTGGGAAAGAGAAGAGGTTAATCGAGCACGTTGAAATTACACTTCAGCCCGAAAGCCACTTCGGTGATAAGCTTTCACAAGGATTTTTTATATTTAGCCGCGCCGAGAGTTTAAAATAATACAGAATCATCGTTCTCTGGAATGAGCTCATGACTCTAGTATATATCGCATCCAGATAGAATTCTGCAACACGAAAGTAGAATGTTTTCGCTGCACCCGTGATCTGGCTGTATAAGCTAATTGTGACCCAAGTTCTATACTCGATATAAACATACTACTTAATATCGTGCCGCAGCGCCCAAACCTCGGTCTCTCTCTACCAAGTTCAGTTCAACGGACAGGGACGGAGTTGGTCCGCTCAAAGATCGGGCGCTGGAACTATTATCAGTGGTTGCTGTTGTTGGATGGGTGACGGAACTGGGAAACATTGGCCGAAGCCGAGAACAGCAGTGCCCGTCGCCGATGGAGATGGGAACGTGTACGCAGATAATAGGGCTTCGAGCTTAGAACTGAAGACAAAACGGGAATCTCATGTCAGTAATGTTGTTTTCCGGGGCTTGGGAACTTACAGAGACTCGAGCGGGAGACTTCTCTTGCACAACCGGCTCTGAGTCGATAGCTCGCATAACACAGGTACCCGGACCAGAAACGGTCCGAATGACGAAGCTGTAGAGTTTAAGCCCCTCGTCGTAATCGAGGGTCCAAGTAAATTCTTCGACGAACTTCCTTCCACTTTTTCTCCACGTCCAGGTGACGCTAGCCGCGAGTGTTACACGTCGACTGTTTGTGTCGACTTGCAATGGGCTGCGAATTTTGGCGTCGGAGCGGGTCCAGTGAGTGGCAAGCAGGTCGAAATATGACCGGATTGCGTTTGAGCCATTCAATCTAGAGGTGTGCGGGTGTGGACAGGACGCCGGAGCATGCTGGATGATGACTGGCGCAGCATTAGAAAAAAAGGACAGCATTTTAATTGGGGGTTTATTCGACGAGAAAGCATCAAAGAATGTTTCACTAGACGCCCGGAGTTGCTGTTCAGAGATCATGATGAGATTGGTGGGCTGGCCAAGTATTTTGAGCTTTCCCAGAGTTGACGTGCCTTTATAGCTCAAGCCTGGGGGTTCGGGCGTTCGGGCAGAAGAGTTTAAGGTCATGGCCGGACTGTCAGACCATTACGACTTATCAGATTCCACAGTGTTCGTTTGGGATTAATCGGGTGGCCAGAGACATCCACACGTACATCCTTTGGCACTACAGTATTGCATCCAGACGTCGTAGAGGAAGAACTTCCTGTCCAATGAGGTTTCCGCTGCACGCGTGAACCTAAAGCCACAAGGTTCTCATGCCGCGAGGGATTTGGTTCTGATTCAGATAAGATGTGTATGCTGAGGGGCTGCCGTTCCTTCGAAGGCGATACCAAGAACCTTGGGTCCGGACAAGCAACTTGAAGCAAGCCAGTGGTGTTGGTGAAAAGAGCGGAGTTTTTTGGGTTTCAACCCGGAGCACTAATCTGAGTCTTAATTTGCCAGAGGCTTGAGGTTACATTTACTCAAATTTGGTTTGAGAGTCGATCACAGAGCTCGTCGACAACAAAATATTAGAAAAAACGAGGAAACTTCTCAGGAATGATTTTATAATTACTTAAAAGAAAGACGTATGACACGTCTCAGAATTATCGACCTCTCATTGGGCCATTCTTTGCTCAAAGTCACGGACACTGGGCCACTGGCATGGGGCGGGATATAAATAACCAGGAAGACTCGGCCGAGTAGCAAGTGTACCGAGCCCCTTCACTAGCTTTGACCAGTAAAAAGTATATTTGCATGTCGGAAGTACTCTAATATTGGTCAGTCATTGAGCTAAATATGAAATCGGGTGGTCTGAAGGTTTACGTGTATTCTCCGAGGTGCGGCATACCAGAGTCCTTGGAGTGAGAAAGATCATCGGAGTCGTTGAATGAAGGGCAGAGAAGGTTCGGGGTATGAACACTCCGAGGGCCTAGAATCTCCCAAACGAGTCACTATTTCACCCCCGCGGTACAAGCGCAACAAAAAAGGTTCAGTATAACTGGCCCAACACGGTATTTCCCTCATCCTGGCTAATTTGAGCTGGTTTATAAAATTCAACTGATAAGAGTAGCATACCGGGAGGCCCTCTTCAGTTTTCAGCTCCGGCCAGGGCTCGCAGCGACATCCTTTCAGCACTGCCGTCTACTAGAGCGCGCAGAAAGCCGTGCTCGTCCTTAAGTAGATTTCTTGGGGTATCGAACTCAACCTACAATCAAGCGATGCATTGAGTCATATCTTGTTCCAAGAAAGGACGCCCTACAATGCGACCGTTATCTAGGACCATCTATTCTTAGGTTAGTCAACAGTCAACCACAGGGAGATGTTTTTTTTACGATTCTATCGGCGTCCATGATGGTCTGAAGTCTGTGTGCAACCGTAATGACGGTAACATCGGCCCCAAGCTGATTTCTAAGCGTATTTTGGATGATGACATCGGTTTCATAGTCTGTGGAAGTGTTACTTTGTCAGGACATGATAAAACTGTGTTTGGAAAGACTTGACCAATTGCTGAAGTAGCTGTTGAAAGAACCAATCAGATATCTAGGATCCCGCACACCTTTAGTCTCATACCTTCATCAAGAATAAGGAGCTTGCTCTCTCGGATCATCGCCCGGGCAAGAGCAAGTATCTGTCGTTCACCGACCGAGAGGTTACTCCCCCCACCGGCAATCTTGGTGTCCAAGGTGAAGCGTGCCTGACCTCCCTCGTCTTGGAGAGACAACAATCCAGCCGAACGAAGTGCGTCATTTAACTCCCCGTCATCGTGTTGCTCGAAAGGATCAAGATTTTGACGCAGCGTGCCTGGAATTTAGGCTCCAGTAACTGTTCATTAAAATATTATTTGCATCACATACCACTTAGAAGTTCAGGCTGAAGAGTTCTAAGCGTTAGAATCTAGCAGTCAGCGCCCACAAGATCCATATACTCACAGTCTGAGGGATGATGGTAATACTGGACCTCAGCACATCAAGGTTGATGGTATCAGTGGCAATGCCACCATAGAACACTCTACCTTCGGTGAGGATGCACCTCAGCAGAGCAAGCGTTAGTGAGCTCTACACAACGCATTAATTAATCAGTACATCTACATGCTTGTCGACAATCAACCCACCTTTCCACTCCCTGTTCTGCCAACTAAACGAAAATATCATGATTACATAAGGTTCAGATTGAAAACTGACTAATGCTTACCGACACCGATATGTTCTCCCGATGCAAGGTTGAAAGAAATATTATGTAAAATTCGAGGACCCAACTGACTGACCAGATCAGGGGCTGTTGGAATCCGTGACTCACGTGTCAACTCGACGCGCTGCATGGACTTGTTTGGTCGGTCGTCTACTCTAAATACATCGCTTGTATTCCTCTTCCTCATCCGAATACCATCATCTCGTGCCTCGTATTCTTCGAACTCCAACAGGTTATGGGCCCCGCTTTCTAAAAAAGCGATTTTCCTGACGAAGAATCTAGGCGATCCTCCCATTCTTTCATCCTCTCGTATAAATCTACTTGGCGAGCTTCTCCGCAACAAACTACGTTCCTGGCAACCTCATAGGCCGCGTATACTCAACGTCCTAGGCGATCTCTGGCCTCTGGCATTCTCGCGCTCGGCGGTTCATACGCTTTCAGTGTCTCTCTGTCAACGTCAACGTCCTCAACAGAGCGTCCCTCCGTATCAATTTTTTTTGTTGGTGTCTCTCCACCAACGGCAGCATTCTGCGTCACCTTTGCGACTGTCCGTCGCTTCCTGGGCTCCCGATTTTGCGTAATCGACCCCAGATTTTTTCTCTTAGGTCAACTGGTGCTTTCCGTTCCTGCGATTTTGCGTAATCGTTTTGACCTTTCCTTTCCGGATCAATTTACGCGCATACATTCGTGTTCTTCACATCGTCGTCGCGCATACATCCATTACTTCCTTTTATCGTCGTCTTTGACATGTCCACCATCAAGCTTGACCATGTCGTTCTACTTACAGGTTCCGATAATTTCGAGTCATGGAAACGCGGTATCCGTCAAGTCCTTCAGGGACTTGGGCTTTGGGGCCATGTTGGGGGCAACGCAAATCCATTCTCTCCCTTTCCAGTCACCCCTCAGCCTGCTGCTTGTAATGCGCAGTCAACCCCAGCTGAGCTCACTGTCTTTCGACATTGGTGGCAAGAGGACTCTCAAGCTCGCACTATCGTCGAACGGCGCATTTCCCCTCTCGTCCTCAACCTGCTTCCTCAAGCTGATGATGTGACAGCCCGTGACATCTGGACGACTTTGCAGAAAACCTATGGACGAGTCGACATCATGGCTCAGTTTGCCCTACGTGATCACGTCAACAACCTCAAGCTCGAAGATCATAACGATCTTGATCGTTACATCGGCGAGTTTCGGAATGCCAAACTTCGTTTCGTTCAGATGGGGGTCCCTTTTTCCGAACATGAGATGATTCATGCCATACTGTCTGGTCTCCCTTCTTCGTCCCACTGGCCTCACTTCCACCAGCTTATGACGCAAATGGTCCAAGATCATATTGACCGGGAGACTGTCGCTGTCACTCCTGCTCTTCCTGATGTCCTCCTTAATCATATCATTGCTCGTCTGGTCATTGAATGCCAACGTCTTCAATCCGCACCTCCTGTGCCTCCTCATTCCAACACCAATCTCATTTCTTCCTTTTCTGTCACTGCGCAGCCCGAGATTGCTGCGAGCGCCTCACTTTCTTTCTTGCCAGTTCCCCAATATGATGGTGACCTCTCCTGTTAACTTATTCTTTATCACGGTCTCTTAACTTTCTCTTTCTTCACTGGATTGTTGTTGAGGGGGTGTTGAGTTCTCTATCGGTGCTACCTTCTTTTCCTTTTACACTTTGGCGATATTGTTTCCTTTTCTTTCCTTTTGTTTTCCCAGTCCATTGCGCATCTCTTTGAGGGGGCGTGTTGGAATCCGTGACTCACGTGTCAACTCGACGCGCTGCATGGACTTGTTTGGTCGGTCGTCTACTCTAAATACATCGCTTGTATTCCTCTTCCTCATCCGAATACCATCATCTCGTGCCTCGTATTCTTCGAACTCCAACAGGGGCTGCTTAGAAGTGAGAGCAGTTTAAAATAATTTCACCTGCGAGTAACGTGCAGACAAGTTTTGTACGCGAAGGTCTCCGCTTGCGGGCCATGCTGCAGGAGGAAACCCAGATGCCGTAGGCTTTGGCTCGTGGTCAATATCAATGTAGCCTTGAATACGCTCTAAACTAGTGTCTAAAGTTAGCCGCCACCTATCACTTGGACATGTTATCACTCCACCTGTTTGATTGAACCTCGAGTTCATTGATTGTCCTGATCAAGAAGAAGAGATAGGTACAGAAGGCGAGGGAATTATTGAGTGAAAAGCCAGTATTAGCCGCGCTAACACTTGTTCCGTATATCAGGTACGCTGCGAGAGCAGCAGTGAAGGATGCCCTAAAGCATCAATTCTAAGACCGATCCATCTGTTGAGGTTCCAAGACGTCCGAGCCGCCCGAGAATAAAAATCAATTCGCTTCAGCGATTCGTCTTTATTGCTATTTTCATTATTGTTGGCGAAACGGGATTTTTGATCCGAATCATTTTTTTTTGTAATCCCGAGTAAGCTGTTCGTGAGGGGTCTAATTCAGTGAGATTTTGTGCTACGAACCCAAACTTGAGTGATTCTGAATTGTAGGAAGCGATGCTTCCAGAATCTGTAAAAATTTCCCTAAATTTCGAAAGTTCATTCAAAACAGCAAAATCTCGACATCAAAAGAATTGCTAGCATAGTTTGTTCAAAAGTTGTCGCTTTAAAGAAATTTTTGAAGTTCTGGAATCTCCTTAACCTCTCCTATATGCTCCAAAGATAAGCAGAGAAAATGAGCAATTTTTAAAGAAGTTAGGAAGTACCAGTTTGACCATGCAATGAGCTGGTACTATCTTCGTCAAAAATCACTCATTTTCTCCGGTATTTTTCAGAGCACGTAGGAGAGGTTAAGGAGATTCCCGAACTTCAAAAATTTCTTTAAAGCGACAGCTTTTGAACAAACTATGCTAGCAATTCTTTTGATGTCGAGATTTTGCTGTTTTAAATGAACTTTCAAAATTTAGGGAAATTTTTACAGATTCTGGAAGCATCGCTTCCTACGATTCAGAATCACTCAAGTTTGGGTTCGTAGCACAAAATCTCACTGAATTAGACCCCTCACGAACAGCTTACTCGGGATTACAAAAAAAAATGATTCGGATCAAAAATCCCGTTTCGCCAACAATAATGAAAATAGCAATAAAGGCTTCTTGAGCTCCATACGCTCGAATGGAAACTTATTTTAAGAAATCAGTCATCGGTAACACGAGTAAATTGTATACCCACTTAGCCCTTGCATTGCTGCGCTGAAGTGGGCAAGCAAAGGAGAGCGGGCATTACTTCAACATCAAATATTATTGGAAAAGGAGCAGTCTGACAATCAAGTTGGCTGCGCACCTCATTTCCCGTTTGACCGACAGTTGGGACTTCAAATACAAGTTGCCTAAGGACATCCCAAGAAAAGCGACACCAGCTCCCGGAAGAAGAAAGGCTGGTGTAAACAGCACCACGGCAACGAGTTTTGTCAACGTGGCAATAAGTTCGTCCACAAATTCTTTGAAGGACTGCGGCACTGCTCCGTCAATAGCGCTAATGTCCCGAGTGCACCTAGCGATGATGCGCGCTGTTGGTGTTTCATCCAACCATCTAAAGTTTGGTGTAAGCATCAAGAATATATGATCACAAAAGGCGCTACTGACCGCAGTGTAGCCCTAAATACTGAATCAATTAACTGCGTGTGTATACTATTGGCAGCCCGCAATACACCCCTGTTGTAAAAATAGGTGGTGAAAAAGGATACCAAGATGTTACCGATGGCAATAGAAACAAATATGGAGAGATAGCTGAAAAGCGAAATCATCAACGACAATTAAAACAGGTCCAGACATCATCTCACTCACAAGTAAAGACGAACTTCAGAAGGGGGGTAAAGCTCGTACTGAGAACCCCAGACACCGAGGAACCAGAGCTGGACGGTAGCCACACAGTGCGACAGTATAACCACCAGAAACCATGTAGCAAAGAATAAAACTGGGTGGTTGCCTCCAAGGGCAGATAGAAGCAGCTTCATGGACTTCCAGGTGACATGGCCTTGAACAATCTCCTCACTGATTACAAGTTTTCCGTCTGCTCCTGGACGCGGTGGAAGCGGGGCGTCTTTCGTATTTTCTTTGTCTTCCGCCGCCTCTGGAGCCAGGATTGGATCCTTTGCTAGTTCTGCAGCGGCTTCAGTTGCCAGAGAAGTAATCCTACCATCAGCCCCGATGGAGACAACCAACCCGGCGACTGGAGCTAAAAGTGCTACATTGTGAGTCTGTGCCATTCATGCCTATTATTATCAAGTACTTGAAATGAGCCATATTGACTCACAACAAACAGTATCGTCCTTCCTTTGACGAGATCCCCGCGGAAACACTGGTCCACAATCCAAGCGGACCTATTATGACCTTATCAAATATAATTTAAACCCGGAGCGGAACTCGTACGTATGGACGTCAAGGGCAGCCAGGACATCATCAAGAAGGATAATTTGGGCAGAAGAATAGATGGCTCTAGCCAGGGTAACCCTCGCCTATGTCAAAGTTAGAAAGCCGGATTCAATACCGAGCGTCCCGTTTACCTTCTGTCCACCGCTGAGACGGTCAGGAGAATTACAGAGTCAGATTGTAATGACAGGGCTATAGCAGGACTTCCTTGCCTCAAAGTTAAACCCCTTTCCCCGACTTCTGTCAGGTCTCCAGCGTCCAGGAGTTCGAGATCGGGTTCTAGAGCACATTGGCTAATGACTAGGGCAAATGTTATAAGATGTTCGGTGAAGACTTAAAACCTGGGCTGCTGTTACCTTTTTTATACCGCTCTTCATCATACGGCGAACCGAAGACAATGTTCTCACGAATAGTCGCGCTTTGCACCCATGAATCCTGGGCAGCATAGGCCACGCCGTTTTTGCGAGGAAGGTTGAACCAAGACTCAGGAGTTTTTGGTAAAAAGTGCATCTCGCCTGTTTCAAGATACTTAGAGTCGATTGACCACTACAGTAACCAAAATTCACCGAGTAATGCCATCAGTATCGAAGTTTTCCCTGAGCCACTACGACCGAACCAAGTTAATGAGGGGTAAAAAGCAATTGACGAAGCAAGAATGTCGCACGTGGGGCCAATGATTAAATTGGTACAATTTCTTCTAAACAACAGCTCGCCTTCGATGTTGAGCCTGAACCGTCTGCTTGACGGCGTGGCCGACCCATCTTCGTCTTCAACGGACCACGCAAATGTGGCGTCCCTGAAGCCCAGTTCGGAGTTCCTGGTTTCATTGAAAAGGTTTTCATCCAGCACTTTTGATTTCGTAAAAGAGTCAAGCAACTCTGTGTCATACAAAAAAGCAGTAAAACGATCCAGTGAAACTTTCCCTGTTTTCAGAGTCGGTATTTAGTTGGCCACAAAGGATAACTTCTGACACACCTTGAATTATGAGCGGTAATCGCCAGGAGATGCGATGTATTTGGCTTCTCAGGATGGAAAAAACGGCCATACTGGAAAATATTTTTGACGCTACATGAAATGTAAGTGGATATTTTTCTCAGAAACGACAACACAACCGTTTAGTTCTTCCCTCATAATTATCGTATAAGTGACGTAGGTCACCAGAGTGGTCGTTAGTGGAATGAGAGCGCTAAAGTAAACAGCAAATGAGTCGCTATCATCCACAATCACGGCAAAGTATCTCACTTGAGCGAACCATTGGTTAGTTTCAAAATCTACAGCAAATAAGTGAGTCTGCCACAAGGACCACGTAGTTAAATTCACATGGAAATAAGACCTACCATGATTTTCCACAAGTGTTGTAGTTCTTCCTCTCGCTTTTCACCCACCCGTTGTTTCATCTTATTTTCCCAGCCGAATAGTTTGATCATTCGCAGGACACTAACAGCTGTCGAAGGATGTATATCAGCGGGATAGTCTTGGAGTTTTTGCAGTTGGGTTACCCTCTGAAATAGTTTGAACCCTGCCGTCCGTCTGCAGCCAGGAAATAAATAAAATTGAACTGGAAATGGAACGCGTCGACATCTCACCTGTTTCATCTTGACCTTCTGCGCTGCTTGAAGTCTCCTAGCCAGGAATCCAGGAACAGGAATAAATATTAATATTGTAGCCAGTCCCACCACGGCACTATAATTGAAACTTGGTAACAGCTTTATTTCAAATTTTCAGCGCACGTTACCTCCATCCAAGCACTTGATAAAGGAAAATCATAGATAACGTTACTTGCAGCGGAATTTGCAAGACTGAGATACTCGTCATCACTTAACAAGGCTATCGAGACGGTATGGCCGACTTACAAAAATTCAAGAAATCAAGACCAGCGATAATATTGTCGGAGTCCGTTGTTATCAGATTAGTGATCATTCCGAGTTGATTCTTAGTGACCGGTTTTGCTTGGATGGCACCAGCATTTGATTTGTTGGAGACCTGATTGCTCGATACCTCAGCCGTTACTCTGGTACGTAAACTGTGCTCGAAAACAAGCTGTGTGAGCACTGCTTCAACGCGAACGCGCACTTTCGTGACTGTAAACAGCATCCAGTGTTCAAAGATTGACTGAAGGAGAGGCCCAAACAGCAGCAATAATACCCAGAACCAGGGCCGCACAGTCGCATTTTCACCACGCGTCTCGAGATAGCTGCAAAGTGATGAGCTTTTGTTTAATGTCTAACCTGTATCACGACGAACCTCAATGTTTGTTTTATCCCTGCTGGTGCAACGAAGCTACTCAGTCCGGCCAAAATGATGCTGATGGTCATAATTACATAGTCTTGACCTATCAGAATAAATCGCATGATATAGATGGCACAATTCATTGGCAACCAACGTACGAAAATGATACAACAATCCAAAAAATATGTGACGGCGTTTTGACCCAGAAAGGGGGTCCAGATGCTGTCGGTACAGAATGAATTCAAGGATATAGTTCAAGAAAGCAAGAGACTGACTGGAAATGCTTTTTCAGTTTGATATTTGGCAGAATCATCGTCGGCGAGAGGTGGGAGTTGATCGTGGCGTAAATGTGGAACTTTATAACCCAGAAAGATGATACTGTCGATGTATGTAAATGTGAACCTCGATATCCAAGACGCTGTTTGTTCCGGATTAGGCGTAATCATGGGATTCTTCACAACGTTTAGTGTCAAAACTTATAAAGCAATTGGAAAAGTTCGTACCATCGGGTCAATAGGTTTATAAACCCGTGGCACAAACAAAGGTATAAAGACGGCCGAAGTAGTGAGAAGAGCTATCTTGGCCCACAAAATATTGCCCTCTACGAGATCTGCAGGCACTTTTGTGTATGTCGCCAACGGCCAAAGATCACGATAGACGTAGACGGCCCAAGCTGATAATAAGACCACGGAGTTGTGAACTGCGGCTAGATGACCCCATTTTGCTGAAGCCACTGAAATAGCGGACAAAATTGACGTATAGAGCTAGTTACCACATTGTCTAGGAGTCAGCTCTTTTGAACCCGGACCACAACAAACTCACAAAAACGATAGTCATCGAGGACTCGGGACAATAAGCCTGATGAGTCCATCCACCCAGTGTTATCTTGCAGTCGGTCTTTGAAGTGATGGCAGACAAACACAAGAGAGTGACTGTGGCGAAAAAGCGTGTTATCATCAGGCCCACAGCGATGTAACCACCAGAACGATCAGCAATTTTGTTCAGTCCCGTATGAAGTGTCAGACGCGTCGCGTGGCTTGACATTGTCGATCCAGAGTTGTCCTTTGAATTTCCTGAATGGCGACGAGAGACGGAAAATAGTAAGTGACAAAAAATCAACAGACAGGCAACTCCAGCTGGTAGGAGACGAAAATCCATCGCGAGCTATAGGGATGACGTTCACTTCGGAAGAGAATAGACTGCGAGGTAGGACACGTACCACCAGAGTTTCTGAAGCGTGTAGACGATAAGACGACCGTCGACAGTTGGAGTCATCTAAGCTTTTAAGCCGCTAAGGCTTTGATGGCCGTGTGTTAAGGCTGAATATCCTATCAATAGATCAGGCGGTGCACGCGGAGTGAACAGGCCGTCAAAAAAGAGCAATCGGTGAGCTTTGACGGAGGTTTGTCACGGTGCCCACTGGCTCTGACTCTCAGAAGCTCGAAGCATTTCCAAAGTTGCAGCGTGCATGAATTCTCTCAACCAGCAGCAACGATATCTTGGGAGTGGGGTGAAATCTGACATGGAGGAGAGGCACGGTCACAGGATAAGTGTGACTTGTGATGGGAAATCAGATGGTGTGACACATCGTGATCCTACTCATTTTGTTCTGAACTACCATGTCTACGCATCTTCATCCCGACTCTCCGTGGTATCGCCCCCCTCCAAACGTGTCTAATGGTACACCTCGCCTAAGAGGCAAGATAAACGCCGGTCTCCTGGTTTCTAATGAAGAAGGGCGCCGGTGGTTCAAGCATAAATACGAAGTTGAACTTGCTGATGACCACCGGGAGGACTTGAACATTCCACTACGTCTCAGCAACATCCTTCGTAGAAATGGAATGGCATTGGGTTGTATTTTCGCTCCACGGCGATCAGACCCATTTGTGAGCGACTTTTTAGTCATCACCCAGTGCCTCTCTGGTTGCTGGAGAAACGATGGCCCTGACAATTACGAGGAAGTCTTGATGGAAGAAGTGAAACCAATGGAAACTGTGCACGAGCAGCAGATAAAGGAGAGGCTAGAGAAGGAGCTTGGTAAGTAGCAGTCTCCTAGCACGTTCAGTTTGATCCAAATTTGGTGTTTAGGTATCAAGACATCTGGATTCAAGGCATACTTTGAGTGAACAAAACTACAATTCCTGGCATTTACAAAGTTAAAAAGAGCAATCCGGGTGAGCTTTGACGGAGGTTTGTGCCCACTGGCTCTGATTCTCAGAAGCTCGAAGCATTTCCAAATTTGCACCGTGCATGAATTCTCTCAACCAGTAACGATATCTTGGGAGGGGGTGCGAAATTTGACATGGAGGAGCTCGTTTCAAGCTCAGGCCGCTTAGTCCAGCCGGAGAATCGAGGCCGGGCTCTCCTCCTCTCCCTCAATTTTCAGTTGGTCATGAAACTATCTTGAAGCTTGAGGGTAACGGTACTAAGCAGCAGCAATGCACTGTAACAAGTTGGTTCAACTTGGTTGAAGCCATACATAGACAGTATTAGTTTACATAATGAAGTCCGACTTCAGTGTCCTCCGTCTGGTAACACGGTAACGAGTCAAATTGTGGCGAGCACTAAAACACAACACATAAAAAACTAAATGCTTCATAAGGTGGCTGAAGATTCAAATAAAATCCTGCTCAAAAACCATTCTTGAATGGGATCTGAACTCAGCAAAGCTTTAGGATGACAGGTCCGGTCCTCGATTACTATCGGCAAGCTCATAAAGTTTGTCTTTGTCCCCACTACCCTCCACCAGAGCTCGCAGTGCACCCTTGTCATTCTGGAGAAGGAGACTTGGCCTATCAAATTCGGCCTGAGGTGATGGAAAAACCAAATCAGTGTGAAGAATTGAGTAGAAATGAAGAGATACGTACAATGTGCCCATTATCCAGAACCATCTAATTGTCACTTAGTACGCTACACCCCCTTTTGAAAACTGTACTTACGATTTTGTCTGCATCCATAATTGTTTGCAGTCGATGAGCAACTGTAATGACAGTAACATCGGCAGGAAGCTGGCTTCGTAGGGTGGCCTGGATCACGGCATCGGTTTTATAATCTGAGAGGACATGTCAGACGTTAGTTTGAGCAATTCAAAGCAAGGGAAGAAACGGACCGATGGCAGATGTCGCTAATTGATAACATTAGGAATCAGATGAATCTAATGGCAGTCTCAAAACTAATTGCTTACCCTCATCAAGAATGAGAAGCTTACTTCCACGGACCATAGCCCGTGCAAGAGCGATGATTTGTCTTTGACCAACCGAAAGGTTACCTCCGCCTGCGGCAATCTTACTTTCCAAAGAGAGGCGTGCTTCTCCAGCCTCTTCCTGGAGAGAAAACAGACCAGAGGCTCTGAGCGCATCATTCAGTGTCGCGTCATCGTTTTGGTCGAAAGGATCCAAATTTTGGCGCAAGGCGCCTGGAGGTTCGAATTAGCAAACAATAAAGGAACGTTCATTTGGAGGTGCTTACCACTCAGAAGTTCGGGCTGTGATAGAGGTTGTAAGACAATAGTTGCAATGCTGGAGAAAGGGGCACACCGTTTGTGGAATTATTGTAATGCTGGACCTCAGTGCATCGAGATTGACGTTGTTGGTAAGAGCACCATCATAGTATACTGACCCTTCTGTGACAATGGACCTCAGCAAGGCAAGCGTAAGGGAGCTCTGTTTGTCTTCTATCAGCAGGACAAACACAAGAAGAAACATAGACCCAACCTTTCCGCTTCCTGTCCGTCCGACTATGCAGAAAGATAGACACGATTAGGAATTGCCTCTGCGATCGGCTTCTTGCTTACCTATACCGATACGCTGTCCAGAGTTAATCTGGAAGGATAGATTATGCAGCACCTCTGGTCCTGACTGAAAGTGGCACCAATGTGAGTATAAGACAGAGCCACCTTTTTGTTGTCCTCACCTGCGAATAACGGGCAGACAGATTTTCTACACGCAATTCTCCGCTTGCAGGCCATGCAGCAGGAGGAACTCCCGACTCCGTCGGTTTGGGTTCGTGGTCAATGTCGAGGTAGCCTTGTATACGCTCCAGACTGTAGGAATGTCAGAAGGCAGCTCCGCACTGAATGCTCTACAAATTCTTCACCTGTTGGACTCGACTTCGAGCATGTTGAAGATCCGAATCAACCAGAAGATAGATCCGCAAAAGCTGACTGCCATGTTGAGAGAGAATCCAGTGTTGCCAGCGCTAACTTTTCCGCTGTACACTTGGTAAAATGCCAAGGACGCTGTGAAGACTGCTCCTATGAAATCCATCCGGATTCCAACCCATCGATTGATGTTCCAAGATGTCCTCGCAATGCGAGTATAATGGTCTATGCGAGCGAATAAGGCGAACTTGAAGGCATTTTGTGCTCCATATGCCCTAATCGAGACTAAGATTCGAAATCAGGATTCCAAGATACTAAGATACGAGGTCAAAGTGACTCACCAAGGCCATGAATGGCACCATTGAAATGAGCAAGTAGCGGAGAACGAGCATTGCTGAGAAACAATTCATCGACAAACAACATCCGAATGCACTGGCAACTTACCTCATCTCTCGCTTGATTGACAGCTGGGCTTTTAAGTACATATTCCCTATGAAACCTCCAGCAAACGCTACACCGAGACCAGGGAAGATAAAGATGGGCGTAAAGAGAACAATTGCTCCAAGCCTGGTGGCCATTTGAATGAGCTGGTCCACGACCCAGTACAAGGTCCATTGTACACGGGCATCCACAGTGCTAATATCTTGAGTAGATCGGGCTATAATTCGGCTAGTCGGTGTTTCGTCGAGCCATCTATATCGTATGTTAATATCAGAAAGCTTCATCCATCGGGCAACTGACCGGAATGTGCTTCTAAACACGGACTCCACCAGCTTTTCGTGGATGGTCCTCGACGCGATTACTGTGTGGTAATTGTAATAGAAAAATAATGCCATGGTTATCAGAGTATGCGCAAGGACGATCACAGCAAAAGCTGTAAGGTAACTGGAAATATATTGTGTCAGTTGCATGATCCTTCTGAATGAAATAAATTGAGACATACAATTTGAGGGAGACATCAGCAGGCGCATGAGTCTCGTACTGAGATCCCCAGACGCCAAGGAACCACGGCTGCATCGTAACAATATATGATGCCAGGATCAATCCCCCGATCCACGTTACATAAAAGAAAACGGGATGATCTCCTCCAAGAGCGGAAAAGAGCAAATTCATGGATTTCCATGATATATGACCTTGTACAATTTCTTCAGCAACCACGAGCTTTCCATCCGATGCTGCCTTTGGAGGTGTTTGGACATCTTCTTTAGTTTCCTCCAAGGCCTTCTTCTCTTGTTCGACTTCGGATGCAAGCCGGGGATCATTTTTCAGAACAGCGGCAATTTCTGTTCCTTGTGTTTGAACACTTCCATCGAGACCGAGAGAAATCACAAAGTCTGCAACTGGTCCCACAAGTGCAATATTGTGAGTCTTACAGCAAGTCAGTTCGAAGCACAACAAGTCATCGCTTTTATTTTCACATACCACGAGAAGTATAGTCCTCCCTTTAACCAGGTCGCCATGGAAGCATTTATCGACGATCCACGCAGATCTTAAATCACACAGCATTAGCAGACACTAATGGAAGAACATTGAGGACCCACGTATGGACATCGAGAGCGGCGAGAACGTCGTCGAGCAAGATGATGTCGGCACTAGAGTATATAGCTCTGGCGAGTGTGACTCGAGCCTTTTGCCCACCACTAGACGCAAGGAAATGTAAGCTGTCTGGTTGTCGAAGTGACAACGGTTGTCTTACCTCAGCGTAAGACCCCTTTCCCCGACTTCTGTATTATCTCCGGCATCGAACAGCTCGAGATCGTGTTCCAATGCACACTGATGAAGCACTGCAAAAACATATGATATATCACTGATTCCAACAAAGATGAGAACTTGATATACCTTTCTTGTACCTTTCTTCGTCGAAGGGCGACCCGAAAAGGATGTTTTCACGTATGGTCGCACTTTGCACCCAAGATTCTTGTGCTGCATAGGCAACACCACCTCCACGAGGAAGATTGAACCAAGAGTCAGCCAGGGAAGGAATGAAGTGCATCTCGCCTATAAGAACGTTGAACCAAGGAATCTGAATCGAAAATCCAGAAAACTTACCAAGTAAAGCCATCAGAATAGAGGTTTTTCCGCACCCACTATCTTCATATCAGACACCATTGACTTCCTATGCCCACGAAAGAAATACTTACGTAGGTCCAACGATCATGTTGATGCAATTGCGCTTGAACAACAGCTCTCCTTCAACATGAAGTCTGAAGTTCCTGCTCGACGGGGTGAGAGTGCCGTCGCCTTCTTCAACAGACCACGAAAATGTGGCATTCCTGAAACCAATGTCTAGGTTTTCTTCCTCCTCATCTTGGTTAACGGGAAGCAGTAGGTCAAGGGCATTCTCAGGTTTGTCCAAGAACTTATCCAAGACCTCTGTATCCTGCAAGAAGCGGCTCAATCGGTCAAGTGACACTTTCGCTGATTTCATATTTATTGGAGGTCAGAGGCCGAAATGCAATCAAGGCGACTTTCATCTTGCGTACCTTCAAGCACCCCACCCAACTGCCATGTGATGCGACCCAGCTGATCTCTCATGATAGAGAAAACAATCATGCTGGAGAAGATTTTCGATGCTAGAGGCCATATGTCATTTTGCACCTAACCACAGGTAAAAACGACGAACAGTCAAGACTTTGCTTCATTATCACGGTGTAAGCCCCATAGGTCAACACCATTGACAATGTTGGGATAAACAAGCTGTGCAGTGAATGATGTAAGAGTGTCGCTTGAATGAACTAGTGATGTACTTACCTGACAGCAAAGTTGATCACTTTAGTCACCTATGCGACCATTAGCATGTCGTTACTACGAGTTTCCGCAAGGATCTTCTTTGACCTACTTTCAGTTTCCAAATCCAACGGAGTTCTTCTTCGCGTTTCTCGTAGATTCTTTTGGACATCTTGTCCACCCATCCAAAGAGCTTGATCATCCGAATAACATTTATGGCTAACATTGGTTTGGAACGTAGCTCTAAGCAAAGATGAGTGGGCTAAAATACCTTCGGTTATACTTTGAACTCGTGCATCAGTCTGAACAAAAGACCATGGGTCAGAACGTGGAGAAACGTTGACAAGCTTTTGAGGCACCTTTTTCATCTTGGTCCGTTGCAAATCCTGGACTCTTTTGGCAATATACCCAGCTAGCGGGCTTAATCCAACGGTTGTAGCAAGACCAACGAGTGCACTGTAGACGAGCAATGATCAGAGGCCCTGCAAAAATGCATTGAAAAACTCATACCTCCAGCCAAGAACCTTTGACAGGAAAATGATGGAAAACGTCATTTGGAAAGGTACAGAGACGCCTAGAAATCGGTCAACGTTAAGCAGAGAACTTGGAGGTGGTACGAACCGAAGTTTACAAAATCAGTTCCCTCAACGATTGCGTCAAGGTCGCTAGTGACCAAATTGTTTATTCTGCCCAAGAGGTTCTCGGCGTCTCCAGTGTGCGTTATGGGCTCTGGTGGTGCGGCGTCAGCTTTGGCCTTTCCTTTCACAGACCCTGCCAGTGTTCCTTCCCGAGAAGGCCCTTCGGAAGCTACGACGGTGGATACTTGAGTGTCTTCAGTCTCGTTCACGTCTCGTCCAACATGGCTCGCATCATCGTCAGGGCCTGTGCTACCCTGCGTTGGGCTAGAAGATCTGCTTGGCTCTGCGGTTGACGCGTTTGAGCTGGGTGGGCCCTGAGAGGACTTATCGCCAGAGGCTTCAGCTTTCAACCTGATGCGCAAACTATGTTCGAAGACCAGCTGGGTGAGTAATGCTTGAATCCGTACGAGGACTACAGTTTGGAGGTACAGCTCCCAGTGTGTTAGAATTGACTCGACTAATGGTGCAACCAAAAGCAGGACTATCCAAAGCCATGGTTTGATTGACGCGTTCGCCCCACCTGTCTCCAAATAGCTAGAAAAAATAGACACTTAAAAAGATAGTTTTGAAAGGCCAATGTGGAAGAGATATACCCAAGAATTTTATTGATTGCGATAGGACTCGCAAAACTCAAAATAGATGTGCCGAGAAGAGATAGCGCGATGACAGAGTATTCCCATCCTAAAGGCAGTCGTCAACAGTTGAAGGTGTGCTTTCCGCATTGAAAACTTACGGAAATGATATATTAGTCCAAAAAACAGATGCCGACGTTTGGCGCCAGCGAATGGATCCAGATACTGATCAAGTCGATGATAAGCTAAAGGGGATGAGGTGAGGGAGAATTACGAACAGGAAATGCAATTTTGGTCAGATAATCGGCTCGGTCTACGTCCAGGAGAGGAGGGAGTTGATTGAAACTCAGGTGCGGTACCTTGTTGGCCAACAAGATGATGGAACCAATGTAGGTAAAAGTTGTTTTCGTTATCCACGAGCCCGTCAGTTCTTTGGTAGGGTTGCTCATTGGATTCTAAGTGCTCCTGGATTAGCGTGCAATCGCAAGATTTCAAAGTCAATCATACCTTTTCATCAACAGGAACGTAAGGATTGGGAATAAACAGAGGGACTATGATGGCCACCACGGCGAGAATGGTAATTTTAGCCCACAAGATTCTGCCTTCTTCTCCGTCCTCCGGATCGAGAGAATATGTGGCTAGCGGCCAGAGATCACGGTACGTGTAGACTCCGAAGGTCAAAAGCAAGAGCACAATATTATGTCTTGTCAATGAACCACTCCATGATTTCGACACCAACGCGACGATCGCCAAAATGGCCGAGTATGTCTTAAGATTGAAAACATAAACGTTCCTTGATCAATGATAGAGCGGACATATAACTCACGAAAATAACAGAAAAACTGTCCTCAAGACAGACCTTGTGCCCAGCTACTTCAGGCCAACTCGGGATGATCTCGCAACCTCGTACTGGAGTGGTTATTGATAGGTACAGGAGAGTCAGCACACCAATAAACCGTGCGGCCATGTAACCGAATATCGCATATCCACCGTAGCTCGATACGTGGGCATTGAATTTTGCTCTAATGCCGATGACTTGGGTAGCTGGACTGTCGGTGGCGTTTCTGACGCGAAAGGCTTGCAATATGGAGCCCAAAATCAGCCAACCAAGGGAAATCAATATGAATCCCAGTGGTATAAGACGTGAATCCACAGCAGAACTGGTTCTGAAAGGGCGTACGCCTGATAAGGAATGCCGTTCAACAACAGGTTCATGCACATACTGAAACGCGTCTCCTAGACCTTTGAGCCACCCAAAATCCTCCATCTGAACGCTGAAAGGCCTTATCGCACCCATGGGGTGAGGGTGCAGTTGCAATTCGCGGTGGTGATGGATCGTCCTGACCCTTTTCGCGGTAGAGGGCAACGTCGAGTCACCGTTGAAGTTGACGCTTCCGCTTAATTACGCCGAACCTTGGAGTCAATCTGTTCCTTGATTGTCGTGCGAGAGTATAAGGCGACATCTCCTCTCGTCGTGTGAGTGACCATGAGATATCAAAGCACCGCGTGGATGCGATCGGTGTATATCCGCTTTGACATATTTAGGCTAACTTCGATAGGGATCTTGAGAATTAACGAGCTTATCCAGAAAAAGTTAAGACATTACTAGACTCGATTCCAGTCTCCCTGGGTGCGGGGAAAAAAAAATCGTGTGTTATGAATTAGCACCCAGGGAGACTGGTACAACTTAACCGTGAGGCAGTACATGAGAATTTTAAAGTCCGAATATCCTTTTTAGGGCACGCATCAATGTACGCATCACAGTGCGCGTGCTTGCAGCTGTTGCACATTATTGTCATATCCTGCCTCTTAGACATAGTTCCACTGTAGTATACCATAGAATAATTTGTGTCTTGATGCCTTGTAATATTTTCCACAATGTCTGCCCCTGCAGCCCGTGAACAGGCGCAACAGGGTCGTGCTCGAAAGCCTGCCGTCCGACAATTCAAAGAATTTGAACTTGATTTGCCATTTCTTTCTTATGCGAGAGCATTTTCGTGACCCGAGAAGAAAGCTGGCGGTCGTTGGTAGCCAGGAGATCCGAAAGGTATGCTAATAACGTTGGATAGCCTGCAGCAATGCGAGCCTCTTCCATTTTCTTCAAGCGCTCTGTAGATACCCTCTCCTTCTCTTCTTCGGCATGTTTCAACCGAATTTCCTCGTCTTCAGCCCTCTCCGATTGCTTCGCAGCCCATGCCTGCCGTGCTTCGTTGAGTTGGGCAGGAGTGACATCCTTGAGAACCGTACGGCGGATGCGTTTGACAGCTATTGAGGGTGGTGCCGTATACGGAATGAAGGGGTTAGGAGTGGAGTTCTCGTCGGGAGCGGGTCTCTTGCGAGGGGTAGACGTAAAATAAATAGATTTAATGGTGAGCGAGTGGTAAATTTACATAGATAAAAGGTGATCAACAAAGATCAGTGGTGGACTCGACGAGCACGCGTCGTCCAAAAACGGATATTCGGACTTTTAAATTCTCATGTACTCCATCACGGTTAAGTTGGACCAGCCGTTCTGGTGGCTAATTCCGTCCACATACATTTTTTTTTCCCGCCACCAGAACGGCTGGTCTCGAGCCTAAGACATTACAGTTTACCTGGTGCTGTTTGGCGCGTTTTGGGTTGTTCGGTAAGCCCATTGACTTGACATGGATGTGGGGAGAGAGAAAGAAAAATCGGACTCGGCCCGAGACGCGTCCTGTATCATGTGCTCTGGTCGCAGACAAACACATGCAAGCAGCACTGGGAGGAGTCGATCAACAAGTTAGAACCTCACTCAAAGCGCCAATATCTCCAAACTGGTGCGGGTAGACGCCCAGAGCCAAGAAGCTGCTCACATCAACATGAAAAATCCAAACAAAATGTTCTCTTTCGCATTGTCTCTAGTGCTCTACAACGGTAAGCTTACAACTTCATTATAATTGTTACAGCTGCTTTATTCACCGCACAGGATCTCGCAAATGGTGGACGATTTTGAATCTCCTTACTGCACCCGTTACTTTCTTCGTAAATGCCCCTTTTGGACGTTTTACTCCCAAAAACCAATCCAGCATTTTCGTCGTTGACGGAATCAAGTCCTGGATAGTCATGGAACTCGTGTCACCCATCATGTTCCTCTTCACCTTCATCACTTCGCCTCTCACCTTCGTAGCTCCTCCGCTACCATCCCTCACAGAACGTCACACTATTTTGGCTATCTGTTTCCTTATTCACTATGCCAACCGGGCTTTGCTCTCTCCATTACGCACACCTTCACGTTCAAAAACACACATCGTCGTCCCATTGGGAGGAATGTTTTTCAACATTAATAACGGCTCTTTGTTGGGTTCTTACCTGTCCTCACCCAGCGCTCGTACGTATCTCCAGACGTTACCAGCTACGACCTTCTACGGAGGTCTCACGCTGTGGGTCCTAGGGTTGGCGGGTAACATATGGCACGACGAAATTCTGCTCAACATCCGGCGAAAGGCAAATAGCAAAGGAAAAGGGAAGGCCGATGGCAACTCAAACGGAGAACACTATGCCATTCCCCAAGGTGGGCTATATAGCCTAATCTCGTATCCAAATTATTTTTGCGAGTGGATTGAATGGCTTGGATTCGCCATCGCTTCCGCACCACTCCCTTGTGAACCCAACTCTCTGAGGCCCTCATCCTTCTTACCCTTGCTCCTCAACCCCAATACATATCTCGACATTTGGAACACCCCCGCACGACAATTCGCACCATCTCTCACGCCCCCTTGGATATTCTTTATCTCTGAGGTAGTCCTCATGTTTCCTCGGGCGTATCAAGGTCACAAGTGGTACCTTGAAAAGTTTGGTGATGCGTACCCCCAACAGCGGAAAGTCGTCGTCCCTTTCTTGATATAACGAGCCGCTTTGTTGTATTTTTAATGATAAAATACTCCTATCTCGAAAAGCAACCAAAAAAACTATACTCAAAGCGAAACGTGGAAGTGTTCCGAAATACAGGTAAACCCAAATCCATTTCGTCAAAACTGCTTATGACAATATAACCTCTGACCCATCAATGTCACGATTGTACCACATTGAATTACCATCCGTTGTTAGACCATATGAAGACGAGAGCGGTTCAAGGTACTTCTCATGTGTAATCGCCGGTTTATAAACCAAGTCCAATTTCAGCTCGACACCCGCCGCCCTGGCACACCTGTGCACATCTTCAGAGATGTCCCTTTGTCTGGCTCTGGTGAAGGTGGCACGGACAAATTTCAAACATGAAACTCCGTGTTTCGACGTGGGGTCCAGCCTACTGAGAACGAACCGTAAAAATGTCTCATCGTCGAGATCCGAGGCCCAGTGTGCTTCAAAGGCGATGAGATTCGGCAGTAGTATTTCCTCTTGAGGAGAGTGGTCTTTAATGATGAGAAGATTCAAATCGAAGTATTCAAACTTTCCGGCATGATGAAGTCGATCTAGTCTTGTTGGGAGCAAGGTTTTGTCTCCAATGACCAGGTGAGAAAGGGAAGGAACAAGTTGAAAGGATTTAATGATGTCCGCTTTCCTCAAACCCAGTGGATCGAGTGACAATTTCTTGACACCAACGGACTTCTGGAGAAGTGGGAGCACAGGCAAAGGGATGCCATTAAGAACATAGTCAGGTCTCGAATGTGGGTAGAAAGGGTGTCTTCGATAGTCGACCCAGGTTAAAAGTGGTGCGTTTATACAACCATACATCACCTCTGCAGCCTCCAAACTCCCTCCATCGATCAAACACAAAGACCGTAGTGAGGGCGGCGACACCGAAACAGATTCGATATGACCATGAACATTGGGTTCGCTACTTACAAGCAAGCCTTGAAAATGGACGAGATTGGGGAGCATCCCGAGCAAATTGAGAAGTCTAGAATGGGAAAAGGAAGAATGCCAGTTCAAGACCGTAATTGCTTGCATTGAGGCCGGGATGTTCTTGAACCTTGTAAATTCAATGGAAGTAAGTGAAAGGTTTTGGAGATTTGGCGCTTGCATGAGTAACAAAGGTTCTGGCGTTGCATTACGATTATATCGTTGATTGAAGGTGAGTTTCAGCGTTTGTAGTTTGGGAACCATGTCTGGTGATATTTCGCCCTGGATTCTTGCATACATTTCCGACGGAATGGATAGTTGTATGTCTTTCCAACGCTTGGAGAGAGAAAGAATTGTTCTCAACATTCTTTGTCCAGAGCTTGTTGAGCGGTCCTTTGACTGGTCTGTCAAAGTTTGGATGACAGGATTCTGGTGAATGTAATAAAGCGAGATAGACAACGGGCAGTCTCCGGAACGAGAAAGCCATTCTTCTACGACCGAGCAGCGCCGGTCCATGACT
Organism: Galerina sulciceps; assembly: GCA_023014345.1. Lineage (NCBI taxonomy): Eukaryota > Fungi > Basidiomycota > Agaricomycetes > Agaricales > Galerinaceae > Galerina > Galerina sulciceps. Next base: position 881,872 of record JAEDXJ010000002.1, on the reverse strand, counting down.
TCAGCATGTCGCAAGGTATTGGTGTCAGGTTCCCCTCGTGGAGGGATGGTATCTGAGAAAGGAATGTGTAATCTGGCCCATATCCGCGGGGTGGTCAATGCCGTTTCCCGCCAGGTTCTGCAGATGCGAGTAAGCAAAACGGGAGCGTCCGTCGAGCTCATAATTGGATTGCGCTGGGTTGGAAGGCAGTGGAAAAAGATTTCGCGTAAAATGTCTGGTGGAACTCGGCGAATTGGGGACAGGACAGTATAATAAGGGCTTAGTGAGGTTTTGATGCCATCGTGCGTACATCTGAGCTCTTGCAGGCGCTTTTCGAGGCTTTCGATCTCTATTTCGCATTTGGTCAGCACTGCAACTGGTTCACCCATTTCTTTTTGAATTTCGCCAATGACAGTTTCCGAAGGCAAGTCATTGTTTGTCAAATATGAAGCGAGGTGTGAAGACATTTGAGAATCCTCGGAAAGATATCAGCACCGGAGCCACTTTGCTTTTTTCAAGATCCTTTGTTAGATGGCGATCGTGAATGACTGAAAATACGCAGAAAGTCAGAACCATATTCCCAGACAACTGTAATGTCGAGACAAATGAAAACTCGCAAGAATTGGCGCCACTACTCTCCAGGCGCTGCGGGCGGTGAATGGACAAAGGACAACCAGGAAAAGCTGTGCAAACCAGATTCACCACCACTCAGTAACCCGCTCTCACCTTAAATTGGCGAGATATGACTCATTCCAACCTCTCCTCTCTCAAAATATTTTACCGACCATGAAGCCAAGTCTGAGGCCAAGTGCCCATCCCATTAATTTCTCAGATACCGAACTGGATCATTATGCGGGATTCTATGCCACAATTCTCGACGACGTCTTTACTCAGGAAGAATGTCGCGATTTAGTGTCCCTTGCCACAAACTCTGCAACATGGCTGCCAGCGGGGTTGAGCGCCGAGGGCCCAACCCAGACCGTGCACAGCAACTTTAGAAACAGCGAGCGTATATTGCACATTGATGCAGAGACTTCAAATATGGTCTACGAACGTCTCCGGCCATTCGTGGAGGATGACCTTGGAGAAATCGCGGTGGGTGGTCGATGGGAAGGAATCACTGGCAAGACAGGAAGGAAGCAAGGTCCAAGGTGGAAGCTGGTTGGGTAAGCACTGTTTAAGCAGCCAAGAATATTGCCCTCACGCAGAGCGACTATTTGGCAGAGTGAATCCTCGTCTTTCTTTCCTACGATATGGTCCATCTCATTATTTTAAATCCCATTGCGACGGTTTAAATGACCTCATTCGTGAGGACGGCGCCATTCACAAGTCATTCGTAACGCTCCATCTCTATCTAAATGGCTCTGCAGATCCAATCGCTGGAGATAAACTGAATGACTCGACCGTCGCTCCATTTAAACTCTTCAATGATGACCCCAATGAACCGCTGGAAGGAGGCGCAACCCGCTTTTGGACACCAGATAAGAAGCATTTTCTGGATGTCGAGCCTCGAGTTGGGCGTGTGCTTGTCTTTCAACAGCGCATGCTTATTCATAGCGGGGAGGAGGTGACGAAAGGTATCAAGTATACCATGCGGGGAGACTTTATGTTTGAACAAGTGGCATGAGTTATTTCATTTGGTAGTTACCGTGTATTTATTTTTGGTCTGGCGACCGATAAAAAAGAGACTTCAGTTTGCTACGAAAAGGAACTCGCACGCTTTCAACAGAGCATCTCGCAAGGGCAGCCTAGAAGATGGTAAGGTCAAAAGAGGGTATTGTAGCTCTTGGACTCACAGATGATGTCTGCGACGCAATCACATATACCCTATTTTTCATCTGTATTAGTGGTTATCCATTTACTAAACTCACACCCGGAACGCACCTCACAACACTCTTTAATGCGAAATGATAATTTAGAGAAGATCCAATGATATATGGCAAGCCGAACGCACCAGAGCAGACGAAAGCTCCCAACACACCTATGCAACAATCCTAATGGCCGGGAGTAAGATATTTAGCAAAACTGGGAGTATCAGAGACCCATTTACTCACCCTGGCGGCGCCTCCTCCCCGCGGACGGGATGCACCAGTTTGGTGCTCAGCATTTGCGTTGGCGGGCATGGATACGCCATGAATAAAACCTTGCAGAAACATGAGGGCAGTTCGCCTAGTAGATGAAAGAACTATGCTTACTTCTAGCTGTTCCAGCTGTTGGCTGCTTCGTAACAGGCTCATTGCCTGCGGAGGTCTGTTTTGATTGGGATGGGGAGAGTTCCATACTCTAATCGCTGTATTGAAAAAAGAGAGGTGAAAGACCAAATGGCGGGTTTTTAGACTCTTAAACGTAGACCCTAGACTCAATGACCTCAGAGTCAGACGCGTTAGTATCGGACCCACACATATGATATGACGTTTAGACCAAATGCTCGAGGTAAGAGATGAGCGTAGTATCGACATCGGCGGCCGCGATGAATATACTTCCGCGAGACAGTCAGAGGGCTCCTATGTAAAGTCGCACTTGAATTGGGATACACATAGCCGATCGTGCTTCGAACTTAGAAATAAGGATAGATACCGTTTTGATTCCGCCATAGTCATTGAACTCTAGAGGTGGGTTATAATGCGTTTTTTCTCCCAAAATCATGCTATGAAGTGTCGCCGGATTCGACGGTCCAGTGGGTTTTGTCGAAATATACATCGTCCAGGAAGGCATGCCTCAGCTGACGACTTTTTGATGTCTTTGGTGACGGTGAAACTGTTCGACACAGCTTCGATTAGCTCAAGTCGAGAACATGAGGTTCTGGCCATGTGGCAAGAGCTAGCCTAGAATACGCGCATGAAGTCCGTTATTGGGCCAAAAAGCGCGTTCACTGACAGAGATGAGGAAGAGGCATTGGCGGGAAGAAAGGGGAGTTGAACAGACGGAGGTCACAACACAACAAGGACAAACTCCCGACGTTTGCATGTCCTCACTATCGTCCATGTCGAATTCAACATAATAATCAACCTGGCCTGACGTGCTCCTGAAAATGCAAAATACCGTCTCGAAGCAGAAGCCTCGAGGAACCCAAGGGTCACAAACGGGGGTTTTCAAAGTCGACTTCATCAAAGTAAGTCGACAGAGCGTTCATAATTGAATCAAAAAGTTGACCGAGGTTCTTGTATATGTAGGATATTGCGGAATCTTTGAATATAAATCTATCAGACGCCGTTGCATCATCGTTGGCAAGCGATGTCGAATACCGAATTAATCAAGTCATTGAGGTGCATTGATCCTACCTGCTCTTGACACGGAATTTACAACAAGTTTCATTCAGGAAGCAGCGCGTTTCATGCGACATGGCAGACGAACAATGATGACTACTGCAGATATTGATCAAGCCCTACGAGTTCTCAACATTGAGCCACTATACGGCCACTCACCGTACAACCCCACTGTCTTCCGTCGCGCGCTCCCGTACCCTCAAGTTCCCGCCGCCGGCCCCGTATACTTTCCCGAAGATGAAGAGGTTGATTTTGACCGCGTCCTCCGCGAAGAAAAGATTGCCCTGCCAAAGGGAGTTAGCTGGACGGCACATTGGCTTGCAGTCGAAGGTGTACAACCATTAATTCCTGAAAATCCACCCGCGATTCCACGCGAGTCGGATGGCGATCCTAACGCGAAGGGAGAAATCTTGAAAGTAAACGGTACTACCCCTACGGTCAACGGCACAGGTCTTCCACTAGCCCTAACAGCCAACCTTCCGATGGGAGCAAAGAAGCTTGGGACTGGCCCACAGTCAAAGACACAGCAAAATCAACAGATCGTCAAGCAGGTCCTTTCGAGAGAGTTGCAGCTGTACTACGCTCGGTTGACCTCGTCTCTACTTCCACCTTCGTCAGATTTCGCGAAACGGACGGCTGCGCTGGCGAGTCTGAGAAACGATGCTGGTCTGCAGGCACTTCTACCCTATTTGGTTCGATGGGTGGGCGAAGGTGTCGTCGGTGCGTTGAAGGAAGAGTCACCGCAGGAAAGCGATGGCAAAGTCCTCGACGTCTTGTTGGACGTGATCAGTGCAATCTTGGACAATAACACTCTGTTCGTGGAGCCCTATGTAAGTTTTTGGTTTTGTATATTCGAATACACGTTAGGCTCACCAATTTTTTAGCTGCATCAAATTCTCCCGCCAATTCTTTCCATCCTTCTCCATTCCTCCCTGCCTCCAAGTCACGCAACCCAACTCCGAACCACAGCCTCTCAGACACTATCAAAACTTTTAACGCAACATTCGACAACGTACCCTTCTCTTTCACCTCGTATCATGAAGACTCTCCTGCTCGCCCTTATCTCACCAGGAAAAAGTACAGGCACGAGGGAAGGAGCCATTCGTGGGCTCCTTGGCGTCGGGAAGGAAGCTGTGCGAAAAGGTTTAGTTGAGGGAGGTGGCGCAAAGGTCGTCGCAGCAGAATGGGAGAACGGAGGGCGAGACGGCTATGGGCTCGTTAACTCTGTGATGGTGGGTTCATATTCATCTGTAACATCGCACTGGGAAACACTATTGACGCTTGTGAAACAGGACGCGCTACGAGTGCTTCAGCCTGCATCTGAGATGTCAGACTCACTCGATTCGTCGAAGGAAGCTGATTCTGCTGTTATTTCCAAACTGGACGAGGTTCTAGGAGGGTATTTTGCTTCGCAAGTGTCATCAGATAGTGCATGGGCTAGGGAAATTCTTGGGTTATCTGGTTCTTCATGACACTCGTTAAGAAAAGACATTCCAGGCATCGTGTTAAGGCTGCTTGGCACCTGTATTCTTAGGTCTGTCTCCGTCGTATTTATTGCTGTAGGTTTAATCATCATTGTGTAAGCTCTAAACATGCAAATATGATATGTGTAGGTATGATGCCATCTACTGAAATAATTTGACAATGAGGAGGATCTTGATATGCTTTTAGACGAAAACATGTTTTCATGTCATGACATTGGGGTTTCTGGACAAGAAAATTTGTTGAGCTCCACGTCATCTCGAGAAAACCAATGCCACTGACCACTCCAAAGGTAAAACAGAATTAAGGTGCTCATTATACCAGCTAGCAGACGGAACACCAGCAGAGGTGGGTAGTCCATGGTCCATTTGTTGAAAACGGAAGTCCAGTGTTCTACGGCAGCAAAGAGGGACTCTCTCCAGTCCATGAAGTAATCTTTCAGAGCATCAAAGCGGTCTACAGGTGATTTTGCTATCCAAGTGGTCAAGTCAGATGCGCAATGGCAGTAACAAAGAAATGCCAACCTGGAAACAGGCCATGGAAAACGGAACTCAACTGAAATAGCACCAGAATGAGGATCTCGAGCAGGAGTAGACATGGAATGAGAATGATTATTGGCCCGAAAAAGATGGACCAGCCTAGGATGTGGAAGGGATGTGGGTGGGTTTCGACTGAAGAGTTGCATCAATGACGTTGAAGAGGCTGAATGATTGCCTGCGAGACTCACCGTAAAAATATGCATCACAGATTGCTTGAAACATCCCTTCTATAAACATTTTAAAAGCCCATGAGCACGTCGTTCAGGATAGAAAGAGTTGGCAGTTTCAATGTCGAGATCGTGAACGTTCCTGGGAGAAATCACGGATGAGGCCTGAGACTCACCCAGTGAAGGTCCAACACGGGTCCACGTCACGATAATGCCGAGAACACGCAATATCAAAGCCCCTTTTACCAAGACTATAAGCATTCCTGCGATCCTACCTACGAAATACACGTACAAGTGCACTTGAAGGCACTCTGGAACCATTCAAGGATACGTTCACGTTCCAGCAGCACCCCCGCGATTCCTACGGTTGTTCGAGAGGATAATGAACCGAGAGCAGCGGTTCCGAGATACATGGCGCCAAAGAGGTGATGGTTGTGGTCGAGCTCTGGTGCGGTTTTAATCCCACACGCAGACTCGTGTAAGAAGGGCTGCTGAGAGCCTCGAGGCCGTCGCCTCTGAATGCCGCCAACGGCGCGTACTCGTGGAAGTTCAATAAAGGGGCTAGCTCACGTAACTGATGGAAAGTTCAACTCAGGCTACACTTTCACCACCATGCGCAGTTTACCAGAAAGTAACCTGGGAGCTGGCTGTACCTTCAAAAAAATAGGCCAGAAGTTGACCCGTTCATGAGGTTCACGAGGAGGAAAGAGAACGTTTAGACCAGGTATGTATTTCATGAGCCTGCCTTTCCGTAAGAACTGATGACTGAGACGCCCAAGGTTTCCAACCACCAAAGTCCCCAAATTTGCCGCTGAAATAGTCGATATTGTGTTGGTTACTTCGTGATTCCCATTGCGAACACAGAGCTCGGGTATCTGTCCTCCCACATGCAAAACTTTCTTCCTCGACGTAGTGATCAGTCGAATGAACGATATTCTTTACCATCCAGTGACGTTGGTGCAAAACCTGGCCTATTGGCGTATAGGTGCTCAGATTCTACTACGAAAGAACAAAAATTTCTGCAGGCTATGATCTGCGCTGTGAATTCAGGAAACGGTCCACAAATGCTTAGCCGCAAACTGTTGAACATGCCTGAACACTTGCGTAGAATTCTAGCGGACGACCTGGTACCTAATCTAATCCTACGGTCCTTAATGTGAAATGCTCGACTTTGAATTCAACTAGGCAGGAAATGTGAGGAACCTTATGCTTGACACCACCGCCAATACCTCTGCGATTGGTTTTGTCTCTAAAATCCTCTGCAGATCTAACGAATGTGCGTCACTTGCCGAGTAACGGGTTTATATGAACTGGGTCTAGAGAAGACTAAGGATTTTCTCTTCCTTACATTGACTGCCTGGAATTACAGAAAACGTCCCGTGTCGAGACCTGAAGCCGAGTTTGTTAGTTTGCTGTCCTAGAGACTGGCTATACTTCTGGACGAGAAGAAAAAGCAAGTAACCCTGATTCGACGAAGGTTCAATCAAATCACTTTCTTTCCCTTCCGGGTGGTAGAAACGGTGATGAATTTCATCAAATTGGGCAACTGTGGCGGGACAACCATACGGAGACGCAATACCGGCCAATCCTATCGTTCAAAGGTCGGGTTTGTCAGAACAAATCAACGATAAATTTTCTTGGCGTTCGACCTACACTGAGCGTAGGTGCGGTTTCATTCCTTTGGCATTGTGCGGCTGTATGCAATGTGGGGCATTGAATACATTTGCGTCGTTATCCCAACCTCTACCTTGGACAATGTGAAAAGAATTTGGAAATGCCCTGGGGCTTAAGAAAAAACTGAACATATACAAAACTCGAGTCAGACAAACACCCCTGCCTATTATTTGGACGCTTGTTGGGCATACGCTTGAGACAGTGAATGATATATCCTAGTGGCAGGATTGAAGCTTTTGAAGTGTTGAAGACCTTGGAACAGTGGAACTCAGTTAATTTCTTCTGAGATGTCACGGAAAAGCGGAAGAACCAGGGAGGTGGCATGGCCCGATGGCAGGGGTTGTCGTCCAAATTTCAGACATAGAAAGAGGGAAATATAAGACTTGCGCAGGCTGCATATGAGGAGTCTTTGAGCCTGAGCCTAGCAGGTTGATAACAAACTTGGTTGACCAGAGAGAAAAGGAGTCAGGCTCTGAATCAATTCCATAGTTGAACGTTGGAGCACAGACAGCCCTTTCATTGGATTCCAACAAGTTTCAAGTAAAAGATTTGGTTGACCGGTCCGAAGAGGCTGGAAAGAAAAAAAAAAGACAAGCTCGTACTCATGTGTGGCTTTGTTTGGAACAGAATGAGATAGTACCATCAATCAATCGATACAAATCACGGTCTCGGGCTCGGGCTCAAAACAAAAGGGCGGCCAAGATTCTGAACTTCATACCACTCTGGTCATCCATTCAAAAAGCTTTATATATTCTGCTCTTACGTTCTGACGTTAGTTTTTATTAAAAGGTATGTTCTTATCCCTGAACGTCTATGTGTATTCTAATTCAATCCCTGTTCCGTCCTCCACGAACAACATAAACAACAGAAGGAAGTCTCAAGGACAACAAGTATTTGAGGATGCCCCATAAACACAATTAACAATTGTTCGCGATTCGGAATGGGCCTCTAACTAGCCAGGCCCTGACGCGCACTATAAGCGGCGGATATCTTTTGTATATCCACCACTGGGTGGGTAGATTTTGTCACAGCCGAGTCGGGTCAAAGTGTGCCAGAGCCCTCTATTATGCAGCAAACCACATACCTTCTTGTTCAGCACGCTGTTCTTTTGTCCGGGTCATGCCCACACACCTTGCTCTTGTTGGCGCTGGCCCGCTTATATATAACAGTGTCGCTTCCGATGAGTCACTTTGACTTGTCTCTCCTCTGACCTCGAGGGATCACTGCCACTGCCTCACCGCGTTGCCGCGTCGCTTTGATAGTGATGACGATGGCCCACAAACTCAGGCTTCGCTATCGACCTCCTCCAAGCTCTCCCAAAGGAGACTCGACGGCATTCCCCCTGCACCCCGTTCTTCGCAAACCTGTCCCTGTTTACAGTAGAGAGGTTGGGACCTGCCTTAAAAAGAAGTCAATGGAGGACGAGCGACCCAGGGTGCGCTTCGTCAGGGTGGAGGACCGTCTGTTCAAGGTTAGTCCATGAAATTTTAAAACCGCCTCTCCACTACTAATACGTCGCGCTTCGCACATATCGCACAGGTACCTGATCGTTTTTTCCTCCAGATGCCACCAGAATTGCCAGCATTCACGAAATTCCGCGCTGGTCGTGGGTCGATACCCGAAAAGCCCATTTTGATGAGCGGCCATTCCAGCAACCAATTCCAGCAACTGTTGACCGCATTCGATTCCTAGTAAGTGCCCATATCAACTGACACGACAGAAATCTCTCACCTCAACCGCGTTGAACCTGTACGTCAGTCCTTCCCTCGATCCTCGTGCTCTGACTCTGGACCACATACTGACCATCGGCGAACTGTCTTGCCACTACCACTTGCACGACCTCGCCAGGTGGTTTCTTCCTGTCTTTTACAACCTCGTCGCATCGCACAACACGCCTCTTCGGAAGTCGTCCAACTGTGTATTCATCCGCATGATGAAACTTGCGATGGTCTACCGCCGAATGGACCTTCTTATTTCGATTACAGCAAAATGGGTATCACGTCTGTACTGGAGAGAACTCGATCCATTGTCTGCCATCCTCTTCGCGGACGTGTATGGCATGCGCGATTTGCTGGGCCACGCGTACTACGTCTATCTCATGTCAGCAGAAAGCAGGATTCGAAACTCGCAGGAGATTGACCCCAAGGGTCTCCTCAGCCCCCGGCAAAAAACAAACATCTTGTCGGGCTATTATTCACTGAGCGCATACTGGAAACACCTCTGGCGAACGCCTCTGGAATTCACACCGGCGCACGAGTGTCAGGAACATTCGCGGTGCGTTGCGGTGTGGAAGGTAAGATGGGCAGCGGCGATGGAGAAGGAATGTCCGTTGGCAGAGGCGGACGTTCTGGCACGGCTGGTTTTTGTAGAGCAGTGCTTGAGAGACGACATGCTCCTTGGCGTGTGTCTTTCGTTTGGATGCAAAGCTTCGGCGTTGAAGGCGGTCTCGGCGAAGAGAGATTGGGTGTCGAAGCAACTGCATCATTATTTCGACCTATGACTATGGGAACTGTCCCCTTTAAGCTCGATTTTTCCGACATTGCGAGACGTTCGGTTGGCTTTTTCGAAAAATTAGAGTACTTCACGACCTAACTTAGTGCACCTATCACCATAATTTGCTAGTAAGTACATGCGCATGACTATGACATATGTTCAGCCTTTTGCAGACCTGACGATTAAATGATCCGTTCTGACCACGGAACCAATTTCGATGTCATTTCCGCCGGGGATTCCTTTGATCGAGTGTGTTCACGAATTGCCTCATATGTTTTTCTGGCGCCTACATACATTCACGCAGTCACCTTAGTCAACACACTACACGGCACCTGAAACTCAACTCAACTCATTGGAATCGGCATAACTGCTTATCGCATATGCATTCTCCCTCCTTTTCGGGATTCTCTAATTTTGGAATTCCTGAAAGCCCCATTCTGTTGCACCCCGCCCCACTGCTTCTCCCAGTGAATTCAGTTTCTACCCGGCTGACGACCTGAGTGGAACAAAATACCACCCTTATAGAAGTACCACATATGGTGCGGGGCTTTCGAGTGTTCGGTACAGGGCCACCATAATTAATTATGTGTCGTTTATGAGCTCATGAGTTGCCGTAAATATCCACCCATTGCATTTGGGGTTGCTTACCACTGACAGTGAATGTGCAACAGATTAGGCTGAATGATTTCTTCGCATACATACTGTAAATTTCGCATGACTTCATTACCACTCGTGCGTCAAAGCTGCGATTTTTACAAACCACATCACTCCAAGCTCCCTGCCTCTGAGCGACGGGAACGTTTTAGGGCGATGACGCTTTGCCTCAAGGCTCTCTTTTCTTGGCTTTAGTACTTGCGTCAAATCACGCTATGATTTCCTGACGCGCTTATGTAGAACATCGCCTCCGACCGGTATCTAATGACCTTGAGGCGCTGTAGTACATTCCCAGGGATCATCGCGAAAGGTGAATGCGGATTCCGGAACCTACATGTATGTACACTCTAATTATAGGACAAGTTGATCGAGATCGTATGTCCGATATCGGTAGAGCCAGCCAACTCCTTCAGCAATGCAACTTGAATCACTACTTACGACTACGAAATTGATTCGGCATATTTCTACCACACCGAAAGCCAAAGCGCTGATATTATTCGTATCGTGAAACAGGCTAGACGCACCACTTCTCTGAGTGATGCAGCACGCGGAAACCCATCAGAAAAATTCGTCATATACCAGTTTTGTTACTAAGCTCTTTAATCTCATCGTCTGTCCATTGGCGCCTCCTTTATTTTTACGCCACATTTCGGCTTTGGTTGACGGGTGAGGGATCATCGATATCCACACTGGGATCCCTCATTTTGTAACCCCAGTTTTGCTGCCGTAGGCACTGTGAAGAATTCGTGGAAGATCGCTGAGTTAAGGTGACATGACCGTGGCCATGACTTCGGGTCCGCACCGCATTTCTTCGACAGTGCGAGTGCGTCCGATCAACGGTCCGTTCTTAACACCGACACAGCTCGGTTGTAAATCTGATCTCGTCCAATAACTCACTTGGTCACTATTACCATGAGCTCTGAAGGACCTGGAGGACATTGATAACATGTCTACTCTAAATATTCTTACATGACTTTCAGTTCGCCTCGGTACGTTGACCAAGAGAAATGACGTCATTAGAATCGTGATCTTCGTTTTACTAAATTGTCCTGCAGTCTCTTGAACTAACACCACCATCTCTCATCCTAAAATTCTGCGTGGGCCGTGAGCCTGAACTCCAAGGATCTCTCGAGATCTGTGGAGATCTTACCTATTGATTCCGACTTTTGGACAGAGGTTCGGCAACGTCACTGCAATCTTATCTAACGTGTCCACCAATACTGGATTCGACTCAGACGCGTATATAGTCGCGAAATGGCACTGACGTCATTATTCTCACGGAGAAACATACTTAAAGACAAGTCTTTCCGTCTCTGGTCTGTTATACGGAGACTCTACAATCATCTGACCGTACGGATCCTCGCCATTTCTACTCGCTTTGGCGGATCTTCGTTTTTAAACCTCAAGAAAGCTCCCATCATAAACTACTGGTAGGCAACGTGAGTCTCATTTTCTATAGATTTTCGGTCGGCATCTCAAACGCCCTAAAGGCACCAGAGATCAATATCTATTCCCACACAATGGTCGAAGCCAGACTCGACGACGGCCTCTTAAGGGCGAGCACACCGACCCAAGGGCTCTTTGGGCAGCTTCACCTGAAAGGTAGCTGTCACGTGACTTTATCGAAACCACGTGTGTCTTCATCGAAAAAAGTTGTTATGTTCGGCTGTTTCGCTTCGCGTCAGGACTCAGAATTGACCATCTCGCAGGAGTGACCGCTACTCCTCTATCCTTTTCCCTTTTCTTCTCCTTCTGTATTTGTTATGCGGTTTCCTTACTTTATTTCTTTATAGAGGCCGATTCCAAACCCGCTGGTAGCTCAAGAAATTTGTGTGGTACGTTTTTCTTTCCCAGTAAATTCCAGAAGAGCCCAGTTCAGTTGAGTACCCGCTCCCACAGAATTTCATGACAGTGGAGATCTAGCCACTCCTACCACTTACCCCGAAGTCCCAGCTAACGGCAGTAGCGACGTTGCGCCAGGTTATGCCAGTGAGGGCATGTCAGAATCCTCCAAGCCTGAGCACGCGAAGGCTGGATCTTCGAGTCATCGACGACGCTCTCGTGCACAACCAGGAAATTCTCAACGACCATCGGGACAACCGTCTGCTCAGCCCCCCGGTTATTCAATATCTTCCTCCAGCTCTGCAGAAAATATCCAAAACCACCCTCCCACGGCGTTTCATGGATCGTCAATCCATTACCCCCCCGCGGCAGTGCCCTACAACCAAAGGGGCGGCTACGTTGGACAATACACGATGTCTACGCAGCCGAGTCCAATGAGTATGGCGCACTCACCGCCCTCTTACGCGTTCACCCAGTATCATCACCCCGTGGTATCCGACAGTAACATGATCTCACAAAACATACACGCCAGTTATCAGCCCATGTTACAACCTCAAGCTCCGGTTTTTCCATATCAACGTCACTCTCCTGAAGGAACTTCAACCGCCCATGCATCCTTCTCTGGCACGCGTCATTCGCCCATGTATTCCCCTCATCAGCTCAATACATCCTCTTCGCCTACCTCACCTCATCTCCCCTCGTCGTCGGGTCAAAGCGGTTCCCTCACGCCATCTTATGTCGGTCCCAACCCATTCCATTCATTACAATACCCCTCGCCCATGTCAACACCGCAGTATTCATACCCGACCCAAACATACCCCCAATCCCCTATGTACCAGGCCCAATTCGCACCCTCGCCTTTTGGTCAACACTATGCCTCCACTGGAGAAACGGAACCGCAAGGAACTTGGTATTATCTTCCACATCCAGCTCATGGCCAACAGTACGACGCCGGACCATCATACCAAGGTCATTATACTGTAGGCTATCCGCAGCCTGGACAGTCGGGCGTGGAAGGTAACTATGGCCGAGGTGGACAGTCTTCCTCTGTCAACCCTGTGAGATCCTCGCCGCACCCAGTACCAACCGCACAGCCACACTCATCGCGGTATACCGACAACCGAACTCCTTCAGAATCAGGAGGTGCACCCCCTTCCCAAGGTCCTCCTGCGCCGAGTGTTTCTTCCGGCAGTGGACGACCGGTCTTGAGCGACCGACCCGTAATACGTCGTTCTTATCACCCAAATCCCCCGGCTCACCGTTCAGAGTGGGTCATGTGGGCCGGAAATGTTCCATCCGATGCCAGTCACGACGAGCTATGGCGGTTTTTCAACCAGTTGCCGGAGGAACGAAATGATGAAGCAGAGGCGACAACTGGAGTTCTCTCGATCTTCCTCATCTCACGCTCAAGCTGCGCCTTTGTTAATTACGAGAGCGAGCTTTATCTGCAAGAGGCCATTTCTCGATTCAACGGCGTTCCGTTGAGGCCTAGCGACCCCCGATGCCCGCGACTGGTGTGTCGTGTGAGGAGGAAGGATGATGATTTGAAGGCGGGTGTTGGGGGACAGCGGGGTATGGGCATGCACACGAAGTGGATTAGGGAGAAGGGGAAAGGGCGCGAAATAGCTGCGAGCGATCCGTCGGATCTGTCGTCTGATCCCTCGATTTCGCCCACCAGCGTCTCGGAGCGGCTGGCCAACGCAGTCTCGAACATGTCCATGTCAAGCGATGAAGACGGGAAAAAGGGTCTTGATGTCAAGCATTCGAGCAGCACTGGTTCCTATGCATCGACTAATTCGAGTTTCCTCGCGAGACACTTCCCAAAACGCTATTTTATTCTCAAGTCCTTGACACAGGTGGGTTCTTTGAGTCAACGTTGCATACTTTTAACATTCTGAATCTGCTATACAGGAGGATCTGGATACAAGCGTTGGGCGGGGTGTGTGGGCTACGCAAAAGCACAACGAAGAGATTCTGGACCAGGCCTATAGAACCAGCAAGGAGGTTCACTTGATCTTCAGTGTCAACAAGAGCGGAGAGTTTTATGGATACGCAAGGTGTGTTGTGTATCATTTTCCATCAGATACAGCTAGCCTAATCACTCGACAGGATGGCCGGACCTGTTCGTCGGGGCGAACAACGCGTGACTTGGGCATCACGGCCGCCAACCTCTCCTCCTTCTCGACTCAGCCAGAATCTCACTGCAACCCCCGTCCGAGCTGTCTTCCCGCCCGGCGATCATCGATTCGTCGAAAATTCACCTCTGCCTCTCGACAGCCCTGCTGCAGCTGTGGGGAAAACCCCAGGCCCAAGCTATGTCCGACACTCTGCACCCGCCCTTCTTGGGGAGGGCTACCATTTGCCAACGCTCAAAACGCCCACTGCCAAGCATAGCCTAGACCAAGGGAAAAGGTTTCAGGTCGATCTGAGGGGAGTATCGGGGCAGGAGGGGTTTGAGCTGGATGCTTCTGCTCCAACAAGGGCGATGAGGGCAAATCAAGCTCTAGGCTCAAGTTCTGGATCGTCAGACAGCCCGGAGAAAGCCGGCACGAGAGCCTCTGGACCCTTGCATGTTGTAGAAGAGGAAGAGGAAAGGGCAGCGGAGCACGAAGGCGAGCCTGTTGTTGAAGAGATAGGCGTCCAGGCGCCAGAGGAAACGAAAGGCGAGGAGGCATGGGGCGACAGCTTCGCGGTCAAGTGGATCTGCACCGATCGGCTTCCTTTTCACCGCACGAAGCATCTTCGAAATCCTTGGAACCACGATCGGGAAATCAAGATATCGCGAGATGGGACCGAGCTGGAACCTACCGTTGGCCAGCGGCTTCTGGAGGAGTGGGCAAGGCTGGCGGAGCCCCAGCCTCTTCCCACGACATCACCTGAAAACACCGTCACCGGGCGGCGCACGGCAGGTGCGAAAAACCAGTTGCGACTGCCTGACAGAGGGGGCCACGACGAAGAATTGAAGGCAGGGCCACCACATTCACGATAAATGCATGACTCGGTTTTTCACACTACAACCACCACCACCAAAAATTACTACTCAAAATCACTGCCACGCATAATGAAACACGTATCTGCAAGTAACGACCCTTGGTCTCATTCACCCACAATCATGTACGTTCTTTCTCTTTTTTGTAGCGACGTTTCTCATCGCTCTTGCAGTCGGTATTATCGCTATTTTTACGACGCGACAGGAAACATTGTCATTCACGAAACAAGACTGTCATTCTTTTTTTTTCTTTTGGGTATCGAGTGGACTTCAGTATAAACTTCCTAATCATGGCCAATTACACTTTATGGTCCTGTCCGCTTGCTACAACAGGCGCTTGCGCTCAACCCGCTGCGTCTTTATTCGCCACTACCTATGTGGCGGTACAGTTTTATTTCCTTTCTGTAGCTATAGGTAGAATCTCATCGCACCCGCAACCTTGCATACACCACACGCACTTTTATACACAGCACATCGCATTCACGCATCCACTACAGACTTGTCGCTTTGTAATTATCCAACTGTATCCACTAGTAACATACACGAAACACGCTAGTGCCTCTGCATATTTCACCGCCGCTCTAAAATGGGATTCTTATCGAGGCCGCCATTGTTGGGAAGCAAGTAAATTCCCCATCAGCCACTTTTGAGAAAAATGCAGTTCTTGTACGGGATAAAAACCTGTAGGTACTTTGTGAACTGTTGGTAAGAGGGTGATACAGTTTCGTAGCACGTTCGTTCAACCGGCGCCTTCCACCAGCGCCTAAGTGTCAGTAATCGGCCCGACGCCATTGATCAGCGTTCCGAATCTGGAAGGCCCAGTCATGTTCAATAACTTGTATTCCCGTTACTCGTGGCTGCGAAGCTGAAGGAGAATCTAAAGTAATTCTGCTGACGGCTCCGTTTTTCAATTTGTCGATTTGGCCAATAGGCAGAAAGCGAAAGAATTCGGTCCGCTGAGAAAACTTCAAGGAAACTCTCAAGTCGAAGCATTGGGCATTGATGTTATCGACACACGAGATATTTGGTGGGAACGCTGGTACCTTTTGGCAAACGATGAGGTTCAAAGGAGAACGGCTATTGACGGCTTCTAGATGGCCTTTTCAGAGGGTCACCTGAGTGTCAAGCCAGTGTCGCCGAAATAGCCCGCGAGCCTTTCCAGATCAGAGATGATAATCTCGAACAAAGTCTATTTCATAAAGCGTGCTTATATATTTAGGATCGCCTATCAAATCAGCTGGTGTTGAGAATGGCTTCAAGGGGAGCAGATATGAGTTCGGGCCGCGAGATATGATCTAAAGATCGAACAGTATTTAACCCACACATGAATGTCGCCATTTTCATAAAACTCGCCCAATCATCTTTAGACTAAGACAACATGCCAGAGTCCTCAGCCACTGCTCACGAATTGCTGAAGTTGATCTCCGGCGCTCTATCCACCATAGAGAAAACATGCGACGATAAGAACCTTGAAATTCCAGACCTTCTTTCCATCCTGCATCTGAGGCCTTTCGTAGTGATCCCGCCGCTACCGAGGCAGCGAACGTGATCAGCGCAGCGGCGTTACAGTTGGCGGCTATCTTCTTACCACCGCAGGTCTCCTTGTTTCAATCTGTGGGCGGGGTATGTAATTTGTTGTTGTCTCAAATGATGGTTTGTCGAAGTTGATCTGCCTTTTTGATTCGTAGCACCTGAAATCTGCTGCTCTTCGTGTTTGCTTGGAGTCTAATGTGACTGAGATCTTGAGGGAAGGCGGACCGGAGGTGAGTACCTAACTTCAGGAAAGAGGAGGGTGATTCTCTAAGATTTTGTAGGGCGTCCATATCGATGACATTGCTGCGAAGAACGGGCAGGACCCACAGAAGATTGGTACTCTAGAGCTCTGGTTTTTTTTCGGACAGGTGATCCAATTTCTTTAGGTCGATTCCTGCGTATTCTCGCAAGCAACCATGTCTATCGTGAAGTCAAGCCGAACGTGTTCACAAACACGCGTATTTCGAGCATGCTCGACACGGGCAAGTCGAGTGAAGAGGTATTAGCCAAGTGTGTAGCCATCTTCACAGTAAACCTTAGATTTGAAGCTGACCTGGTCTGTAGGCCAGAAAACAAGCACGACAATACTTTCGGGCTAGCCGCTTTGTCCTCTCACCTGTAAGTCAAGCGGCCGTTATTTTATTTACTTTCACGTTGTAAATGTCGTTCACGACAGTTTGGACGAAGCGTTCAAAGCTTCAGCCTACGCATGGGAAACACTTGCAGATCCAACGACTGCCAAATCTGGAGAACCCGACGCTGCTCCATTCGCGCGAGCTATAGGGAGAAAGGAAACGGTGTGGCAATATTATGAGCGACCCGAGGAGGAGTTCAGACAGCGTCGCTTTGGTATCGGTATGCAAGGTGTCAAAGCCCTTCAACCTCCTAACGCTGTCCTCGATGGTGAGTTCTGTACCTTTGTGTTAAAATCTTGCTGAGGATCTGGTAGCGTTTAATTGGGAGGGTCTTCCCAGCGATGCTGTTATCGTCGATGTCGGGGGCGGAGTAGGCACTGCGTCTCTACCTCTGGCTAAAACGTTCCCCGAATTTCGAGTCGTTGTCCAAGACCTTCCTGGAGTCATTCAGGAAGCTGAAAAGGTGAATTCTGCGCTTTGACGACAAACATGCTAGTGCTGAGATCTTGAAGCTATGGGCCAAAGAGCTACCTGGAGCAGTCGAATCTGGACGGGTTAAATTGGAAGGCAAGTACAGTTTTTATAGCTTTGTACCAGTCATTTAACGTCATATACATAGTTCAAAATTTCTTTGAGCCTCAACCGCAGAGAAACGTCTCCGTCTTCTTCATGAAGCAGATTCTGCACGACTGGTCAGACGAATATGACATCAAAATCTTGAAGAATCTTTGGACGGCTGCGACCAAGGAAACCAGGCTGGTACTCTTGGAAAATTTGATGTCGTTCGCGTGTCCCGACCCCAATGAGGACGGAAGATTTGGTGTAGTGTCCCAGATAGCTCCCCCTCCCTTGCTGGCCAACTACGGTGCAGTAAAGGAAATTAGTTATGACGCCGATATCGTGGTAAGGATGAGATTCACATAAAACAACCTGTGTACTCACTGACCTTTCGTGAAGATGTTCTTGCTCTGCAATTCTCAGGAGCGCACGATTCGTCATTTTGATGAACTTCTTCGCCGCACTGGATGGCAAGTGACCGTCGTTCGACGGCAAGAGGGTAGCGATAGTGCATTTCAGCAATCCATCGAAGCAGTCCCCATCGGTAAATGATCGAGTCCTTCAACGAAGATTTTGGTCGAGTTTTGATAGAATTGAATAAATTGAGATTTCAACCCGCCCGCAGCATTCTTGAGCTAAATTTGGAGGATAATCGTTAGTATCCTCAAACATGGCTGCGGGTTAAAACGTACCTTGGGCAGTGGTGCCAGTGGAAGGCAAGGTAGCTGAAGCAGGGTTGCTACGATCTTCCCTCAGCGTGGGAAGGTAGGAATTGTATATTGCAGCCGCTGCCGACCGAGACCTAGGTCGTGCTCCCAACCACCACCACCACCCACTACAACTATTCTGTTCGATGTCTGATCAGTCCCCACAGCCGTCAAAGCCAAAGCCTGGTTCATTGCGCGACAGGATCGCTGCATTTGAGAAATCCGCATCGTCGGCACCAGCCCCTGTTCCAGCACCAGCTGTGCGCCCTAAGCCAGCAGGCTTTTCGTCTTGGAAGCCCAAGGCACCATCTCCTCCGTCATCGCCGTCGGCAGCGAGCACAGAACATGCAGCACCGTCTACTGTTAAGCCAGGAGGCATGTCGGCCTCCGATGCAAAGGAGAGCATCACTAAAGCCGGAAGTTTGAAGGATCGTATGGCAGCCTTGCAAGGCCGAGGCGCTTTTGGTGCCCCACCAGTGGTAGCACCCAAGCCTGCTCTTGAGAAGCCAAAGTGGAAACCCCCGCCTGTCGTGCACGCGCCTACAGATGATGACGATCCTTCAAGTGGAGGATCAACTGCGGCCATTGAAGCCGCGGTTGAGAGGACCATATCTCCCCCCATTTCTGTGAGATCACCTGAGAGTGTTGACGCTCCCAAGGCTGTCGAGGAAGTTGGAGAATCAGCAGCGCATGCTACAACCGCCGAAGGCGATATTGAGGGAGAGCCAGCGGCCCTGGATCCTGAGGAAGAGGAACGGCAGCGTCGTGCAGCGATCGCGGCTCGTATGGCCCGATTGGGAGGTGCTAGGCTCGGCATGGCTCCACCAGTGTTTGGAAAGAAGCCCCCAGTTCGAAGGTCAACCCAGGAGGAGGTTGTCAAGTCACAGGATTCCAAGGCGACTGAAGAGCTTGTCAAAAGTGATGTTTCATCTCCCGACATCGTCAAATCGAATGAAGAGCAGCTCTCTCCTCCTATTGAGTCCAGTGAGTGCATATATGCGTGTCTTTCTTCCAGTCTCCTGACCCAAGATAGGCGTCATCGCGTCGCCTCCACTTGAGGCACCCGCACAAAGTCACACCGAGTCAGACGTAGGAAAATCCGCAGGTAAACTTTATTTATCTCGTATTCTTATTCAAACATATGAACATATCAAATAGAATATTTTCCGGTCCGTAAGGATTCTGAAAATGCTTCCATTCTTTCCTCAGAGTCTGCGGATTCTCATCCTTCTCGAAGTCCCTCGTCCATGCCAGTACCTGTTGTTCCAAGACGAGCTGGTCCTCCTCGGAAGAAACCCGTTAAACCCACCCCTCCTCCTCCTGAAGTTCCAGAAGAAAAGGAGGAGGCATCTCTTGCTGTGGCCGCAGAGGACGTCGCCGGTCCAGAAGCGGAACTGGCTGTTCCACCTGAAGTCGTTGCGAGCCCTGACTTTGACGATGCGAAAGACGACATTACCGAAGATGCGACCCGACCTCCATTGTCTGAGCTACAGCCTGCTGCTCACGAAATAACGCATGAGCCTCTTGTTGAGGAGAAAACAACTGCCGCCGAGGAAACAACTGTGACCAACACTGAACCGAAGCCAGCCTCCTCTCAAATCGAACCGCCCCCAATATCTGGAGAAACAAACCTTGTTTCTCCCGTGTCCCCGGCAGGACTTGCCTATGACGACGACGACGACGAAAGGCAACACGAAGACGAAAGGAACCATGAAGACGAAGAGGACCATGACGAAGAAAGAGACTACGAAGATGAAGAGCTGGAGGTCGCCGATGTCTCCAAGTCATCTCCTCCTGTGCTTCCTTCTCCACTACTCAGTTCGTCTCGTCCCAACCTCGACAACATTGAAACTGGCATCATCGAGCCCACCTCTACTCCAGTTAACACCATTGTGCATGATGAGTCGGAAGAAGCAGAAGAAGCGGCTCGCAAGAAACGTGTCGCTGATCGAATCGCAAAGATGGGCGGAATCAATCCGTTTGCTCCTCCACCTTCACGAGTCAAATCACCTTCTGAAGGCCCGCATTCACCACCACCTGTGCCAGCTACATTCGTTCCTTCTCCTCCGCTAGCGCCTGCGCCGATTAGGAAACAGTCGTTACAACTAGAACCGCTTTCGCCTCCAACCGAAGATGTCCACACTGAGACAAAGGAACATGTCGTCGAATCTACAGCTGAAGATGAAGAAGGAGAGGCTTTCGATGGTAAATAAACTCTTCTATTTATTCCGTATCTTAAACAATAACAATCTGTAACTTCTTATTGATTACTTTTCTCTTTCCCTTTTGCTACCTGTAGAAGACCAAGATTATGCTGATGAAGTTAATGACGAGCCGACACCCGCTTCTACGTCCACGAGTGAGGTTAACAAGCCCGTGACACCGCCTCTCCCACATTCCGATACTCGTCGTCAGTCGGCGGCATACCCATCTCGACCTCCTCCTGTTCCACCGCCGAGTACACGGCCTCCTGTTCAGGTTCAGCATTACGAAGAAGAGGAGGATGACGGATCAGATTATGGGGATGAAGAATCTGCCGAAGAGGCCCCCTCTGCAGGACCGCCTACCCCAGGACACCCATCGACACTAAGCGCGATACCCAATGAGCACGTTAATACACCACCATCGCCACCTGCGAGACCTGTGCAACCTCCTCGGCGTATCATACCTCAAGCACCCGAACCCACAGACGAAGATGAGGAAAGAGAGGACGAGGAAGATACAGACGAGGAAGCAGACGAGAGGATGGCCACATCACAGCTTTTCGTTCCGCCTCCCTCTGGTCGCGGGCCGATCGCGATCCCACGCCACGTCCAAGCAGAGGCGGAGGAGGATGGCGACGGGTCAGAAAGTGACGTCCCTGCTCTGCCTGTCCTGCATCGGAGGTCCCTGGAGCTGCCTGGGCGGCCTGTTCCGCCTCCGCCGCCAGCGCATCCCCCAGCAGTGGATGAGGACTCTGAGCCAGATTCAGACCATGATGGGGAGGCTCTGCCTGTTCCACCGCCGCCGCCTCCTAGGCTTGCAGGTGGCCCGCCGCCAAGGAGCGTCCCAATGCCTCCGCCGCCGCCTCCACCTCAAGTTTTGGCCCAAATTGCTGCTGCGACTGCTGCGGTGCAACCTCCGCCACCACCTCCGGTCCTGCGAACGCACCTGACATCACCTCGTTTAGATGTGGACCATGGCCCGATTTCGCCCGAACATCTGACGCCTACTGTGTCCATTTCAGAGTCTGACGAGATTTTGGACGAGGAAGAGGGTGGTAGGTGTTGATTTAGTTTGATGCCTGAAGCAATATTTTTGAACTGTTTTTCTTTGAAATTAGATCCCATTGATCCGTCGTTCCATAGCCCCAGTCGACGAGGTTCTGCTGTAAACCTCTTTGCTACTGCTCAGGCTCAGGCCCTGGCTCAGCCTCAAGCACCAGCGCCGGTGCAAGTTCCACCCCCTCCACCTCCAGCTAGGCCCACTTCTAGAGAACCTTCCGAGCATGCACAGGAGCAGGAGCAGGAACAAGATTCAGAGCAGTTGAGGCGTAAGACCATCGCTGAGCGCATGGCCAAACTTGGTGGTATCAAATTCGGCGGCGCTCCGATGCCTGTTCCAGCTAGTCGTCCCATACCTCCACGCCGCACTGACGACGCGCAAGAAGAAGAAAGACAAGTGGAACCTGCTTCCGAGGAGCAACCCGATGCCCTGTCAGAAGAGGAAGAAGAACGAGCAAGGAAGGAACGGATTGCTGCGAAGCTGGCGGGTATGGGTGGAATGAGGATTGGGATGATGCCAATGGGAATTGGTGCTCTGCCCCAGAGGTCACATGTTCTGCAGGAAGAAAATGTAGTGCGGACTCCAACTTTGCCTGCCCCTCCTTTGTCTCCTGTCCAACCACCAACACGAGCGGTGCCTCCCGCTCGACCTCCGCCTCCGCCTGCACCTGCCCAAGGCCCTGATTCGGACTCGGATTACGGAAGTGCTGATGACGGTGTGAAAGTAGAAGCGGAGGAGAGTGAGATGGAAGAAGTGGGCTACGAGGATGCTGTTGAGAAACCGGAAGAGGCACCTCCTCCTGTTCCTTCCCGAAGCAGTCGTCCCCCACCACGCAGAGAATCATCGGACTATAAACCAGTATCGCCACCAATGCCTCCCGTTCCGTCGCCTCGGCCACCTGTCCGTCGGTCGAGTGTTCAAACCAGCAGGTCGACTGGTAGCATAGAGGCTGGAATGAGCCCGCCTCGGCGACAGACAGCGTCGTCGTATATACCTCAGTCGGAGTATGTCATGGTGGAAGAACCTGAAGCACAAGAAGCGCCTCCACCACTTCCGCCGGCTCGCCCTGTGAGCCGAGTGCCGCCTATGCGATCTAGTCGTCCCGTCGCGGAGACTGCTGACACTCAAGACAGCATCTCGTCGCAATGGGAGCTGCCATCCATCCCAACGTCCAGCATGGACTTTGGAGGAGGAACGGACCTCTCGTTGTCGTGGACAGATGCAGGTGCTGAAGCTGCGCCGCCGATATCGCCTCCGCCTCCACCGTTGCCGTCTAAGAAGCCCTCTCTTCCTTCTGCAGTCGAACGACAGCTCTCGGCGGACGATCTCATCGGACTGTGGGGCCGCGTCGGCGTTCAGGTCTGCGAGTCCGCCACAACGCTGTTCGAGAAGTCAAAGAGGGCGCTCATCGGCGACGGGACGTACGAAGGCTTCGTACAAGCCGTCCTCGCCACGGTGCCGAATGCAGCCTCCGTCCCGACCCCTGCTGGCGGGTACGGCTATGTGATATACGTGCAGAACGGGGCGTCGGTGCAGAAGAGGGCTAGCGAGATTATGCCGGGCGATGTTGTGGAGATCCAGGATGCGAAGTTCAAGGGGCATAAGGGGATACAGACGTACCATCAGAACGTGGGCGGGGCGGGCGAGGTGCTGGTGGGTGTTGTGGGCGAGTTTGAGGCGAAGAAGTCGAAAATTAGGGTGTTCCAGGCGAATCAGCATGTTGGGCAGCAGGTGCGTTTTTGTGTTTTTTGTTGCTTTTGTTGACTGTTTTCTCATGGTGTTGACGCGTTAGACTGTGGAGTCTGTCAGTTATCGTTTGGAGGATCTCAAGAGTGGGATCGTAAAAGTGTGTTCATCTCAGGTCCTGTCTCTGATCCTATGCTAATGGTACTCCAGGTATACCGGGTCTTGGATGCATAGTGTCTT
The DNA here is from genome assembly GCA_023014345.1 of Galerina sulciceps. Classification (NCBI taxonomy): domain Eukaryota; kingdom Fungi; phylum Basidiomycota; class Agaricomycetes; order Agaricales; family Galerinaceae; genus Galerina; species Galerina sulciceps. The sequence continues at coordinate 858,164 of JAEDXJ010000002.1, read as the reverse complement.
TCCAATCTCTATCTCTTCCCTATGAGGACTCTTCATTTGTACCACCACACATCTTTCCGCAACTATCATCGTCGTCGTCAATGTACTAGGTATAGTAGGTATCCTTTCCTTGAGAGATCTTTGTGTATTTGTTTCAATGCAGTTTTTCATTCCTATTCTCCAAAGAATACTATATAGATATGGGGGTAGGTAGGTAGGTACTTGTATATCCCATGGAACATTTCAGATAAATAAGATCACGGACAAAGCCCGGTGGGTATATTACACTTGGAACCCGGGGAGACCAGTAGCAGCAGCAAAAGAATGAAAATTTGGATTGGATTGGATTTTGCTGGAAGGTGAATCTAAGACGTCAGTATACTTGCCCCAGAAACGGAATGAGATATTAGAGAAAAGGCTCACAGTTGTCTTGAGGCCTTGGGGGAATCAAAAAGCATCAGTCATTTAACGAGAGGTCTTACGCCGGTCCCACCGTCCTTCAGGCTCGTCGGGTACGAGTTCATGGCTTTGTGATATTCGGCTGTTTCGAGTTTATTATATGAACTGCGTTGAACGCCGTGGATAGGCTACGCACCTTGCGAGCTGTTGTCCTGCTCCTCTGGCTCGTCGGAGATTTTCTGTCTTTTCTTGGGAGATTCCTCGCTTTCGTCGGGAGGGGTATTCGAACTGGATGACGAGTTTTGGGAGGGTTGGGGGCGTTTGCCTCGGTTTCTCTGTTGCAGAACTGTCAGAGAAGCGTGTTTGAGAAGTGATAAAACCAACAATAACGCACAAAACGATCTCCGAAGTTCTTCTTCCTTCATTGCGCAGAGGCATAAAATAAAAAAGTGAGCACGTTGGTCACTCGCACGTAGAAAAGAAACAAAACCGCCAAGAACGAACTAACCTTTCTCGTGCGTCCTGCTCCTTCTTCTTCTCGTCCTCCTGCATCAAAAAAAGGGCGACTCTGGATTCAGCACACAAGGTGTTGCACGAGCTAGGAGAGTAAAGTCGGAAGGGTCAAACCTTCTTTGACCGGTTTATCATGATCCTGTCGAGAAAGGAGCCATCGTCGGAGAAGACGTTGGTGGGTTTAATGCCAGGGGATTTGGATTTGGCTTTGGCTTTGGTTTGGGGTACTGTCTTCGACGACGAAGTAGTATCTGAAGAGGGTGTAGTGGTTGAGGAGGACTCCTGGACCGCGAAATTATTAGACATGTATGAGTATTTCAACAGTAATATAAGGAGGAAAAGTTCTGGGTTGACTACTTGAGGTGAGAAAATGCGTCGTTAGATGCAAGAAAGGTGACCTGGAAAGCAAGGTCATGGTTGGATGAACGTCGCTGCCAGAAAGCACCAGAAAGTTCCGTCAGGGGTAGCTTCCATACCAAGCACGGTCAATTAAATGACGTCATGCGCTTCTAGTCTCGGAAACCCAGCCTCTGTGGGCACCCTTCCCAATATGGGTCCCTTCCCTACAGAGTCTGGGAACTGATCAACGGGTTCAAAGGCCTTATGCGTTCGGGGTTTTTTCGACCTGTGTTCAAAGTTTTCGGAGGGTTTTGTAGACACGTGATCACGCGAGAAACACGCTGCGCGTCGCACTGATCATCGTCCTCGTCGTGTCCTCTCCTTTTTTCAATGCTATATACCCTTATAATTATCTGCATCTTATTTTATATATGTTAATCTATGTCTCAGTCTACTCCTACACCTTTTTCACCTCGCAAGCGACGAAGGCTCCATGATGAGAATCAGACTTCATCTCCAGTGACACCGGCACCCACAAGACCTAGCATTCCTTTATCGGCCTCCATTTCTACGACATTTCAATTAATATCTACCTCCGGAACTACACTCTCTGCTCCAAGACCACCTTTCACTGACAAGAAGAACCGCACACGATTTCAGAATGGATTTGTTGTAAAACCAAAGACACCTTCGTTCAAGCCTTATTCACTCAACAACCCCGGTCATCCAAGGCAAAAGGCCTATGCATTCGAAAGTTTCGGGCATTTAAACCCAATGGAACCGCTTTCCACAGGGGAATGGAATCAACGAGCTCTCAAACACGGTCTTTTGAAGGAGGGACAGGAATTGAGGGATTATCAAGTTGAGGCGGCAAACTTCATTATTTCTCGGGCGGGAGATTTGTGTGTGATAGCTCCGACTGGTGCTGGGAAGTCCCTTCTATGGGTTCTTCCATTACTGGCTCAGAAGACAGGCATATCCTTGGTAATCATCCCCTTCACGTCATTGGGATACCAAGGAGAAGAACGGTAGGCCTTTTGAAATAATTCCTTGCATTCAAACTGACTACTCTCATCAGCCACCGTAATTCTGCAATAGAATGCTCGTTTATCCATTCAGGTGCCTCGGATCCTGCAGACCTCGAAAGGATTGCAAAAGGCGGCTCAATGCATGTCGTTTACACCTGCGTTGAAATGCTTGAGACGCCATCATTTGCGCGTGTTCTGCACTCGGAATCCTTTCGCGCACAGCTTTCAGCAATTTATATTGACGAAGCGCATACTATTCACGAAAGTGCGTCGTGGCGTCCTGGATACACCCGCCTTCATGGACTGCGAAAGATTATTGGCGATGAAATTCCATTAATTCCACTTTCTGCCACCCTTCCGACGCCATATCGAAAATCCATTGAAACCCATGCAAGCTTGAAACCAGACTACCGACTCATTAACCTTGGTAACTTTCGCCCCGAACTTTCAATGATTGTTGCTCGGATGCAACACGATGCCAGTTCTTTCCAGGATTTAACTTTCGTCCTTCCATGGAACGCGTCCGAGAACTCAATCAAACAAACGTTGATCTATTCGGACAATCTAGAAATGTTGACCGACATGTTTTGGTGGTTCCACAGTCGTTTAGGCTCGTTAAAGCTTCCTCCGTACTTCATCGACATTCTTCATGCTGGACTGTCTGAGAAACACCAAAAGTTAAGCACCAATGATTTCATCTCTGGAAAGACCAAAATTTTGCTTGGCTCAGACAAAATTGGAGCAGGCATGGACTTCCCAAATGTTCAACTGGTTGTACAGTACCGCTGTCGAGACCTTACACTCGTGAAATGGGAACAACGTCGTGGGAGAGGAGCTCGTCGAAAAGGCAGTACGGCAGTAGGGGTAATTCTCGTCGAGAAGTCTATGACAGGTGATGATGGTCATCTTTCCGTCACCTCACCCAACTTTGAAGATCCCGGAATTCTGGACCTCATTCACACGTCAGATTGTCTCGAGCACACGGTTGACACTCGCCTTGAAAATCCACCACGCTTTGATGACACTGGCATCCTTATAACCCGCTGTCATACACGCTGTTCAAACTGCAACCCCAACCTCTGCCTTGATCAGGACCTCCAGTGGATTATGGAAACCCCCAGACTTGAGAGCGACGTAGAAAAGCCAAGATCTCGTCCAGTAACCACAGACAAGGACAAGGAAAATATCTTGAAGGCCTTGACTGCTTGGCGCTTTAAGATTTGGAAAGACGAGTGGATGCAATCTTGGCCCAGCTATGGACCTGATTCACTCGTTAGTGACTCTGATTTACGCGAAATAACCAAGCGTGCCCACCAGATCCCCGATCTCAAAACTCTCCTTTCCTTTACTCACATTCCCCACGAACAAGAACTCGCATCACCCCTCTTCAATGCACTCCAACAAATTCTATCAGATTTGTTTGGTCCACTTCCCCTCCAGGAAATCATTCCACTCGACACTTCCAACACTCCTAATATCTCGGTAGTTCAACCGGAGATCTACCAAGAAATCCAATGGATGGAACCAGAGCATGCCGGAAATATGGAGTCACAGGTAGTTTCAAGTAAAAGCAAGCGTAAATTGACAATCCTTTATAATGGCGAGGCAATACTAATCCATTAATTTACGGTTATGGTTCAATCCTTTCGATACCCTATTCACATTCATCATCATCAGTATCAACGGCGTCTCCTGTAGAATGATGAATAATAGCCTCTAAATCATTGATCTCTTCGTTAATTGTAAATTCTGTTTGCTGTAAATCTCTGCTTGAGGAAAGTTCATGATCGAGCTCGGGTTCCATTGAATGCTCTGTTGATTGCTCTGTTGTGTGTCGGGTTCGAAGGCGGAGGAGATGGCGCTTCAGGTGGTTGTAATGACCTCCACTGCTCGTTCCTGCTAATCGAATGCAGCCTGTGCGATACAGGTCAATCCATATATGCCGAGATAGTTTGTCAAATCTAAAATCAAATATTTTTTCTTTGAGAAGATACTTTACAAGAATTTCAACGTCCTTGTGTTGTGAGACATGGCTGTGCTTCTGATTTTGTCTTTCAATGTCTAGGTCTACAAAAAGTTGGTCTGTAAACTGGGAGACATGACCCATGGCTGGAGTAATTTTTGAAAGGTGGTCGCATGTGCACGCTCTTTAATCCTGTCATTCAAGTGTTCCACCCGGATATCAGTAGGTTTGAATCCTCCTGGCTTTCCACTTGGATTAACAAGCATTCCATTGAAGGCGACCTGAGCATAGTCCTTGGGCCAATCATGAGTGACATTGTGGAGAAGTTCCATGCACTCGTTTGCATAATTGTAGCTCCCTGCAGCATAAAACATTGGCATCCAAAATCGGATCATTCGCTGGATGCGTTGGGGGTGGCCATGTTTGATGGCATCCTGCATCTCTCGAAGGGTCATGAGATCATGCATAAGAAGAACAGCATGTCCACATTTTGTGTCTCCTGGGAGTATTTTTTGGTCCAAGGCTTCAAGGCGTGTTGGTGAGGGTAAGAGGTAGTTGTCAACAACTTTTTTTGCCAATTCTTGTAGATCTGCAAGTGTCTTGACTTTCTTCGATAAGTCATCCGGAGAAAGGGCTTTGAGAGCAGTCACTGCAGCTGTAATTGTTAAGCTTCGAAGGATAACGTCAAAGAATCGAAGCCATGCATAATAATCAACCTTTTGAAGGTTAATATTTGATTTCCGGTTTGGCAAAATGTCGCGAAGAGTTAAAAGACTAATGGGGTCAGCTGTCGCAGCAGTTCCCCATGCATTTTTTGCTTCAGCTTCAATGAAGTTTAAACAAAAATGCATTAAACCGCTGACCATGGAAAAACTTGATAAGTGAACAAAGCGATCACCAGAGCGGTCAACAGCCCGCTGGTCCTGTGCAGCACGATCACGAACAGTAGTCAGACGGTCGCCAAGCACACATCAGGAAGATCACATGTGTCTAGTTGGTCTAATGCCAGACTGGTCAGACCAAGTTAGACGCGTTATATCGCTACAAATTTGTCTATTAGCATAATCACTTGGAGTAGCTCTGTCAGCTGATTATAGCGCTAGACGCACCAGAATATCATTCCTGGCGCCATATCCTAGAAATCATTCCTATTTCATACCAGTTCAAATCACTTCAGACTTATGAGATATGAACATAAACATGATTTATTGGAAAAATAGGTATGTACAAGATGATATACGGTCATTTTCACAATCTCGTACTACATGAACTTGACCATGGTCGACGCTACAGGGCCTTTGTACGATCCACTCTCTGCTTCTAACCTCCAGTTCACGCAGGGAAAGGCCGCGTTGTCTACACGCACTGCAATTGAGACAAGTCATCGTGAGTTAAATTTGAACAAACTGACGACAATACAACCTTAATACCACCATCTTGCTCTTCGTCCATCCAGCTCATCTTCACCCATCACCAACGTCTTCCCTGCTCCTCCGACCCGTCGTAAATCACGCCATGATGGAAATACTGGGGCTAAAAGAAAGTGATCAGAACGAGAATCGATCAAGTAAGGTAAGCGTTTGTATGAAATTACCGGATTTTGTGGGATATTACCCAATGACTCGTTGAGTAAGGTGTGGTCAGTCAAAGTGCGCTGTAGGCTGAGAAACTTAGTAATCTGTGAAAAAGTGAACTGTCAGTATTGAAAGAGTCAGTTCAGCAGCAAGTGCCAAGGCGTACCGGAAAACCTCCTGCACGCAAAGGATGGACGCCGCGGATGCGGGCTTCGCAATGAGGTAACCTAAGGGAATATGCAAGGTAAAAGGTAAGTTAAGAGATTGTAAGCCTCACCTTTGGCCCAATAGCTATTGAACATTGAGGAGGGGATTGCTCCGAGCAGCAGGAAAGAGTGATGGGCAGAAACAAGGAACGAAATGTTCTAAGTCCAAGTTATTTCTATTCCTGGGAGTTGAACTTTGCATCACGTGTATGGTTTCCATGGACATTGATGCCAACAGTTCTCGGCAACTTTCGGCGACATTTCGGTCTGGCAAATTTGCAGAGTTCTGGCGATTTCGGAATTTCTAGCGGTTACGAATTTTCTGGCGGCTTGTAGAGCACATGGCTAGACGAGTTATTGATGCCAGACCATGCCAGACTCCGCCAGGCTCCACCAGACAGATGTGATCTTCCTGATGCAGTAAACATTGTGTGCTCGAATGTTTCCTTTGGAATGCCCAGGATTCGTCCAAAGTAGTGCTCAAGAACAACCATGTTTCCTCGGGTTGATCCTTGTTCTTGGTCAAACGTCGGCAGGTAGTACTCTTCTGTTCTTTGTGGTTTAATGGCCATTTCGTCCTTCAGAACTGGAATAAATGGGCGTAGCTCTGAGAGTGCTTCAATATCTTCTGTTAGGATCTGCTGAACATGAATAATGGCATTTGCACGAAAGGCCTGCTGACTTGTAGAATTCGGAAGAATGTCCGAGAGAGATTTGTCAGGTGGAAGGTCATGACGAGTTCTTTCAGTCTCAGAAAAGCAACCAACAGATGTTATTTGCATAGCATCAGCGCCACCAGCAGGTATTGGCAGTATTACCAAGAGGGCAGACACTTCATCGACGAATCATCGTGTGTAACAGAACCATGGAGTGCACTTGATTCCCATGCACGAGCTGTCCAGTTAAAATTGTCATATGGAAGCATTTTAATTTTAGTGGGGTCATTTGCGGCTTGCTTTGCAAGGCGTGCTGAGCTCTTGCTGATTGCGGTTATTGCTCTGATTTGAAAAGGATAGGATGTCGTGAGAGCCAGATGATTGCACAATTGAACCAGTCGTTTTGGTACACGGTTGTCCCAGAACAACAAGGAATTCATTGTCAGGTGGTAGTTGAGGTTTTGGCTTCGTAAATTTAAAGCCATTGAAGTGATTAATGTTCGTCCCTAATACACAGTCAGTCCTACACTCTAAAGTTTAAGAGAGATTAAGATTTTGCATACTGCGTCAGGATTTCGACTGCCTTGTTTCAATGACCGTTTATCCTTGTTGATTACAGCCTTTAAAATGGCCTGAAGGTGTGGGGTAACTCGCTCATATCGCTCAAGAAGCTCATGAATGCGAAATGTATTTAGCATTGCGACATCGACATTGAGTGAAGACACACGAAGGAACTTTGCATCGTCCTCATGCGGGCCCTCAGAGGCACGATTAGAGAGCCAACTAGCCTCCCTTGCACAGGCAGAAGCTGCCTTTCTGACTACCCAAGCCGTCATTTCACAATCCTGCAATCCACCACAAAGATCCCACCACAAATCCATTATCTCCAGATGTCCACCATCGGCTAGAAAGATGTTTGCGAAATTCTTGATTCCACCATCTTCTGACATAAAGACTGATTGAAAAAATTGCCGCAGAGAGAATCTCGAAAGGGTGTCACGCATGAATTGCAACACCAACCTGGCTTTCTGTGTCGGAGAAAGTGGAGACCGGCGTTTCGAAGGAGCCTGGACATAAAAAAAATCATTATCTTTGGGGTCATCAGCAAGTTCAGCCAGAGACAGGAGGATAGATGGCTCCTCGAAGTCATCAGAGGCTGGGATGGGAGATGGCGAACGGGGAGGAGAGCTTTCCACAATAGGTTCTTCATAATCTTCATCCTCTGGTATCCCATGTGCAAAGAGGCGAAATGTGTAACGATCCATGAATAGAGGAGAGTTTACGGAAAGCAAGCAGCCTTATCAGGAGAATAGACGTGGTCTACAGTGTTATCGAGGTGGAAGGACGATGATCAGTGCGACGCGCAGCATGTTTCTCGCGTGATCACGTGTCTACAAAACCCTCCGAAAACTTTGAACACAGGTCGAAAAAACCCCGAATGCATAAGGCCTTTGAACCCGTTGATCAGTTCCCAGACTCTGTAGGGAAGGGACCCATATTGGGAAGGGTGCCCACAGAGGCTGGGTTTCCGAGACTAATGCGCTTCGAGCGCTAAAAATGCCCACCGCCTGCCGCACTCAAAAATTGATTTACACAGGTATACGCAGAAAATTTAAAACATGAAAAGCGCACAGCATCACAGTGGGTCACCTCGCCTTTAATATGATATAAAACTCAAACCAAATTGAAACCAAGGAAATATATTTTTCGAAAACGAGCCGATATCCTTGTCAGTCGAGGATGTATAGGATTGGTACGGGGTCGTTCCACGTCCTTAGAGGAACAGTAATAAGTAATTTTGTAGGGACTAGATATCTGTTGGCATGCTCAGCTCGCGTACTCCAGTATAAACTAGCTACTCTTAGGCGCCGAATAGAAGCCCACAATGCCTCAACTCGAGCAACGCTCACTTATGACCAAAAATTGAGCTCAGATAGACTCTTAAATTGTGGTCTCCTCAAGCCCTTTGTCTGTCAGCACTGCTCTGGGTAGTAATAAGCAAGAGGGTGGCAGAACATGGATCCTGAACATAGGGTGGGAGGGAGGTGGTCTTGAGGTGGTCCGGCTGCAGGCCGAAAAAAATTTAGTGACACCAGCGGTTGACCAGTAATTTCTTATCTCCAATTCAATTTATCGGGCCTCACTGCCTTGCTGAAAGATGGAACTGGCACCAAATGAGAGTCTGTTAGTCAGGGAAGGCAAAGAGAATGCATTTAAAATATTTACTATGATTTCTGGGTACGAGCAGAGAGGGGAAAACATAAATACCTTTGACTTGAAATGGTACAGAAAGCTTTTGACATAGAAAGAATGAATTATAAGTTGGCAGACCACCGTGCTTTATTACCAAGGGGGAATGTGGAAAATTACCAACACTCACTAATTTTTTTTCAGGCCGGCAGGTGACCCCCCCCCCCTTCCTCTCTTTCCACAAAAGGTACGTTTTCCGTGAATATATTTTTTTCTGTGTTTTCCAGGAAAAGTTAGTTCCCTCTGCGGTTTTGGCTGCTCAAATGGTAATTTGTGCGTAATTTCCTTTTATTGTTCATATCCATGAATATGACATATTCCTTGATGCATAAATCTCATAATGCATAGGAAATTTTCCGCACCGACGTTATACATTATGAGAAAGTCAACTGTAGGTCGAAAGTGCAGCCATGGCAGCTATAATTATATATGACATGTAGCCTTTTTGCTAACCAAACTCATACAAGTATGGCATTTTTTTGCCAAGGTGGCAAACTTGCTAAGAGCATGTATGGTCCTCAAATATACATGCCGGGGGTGCCGGGGGAGGGTATATGATGGCTGTTGGGGGCGGGACATTGTAAACACGTGTCAACAATGCCTAAATGGTGCTCGGGAACAGTATTTTGGGTGCTGCTCATCGTCGGGGGCGCATTTAGGTGCGGAAAAAATATATTCAGGGTCCTAGAATATTATCTAATGTCTCCCCGCCCTTTGCGCACCGGTCGGGGGGCGGGAATGGGTGGATGGGCGGGAATGCTTATGGATGACGCTCCAATATTGGGCGGGGGCTGCTGTCAAACAGCCGTCAACATTGCCCGAAATGCTATTCCGGGCTGCCCGACGCTTTATTTTGGGTCGCGCTCGCCATGCAGCGCGAATCCCGACGTGAAAAAAATTGCATTAGAAAGGTGTGATTATTCCTCATTTATTGGTACCCTTTGTGCGCCTTCCGGGGGGCGGGGATGGGTGGATTGGCGCTGGTGGGTTTGGATGACGTTCCAAAAATAACCCGTGCCAGGCACACTATTTTTAGATACTATGATGGGATCACACCGTTGAATGTGAGACCCCGTTTCGGGCGTTTCGCATTGTCCCCATTGGAATTTTAGGAATGTTAGCCCACAGTTATAATTCCCTTGAGAATAGGATCCTAATGATTTGCAAAATTCCTACTGGAAAGGGTGGATGCACCGTCATCCTTCTGGATGACGAGTCAACCTTCTGGATGACGAGTCAACCTTCTGGATGACGGGTCAACCACCTTCCTTATTTGGAGTTCTGGTCTTCATGAGCAATAAGCGTTTGAAAAATTGTATTCGACTATCCTAATGGTACAAATATCTTCGCTACACTACATGTAATACGTTGTATTATACAACTTTGGGGCTAACCCATGCCGCTCGTACCTGGCTCTACATCCCACTTCCCTGCTCCCGCGGCGTATTCGTTCGTGGCGAAAATGGCCTGCTGGACGGCCGTCGGTGAGGTTGCATGGAGGGCGGCAGAGGATGGACAAAGGGGGCGAGCGGGTAGGTTGTAAAGGGAGGGAGGCGGCGCAGCATCGCGCTGAAGGAGCGGTGGGGAGGCGGGGTAGGTATGGCGTCGTGTTGAAGGAATGTCGGGGAGGCGGATCCGTCGAGTGTGGGCTAGGGCTGCGCACCGAGGCCGTATTTACGGTTTACGGCTGCCGACATACGGCCACCGTCGCCGTACCGTGAGCCTCGAGGGAGGATAATTTACGGTACGGCTACGGCACGGTAAACCACTGTTTTCACCGTAAATGTACGGTAGTTAACGGCCGTTTACGGTGGTACGGCGAATCTTGGCCCAATGCACTGAATTGTACTGTTTTAAGTTAGAATTTGTGAGCCTTTCTCAAATAATACGTGGCAGTGAAGTCGCTCACATTTTTTTAGGTCGAAATTCTGCACAAAATGTGGTCGAAAAGAGTGTTCTCGGAAGCAATACCCGGAGTTGATATCTGATGGCGTGTCCTCCCTCTGGAAATCCACTCATTTCACGCTGTTGAGCCCCGAGTACAAGCATATTGAGTATCTATTTAAGATTGATTTAGTCCATATGATGTTTTTTCTATAAAACTGACACATTTCAGGTAGTCGCTCTCAGCCAGTGCCGTACCACCGTATACGGCCGTTTTTCACCGTTTTGGCACCGTACCGTACTGTTGGGCATCTGGTTGAGCGCTTCACGGCACGGCTACGGCAGTTCCGTCACCGTAGGACCCCCGTAATCTTACGGCCGTATGCCGTTACGGTACGGTGCGCACCCCTAGTGTGGGCAGGAACGAGGAATCGACGACGAACATTGATTCCTCGACCCGAGCAGCCGCGGCATACCTCAAGAGCGAGACCTAAGAGCAGCACAGAATTGGGCTGCCCCTGCCACTTTCGTGCACCCGCTCGCCTGGGTGCAGCAGAACAAACTGGTGCACCCCTTGGCATCCCGGCCCAAACTGTGCCAGCACCGCGTGTACGGCACGCGAACACTGCTGGTCGTGCAGTGGGGAGCGGCGGCTGCCCGCTGCTGGTCTGGCGGTTGTTGGTTTACAGCGGGGCGAAGGGGCGGAAGAGACGCGGCAGTTGTGGTAGGGTGAGCGCGAGCAGCACACCTAGATGTGTGTCCGCTCTGCTCGCTTGATCCCCTGCAGATCCCACTGCCGGCGTAACTGCCGGCACCACTCATCGATCGAAGAGCGACGACGACGTTGTGCGAACCGTCGTCACTTGGTCCTGGGACTGAAAGGGCACGGTGGGCACCTGCCCCTGCCGATGAGGTGTCCAGAACGGCAGTGCGCGGCGGGTTAGGTTAAACTGGAGGAGGTAAGTGAGTGGTGGGTGGTGGGGAATAAAGGAACTGCAAGACGAGTCGTATTGACTTGCTTGCGACACACCTCGCGGGTCTCCCCTCCTCGGGTCTCCCCTTTTCGTTCCCTCCCCTGCTAATCCCATCCACACGTCGAAGTCGGCACGTAACCTTGAGATTGAAGGGCAGGAGGGAGTGGCAAAGGGGAGCGGATGTCTTTTGGGTTGATTCGCCCCGTGCTCGTCTTCGTGTCGTCGGCGGTCCACTGGTTTCGGAGGGGAGAGGTGGAATGCAAGGAGAATGGAGTTGGTGGGGAGTGTAGAGACCTCCAGCGCGGCCAGTGGTCTCCCCGGGCTCGAAGATTCACTGCTGGCCAGCGACTGGGGATGGAGGTGGAGGGGAATGGGTGGCAAGTCAAAATTCAACCTTCGAAATGTCGTTTAAGCGGAGTTTGAATTTGTCGGACCGACATTGTCTGTCGTGTGTTCGTCGTTGTCGACGTTGGTGGGTGCGAGGCCAAGTATTTAGGTATTATTTTGAGTCTAGTACATAGTGTATACATGAATGACATTGAAATACAATCAAAATAGACTACTTGGAGTACTTTTCTGCAATTTTCACGTAAGACTGAGCAGTTGACAACCTCCAGCGAGGTGATTTCGGGTCGACGAAACAGTGAATGTCTACGATGGGTTTAAAAAAAAAAGATAGGGCATCAAAGAAAGGTTGAAGCATCGAATTTAATTCATTTAGAATAGTTTGACAAGATCTCTTATAAAGGAATACTTGGTATTACTCACACTGGTTAACAGACAACTGGATTTCATGTCTATTTGTGTCAAATTGGATAGGAACATGGGTATGGTTAGGTGATCTGTAGTTCATGCTTGGAAATATAGTCAGCTCATTAGAAATATGTTTTTTAATTCACTCTAGATAGTTTTAAGTGTCAAAATATCATCCTACGTATGGTAAGCTTGCAATAGATATGTTTGAACAGCCGTAAATCACCACTCGATCAAGTGATCTTCGTATCGTTAACCCTTGAGCTATTTCAATGTTTTCGGAGGTGAGTAAACTTACATTTGTCAATAATTTTAACACATCCCGACGAAAAAATAAGCTGCGGTTCTTTATTTTATTCACTTCCGAGATGTTGAGGACGACGACGAGGGTTCCGTGAAGTGGTCGGGCCGACGATCCCACCAATCGGATTGCTTGCCGAAAGCGGTGACGATGGCATCAACAGCCATCAAGGCTGCAAAATCTTCAACCACAACCATCACGACCGTCCTTCCCTCGTTCGTCTGCTCGCCAAAGGCTTCCAGAGACCTCAGGTAAGTGTTTTTTTATTGCCAACAGGTACATTTTCACTAATTTATCCACTTTCTACGACGTTCTAGGCCTCGCACAACTCAAAACAGTGTGTGTCGATGTCGTGAGCCCCCCCTCCAACCCGAGGGCTGTGGGCCGATATCTGGACGGTGGAGTGCATGAGCGGGGTTACGAACGCAAAGGGGAGACCCATGGAGTGGGAGACCCACCTGGTGCGTCGCAGAACGAGTTGCAGGACTCGATTCGCCTCCCTTTCCTTCACCTCCAACTCTCACCCAACCACCACTCGCACTCGCACTCGCTCTGCACCCGCATCTGCTCCCACACCCGCACCCGCACCCGCACTCGCACCTGCATCCACACCCACCCCCGCACCCGCACTCACACCCGCACCTGCACTCGCACCCGCACTGCACTCGGAGCACTCGCGCTTGCACTGCACCCACACCCGTATCTGGACTCCCACCCGCATCTGGACTCGCACTCGCACTAGCTGCGTATCGAGCCTCCACCTTCCTTCAGCCAGGAGCAGGGCTGTTGCCTCTGCCATGTCACGACGACGGGCTGTCCCGTACCCCGTTGAAGTCGCATGCCAGCCAGCCCAGCCAGCACCGCTGAACGTCGCCCCAGCTTTTGCCCTCACCCTGGTCGCGACGACGACGAGCGACCGCGATGAACGGCTACCCCGGCTCGCGCGACGAGCAGCATGGTTGTGCTACTCGTGTTGCTGGGAGGCAGCACCATGCAGCGCCTTACTGCCACTGGATTACGTCGCGAAAGTGGGAGAAGGTGGGGGAGAGCAGCGGCAATGCTGCTCTCATTTCTGAGATGCAAGGAGGACGCAGCAGGCTCGTCGCCTGCTGTGTTGTGGGTGCACGGGCAGGGCTGGGGGAACGATGCCAGTGTCAGTGCCAACGTCGTCCCTCTTTCGTCGTTCCCCTCCCTCTTCCGCTTCATCGTGGAAGAGCCAATGTGGGCACCGCATCGTGCTGAGCGAAGATGACTTCATTCGTCGTCTTCCTCTCCTGCCCTCAGGCGATCTCGCGACGGCCCTGAGCATTGGTTATACCCCCCAACGCTCGGTGCTCACCCCTACGTCCTTTAGCTCATTTATTATGTGAGCCTTTCTTTCTCTTTCCGTAGTATTAGTAGTACTATGTATTATTATTAAATGTCATTTAATACAATTTTTGAAGCATATATTATTTGACGTTGACGTGGTGCATCCAAATATGGAAGGTGGTTGAATCGTCATCCATAGAGACAACGACGCATCCATCCCTTCCACTTTGAGTATAGCCATAAAAATCATATCATTCGAAGGGAAATTTTAAGGAGATTACGACTATGTACTGATATATCTAAAACTACGACGGGAATGAGGAGCAAAATGCGAAGCAAAGCTCGGATGCCAACCACGCGATCCCATCAAATATCTAAAAATAGCCTGCCTGGCACGGGTTATTTTTGGAACGTCATCCAAACCCACCCGCGCCAATCCACCCATCCCCGGCCCCCCACTTTATGCAGGTGGGATTATACATGAGACACTGGGCTTTGCCTAACTCATGTTATACGTCCACAGTGCGAGTTTGCAGTGTCTGCAAGGATGCAGTCTCTATGTATGCCCTCTCACAGTGCATGCCGGGCATGCCGTGCACACTGGGTGGACGTTGCTGGGGGCGGGATAAGGTAAACAGATGTCAACATTGCACAGATTTGTGTCCGGGGGTGTAATTTGGCTCCTGCTCGTCGTTGGGGGCGGATTTTGTCGGGGAAAAAACATATTCAGGGTCCAATAATATTTTTGAACCCGTCCCCGCCATCTGCGCGCCCGCGGGGGGGCGGGATTGGATGGATTAGCGCAGATGCTTCTGGATGACGCAGCCTAAAAATAGACGCGCGCCTCAAATATCCCGAAAAGTAATTATAAAAATAGATTCCATGTGTCATTTTAAAAATAGATTTGATGTCACTATTCCAGATTCGTCGTCAGGCACTGACACTTGTGCCTGCCTTCTTATCTGTAGATTAGATATTGGTGTTTCATAAATAGAATGATTCTATTTCGTGTGCCGCCCCACCCCAGGCCAGATTTTCACTCAATAAACATGATATGTGTAAAGTATTTATCATATTCAAGCTAATGATATAGATTTTTGTGCTTGAATTCCAGCGGGAAGGGGGTGGATGGATTACAGCTCATCCGGATGAGCTTTCGAACCACCTTCCGCATTCGGACGAGCGCGAAAATGCTCCTCCGAATACGTGCTATAAATAGATTTCGATGATTTTTGCAACATTTTTGCCCTCCCTTGCGAGCAGTCTGTCCGTCCCCTCATATTTACATGCAGACCTGTAATCTACAAGTAAATGTGAATCTAACAGTACCAATTTCATTGCAGTATTCTAACTGGAAGCTGAATACCTTTGAAAGTCGTCGTCTTCATGGGTCTCTTGTCGTGTAAAATGTGCAATATTTATTAAATTTTATTCTTTACTAAATGATACTACGCTCTACCTAAGTACATACCCCTAGAGGAACGAGGAGAGGTGGTGGTGGAGAGGTGGTCACAGAGACTGAGGGGGCGGACGAGTTGCAGCAACGAAACTGCTACTCGACCCGCCCATTCCGAGTGGTGATGCAGCAGGCGGGTGTGCCGCCACGTCTGTACCCGACTCGAGTTCTCCGCACACTCCTTCCCCCCCTCCCCCCAGTCCCCCACCTTGTCTTCGAGAATCCTGGGAGGACCGCGAACCGGAAAGCGACAACGACGACAGCAACGACAACGGTGCCGCTGTTTGTGCTGTCGCTGCTCGCCCACGCTCGTCCGACTGACGTGCAAGCGGACTGGCCTGCATGCAACGCTGCCCTCGTGCTCGCGGCTGGGTCGTTTCCTGGCCATAGCCCGTGGGTGACGCGAGCCACGAGCAGGGTGCACCGGGAGAGGGGGAAGAAGGGTGTTGGTGAGCTGACAATCACAAATGGGGGCATAAGCCCTCGTTCGTGCGTTGGCCTTGATCCATGGTGCAGTGAAAGGGGGGGACAAAGAGGCAGGTGGCGGTGGTCCTACCGATGGTGAATGGAGAGGCGGAGGGGTCGTCAGTGGGGGGACAACGCAGGAGTAAGGACCCGCTGCGGGTTGACGAAGCGAAGGCGGTGGCTGCGGGTTGACGAAGCAACAGCGCTGGCTGCGACAGAAGCAGCCGTAGCCCATGGGTGATGTGAGCCATGAGCCAGGCGACGTCACCGGGAGTTGGGGAAGTGGCTGCGGGTGAGACGTGACAATGATCACGAATGGGGGCAGGTAGCCCTCTTTCGTGAGCTAGCCGCGATCCACGGCGCGGTGTGGGTCTGGTGGCCGGAGGGTGTAGGGTTGTCCAGGAGGTGGGGCGATGTAGGGGGAAAGAACTGGCTTGAGGGTCGACAAGGTCGCACGTCCTCACAAAAGGTAGCGACATTATCGTCGTTGGGTCTGTGGGTGACGATGAATGTGTGCCGGTGGGAAGGTGAAGACAACAGTTCGAGTCGTAAAACTCGAACAGGCACGCACCTGGCGGGTCTCCCACTCCACGGGTCTCCCCTCGTTTTGCTTCCACCCCCTAATCCAATTTTGGCCCACCGAACGTCGGCCCGCAGCCCTCAGGTTGCAGGGGGGGCTCACAACGTGGCGGCGCGTTCGTACATGTTCGTTCGCGCGTTGTTATCTAGTGAAAGAGTAACATTAGTTTCAAACATGTAAGGTAGCTATAAAAATGACTTACCAGGTGAGAAAAGGTTTGTGGTGGTGGTTGAAAGGCATCCAACTCGAGGCACACGCGTTGGCGTCGGTTTCGAGTTTAGTCGCGGCCCACATCATTTCGCATGGGAGGCAGTGGCGGACGATGCAGTGGACCCTCCAGATTGGGCCAGTGGTATCCCCGGGCTCGAGGATTCGCTGCTGGCCGTAAGCTGGGGAGGGAAGAGGAGGAATGGGAAGGAGGGTGTGAGGTTGGTGGCGAATCAACCACGTTTGGTTGGTTCGAGCGGGGTTTTAATTCGCGGACCGGTGGTTTCCGCCTCAACGTCGTCGTCGTCGAGAACGTCGTTGGAGGTGTAAGAGAAGGTCAATAGGTATATCTAGCAATAGAATGTGTTATGGTTATCAATTTACCAAGCTATCCATAGATAAGCCACATTTTTAACTGAACTTTTTCTTACCAGAGGCATTTTGAAAAAATGCCTCTGGTAACCAAACCTTCGTTTAATCCTGAATAAGCGCCAAGTTTTGGCTCGATTCTGGAAGGTTTGAAGGAAAATTGGGCACATAGAGTTGATATTTGAGTCAACTCAATAAATTCTGAATACTTGGGAAGATACACATTGGGTGTATGATAGGAAAGGCAGTCGGTTTCGAGTTTCGCGAGGTTTGATCAACAACGAATCTTCAACTTGGTTTGTGCTGTTTTGATAATAAAGTTTCTGGATGGTTGCATATTCGTGGTATGTCTTTGGAAAATCATTGAAACATACTTAAATATCTATACACCATAGTTTAGCATCGTCGTTCTGCTAGGAATTAAACTATGTAAGCCATAACAGCACAAAAAGTGGTGTTCGAGCGTCCGGAAATCACCACTCGACGTGGTCTGTTTCAGTTTGGGTGCATTGAACATGAATATTTTGCATAGAAAGTACATATTAGGTTAATATTTTCGTAAGGTATTATATTCCGAACCTCCATTAATTTTTGAATCTTCATTATTGGACCTTCCGAGACGTTCTTGTTGTCGACGATGATCCCGAAACGGATCGGGCCGGCTTGTCCAACCAATCACAATGCATTCCTAAACCGGCATAATCCCATCAAACAGCCATCAGTCGACCACCACTACTAACCCAGTCTCGCTCGCCCCCACGCTTTTCAAGGCGTATAACTGCATGGTAAGTCTTTTTCATTTGCTAAAATCTACTTTTAACTAATGTTCTGCCTTTTTCACAAGGTTGTACATTGCAAAACGCTGTCGAAGTTGGCCGCCACGTCGTGAGCCCCCCCTCCAACCTGAGGGCTGTGGGCCGACGTTTGGATAATCAAGATTGGACGAGCAGGGGAAGGAACGACGAGGGGAGACCCATGGTGTGGGAGACCCGCAAGGTACGCCGTGAAATGAGTCCCAGAGACTCGTTTCACTTCGTTGTCTTTCCACTGCCCCCAGCTCATCTACCAACGTCAGCCACTCGCCAGGGAGTCGTTACTGCCTTCCCACTGCTCTCTACTCCCACCCGCGGCGTCGATGCCCACCCCGAATCGAATGCAGTATCGCCAGCGCAGCTTGCCCGTGCCACGACGACGAGACCAATGAGGACACGAGCAGCAAGGAGTGCTGCTCAGTGTACCTGGGGCCCGCGATGCGAATGTAGAGCAGTGCTGCTCTTATTCGTCACCTACCCCACTGCCTCCCTTCAACGCGAATTCCGCGTGAAGGGAGCCTTTGTCGCATGCTGCAGCCGACGTTGTTCGGAGCATTGTCGACTGCGTGGTGGTGTCGGCGGGCTAGCAAGTACCAGCCACCAGCATGACTGGGCAGTCGTGCTGGTGCTCGCAGTCGCCGTAATTGCAGAGAAAAGAAGGTATGAGACGAACAACACCATTCGTCTCGTCTTTCAAACCTCCTCTGTGAATACCTCCATGACCTCCCACTCTCTCTTCACCAAGAACGAAGACGGCGCCGGCATGGAGTCGCAACGACAATGGCAGCTGGCTGCTCTTGTCACCGCCTCCGCTCGTCGATGAACCAACCGCGCTGCATTGCCAGCACCCCACCGAACGAGAGGGGACAGGGCGAGGTGTCCTTCGATACAGTCGAACGGTCTTCCTCCTCCCCTTGTTCGTCCTGTTCCCCCCTGCTCCCTGCCATGTATATAGTCACTCATAGATACCAAAGCATTTTTTGGCCACTGTATGCCTTTTTCTAGTATGTTTATATAATATACATGTTTTGCTTTAGAGAGACTGAGTGGCAACGTGGTACAAAATGTTTTAGACACCAACGAGGCTCCTGGGAGGTTTTTGCAATAAAAATTGTACCATTAGATTCAGAATTTTATGTAGATTTCAGATCTACTCGCAAAAGTGGAGGGACGCTCAAATTGAGCAGGGGGTGGGGGAAATACGAGTGCACGTCAACGAAATCTATTTATAGAATGTCTTTCGAGTAGCACTGGCTCTCATCCGAATGCGGCAGGTGGTCAAAAAGCTCATCCGGATGAGCCGTAAGCCATCCATCCACTTCCCGTTCGATTTCAAGTAGAAAATGTAGACAATTGGGTTAAATACATGTAATAGGACACCTATATCTATTTTATTAAACGAGTATCCAGCAGGAGGACGCCCAGCAGCCTGAAAATGAACCGTTCTATTTATAAATCAAAGCTGAGCTCATTGAATCTAATCTACTGATAAACGGTGTATCTAATCTAATTGATAACACGGCAGGCACAGATCCGGGTGCCTGATGACGAATTTAGAACAATGACGCATAAAATCTATTTTTAGCGGCGCTTTTTCGGAATTGTGATGTGCGCGTCTATTTTTGGACTGCGTCATCCAAACCCATCCGCGCCAATCCATCCCATCCCGCCCCCCCAGAGGCGCGCAAACGGCGGGGATGGGTGTAATTATATTATGTAACCCCGAATATATTTTTTTCCCGACGAAATCCGCCCCCAACGACGAGCAGGAGCCAAAATACAGCCCCGGACACAAATCTGTGCATTGTTGACATGTGTTTACCATGTCCCGCCCCCAGCAACACCCGCCCAGCATGCACGGCATGCACGGCATGCCTGGTTAGAGTGCATACATAGAGACTGCATCTTTGCAGACACTGCAAACTCGCACTGTGGACGTATAACATGAGTTAGGCAAATCCCAGTGTCTCATAGATAAATATAACAGTACAGGCTGGGCCCCCGTAGGGCGCGCAAAGGGTACCAATAAATAGAGAATATTCATAGTATTCTATTGGCATTTTTTTCGCGTCGGGATTCGCAGTGTACGGCGAGCGCAACCCGAAATAATGCGTCGGGCAGCCCAGAATAGCATTTCGGGCAATGTTGACAGCTGTTTGACAGCAGCCCCCGCCATTATTTGAGTGTCATCTGTAAGCATTCCCGCCCATCCACCCATTCCCGCCCCCCGACGGGTGCGCAAAGGGTGGGGGTGTATTTGAAAATATTATTGGACCCTGAATATGTTTTTTCCACGCCCAAACCCGCCCCCAACAGCGAGCAGCACCCAAAATACTGTTTCCGGGCACCATTTAGGCAATGTTGACATCTGTTTACAATGTCCCGCCCCCAACAGCCATCAGATACCCTCCCCCGGCACCCCCGGCACATATATTTGAGGGCCATACATGCTGTTGGCAAGTTTGCCACCTTGGCAAAAAAGCGCCATACTTGTATGACTTTGGTTAGTAAAAATGCTAGGTATCATACATGACACTGGCTGCTACAGGTGGAAAGTGCTCTCAAAGTGCTCTATGAAATTGTCATAAAAGGCCGTGGGAGTGTTTATTCCAAATAAGGAAACATGGGATGTGCCTTTATTAGCACCTTATCTTCCGTCGAATCGCCATCGACCATTAGGGCGGTAGCTTTCTAGTTCAACTTCAACTGTCCTTTAGAGTTTTCGAAGAGAATGTTGTCTCGGAGCAAGAACGTCATCATCACTGGTGGCACATTCACACAGGTCAATAGTCCAGGCAGAGGTAGGCACCACTCGAAACAACGTCTCCGCTGCTTTATAACAAAATCGCTGGCGGAACGCCAACCCTAGGAGGATACGAACGTCTGGAAAAGGCTGCTGCACCCGCAGCATTCCACGACTCCGCAGAACGTGGTGATCCACCCAAGTGCCATCCTAACACTCGCGTCGCTGTTACGGAGAAAATCATGTCCTGGATTCTCAGCCTTGACGTCGAAACGCGAAATGCATTTATCATGTGGATCTACGGACCAGCTGGATCTGGGAAAACAGCCATTGCACAGACAATTGCAGAACTTTGCGCTGAGGAGGGACTCCTTCTCGCAAGTTTTTTTTTCTCCCGATTCGACCTTACACGTAATCATGCTCGGTCCTTTATCCCCACCATTGCATATCAAATTGCAGCCCATCTTCCCAGTTTTTGGGAATGCGTTGTCGAGACAATTGATGCTGATCCCCATATATTCAATCGTTCAATGGCCAAACAAATTGTTGGTCTCATTATTGAACCGCTTCAGCATCTTGTATCTTTGGGTTTCTTTAACGAACCCAACTCCATGCGCCTTATCATCGTTGATGGTCTTGATGAGTGCGAAGACCACTCTGGCCAGCAGGAGATCCTTCGAACGATATCGGACTCATTTCAACGACATCATTTACCTTTAATGTTTCTCATCGTCAGTCGACCCGAGTACGATATTCGGAACACATTTTCGGCAGGTTTCCTGCAAGAAAACACATTTCGGCTTGCATTGGATAGCGAATATCAAGCTTCGGACGATATAAAATGTTTCTTTCGCGACGAGTTCGTCAGTATCAGGGAAAATCATCCGTTGAAGTCCCGAATCCCAGATGACTGGCCGACCGAGGAGGTGCTGAATGACCTTGTGGCGAAAGCATCTGGACAATTTATCTATGCCGCTACCGTCACTAAATTTGTGAAGTCGACTCGTCATCGTCCTCCAACTCGTCTGGATATTATCCTGGGACTCCATCCTGCAGCTTCTGCACGCGACATGCCTTTTTCCGAGTTGGATGCACTATATCATCATATATTTCTCTCTGTTCAGGACTTGGAAATGGTTCTAATTATTTTGGCATGGGACATGGTATCAAGAAAGGTGGGGAAGGAAGCTCCTGGATTCCTGGATTGGCCCGTCAATTGGATGGAGGGAATATTTTCTCTCCATCCGGGTTAAATCTCTCTATTACTCTGTGATCTTCCTTCAATTGTCGAGATAAGGCCAGGAGTTGACGAGTTTGGGTGGCTACATTACTTCCATTAGGGATCGGCACGGGTACAGCGACCCGCACGGGTTCGGGTGCGGGTTTTGCTGGGGTACGGGTACGGGTAGGCGATCTTGTACCCTCCAAAAACCCGTACCCCCGACACGGGTTGGCGGGTCAGGGGCCGAGCTCAACTCGGCGCCTATTGGGTGTTCCGAGCAAAGGTTTTGTTAGCGGAGGCAATTTTAAAAATGCCTCCGGTAAGGTTTGGTTCGTACAATAGGAAGGGGTAGGTCATAAACAAGGTTATAATAGCTCAAAAGTGGTAAGTAATTATATTTAGTACTCTAATAATTTAATTTACAATGTTTTTCATACGTAGAACTACATAAAATAGCATTTAGCCTCTACAGTATCAGTATTTGTGACAAAACATTCTCTCCACCCACCCTACCTGCCTCGACCTGTACCCAACCCATACCTGTACCTGCAAAAACCCGTACCCGCGCTCAACCCGTACCCGTACCCGCGAAAAACCCGTACCCGTACCCGCGAAAAACCCGTACTCTTGAGCGCGGGTACGGGTTTGCGGGGGTAAGGGTAAGGGTAGCCCTGGAATACCCCAGGGTTACCCGTGCCAATCCCTAACTTCCATGCATCTCTAGAAGATTTTCTTTTTGACAAATCACGGTCAAAGGGGCTGCACATTGATAGTCATCAGCGGTCTGCCGATTTTGCCTGCACATTATTTCAAAATTTCCCAAGTCAGTGAACCATGGTCTCATTTCATGTGCTCTATTCATTAATTTCAAAGGAATACCTACAATGCATGCATACATTGGCCCATTTTTTCGCACCCTAGAATTTTTCTTGCAGCATGCTTTGCCAACTGTTGATCTCCGACAAGAAATTTTGAATTTCAATATCACTGACTATTTCTGCTCAGGCTTTGGTTATGAAATATGCTGGTGTACACCAAAAATCTTAGATTATATCAAGAACTCTGTAAGTACCCACTTTGTCTTCAACATCATTTTTTCCTAACAAAAGGTTTGGATTAGAAATTTACTGATGCATCTGCCATGATCGTCAAACAAATACAACGGTTTGAACAATATGCAATAAGCCAACTGGATGTTTACTACTCTGACCCCCGATTGCTTTCGGTAATTGCAATTATCGGATCTGGAATCATACACCGTCATGGTGGTGTCGACCTCATTGATTATCACTACTATCAAGGGATTCACCGTCTATTTTCCACTGATCACAAACTGCGAAATATTGACCGCAATGGCCTTTTATGTCTTCCACTGAAATCAGAAATGTATGTGGTCATTCCCAAAATGTATTTCGAGTTTTTGGCCTCATTTTTGAATGATGAAACTCGGGCAGGAATCCACGCTCTAGACAGTGTCAAATATGGCACTGCTGCCCTCTACATATTGCGCTACGTCTGCGATCATGACCCGAAATACCAGCAGTCTGTTACGAGTCCGACGAAGGAGGACTCGTTTACATAATCTCCAGACCAGGCCAAAATTCGACGAGGGAACGTTTAAGACGCCGGTAACTTCCGTGATGAGATTACATAAGCGTCGCCACTTCTTTCCGACATCGCCGGCTCGAGTTGATTTCGTTGTGCTTTCTCGTCCTCCATCAACTGCGTTCAGCAACATGGCCGATTGCTTGAATAATGCCGCCATTTAGGCTATATCACCACGTTAGCAGATCCCTCAGCATCAACCACACGTCCTGATTCCGCATAATACACCAGGAGGCACGTAGACGGAAAGGAATCGGCAGGTGTTGAGAAAAAAGCAGTTGAGAAGTTAGCCAACAGGTACGCATACCCGCTGGTCCTCGCCACCGCAGTATTGACCCATTTACAAGCCCTACATTCTTGCCACGACGGGCAGCAAGTAACCCAAACCGTGCTTTCTCGCTGTCGTCGTGGCGAGCATCCGGGTACTAGTCGATAAGCCGTCACTAATTTTTTGCATGCTACCTTTGCACTGCACTTCCAACATCGTACGGGCAGCCGACGCGCCCTGCCGAGCATTCGCAATCAATGGCTATACACGGCCTCCCTTCATGGCCGTCTGCACCTCGAGGTCGACGTGAAGGGCCAGCAACTGCCCGTCATTTTGCGCCTCTGTACCGCCCATGTCCTCTGCCATATTCCGGTGAGCATGCCGCGGCAGTGCTGTGCCATTTGCAATCGCTGGGGACCCGCTCCACGTTCTCCTATTTTGTAGACTTGATGCCTTAACTTCAAGCCCAGCGACCTCGTCTCTCTAGCCCTTCGTACTGCGAGGCTCATTTGCGATGCCTACGACCACGCACCTGCTCCGCCAAGATATAATGCCTACCTGCTTGCGTTTACGCCGCGCCGACCGTGCATCGACCCTCCTGCGACGCCTTTTCGGAACTGCACTCAGCCAACCTCAGCCTTCCGTGCTCTCGCACCCTTGCCAGCGTGCACCCATTGAACCATTTCCACACCCTGATCATCCTCTTCTGATACATCCTGCCAAATATACTGGTGTAGTTTCTTGATGGTATGAACATTGAACTTTTTATCTACCTTTTGACGTGCTTTTTTGTGTCATTTATGTAGGTATATATATTAATAAAGCCGAAATATTGTAAACTACATGCTCCAACAAACAAGCAGACATACTTGAAATTCATGATGGTAGCATTAAGGTTTGGACTCGTCCTTGCCATGCGAATAGCACTGGCTTACACTAGCCAAGTTGCAAGTTATACCAACTGTCTCTATTTGACTTTGAAGAATACTCAATGGAAATGGCGGCAGGCCAAAACTTGGGCGGAAGCTGCATCTCAGAGAGTTTCAAACCATGATAATAAACAGCAACACTTAAATTCTCGATGCAGGTTTTTTTACTCCAAAGGGACCAAATTCCACAGACGACACGTTCATATGCTCCGTAAGGAACCCTATGGACACGCTGCTAAATTCGGTTTGAAATGTTTACCAAGGCTACTCGCAAGAGCTGGACGGTCAGAAGAGTTGATTCAATTTGTCAGTCAACGCTCTTTTGGTCCAATTTCATTCCTGTTTCAACGGGAAACCACAACTGTTAGGCGGGCTATTGCAAATTACCTGGCAAGGATGGAGTTGGGTGATGCGTAAATTCATCAGTTTACCTTTTCAAGTGAGTTCCTATGTATTGTGTGTCCACGTTTGCAGCGCTGACCCCGTAACTCAGAGATGTATACTTTACCTGGCCGAGGAATTTATGGCTTTCGGATTGAAGACTCATGGCTTGGGTTCAAGCTTCATGCGCTTATTGATTCAGTTTTTATGCTCAACATTTTCTACTGTGGCCCGAGTCAGTACTGTGAAATTGCGTGAATATTTATTAGTTTTGTCTCTGAATTTTAGCGGTTGGTTGAAGTTTCTGCCAAGTTTCTGCAGATGCGTTACTTACTTAATGTTGTTGTCGCCAAATCGATTATCGATATCCAGTTTGAACCTAGCACCGCATCGGGGCTACCTCTGCGTCCCATCCCAGAGTCGTAGTCTCGTAGAGCGAGCAGCTAATCGATTCGCGTTCTTTGACTCCAGCAGATGAAAATGGTCTTTTTGTCTTGCGAAAAAGTCTGCTCTCTTTTACTAGAATTAAATTAGATCAGACATACAAAACCCCTAGCTCTCATTCCTCATCCACCTCATCCTCCGGGTACCTCCACGACCGATCCTCCGACAGGCCATACCATTGACACAGCGACAACACACCCGTATACTTCGTGCTCCCCGGCGCGCTCTCCATCGCATAATACAAATCCAACTCCTCCACCACCCCGAGCTCCGCAGCGCGCGCGTGCACCTCGTCGATCGGCGACGTCCTTCTTCTGTTGAGTCCGCTCGAAGGCTACCTTCAGTTGCGGGCGCTAAACACGTAGAATAGTGCTGAGAGGACGAGCTTAACGAGCGCTAACTCCACTATATTCAAGGAGTCCTGAGTGAGCAAAATCCTGAGGCGTCGGAGAATAAGGTAAAGAAGTTAAATTTTGACCTAAGGGGAACTAATTTACAAGAATGAAAAGATGCCGTATTTATACCAACGAAAATTCCTCCTATCATCTTGAATAAGCTAACTTTAAACTCGTCAGCTACTTCCGGCGTTACGAAGCCCATAACCTGTCCTTCAAATTCCAGACTTTGGCACATGAATGATCCCTACGACACAACGCATGTTCTCGATGTCGCTTTCCCAGTTTCCTTACTGCTTTCCTTTCTTGGAATCTCTGAAGCGCCGCATTTGTCTCGAACCTTCCTCATTTGGATTGTAGCCTGGATTACTGAACCGATCGCATTTCCAATGATGCACACGGTGACGTTGTGTATTTTGATTTATTTTAGTAGGAGGCCCGTAGGGCAACCTCACACTCGGTCTACTTTTGCAGCGCTGACTCCATAACTCAGAGATGTAGATTTTACCTGGCCAAAGAATCTATAAACCCTTACTAGCGATGACCCGTGCGACGCACGGGCATGCTTTTTGCCAACTTGAAAAGATTACATCTTGAGCAATTCGTGAGCTATCTTGAGGCGTGAGGGCGTGCTCAGGCTGAGAGCCGGTCTGTCTGATAGGCTCAAGGCGCCATTCATTACTAACTTATTGATTCGGATTTCACGCTCAACATTTTCTACTGTGCTCCGAGCTCTAGTCAGACGGTAGTGCGAAATTGTATGAATATTTATTAGTAGTTTTGTCTCTGAATTTTCGCAGATGCCCTGGTGTTCGTTGTCGCCGCATCGCGGCAACTTCTGCCTCCCATCCCAGACTCCAGCAGAGTCGTAGTCTCGTAGAGCGAGCAATCAATCAATTGATTCGCGTTCTTCGTCTCCAGCCTGAGCGAATGAAAATGCTTCTTTGTTCAAGGGATAAACATTCGATGAGCCAATGAGAACAATTTTTTGATTAGTGAAAAAGTCTGCCCTCTTTCAATACATCATATTCCATTAGATCAGACGTACAAAACCCCTACCCTACCCCTAACTCTCCTCAACCTCATCATCCGGATACCCCCACGACCGATCCTCCGAAAGCCCATACCAAGGCGACAGCACATCCGTATACTTCTTACTCCCCTCCGCGCTAGTATCCGCCGCATAGAACAGCTCCACCTCCACCACCACCCCTCTCTCCCCAGCACACTTGCGGACCAGGTCTGCGACGGCGACGTCCTTCTGCTGCGTCCGCTCGAACGCGACTTTCACTTTCCGGAGAGAGGAGACGCCTTTACGGGACGGGTCGCCGAGGCGGGAGAGGATGAACTGGAGGAGGGTGCTGTCGGAGGTGGTGCCTGTTAGATAGGCTTCGAAGGATTCGAGGTTGGGGAGGAGGATCTCTGGTTCTGGTTCTGCCTGGCCCGGGGGAGTGAATGCGTTGGGAGGAGGAGGAGTCGACGAGTCGTCGTCGGAGGAGGAGGAGTGGGGGATGACGAGCAGCGCGAGGTTGAAGTTCCCGAACCCGACCAACCAGTACGGGCCGTTCCCGCCCTGGGAGTATTCTTGCACCTGCGTCCTGCCGTCCCGCGAGGGTTGGCCGAGCGTGAGGTGGGTGAGGCTGCTGCCGACGAAGCGGAAGGCGAATAGCAGATCTTGAGGGGACCAGAGGCGCGGGTCGACGGAGAGCCGGCGGAGGGCGGTGCAGCGCTCGAGGAGGGAGAGCACGGGCGCGGAGTGAGACGCGTTCATGCCGCTGCTGTGGCCGTAGTCCTGCGGGAAGCGGTGGAAGCTCTGGTACTCGAGTGATGTCAGGCAAGGAGCGCGGATGCGGCGGTAGATGATGGACATCGCGTCTCCCGCGTTGAGCTGCAGGCACAGGAAGCGGAGGTGCGGCAGGGAGAGCGGGTCGTCCGGGGGGATGTACACGTCGTGTCCGTCCGATATAACAAGCTTGCACCTCTCCAACCGCGCGCACCGCCGGAGCACGCGCACGGCCTCCGCGCTGCTGATGGGGGAGTGGAAGTACAGGTCTGTCAGGCCCGCCCATGAGGGCGGGACATGCGCGGCGTCGAACGTTGCGACGCTGACGTTGTCGGTGTACATCGACAGCCGCTGTAGTCTTGGAGCTTCGAGGAGGACGACGGCGTGTCGGGGCATGTTGGGGTTCGGCGTCACGCGCTCGAAGAAGTTGACGCGCAGTCTGCGGAGGGTGGGGAACATCTGGAGGGAGAGTTTGGCTTGGAGGGCTTGGTAGATCTCGAAGGGCATGCATAGTTCCAGATCGTCGATGCGCTCGGAGAAGGCGAGGAGGGAGGTGAATAGGTGGAAGAGGGGGTTGTCGTCTGTCAGGTCCTCTTGCAGGACGGGGCCGTAGTACCCGAAGAAGTTGAGCGATAAAGAGAGCGGACACGATCCGGCGCGGGCGAGCCAGATCACTGCAAGCTCGGAGCGGGCTTTCATCGTCTTAGCGTACTTAGCGGCGACCTTGAGCTGTTCTTCCTGCATTTGCGTGGTATCTGCAGGCGGGCCGCCAGGGGAGAAGGGCTCGTACGCGGCGTTGGAGTAGGGGAGGAGAGGGAGGTGTAATCTCGACCAGAGGGGATGGAAGGATAAGGCGGCTGATCGCCAGGATCGGCAGATTTGGGTGAGGAGGAGGGGTGCTTCTGTAATGCTCATGACGGGGTTGCGGTGGGTGGGCAGGCAGTGGAGGAATATCGCGTGCAGGATGGGATCGGAGAACCGGCGTACGGGGGAGAGGATAACGGCGTATTGGTCGACCGAGCTTTGGATGGCGTTGCGCTCTTCTTTGAGGGAGTTTAGGGCTTTGGAGAGACGCTCGATGTCGGCTGCTTTGGTGCGCAGTTGTTGTAAGGGCTTTGAGAGCACTGAGTGGACTTCTTGGAGGTCCTCTTCGGCGAGACAGCTGTTGTTTTGTAGGAATTTGGCGAGGTGGGGTTGCATGACTATGCCGCTCGTTGAGTCCATTGTGCTGGATTTTCGGATGTCAGGAATGGAATGTAAATAGATCTCTCACTTCACCTGGAGGGTTCTGAGCAGATATCGCGGCGCGTGCAAGGGCGGAGGCAAATTCAGATATCTCGGAGCACGTGAGCTTTTGATCGATCTTTCGTTTTCGCCAACGCACCTTGCTTTCAGTCAAACAATACCTTTGTGCATCGCTCGAACACGGTCGTGGATGGAAATAGGCCGTGTAGCCGTCGAGGAATTGCTCCACAACTAAGAAGAAGAAGGTGAAGACGTGGGACGTTCTTCTTTGGGTTGATGGATGCGCAGACGAAAATTTGTCACGACCGCCGCCCCCGCTAATGTGTCTCAGGACAGAGAGAAGACGGGGACGGTACTTCAGCTCAAGTCTTCGAGTACGAGGAACTAGCTGAGAATGGAGATGTGGTAGAAGAAATCTTATACACTACTTGGTGCGAACACAGTTGATTCTAGTCCTCTTTCACTTCCTAACCTAGCTTTAGCTCTCGACTTTTTCTCGGCCTCGACCTTTTCCCGCCCAGAAAGATATGCGTGTCTAACGATACGCTGACTTCCCAAGACAAGAAACCTACCCCCATTCTTCGCGGTGTGACACGATGGCACTATCACCTGCAAACATCGGCCTTCAGAAAGCACGAATGACTTGACTCTGTCACTCCGTAGGACGACGATTTTCATCCATGGTCACTTGGCCGGCTGCAAAACCAAGCAACTTCCAGTGCTCTACAGTCTACTCGTCAGGACGTCCACCTAACCGTCTTCGTAGCCTTGCTTGCCATCGATGTATTCAACCTTTGCTGGATTGTTGGAACCTGAGCTTCAAGTTGAAGAAGCAGAGACGGAAACTCAGAGATCTGAGACAGTAGTCAAGGGAGAAGTATCGGTGGTCCACAACATATTGGTGTCGATGATTTACATCAAATAAAATTCTATTCCACTGATACATTGGCGCTCTGCCTTCGTACTGCGTCAAGTACAAGTTTAACTTACTGAAAGTCTTTCGAAGAGGAGATTCCCGTTTCAGCAAATCTTGGTGTGAGTCACTGTGACTCGGACATACAGCCGACACAGGCTTATTGTTACAAAGTCACGCCAATCCTCTCCTCTCTGCAGGAACATCCACATCCACAATGCGACGCACGACTCGGACAACAACTCATACTCAGCTGCAGGCTCCAATCCAATACTTCCACGTAACCTGCCATTTCGCCGAACGCCATATAACCATGAAAGCAAAACTCCCCGGAAACATCCGCCTCTCCGACGCACGCTCCCAAGTCGCAACGCAGATGGCCAGCCACTTAGACATCCCGGTCGAAGAGATAGAGACGGCAGGTATAGTCATAGCTTCTGGTAACCCCTTTCCGTTTCATCCACTTTCTTCGATAGTAATTTGAGCCTTACTGTAGACGAGCAGGGGTTCATGCGCTACGAAGCAGACGATGAGGATACCCTGTTGGGAGATGTTGCGAAGGGCCACACAGGGATCCATGCCATTGTCCCATCCAAGCACAGCGAGGAGGCCGATGCTGCTGGGGTGCCGACGTCTGTTATTTCTGAGACCCCCCAATTCCTCTCTGACCCACTCATGTCGTCTTGGATGGCTCGTTTTGAATCTATGATGGCAGCGACGAAGGCAGAGCAGGAGCGTCGAGAAAAGCTGCTGCGGGAGGAGCTGAGGGCGGAGCAGGAGCGACTGCGGGAGGAGCTGAGGGCGGAGCAGGAGCGACTGCGTGAGGAGTTGAAGGACCGTGAAGCGACGTTGAAGGCGGAGCTGGAGGCCAAGCTGAGTGTGGCGGAGATGGAGCTGCGGAAGGAGAAGGACCTCCGTGAGTCGTCGGAGAGGAATTACCTCCGTTTGCTTGAGGAGGAGAAGGAGGAGCGTATTGAACAGGATGAAGCGAACGAAGCTCGTACGGCGGCTGTGGAAGAGTTTGTTATACACCAGGTAAGTTATATCTCCTATGATATTGATATGTGTCCCTAACAGATTGAATTAGGATACCACATACCTTAACAAAATCCGACTTCGAGTTGCCCTTGAAAACATGGAGGCCACCCTCGCACGGGCAACAGGACTAATAGACCCTAACAAGGGAACCCTCACTGCATCCTGGGCCTGGCGCCGCAAATTCCAGTCCGCTGACCGTCATATAGACAAACGCATCAAATACATCCAGCAGTTCATCGCCAGCGTGAAGCCCCCTGCACCTAGCCACGTTGTTGAGCTGAGCAAATCGAGAGAAGCCATGGTTCTTGTGAGTGGGCTGGAATCCTCCATCCGCGTAGCGGGGAATGTAGCTGCCCATGCGCTTCCTTCTACTAAGGAAGCGTGGGATGCGTTTACTGTTGCTGTGAGCTTGATGGAGGTCGATTCGGAGCGGAGGGGGATGCAGGTGATCCTTGACTTCTTGCAGTTACAGCACACGTAGTCATCGTCTTGTAAGCAGTCAGACTCATGTTCAGTTCTGTATTAATATATTAATGTTAGGCACAAGCACAAAACCAAACCTGAAATGGCAGTCATAAAAAAAGCGGTATGTGAGGATGATGGCCCCATGAGCCTCTGTAATAGCTCAGTCTGATTACTGAGATTATATTAAATCATAAATCTACCAGTGGCTGGCTACCTGCATGGCTGAATTATCCCTTCCAGGAGGAATGCCAACCCTCTTTCAGATGGGGTGGGCTAAGATGGCAGGGAAAAAGAAACAGAAAATCAGCAACGACGAAGACAACGACGAAGACTCAGAAAGTGAAAGCGAACCTGAACTCAACGAGGTTCCTTGCCCAGGAATCACAGCTTCTGATGATGCTCGGGTTTTACAGTATCTCAAGCGAACTGGCGCATCCGGTGGTGGTGGAAGGTCGTTACCTGTTATCGTCAATTTTGTCCGGACTCCGGACTGGCTCCCGACCGTTCTCGCCTCAGGATTTTGCTCACTCAGAACTCCTTGAAGATAGTGGAGTTGGCGCTCGTTAAACTCGTCTCTGATTCTCTCTCAGCACTATTCTATGTGTTTAGCGCCCGGTACTGAAGGTAGCCTTCGAGCGGACTCAACAGAAGAAGGACGTCGCCGACGAGGTGCACGCGCGCGCTGCGGAGCTCGGGGTGGTGTTGGAGTTGGATTTGTATTATGCGATGGAGAGCGCGCCGGGTAGCACGAAGTATACGGATGTGCTGTCGCCGTGGTATGGCTTGTCGGAGGTTCGGTCGTGGGGGCATCCGGAGGATGAGGTGGATGAGCGATGAGATCGATGAGAGCTAGGGGTTTTGTATGTCTGATCTAATTTAATTCTAGTAAAAGAGAGCAGACCTTTTCACAAGACAAAAACCATTTTCATCTGCCGGAGTCAAAGAACACGAATCGATGAGCTGCTCGCTCTACGAGACTACGACTCTGGGATGGGATGCAGAGGTAGCCGCGATGCGGTGCTAGGTTCAAACTGGATATCGATAATCGATTTGGCGACAACGAACAATAAGTAAGTAAGGCATCTGCAGAAACTTGGCAGAAACTCCAACCAACCGCTAAAATTCAGAGACAAAACTACTAATAAATATTCACGCAATTTCACAGTACTGACCCGGGGCACAGTAGAAAATTTTGAGCATGAAAACCGAATCAATAAGGGCTTGAAGCTTGAACCCAAGCCATGAGTCTTTAATCTAAAGGCCATAAATTCCTTGGTCAGGTAAAATCTACATCTCAGAGTTATGGGGTCAGCGCTGCAAAAGTGGGCACACAGTACATGGGAACTAACGTGAAAAGGTAAACTGATGAATTTACGCATCACCAAACTCCATCCTCGTCAGGTAATCTGCAATAGCCCGCCTAACGGTTGTGGTTTCCTGTTGAAACAGGAACGAAATTGGACCAAAAGAGTGTTGACCGCGAACAAATTGAATCAACTCTTCTGACCGTCCAGCTCTTGTGAGTAGCTCTGGTAAACAGTCCAAACCGAATTTAGCGGCGTGTCCATAGGGTTTCTTACTGGGCATAAGAACATGTCGTCTGTGGAATTTGGTTGCTTGGGAGTAGAAAAGGCTGCATCGAGGATTTAAGAATGACCATTTATTATAACGGTTCAAGACTCTCTGAGATGCAGCTTCTGCCCAAGTTTTAGCCTGCCGCCATTTCCATGGAGTATTCTTGAAAGTCAAAGGGTGACAGTTGGCGTAACTTGCAACAGACTGCTGGTATTTCGGATCATGATCGCAGACATAGCACAATGTGTATAGGGCAGCAGTGCCATATTTGACACCATCTAGAGCATGAATTCCTGCCCGAGTTTTGTCATTCAAAAATGAGGCCAGAAACTCAAAATATGTTCTGGGGATGATCCCATCTGTTTCTGATCTCAGTGGAAGACATAAAAGGCCATTTCGGTCAATATTTCGCAGTTTGTGATTGGTGGCGAACAGATGGTGAATCCCTTGACCATCAATCCAGCGGGTATCATAATCTAAGTTGTCACCACCAGGGAGGCATATGATTCCAGATCCAATAATTGCAATTACCAAAAGCAATTGGGGGTTAGAGTAGTAAACATCCAGTTGGCTTATTGCATATTGTTCAAACAGTTGTATTTGTTTGACAGCCATGGCAGATGCATCAGTAAATTTCTAATCCAAACCTTTTGTTAGAAAAAAAAGATGTCAAAGACAAAGTTGGTACTTACAGAGTTCTTGATAAAATCAAAGATTTTTGGTGTATACCAACATATTTCATAACTAAAGCTTGAGCAGAAATAGTCAGTGATATTGAAATTCAAAATTTCTTGTTGAAGATCAACAGTTGGCAAAGCATGCTGCAAGAAAAATTCCAGAGTGCTAAAAAATAATTCAATGTGCATAATCATTTTAGAAATTCCTATGAAACCGGTGAATAGAGCACAGGAAATGAGACCATGGTTCACCAACTTGGGAAATTTTGAAATAATATGCAGGCAAAATCAGCAGACCGCTGAGGACTATCAAGGTGCAGCTCCTTTGACCGTGATTTGTCAAAAAGAAAATCTTCTAGAGATGCATGGAAGTAATGTAGCCACTCCAACTTGTCACGTCCTGGCCTTATCTCAACAATTGATGGAAGATCACAGAGTAATAGAGGGATTTCACCTGGATGGAGAGAAAATATTTCCTCCATCCAACTGACAGGCCAATCCTGGGGCCCAGGAGTTATCCTCATCATCATCTTTCTTGATATCATGTTCCACGCCAAAATGATGAGAACCATTTCCAAGTCCTGAACAGAGAGAAATATATGATGATATAGTGCATCCAATTCGGAAAAAGGCATGTCACATGTGGAAGCTGCAGGATGGAGTCCCAGGATAATATTCAGACGAGTTGGAGGATGATGACGAGTTGACTTCACAAATTTAGTGACAGTAGCGGCATAGATAAATTGTCCAGATGCTTTCTTCATGAGGTCATTCAGCACCTCCTCGGTCGGCCAGTCATCCGGGATTCGGGACTTCAATGGATGATTTTCCTTGATACTGACAAACTCGTCGTGAAAGAAACGCTTTATATCGTCTGAGGCTTGATATTCACTATCCAATGCAAGCCAAAATGTGTTTTCTTGCAGGAAGCCTGCTGAAAATGTGTTTCGAATATCGTACTCGGGTCGACTGAGGATGAGAAATATTAAAGGTAAATGATGTCGTTGAAATGAGTCCGATATCGTCCGAAGGATCTCCTGCTGGCCAGAGTGGTCTTCGCACTCATCAAGACCATCAACGACGATAAGGCGCATAGAGTTGGGTTCGTTAAAGAAACCCAAGGATACAAGATGCTGAAGCGGTTCAATAATGAGACCAACAATTTGTTTAGCCATTGAACGATTGAATATATGGGGATCAGCGTCAATTGTCTCGACGACGCGTTCCCGAAAACTGGGAAGATGGGCTGCAATTTGATATGCGATGGTGGGGATAAAGGCCTGAGCATGATTACGTGTAGAGTCGAATCGGGAGAAAAAAAAACTTGCGAGAAGGAGTCCCTCCTCGGCGCAAATTTCTGCAACTGTTTGTGCAATGGCTGTTTTCCCGGATCCAGCAGGTCCGTAGATCCACATGATAAATGCGTTTCGCGTTTCGACGTCAAGGCTGCGAATCCAGGACATGATTTTCTCCGTAACAGCGACGCGAGTGTTAGGATGGCACTTGGGTGGATCACCACGTTCTGCGGAGTCGTGGAATGCTGCGGGTGCAGCAGCGTTTTCCAGACGTTCGTATCCTCCTAGGGTTTGCGTTCCGCCAGCGATTTTGTTAGAAAGCAGCAGAGATGTTGTTTCGAGCGTTGCCTACCTCTACCTGGACTATTGATCTGTGTGAACGTGCCACCAGTGACGACAACGTTCTTGCCCCGAGAAAACATTCTCTTCGAAAACTCTACAGGACGATTGAAGCTAGAAGGCTACCGCCCTAATAGTTGATGGCGATTCGACGTCGTTGCGAAAGATGATTGTACTTGGACTCGGAGAGGATTTTTCTTGTTTGGAAATGACACTCCCACGGTCTTCTTCGCCAACGCACCTTTCTTTCGGTCAAACAACACCCATCATCTATCGAGGCATTGCTCGGGCACGGTCGTGAATGAAATGTGTCGTGCGGGTATCTAGGAGTCAGTCAACGACTACGAAGAAGGCGAAGATGTGGGTCGCCGGGTGAGGTTGAGTTGGACTCTTTGGATTGATGGACGCGCCGACGAAAATTCGTCATTACCGCCACCAAGGATAGAGATAGGGATGGTACTTTAGCTCAAGTCGTCAGTACGAGGAGCTCCGACGACCACAGAACATACAAAATGGGAGCTGAGAATGGAACTGCGGCGGGACTGGATTTTTCGCAATGGGATTCTGCGAACTCAGGCAGAAGTCTTATACACTACTAGGTACGACTACAATTGATTTTCAGTCTTTTTTTCACTTCCTAACCTACCTTCAGCTCTCGAAGTTTTCCGGCCCCGACCAAGACAGCATGAAGAAGATGTGCATGCCTAGCGCCTAACCCCTATACGCTGACGTCCTTTGGCTCCTCAATACTCATATCCTTCCATGGTCGCTTGACCGGCTCCAAAACCAACCCATTTCTATCCCTTGACTTGTCAGGACGACCCGCTTCGCGATCCTCGGCCTTGTTGGTTTACACACCAAACTTGGTGTCCGTGTATCCTACCCCTCCGGACCCAACGTCACTCTGTAAAGCGCATGATTGATGAAGTCAAAGGCCTTGCCGTTTTTAGGTCATGGAACTCATAAGACTTCCGTCGCGTACGATCGGGGGGTGAGGATGGATATGAATAGCGGGTGGAGGACGTGAGGAGTGGTGAAGGCGGCTGTTGGCGATGAAGAAATTCAAGTACTACCTTGGACGGTACTCCAACTCAAGTCGTCGAGTACCAGGAGCTCCAGCGACCACAGAATGTGCAGAATACAAGCTGAGAGTGCAACTGTAGGGCGCGCGGTGCTCGGGCTGGATTCTTCGCATGGAGCTCTGCCATGAATGCAAACGTAGGCGGAAGCCTTATAAACTACTAGGTGCGAACACAATTGATTCTAGTTCTCTTTCAATTCCTGACCTAGCTTCTGCTTTTTCCGCCCTCGACTAGATATGTGCCTGGCACCTAACCTCCATATGCCGACGTCTTTTGACTCCTCAATACAAGAAACCTGCCCCCTTTCCAATCAACCGCGACTATGGTGCTATCAGCGTCTGGAAATTATCAAATGTTAATAAGGGCGACGATGACCTCGAGGCGTACAAGTTCGGGCGGGGAGTCATGCTGGAGTCATTTGTACTCGTGAACCTGGGCTAGGACATACGTTCATAGACACGAACGAGGAGGCGAGGAGGAGGAAGAAGAGGCTCAGGAAGACATGGTCCCTCCTGGGCTCGTCAATGCCGATACATGTATGTGTAAACACATCATTATTCTCAACCTACTTCCTGTCTCCTGTTTACCAGAATAATCCACCCCGCCCTCATCTGTCGTGGCGGTTGCTACAACAAGCGTCGCGTACCCGCTGTCTCCTCGTTTATTTGGTTTCTTTGTGCTTTCGCATGTCCTCGGGGCCAAACCGCCAACCGAGAAGAATGGCCCAGACTAATATCGACTGTCCACCTCATATGTTTTACCCCATTATACAGTGCATGCATGGGCCGGCGGACTTCCCGGCATGTTCGGGACTCAACAGCCTTAATTTATACTTTGGAGAGGAACCAAAGAGGACTCAGAACCGCCGGTTAAGAGAGAACAGCAATCGACAGTGGTGTCGATCTAATGGAATAAAATGCTATTCCACTGATCGGCCCTTTTCCTTCATACGACATCTGGTCGAAGTCTGAATTACCGTACAGGAACGAGCAGTAAGAGTCTTCAAAGACCCATTCCCGCCAGTCAGATCGTGTTGTGACGGCAGTCACGGCAAGGGGTTGTTACACCCTCGCGTCAGCCAATTTTTTCACTGCGCAAATCTCAAAGTTTGTGCCAGAGCATTCACGATGCGAAGCACGACAATTCGCACTCAAGCTCCAATCTAATATTTCTATATTTCTCCCTGAAAATATTCGCCTTTCTGCTGCGCGCTTCAGAGTCACATCTCTCATGGCGAGCCACTTGGATATCCCGGTCGAGGGCGCAGAAGCTGCACTGGCAGGTATATTCGCTGCTCTGCTTTCTATTTTATCAGCATTCCAAAATGCTGATTTAACTTTTAGATGAGCAGGAGCTTGGCCACTATGAACCAGAAGACGACGAGGAAGCTGATGCTGCTGTGGTGCCGAATACTGCTAGTATTTCTGAAACTCCGTCACTCGTCGCTAATCCGCCGGTCTCCTCTTGGAAGGCTCGCATGGATGCTGTGATGGCAGCGTTTGAAGCTGGGTTGAAGGCAGAGCAGGAGCGTCGAGACGAGCAGCTTGGTGAGGAACTGAAGGCATGGTGCCGTGAAGAATTGTTAGCAAAGCAAGAGCGTCGATACGAGCGGCTGCATGAGGAGTTGAAGGCAGAGCTTGGTGAGGAACTGAAGGCATGGTTCCGTGAAGAATTGAAGGCAGAGCAGGAGCGTCGATACGACCGGCTGCATGAAGAATTGATAGCAGAGCAGGAGCGTCTAGACGAGCGGCTGCGCGAGGAGTTGAAGGAAGAGCAGGAGCGTCGAGACGAGCAGCTTGGTTCGGAACTGAAGGTTGAAGCAGGGTTGAAGGCAGAGCAGGAGCGTCGAGACGAGCAGCTCAGTGAGGAACTGAAGGCATGGTTCCGTGAAGAATGGATAGCAAAGCAGGAGCGTCGAGACGACCGGCTGCTTGAGGAGCTGAAGGCAGAGATGAAGGAGCATCGTGAATCACTTGGGGAGCATTTCCTCCGTTTGCTCGCGGAGGAGAGGGAGGAGCGTATTCGAGGAGATGAAGCAAATCAAGCTCGTATAGCGGCCGTTGAAAGGGTACTTATGCACCAGGTGAGTTGTATCGCCTTTCTCCGTTTCTTTGTAATCCTGATAGCGTGAATTAGGATGCTACCTACCTTAAAAAAATTCGACTTCGAGTTGCCCTTTCGAACGTGGAGGCGATTCTTGCACAGGCTACAGGACTTATTGACCCCAGCAAGGGAACTCTTCCTGCATCTCAGGCCTGGCGCCGCAAATTACAGACTGCTGGTCCTCGTGACATGGACGAACGAATTGAACTTATCCAACAGCTCATCACCAGCTCAAATCCCCCTGCACCTGCTCATATTGTTGAGCTGAGCAAATCAAGAGAGGCAATGGTCCTTGTAAGCGGGCTGGTATCCTCCGCCTGCATAGCTGGGAATGCAGCTTCCCATGCTCTCCCTTCTACTAAGGAAGCTTGGGATGCTTTATCTGTTGTAGTGAACTCGATGGAGGTGGACTCAGAGCGGGAAGGGATGCAGGCAATTCTTCAGTTTTTGCAGTTGTAAAATACACAAACATAGCCTTGTAAGCAACCTTGCTCGAAATGGTGTTAACTGACCATGACCATAGGCAACTTCTTATTTTGAAAGGCATTTGATTCAAAATCACAAATAGATACAGGAGATATACATCATACCCATGTCCAAGTGCTATCTTCTTTGCGCTAAGTGGCATTTTGTGACACAGGCCCGAGGAAATGGTCGGCTAGTGTATCAGATAGACGAGCACGAATTTCTTTCACCTGTTGGGCAAATGGAGGAGATTTGCAGCGGCAGAACGCATTAGGAACAAGAGAATTGGACAATATGTCCAAGGATTCCAGGGGATTCACGATCAGTGGAGTTCCGTATGCATGTTGTCCATTGGGCGTTAATGGATGAGTGGCATTGATGTTCTTCCAGCACTGGTGCAAGTGGCCTGCACATTGTTGCCCATGCACGTTCGGAGTACCGAATATGTGATTTAACGAGGTGTCTGGGGCAGGTCTTGGACCAGATAAGAGATAGTTCCAATAAACCTGTAACGAGCGAAATCCGCGATAGAGACAGAGAAGCTGCGAACTCTCCCAATCGTTTTCATGCGGTCGTAGAGAAGTAGACCCTGGTGAGGGGCCCACTTTCATTCGCTGAATTTCGTTGTAATATATTCTGCCTTGAAAGTGTCGTAGGTTGAGGGTGGTGGCGAAGTCCAGTGCGTCTTTGGAAGACAAAGAAGCATTCTTCTTGAGCCGGTATACCCATCCATCGCAAATATGTGTCTGAATTTTTGAATTTCCCTTCACCGAGGCCATGGTAATTAGGCGCTTGTATTCGAGGACAGAGCACCTTTTGGTGTTTTGGAATGTGCCACTTGCACGTTCCTTGTCGCAGTGTCGTTCGAGCAGCGCTGTGACCCATTTCTCGTATTCTAGGAATTGATACTTGTTGCTAATGAAGAGTATCGAGACCATTTTTCGGATGTCGATGCGAGCAGCATCCTCTTGATCGACTATTTCCTGTGGACTGGCACGAAAATGGCACTCAGTTTTGCTTTAAAGACGAGGATAAAGAGACGCACGGAGCGGTAAATAGCCAACATAGCGCTCGAAAGTCTGCCGCAGTGTCAGGTAGAATCAGCGGATCGTTCTTTGTAAACGACTGGCCGCCTGAAGTGCCATCCTGAGGAAGACTGAACATATCTCTGAAAACGGAAGAGCCTTTGGTGAGGAAGTATCGCGGTATCTGGAAGAATAATTCCGTAAAGAGACTTCAAGCATTTTAAATGACGAGTAAGTTACCTTGAATATTGTGTCTTCTACACGTATAAAGCAGTCTCCTTCATCCAAATAATAGAGGCTGTCATTGACTGGTAACGCCTGGATGTCTGGCTGTGGGCTCCTAGCCCGTTTTCGGGGGTTGGGACTCGGATCGACAGCAACAGAGCTCATGGAGTGTAGCGTTAAAACTTCTCACTTTGACAATAAAATGCAGGATATCTGCACGTTAGTTAGGGAAGATGCATGGGGATCTGAAAGCGGATCAATTTTTTGAGGAGGACCCGGATCCGATCACAACTTGAACACAACCGAAATCTGTCCCTCAGTGGTTCACTCACAAGTGCTGCAAAGACATGTTGCATTCAAGGGTGATCTCGCGCATTCTCACTGCAGCCTGTCGACTGGAGTTTAACTATAGTTTCGGTACCATCGTATGACTCACTGCAAATTGTCTGTGTTCGCGCTTCCGAGGCCAGGAGTCAGCCCAGGAGTCATGGAGAACTGCACCATGTGGATTTTTGAAATAATAGCACCTAAACGCACCGGTAACGCCAAAACAGGATGCGTAAGAATACGCGCATCGGACCGTGTCATTGGGAATAGATTATTTCGAGCATTTCCTTTCGTCGTTTGGACAGGTTTTGCGAGTCGAAATGAGATATTGAGAACTTGATGGAATTCTACGTGAGTGAAGGTCGTCTATTGGGCTTTGATTCAAATGAAAAAATAGAGACTTTTCAAGGAGAACAACCATGATCGAGTAAATCAACATGCGACGCGTCAGCAGTGGCGTGGGTCATATCATTTTCCACATGCATCGGAGGTTGGTCTTGACCACAACATCTATAAAACGATGGAAGCCGAACCAGAATAGAATCTTACCATAATCTCTTTTTCATTCCCAGAGGCGTCTTTGGACCACTCCTTGACTTGATATCTAATCGAAAACTAGCAGATCGGTGATTTTTTGTCAAGGTGGCGCAGTTTGGCTATGGATAGCCTGTTTGTTTCTCAGATCGAAGGAGTCGAGCAGTCTTTTGGACTGGAGAACCCGTACGTGATTGAAAGGGCTTCATCTCTCTCTATTCAAACCTAATGTTCCTCTTGCAGAATATCAAAAGATATACGCACCATACCACTGGCATTTACAGGATTTGTTCTGTGCTTCCATGTGATTCATGCTCTCGTCAATCGGTCCAGGTCTCGTGCAAAGCCAGGCGATGGACATGTCGCCAGTCCTATTATTTCAGCGACGGAAGTCAGCGAGGACATTAGCATCAGCCGTTGGGGATCTTTTGCTACGTTAAAGGAGTTTGTTCACGATTGTGGCGGCCATACAATTTTTGGGTTCATGTTAGCGCGACTAGCAAGTACCACGGCTTTGTTGTATCTGGCGATTCTCACTCCAGTGCGAGATTGCAAAGAAACGCTTCACTGGCTCACTTGGGCTCTGCCTACCTACTGTCATGAGTATTCTATGACTATCACGTTTGTGAGTAATCCTCGAACAATTTTTTTCGACCTGACGAATAATGTCAACTCGGATAAGGCCTATGCGACTATTTTGGCCGTATTTTCGTTTCAGAAAGCGTCACCGAACTGGAACGCACGATATCATAATGTCGTCCTACTGTCGGCGTTGAGTGTCTATGTATACCGGGATATTTTACCTTTTGGGACGTACACTCCGGAACCCGCGGACAAGGCTGAGGGGAATATCCTATGGGCGAAAATTGCGCTTCTTCTCGTATCAGTAATCGTAATACCTCTATTTATCCCTTATGCTTACATTCCTCTGGACCCCAAGGTATGTTTACCATTCACCTCTATCTTGCATTCTTCGGCTGAAATTGTGTAAGAATCCTATGCCCGTTCCCAATCCCGAACAAACCGCATCTTGGATTTCATCATTGACGTTCACATACATTGACCCTTTAGTTACCCTTGCAAACAAGGTTGCACACTTACGCCACGACCAGCTTCCTCCTCTAGCCGATTACGACTATGCACAGTATCAAACAACGTCTGCCTTTCCGGTTTGTGTTCCTGACACATTGTTTGATTGCGGTGCTCATCTCACTATGTAGTTGATTGACCCGTTCTCTGGCGCAAAACGTCGTCACTTGTTCTTTGGACTACTACGCTATTTCCGTATGATTATCATCACTGCAACATGTATGTTCAATATATATACTGATTAATGTCCATTCTGCAGGAAGCGACTATGTGATCATCGCCTTTACTCTGACTTTGGCAGGCATTTTCGGTTTTGCTGCTCCAATAGGGATCAACCAAACTCTAATGTATGTATCAATCCAGTGTGCATCGTTTGTCCTGTGCTTATATACCCAGTTACCTCGAAACACGCGACTCAAAATCATCTTTCAAGCCTTGGGTCTGGATCAGCCTCATACTATTCGGAGATCTTGGAAAGTCGATCATTCAACAGTGGCACCTAGTCGTCCAGATGAGAGTCCGCGTTTTGCTGCAGGCACTCCTCACCCAGCTGGTCTTCAATCACAGTCTCAGAATTAGGCTTAAAGCAGAGACCGATTCCTCGACAACTACTGAAAGTCAGCCTTCAACGCCAGCCGAACTAAATGACCAACACACAAACACTTCCGACGACGCGTCTGTTGGTGTGGATAGTGAACTCGGGCATGCCTCGAGAGATGAAGAGTCCACGCAAGGCTTGACTGTAGTGGGCACGTCCAGATCGTCGTCATCATCGCAGAATACTGTGAAAGGAAAATCACTGCCTGCCGGAAATGACCAGAGATCAGCACCTAAGAAGAGCGCTGGAGACGCGGAGAACCTTATCGGCAAGATCAATAACCTAGTCTCTAGCGACATGGACGCTCTCGTTGAAGGTTCCGACTTCATGGCTTTTAGTAAGATTCTCAGCCTAAATGCCTGTAGCATCACTGACTCACCCTAAATTAGTTCTTTCTGTACCTCTCCAGATAATATTATCAATCATCTTTTTATACCGAATTCTCGGCTGGAGGTAAATTCCAGTCTCTTCCTTGCGATCAAATCACTGAATCTTGCGAAGTGCCATAGTCGGTCTGATTACCACCATTGCACTGAGTCCGCTTGGTGGATATTTTGGCAATATGGTCCAGGATGCGCAAGAGGCTAAAATGAAACTGGTTAGTCTAGAAGGCACTCGTTGTGTCGTCCTTGACTGACTTCAAGGTTTAGACTGATGCCAGAGTTCAAAGTATCTCGGAAGGTATATCTACGTCGACAATGTATCAGTTGTTCGGAGTCGATTAACATCAACACAATAGGTGTCAGCGTCCTGAGAATGGTGAAGCTATTTGGTTGGGAACAAAAGATGACGGATCGTCTCAAGGTCAGACGTGAGGAAGAACTTCAATGGCTTTGGAAAGTCAAGGTCAGTTAGAAAATTATCCGTAATCGCGAGAGACATAAATGTCCAATTGTAGGTTTTCAAACTTGCGACTACTCTCGTTGGGCATGCACTTCGTCTCTCTGCACGTCCTTTTAGTGCTGATTCCTTTACAGAACTTGGATCCCGACGTTGACAATGCTAGTAACCTTTATCACCTATACGGCGATTATGAGGCAAGAGCTTACAGGTTTGGCGATGCTTAAGCAGTTTTCCCAACATTCTCAAATTGTTTCACTTTCAGCGTCCAAAATCTTTACAAGCATCGCCGTTTTCTCGATTTTAAGGGACCAACTCCACAGAATCTCCTGGCAGTATGCACTGTTGATTGAGGGTCAGCACTGTCGTCTTGTCTCGTCAGTATCTGGCAACTAATGTTATGGATAGCGAAAGTGTCTTTGGATCGTATCTATGGA
Organism: Galerina sulciceps; assembly: GCA_023014345.1. Lineage (NCBI taxonomy): Eukaryota > Fungi > Basidiomycota > Agaricomycetes > Agaricales > Galerinaceae > Galerina > Galerina sulciceps. The sequence goes on along the minus strand of JAEDXJ010000002.1, from coordinate 814,103 downwards.
TTTTTGCAGCATTCAGAACTCCTTGACCGGTTCATGAATGCCAAAGAACTTCCTCAAAGTTTAAACCTTCCTGAAGATGAAGGCAACCTCAATGAAAATTTGGATATCGGGTTTAGGAATGCAACCTTTGCTTGGTCTGTCGAAGAAAACGACGGGTCACTCACACCGTCGAGCAGGAAATTTAGGCTTCGTATTGATGGCCAGCTTCTCTTTAAACGGAACTGTATTAATCTCATCACCGGTCCTACGTGAGTCCAATATAGTCGATATTAGAAACAATTTTTGATATTTGAGTTAATCAGTGGCTCTGGAAAAACCTCCATTTTAATGGCACTGCTCGGGGAGATGCATTTCCAGCCATCAAATGCCGACTCCTGGTTCAACCTTCCTCGTCACAGTGGGGTGGCTTATGCTGCGCAGGAATCCTGGGTGCAGAATGCCACGATAAGGGACAATATTCTGTTTGGATCAGCGTATGACGAAGAACGGTATAATAAAGGTGATCTCGTTTGCCTGCGCGGAAAAATAGAACTCATTCGTGTTCAGTCATTCACCAGTGCGCATTAGTGCAAGACCTTGAACTCTTTGTTGCTGGAGATCAGACCGAGGTTGGAGAAAGAGGTCTAACCCTTAGGTAAGTCAATTTCCATCATAAGTCGTTGACACTCATGCTCTGTTTCGCAGCGGTGGACAGAAGGTAAATTTCATCTTCACATTGGCAATGGTAAAATAATAATGATAAAATTCAATTACCCAGGCACGAGTGACTCTTGCAAGAGCTATTTATTCATTTGCCGAGATCATCCTCCTCGATGATATCTTGGCCGCTCTGGATGTCCATACGTAATGGAGTTTATCAATCATTGCACTATCCCCATGCTCATTGTAGCTTAGGTCTGCTTGGATCATAGAGCAGTGTTTTCGGGGTGACCTCGTCAAAGGACGAACGGTTCTTCTTGTCGTGAGTTCTTCAATGTTGTCGTTGTGCTGCTTTTCTGGTTCTTACCGGTTCTCTAGACCCACAATGTCGCACTGGCTGCGCCTGTTGCCGAATACATCGTCTCTATTGGCCTCGACGGCAACGTGCAAGTCCGTGGGAACGAAGCAATCGTGACTGCTGTGAAAGACGATACAGGCCTGGTATTAGATGTGGAGCATGATAAAGAGGTCACGGAAGAAAGCAAAATGTCCGAGGCTGTTCTAGCAAGTGTCTCTGACGGGAAGCTTGTGGTCGCTGAAGAAATTGTCCAAGGTCATGTCACCTGGCAGTCCATGAAGTTACTCCTCGTGGGACTAGGAGGAAAGCATCCGCTTTTCTTTGTCTTCATCTGGGTTCTAGGAATGTTTGTGTCAGACATTGGAAGGACTCTCGAAACGTGGTTCCTTGGGGTCTGGGGTTCGCAGTACGAGACACACGCCCCTTACGAAGTCAATCTTACATTGTAAGTCGTCAATTTGCCCCCCCCCCCAGGAAAGCTAATGATTATACACTTCAGTTATATTTCCGTATTCTCGTTCCTCATGCTCGCTCGCATGACATTGTATGTGGGAAATAACTTGTACCTCAACTATCGCTCTGTTGGCGCATCCAGAGTCATCCACGAACAATTGGTTGAATCAGTCTTCGGAAGCACCTTGCGGTTTGTTTTATCATATTAAATTACATTATCGTCCTCATTGGTTAGTTTAGCTGGTTGGACGAAACGCCAACGGCCCGCATCATTGCCAGGTGTACCCAAGATATTCGAATCGTTGATGGACCAATCACGCAGTCTTTAAGTTGGGTTCTCGAATCGTCAGTGAGCATGGTGTCAAAGCTTGGGGTCATCGTATTCTTCAGCCCCATCTTTATATTCCCTGGTATCGCAGTTGCCGTCCTCGGTATTTTTGTGGGAAATATGTACTTGAGGACCCAGTTATCCATCAAGCGTGAAATGAGGTGTGGGATACGTGATGAAGTTTCTTCATCCATCTGACAGTGATTCATAGCAATGCTCGTTCACCATTGCTGGCTCACTTCAGCGCTGCAATTCATGGTCTAGGTGAGTTCCTGCGTCCACTTCATAGATGTGCTCTCTTTGATATCAAACAGTGTCCATTCGAGCCTATGGGGCTCAAGCAGCCTTTAGTGCTGAATCTTTAAAACGAATCGATTTCTACTCTCGCACCGCCCGGACGTCCTGGGATGTGAATAGGTGGATCGGACTACGTATGGACGCTTTAGGGGCCTTGTTTGCTTCTGCCCTGGCTTTCTACCTTGTTTATAGCCAAAACACCAATGCGGCCAATACCGGGTTTTTGCTTGTTATGGCCACCAACTTCTGCTCCTACATTTTTTGGTTAATCCGGATATTTAACGAGCTTGAGGTGGAATCCAATAGGTATGTTCACCCTCCTCATTCGAATGACATCACGAGACTTTACATTCTTATCGTAGCTTGGAACGCATTCAAGGTTACATTGATATCGAACATGAGCCCAAACCCACACTGTCTGGTCAGCCTCCCGCTACATGGCCCTGCAGGGAGACATTCGCGTCGAGAACCTGTCTGCGCGTTATTCAAAGGTCAGACAAAGCAATTGTTATTATTCGCAGTTCATCCATGTGAGAATGAGAGCAGTCTGGCCCTGAGGTCTTGCATGGCCTAAGCTTCCATGTAACTTCTGGTCAACGTATTGGTATTGGTAAGAGGATAATCTACCCGGACATGTAATACTGCACTTATCATACAATCCTATTAGTTGGTAGAACTGGAAGTGGAAAGGTAAGTCCTCGCTTTTGTGAACCCAAATTGCCAATTTCTCAACTTGAACAGAGCTCATTGACCTCGCCCTGCTCAGATGCATCCTTACAGAGGGCACGGTATACTACGACGGCATTGCAACCAACACGATCAATCTTGATTCACTAAGAACCAATATCACAATTATTCCTCAAACAGTGAGTAAACATCCACCATCCTCCGTCTATGTAACTCATGAAGGTTGCAGCCCGAACTCTTGAGTGGTAAGACACAACACCTTCGTTTCAAATGTTATTGACCATGCCGTTGTAGGCACTCTCCGGCAGAATCTGGACCCCTTCGACCAATATGATGATGCTACATTGAACGATGTACTCAGAGCTGCTGGCTTGTTTTCGCTCCAGGAAGAAGCAGGAGAAGTTCGGCTTTCGTTGGAAAGTAAGATCTCAGCGGGCGGCGGCAACCTTTCAGTCGGTCAAAGGCAAATCATTGCCCTTGCGCGAGCAATGGTTCGCGGGAGTAGCTTCTCATCCTAGACGAAGGTGTGTGTTTGCTATGTCTAAGTTTATTTCTGTTTCAACTAACCGGTTTATATCGCACATACAGCGACTTCTGCTATAGGTTCGTCCTTCTTTGGGAAAAAGAGCATTAACTGACGAATTCGCATAGATTACAAGACGGATGCTGTGATCCAAAGTACCCTCCGAAGTCAACTTGGTGCAAATGTTACAGTTATCACCGTCGCCCACCGACTCCAAACAATCATGGACTCGGATAAAATTGTGAGTGTCCGTACAACTATTGATAATGCCCTGCTGATGAGGAAATAGCTGGTGCTCGAAAACGGTCATATCGTAAGGTTTTTTTTTCTCGTTTTCAATGTCCTTTATCCAAAATTGCTATGTCACTAGGTGGAGTTTGATAGTCCTAAAATTCTCCTGGCAAACGAAAAAGGAGCTCTGCGAGCTCTCGTGGAAGGAAGTAGCGACAAGTCCTTACTATACACGCTCGCAGGGGTTATGTAACCGATCTGTGTGCTGTACGATTCAATTGACAGCGCAATGGGACCACAAATTCGAGTATAATCAGATAATGCACCTTAATAGGAAGTCTTGGTAGCATCCTATTTCAGAATGACAGGGTACAGTCCTGTCCCAGTGAGTTGAATTGACGGAATACAATTTTCTTATTACCACGACCAACTCAGGTCCTCCACACCAACCGTGCTTAGTAAGCCTTAGTTATGGTCGTTGAAAGTACTACTAGGTTTATCCTTAAGAGTTAGCCCATCGGGCTATCTTGTCTTCGAGCCTAAGCTTGATGACTTCAAGGACTATTACGACCCGACTCCCCTGCTGTCTGAAGGAAAAATAGCACATGACGCCGCAGCAGTCAGGTTTAGAGCTCAAGGGGGCATGAGGTCAAAATTCATACAAAATAGAGTACAGGGAAGCTGAACTCTTGAAAACAGTAAACGAGGATATCAATTCCTTTTGAGGTTGGATATGTTACATATATACTAGGTAGATAAATTACTGAGATGGCAGCAGACGATTTAGGAATTTCACATCTTGGATTGTCCAGGGATTCGAGAATAACGTCTTTCAACCAGATTCGCTTGCTTTGCTTTGAGCCATCGCATAAAGTGCTTTCTTATCTCCACTTCGTCCACTAGAGATTTAAAATATCCCCCTTCTTTTGCAAAAGTGTTTGAGGAGCGTCAAACTCGACCTGTCAAAAGAAGTCAATAACGAAGCAGACGAGAGGAAAATCTATCCGCACAATGCGACCATCATCTAACACCATCTAAGACGAACAACGTGTAAGTTTCAGTAAAGTGGACGATCCTCGAGAAGGCTTACAATTTTGTCGGCGTCCATGATCGTCTGCAGACGATGCGCAACAGTCAAGATAGTCACATCTGACCCAAGTTCATTGCGCAACGAGGACTGGATGATGGAATCCGTCTTATGATCTAGTGGACGAATCAACAAGGAAGTGGTGCCTTAAACTGAAAAGTACGTACCAATTGCAGATGTAGCTACGAAGAACGAGTTAGCAGAGGAAATAAAGGTCTCAATGATGTGACGCACCTTCATCCAAATGAGTAACTTGCTATTACGAACAATAGCTCTTGCCAGAGCAATGATTTGACGTTGTCCAACGGAGAGGTTGTTGCCCCCACTCGCAATTTCACTGTCAAGGTGAGACGGGCCTCATCGGTCTCGAGTTGCAGAGGGAGAAAAGGCCAGCTGCTCGTAAAGCACTATTCAGTGTGGCATCATCGTGTTGGTCGAAAGGATCCAAATTTCTGCGCAATGTTCCTGTTCGGTTGTTCGTAAAGGGACTAACTTTAAAGAACTGCAAACATACCACTAAGAAGAAGTTCAGGCTAATATTTTCAATTTCATTAGAGTGAAGTAGGAGCGTCATAGTCAAACAACATACCATTTGAGGAATGATGGTTATACTCGATCTGAGCGCGTCAAGATTGATTTGTTCGTAGGAAGACCATCATAGTGCACCACGCCCTCCGTAACAATGCAACGTAAGAGTGAGAGGGTCAATGAACTCTGCATGGTTTAATGAATATAATGCAGGAACCAATTAAGGGGTAGCCAATACCTTGCCGCTGCCTGTTCGTCCAACTAAACGAAGGCGACCAACAATCAGTAGACACAAACTTCTTAAAACGTCAGACATTACCGATTCCAATTCGTTCGCCGGCCTTCACATGGAAGGAGAGATCATGGAGAACCTTCGGACCCGTCTGAACAGCAGAAAATAGTCAGCTAAGTGCTTTCACCTCCAGAAGAGTATAGAGACCTCTGAGTAACGTGCAGAGAGACCTTCGACTTTAAGGTCTCCGCTTTTAGGCCATGATGCGGGAGGCTTTCCAGTTTCCGTCGACTTAGGCTCGTGCTCAATGTCAAGATACGACTGAATCCTCTCCAAACTACAACATTATCAGCGACCAGTCGTGAGTGTGACAGGGAAACATACCTATTTGCTTCAACTTCAAAATCGTTGTAGCATCTGACGAGCCACAATATCATGGAACAGAACTCGAGAGACATGCTCAAGGAGAAGCCGATGTTGGCCGCAGTTAAAGTCCGGTGAATGAGCAGGTATGAGGCGAGAGAAGCTGTAAAGATGGCTCCGAGTAAATCAATTCGGATACCAATCCAACGGTTCAGGTTGTAGGATGTCCTAGATATCTTGATATAATGATCAATTCGCTTGAGGGATTCTGTCTTAAAGAATTGTTGCGCGCCGTAGGCACGGATAGAAACTGGAAATAAAAGCATTAAAAATGCAAAAGAAAGAGTGATGAAAACGTAGACTGACTTAACCCAGCAATGGCAGCTCCGAAATGGGCAAGAACAGGCGACCGTGCATTACTGAAGACCTCACAATGAGAAAGAGCAAGTAATCATACAGAACAACTGACCTCATCTCGCGCTTGACAGACATTTGGGCCTTGAGATATGTTGCCGATGTATACTCCAAGTACTGCGATGAAAATACCAGGAAGGAGGAAAATTGGAGTGAATATGACTGGCCCAGAGAGTTTGACAACCATGCAAGTGAGGAGTTCGACCACTGCTGCGAACATCATGGCGATCTCGCTATCGACAGCGGCAATGTCTTTTGTGCAACGAGTGATAATACGAGCAGCAGGAGTTTCATCTAACCAGCTGCGAAGATAAAAGATAAAATCAATACTCGAACAGCTATGAAAGATTTTAATCTGACCGAAGAGTAGAACCGAGAACAGAGTCAACCAGTTGTCCGTTGATGTTCCTCGAAGCCCTCATTGTGCCATAGTTATACGTGGTGGTGGCCAGGACATATACAACAACTGAAGCCAGGAGGATGGACGAATACAGAGAAAGATAGCTGAAGGAGATGGGTGAAGGTCAGGAAGGGATGGTCAGCATACAAAAAAGGAACCTACTAGACGACTTTGATATCCTCTGGATTATGAGTATCATACTGCGAGCCCCAATAACCAAGGAACCAGACAGCGAACATATTTCCACCATGCATGAGCGCAAGACCAAGTATCCATGCAGTCAGGAAGAGGAATGGGTGTTGCCCGCCAAGACCCCTTAAAAAGAGCATCATCGAGCGAATCGTGACGCGACCTTCAACAATTTCTTCAGCCAGAATGAGTTTGCCATCCTTCTTAGGGTCTTCTTTCTTCACTTCGTCCACGACTTCCTCCTCCAATTCAGCCTCGTCCTCTTCGTGTTCGACTTGCTGAGCGAGGTGCGGATCAGCCGCGAGAACAGCGGATATATCAGTGCCAACGTCGTGGGCGAACCCGTCAAGGCTGACTGAAATAATATGGTCGGAAATAGGACTTGTAAGAGCAACATTGTGAGTCTAAAATAAATGTTAGAGTTAGCAGATTTCTTGAGTCATCAACAGTTTTAACATACCACGAGCAGCACCGTTCTTCCGCGAATTAAATCTCCTTTCAAACACTCATCTACAATCCACTTGGACCTGCGTGCAATAATTAAAAATGCTCGTGGACGAGAAGAAAAGAAAGGATTACGTATGAACATCAAGAGCCGCCAGCACATCATCAAGCAAAATAATTTCTGCGGAAGAATACACTGCTCGTGCTAAAGTGACACGAGCCTTCTGTCCACCACTATGACGTCGAGTTAAATGAATCCATTCTGTGAGACGTTGACTGGAATTCTAACCTTAGGGTCAGGCCTTTTTCGCCAACTTCCGTCTGGTCTCCAGCTTCGAAGAGCTCCAGGTCTCGGGTCAACGAACATTGGTAGATAACTATCAAAAGATTAGGTATGATAAGGACATAATGTGTAAAAATTCACCTTTCTTATACCGCTCTTCGTCGTAAGGAGCTCCAAAGAGAATGTTATTTCTGATAGTTTCGTTCTGAACCCAGGACTCTTGGGCTGCATAGGCAATGCCACCGCTGCGTGGAAGGTTGTACCAGGAGTCCACAGTCGAGGGTATGAAGTGCATTTCACCTGAGTCGAGCTTAAAGTTAGCCTATTAAGTTAAAACGACGGAGAACAGTTACCGAGCAATGCCATCAGTACTGAAGTTTTTCCAGAACCCCTAAAATCATTATGAACTAAGGCAGAGAAAGAAGGCACGTTCAGATATCTCACGTAGGGCCGACGATAAGGTTGATGCAACCCTTCTTGAAAGTAAGGCCACCCTCAATCCTTAATCGGAACGACCTGGAAGACGGTGTCAGTGCACCCTCCTCGACAACATCGTTGGACCACGAAAATGTGGCATTGTTAAATCCAATGACATCAGCATGGTAGACATCTTCAGCAGTCCCGATGACTTCAGCTTCCGTCTCATCAGAGAAGCGGTCCAAAAGTTCGGTGTTTTGCAAGAATGCTCCAATACGCTCCAAAGAAACTTTTCCTGAAGGTTAACGGCAGTCAGCAAAGGAAACAGACGAGTGTTTGAGGGAACATGCCTTTTATGCTGATGTTGAGAATCCACGAGGATCGGTGAAGAAGATTGCGCACGATATCAAACACGGCCATACTGGAAAAGACCTTCGAAGCTAGACGGATTGCATTCAAACTTTTCCTTATGGAAAAAAGGAAGTTACAAACCATTCAGACTCTGCTTCATAATCAGGGTATACGTCGCGTAAGTGACCAGCATCGTGATAGTGGGTATCATAAAGCTATCATTCACGTTAAGCAGGTGTGGAGTGACAAGCAAGGAGCGCAATTACTTAATGGCATCGTTGAGCAAGTTGATCATCTGAGCAAATAAAATGGCCAGTCAGAAATGTCAATGGTCGCAATGGGCAGAAATCCCACCTTGTCTTTCCAAATCCATGCAAGTTCTTCATCTCGCTTCTCCTTGATGGTTTTACTCATTTTATTCTCCCAGCCGAAAAGTTTGATCATGCGAAGCACTCCAATAGCTGAAGGGTACAATCAGTAAACGCTTTGATTTATAGACGGCCTATTACTCACTTTCCGTCACTGACTCGACTCTGGCATCTGTCCTCTCGAGCTTTTGGCCTTGGATGGATTGTATTTTACTGGCGATATATGCTGGGACAGGGAGCAGCATAATAATGCTAGCGAATCCGACTATCGCGCTAAATGGACATTTTATCAGGAGCAACGGCATTCACATGATGAAGAACCTTACCTCCAGCCAAGTATAACATATAGGAAAGCCACGGCCAACGTCAGCTCTAGCGGCACTTGAAGGACTGTCAAGGCAAGATTAATGCGTCCGTTCATGCTACTGGAAATATGCCAAACTTACCTAGCATCAGGATGTCCTTCGAGTTGGTGATGTTATCCAAGTCGACAGTGACCAATGTGTTGATTTTACCAACGAGGTTGTCTTTCTTCTTGGCATCCGTTGTAGATGGTGCAGCAACAGGAGCGGGTTCTGCCTTTCCTTTGCCCTTCGCCGCACTAGTTTCAGTCCGAACAGATTGAGATTCGTCTTCTCCGCTGCTGGACCCAGCGATGGATCTATTATCGGGGGTTTCGGCAGGGGTAGGAGCAGCAGACGGTGTTCGACCACCTTCGCCCGTCTCGGCCTTGAATCGAATACGGAGACTGTGCTCGAAGACAAGCTCCGTCAATATCGCCTGCGTTCGAGCTAGTGCCATCGTTCCGAGGTAGATATAAGCTTGGAAGCAGATAGACACCAATAGAGGTCCAAAGAAGAGGCAGACAACCCAGAACCAGGGTCGAATGTAGTCGTCAGAGCCGCCAGTCTCGAGTGATCTGTAGATGGGTAAGCTTTAGGCCTTGCATTTTCATGACAAATAATTGACGTACGCCAGAATCCTGTTCAGAGCGAGCGGAGATGCAAAGCTGGCAAAAACTTGAAGTATGATAGCAATGGACATGCCCAAATATTCCCAGACTTAAAAATATATGATAAGACAGAAGATTAACTCTGAAGACTCGAATGAACATACAGAAAACGCGGAATAAACCGAAGAAGAGATGCCTCTTCTTCGCACCATGGAAGTGATCAAGGTGCTTTGAGCCAGTTATTCGATCAGTGTTAAGTCGGCGTACAATAGGCATCATCTTACAGGGAAAGCACGAGCTGTAAGGTTTTTCGCGTAGTCATAATCCGCCAGTATGGGTAGTCGGTCAGCTGGAAGATGAGGCACCCGATAGGCTTCAAAGATCACAGGATCTAAAAAGGTATAGACCATCAATGAAAACAAGGACGCGGTTTGCTCTGCGTTGAACACTGTCATCGGATTCTGAGCTTGGTCAGGCGATGTCTCTTGTCAAATTCAGTTATTTGGGCTAACCTTTGGATCAATAGGAACATATTGACGAGGAATGAACAGAGGAATGATCACTGCCGTGAAAGTCAAAACTGCCAGTTTGGCCCATAAAAGATGTCCTTCAGAGAGATCCATGGGCACTTTTGTGAAGGTCGCAAGGGGCCACACATCGCGGTACAGATACACTATGAACGCGGAAAGGAGTATAACGTTGTTATGACGCGTCAATGTGGAACGCCAGCTACCACGAGTAAGAGAGGCTGCAGCTAGAAGAGAAGTGTACCACTACCAGCAATAGCACATCAGTGCCAATCACGTAGGTGAAGAATTTTACAACGCACGTATGTCACAGCGACAGAAATCTCTGGAATATTGCCCGATCGAAACACAGACCCTTCTTGGGTATCCTGCTGAACCTCCTGTCGCACGAGCAAAGTGGCAACCGATAATGCGAATAAAGTAAGGCAGCCTGCCAGGCGTGCCACTTTGAAGGAGAAAATGGTCGGTCCACCCTGTGATCTAGCATATCGTTTGATTTTGCTGCTGAGGTCGGTTGGGACCGCGTCTTCGTCGCCAGAGATCTTAGGTGCGACCTCGTCCCCGAGACTGGTAGGCGACTTTTTCAACGCCAATTTTGCCGCTTGCAAGAGTAATAACGTCCCCGAAAGAAAAGCAGTAGTGACTGGGACGAGAAGGGAATTATTCCATCTGAAGAAAATGAGTCGAATATCCATTTTACGACGATTTCCCTCAACTTACGCGTCACCTCCAGATTTGAGCTCTGGAATTTTGAATGAATGCGACGTAAAGAGCCAACTTGACTCTGTCTGCTGGAGAAACGGCGTCGTCACCGGCATGAATGCGGTGAGTCTGCAGTAATCTGGCACAGTGTTTTATGGTGGATGGTAGGAATCGCGGTCGAAGATGCCACCACCGAGGTATATAATGAACCGGATACCTGGACCCTGAATATCAACAAAGTCTATAAATAGTAGAGTAACCAGTGCCTGATAAGCAACCACATGGAAAACTTTTGATCGAAGGTCTCTGTGATATATATGAGTCTATCGGCGCGGCAGCGCAGTAGATCGGTGCATTGACTCGACAATTCGCTGTCAGTACATGACTCAGGACTCAAATACCATTCCCTCGAGGTTTATATTGGCCTACAACTTAATGTAAGCTTTCCGAGCTTGACGGGATTGCGATTGCGAGAGCTAGTTCAAGCGACATCACCCCGCTTAAAAAACTGACATAGAGGGTAATGGAGGATTAGAGCATGTGGAAAGCGGATATAGACACGAGGAACCGCCAAGGAACTTTGTTTGAATCGTAACTCGTCGATCATCAAGTTTTATTACCTACATACCGATAACAGGCTTCCCCTCATCCACGATCAGCGCAAAAAAAAACATTCTTCAATGACAAAAGGTCATGTAATCAACCTAAGCAAAAAAATCATGTACATATACATAGACAAGCTAATCATACAAGCGAAACGCAAACAAAAATGGGGTACACAACACTCTGTTTCGGTTTATTAGCTACTCCATACGCCTCCAGCCTCAGAATCTGCAAAGTTCCATGAACGGTCACTTTCTTCCGACAAACCGTACCAAGGAGAGAAAATACTGATATACTTAGAATTAGCCCGAGGTTCAGTGCTAAGGTAGCGCAGGTCCAATTCAATTTCCACCCCAACTTCTTTGGCACGCCGGTACACTTCCGCCGTTATGTCAAAGACCTCTAATTTTGGTCGTTCAAAATTAATCTTGACCTTCTTCAACGAAGCCACTTCTTTCCGTGCAGGATCGCCCAACCGACCAAGAATAAATCGTTCGAGGCTTTCGTCAGAGAAGATGCTGACTGGCACATACGCTTCAAAAACCTCTAACTTTGGGAGTAAAATTTCCTTTTCCGAAATAGATTCTTCCGTGTCATCGATTGTGAGGAGATCCAGAGAGAAGTTTCCTGGGCCCGAATAATGCCCAAAATCGCCATAGTGTGATCCGTCGCGGGGACGCGGGCCAAGTATCAAGTGGGTGAGCTGGCTTGCAAATCGAAAGATAAAAAGTATATCCTGGGCACTCAAAATGCGTGAGTCAATAGACAGTCTCTTGATGGTGCTGTATTTTTCGAGAAGGGGAAGGATGGGTGATGGTGGGTTAGAATCGCTGCCATATGCCGCATTTGTGAATGGAAAGCGATTGTATTTCTGATAGTCGAAGGAAGTTAGAGCTGGGGCATCGATTCGCCGGTAGAGGAGCGCCATGAGATCCGTGCCGCCCACATGAATGGAAAGTGTTTGAAGACGCGGCTGAGAAAGTATGTCCCCTGGACTAATATAAACATCCAACCCATCCGAGATGATAAGTTTACATTGGACAAGGTTGTTGCATGTACGTAGCACTTCGACGGCGTCTGCACTGGTGATGGCGGAATTGAAGGCCAAGAAAGTGAGATTTTCCCAAGACGCTGGCATATTCCGGGAGTCAAAAACCGAGATATTGTCGGTATGGAGGGACAGGCTTTGGAGCTTTGGCGCTTGGAGAAGGATGACATTCCTCTTGGCCATCTCAGGATGAGGAGTGATGGGTTCGAAGAAATTAATCTTTAGTATCTGCAACCTTGGTACCATGTCTAGAGTTATTCGGGTTTCAATGACGCGATAAACGTCGTAAGGGAGTGATAGTTCGATGTCGTTAAAGCGGTAGGAAAAGGAGAACGGTGTTCAACAGTTGTACCAATGGGTTGTCGTCGTCCAAATTATCGTCCATACGGTCCATGCCACCAAAATTAAGTGATATTGACAAGGGACACGACCCGGAGCGGGAGAGCCAGATGTCCGCAAGTTTGCAGCGCGCTCGCATAGTTCTTGAATATTTCTCGACAGAATCGCGTCGTCTCTGCCATGCCCTGCTACCTCCCATGTCTGGGGAATCAGGATAGGGAGAATAACGGCCCATGGAACACGGAAGAAGGGCGATGTGCACTCTCGACCAGAGATGCGATGCGAGGCTAAGGCGATGGTCCTCCATGATTGCAAATACGAGTGAGAAGGAGCGGCGCCTCTGTGATGCTCATGATAGGATTGCGATGTGTAGGCAGACAGTGATAGAAAATCTCGTGTACAATGTCAGACGGGAGTCGGCGAACTGGAGAGAGGATGATGGCGTATTCCTTGATTGAACTCTGGATGACATCGCGTTCTTCTTGGAGATTCTTCAAAGTTTGCTCCAGACGCTTGATTTCTGCTTCTTTACTTTCCAATTCTTGCAACGGCTTTGATAGCAGTTCTTTGACCTCTGTGAGAGTGCCTTCTGACAGTGATTCGTTAGTTTGCAATAACTCTGCGAGATGAGGCTGCATTTCCGAGTCGGCTAACCAGTGGTGGGTGCAACCTAAGGCCTCAATCTCTACAAATATAAGCGAAGTAAGACTTTAACGAGCACAAAATGGGGGTTTGTATACCTGAACCAAGCTATGAATATAATGAAACGTTTACGCGGTTCTGAGGACGAGAAGCGCTTCCGATGTTTTGATCAGCAACTGTGACACGTGATCCGATCGTCCTCATAAATCGCAGAGTCCAAGCAGAGTCCAGGCTAAGCAGCAAACGGATTCAAGGAAGTAGAGTATTTAGAGTATTATCAAACAGTTAGCTACATACATAGAGTATAATTACCGATAATAGCGCTACACCATGAATCTTATAATACAGACATGCAATGCGACTTGACCTACCCCTGAAGCTCTTCTTCCTCAAACTCTCTGTATGGCCAGGAGCAGTCATCGTCGTACAAGCCATGCCGCGGAGAAAAGAAATTATTGTACCCGCTCGGGGATAGCAGCGGGAAAATGAACTGCAGGTCCAACACAATCTCCACACCCAGCTCTTTGGCACGTTCTTGCACCGCCTTATCAACGTCAATCTTCAGCGTCTTTTCAAAAGCGGAGCCCTTGACGATCTTCAGTCTTGCCAACTCCCGAGAGGAGTCCCTTAACCGGCTGAGAATAAATTTCTGGAGGTCTGTGTCACTGACTGCCATGCGGCTGTAGACTTCAAATATCTCTAAGTTCGGCAGTAGGATTTCCCTTTCTACAACCGCGACATCTGGGCTCGGGGCTGTCAAAAAGTCCAGACTGAATTTGTTGGGTACTGGATAATCGCTGTAGGCACGGTGCTCTGGCCGTTCACGCTCATCAAGTACTAAGTGGGTGAGCTGGTTTGTCAGTCGCAAGGCAAAAACCAGATCCTGCGTTTCGAAAGTGCTGGGGTCAACAGATAGTTTTCTAATGTTGTCATGCTTCTCAAGGAGGATAAGGACAGGTGATGAAACTAGACCAGTTTGCAGACTTGAAGGGGCTACGAAACGGCGGTTGTACCGACGATAATCGAATGACTCTAGCCGCGGAGCCTCGATTCGTTTGTACAAAAGTGCCATCAGATCCTCGCCACCAACATGAATGGAAAGGAATCGTAGGCGAGGTAGTGAGATTATTTCATCAGCGCCGATGTAAGCATTGGCAGGGTCAAAAATGGAAAGCCTGCAGTTTTCGATATTTCGACATTTCCGAAGAATCTGGGCAGTCTCTACACTGTTGATGTGCGAATTAACGTCCAAATAAGTAAGCGTCTCCCATGTCGGTGGAACATTCCTAGCTTCAAGGACTACTATGTCGTTGCAATAGAGGGAAATGCTCTGGAGATTTGGCGCCTGGAGCAACATGACTGATGTTTCGATTACGTGTGTGAAATGAGCGACCCCCTCGAAGAAACAGAGTTTCAGTTTTCTCAGCCTCGGTACCATGGTGAGGGAAATCTTATTTTCAAAGAGTTTATAGATTTGGGTAGGAAGGTTAATTTCAAGATCGCTAAGTCTTTGCGAATAAGAGAGAATGATGTCGAACATCTGGAAAAGATCACTTTTGTCCATGCTCTCCTCTGAAAGTTGGCTCATTGGAACGAAAAGATTGAGCGATATCGACAGGGGGCATGACCCTGAACGAGAGAGCCAAATATCCACGAGTCGGCAGCGCGCTTGCATGGTTCTCGTATGTTTCCTCTTTGATTCACGACGCAGCTCCACTATCGGCCCCACGCCCACATAGGGAGAGGAATTGCCCCCGTAAAGGATAAGTGGGATGTATAGTTTTGACCAGATGCGATGAGATGATAAGGCGATAGATCTCCATGATTGGCAAATGCGGGTCAAAAGTAGAGGTGCTTCTGTGATGCTCATGGCAGCATTACGATGAGTCGGCAGGCAGTGATAGAAGATTTCATGCATAATATCAGTGGGAAGGCGGCGAATTGGAGATAGGAGAGGTTGGTATTTGCGTATTGATTGCTGAAGATCATCGCACTCGTCTTCGAGATCTTCCAAAGCCTTTGTAAGGCGATTGATTTCTGCTGCATTATTTTCCAAGTCCTGAATTGGCTTCGAAAGCAGTCCCTTTACGTCTTGAAGAACGTTGTCCGATGGGACGCGGTTGTTTTCCAAAAATGTGGCAACGTGAGGGAGCATAACTAGACCGTTGCTTGCGGTCCGCCTCAAGGTTTTCCTAAAGACCAAAGACGATGTTTCTGGGTTATCCTTTCTTCGGAATTATGCAGGCCTGAATGGACTCACTGACCAGTAGGAGCCTAAGTCTTTATGAACACGAATTGGTCGCCGTTGACATTGGCATTAATTGGCGGTTCAAGGACAAGGACACCGTATTCCAATTTGGGCTTTGAGCAGGTTAGCACGTGCTCGCGTCAAGTCTCCCATCATGTGATCCCGTATCACTGTCGCGTCTTGGGGCTATTCAGTGTTTCTCGGACTCGAAAAATGCGATTCTCAGTCATTGAAAACTTATGAGGCAAAATTAGTTACCATATGGATTACCGTTGGGATTTCGTACAGTAATACCCCTATGAAGTTCGAACAATCACTATTTTGAGGGGTTGCAATTGAGAATCACCTTTTTGTGTCCGCAAAAAATGAATATTACGTCCAGTGTGGGCTCTATCTAGCCTTATCTCAGCCTGAAATTCAAAAATTGGGTAAGGAAATAGGACACAACAAAAAAAATGTGGAATGTACTACCTTTATGAAACAATCGACCACGTTTATATGGTTATATATTTCCCTTGCCATTGGCCTGGTGGTCTAGTCGTATGATACCTCCTTTGGGTTGAGTCATAACCAAGTTGTTTGATTATTGATAACCATGTGGTGGTGGTCCTGGGTTCAATTCCCGGTCAGGCCCTTTTTACAACGACGAAGGCCGAATACACTGCAACAACTTTTTCATTCTGAGACTCTGAGTAAATAGCAATTCAATCCACTCAACGTTAGAATAATCAGATAGCCGGTTTCTATCGCTAATGACGAAGTTTAGCGCCCTTGACTCCGGGCGCCTGTTTCGTTGCCCAATTCCAAACGTCAGTATACTTTTTGAAATGTAAGTAGTGGCGAATCTGGAATCACTTTGTAATGAATCGTAATAAGTAGTGACTGATTAGTTTTTCCGGTGTGAATCACTGCCGGCGCCCGACTGCTTCTGGAGATCAAGGACTCTCGATTATACTCATCGAATCTACCGCCATGGAGAGGGTTTAGCTCTTATCTAGGTAACCCCTAATTGATTCTTGCAACTGTCATTTATTAGTACACGTACTAGTGCTTTACGTCCAGGAAACTCCGCAAATGAGAAGCTATCGCAGAGAAACCGCCTTGAAATGGTCAAAGCATCTATGAAAGGGGAAGCGACGAGGACGGCGGCCTTGCCAAGCGGTCCCCGGGCCCCGCAAGCTGTGAAAAGAGAGAAAAGACAACCCCATATCGTGGTCTATCACTATTGCGTCTTGTCACAGCTTCAATGTGCCGTGGTAAATATATCGTGGTCGCTTGGGTCGCATCCAAGAGGGCTGAGAGGAGGAGAAAAAAAATATCAGCGTTGGTAGTAGCATGGGCAGTGTTATATATCGTAGACACCTAGTTTCTTTTCCTCAGACCTAGTCCGAATTTAATGCTGCGTCCCCGCCAGCAGGCGCGCCGACCTCTTCTATTATTACTCGCACATGAAAACATACGTCACCTGATGCTAATGAAGGCGGGGCTCGGATATTATTAGTCCCCGATCCGATGACCATCATTGGCACGGATGAACAGTTACACCCAGACAGGCAGCAGTTCCCCAGGACATGCCTTTTCCTGCCGGGATTTCATCTTGTCAGTGTGCCAGGACTGGCATGTATATATATACTCACCTTCATGATAAAGCGTTTTTCCTTTTTCTTTCTCGAAGACTGATTGTGGTTGACGGGTTTGCCGACTCCCGGTTAGCACCACACCCGATAACCGTCTCGCCTCCTTGAACACCCTCTACTCGTCGCCGCCTTCAGGATGTACATTAAATCTCCATACCCAGACCCCCCAGCGTTGCCTAACGTGAACGCCCACTATATTTTCTTCAAACGACCCGACCAGGCAGAATGGCCGAATTACACAGTCCACATCGACCCCGTAGAGTCTCTGAAAGCCGTCAATGGCTTGATTGGTAGTGAGTTCATTGGTAGTATCTCTGGGTAATAGAGAGATGCTTACCACTGGTGGGACTTAAACAAGGCTCTGCGACAAACCCAACCGGTCGTCTGATGTATCACGACTTTGTGCGTAATGTGGAGGACCTGAGTACCGGACTTGGCGCGAGCGAGTCAGAGGGCGGCCTCGGACTGCAAGGATGGGGCGAGACTGTCCTGCCCCAGAGTGTGGGCATTAACGGGGGCAACGAAATTGTTGGAATCATGAGCGAGAATTCATCGGTATGTATCGACTTGATCGTTCAGAACTAGAGTGCGGGCCGAACGCGTTCCTCACAATTGGCGGGACGTAATTTTGACCCTGACCACGTTCCTTCCATAATGCCCACTCACTAAACTCTATTTCCCTTCAGGACTACATCGCCCTGGTTCACGCCTGCATCCGCATTGTGGTCCCATTCGCTCTCATCTCCTCATACAGCACGCCCTTCGAGCTCAAGCATGCACTCTCGTTGTCGAAAGTTACCAGACTATTTGTGGACGAGAAGTTCCTGGCCGCCGTTTTGCCCGTAGCTAAGCAGGTGGGGCTAAGCAGCGATCGCATCTATCTCATGAAGGAAGGTGGTTTCAAGGGCGCTAAGACCGCAAAACCAAAGAAGGGGGGCAAAGAACGGAAGTCGTTCCGAACCATTATCCAGAACGTGAGGACGCGTAAGATACCGACAATCGATGTCCGACCAGCAGGGAAGGATACTTTGGCGTATCTGGTCTTCTCGAGTGGCACGAGTGGCCTACCTAAAGGTCGGCAAGATTTTATCTCTTCATTTCGTTATTAATGAACTGTCCAGCTGTCATGATCTCGCACGGAAACCTCTTGTACTCCATCGGACAAGCTATTGGGGTCCAGCAGGCCGCCTTGGAGGTTTACACCGTGTGTTGTCCCGCAGTAGACCCGCGTTCTCTTCTTTACAATCCTTTCATAGCCCCCAGTCCCAAAGAATCCGGAAGGTCTTCCAGTGACGCTCGCTTTCTTGCCTCTGCACCACACGTATGGACTGCACGCGTACTGTTTCCGCGCGTTTCTCCTCCCGAGTACTCTTGTAATTCTTCCAAAGTGGGATATTAATGTCGCGCTGGATGCCATTCCAAGGTACGCGCGTCGTCATTTCCAATTCCTCTTGGAGTAACATTTGAGACAGATACAAGATTTCCGGACTCACACTTATTCCTTCCGTCGTGCATCAGCTCGTCAATCACCCAGGCATTGAGAAAGCCGACTTTAGCAGCGTCCTGACGATGAACAGCGGCGCCGCCTACCTCCCGCCTGAGCTTGGAGACAGGATGTCCAAGTTGGTGCCCGGAGAGGCTATTTTTACTGAAGGCTACGGGATGTCAGAGGGTGTATGATTATTTCACTTTATAGCCTCTCGAACCGACTAACCCCGTCCGCTTCATTTAGACCATTGCAGCTATTACACATCCGCTGACAGGTATGCTCGGCGGCAAGCTAAAGAAAATTCCTGGGTGCACTGGCGTGCTCCTGCCGGGTATGGAGGCGCGACTGTTGAAGACGTCAGAGGCTCTTCCCCCGTCTTCGCCAGATATGATTTCAGAGGCTGACTGCGCTGTCAACGAACCCGGTGAGCTATGGCTGCGCGCTGGCAACGTTGCGCTCGGGTATTGGAACAACCCGAAGGCAAACAGCGAAACCTTTGTTGCTGGATGGTTGAGGACAGGCGATCGTTTCCGATGCGACGCCGAAGGGAATTTCTGGTTCGCAGATCGGGCTAAGGTTCGTCACGCTCGTAGTGGGGTTGTCCATTCTTGAAGTAGATCTGATCCCTCTTTTTACAGGACACCCTCAAAGTCTCAGGCGCGCAGGTGTCTCCAGTAGAAATTGAGGATTGTCTCCTCGCACACCCTGCAGGGATAATCACAGACGCAACTGTCGCAGGTGTGAGCGGCGGCCGTACGGACGATGAGAAAGTCCCAAGAGCATGGGTCGTGCTGAGCCCCCTCGGCAAGGACGCAAGCAAAGGCTGGGGAAAGGAGAAGGTCGTGAAGGAGCTAGACCGATGGCACAAAGAGAACCTGAGCAAGTACAAGTGGCTGCGTGGTGGCATAGAAGTGGTCGATGAGATTCCCAAGTCACCAACTGGAAAAACTCTCCGCCGGCTCTTGCAGGACAGGTACGAGGCACACGTCAAGAAGACAAAAGGGAGATCGAAGGTCAAGGCGAAGCTATAAGTAGACGGGCCTTCTGAGACAGCCTGGTAGATGCAGAATGTGCGAGATGAGTGAGCACGAGATGGACGTTGATATACCGCGCGAGACGCTTTTCTTTACCTATATGCGACCCTAATGATTACACAAGGGATCTTCATCATACACGGGATTATCGGGATATAACCTTTTATCATTGCATGACACCAAAGGAGCTTTCGAGTCGTTTGTGCAAGGCGACAACATCATATGAGACACCACGTTGCTTTGTATCTGAAGGAAATATTCAAAATCAAGCAATCAATAGAGATATTCTTGTGGCAGGAAGTAGACATACTGACGTGTTCCCCCATTAGAGCAATCAGTTTACCGTGGTGATTTTCCCAGTAGAAGAACTTCATGCAAGTGAACTCATATGTCTTTGGAGGCTTAGTCAGATTTTCCACCTTTTATCATACCCAGCTCGATCGAATGTATCTCGATTCTCAACTGCGCTGATCCACGATTATGTTCTGAATTTCATGGAAAGCCGTCATCTCTAAGGTCGCTGATATTGAAACTACTCTTGCAAGGTTCTGCCAGTACTGGGTAGCTTATTTACCCTCTGCAAGTGCATAAAGCGCGGATTTATCCCCACTACCTTCCACCAGGGCTCGGAAGGTGCCCCCGTCCTTTTTAAGGAGAATTTTGGGACTATCGAACTCGACCTACGTATACGATAGACAATTTTCAGTATAGCATGGATAATGAGAAGAAAGACATTACGATGTGGCCGTTTTCAAGAACCATCTACGTTAATATCAGCATCATATTTGCACTATGGGTAGACGAGCACACTTACGATCTTGTCCGCATCCATGATCGTCTGCAATCGATGGGCGACAGTGAGGACTGTAACGTCCGGGCCAAGTTGGCTTCGGAGGGTGCTTTGGATGATAGCATCTGTTTTGTAATCTGGGAGGTCTCAATCAAAGTGGGTCCATACTTGCCAGAAAAGGGACAAACCTATGGCCGAAGTCGCTGTTTGCCATACCAAATCATCAGTCAAGAGAAGACAGAGATCTCAGAAAAAAAATGACCTTCATCTAGGATAAGGAGTTTACTCCCTCGTACCATTGCTCGCGCAAGTGCTATGATTTGGCGTTGACCAACAGAAAGGTTGCCACCGCCACCCGCAATTTTACTGTCCAGTGTGAGCCGTGCTTCTCCTGCCTCCTCCTGAAGCGAAAACAAGCCCGCAGCCCGCAATGCGTCGTTCAGAGTGGCGTCGTCGTTCTGGTCAAATGGATCCAAGTTTTGGCGGAGAGTGCCTGAAAGGTTATGTTCTGTGACAATTTTGGTGGCGAGGGCTATAAGTCTGCTTACCGCTCAGGAGTTCGGGCTGGATCGCTCATAAATTAGACACCGAGAAGGATGAGCACCGACAGAGACTCACCGTTTGCGGGATGATGGTGATGCTTGATCTGAGTGCATCGAGGTTGATCGAGTTGGTGGCAATGCCATCGTAGTATACTACACCCTCTGTCAAAATACACCTCAGCAAAGCTAGAGTCAAGGAGCTCTGTTGAAATTCGTAAACAACCACACTAAAACTCAAACAACACAAAGCATACCTTTCCGCTGCCCGTTCTACCAACTGTATAAATTTATCCATCAATGTTGACTCACTGAAAAAAATGAGTGTTCTTACCGATGCCAATACGTTGGCCAGATGTGACGTGGAAGCATAAATCGTGCAAAACTTTAGGACCAGACTGAGGATGAAGTTAGAAGCAATCCAAATAAATGTGCTCCCTGCATCTTACCTGTGAATAACGTGCAGACAGATTGTCAACCCTAATGTCTCCGCTGGTGGGCCATGCGGCAGGAGGTTGACCAGACTCTGTCGATTTTGGTTCATGTTCAATATCGAGGTAGCCTTGAATACGTTCCAAACTACAAAAGTGAATTGAGATATGAGCCAAAATCATGCCATGGAGAGGATCTGAATACCTGTTGGATTCTACCTCAAGCTGGTTGAAAATACGGATCAACCAGAAAATGTAAATGCAGAAGCTGACGGCCATGTTTAGTGAAAATCCTGTGTTCGCTGCGCCGACATCTTGGTAGTATACGAGGTAGAATGCAAGAGCTGTGGTGAATGAGGCTCCTAAAGCATCAATGCGGAATCCTATCCATCTGTTCACGTTCCAAGATGCCCGTGCGGTGCGGGAGTAGTGATTAATTCGTTTGTAGGTCTCATCGCTGAATGCCTTTTGCGCTCCATAGGCTCGAATTGACACTGGCGAAATAAAAATGAGCATGAAGGAGTGAGAGATAATATAACCGAAAAAACTTACCCAGGCCATGGATGGCAGCGCTGAAGTGAGCAAGCAGTGGTGACCGAGCATTGCTGAAAAACCACAGTCAAACAAATAAGATAGATTTCAGCCGCATTCTCACCTCATCTCCCGCTTGATTGACAATTGTGCCTTCAAATACAAGTTGCCAGCGAAGATGCCTATTGCTGCAACCGCTATACCAGGGAAGGCGAAGATAGGGGTGAAGAGCACGATGACCCCAAACTTTGTCAACATGCCAGCCGATTGATCAACGACCCACATCAAGGACTGAGGTATCGACCCGTCAACAGTGCGAATATCCTGAGTACACCGAGTGATGATGCGAGCTGTTGGAGTTTCATCCAACCATCTATTTTTTAAAGTGAAAACTATGTGAAGGAGAAGTAACTCAGATACGAACCGCAGTGTACTTCCAAATACAGAGTTTACCAGCTGGGCATGAATGACTCTCGAAGCATTGACTGAACGGTAGTTGTAGTAGTAGTTGATTCCAGAAAAGATCGCGATGTGTACAGTGAGAATCAAAGTAAACACCAGGAGATAACTGAAAAATACAGTTATTGGCGCGATTAGAGGATGGTGTTAATAACTTACTAGGCGAGGTTGACTTCAGATGGTGCATGTGTTTCGTACTGAGAACCCCAGACTCCAAGGAACCAGGTCTCAAGAGTCAACGTGAATTCAGAGGTGAACATTGTGAAAACAAGAAAGAGGGCAAAGAGAAAAGGATGGTTCCCGCCAAGGCCATTGAAAAACAACCTCATTGATCTCCAGGTGATATGACCTTCGACAATTTCTTCAGCAACCACAAGCTTGCCATCAGATCCGTTAGTTGGACGAGCCTCCTCTTTGCTCTGTCCTGCTGCCGCTTGTTCAAAATCTTTGAGTTCTGAAGCTAAGATTGGATCGTCTTTGAGAGCCGAGTTAACTCCAGTTCCTTGCGTTTTAACGCCACCATCGAGGTCGAGAGATATGACTAAATGAGCAATCGGGCCAGCCAAAGCAACGTTATGAGTCTAGAGAACGGGTCAATACCAAACTTGCTGGTTTGTGTAAACCGCGACTTACAACGAGCAGAACTGTTCTTCCTTTAACGAGATCACCACGGAAGCAATGGTCGATAATCCATGCAGACCTGGAGGTCAATAATCAGTGCATATATACATGTCCGGGAATTTAAGTGCCTACGTATGGACATCCAAGGCTGCCAGGACATCGTCAAGTAAAATTATCTCAGCCCTTGAGTAAATAGCCCTCGCAAGTGTAATCCGAGCCTATGTAAAAAGGAGTGTCAACAAGGCAAAATCTGAGATGAAAAGAAGGATACCTTTTGTCCTCCACTGGAGTACATAAGGTGTTAAAGATTACTCGATACAAAGAAAATTGACGAAAAATCCTCACCTCAGCGTCAGACCTCTTTCACCCACTTCGGTCTTGTCTCCAGCATCGAACAACTCAAGGTCGTGTTCCAACGCACATTGGTGAATAACTAGAAAAAATTCAGCCAATGGTGAGCACATAAATCAAAACTGATACCTTTTTTATAACGTTCCTCGTCGTAAGAAGACCCGAAGAGAATATTGTCCCGAATTGTTGCATTTTGTACCCAGGATTCTTGAGCGGCGAAAGCCACGCCTCCATGACGGGGGAGATTGAACCAGGAATCAGCATTTGATTGTATGAAATGCATTTCTCCTAGCAAGGCCATCAGGATAGACGTTTTCCCAGAGCCACTGGATTGATGTGTCAATTCACGTTTTATCAACTAAAAGCCGAAACCCACGTAGGGCCAATGATCAAATTAATGCCGTTCCTCTTGAAAAGCAACTCCCCATCTATATGGAGTCTAAAATTTCTGCTTGACGGGGTAAGTGAACCGTCATTATCCTCAACGGACCAAGCGAATGTCGCGTTTCTGAATCCAATTTCCGAATCCACATCGTCCTGGTCGCCGTAAGAAACTTCAAGCAGCCCACGGAAAGGTGCCTCAGCTTTCGAAAATTTGTCGAGAAGCTCTGTATGTTGCAGGAAATTGTTGACACGGTCCAATGATACCTTGCCTGCAGCCCGCCGTTTTAGCCATTTAACCTCAACAACCTTCCACGACACTAACCTTGGATTATCTGTGTTGTTTGCCAGGAAAGTCTGTGGAGATGCTCCCTCAAGATTGAGAAAACAGCCATGCTTGAGAAGATTTTGGAAGCTACGTGAAGCAACCATGAGAAACCATCGAAAAGAGTAAATTCGAAGAGAAACTAACCCGTTAA
The DNA here is from genome assembly GCA_023014345.1 of Galerina sulciceps. NCBI lineage: Eukaryota > Fungi > Basidiomycota > Agaricomycetes > Agaricales > Galerinaceae > Galerina > Galerina sulciceps. Next base: position 789,708 of record JAEDXJ010000002.1, on the reverse strand, counting down.
CTCCTCCCGCATAATTACAGTATATGTAGCGTAGGTGGTGAGCATCGTAAACGTCGGTATGAACAAACTGTCAGACAGTAAATTAACTATCACTGATCGAAAGAGAAGGAGATGCGATCTACCTGACGAGCCCATTGGTGAGGTTGAGAAGCTGTGAGGAATTCAGGTCTCATCTCAATCACAGAGTAATAGGGAAAAAAATGCTTGCCTTCATCTTCCAAAGCCAAATCAGTTCGTCTTCGCGTTTGCCTTCAAGGCGTTTCGTCATCTTCCCTTCCCAGCCGAAAAGCTTGATCATCCTAAGGACGCCAACAGCTACATCCAATCCTAAACCTTTTGCCCGCTGAAGCATACACGACTAAATGAACGCACCTTCTGAGATGCTTTGAACTCTTGCATCAGTCTAAGGATATAACACAATCAGAGCGCCGAAAAAGCCAAACTATTTTTCAAACTAACCAGCTTCATTTTAGTGACTTGCACATCCTGTGCTAATTTGGCGATGTACCCAACAAGTGGCGTAAGAACAGCGGTGGTGAATAGACCAACGAGGGCACTAAATCAGGTTAGAACAATAGTCAAAGGAAAGGCAAGAGTGGCCAACCTCCAGCCAAGGATACGGTACAAAAATATCATCGAGAGTGTAATTTGCAATGGAGCAAGAAGAACTGAGCAGAAAATGTTTCAGCAATGTTACAACCCTTTGGCTTGAAATGGCTTACAGAAGCCCATGAAGTCACATCCTTCGGCCATATTCTCTAGATCGCTAGTGACCAAGTTGTTGATCTTTCCAATGAGATTCTCCGCGTCTCCCGACTTTTTCTTTGCTGATGTGGTTTCGGCTGATTTAGACTTCCCTTTCGTGGTGCCTTTTACAGTATCTTGCGATGAAGATGCCTCTCGGGAAGACGCAACCACTGTCGAGCCTTGCGTAAACTCGCTCTCATTATCATCCCTCAAAGTATGATCATGCTCGCTACCACTTCGGATCGAGGTGTCGTCGACGGTGGGACTCTGCCCGTCGTCCGATCCGGCAGGTGTCGATGTCGAGTGGCTATCATCTTTTTCCTTGGCCTCGGTTTCAGCTTTCAGCCGGATTCGCAAGCTATGTTCGAAAACAAGCTGTGTAACTAACGCAGCCAGCCTAACACGAATCTTGGTTTGGACGAAGAGGTTCCAGTGTTCAAAAATCGATTGCGAAATAGGTCCAATAAACATGAGGCTGATCCAAACCCATGGTTTGACAGGTGAACTAGCGCCCTTTTTTTCGAGATAGCTGAGGACAATAAACAAGTGTGCATACAGTTAAATGAGCTATGCACACCTAAGAGTTTGGTTGATGCCAATAGGAGACGCAAAACTGCTTAGAGCAGAAAAGAGAAGGGTTCCGGCAAGAATAGTGACTTCCTTCCCTTGAGGCACAGTCAGTCAATAGAAGGGTTTCAGGATGCAGCAAGTAAAATCAACGTACGAAAATACCTCAACAAACCGAAGAACAAATGTCGGTTTTTAGCACCAGAGAATTGGTCGATAAACTACCTCATGAAAATAAGCAACTTGCTGAAACAGAAAAACCTCAGACAAATACCGGAAACGCCATACTCTTTAGGTAATGGGCATAATCGTAATCTGCGAGAGGAGGAAGCTGGTCATGACGCAAGTGCGCAACCCTGTTTGCGACGAGGATCACTGAGTCGTTAAATGAGAACGTCAGTGATGATATCCACGACGCGGTTTGTTCTGGATTGGGAACGGGCATTGGATTCTTGGAGCAGTCATTTTCAGAATCAAGAGAGATTTTTGTGACGGTTAAACGTACCTTTGGGTCCACAGGTACGTAGGGATGAGGAATAAACAACGGTATAATGACAGCAGTGATGCTAAGAATTGCAATTTTCGCCCATAGGAGATTGCCTTCCGCTCCATCCATTGGTTCGAGGTTATAAGTACCCAAAGGCCAAACATCGCGGTATGCGTAGACACCCAAAACAGAAAGTAAGGTAATCGTATAGAATCGTGTCGTCCACGTTGTTGTTTGTCCAATTCGAAAAGAAAGTAGGGATAGGATAGTTGCATAGACCTAGTCCAAGTTTTAACATGAATACAAGGACCTTCCGAGAAACACTTACGAATGTGATGGTCAGAGAATACTCTGGGCAGTAAATATGGAAAGCCCAGCGCAGCCATTCAGTAGTCTCTTTACAATCTCGGACAGGAGTGATAGTTGACAGGTACAGAAGGGCAATTGTGCCCGCTAACCGTGCCACCATGAATCCAAAGATCGTGGGTCCACCATAGTCGTCAATGCACCCAAGTAGTTTCGTAAAGAATCCACTACGAGTGATATTAGTGACGTCCTCCGCGACTGAAACTTGCGTGTTGGCATTTGCATTTTCTTCAGTACGTGGCTTTCCATATCGAATGATTTGGTTGACGAGAACATGAGTCGCCTGGAAGCACAGGAAAAATCCTGAAAGTGCCAATGGAATGACGCGTAAATCCTTCAGAATCCTTTTTGTAAAAAGGTAAAACTTCATGTCATAAACAGCTTGTAAAACGTACATTTCTTCCACCGCATGGATCTGTCCGAATATTCCCTCCTGAGAAACGAATGGTGCATTCATGGACGAAGAATACGCAAAACTTGAACTCAAGAAGCCTGAAAACACGAGTAAAGGCCCTCTGTTTCAGTGGAAAAAGTTGGTTCGACTGCGGGTGATCAGATTAGCGGCTTTGTCGACTTGATCGTCGCGTAAATAAGTAGCCAATTGTAGATCGGTTGTGAGTCACGAAGTCAGGTAATTGAGTCTGAGAGAATGAGGGAAGATTGGGTAAGATTGAAGATTCTATCTTTCATTGGAGGCGAATTATTTAGAGGGAGAAAACGCGACTCGGAGCACATGGCATTGGAGTCCTGTTGGGGCCAAAAAGGGACAGTTCCTGACGGGACCCACGACACCCCTTTTACCATTCATGCAGAAAGTCGAAAAGATACAAAGAAATTTCTACCAACTGTTAGTGGTTGACCGCGACTGCTGATTTTTTTGGTTGCTAAAAATTTGAAAACAATAAAGCAATATTTTTACTAGTACTCGATGCCAAGACGTCGCGCCTCAAAAAGAGGTGCCGCTTGCAGAACTTCGTTTCGGACCCGCGATTTCTATCACCTGCAATTCATGGACGATTGAGTCACAAATGCTTTATCTATTGACACTTATTCTCGCGACTTGACTTGTGGCAATTTAGACTTGATCTTCTGAACAAATGTTTTCCGGTTGGTCCGGGAAATTGGTGCACATATCGAGCTTGAAACCCTGCTCTCGGGCCCTTCGAATCATTCGAAGCTTCATGTTTTCGTCACCATTTATTTGAATAAAGCACCAACTGTTGTTAAAATTTAGCGAGATGTATTTTCGTACAAGGTTTAAGAGGTGAGAGGAATTTTAGTAGACGTTAGGCGATCGCTCAGAGGACGAAATAAACCGGATGATTAAAAAAAAACAATACCTAAAACGCGGGAGGCTCTCCCCTAGACCGCAAGAAATCATTCAACGCCATCCTGCCCATCTGAAGTTCCGCCTCAGTAAGATCCTTTATCTTAGACTTGCCAGCGGCAGACTTCTTTTTCGGTCCTTGAACATGGACCGCCTTCTCAACAGCCAACTCTGGCTCCTTATACAACTCCAGCTCCCCCTCTCCAGTCCATCCCTCCTTCTCCCAAAACACCCCAGTTACCATACTGTTGACAGACTGCATCGACTGCCCGTTCGCGATCTTGCTTTGGATAATTGCGAATTTTCCTGGATGGTCGCGCGCACGCTGGATCAGCTCGTCGTTTCGTGCCTCCGCATTCGCGCTCGCCTCTGGGGAGATCCTGGGTGCAAATTTCTCGTGCTCGGCAAGCGGATGCACGGAAAACTTGGGCGGAACTTTGAGGTAGTTGATGCTTATAACAAGCCCGGCTGGATTGGACGCGAGCTCCGGATACTTGGATGCGGCGATCGCCTTTATTTGTGGAAGGTTATGGCGGGCGTCGTATGTCGACAGGTGATGGAAGTAGTCCGAATCAGCCTTGGAGATAGATTGGTACTTCCCCTCTTTTGTTAATCAGCACGCCATATAAAAATCAGGATCAGGGTGAACACGTACCGAGGAGCTCCTGCTGCTTCAACTTGCAAACTATCTTATGGCCGCCTTCCTTCCAGGCAACCGCCTGACACTCTCGAGAACAATACAAAGTGTTCGAGCAAGAGCTGCACTTCATAAAAGTGTTTTTAGCGTCGATTTTTTGGCACTAAAGAAAAGATTTCGTCTGAGTTTCCGCAAGACCAAAAGGGCTGAAAAGACAGACCTTTACATTATCGCAGGTCGCAGCATATTTCTTGACCTCCTTCAGCTCGATGCCGACGCGGTAGCGCTCCAATGCGAGCTTTATAAACTCCTTCCACACAGCCTGTGCCTGTGGGTCCTTCCAATCTTTCCATATTTCATTGGGGTCGTCCTTAAGCTTTCTTATCGCTCCATCCACAGCGGTGACGACGCTTTTGTAGACCAGATACTTGGTGACCAAGGTACTCAATAATTCGAGCACCATCTCAGCATCCTCGCGGCTAGTAAACCTATGCATATCGCGCGCTGCTGAAATCCAGGCTTGGAGTAAACCGGCATGAATGGCCTTCACAACCCAGGAAAAGCCGTCAGTCGATTCAAGGGTGTTTGAGAGAAAGCCGAGCGAGGCAACAAGGGCGTCCTGCAGGCCTTCTGCTGGGGGTGAACCATTAGGCATGGGAGTCTTGACGCCGAAGCTAATTTGAGGTCGGGCGCTGCCTTTAACTGCTTCGTCGAGGAGTGTTCCAACCTTCACAGCCAACTTGGCCGTAAAAGCAGTCATCCCTGCGCCCAAAAAGCCAAGGCGTAGGGCATGGTCTGGCGCCCTAGCAAGATGGCCAACCAAATCGAGGGTGAGAGCGGTCCTCGGTTCGTGCAGCTTCGCGTTATTGGAGGTGGCCGTGCGCAGGCGCGAGAACACCAGCCCGACAAGGTCCGTTGCAGAGCCGCCAGCCGCGGCTACAACGCGATCAAGCATCGCCCGCACCTCCATGCCACGGTAAATGCCCGTTGCTTCGAGTTTCAGCGTTTCCTCTATGTCCTTGGGGTCATCGCTTTCGCCGTCGGGGAACTGTGGGTTCCAGTCTGCGATTGTCAACAAGGAGTCCAGGGCAGCCGTCGGCGTAGGGATGGGAAGACTGGTCGGAACAGGACCGGTATCCTCCACTAACCATAGACGTGTAGCGAGCTCTATGCTTCCTGGAGTATCGACCATGGCTTTGCGTATTTTTTCTGAGCGACTGAGGGAGTACAGAACTCCACCGAGAACATCCATGGTAGAGCGTCGGATGTCATGAGAAATGCTGGCTTTACCATCGGCGCCAATTTGACCGACGCGAGTCGTGAACATGAAGTGGCACCATTGGAAGATGCCCTCCCAAGCTGGCAGTACCTGGGCTTCAATCTTTCCGAGATTGATTTGAGGATTGAGGGGAACGATTAGATTGCCTAATTTGGTGAGCGCAACGAGGCAGATCCAGGCTCGGTCTGCGGCTGGAGTATTGTGCAAACCGCTTGTAATACTGTTTGGATTGAAAGTAGGTATGAGCGTGGGTTTCAGATGCACGAAAAATACGGAGAGCAGGTCCATTTCGAGAAGCTCTGGGCCCATCTACAGCCAAAAAATCGTTGGTCCAACGTTAATACCCAGAGAACAATAAAATGCTGACATTCAACCACAAGTTGGCGAGTTCGACTAATTCCTGCTTGGATCCTCGACGTGCTGCGTCCAAAACCTGCAGAGATTGGAATCAAGGGCGTGAAGATTGAAAACTTTTTACTCTTTGGGTAAATTAGCGCACCTTTCTGGGGCTATGCCGCATTTTCGCCATCACAATAGATTCTAAGAATTGGTTGGGTTCGGATTGCATCTTTGGTACTTGGTGGTTGAGAATCAAGACGAAGGTTGAAAAATTACGGTTTCTCGAATGTCTGAGTCGATCTTAGACACACGTGATTTTGCTGCACGCGACTCATATCTGGGGTTTTGAGCCGATCCCCAATCGCGCTCGCTTTTCTCCCAGTAAAAATTGCCATAATCGCAACCAGAATTTTTGAGAACCTATGGAGGAGAGATCGAGTGGGATGACAAGTTTGCCACTGACATAATTAGCGCCGACGGGTGCCAAATCCGGCCTGGACGTGGGAAAACAGTGGTCTGCTCACAGGGCTCCGTAAATACGACTAGTCGTCGACGACAGCTCTCAGCTTGCTTTCAAGCCCTCAAAAGGCCCAAATGACCGTCGAACGCCGGCCAAGCTTCGTCCACTCTCTTCTGGTATGAACTACTGGTGAATCTCTCAGAATAAATGCTTTAATTTCGCTCCAGGCAGGCGGTGTCGCTGGGACCTCCGTGGATCTCCTCTTCTTTCCAATAGACACCATAAAGACGCGTCTACAGGCCTCTCAAGGGTTCAGAGCAGCTGGAGGTTTTTCAGGGGTGTACAAAGGCGTCGGAAGTGTGGTTATAGGCAGTGCACCTGGTGGTTCGTTTCCAAAGTTTCAAATACGAAACTGTCGTATGACACTTTCTCTCCAGCTGCCGCCTTCTTTTCGACCTATGAAACGATGAAGAAAGCTCTTCCCTTCACCGGGAGCCTAGCGCCAGTCAAACATATGATATCAGCGTCCGTGGCCGAAGTTGTACGGGTCTCTCCCTCAGTCTCTCGCAGACTTTTACGAATGTGGTATTCACGCGACTCCCTTCTCTTCTTGGCTGGTTGATTCCAGGCAGCGTGCATGATTCGCGTTCCTACGGAAGTCGTCAAGACGCGGATGCAGACCTCGACATATGGTGCTTTGGGAAGATCGTCATTCGCAGCGGCAAAATTAGTTTTGACAAATGAGGGCTTGCGAGGGTTTTATAGAGGGTTTGGGATCACAGTGATGCGTGAAGTACGTTCCTTCTGATGCGTCGCCCATTTCTGTGCGTTGACCTCGGATACAGATTCCATTCACGTCATTGCAATTCCCACTCTACGAGTTGCTCAAACTACAACTATCAAAAAAACTCGGTCGAAAACCTCTATATGCCCACGAAGCTGCCGTCTGCGGTAGCATAGCTGGAGGGGTAGCAGCGGCACTGACTACACCTCTGGACGTCCTCAAAACCCGGGTCATGCTTGACACACGAGTCAGTTCTTCAACCATGTAGCCGCACATCTAACTGAGTCTTTACCAGGACGCATCAAAGGAAAAACTTCCTTCTCTCTCTAGTAGATTACGGGCTATCTATGTAATAGAGGGACCAAAGGCCCTTTTCGCGGGTGTTGTACCACGGACGTTATGGATATCCGCAGGTGGTGCTGTCTTTCTCGGAGTATATGAATGGGCTGTACACGGCCTTATGGGCATCTAGTGTCGTTAGCTGATATATTATCTTAGACCCACTTATCATTAGATTAGAGCAATAATGCAAAGGTTCAGAATAGAAATAAGGCTACAATCCAAAGGAAGTGATGGTGTTGAGTGTTCACTCTTATGGGCTTTCGGATACTGGTGGATTACAACAGATTACGAGGCGGCATAGCGAAAAGTACAACGAAAATAATGTAATAAAGGAACCACCATGTAGTCGGTTCACTAGACCCTCAAGCGAACGACGTCTCATCGTGCATGTCCTCGTATGCCTCAGCTACATATATGATCCTCGACATACGATAGAAGATAAACAAAACCATTAAGATAATTACTTTAATCCTATCGAACCTCTCAAGAAGGATCGTCTGGACGTTTTCCCAGCTTCAGAATAACCCTAGGTACCTTTTTGACAGGTGAAGGTTCCTCATTTTCTGACGAATCAGGGCTTGTCAGAGGGCTGCTTCCCGTCGAGGCTGAACCTCCCCCACCAGAGCCAACTAAGACTGGATTAGCAGCTAAAACCGGTGCTGCCGGGGGTGGTTTGGCTTTCGATTTCGGCGTCGTCGTCGTCGACGAAGGTTTACTTCGGTTTGTCGACTTTGATGAGACCGATGGTGTTAGTGTAGAGTCCTTCGCCTTCGTCCGGTCGCGAAGAGTACGGGAGCTGGGAGGGACTGGGGCGGCAGATCGAGGCGTTGAAGACGTGAACTGCGAGGCTGCCTCGTCTAGTGGGCCAAAGATAGCCAGTGTTCGTTCGATCCATGGCTCCAGAGACCCCTGAGCTGGGAGAGACGGCCGTCCGCCTCGCCGTTTCTTCGTCGCCGCTTCAAGCTTTAAAGAAGACAAAGTTAATTCTGGTTCGCGCAGTAGGCATCCTTTAATTCACCTTGATTAGATTCTCGACAGTCCACCAACTTTCGTCCACTTTCATATCAGCCGGGATGTCAACCAGCCCAGAAAGATGGGCCATGGCACCGCTTGTGAGTGCTCTATCGCTATACCCTCCTTCGAGTACGCTTATGACGCGACCACCCGCGTACTTGTCGGCAAGGGCACACGTATCTCTCGCAAAGCGATGGTAGAAAGATACAGGGACTTTTCGATTGTGTCTTGACATGGACTCGTACTCGTGCTCGCATGCATCCATGCCACAGCTTCCGAAAAACGCGATCAGTTCCTCTCCAAAAGCAAGGCCGCAAGGAGTACCTGATAAATATCAGAACGTCGTCCCCAGGTCCTCCCGTATCATCTAGAAAATCTCGGGCTTTGTCCAACAGCTTGCTGTATTGATCTTTATAAAGGACGTCCCAAAAATGTTCTTCCGAAGTATACGTTTGCAAGTGTATGTTTTCGATATATTGACCATGAGACTTGTGCAGGGAAACTGAAGCTGCCTGTACAAGGCTGACTTTGCCATCCTATCATACCGTTCAGGCGTTGACTGGGGATAATGAAATGATGGTCCTACCTCGCAGGGATACGATAAGATGTCGTGAATGGAGCCATAGTATATCTGTGGTCCCGTCTTTGAAGTCGGTCCTCCGCTTTCGCTCTCCAGAGTTTGGCGATAGGTCTCTTCATTTATCTGCCACGCAATTGCCTGGGTGCCGTTTCCTGTCATAAGAACGAGATTAGCTTTCGTAGCATAAAGGGCCAGTGATATTACCATGATGCAAATCGATATCAAGGATTATCATCCTCTTGATTCCATGCTGAAGATGCGCTAGTGGAGCCTTAACAATCATAGGCGACCCAAGATTCAAAATCATACCATGTGCAGCTCCTACAGCAACATTGTTAAGGAAGCAAAACCCAGAGGGCGAATCTTCTCCACAGTGGTGTCCAGGTGGCCGGATAGCGACAAAGGCTCCATGCAATGGGGGTGTCTGACTGGCGAAAGGTCTTGTTGATAATACAACGTTGTCCACCGCTTCGCACACAGTTGCCACTGCTCCTTGGATCGAATTAATCGATTCCGGACATACTATTTCCCAATCATCGTTCAGTGCCTCCGTCGACTGATTAGGAAGCTTGGGCACGTACGATACAAGTCCCCCTGAGCATAACCGTCTGGGATCTCCGATTCCCCTCCAGAAATCTTGTCCCGGCTCTCTTTGATCCACTTCGCAAGGTTTTCCAAATATACATCCCCATCAATGTCACCATGGATAAATTTGACCGCAGGATGGTTTAAAATATCCAAAGTTGCCTTGCTCTCGATGATTGTAACAGGCAATCTTGAAGTCGAAGGTGACTCCGAATCGATCTTCAACTTGTTCATTTCAGATATGAGGTCATCAGGACCTGGGCTAGCGCTCTGATCTTCTGCCTTAGGTGCCTTATCGGAGCTTGCCTGGGTTGAAGCAAATAATTCTCCAAGACGGGCGATAGCAGCAGACAGTCCGATGTAGACAGCTCTCAAGCGTTCGGGTCTTTCGACGATAGTAGATAGGTCCTTTGAGCGAATATATCGGTGTTGCAGGCATGCATTCTGAATGAATATCGCCGATTTCTTGAGCGTTGCTGAACCTGGTTGTGCCATATTCTCCAAGAGGTTGTTAGAAATTTTGACGTCTGATGTTGCCATAGACAAGATCGAGAGAGATTGTTTGGAAAGAGATATAAGGTATCACAAATGAGATGGGATCGAGGGCTTGGAATGCTTTCAAGTGAATGACCATTGGCATGGAGGTCGCGACAACTCTTGGTCATGTGACGGAAATATGATTAGGGCAGGGTCAATCGCGTCTGATCTGGGCATGAACAGGATCATGGGTAGAAAGCAATTACAAAACAAGTACAACAAAAATAAAAGTACAGAAAACATATACAGCAATGCGGCAACTAGTTCTTCGCAGAAGACAACGTCCATGGCTCAAGTAGATCCTTCGTCATCTTCAATAAATCATTCGCTGTTGGTCTGTCCTCCGGAGGTTCTTTCCAACAATTTTGGATGAGATCCCACTGGTCGTCGTCCACAAACGTCGATGCGGGTCGGCGGGGTCTGATGCCTTGGTGGAGTTGAATGACGACCTGGGCGTCTGTCCGCAGATAATGATATGGCATGCGTCCAGACAATATCTGGAGGCAATTGAGACGAGTTCAGTTACTCGTACGAACCGAAATAAAGAGGCATACCTCGAGAGTGACGCTTCCAAAGGAGTAAACATCGCTTGAGGTCCCGATTGCAGGAGCGCTGTTGTCATCGTCGAAAGTCCGGAATAGGTGTGCATCAGCCCAGCGAACAGAGCCGCCTAGATGTGAGGTATACGACGACTGGACAGATATCCCATCGTCCTGACACTCTTCCAAGAGAAGCGTTGACAGCCCGAAGTCGCATAGTTGAGCATGGAGGTCGTCATCGATGAGAACGTTTGACTATGACCACAGTCGAAGTCAGCAAAGCCATTGAAGAAGGAAAGTAAATGGGTGCTTACACCAGTCAGGTCTCCATGGACAACCGAACATGAATGTACTGTTTATTTTGTTAGCTAAGAATCGACTACGAGAAGAGAGATGAGTACGATATGACAGTCCCGCAGCCACTTCAGAAATCTCGAGTCAAACTAGTCAGGACAGACTCCACAAACAGGACGGCGAAAGTGCTCACCAGGCGCAGACGATCCTCAACAGTAAGAATATCACCACACCGCTCCAAGTACTTCGTAACACTCCCATTCTTTAGCCATGGGCAGACCATAGAGGTGTAAGGACCAAAGGCTGATACTGTGCCGCATAATTCAAGAACGTTGGGGTGGGAGAGCTGTTTCCAGATATGCAGCTCGTGCTCTAGCCGCTGTTAAAGTTCGTCAGGCAAAATCATTATCACACAAGGAATGCATACCTTGACGAGTTTCGCCTTGGTTGCCGGGTCATTAGTGGTGTTACGCAGGACTTTCACTGCAACCTAAATCTCTACATTGGTGATGGCCATACAAAGATGAAGCAAGAAAGACTCACTTTCATATCCCCATCACCCTTCTTCCACGTAGCCCTCCACACATCCGAGTATCCTCCATGAGCAATCGGATAATGTCCCTCCTTGACAACCCACTTCGTCAGGTCAGGCAACGCCGACACATCATCGTGCACCTTCCCGTTCCCATTCCCATTCAAGTGCAGCCCATTACCCACAAACTCCGTCGGCGACTCCGTCAAGTCGTGCATCGACGGAATACCCTCATCCGGCACAAAACTCAGCCGCAGCGGGCTCTTCGATATCCCGTCCAAAAAGAGTGTAGGCAACAGATTGGGGCTCAGCACCGACACCTTGTCGTTCATCTCGACCCCCACCATCGACGAGCTCTCCGAATGGGTGCCCTTCCTCCCTATCAAGCTCCACGGACGCGCAACAGACTTCCGCTTCAGGGAGAACTTGTCGATCTCGTCTTCAGTCGGGAGAAGGGAAACTCCAGAGTACACGCTCGCGCCGTCGGTATCTTGCAGGTACTGAGGGACGGACGTGGAGTGCTGGATGCGCGAGACGAAGGGTTCGAGCAGGTTCGTCCATTGCGTGTATTGATGGTGGATGATGGGGTAGAAGGTGATGCTGCATTCGGCGTTGTTGCCCCATATGATTTCGAAAACGGCTGTGATGGAGTTAAGCTGAGTGCAAACACACAAGAGGTGGAAAAAATGGAAAGTACTTACCAGCATCGATGCAATGCAAGGATTTGAGGCTGCTCGTCGGTATCGATAACACGATAACTAAAGGATGCCTTTGCGACAACGCCGGCCCAATCTCCCAAGGCTTGACAGGATACCTCGTTTGTCCCAGATCAACCAAATCGCTCCTCCTATGGTCGCTGCAGCACAGCAACATCCTCTCAAAAAGGAACACGGAATAATACTGCCCCATGGCCGGGTCCACAAGAAGGTAGTCGTCGTGTAGGATGTTTCCGAGTTGATCCTCGTCAAACAGATTGAAGGAGCCGAATCGAGGTCCGAGCATGTTGAAGCACCACATTGTGCGCAGCTCGCGGCCCACTTCGGCGAGGTTTTGAGATATTTTGCTTGATTCTAGGACGATGGTGCAGAGGCTGTCGTATGAATTTCGGTCTGCAGGCGATGTAACTTCCAGGATAGCCTGTGGATGTTTAAGTTGAGGGAGTTGGAAATGAAAGAATATAAACGAACATGTAGAAATTTATGGTACTCTGCGAAAAGCGAGATGATATCGGAGAGGTTTTTCAGGATAATGCCTGCGTATTCTTTTCGAGGCGTCTGTAATGATCAATTAACCTTTCCATAATCATTGACAAGTTTGCAATGAAAACAAACATCGAGATCGACCTCACTGAGAAATTTTTTGAAGGTAAGATAATTCGCACATATAGAACGGTAGGAAGTATCCATCCTTGAGAAAAACACTTTACTCTGAGCAAGAGAGACACATCAATCACAACTTATAAATACAAAATGATAGACAGGCATACCTGGAAGGCAAATATGAAGTCCCATCGCTCGCGTCCTGGACATTGAAGAGCTTCAGACAATGACTTGAGTACGTGGTCGTGATAAGGTATAAGTCGCGAGCAATTGACGATAAAGCCTTCCAACGAAGGATGGGCGGCACGAGGGTCTTCATACAATTTCGCAGCAGAGTCCTATCAGATATACCACATCAGATACGGTTGCGACTGTTTAAAATTGAATCAACATACTGCTGTCAGTGCTAATTTTGCGTTGTGTGATCGCTCGGTGTCGATCAATTGTTGGATAAGACTTGCGCGTCTGAGTGCTGAGCCATGGGGTATAGTGAATATTCCGGGGTATGATGCTTGAAGAGCGGATAGAACGCGGTTAACTGTATGGAGAACCTAACGAGTCAATAGATAGAAGATTTCAGTTCAATTTCATGATGAGAGAAGAGTGTTACTCACCCTCAAATACCCAGCATTCAGACCAGCTGTGAAATCCTCCACCTTCAGAACTTCTCCAAATGAAAGTTTTCCCTGCGATTCCAATGCCTGCACGCGTTGAATGAAGCTAGCAAAGAACTGCATCCTGTGCTTGACCGAAAGCCCGAAATCGAACTCATCCGCCGTTACGGTCAGGTGCCGCGGCGTAGGCGACCCCATAAGCTCAAGCAGGGTGTTCAACGGCGCTCCAAAACACAAACAGTCCCACAGAAGCAGATACGGGGAATCGAATTGCCTCCGGACGTAGTCTCTTGTGTACTCCAGCCATGGCTTGAATTCGAGAATGAGCTGCAGTTGTGAGAGCGTTTTAAAGCTTTCGAGGCGGAGGTGGTCCGAGGGCGCCTTTGGTGGTTGTAGGTCTTGAAGCTGGGCGCTGGGTGCCATTTTGGAGGTGATATCATGAACAACTCGAGGCCATTATCGCGCAAGTCGATGAGAAAGATGAGAAAGATGCAATCAGGGTCCGTCCTCCCCGGACCCCGTGGCACCCATCAATAGAGGAGTAACATTGCGTCAAGGAGTGGTGGGCAACAAATGGTTACAGTACAAAATTTCTGTAGCTGTGTTCGTCGATACCGTCGTTGTTGGCTTGGCTGGACCTGTGTATGGTGTACTTGAGCATGCATCAATCATCTTTGGCGGAAGCCTGGAACTAAAATTACGAACGGACCGCTGAACCGAAGGCTTTTTAACTTTGAAGACAACCACCACGACCAACCACGACGCTTGCTGCCAATTGAAAAATTGTTCTTCGTTTTCCATGGTCATTGTCATGCTTATGAACGAAGGATGGAATCTGGGGCGCCATACCTAAGTGCCTTCTTGGTAGATCATCACGATATTTGTGTCATATTCACTTGTTCAAGTGAGCCTATCCCACTTACCGTCCTGTTTTGTTACTAAAGCTGAATTGATTTTTATTTTCATTACCCTAGGTTGGTGGATGCGGGGTGAATCCAGGTTCAGAAATATGTTCTCTTTGGATGCCCAGCTGAGAGTCTAACACCTACATCTGGTACGACAAACTGGAGTGCGGTTCCACTTTATTCGCTAGTACTATAGTGTGGGAGCCAGCTGGGATGGAATTGGGGCTGTTCCTTCTGTTCCTTTATGGGTCGTCACCCACTGACGTTACTCACTGGCTGCTCAGCCTCAACCGATTCCATTTTACCATTGTCAACCGAGTTCCATAAACTAAACTTCTAATTTACAGTACATTCAACCAATCCCAAAATGTCTGTGGTCGCCTTCACGGCAGGGTCATTGGGCGATATTCTCGCGGTAGCAGGTATTGTAATCCAGATCACACAGACTCTCTTACAATCTAGCTCCTCTCGCAAACAATACCGAGACGTGATCGACGAGTTAAAGGCTCTCCATCGGGCTTTGTTGCTAGTCAACGACGCAATAGCCCAACATTGCTCCGACCTTCCACTCTCGCAGTCGCTCGTCCATTCCCTGAAAAGTGAGGTATGCGACTGTCATTTGATGATGCGGTCTTTCTTGGACAACATTCGCCGGTATCGAAAACCGTTGAGCGCGACGGGGATCCAAGGTCTATGGGGTCAAGTTTGGTGGGCGATGTGGGAAAAAGACGAACTGGAGGGATTGAGGAAGTCGATTGCCACCCGCGTTCAACGAATTCAGGTGTTGTTGTCATCGTTAAACGCGTGAGTGTATGAAAAGGTTTTTTTTATGAACGGAGATTTACTAACCAGCCCTTCTTGCATATAAAGGGCATCGATGACAAACGTTAATCAGGATATACGTGAGGTGAACCTCTCTGTCAATAGACTTGCCGCTCGGTTCTACGCATCCAATCCCTTGTTCCACGGAGTAGAAGATAAAACGTGGGTTATAGACATCGATATACTTAAGCAACGTATCACTATAAGTATGTGCTGTGGACCTTTTGTCACAATAGATTCTGATATCGACTTAATGTAGACTCAGACGACGCGGACAACTGGCATCAAATGGGTCGCACCTACATGGTTGGACACAGTTACCACATGGCATATGAATCGTTCCAACAGGCAGTCTATCGTGACGGACGCAACCCGGTTTACTGGCGCGACGTTGGCCAACTGTATGCAAAAATTGATCAGTGGAGGGATGCGTTGGATGCATATGCCCGGGGTATACGAATTAACCCTTATATTGCGGAAACCTGGGCCTGCCTTGGACAACTTTATTATATGAACTGGGAGAGAAGTCATCAGCAACTCCAGGACTCAATCGATGCATATAGCAGAGCCTTGGAATTGGATCCCACCAATCAGGTTGTACGTGCGCGAGTCAAGAATTTAAGAATTCACCTTCAAACCAATGATCAGCCTTCAGCATACATTAGTGGTTCTGATGAGAATAACACTGATTTGGGAAGAGCAATTGATGATGAGAGTGGTGGTGAGGGTGATGATGAGAGTAGTGGCGAGGGTGATGATCACTGCTGGAAAGGGAATATTCTGCGACGCGCAGAATTAGTGCAGAATGTAACATGAAATCATAAAATTCTGTGTACTGTAGAATGTAATATTTTGCTATGATTCTACCTATTGGCAGAGTTTTCTCAAAATGTACTCGGAATTGGTAATTCTAATTGTCTACTGCCATCAGCAGAACTTCGACTTCTGCTAAGATTCTGCGACAAATAAAATATTTACAGAATATTAAATTTTCCTTAAATTCTCCGTTTGGCAGAATTTATCATTTTGCGCTTGAAAAATGCAGAATCATCGCAGAACCTCCGCAGAATGGTTTGATTTGGTGGGGTTCACAGAATTTTATCAGAATTTTTCCTTCTGCCGTGCGCAGAACAATAAGTTCTGATCATGGGAAAATTTTGATAAAAGGCAAAATTCTACAAAAATTTTTATTGTATCAGAATCGATGCAGAAATTGAAGTTCTGCCGACGGCAGTAGACAATTAGAATTTTTAATTCTGAGTACATTCTGAGAAAATTCTGCTAAATGGTAGAATCGGAGCGAAATATTACATTCTACACTGTACAGAATTTTATGATTTCACGTTACATTCTGCACCGATTCTGCGCGTCGCAGAATATTCCCCTTCCAGCAGTGGATGAAAGTGATGAGGGTGGTGGTGAGAGTAGTGGTGGTGATGAGAGTGGTGGTGATGGCGACTCGGAACGGACCGCCCAGCCGAAAGCTTTTCGAACACCTCCACCACCACACTTACCTCCACTTGACGTTCTTCATTTGCCAAGGTCGTTATGACTGAAGGGTGTCCAGGATGCGCCATGCTACCTATGTATCTCTCAGTATCTCCTAGATGAATCATCACGGTATTTGTGTCAAACCCACTTCAAGTCAAGGTGAACCTAGCCCATTAATCCTCCTGTATTGTTATCGCAGCTGAATTGGCTTCTCTGTTCTGTTCTTTTATCAACACCTAGGTTGCAGGGACAACGGTGAATTTACGCTCAGAAATGTGTTCTCTTTGGATGCCCAGTTGAGAGTCGAACACCGACAGCTGGTACCAACTTGAAACGGCCGGAACCTTTAAACAGGATAGCAGTGGTATATGATGGGCGGTGAAATCTCATAAAACTCCAAGGAGACACCGTTGAGGAGTTCTAAGATGTTTTTCGTATGTTAAGTTCTGTCTTAATTTATTCCTGACGAAATTCTGAGGACCCTTTAGACGAAAAGCCATCGACAACGAAAGTTACGAAACAGGTTCACAAAGAACCGGACGCTAAACGGGCGCAGCTCGAGGTGCCAGTCTTTGACGTCTCTAACTCGAAAACAATTTGCAGGGAAAAAAACCATGAAGTCCAATACTGTATGCGATGTCGACCTCTCGTCGATTTGTTTCCTCCAGCGGTGGCACTTATCAAGAAAAGAACTCAAGAAACGCCTCGTTGCCGAGCGGTTTGGCACCAGATATACTTACCTGCACGTGTCTGCTGATCGTAATCAGCCAAATTTATCGCCAATCTCCGCACATCCTTTCTTGCGTCCTCCCACAACACAAGGATTCGAAAGAAAGGCTTGTGACTCTACACGAGGTGACGACGACCACAGTATACTTAATACTGCAGTTGATATTGACATATCCGCTCTTAGTCAGAGCATCTACTTTATAATGATAGTCATGGACTCGCATCTTCGTCAACTCTCGAAGACCAATGAAGCCCCTTCCCAGGCTGTCGTTGCTGAAGTTAAGAAGCTAATGTCGAAACCTATTGAAGAACTAGAAAAGAAAGAGCAAGAAATAGAGCGTCTCGTCAAGGTTTTAGACAACCTCAAGGTCGAGTGCAAGGTCGTCCAAAAAAACATAACAGAATATTCCACCATTCTTTCTCCGATTCGTCGAATCCCATCGGACATTCTACATGAGATATTTTTTCACTGCTTACCAACTCATCGAAACCCAGTCATGAGCATCACAGAGGCACCATTGCTTCTCACCCGCATCTGCCAATCCTGGCGGTCTATCGCCCTTTCCTCGCATCGCATTTGGTCGAAACTGCATATTTCGATTTCCCAGCATCCTCAGTCCTACCATTCATCACCATGGGGCCCACCTCCCCCAAGGCCGCCTGTCGAAAGAGCACAGCAAATAGAGGAAGAGCTGAGAGAGAAACATACCAAAGCGATGTGTGCACGGGCAGAACTTGTGGGCCCGTGGCTGTCTCGCTCTGGATATTGTTCTCTGTCGATATCTGTCAAGGCCGTTGACGGATTTGGTGTCATTGTACCAGAAGACGTACACGAAGACAGTCCCTTCCGCCAGCTATTCAGCCAGCTCATGCCGCACTTGGAGCGTTTGTATGATTTTGAACTTTCTGTACCCTTTGGGGTTTACCAAGTCTTCCAAAGAATGATTTCTCTCGACATGATCCCCAAGCTCCGAAACCTCAGAATGCATTTCATACAACACACTACTCCTGAGCCCAACAAACCCATAGATCCAGTGATACTGCTTCGTGCCCCGGGTCTCCGAAAACTCTCGGTCTATACTGACAATGACATTGCCGTGGTCTATGACCCTGACAATATCCCGCCAATGTGGGGGAACTTGACTCACCTATTTTTTCATTTTGCTATCACAAGCGCAGACGCTGTCAAGGTGCTTCGGCGATGCCAAAATCTTGACTGCTGCAAATTGGTCATTTCAGACGGTCTGGATGCATACAATGGTCCTGAGGACATACTCCATCTCCCTCGCATGCGATCCCTGTCCCTTTATGTGAGCGGCCTCGGTATGACAAATGCGACGATATACAGAAAAATCGATGCTCCCGTCCTAATTTCGCTTGAGTATCAAAGCTATCAGCGATTCCCACCACAACTCAGTCACCGCCAGGATGATCTTGAACCATCTCCAGTTCTTGCTCTTCTTGAAATGGCGACCAACATGACGAAGTTTTCGTTTGATCCTCATCTCTTCAGTTCTCAAGATATCCTTCTTTCTTTTCGTCTTGCGAGCAGTCTCACTCATTTAGTGATCAGTCGGCGTAGTCGTAGACGTGGACCTCGCAGCGGCAGTCATCCAGAATTTCGAGATTTTGACCTTGATCTCCTTGTGATTGACCGACAATCGGAAGGACCTCTATCAGGGAAAGAAGTTTTGCTTCCCAAACTGGAGTTTTTCGAGGCTTATTTGACAGCTGCCGTCACTGATGAAACGTTGTCGCGTTTTATTCTCAGTCGGTTAGGTGACCCCGAAAACAAACAAGTCAGCTCTCTGAGGACTGTAAAGGTGATCTTCGAAAGAGAGGCGGAGAAGGACATTCATGAAGAAATTTACCGGCAAGCCGAAGCGGTGGGGGTGGAAATTAAGTTGGACCTACTCTATAATGACCTATCACCAGCAATTCCTTCGAAGTATACTGACATCTTGTCTCCTTGGTATGGGTTAGCAAACCCGTGGACGTGGCATGGGCTCCAAGATAGTGTTGATCATTCATGGCCCTTTGCGGACTAATTTCTAGTTTTTGATCTGGCATGTTTCCTAAGTAGATGTTATCTCTAGCATTTTGGTCTGTCTTGTTGGGAATAAATTGGGGTGAACCCATATTCCTATGGCAGCTCTTGTCGAACAACTCAGGTACTAGTAATGAGAGAACTGTTCGTTCAAGGAGTTCCATGAGTTCTGCCTTCATGGGTTGCGTTTGGGTTGGGTTATAACCGGCGTGGTCCCAATACCTCCCTATACTCGTCGTGTAGAATACTCGAGTAAATACTGCTGCATGTACTACATTTGTATAGCCAAATGTATGTTTCGACCTAGTCTCTCCTAGCCAGACTTCGATATATGTGATGTGCCCTACGGATCACGATATATGAAGTTTCGACCTGGTTTCGACACCAATTTTGAGTTCAATTTCGATGCACAATCTAATCTTTCCACGTGCCACATAAACCCGTTTGGCTCCGCTGCCTGAGCGGCGCCGGCGTCATTGTCCAAGTGACCCAGCGCTCAAAGCTTGGTTCAAGCCCTCCTGGTATTTGACTCTGGACAAAGTACTGGCCTACATTCGAATCTACTCCAGTGAAGACTACTACAGATCAGATACAACGCGCCTTACAACACTTTTTTCGACTAGAACTTGATACACACCTCCCTTACTCCACTATGGACGAGCGACCCTATCTCACCAAATTCCTGCAGAGCAACGACGCACCATCCGAGGCCATCTTCGACGAAGTTACGCAACTTGTGTCAAAACCACTACTAGAATTGGAGGCTAAAAGGAAGGAGATTGAACGTATTAGCAAGGCCTTGGACGACCTCGAGACTGAACGCGAAGTTATCCAGAAATCAGTGGACGAATATGCTACCATCCTGTCCCCACTCCGCCGATTTTCATCTGACATCCTTTTAGAGATCTTCTGTTTCTGCTTGCCAACCCATCGCTACCCGATCATGTCCTTTACAGAAGCCCCCTTGCTCCTAACTCACATCTGCAAATCCTGGCGATCCGTGGCCTTATCGTCTCCATATCTCTGGTCGAAATTACACATCCCACTCCTTCCATATTCCATCAGCACTTACGATCCATGGCCTACATGGCCTCCCAATCCAGGACAAGGTGGCGATACGGCTGAGCGTCAGCAGAGACAACGCGAACAAGAGGAGAAATATACGAAAACGATGCAAGCACGCCACGAACTGGCGGAAATCTGGCTCTCTCGCTCCGGGTCGTATCCTTTATCAATATCGCTCAAGTTTTTCGAAGGCTTTGGTCCAGTAACACCAGGCGACTTGGACGACGGAAATCCGTTGTCCGAAGTATTCAATATGATCCTGTCACATTCAACGCGTATTGAAGTTCTCGAGTTATCCATGCCATTCGAGATATATCAGATGTTCCAAAACACGATTTCTCTTGAGATGGTGCCCAATCTTCGATGTTTCAGAGCAAATTTCTTCCAGGGACAAAGCCCCAACATCAGCCCCATAGGCCCGGTTCTGTTCCTCGAGGCCTCGGGGCTCCGGAGCCTCTCACTCTTTACTGGTAATCCCGGGGTCTCGGTATTTGACTCTGGAAACATCCCATCGACATGGGACAATCTTACCAACATATATTTCCATTCTCCTATTACGAGCGTAGAAACGGTTAATGTACTTCGGCTGTGTCGAAACCTCGAACAGTGCAAATTCATCATCTTAGATGGTGTGGAAGTATACATCGCCCCTGACGCCGCCCTTTCACTCCCTTCCCTTCGATCTCTCTGCATTCAGATCTGCGGCCTTGATATGATGACACTACTGTATCGGCGCCTTCAAGCTCCCCTCTTGAATTCATTCGAGTACTCTCAAGGTCAAAACCAGTACTCGCCAGGCCCCGTCCACAACTCCGGTCATTCGTCTCCCGCTCTTTGTTTGCTCGAAAACTCCAAGAATATCAGAAAGCTGGCATTCGACCCACCTCTTTTTACCAACCAGGATGTTCTCTTTTCTTTTAGATTTGCAAGCAATCTCACTCATGTAATACTTGGACCACGGGCTCGTAAAAACAACCGAATGTACCCACCTAGCCCAGGATACCGGCCGGTTTCCAGAAGTTTTGACCTGAATCTCCTTGTCGTTGGGGAACAGTCGAATCCAGTTCTAGCCACCAGTGAACCGCGACGAGAGGTTTTACTTCCGAAATTAGAAGTGTTCGAGGCGTACTCCGACATGTTTAATGTGACGGACGAAACTCTACTCAAATTCATCCTTTGTCGACTAGGCGATCCGGAACGCGAAGGCGTCAGTTCGCTGAAAACAGTCAAGATTGCGTTTGAGAGGACGAGGCAAAGTGATATTTCCGAGCAGGTTCAGCAGCGTGCTAAAGAAGCAGGAGTAGAAATCGTGCTGGACCTTACTTATCTCCCTCCGAGTCTACCAAGTACTTCGAAGTATGCGGACATCATGTCTCCGTGGTATGGATTATCTGATCCAGCTTACGGGGTCGCGGATGGCGATCGCTCATGGAATTATCCAGACGACGAGATGGACACATTGTAGTTGTACATTTTATCTTGGCAACAACGGTTCAATATTCGTTTTAAGCACATTGGAATGTGTTTGTCCATGTATTCAAGTTTATTATTGAGAGCTATTAGACAATTGATAGATGATTAATGAGCTACGTGCAAATGTGCATAACGCATGAGATGCTAGAGGTTTGTATGTAAAATCCTTTTTCATAGTGAGGAATATCTGCAAAGCGAATCCCGTCGAAAAGCCGAATAGAAGAGAATATCATAACACATCCTGAAAGAAATCCATCAACCCATCCTGTGTCCTCCGACGGTAATCCACCGTTGCATCCAGCGCTGCCTTGTGGCACTCACTATCCTCCGTAAATACATAGTCCTCCATGGGCAACGGGAAGGTGTCATTCTCAACAGTCATCATAATACTCACAGCCATCATCAGTCGACCAATTATATCCAATCGTTCGAGTCGCAAGGTCTGTGCCCCGATCCCAACATCCGGGTCTGACGACACTATGTGCCTCCAGAGTCTCCCCAGGCTTCGTTGCACAGGTCTATTGCGCAATGTGGTACGTGCAATATCTCGGGTGGCGTGTATACAAGCTGCTCTGCCACATGCGAGAGGTTGTGGTACCCAGAAAGCAATCGGATACGCTGCTCGCGATTAAGGGACTTATCAGCTTCCCATACCTCCCGACCTTGGAGGAGCATGTTATAGTATGCAAGCCCGCACAAGTCTCGAAGCCCCAGGCGCTCGGTGATGCTGATTGTGATTCCAAGATTTTTGCGGTCGCCAATGCGGGCTTTCCATTTCATCTTGATGGTATCGAGGAGGGCGGGATGCATGCAGAGCACGGCCGCCTCGGTGATTTGGATGAGCGCGTGTATTTCGAGATGGCCGCCTGCTGTAGAAGATGGTTCCGTGCTCACTGACGTCGAGGCAGGCGTTGGTGTCTGCACGCAGGTCAGCAGGGCTTGAAGCGCCCAGGATTCAGTCGTTCCGAAGTGGTATTTGTGCGCCATGCGTGCGACGTTTGAGAGCTTGACGGTGTCCCCTTCAGGGGACATGGCAAGCATGATTTCGTGTGGTCTAAGGGAATAAAAAGCTTTGCGTGGGAGTGCATCTCTGACCACAAACCAAGAGACTTACAACGCGTAGAGAGACCATAAAAGATCCCTAAATTCATCCACTGTATCGCCTTGCAGTTGAATGGGCTTCTCATCGCTCAAGCCGTCTTGCTCAAAAGTATCGGACGCAGGTCTAAACCTACCCGATGTTGGGCTCATTCGCGAAGACCCATTAGCTACGTTATCCAAGGCAAACATATTCTCAAACGTGGACCCATCTCGAGCCAGAATACGCCTGTGAACCTAGCAACAATATTTGGTGAAAAGCGGTTAATGTCCTCGAGGGAGGTCGCTCACCTTGAACAAGATCTTCGACACCAACAACGTTATGTCTCCATCGGGGAAGTAATATTTCGTATCCTTCGATTCTGCGGGCATAATCATGAGTTATTACTTGACTAGACTGGTGCTTGCAGGTAGTATGAGGAAAAGAAGAGCTGGCGCATAGATATGCACTGCATATCTATAAACTGGAATGATGTGAAAGGCGTTGCACTGTGTCCCTCCAATACATAATTGTTCCAACCTCTGATTCCCACGGGACTGGCTGAACACCACCACCATTCCTTGTCTAAAACTCTTCCACCTTGATCTGTTTTAAATCTGCAACATAAGCCTGGAGTTGAAGACGTCCAAGAAAAAAGGAGGAATAATTAGTAACCTTGATGATACTTGAAAATGGGTCAACCCGTTGCCAGCGAACTGCCACAACTACTCAAATCAGGTTCATATTTCAACATACACGTCCAGATCCAAAGCTCAAACTCCCAACTACTCATACTATTCTCTGTCGCACACCGATACAATTGCAGCGATTTTAACATATATTGTTCCCTTGGGGAGCCTTGCCAGCTGTAACCTTCTGTGTGGCTACTTTTCCTTACTCGGCGACCTTCATGCCCGTCTGTACAATGTGTTGGGAGTGCCGCGTCACAATTTCACCCGCTATTTCTCGGATGCACGCAAGACTTCCTGGAATTTTTCTCGTTGTGGAGGTTTGCTAGGTGTCACAACTTGCAAACTTGGCTTCACTCAGTGACACTCACAGTGACTCACTTCATACACTGATCGCATCACAGTGGGAACTGAGTCTGTCATTTTCTCAACTTGGGACGCTCAGTGTGCAGGTCTAAATATGAACCTCATATTGCTTTCCCTCAGGCTGCGGTTTTAATCCACAGGGGATCGGCGGCCAGGACTCTTGTCAATCTCCTGGATGTTCGCCGATTTTTCATGCTGGACCATGAACAGCTTACAACACCTTTGATCGGCGAAACTATGAAAACTTACAAATTCTGTTAGTCTAACTACGAGAGGTCAGCTTACGAGGGAACTTCCTGAATCGTTGGCGAACAATTCTGATTTGTGCTTCGACGCGGTCATGTGACCTAGGATAATCTCATGAAACTTCGGACCTACCGCGTTTCCTTCTTCTTTCCTGCTATCAATGTGATAGAAAACCGGGTGGTTGACTCCTGGGCTACGTCCTCTTTTTTTTTTAAAAAAATTTGAAGCTCTTCAGGCTCACGAAGCTGGGTCTCTTGCCTACATGTTAGGGAAAGAGGCGACAGATTGGACCTCCGCTCATGAGACTACCAGCACCAATTCTAATCGTGCAGGGGGTATTTAATAATATCTGAACTGCTCCAGAGGCTAGAGATCTGATAGCAAAAACAGGTAAGTGCTATACCTCCGCTAACAGTCAACAAGTCTTACAAGCTCAAGGATATCAAGGTTTATGACCTCACAGACACGAATTACCTCACCCTACAACGTCTCTTATAGCTGAGGGCATCCAGAACTTGAGTTTCAAAACGTCGCGCCTATTTGCAGCGAGCCCGACTTTGTCGCTTTACTAGAACGAACCTCGGCAGGCTTGACCATCACTCTCATTGTATCAACTACGACATCCCGTCTCAGTGCTTATGCCAGTGACATTGCACAAGCTGAAGATGAATTACTAGTATTCATAGCAGACGAACAATAAATAGCATCGGGTTAGTCCCCTAAATCACCCACTCGACAGTTATTCACGGCACCCTTTGCTTGCCCATCCCCCCTTGATGCCGCCGTGGAACCTGCTGGCTCCTCGGCTCGCCTGAAGTAATGACAATTTTTAGCATTTCTACTACTGGAAGGTCCTCTTTCGCTTGACACCATGAATCCGTAGCGTCCATGGGTTCAGGAATGGGCAATTCCAAAACTGTCAGGGATAAAAATTAAAACAGGGCATGTTGGTCGAGCTGAAAATGATAGTTCCACAGGATAATAGACGTCCCGTTGGCGCCTCTGTGGCGCTATAGTGTAGTGGTCATTAATCGAGGTTTTGACTAATAGGCAATAGTAATTATTCTCGTAACCCCAGTTCGAACTCCATCAGTTATGGCAACAACTTCCTAAATAGGAAGCCTCCCACCTTCGACCTGAACCAAGATGTCGCTCCCGCTGCCAGCCATTCCGACGCACACACATCATACGGAGTATGCTGATCCTGTATTGCGCATACCTTCGCCAGCTTCGTCTGTCGGAACAGCCTATGGGGCGGACCAGACCTCATTTAGCGACAGTGAAGCTCAACTTTCCAGGGTAGCCTTCGAGAGGAAAATAGAGGATAGAATGGAGCTGAACATGCCACGGGACGAGGAATTACGAGCAGACAGGGAGCCGTTGATCATGATACCCGCAGTACCTGGGCAAGTCGTAGGTGGACCAAATGTGAAGTTGGTGAGGGTTACAGACAGAAAGTTAGAACAGAATGAGGAGAAAGGTACGTGTGGATGATTTACCCCTCGGCTATGGTGCTGACTTTCTTCTGCCTATAAATTGCGCAGTCCTATTTGACCGTATAATGACATCTCTTCGCGCCGAAGTGGCACAACTCCAAGAGAACGAACTCTTCGAGCAGATCATCCTGCGGGGAAGTAAAGCTGCACTCGAAACGCAGCCATCGACGAACGATATCGACGCACTCATGCGCAGTATGATGGGCCCGGGCATGAACATCGGTACTTCAACCAAACCTCTAGCATACGCGCATCTCGGAAGGGCCAACAGTGTCGGTCTTGCGCAACCTCAGCCCCAGGCTCCCCCTGGCGCGTTTAATTTTGGCAATGGAAACGCGAGGAAGGGTAGCTTTCCGTCCACTGTACTGCCCACCCAACCCCAATCCCCGAATGAAGACCGGACTATGCTGAGCGGAACGACCATTGGGGGTAAACGAAGCAGGAACGGGACGAGTCGGCAGATTCGCAATGCTTGAAGTTGGGTACGGATATTTATTCCGGGATGTTTATGGTGTTGCATAACCAACGATGGTGCGGTTTAGTCATGAACTAGTCATGGGCCACCATCTTGACTGACTCTATTTCCTATTCAAAGATGCCGCTCTCTGTTTACTCGATGCCCCATCGTCCAACCTTTGACATGGACTATCCAAATCCTTCACATTTACATTTTTTGGGGGACGTTCCTGTCATTGTCGGGGCTACTATATTAACATGAAAGGCGAGCAAACGCTGATGAACTGCGCCTCTATCATCTTCTTTCTCCTTGCCGCCACTCGAAATCCGAAACTCTTCCTTGACCTTCGACCTCTGCCTTTGTCTGCTGAACCTCGTTTATGACATGCTTTCCCTGACTTGGACGCGGCAAATCAGTCACGGAGCTCAACTTCCTTGCCTCCAGCTTTCCATGGCTCTCCCATGTAAACTGTGTACATTAGCTCAGTGGCAAGATACTCGCTGGCATTGAGCGATAGACAGGCTTGTTACACAGTGCCCTACATAGCAAGGCTGGAGACCCGGATAGAACGCTTCGTCATGTAGGATTCTAATTTCATCATGATTTGTCTACTTCACGACTGTCAGGCTGATATCCTGGTTGCGCAGCACGACGACTGTTAGCGGTAAACAAGATATTGAACAACATTTCTCTGACAAAAAGTATGCAACTTCCGTCTTCAAAATAGCACAAGTCGTCACGTTTGGTTCTCCTTTCGTGCAAGTCGACCAGTCGGAGGATGACCGCATGAAGAGAAATCGTGGCCCGACACATGAGCTCTAATCCACAACCAAAAATACTTTTAACCCATTTCTCGCCAATGCGACTCTTTGCTCAATTCAACCAACGTCCGAGTGATTGGACAAAATGATATTCATCTTCTGGGAATAATATCCCTTAAATTCAAAGTCTTTCGAACTTTCTTCCAACCAACCTGCTCACAAGTAAAGCCTGCCAGTGATACTGGAATCCGTTCCGTGAAGTTTTTTCAAAGTCAGGCGCAGCACTTTCTGCAGGCTCCAGAAGTCAGAAAGACACAGCATTCATCAGAACCTAAATACGTTCATGAACACTCTTATCAAGAAGGATTGCCGGCCGATGAAAAGGCTCACACATCATAGCCCGGGGCTGAGCAGAGCCAAATGACCACCTGTCAGAACTTCCGAGACTCGAAACGTTTTGAATTCACTGGCATACCTCTAGAATACTATTGACTTCATCATAAACAGCCGATATTAGCCTCAGCTGGCCAGCCGAACAGGGATCATACCTTGAGTGGGAGTCGCCACAGTCTTTGAAACAAAGATGGCGCTGACAACGACAGCGATGATAGGGCTGAAAAATATATTCATCACTGGCTGAGTTCCGTCGATTGCTAAGTTGGGTCGGATATCACAAACTTGTATCTCTAACACTCTAGACTTTATACTGACCCCCTCTGCCAAAAACACTATCAGTAGAAAGGAACAAAAGGGACCAATAATAACATCGTCCATATGCTACTGGGTCGGGTGGTGGTGTCAGGCGGTTCATGTGTCTCCGTGCCCAACGCGAGCTGCGTGCGATAAAAATACGGTATGTCCGCTAAGTGTCCTAGTAAATTGTCCAGATCTTATGGCATCACCGAGTTGATCGTATCTCGGAGGACTTGTGAGAAATCACCCAAAAATAAACGTAGAATGCCTGGACTAAGAGTCCAGGTTTACAATGGGTGTCAATTTCCACTTTTGGGTTTTCATTCCGTCACGTCAGCACATGTACAGCATCAGTTTCTGACTCGCGTAGCACAGCCTCGAAGTCAATTTGGAGGTTGGGACTATCTTACAGGCGATTTTATTTCTTTCGCACTGGCTTCTGAGCTCGAATTGAGGAGAAATGCCCTATCTAAGAACAAAACAAGTCCTTCATGAACGGTTCAGTAATGATTTTGGAGCAAGTCCAGGCACTGCCCGTAGGGCCATTAAAGACAATAATTTCATTGCTACCCAGAAGGAGCTTGGTGGGACTTTCCCAAAAAGGAGATCTTTCCCATTTTGGATCTTCATCTTTCGTTCAAAAAATTTCACCGCGATTGATATTCCCAGTCGTGATCCTGAAGTACGGTGTCTAACATATAATTAAAACTATGAAATTTTTCTTCTTTCTCAACAAAAATATTCCATTCAATCAATCGACACAGCAACGGATGCAGACTCCAGATGGTTTTCCACCCTGAAAGCCACAGCAGCCATCTGGGCCTACGGTTATGATAGGGATGGTCAGTAAACGCAGATCAACGAACGAAAAAATAAAAACTAGGGTACTCACACGACAAACCTCGGGCCTGAAAACAATGGGTTCATCGAGTCAACACCTTAGCAATTCTTAATTCATATTTCGAATAAATTTCAAATACCTCAAGTACAGCAACTAACATATCGGACATATATTAGCCATAGGAGGCATAATTTTATGACAGAGTCACTTTACCTTGAGCAGGAGTTCCTAAAGCTGGCGAGAGGAATACGACACCGGCATAAACGACGACAAAAATCCTAGTGGAGAATTTCATGATGGACAGGCCTGAGTCTCTGAGATAGTCAACAAACAGAGGGTGTGGCTGTTGTGCCAGGTATAACGTTTAGCACTCTGGCGATATGTTCAGACTTTATACCATTTTCCGTTTGCTAAAAATATGATAAATTATGGGGGCCGTGCCCGATCATTCATTACCTTTGCTTTGTCCACATGCTACCGGGTCGTATGTAAAATCGGGCCAGTGTCGGGCTCGTCTGTAGACAGGCGAGCCAGGTGTTACTGAATTATCTACAGGTCAGATAATGAATCCGGACACCAAAAAACAACGGGGCCATGTACCGGGTTCGAAAGGTCAACTTTGCTAACGGGGAAACGATTGTGATGGAAGTCGGGATGATCGTAGATAATATACAAGGGGCTCGGGCATCCAGATTTGCCTGCAAGGATTACGGATTGTGTTTTTGTTATACTCGACAGGCAGAAATCTGTCCCTGAATTTGAATATTGACACTGAATCCTGAGGTGCACGTTAACTAGAGGTCAGTGCAAGAACAGTTTTGACAGACTTACGGAGAAGCTAGGCAGAACACAAAAAACTTATCATAAAGTCTAGTAGTGGGGTCGTCCCTTGTAAGAAATCACTCAAATTAGCGTAAATATATTTCAATGTTACCAGCTTTGAGGACTTTCCCAAATAGGAGATCTTTCCCATTTTAGATCTTTCTCCTTCCTTGTTTCAATTTCATGTTATTCCCTGTTGTGATCATAGAGTACGATGTCCAACATATATCTGAACTAGGAAAATTTTCTCCTTTTTCAACAGATATTGTCTATATAATCAATGGTTACAGCAAAGGATGCAGCCTCCAAATGTTTTTCCACCCTGAAAACCACAGCAGTCACTTGGACCTACGGGTGTGATAAGGCTCGTCAGTAGACGCAGATTGACGAACGAGGAAAACAATATCCAAGATGCTCACACTGTAAACCTCGGGCCTGAAAAAGTTGGGCTCATCTAGTTAGCACCTCAGCGATTCTTTAATTTCATAGTTCAAATACCTCAAGTGCATCAACTAACATGATCAGACATACTGTTATAGGATAGGAGTCACTGTAACTTGAGTAGAAGTCGCCAAAGCTGGCGAGAGAAATACGACACCGGCATACACGACTATAAAAATAGTCTCCGAGCTCAGATAGTCAACGAACAGACAATGTCACAGTTCTGGCGATATAAGTTCAGACCAGACTTTATACTATTTCCTCTTCTCGTAAAGTATGATAACTCGTGGGAGCAATGCCGTGCCATGCCCGATCGTATGTTCCTCGTCTTTGCGTTGTCCACACGCTGCTGGGATCTTGCGTTGGCATCGGGTCAGTGTTGGGCTCATCTTTAGGCAGGCGAGTCAGGTGTCAATTAACTATCGACAGGTGCAGATAAAGGACCCCAAAAACAATGTGCCCATGTACTGGGTCCACCAGGTCAACCTTGCTACCGGGGAAACGATTGTGATGGAAGTCGGGATGATCGTAGATAATATATAGAGGGCTCGGGCATCCAGATTCGCTTGCAAGGATTACGGATTGTGTTTCTTTTATACATGACAGGCAGGAATCTGTCCCCGAATTTGAATATCGACACTGAATCCTGACGGTGTACGTCACATAACCAGAGGCCAGTGCATGAGGAGCGGTTTTGACAGGCTTGCGGAGAAGCCCAGGCAGAACACATGCCGCCCAAGTTTAGTTCGATCCGTCGGGAGAAGATCAAACCTTTTAAAGTCTTGGATAAGAAAGGGGATAGTAAATTTAACGTCTGGCAAAGGGCTTGCCTGAGAGATAACAGTTTGAAGGTAAGACGCCTGACATAGCGCAATTCAGCCCATCCGATAAATTTACAGGACCTGGCAGACGCGAAGACTGATCGATAAGTCTCCTAGACCAGAAGAGTATGTCGGAACATGGAACATACAAAACTAAGGACCCTAGTTTTGCACAAGGAATGAACGGGAACCGAGGGAACGCGAAGGGGTTATCATCCTTTCCATCAAGCTAGGCTGCAATCCCTGAACACTAAAGGAATAAATCATACAAGGTTTGGGATGCATCGAGAGAAAGGTCACCCTATCCCACTCACGGGGCCTACTTTCGGGATGGCAAAGTTCGGGAGGTACAAGGTCTGTTCAGTCTTATAAAAAGATGACTGGAAGCAGGCGAGGAATGTCAAGGTCACTAAATTTACAAGCACGGGTTTGTTGTTGAATCCCAGAGGTGAACAAGGAGATAGATAACGTATGTTCAAGGTTCTGTCGAAGCGGAAGATTATCCTGTGTAAGATGTCAGCTGGTACGCGCAGCAATGAAAGCAATGAGAGTTTACCGAGAAGAAACCTGCGTGGATGCAGTGGTTTTAAGTCTAGTACGTTTTAAGACTGACGGGATTGAGTATTCATTGGGCGACCAAGAGAAGAAGGGCGAGAGGCCAGAGATGCCCTATGACGGAGACAGACCGAGCGGCTATAAATGCTTTTACATTTCCCGCTGTAAACAAAGGCGAAACCGAGCGTAGCGAACTTGAAGAGAAATTATTTCGTCAACATTTCTGAACTCTGATTAAGGAGCTACAAAGCAAGAGACAATAAGTAGAACGTTTGTGTTTGCGTACCAATCACATAAAAAAACAAGCCTTTGAATAAATCGGTAACACCGCCTCAAGAAACCTGCCCCTCCACCGCATCGAATCCACCTTACCCTTCCCACCCCCCAGGGTCCGCAAAATAATCAGGCAAAGCCTCCTCCACCCGCCTGATAACATCCCCAATCGCCCTCTTCGCCACCATGCGACAATCATGGTGCATATAAGTAGCGCTACCCCACCTCTCATAGTCCTTCTGCACCATCCTCAACCTGCCCAACACATCCGCCATCCCGAGCCCCATGACAGCGTCGCTCCGCGTCTTCTCCTTCCAGAACTCGAGCCACGACTGAGTACACCCCTGCTGGTGCCATGTGGCGGAGCACGAGTGCGAGTGCTCGAAGGGGAGGGGTGTGAGCCGGAGAGAGTCCCAGGTCGACGTGAGGCGGTAGTACCCGGAGAGGAGGCGGAGCTGTTGGGCGCGGGAGATGGGTGGGGCGGCGGCGGGCGGGTTCGAGGGTGATTCGCTGGACTGAGCATCATCCTGCGGGGGCACGGAACTCGAAGAGCTTGCGCTGCTTGGTGTTCCAGCCGCCCCAGCTGTAGGGGTAGGAGCCCTGAGCACATCGACCCCCAGCCCTCGAACCACCACTGCTTTTTGCATAACCTCGAAATACGCTGCGCCTCTGAGCACGCGCAGGTCGAGCTCGTCCGCGAGGGACATCGCGAGGTACGCATACGTCACAGAGGACGCCATCAGCTGCCGCAGGAGTGTGATCATCGTGCCCAACAGCCGGTCGTGCTGGCAAAGCTGCGCGAGCCGGATCAAGTGCGTTAGGAGCGTCGGCGTGTCTTGCGGTTGCGGTTGCGGTTGCGCTTCAGCATGAGGTTGGACTTCCTGGCCAGTCGGAGGTGCGGCAGCGTAGGGCTGCATTCCGTTGAGGATGGGCGATGGCTTGCGATTGACGTATTCTTGAATTGCGTCGAGGGCCCACGTCTCGAGGTTCTTGAAGGCGTACTTGTGCGCAACGCGTGCGATGTCGATTGAAAGCGTTAGGTCCGCGGACGGGGAGCTGACGATGTTGAGTTCATGCGGTCTGAAGATCGGGTATTAGATTGGACTTTAAAGACGAAAGGAATGATCAAGAAGTATGCCCCGGGAAGCACCCTATGATTGGTGTCGGCGATTTTGTGAATGATCAAATACGAGGTAATTTCGAGATGAAAGGGTGATTTCTCGCAGAAAGTAACTGGACCCCACGAAACCGCTACCAAGCATCCAAAAGTCAATTTGACGGCAGATTTTGAGAATTTGCAGACACCATGGATAGGGAACATTCCGGGGCTGGAAAGAACGCATAAAGAGAGCAAACGCACAGAGCATAGAGAGCCCACAGGAAGTGTCGGAACTCCTCAGGCGTGTCGCCGTTGAGTACGATCGGGTTACTGTCTGACTGGCCCTCGACGACTCTGTTGCCTTGGGGGAGCAAAAACATCGTGCCAAAGCTAGAGTTGTCTTGACACAATCTCGAACGGTGGACCTATCGAGAAAGGCACAGTTGTTAACCGGAAGGTAATACAGCAAGAATATGACGCACATTGAACAGGGTATCCGAGATGAGCAGGACACAGCTTCCATCTTCGAAGTAATACTGCGCATCGCGCTTGTAGGCTGGCTTCGGGTTGGCGTAGAGTGATGGGCTCTTTCCCTTTTGCAACGACTTGGTGCTTGTGCTGGAGGCTTCTGTCGTCGACCGGCGCAATTGTACGTGCGTATTACGGTTACGGTTCAAACATGACGAGCAAAGTGAACTGGAGCTCGAAGAAGCTTCAGAGTGCGAATGAGTACAGACGCGGTCGACATCCAACATCTCGGCGTCCAGGTCTCCATCACCATCACCATCTTCTACTTTTCCAACTCCATATCCTCGCGTTACGTCAACAGCGTCTCTATCGTCGTCATCATCAGCCTTGGTCATCTTTTCTGGGGGACGTGCAGAGGTGTTTGGGTCGGAAGGGTCGGAGTCGCACCGAACTCGCTTGCGGATGGAGGTTGGGCTTGTATTGCTGCTGTGCGTATGAATGTCAAACGAAAATGACATCTAATGACGAAGGCCTGTATTCTGGCGACAGGATTGTGCGGGCCAGAATGGGCGTCGTCACCGCCGTCGTGGAAGGTGGAAACGGTCCGTGCAGCGCAGTTGCCTGGATCGGCCCGAGTAGGAAAATTTAAACTCCGCGAAAATATTGTCCTCGCTTCGAATTAGACGCCCAGAAGTCTGTCGCCACATTCATCAACAGACTTGGAATTGGATTAATGCTTAACATAGGGCCTCGTTGAGCGTACATAACTACCAATTTAGTTCATGCGGAGAGGTCAGATGACATCACCGACAATTTGCTATATAAATCAAAGCTGAGACATACCTGGCCCTGGCTCTCTTGTTCCTGTACTCCCATCTTCCTTCCTCCGTTTCCCCTCTTTTCAGGTAGGACACCTCTATTTCTCGTCCTTGCCACTCTGTGCACGTCTGATGCTCAAGCGCGACAGTGCACCTCATGTTGATTTGTTACTCAGTGGCACTCGTCTAGTTAGACGGGCTTCTGCATCCTCCTGTGGCACTGTCTTGTCGTGAATGTTAGGGGTGGTCGTCATATCATCCTTTCTCAACTGCATTTCCACAAGAAGACTTTCCTGGCAACCTTAGAGCACATGCTAGTTCAAGCTTGCGTGCGACAGAGGCTCAAGGGCTTATTCGATCGAGCATAATGATTCTCGTACACCGTCCACGTTACATTGGACTTGCGTGCGTCGGAAGCAAAATGCTCGTATAAAATGTACCCTGAGGTTCTGTCTTGCGTCTGCTTGTAGCTGCGGACACGCTCCTTCAAGCCAGTCTCTCGACGCTTAGATTCAACCCTCAATCGTAATCCCAGTTTTCACACTGATTTTCACTTCATGTCCCCTATCTCCACCTGCCTTTAGGTTGTTTTCTGCACCAGAGTATTCCGCGCGGCGGTCATTAGTGCTTGAGATGAGTATAATCTGGTCACTGTGATTTAGTTTGACAGTCAGCAAGGTATTCAATACTTCACAGGTGTGGCATTCAAAACTAAGTTCCGTAGGCGAGTTTGCGATCTCAGGAGAAATATTACTGAACAAACAAAAACCTATGTACTTAATAAGGGTCTTGAATTTGCATACTGTAGTTATCAGTGAAAAGACAATGTTTTACTCTTACATGAAAAACGATAGATCAAGTTTCTAATTTTTCACAAAAACGAGATCATCTTGTCCACACAATGAATCCCTCAGGAAAAGTGCGCTCTCTGGAATGACGCATCTGGGGATTCCACGTCCAATCGTCGACGGAGTATCAGGGTTCTGGCAGATAATTCTTCTCTAACATTTCAACTTTCGTTTTCGTGGCACTCATCATTAACTGGAACCCCGGCCCTCCAGTGAAGCAGTCTCTCAGCCTTTTTCCGCGAGGTATAAACAATCGGCAAGTGAAAGGGAATGAGGCTTTCGAGTCGACGAGCAGCGTTAAGGTTGGACATTGAAGCTGGCACCTCATGGTGATGGTTGATACATATCATTATGTGCTCACTGATGAGCAACGCGTCGTGGCACGGACGGGGCGTCATCATGTGATCGCGTTGAGTGGCACTGATTTTAAGTATTGCGAACACTCACTGGCAAGTCTCAACTCTTTCTCCCTTTTCATCCGAAGGAGCTCAATCGACATGACGTTTCTGCAGAATATCTCTTTTCAACTATCCTTACGGCTTGAATCAGTGCTTAACCATTTCCTTATCTATTTCAATGAAAACCCCAAGGTGGATAGAACCGTTGTTTTTGAAGTATTAGCTACTAAATCCTTCCAGATATCCACGTTAAAGGGATGGGAAAGCGTGGACCCCTTGACTGCTTACGATTCTCATTGGTCGGCGTACCGTGATTTTTTTATCCGTGAGGGGTATACTCTTTGGAAGCGTAGGGGTGTTCAATTTTCGACGGTGCCGCCCAACGACGTCCCTCGCGCGCCTGACGGATTCAGCCACGAAGATGCGTATAGTGCGGTTCATGATCACGAATTTACCATTGCGGTGAGAAGTCTATTCATTTTTTTGGATCAATATTAGCCCATACCAACTGCTATGAACAGAACTCCAAACTTCATGCTGCTCGCACAAAGGACAATCGCGATGTTATTATTCTGCTACTAAGCGATGGAACCGCAGGAACTAATGCCCTAGAGGCGCTACAAGTGGTAGGGACTGGTGTTGCTGCCTCCATTGACAGAAACCATGTCCTTCCGATGCTTCAAACCATCCATCATGAAAACCTTGTTTTTGGGGTATTTCCCATGGTCGGAACATCGTCTATTTCGACTTGGTTCGGGTGTCTGGCCGACGGATTGGAATTTGTCAGTCAGATTATGGAGGTGCGCATTCGTTTATACCTCTCAGTGAAGCCCCCCCGCTAAATTCTCTTCAGGGTGTGGCCTTTATTCACGACCACCGCGTTGCTCACCGCGTATGGATTCTGATTCGATTGCTTCTGGGATATAAATTGAAATTCTTCCTCAGGACCTCTTCCTTACAAATTTCTTATCCTCACGACGTTCAGGCTACTGG
The DNA here is from genome assembly GCA_023014345.1 of Galerina sulciceps. NCBI lineage: Eukaryota > Fungi > Basidiomycota > Agaricomycetes > Agaricales > Galerinaceae > Galerina > Galerina sulciceps. Next base: position 753,664 of record JAEDXJ010000002.1, on the reverse strand, counting down.
GATCCTAAGAAGCCCTCAGACTTTCTATGCCCTCGCTACTATATTATTGACTTCGAGTGGGCAATACATTTCCCTTCCTCTGACGCCACTGTCGTGGGACCACCAATGGACTTCAGCAATTACAATCGACCGTCTCCTCCTGAAATGCACTCTACTGAGCCTCATTGTCCTTTCAAAGCTGATGTTTGGCAACTTGGATGGACATTCCGCCATTTTTTACAAGTAAGTTTGACATTATTCTATCTAACTATCTGTACTCACGTTATATCGTAGCATGCTCAGGGCATTCCCGACATTTTAGACATATTCGAACGTATGTGCAATGATGACGCTGGTTCGCGTCCAACCGCTCGTGCTGCAGTAGAGCGCTTTAAAGAGCTCCGCGTTGATATTCCATCGAACGTCTTGCGACAAGAATTTGAAGAACCGAATTGGCTTTGTATGGTTGAAGATGAACTCGGAGATGATTTACCGCCACTTCCCGAATCTCGTCGTGTTGTCGGTCTCAATAAATCTGGAGAAATGAAGGTCTAGCAATCTCTGCCTTGAATATACAAGTTAATAACGTGGGCATCATTTTTTTGTGATTTTTGAAAGGTCGGTCAATATTACCGTCGACACATGAAAGTTGAGAGCAAGTTTAGAGTAAATCCCATTTCGATCGGGATTTACTTCATGAAAGAGAGAACACCCAGATTCTATCGCGTCGAGTCAAACGGAACGAGGGCTTTGATTCGACGAGTCGGGTAAAAAAACTTTAAAAAGAAAATATCAAGGAAAATATAGGTGAAAGTTGCTATTGGATCATCGATCGCCTCATGGCAACGCGTCGCGTCGCGACCTTTGCCCGGCTGATCATGTGACCGTGTTGGTTTGCTTAATGAGTGGCACTATACTCCTGACAATCATTTATCGCAGACTTTCAATTCACTCTATCATTTCATCTGAAAGGGCTCAACATGGAGTTTCTCCAAAATATTTCTTTCCAACTATCTTTACGACTGGATTCAATGTTTAGACACTTCCTTTGGTATTTTAATGGTACCCCCAAGGTAGATTGAATCATGGTTTCTGTCGCATAAGCTACTGAACCGTGACCGCTTTCCAGGTATCCACGTTAAGAGGATGGGAGAGCGTGAACCCCTTGACAGCTTACGACTCCCATTGGTCAATGTACTCTGATTTTTTTAACCGTCAGGGGTATACACTTTGGAAGCGTAAAGGTGTTCAATATGCAACTGTGCCTCCCAATGACATCCCTCGCGCGCCTGATGGTTTCAGCCATGAAGATGCGTATAGTGCGGCTCATGGACATGAGTTCTCGATTGCGGTGAGCACATTACTTGCTCCCAATTAACGATCCCCCATACCAAGTGCTGTGAATAGAACTCCAAACTTCATGCTGCCCGTACAAAGGATAATCGCGATGTTGTTATCCTTCTCCTCAGCGATGGAACCTCAGGAACTAGTGCTCTAGAGGCATTACAAGTTGTAGGGACCGGCGCTGCTGCCTCTATTGATAGAAACCACGTCCTTCCAATGCTTCAAACAGTCCACCATGACAATCTTGTCTTTGGAGTGTTTCCCATGGTCGGTATGACGTCCATCTCTCCTTGGTTCAGATGTCTGGCGGACGGATTAGAATTCGTTGGTCAGATTATGGAGGTGAATTTATTTGTGCGCTTCAACGTAGCTCCCTTGCTGAATTTCTTGTAGGGAGTGGCCTTCATGCATGATCATCGAGTTGTCCATCGCGTATGATTTCTAATCTGGTTGATTTGGAGATATAAAATGACATTCTTTCTTAGGACCTTTTTCTCACAAACTTCTTACCTTCACGACGTATAGGTTATAGGGATCCTAAGAACCCCTCAGACTTTCAATGCCCTCGCTACTACATTATTGACTTTGAGTGGGCAATACATTTTCCTTCCTCTGACGCCACTGTCGTAGGGCCACCAATGGAATTTTGCCATTATAATCGGCCGTCTCCTCCTGAAATGCACTCCACTGAACCTCACTGTCCTTTCAAGGCTGACGTTTGGCAGCTTGGATGGACGTTCCGCCATTTATTACAAGTAAGCTTGACACAATTGTATTCAAGTATCTGTACTCACGTTATCTCGTAGCATGCTCAGGGTATTCCTGATATTTTAGACATATTTGAAAATATGTGCAGTGATGTTCCTGATTCGCGTCCAACCGCTCGTACTGCAGTAGAGCGCTTCAAAGAGCTTCGCGTTGATATTTCGTCCACCGTCTTGCGACAAGAATTAGAAGAACCTAATTGGCTTTGTATGGTTGAAGATGAACTCGGAGATGATTTGCCCCCGCTTCCCGAGTCTTGCCGTGTTGTTGGAGAAACGAAAGTCTAGCGAACGAATATCAGAAATAGAGACAAGCTCGTTATTCCTTCCACGATATTATGAAAGATTGATCAATATTACCGTCGACACATGAAAGCTGAGAGCTAGTTGAGCAATCCAATGACCGTTGACCGTTGAGACGGCCCGATCCGCGCAGGGTTATTTTCGCCATCGCCCACTCACTCATCACATACGCATTATCACATGTACAACGTCGATCGCATTCTAAAACAGTCCAGTTTTATTTTTTTGCAGCTAAGATATGCTCTTAGTACAGAAGCTTCAAATAGTTAGTCATGCACTTTTGCATGGTTTCCTTGAACTCTGCCGACCTAATAATCTGCCCGTATTTACGTCTCAACTCACCGACGCTAACCTGCACAATTCTCTGTCCAGTTACTCCAGTTGTTCCACTTTTTGGGATTGGGGCGTTGCTGGGGCGATTCGAAGATGTCGTCATCTTGCACCAGCTTGCACCTTTATAGCTGTGGGATAGTTATGCCCAAAAAGGACTGCCGTTCCTACATTATCTGGCTCGCACCACTCTCATGCCTATCCTCTGGGACCCTGGGACTACACATTCTCCCCCTGCTCTCCCCTAATACAGCGGGCTAGACTCTCTTCCTCGACGCTTTCCTAGAACAATTCAAGTTTAACAAGTTCGAGATGCCTTTTCCTGAAATACAGCTGAACGACGGCAACACGGTGAGCTTATCTGTCCTCCCCAGTAAAAAAGATAATGACCTGGCTTCCGATAGATTCCTTCCATCGCTTACGGCTCTGGCAGCGTGAATAAAGGCAAAGACATTCACCAATTCGTCGAACAAGCCATCGAGACTGGCTTTTCGCATATTGACACCGCGCAATGTAGGTTTGATGTAGGTTCACTCATGCTTGATATTTAAATGCTCACAACCCAGCATCTCAGACTACGCCAACGAGCAGTACGTGGGTCGCGCCATTCGCGAGTCGGGTCTGTCCCGAGACGAGCTGTATGTCACTTCGAAATACGGGTATGGGAACTTGCAAGACGCTTTCCATAACAGTCTTAGCAGCGTATGTCGTTCTCCTTTGACTTCAACATTGTTTATACACTCTTTCCTCTAGTTAGGCTTGAAGCAGCTTGACCTATATCTTATCCACACGCCTACTGTGATTGTGAATGAAGACTACGAGACCGTGTGGCGGCAATTCGAGAAGTTCAAGGAGGACGGGCTATCCAAGTACGTCTCCTCATTTTACTTTCCCTGATTTTGTTTTCACGTTACCCGTTACGCTACTTGCAATCTAAAACTAACTCCTTTCTACCTTTTACGTGTTCAGGAGCATTGGTGTCAGCAATTTTGAAGTTAGCAACTTGGAGAAGTTGTTGAAGATCGCCAAGGTCAAGCCTGCTGTGAATCAGGTGTGTTCGCGTCATCTCGTTGTACCCTGCCGAATAACCAACTGCATTGTGTTCAAATAAAGATTCGCCTGCACCCATACAACCACGCAGAGAATGCCGCCCTCCTTGAATTTCATGCCCAACATGGGATTATCACAGAAGCTTATGGAAGTCTTGCGTGCGTCTTCTTGCTTCTTCCATCCTCTTACTTCTTGTGCCTAAATATTCTCGCTGTAGTCCAATTACCCAATTTCCAGGAGGTCCTGTCGATGCTCCCCTGAAGAAAATTGCAGAAAGTCGGGGGATTACGCCAACTCAGGTCATATTTCTGTGGGTAAAGGCTAAAGGTGCTGTCATTGTTACGTGAGTGCCACTTGATTTTAGGATAAATGTAATACCGATGTTGGTTTTGCAGGACAAGTTCAAGCAAGCAGCATTTAGAGGAATATTTGGCTGTTGGCGATTTTGGTAGATCTTTTCCTTTCCCGCTAGCCTCGCCAGATGATGACAATTCTGTGTCTACTTATCGTAGACCCTCTCTCCGAAGAAGAAGTAGCAGCCATCGACAAAGCAGGCGCGCAGGGCCCTCCATCGCTCACGCTCACTCGATTCCGTACCCAGCTGAGTCAGGCTGAGCTAGACAGATACGACAATCCTCCAGAGAAGGAACCGAAGGCTCAATCTCGATTTCAATCATCAACTTTCGCTGTGATCCAATCTCTACGCACTTTCAGTCGTGCGCACCCATGCGCCTTTGGAGCACTTGTTTTCTTCTTTTTTCTGGCTTTTATCCCTGCTTTGGTGCTTGTACATGCACTTTTCAATGTGGGTCGTAAATGATCGTGCTCGGAGAGTAGATGGTGCTCGGACATCTGGACTCTACTAGTATGATCTCCATGGCTGTTTATGCCACTTGCGATACATTTGACTGACCTATAAGTAAGTACATTGGGTGACCCAATCCATTCTTGAGTTGTCGTTGTTTACCATTTGAAGACTGGAGACTCGCACTGGCAGTGATTATGTATGTCTTTTTTATTATTTTGGATTAGACAGGGTCATGTCCAAAGAGCAAATGCCAGTTCCGTCTCACTAATATACTACTGCACTTTTCTATTTGCCGCATTTGAGGTAACAGAAACCAAGGGATCCTGCTTTTCCAATCCTCGATCACTGCACCTTTATCTTATCTTATCTTCGTTCAGTGCTCATCGCCACTGCGACGCCCAGCACAAACTTGACCAGGACCAACATCATTCGTTCAACGTTGACTAGCAAAGTGAGTTACGAGTCAGCTAAGGCTGCCATTTTCTGACTTATAGGACAGATCTATTATCCTAATCTTGCCGTCAATGGAAGACGACACTCTCGAAAAACTCGTCCAAACCAACTATCCGCCGTCTGAGGCGACAATTCTCGAGGTTAACGAGTTACTGTCAGTACCATTGAAAGAACTGGACGAATTAGACGCGGAGATCCAACAACTTGAACGTCATGTCCTTGACCTCAAAGCGAAACGCGCTGCCGTTCAAGACACAGTGAAGAAATACAACTCGGTCACGTCCCTCGTTCGTCGGCTTCCAACAGATATTCTGCACCAGATATTCTACCACTGGCTACCCACCCATAGAAATCCCATCATGGCTGCTTTGGAGGCTCCAGTACTGCTTACTCGCATATGCAGCCACTGGCGAGCGACCGCCCTTTCGTCACCCCGCATTTGGGCGCGATTACATATCCCTTTTTCAGATGAATACCTCTTTTCTGACGAGCAAAGCCATCTACCATTCTTTCAAAGCAGTCAAGATACCGTCAAAAATTTGCAACTGCGCTGCCAGGTCATAAAGGAGTGGTTAGATCGTTCGGGAACGTGCCCCTTGTCCATATCGATTCATTTTTCGAGTCCGATCTGGAGGACTAGAAACATCAGTGACCCAGATCCATCTGACATTACGCAAGATTTCTTCAGAATTCTCGTTTCGCGATCACAGCGATGGGAAAACCTCGACTTGATCATGCCGATGGAAACTTACAACAAGATGGAAAATATGCTCTCCAATCAGGAGTTGCCGATGCTCAAAAGCCTCAAAGCAATTCTCCATCTGCAAGGGGCAGGCCCTACAAGTCTTGGGCCCCCCTTTTTGCTTCTGAAAGCCCCAAATTTATCGAAAATTTCACTATCTGCAGGCATATCTTGCTTCTGGAAGTCTTCAAATGCTTCGAACGTATGGGGTCGACTCACGTATCTATCCTCCCACATGCCCTTCAATATCACAGATATTTTTGATCTTTTAAAAACTTGCAGTGGTCTCGTTCACTGCGAAGTTAATATCATGGATGGGGTCTCTGAACACCAGCCGGATATCGATCTACAAGATCAGGTTTTTCTCCCATCGCTCCACTCGTTTTCCATCCTCGAAGACGGCATGAACCCCCCTCGAATGCGCAACATTTACAGTTGTATTCATGCTCCTGAACTAAGGTGGATCAGCTATCGGAAAATGAATTATATTCAAGATGATATGGATGATTTGACGCCATCCACGATTTTGCCCCTTCTCCAGAAGTCGTTCAAGCTCAAGAAGTTAACCGCATCTCCATGGGGATTCTCGCGGTGGAATATGCGCAAGATCCTTGAAATTATATCTCCCAGTGTTACTCACCTCATTCTCGGACACGAACGCTTTGCTCCTTCGCGATCAAGAAGACCAGGCGTCCGATTCTATGGTCCAGACGTGTTTGATTTCAGTAATCTCAATTGTTTTCCTTTCTCGTCCAATGATGGTAGTACCGGCACAATCTTGCCTCACCTTCGACATTTGGAGGTCACATACGGAACGACCGTTTCGGACAAGGCCCTACTTCAATTCATCATTGATAGAATGGACCCGCAACAGCATTCACCGAACAGTGTCGCGGCTTTGGAATTCGTGCGGGTTGATTTTTCTCGACCGCGAGAGAAGCGTCCGGAGGTGAACATCGACGAAGAAGTGTCAAAATATGCGGAACTCCTTGGTCGCAAGATCAAATTAGAGCTGAATTACCTTGAGAAACCTCAGCACGTGAATACCATGTCTCCAGCTTATGGATTGACTGAGCACGATGAATGGTGGACTTACGACGAAATCGAGAGAGGAGTAAGTCGCGCTTTCTATCGGCCTTTCTTTCTTTCTTGACTGTTGCTGACTGACATTTGCTAGGTGATGCCGGAAGATTGAAGAAACGCCCTCTTTCGACAGAAACATCGTAGTCTTTGTAATGATTTTTTGCTTGTGTTTGCCATTTCTTTTGTCTGCTTATTAGGCGCTCCCATTTGAACGATCGTGGTATTGAGATTTTACCTACATCCCATTTAGTCTTTCTGCCAGTCGAGGCATCCAGACTTACTTGCGCTCTAACAATCTAATTTATTTTTTTATTTTTTTCGTCAAAAAGACAGGTCGCACCCATTTTTGGGTGATCCGAGGTCGACGTTCCTCGGTTCAATAAACCGTGGGTAAACTTTCGTGAACGTTCTTTTTTTGGACCCTCAAAATGGCTTTCATGAACCTTGACGAACCTGAACATTCTTATGGTCCGCCGCTGCCACGACTTTGGGATGTCATTGTCACGTCCAAGCCTGAGGATTGGGAAATGCTTGTTGCCTCTGCCATTTCATTCCCCACATAGCGTCCCCTCAAACCACCTTCTACAACTTTTTTCTGAACTCCTGCCACCAAGCTAACGTTCAACTCATACGCTGGCTAGGTTTCCAGCAACAAGTCACCGTCGACTTTCTTACGGCAAATTTGAAATAGCCAAAGCGGGAGTTCGCGGCTCTACGCAGTTGCCACTGGCACTTGCTAAAGGACGCTGCGCCTAGCTGCTTGTCGACCTGTGCCAGTCAACCTGTGATATCGAGGCAGTCATCGCGCAGATCGTCTTGTCATACTGCGTGCGGAACTGGCGCCTGCACACCTGAATGACAGCACAGATGTGGCCTCGCGAAAACCGTCTGTATTCTCCATGGTCTTCGCCGACCATCGCTATTGGTGCCCAGGCGGGAAATCGCAGTTCAGGTGCGCCACCAAAATCAATTGCTGTGTGCTGGCTAACTGAAGCGTTCGTTGGTTTATAAAGTGGCAGCACTGACATTTCTTGTTTGGGACATGTTGATTACGTTTGACGACGAGGTCTGCAATTTTTTGACTACCGACCTGGCCGTGGAGTTGACGATGTCTCTTCAAGGTTAGACTCATCTGGCCGTATGTATTGCGGATTTCTACCACGTTTCTGCACGTTGAACAAACCCCTGTTTCTCAGACAAAATAGGTCACTTATGAAATCAGTCTATTTTCTGGCACGATATTTTTCTTTAGCAGTCCAAATGTACGTGTTCAACTGTTTTTTTCCTCACTAATAGTTTTGTCCTAACTTCCCATTCATTCGGCAGACCTCTACTTCTCGTGGGATCAGAACTGTCCCCGCATTTCCACTTCACGCATACCGATTGCTACATTTGGCAGATATATCAAGGAATAACGACTTCCATGATTATTCTTACTGTTGACGTTATTCTGATTATACGAGGTAACTTGTTCAGCGTATGCGTTATTCTGTTAATCATTATGGTTCCTGTAGTGCGCGCGCTATACCATGGACATCGGCTTGTCTGCCACGGAGTTGGTGTATTATTTTTGCTTGAAATCATAAGTATGATTGTTGGCCTTGCGATGTCGCTTCCTGGCATCGAATTCGACGCCATTTGCACCGTTTTGCACATACCTCCAGAATTGGGTATTTTTGGGTAAGTAAGTCCCTTTGTATAAGAAGAAATTGACTTATGACGTGGTTTAATGTATCATTGTTATGTGTGATGCTCAGACTAGGTTCAATAGCCTTCCAAACAGTCCTTTTCGGCCTCACGCTGTATAGGTTCATTCGTGATGTGAGCGCTGGTTGGAATGGAGTGCCGCTTATTGCGCTCTTGGTACGCGATGGGACATGGGCTTTTTTATTACTGTTTTGTGAGTCTCACGTCCAAGAGACTCAGTCTTGTGCTGAAATTTCCCCCCTTATGGTGTAGTTGTTTACTTGGGGCAGATCGGCCTGAATGTCACGGTCAATCCCACGTTTGGAGGAATCCTCTTCCCGTACGTCCCAATAAGCTCGTGTTATACCCACCGTGTTCTACTGACTATTGATCATACAGTTGGATGTTAACGCTTTGTTCATTTTGCGTGAGTAGCTTTGTTTTACATTTTACAGTTATTTATCTGCTAAATACTGTATTTCATGGTAATAGGGCTACCGTATTTTTTTGAACCTCAGAAGGTTCGCTGTAGACGGTCTTGAAGATAGAATCGCGAACATAAGTTCTATTTCGGAGACCACTACCTCGACTGGAAGTCCCTGACCACAGTAATAACCAATATACAGAATCCAGCCATATGAAAAAATAATAAATGTAGTTTTTATCATCGCTTTTGCCATGTCCTAACAGTTGATAACGTTGATCAATGAACGCGTGTTATCTCAATTGCCCCCGACGCGATATTTGTGCCTATTTGTTCACGCGTCAACAAACCTGTGTTTCGCGATGAGCTTCCTGTCCTGATCCAACCATCATGCCCAAGCGACAACATCAGGCAACAGCCATCTCCGACGAAGAGGAACCGGCTTCTCAGGCTTCTTCAAAGCGCGCGAGAACGGCAGATAACAGCGAGGATGAAGATGCTCCTCGTACTCGGACGCGTCGTGCCCGTGAAAGGCCATCAGCGAATGGAAAATCCAATGGCAAGGGTAAAGCTCGGGCCACTGAATCCGACGAAGAGGACAGTGAAGAGGAGGAAGACGAGCAAGATTCTCAGCCTCGAGAAGAGCTCGACGACGAGGAGTTCGAAAGGATACACGGGGAGAGGCTAGAAGCTCATTTAGCAAACAGACGCAAGGTTGCTGGAGTAAGTCTGGCTGTTTTATCTTGTTCATTGTTGTTTCAGCTTTTGATATTCCCCCTAGGGTGTCGCTGAGCATGGCATCATCGAATATATCGAGATGCACCAGTTCATGTGCCACAAATACCTTAAATTCAATTTCGGTCCTCAAATTAACTTTATCATCGGTGTGTGCATATTTTCTCGACGCGTACTTTTGTATTCACAATTCCAACAGGCCATAACGGAAGCATGTAGTTTTTTCCAGTGATCTTGTTGCCATGACTGACAGTTGTCATAGGTGGCAAAAGTGCAGTATTATCTGCAATTACAGTGGCCCTGGGTGGAAAGGCCACTTCGACCGGTCGCGGAAACGGTCTAAAGTCCTTCATTCGTGAAGGCCAATTGTATGTTTTGACCTTCTTTTCGCCTTCTATCTAACCCCTTCGCCAGTGCCTCCGAGGTTACTATTCACATCAAGAACCAAGGGGAAGAGGCATTCAAGCCGAAAGAATACGGGAAGACCATCATTATTACCCGTAAATTCACCAAAGAAGGCTCATCTTCATGGAAAATCAAGAGCAAGGACAACAAACTTATTAGCTCGAAGAAAGAGGAACTAGCTACGATTTGCGACCATATGAACATCCAGGTTGACAATCCGATGAACGTCTTAACGCAGGGTTTGTTGTCTATTCCTTTCGAGCCTCTTTCTTTCTATTGACTTTGCCAAATAGATTCGGCACGGCAATTCCTCAGTGCCTCGCAGCCTCAGGATAAATATAAAGTGCGTACGCTTCTCTCGTCTACTTTCATGTGCTCACATTTCACATTACTAGTTTTTCTTGCGCGGCACACAGCTATCGCAACTCTCAGATGAATATGACATTTGCATGACAAACATTTCTCAGACGGCCAAGTTGTTATTAGTCAAGAAAGAGGCTTTGCCGGATCTACGTGCCCGTTTGCGTGAAGTCACGGCAAGATATGAGGAGGCTGCCAAGGCTCGCGAGCAGAAGAAAAAGGTCGATGAATTGAAGAGGGAGCTTGCGTGGTCGCATGTTGCCGCAAAAGAAGCCGAGATGGAGAAAAAGACGGAAGAAGCGGCAAGGCTAGCGCGCCGGCTGCCTACAATCGAGGAACGCGTTCAAGCCGCCCAGGTTACTTTCTATCACGCGTTTCTAAGTTCTGTGACCTCTGACCCCCTTTTTTTTTATGTTAGGACGAGTTCGACGCCGCTACCAAAGAAGTCACCAAGTTTGAGCAAGAGATTAACGATCTTGAAGGCGTCGATGACTTGAATGCTAGGAAGACCGAGTTGCAGGAACAAATGCGTGGCAATAAGGCCCGATTAATGGAACTCAATGTAAGCTATGTCCCATCTTAATCCAACCCCACCTATGAGCTAAAATATTCTTAGAACGACCTGAAGCAGATTGACAACAGCATGATGGCTCTCAAACGACAAATTGAGGGGTTGGAGAAGTCTATAGAAGAAGAGGCGCATCGCATGGCCGTCAACACGCAAGGGAAGCGCGAAGAAACGCAACGCAAACTCGAAGAGGCCAGAACCAACATTTCCACTCTAGAAGAAAACATCGGCGAGTTAATTAAAGACAGGAAAGACAAGGGCACCCAGGCCGAGTCTAGAGAAGGTCAAGGCCGTGAATTAGAGATTAAAATCAAGCACCTTCAAGATACAATCGCCAATTGCGACGCCACCATCGCTAGGGCGAAACAGATGGAAAAGGACGCGCTCGTCCCGTATGGGAAGGATATTAAAATCGTGTTAGAGAAGATGAGGACCATGCGTTGGTATGGCGAATTGCCCCTTGGGCCCTTGGGCATGTATGTCAAGGCCAAGGATCCAAAGACCTGGGGCGAGCTTCTACGTAATCAGCTTGGGAACTACCTGCTTGCTTTCGCCGTTACCGATGCGAGGGACAGGCCTCAGCTGAAGCAACTCCTCTCAAATTATGGAAAGTCAGTTTCATTCGTCACACTTTCCCCATTCGCAATATCATCTAAATCACCTTCTTTCTCTATTGCAGCCCACGTACCACAATATTGATATACCAGCAGGATTTGTTTGACTACCGATCAGGAGAACCCCCAGAGCAATACCTCACTGTTCTGAGAGCATTAGAGGTTTGACAACTTTTATTACGTTTAAAGAGTAACTGAATAAATCATCTCTGCTCCCTAGATTACCGACCAATACGTTTTGCGTATCTTGATAGATCAAGCACATATTGAAACCCAGATTCTTTCTCATACGCGTTTCGAAGCACAGAAGGCTCTTCAGAGCCTCCGGGGCGGATCTGCGTGGACAAATGACAGGATGGCGGTTCGAGTGTTCCCGTGAGTTTCATTATCGAGCATATTGGCTTGGACACGACTAATGTCTGTGATGCAGCGAAGGAGGTGTATTCAGTTCTACTTTGAATATCAGGCCCATGGGTGGTGCAATGAGCCTTCTCCTGACAGGGCGCGATGGCGCCACCGAAGTGCGGTAAGTATCGGTTTTCTGCCAATTACTACAGGTCGTGATTGTCTTTAGGCACATCTCTGGTCAGAAGGCTGAAGCCGAAGCCGAGTACAATTCTATTAACCGTCAGGTTAACCAGCTTAAGTCGGAGTTTATGGAATTTCGCCGGGCTATCGATAGGATTAATGTACGTCCGTTTGTGTGCCGTATTTTTTTCTATTGCTAATGCTAATAATGCGCAGAAACAAGAAGAAATTTTGCAACGTCAGTTGCGTAACGCAAAGTTAGAATTTGCAAATTTGCAAGAAGAGGCAAATGAGGAACTTCCAGCCGGGTTAGCAGGACTCGAGGAGGCTAAACAGGTTTGTGCGGCTCTTCCGATCTATCCGCAGTCGCCCTAAATGCTCGTGTTGCAGGAAGCTGAAAAGGAGAAAGACAGCTTTGTCGAGCAATTCACAGCCATATCTACTCAGAAGGGTGAAGTGGACAACGTGCAGAAGCAGCTCCTGCACCAAATGAACGACATCAAGGCCTTGCTCAATGATTTCGAAGATAAAAGGGGTGCCATCACAGTAAGATCGTTTACTACCTTCTCGTTCTGCATCCTCAGATTCAATTCGAACAGAAAAAAATCGAAGACGCCGTTGAGACGAGGATGAATGCCCAGAATACGATGAACCATTACAAAGCTAAGCTTGTGGAGGACAAGAAGAAGGTGGAAGTCGCTGAAGCTGCTGCGAAGCTTCTGGAGGAAGAATATACGGTTAGTCCGTACATCATATTGTTGAGTGAATTACTGAATCTTGGGGACGGTTTCGATAGAGTTGGCGCAACAAAGCCTCTGAGTACTGCGCGCAAGTTCCTCGTCCTCGCAAAACGGAGGAAGTCCAGAGAAATCTCGATTCGGTGCAGAAGGCATTGAAGGAGAGGGAAAAAGTGTACGTGTGCATGCACCTTTGTTTGACCTGGACAATAATTCACAATGCTCCAGACAAGGCGCCTCAGTTGATGAGCTCATGCAGGAGGTCAACAAGGCTAAACTCAACTTGGACAAGGCGCAGACAGAGCTGAAACAGATGTCGACTTTGAACAAGGTTCGTTTATTCTATTATCTTTTGTGGATCCCATTAATGTTTTTAAAGCAACTCAAAGCGTCGCTGCTCATTCGGTTGAACAAGTGGCAAGAGTTCAGGAGACACATCGCTCTCCGATGTAAACACGTCTTCATGTTCCATCTCTCGCAGCGTGGTTACTACGGAAAGATTTTGTTCAACCACGAGCACGGTACCCTGACTCTTCGGGTGGGTTCAACACTTCTTGTCGTCCTAGAGTTGTGTTTTGACCTCGAGGTCTTTGATAGGTTCAAACGGATGACCAACTCCAAACCCAAGGAACTCGCGATAAAGATCCACGATCGCTCAGTGGAGGCGAGAAGTCCTTCTCAACTATTTGCTTACTCCTCTCGCTTTGGGAGTGTATCGGATGCCCTTTACGCTGCCTTGGTACGTTACTCTTCCCCCCTTCTGTCCTTTGACTTCCGTCAGGCTAATCACTCTCACAGACGAATTCGACGTGTTCATGGATGCTGTGAACCGTCGTATCAGTATGAGGATGATGATTGATACGGCTAATACCTCGGATAAGAAGCAGTACATCCTCATTACACCTCAGGACATGACGAACGTCGCGCTGGGGCCGTCCGTACGCGTGTTGAGAATGACGGATCCCGAGCGGGGCAACGGGACTCTTCCTTTCGGGGGGTCTTGAAGAGATTACAACTCGAAGGTTCATGCACTAATTTCAAGATTTCCTTCCCTTCAACTACTGTACGATTCCTGCCTCTTGCTGGCTTCAGAGGCTTGCGTATATCCTATGTGTAGGCTCTTTATAAGTATTTTAGTAGAAGATCAATGTTATAACATTCGCTCAGAAAAATTTGTGTCGTCATGGTGTGCGGAGCCCCAAATTTATTCCGCCGGATATCGACGCGTCCGGCGTTCTAATTTTTTTCACATCTACTTTCTCCACTCCTCTGCTGTATTTCTGGTGCATTCTGTCTTTATCTCTGTCGGATTATATCTTTTTACGCCGTCACGACCTAGCCAAATATCTCATCCAAGCCTCCATATTTTGGACCAGAAAACATCGAGAAGTGCAAACTCTTAGCTAGCCCCACTTGAGGGTACCACATAATTGCTACGAAGAATACCAGAAAATGGCTACGTTGCCTGTTCTACGGAAGATGAGAATCATCGCGATACCTCTGACTCGGCCCAACGCGCGATTACCACGACATACGGACGCAAAAGCGAAAGTGAACAGATTGACGTACTACCAGTTCCAAATATCGGCGAAGAAACCCAAGAAACCGCCATCATCTTCGACTGCACAAACTAAGGGCAAAGATATAGAGAAGGAGCAGGGCCATGCGGGAGAGAAGAGGAATGGATGGCTGCCGGAAGAGGGAGTGGTAAATTGGGCTACCCAGAAAGCATCCGATATTTGGGCTGGGTTCGGGAAGGCAGAAGGTGGATGGAAGGTACTTTCTTGTATTGCAAATATTCTCCGGAAGATTTTACTGATTGGGCGCTTTCCTTTTGCTACACGTTTTTCTAGTTGAAGACATACCAGTTCGGAGAAAAGTTAGTGGATCGGTTGGAGTTCGAAGAGCTGGCATTGAAGAGCATCGACCCGTCGCTTGGCCCTTCAATTACACAGCTGAAGCGGACTCCTGTACTGGACGAGAAAGATAACCCAACTAAGGTGCTTGTTATTGCTTTTTCCACTGCCTGGTTTATTTAGCCTTTGCCCTTGTAACAGATAGCACTTATATTCCCGCCATCGCTTCTGTCGCCCTCTACTGCTCTCTCAGATCTTCGTGCATATGTTGATCACCGGATACCCAGGCATAGGAAGGGCTTCTACATGTGGATGATTATCGCCCCATTTACTGCTCCTTTTATGATTGTTCGTGAGTACCTTCACAACTCTCGTTATGACTCATTGTAAACTGACAAACGTTAATCAAGCTATAATTCCCAATCTTCCTTTCTTCTTCTGTGCTTGGCGTTCATGGTCACATTATAGAGGTACGAAGATTTATACAGCATAATATGTGTACTGATCAGAAGTTCCGTAGCATATCGATCCTCACAATACCTGGAGTCCTTACTAGAACATAACTTAATCGTACCTCAAGCAAACGAAGCCCTAGATGCCGTGTACAAAACCCATCCCCATTCAACTACGAAAAGTAGTAGCCCCGACCCTTCTACAACTGCTTCTGCAGAGTCATCAGAAGCAAATACAAAACCTGCTGATGAGAGGTCCTCATCCCCATCCTCATCGTCCACCGACCCCGGCTCAACTGCTAATTCGGACACCTCAATACCCCCACATCGAACACTCCTGACTCGGGACTCTGTACCCTCCATCCTCTCTATCTTCGAGCTAGAACCCACCTCGACGGCAGCTGCTGACTTGTATCGCGCTGTTGAACAGGCGCGAGTGAGAGTGGCGTCTGGTCGCTCCGAACTTTAATGGATGATGTACAATTTATTGCAGATACCAATGCCACTATACACGTATTGTTATTACTGTTAAAGTAATATTTAATCCTTTCTGTAGACATCTAGACAGCTGTTCAAAGACGAGCGTTGTGACTGGCTTCCACGAAGCTCACCCTCCATGGTTTTCGGAGACTATAAAGCTAGCCGGGCCGATAGGAAACGCGTTCGTTCTATTTTTACGGCTCACCTCTCTCAACTTTTCTGTTGTCGTTCTTCTGTTTTTCATGTCATCTCTTGGGCTTAGACCTTTTCTTCCCATCTACAACCTAGAAAAGTACTAATCTCAGGTTCTCTATATCAAACCTACCCAAATTGTCGGAAGTACTGCTCAATTCATTGTAATCGTGGAACACCCTCGATACTGCCCAGAAGGTTGACACCTTAGGCTATTCTCTGCTCTTTTCAATATGAGAATTATTGCGATACCTCTCACACGGCCTAGTGCACGAGCGCTGCAGCCCGGAAGCGCAAACCTGCACCGGTTGACTTACTACCAGTTCCAAATCTCAGCGAAGAAACCCGAGAAATCGCCATCGTCCTCAGCGGCACCCACAGGGGAGACTGAAAGAGGGAAGGCCTCCGTAAAACAGGAGAAATTTTGGAAACGATGGCTGCCAAAGGAGGGAATTGTAAATTCGGCCACGCAGAGGGCTGCGGATATTTGGGCTGGATTCGGGAAGGCTGAGGGCGGTTGGAAGGTGTGTTTTCATGCGGTCGTTGCCCTATCAAAGCTGTAAATCCTAACTGATTTATCCTCGGTTCTAATTTCTAGTTGAAAACATACCGAGCTGGGGAGAACTTGATGGATCGGGTAGATTTTGAAGAGCAGGCACTCAAGAGCATCGTCCCGTCACTTACTTCCTCCATCACCCATTTTAAAGGGACTCCGGTTCTGGTTGAGCCCGAGAAGACGGAGCCGACTACAGTACGTGTTTATTGGCGTTTCCGAAAATTTTTATTGATTTTCTTGCTAACAGATTGCCCTTATATACCCTCCATCGCTTTTATCAGCTTCAGCAGCACTCGAGGATCTCCGTGCCCATGTAAAGCACCGGATACCCCTGCATAGAAAAGGATTCTACTCATGGGCAGCTATTACGCCGTTTACTTTTCCATTGAAGTTCATTCGTAGGTGTCTTTCTGCGCATAGTTATCTGTTTGCTGTGTTAACTCTCGAGCCTTCACGAAAGCAATAATCCCCAATCTTCCATTCTTCTACTGCGCTTGGCGTTTATGGTCGCACTATAGAGGTACGAGTACTCCAAGTTTACTCCTGCATGATTTATACGATGATTGAACTTTTATAGCTTTTCAAGCCTCGGAATACTTGGAGTCCCTGCTAAATGCTAATTTGATTATACCACAGCCTAGTGAAGCATTAGATCAAGTGTACAAATCTTCTCAACCATTTCTGCCCAACCCAGACTCGATACCTCTTCAATTACCCTTGCACCACCCGCACCAGACTCTCCTAACCTCAGACACAGTGCCCTCTATCCTCTCTATCTTCCAGCTGGGATCTGACTCAACCGCTGTCGCTGATTTGTATCGTGCTGTCAAACAAGCGCAGGCAAGAGTGGATACTGAGGGCTCTGATGTATAATGTGCACCTTACTTAAACCGATGCATCTATTGTTATTGTACGTTCATACCCATTTGTAGCATCCCATTCATAGCAACCCCAATTCGACTTACAATTCATTAATTCAAACGAGAAAATAATGTGAACACTGAAGATGACAAGAAATTTTATTCCACCCATGATTATACAGACTAACAGGAGATGAACAAACACATGAATGCATATGGGATATTATATACGAGGCAAGAGGCAGGATGATGGATGAATGACGACAACGGGAGGGCATATTACAACAGAGTCCTTTCTAAACTCCAGAAGGTAGATGTAGTACAGGCGACGAGGACAACGACAGCAAAACAGAAAGAAACTCCCAAACGAACCAAATCAACCTGAACACATCAAGCAAGCATCTTTGTTCTCCAGCGAGCACTGAAGCTTGGCGTCCTCGAGCTCGCGCTCGTATTTTCGGAGGAGGGCGGCGGCAAATTCGGGGTCGGCCTCTGCTGCTTTTCTAGTCTTGTCGTCCAGGGGGAGGGCAAGGAGCTGGATAGAGAGCAAAGAGTCACCGGAAGACGCCGCGGGTGCAGCTGTCGAGGACGGTGTCGACGTGGACGGTGTTGACGTGGATGGTGTCAGGGAAGGAGGTGCAGAGACGGAAGTGCTGGGCACAGGATCAAATTTGAGAGGAACTGGTGAGACAGGCTCCTGCTTGACGACGACGGGTGCGGCCACAGGTGTAACAGCAGGAGCAGGGGTAGATGGAGCCGACGGTGCTGCGGCGGTGGGACGCGAAGGAGACGGCGACGAGGAAGGTGTCGGGATGCCCGTTGAGCGCACGGCAGGCCTTCCAGCGACTTTCGCAGCCTTCAGAGCAATAGCATCCGAGTTCTGCTTCTTCGCGTCCTTCAAAATGCTCTGGTCAACCGTGAACTGGATAGCCTGCGCTGCCGGCCTCGTGCGGAGGTAATACATGCCCGTCTTCAGCCCCTTCTTCCACCCATAGAAGTGCATGCTCGTCAGCTGGCCCATCGTCGGCGCCTGCAGGTGCACGTTCAGGCTCTGGCTTTGGCAGATGTACGCGCCACGGTCCGCGGCGAGGTCGAGGACTTTCTTCTGGCTGATCTCCCAGACGGTCTTGTAGATAGCCTTGACGTCGTCTGGGATGTTGGGGATGTTCTGCACGGAGCCGTTGTGTGCGATGATCATGTTCTTCATGTTGTCGTCCCAAAGCCCGAGATCGACGAGCTCGCGGAGCAGCCATGGGCAGACGACCTGGAATTCGCCAGCAAGGACACGACGGGTATAGATGTTGCTGTTGAGAAAATCTCAGAACACGGAGACTTAGGCATATACAAGCAAAGAAACATGCCTTGTGTATGGCTCGAAGCATTCATTGTTACCCAAGATCTGACTTGTCGAAGCCGTAGGCATAGGCGCGACCAGGAGGGAGTTCCTCAAACCAGTTCTAGCAATCTTCTCCTTTAACGAGTCCCAGTCCCAAAGCTTCGTAGGCGTAACACCCCACAGGTCATACTGGAGCTGACCTTGTTGAGCAGGACTGCCCTCCCAAGTCTCGTAGGGCCCATCACGCTCAGCAAGCTCAGAGCTAGCCTCAAGCGCACCGTGGTAGATAGTCTCGAAGATCTGGATATTAAGGGCCTTCGCTTCCGGAGAATCGAATGCCATGCGCAGAGACATGAAGGCATCAGCAAGGCCTTGCACGCCTACACCGATGGGACGGTGGCGCATGTTCGACCGACGGGCTTCGGGGATAGGGTAGTAGTTGACATCGATGATCTTGTTGAGGTTGTAGGTGACCGACTTGGTGACGTCGTGCAGTTTCTGGAAGTCGTATTTGCCATTGACGATGAATGTGGGGAGGGCGAGAGAGGCAAGATTGCAGACGGCAGTCTCGTCGGGTGAAGAGTACTCAAGAATCTCGGTGCACAAGTTGGAAGACTTGATCGTGCCCAAGTTCTTCTGGTTGGATTTGTCTAGAACAAGAGACTTAAAAAAAAACAAGTGTAATTCAACAAAGGAGACTTACTGTTGGCATGGTCCTTGTAAACCATGAACGGTCCACCAGTTTCGATCTGAGCCTCGAGAATAGAGTACCACAGCTTCTGGGCAGGAACAGATTTACGCGCACGTCCTTCCTTTTCGTATCGCTCATACAGAGCCTCGAACTCGGCGCCGAAAACTTCATGCATGCCAGGGGCTTCGTTCGGGCAGAACAGTGACCACTGGCCGTTCTCCTCTACTCGCTTCATGCTATGAACAAGGTGTCAGGCAATCACAAGAAAATGGTGGTCAATAACTTACAAAAGATCAGGGATCCAAAGAGCATAGAAAAGATCACGAGCACGAGCTTCTTCCTTGCCATGGTTCTTGCGGAGGTCGAGGAACTCGAACACATCGGCGTGCCATGGCTCGAGGTAGATTGCGAAGGCGCCGGGTCGCTTGTTGCCACCTTGGTCGACGTAACGGGCAGTAGCGTCGTATGCGCGCAGCATGGGAACAATGCCATTCGAATAGCCATTGGTACCGGCAATGTACGACCTAGCATGCATAATCAGGACAATGAAAGAATTGAGATGAAAACCGACTAACCCAGTGGCGCGGATGTTATGGATATTGATACCAATCCCACCAGCAGTCTTGCTGATCATGGCACAGTTCTTGAGAGTTTCATAGATGCCCTCAATGGAGTCGTCTTTCATGCACACGAGGAAGCATGAGCTGAGCTGAGGATGTGGCGTGCCAGCGTTGAAAAGAGTAGGAGATGCGTGCGTAAAGTAGCGTTCAGACATGAGGTTATATGTCTCAAGGACTCTGTCAATGTCGCGACCGTGGATGCCGACAGCGACTCGCATAATCATGTGCTGAGGTCGCTCAGCAACACGACCGTTAATGCGTAGAAGGTAGGAACGCTCCAACGTCTTGAATCCGAAGCTAGAAAATATAAAGCTCAAGCCAACCTGACAACAGTGAATTAGAAAAACGTACTAGTTATAGCTGAAGTCGCGGTTGTAGATGATTGCAGAGTCGAGGAGTTCGGCATTATCGCGGACGGCGTCGTAGGTCTCTTGCGAGATCATACCAGCCGGTTTGCCGTTCTTCGGGTTGACTGGAAATAATGGTAAGTCTATGAGTAAATTGATGAGCAAAAGGCGGTTACTATATTCATAAAGGTCCTTCATGACTTGAGAGAAGTTCTTTTTCGTTTCCTTGTGGAGATTTGAAATAGCAATGCGGGCAGCGAGTACAGCATAGTCGGGGTGCTTCGTCGTCAGATAAGCAGCTGTCTCGGCGGCGAGGTTCTGAGTACCACGACAGACAGGTGAGTTAGACGTGTTGAGCGAGAGCAAAAAACATACATCGAGTTCAACCGTTGTGACTCCATTGTAAACTCCCGCTACAACTTTCTGGGTAACCCTACGCGTCGTTGACTGTGAGCAACAAACACCAGTGGCTCAGCGGTTCGGACACGTACTCGATAGGGTCAACAAAGTTTCGGTCGAGACCATACGAGAGCTTTTCGATTCTTGCAGTGATCTACTCCAGTAAAACGATCGTCAGCGCCAATCACGATATCGACGCGACAAAAACGGACCTTATCAAATTGAACGCGTTCCTTTCGTCTAAACAAAAACATTAAGCATCCAAAGCGGCACCGACGCGTTCAGACGCGTGCCCAATCCATGACTCACCCATCTAGACATGACAGAACAGTTGTGAGTCAGGTGGTCGTGATAAAGAAAGGCGGTGGCTACTGACCTCGTTTGAAGACGTACGCCATGGCGTTTAAGGTATGAAGAGGAGAGGGTCTTCGTTCGATGTACAAACGTGTACAGAAGAAAAGACAAGGCCGATATCCCTTGGAGGGAGGCTAGATTGGAGTGGTGGTGTGGGGGTAAGTTGAAGAAACAGAAATACGAAAACGCGGTCAAATTTATCAAGAACACTGACTAAGCATCAGTGTTTGGCTCTAATTATTGTCTCACATTCCTCCAAAAACGGTTGGTAAGCACTTCGACACTCACAATGCTCTCTTATCCCTTCCAGAAACCACAGAAAATAATTCTTGAAATTCTAGATACGCACCAACCGAATTTTAAAAGAGTTTTGAAACGGAATGCAGGGAGGAATATTGAAAGAAGCACATATTGATTTTGTCCCAGGTTAGGGTTAGACGCGCTTAAATTAGAGTCGCGCTAATCAACAGACCGTGTTATTTACCATTATATACGCGTTTCGTGTCATTGATGGTTGATTCCAGGGCAAGTTCTCATTCATCTCGGTCATCCTAATGAACTTGTGAATTATACCGCATGGCATGTCAAGCAATCACTCGGCCATCGCGTAGTTCTTTCTAATCTCATTCTTCCATCTGTCAAAAACATCACGCCACCGCGTTTAAAGGAGATTGGATACGCGTATTCTTGTCGCTATCGCGTCGAATCACAGGCCTAATTACCGCGTTTAGAGTTGCTTCTCGACGCGTGTCTCTTCAGCGCACTAAATGATACGCGATTTATGACTCGCTTTGAGTCGGTCCCTTCGGACGCGTCCCTCATTAACGACGCGACGCGTTTTCATTTACCGTGTTGCTCCATGTGAACGTGAATGTTCACTTAATCTGTCAACCACATCACACCACCGCGTTTAAAGGAGATTGGAAATGCGTATTCTTGTCGTTATCGGTCGAATCATAGGTCTGGTGCTTCTCGACGCGTGTCTCCTGGGCGCACCAAATGATATGTGATTTCTGACTCAATTTGACTCGTGGCCCCACCTTCTGACGCGTCACTAATTAATGACGCGACGCGTTGTCGTGTTCTCATTCACATTTAGGATCGCCATGTGGGACGACGTATACGCGCATGTTCACTTGTAGCTTGGTTCTCATTGGCCAGGGAGCTCGTTATGCATGTTTACAAAAATTCTCGCTCTTGTCTGCTGGCGTCTGGTCTGATTCGGACGTGTGGCACTGTTGTGCATCAGCGCTTTCACCTTCAATTGGATGGGATGTCCCGATGTATCCTGAGAAAAGCAAAAATATTTTAAGCTCTGGTGAGGCTCTCTATCTTTTCGCAAAAAAAACTGTAGTTTAATAAAAACTGTCCAATTTACCACAGTACATAAGGGAAATCATCTACTCTTTCACCCATAACTTCCTATTGGCCTCAAAGTAATTGCGTAAATCTGTTGTTCCATGGACCGCCTTAGGGCTCGTGAAGATGGCCTCCTCTTTGCCGTTAGCAACTCTAGTCGCAAGCGCCGCCCGTATCTTCGCATAGTGCTCCGGTGTTCCCTGATTCATAAACACAACGACGGCTTGTTCCTGCGTTACGCGTTCATGAGTGATTTTTCGCCCAACGACCTCGCTGAGGATAGCCGTGGCCTGTCAAAAGGGCATAAGGGTTAGTCCAAAATTCTAGTGTACGTGGATTTATGCGACTAACCTCATCATGTGTATAAAGCTTAGGCCCAAGAACGTATTGGTCCGTGTTGGGACTCTCCTTCGCGACAAGAGCGTCGAACGCAGCTTGGGCGATATCGTCTACCGCGACAAAAGGTATACGACCGTCACCCGCTGCAGTGGAGATCTTGTCCTGCTCTCGGATTTCTCGAATGAAAGCAGCACCAAAATTATCTGCAAGGACGAATGGGTTACCGATTATAATCAGAACAGGGAAATGAGAGACTGACCCATGAACCAAGTCGGACGCAGCACGACATAATCGACCCCACTCTCAGCGAGGTATTCAAAGACCTTCCCTGGACCAGGGCCTCCCTTCTCCACCGAGCTCGACCCACAAAGGACAATGCGCTTCACGCCTTTCGATATCGCGAGGTCGATAAAAGGCTTTACCACGGGAAACACATCGAGAATGGGCGGCACCACAAGATACACCTTATCGATGCTCGAGTCTGCCTCGAAGGGATTACCAAACGTCTTCTCATCGGTCCAGTCGAATTTAACGGCTTTGAAAGGAGGAGCGAAACCCGACCGAGAGGCGATAAGAACAGGTTGACCGGCGGCGTGCAAGAGTTGAGCGAGTTTACCGCCCGTCCTGCCTGTTCCGCCTGTGATGAGAGTAGTCATTTTGGTTTGTTGAGGTTGAGGTGAGTTAAACCGAGTGCAAGTTAGGTGGGATGTTTGATAGAGAAACTGATTTCGCAGCCCACCCTTTATAGGCCTATAACATGCGCTTCGAGGCGCGTATATCCCTCTTCATGGATATTGGTAAGGCTGATTGCTACTAAATCCGAGAGAGGTAACTGCGGTTCACTGTTAGACGGAAAGATTAGATGCGTGACATAGAACGGGAGGATCTGTTGCGAAATGAATGAACAAGCTTCAGGAAGAAAGCTGATTACGATGTTGAAATGACATAAGGTCGCGTCAGCAGCATGACTAATGAATATCGCGTCATGAATTTCTCTGTTGCTGAATTGATATTGGTCGAGTTGTCCTTGTTGAATCCTAAGAACGAAAGTAGCTAGATGCCGAAGAGTTTCCCAGGCCTGGCTCAGCCAATCTCGGGCGCGATCCCGCCGCCGCTCGCGCTCCTCGCGGTGCTATCTCTATGTAGAGCTCTCTATTTTGGCCCTCTCGAGCCCTTCCAGCTATCGCCTGCGGGCGTGTTTTCTGCCAGCTCGCTTATCTGTTTTGTTGGGGGTGCTCCACCTGTTTACACCCCTCGGCAGGTCACAGTTTTTGAATTGTAACAGTTCTCTGCTTAGTGCTTTGAAGTCCTGTCCCAAGACTAGTGAAAGACCGGGACTGGACTGGACTTTAACCGATCAGGACCGCAAAATACGAAGACCGATGAAGACTGCAACCGCGGTCCAGTCTTCGGTCCATCATGATTTGAGAATTCTCAAGACCGATAAAAACCGGTTAAGACCGGTTTCAACCGGTTCATTGCTCTCAAAAAAAATACTGACCAGTAGCCGTAATTTAGGGCTTTCGAACGAGCCAAGAATCGTAATTTTTAGTTAGAAATTGACCATGCTACAATTAAAATAATGCATATCATATTTTTCGAATGAAACATTAGATCATCGCGCAGTCGGAATTTGCCGAAACGACTATCGACACAGTGATGTAGCGTCGTCGTTGACTTCCAACAACCACTGCCCACCTTTACCTTCTTCCCTCTGCCGCCTCTCCATCCCCAAGGGCCTCAAGGTATGTATGTATGTTGTTTGTTTATTGAGTTATTGTATTCTGACCAACATTTTCGTGTTTAACTAGGTGTGATCCCATCCATATGCCTTTAAATGTTGCTGTTGCGGGAAGCTGATTCCGCCTCCGTTCCAGGTTGACCTGGGGAGGCCTTGCGACAGCACTCGTCAAACGAGGGGTGCTGGAGATGCCTAGTCTAACGTGGGTATGTATTCTCTGCTTCATCGCCGGCGCTGCGCTGACAACCCCCTCTCCAGTCACCTCCCTCGTCTCTGTCCCACATCCTGTTCCATCCTGTCACATATCCCGCCTCCTGCATTCCACTTCCCACTGGCCAGGTCACGAACGACGATGGTGACGACTGGAAATAGTCGAGACCGCTGTCTGTGTGATGACGACAGCCTCGGTATTCCAGCCCAACCTCCCGCCTTGTCACTCAAACTCGAACTCCCGCAGCGCATCTCCAACGCGACAAATGTTGTCGGTAGCTTTGCAGGGTGTCCTTCTGAATGGGTACGCAAGGGTACCAATTAACTTGACCCTGGACCCAGGTCGGGAAGATCTGAACGGATGGAGAGGCTCAAATGAAGGATGTAGGGCTTGTGCTTCGTCGTAAGAGGGAGGTAAATGATAGTGGGAGACTCCGAGAGGGCGAAGCTACGTAGGTAAGAGCAATATACTCTGTTACTATACTTACTGCCGTCGACCTCATCCCTCCCTCTCTACTTGTTCGTACACATTGTCTTTGACAGCGTTTGCTCTCGACGGTTTTAGTATATTTGTTAAAAATAATAATATGTATAATTTTTATTAGTTTCTATACTGCGAGGAAAGCCTTAAGACCGGTTGAGACTGGTTACTAACCGGTCTCAACTGTGACTGGTCTCAACCGGTCTTGCAACCGCAAAAGACTGATCTGGACCGGTCTACGTCGGTTCGGTCCAGTTTTTTGAACCTTTTCAATCTCGGGAGACCGGTCTCGGTCTCGGTCCAAGCTTTTGGGGCCAAAAAACCGGACTGGACCGGACTTCAAAGCACTATCTCTGCTGGCACTTTGATCTGGGAGCCTTTTCCCAAATCAGTCATTTTGTGGAGCGACTTTATCTTATCTGGTGCTATCTTATCGCACTCTTTTTACATTTTTTTTTTCTTCCGTGCGTTCTGCAAAATCTCCAGGGGAGTGGCGCGCGAAGCGCGCTCTTGCAAGACCTCTTTCCAGCAAATGAGCACGCGAAGCGTGCGAATGCGCCAAATCAGTCATTTTGTGGAGCATCTTTATCTTATCTGGTGCAATCTTATCATGCTCTTTTTATTTGCTTTTTATCATTTTTTTTTTCTTTCGTGCCTTTGTAAAATCTCAAGGGGGGGCGCGCGAAGCGCGCCGACTTTTAAAAGCTGGTATTCAAGTATCAAGGTCAAAAAGAACATCTTGCATGTAGTCTGGGATGGCAGCAATGATTTTAAAGGGGACCCGCACATGACATGCTAAGCACTCACTGCATTTGTGCAAAATATAGAGGGCCACTATTTAGCCATCTGTGAAGTAAACATTGAGTGTAATAGATGCCTACTATTGAAAGAAAAAAATACCTTCTATATGGCCATCTATCGGTCAACATTTGGCCCAGTACAGCGGTTTGTTTGCCTGGAATCCCTGGCTGTCTAGATCTTCCATCATTGCCTTCACGCGAAACAAGCCTTGTTTAGCCGATGGCCGGCAACTGGGTTCCAAGGAAGTCATCTCGAGAAGCAATGCACTATACAATGACGGTAACGAAGCATGAGCACCAGCAAAAGATGCCTTTGAGTGCAAGGTGTTGTTAGTTCCCTTGTTTACTGAAAAGAAATCCTAGTAACTGACTTCATTGATCAGGATTTGTCCAAGTCCATATACATCTGCCGCGAAAAGATCGAAAGCCCCTCCCTGATCTTCCTCAGGAGCGCGGAAGGGTTCACTTGGTCCTGATGAACGACATGGGATATGATGGTTTGGAGTACCACCTGAAAATTGTACAGACGCCCCGAAATCAATAAAAGCTAGGCGGAAATCAAAATTGCGTTCAAGTTCTATATAGTTAGTGGCCGTTGGCGCGATCCGCATGTCGTGGCAATTCCAAACAATGTTGTCCGGGTGAAGGTCCTGTAGTTCAAATTAGCATACATTCATACGAATGAGGGAGCAGTGTCACTCCATGACCAATCTCATGTTGATGCATGAATGCTAAACCCTCTAACAGTTGATAGGCGACAGTATACCTCTCAGTCATGGTCTTGAGAGTTGGCCAGGACCATTCCCTGCCCCAATTAGCTTGGACAAGAAATACCCTCTCAACATCAGGATGATGTAGAATGGAAATGGTTGGTACAGTATGATTGGCAGAGTCATTACGCAGCTTTGGGGAAGTAAGCAACTCGAGGATGTGCCACTCTTCTGATGTTTTTTGGACGGCTTTGACATGCAACTCACGACCTATATCATCAACTGCAAGTCGACAAAGCGGGTGCTGAGAAAACATTAGCGTCCTCATTAGAGAATAACAACCTTAAGCACGCACTTTATGCTGATAAAACTTGAGTCTTCTTTTGCACGGACGAAGACGGTAAACAAAGTCCTTGTCATTACTTGGATGAAAGGGTGACAAAGCATGGGTAGGCGGAGGAAGAGGGGCTTTTAAATAAGCCTCAGTACAGAACAAGTAAATGTTGTGGCTCTCTAAGAATGAGGCAAAACCGTCCCACAGTTTTGTAGTGTCACGCTCAACCACCGATTCGAACTTTTCTTCTAAGTGTGGAAGTGGGCTATTGGTGGATTTGTAAGAGGAAGGCGCAAAGTGTTGGATGAAGGTCGAGAACATTGAGAAAACCTTCAACATGGTCGTCGAAAACTAGGAGGAGTTTACTGTACTGAGTGACGTGGTCCCCATATGGCAACTTTGATCTTGGGGCACTTTCCGAAATCAGTCATTTTGTGGAACGTCCTTATCTTATCTTATCACGCTCTTTTGAGCTTTCATGCCAGTCAAGTTCAGGTAGAGTCAGCCGTAAAAATTAAACAGTGCTGGAAAAAAACACAACAAAAATAATTCATTTTTAAAAAGAAGTGCGCGCGAAGCGCGCTTAAGCCATAGCATAGGTAAAACATTATTAATAAGCTTGCAACTTGCAAGAATGAGCACGCGTTTTTCTTTCGTGCCTTCTGCAAAATCTCCAGGGGAGTGGCGCGCGAAGCGCGCCGACTTTCAAAGACTTCTATTCAGCTTTCACTCAGCAGTTCACTCAGCAGTCCATACCCGTCAAGCTGAAGTAGCAACAACTGTGGCAACAAGTTCATTACTTGCAATTTGCAAGACCTCTTTCCAGCAAATGAGCACGCGAAGCGTGCGAATGCGCTTGTCTTTTTTTTAAATCTCGTCCAAGATCTCGTCTGGCGCTCTTCTCCTGGTTAAGGCTATCTAGACTGGTCGAAAGAGACCTACAGAACTAACTTTACCAATTACTGTGACGGAGCACTTTAAGCGCGCTAACAATAACTCGACACAAGTTCGACAGGTACTTACGTTCATCTTGCTAGATAAATATAATCGTTATATTTCTGTTAAGTTGACCACTCAGCAAAGCAACCCGGTGTTACATATCTCTGACTCGTTCTGACTCGCCTCCATGCCTGCGGGACCGTCGTCTACTCGCGATAGGTCCAGAATTAATAGGGCGGGTGCCATGATACTACGTATACACGGCAGTCAATTGCTGCCTGAGAGTAACTTGAACGTTCAAGTTCAGCTCCCGAGGTTTTTTGTGTAAACGCACCCGGATTTTCAAAATGTGTTTACTGTTTGCAGTTAGCTGTAAACCGCGAATCTCTAATAGCCTATCTCACTGATCGGTCGCTTCAATCCGACTGTTGCTTTTATCGAGAAATTATATACGCTTTCATTCATTCGAGATGGCCATGGTCGCGGCCAGATTGCCCAGTCAAAATTTATAAGTCGAGCCCCAGATTGGCACATAGAACCGCACGATATTGGCCAAGAGTTCAATCCAATCATCGTTGAAAGTATTTCGTTCCTTTATTACTTCGGAGGTTTCAACAGTCCAATAAAATAAACTGCTTCACATATGTACAGGTATAATACAGATACAGATCGCTGTTGATATTTACTCCTTCGCCCAGGCCTTCTTATTCGCCTCAAAGTTCTCTCGCAAATCCACCTTCCCATGAATCGCCTTAGGGCTCGTGAAAATAGCCTCCTCCGAACCATTGGCAACTCCAATCAAAAGAGTGGTCAGCATCTTCGAGTAGTCCTCCGGAATTCCCAAGCCAGAGAACCCAGCAATAGCTTGTTCCTCCGTGACGCGTTCGTGTGTGATCGTCCGGCCAATGACCTCGCTCAGGATAGCCGCGACCTGTGGGAGTGCCTCTCGTCGGTACGGGTTTTCAATTTACGCGTCCTAATACAACTTACCTCGTCGTGTGTATATAGCTTGGGCCCGAGGATGTAGTAGTCCGTATTGGGGCTTTCTTTCGCGACGAGTGCGTCGAAGGCTGCTTGGGCGATATCGTCCACTCCGATGAACGGGACTTTTCCATCCCTTGCTGGAGTGAAGATCTTTCCGTATTGCAGGATGCCCGGAAGGAACGAGGTCTTGAAATTCTCTGAAGAAAGGAAGAATGAAGTCAGTAAATTACGACCACTACACCCCTTGAAAAAGACGAACCTATGAACCAAGTCGGACGAAGCACGACATAATCCACCCCGACGTCGACGAGGTATTCGAAGATCTTCCCTTGACCAGGACCTCCCTTCTCCACCGCACTCGCAGAACAAAACACCACGCGCTTGACACCTTTCGACAGGGCGAGGTCGATGAAAGGCTTCACCACAGGGAACACATCGATAATGGGCGGGCCGACGAGATACAGCTTATCAATATTAGCGTCGACCTTGAACGGGTTCTCGAACGTGGTGGCATCGAACCAGTCGAACTTGACGGCCTTGAAAGGTGCACGAGCAACTCCAGAGCGAGTGGCGATGAGGACACTGTGGCCTGCTTCGTGTAGGAGCTGGGCGAGTTTACCGCCCGTCTTGCCTGTTCCGCCGGTGATGAGGGTTGTCATTGTGTGATTGAGCTGTTGAGTTGAGTTGAGTTGAGAAAAGTTGGGTGGGATGTTGATAGAGAAACAACTTGGGCAGTACGCACTGTTTTATAGACCCTAGCGCAACATTAGCATCGTAAGGCGTATTTGATTCCCAACATCGTAGTTGGTAAGGCTGATTGGAAAGCGATTCCATAAGGGGCATGGCACTTTTGACGCAATAGGACACGGAATGATGCGGTTATTGTCCGCGTAACAAGGCGAACGGATTCGCGCCAAACTGGGCCGACGAATTGAATGAACTGTGCTTGGACGCTTGCGCGTCGGTCGTCGTCACCGCACGGCAGCATGCGTCACCTTCACTGCGCACCTTGGCAAGTCAGTTCATGTATTCGAGTTGTCGAACAAATGCTTGCGCCTTCCCACAACCCGCAGAATCTATCAGATCGAATCCAATGACGTCCTCCAGTTTCGTACACTGGTGACAAACTTAGAACGATCTATTCAAAGACCTGACAACGAGGCTCAAGAGTCGAGAAACCGGCCGGGGGTATATAGGCAACGGTGTTACTAATTGGGCGACAAACTGCGATAGTGATGGAAAGATTAGATAGATACAGTATACACACCGAAATGATTTCACTCACCGGAATACGCATATCAACTTGAGATACTCTACCCCAGACCCAGAAGGCCTGATTACTAGATCGCCGAAGCAGGATGACATATGAATCCGCCTTGCATCACAAAGCAACATCCTTGGTCCTCTCAAGCTCCTGCTAACTCCTGGAAGGTACTTCTAGAGCGTTGTACATACAGGTAAAGCTTTGGAGATGAGCTGGAGTGGTTGGGTCGTCGTGGTCGTCGTCAACGAACCCTTTGCCTGTTCTATGTTTGGTTATGTAAGCAGGACATCCTGACGTCGCACCATATGGCGGCTTGACCTCGACGCTCATTTGCTCAAATGATGGTGCAAAGCACTGCGCGACGACGTCGACTGCGGCGCGTCTTTCGTCTGTGGTTTAAATTTTCATCAGCGGCTTTCTGGGGTTTTGCACTTGCGTGTACGTGTACGTATTTACTGAACATCATGGCTATGGGGTCTCTGCCGACAACCACATTCAGGACAGTGCCCATTTCCGAGCCAAGGAAAGCGTAATTAAGAGCGCTACTGTACGTAGCGAGACATTCAACTATTAGGGCATCCTCTGAAAAAATAACCAAATTATGGGAGTCATGCTTGCAGAATAGATTTACAGAACTAAACTCACTGGATCCTCGATATCAGAGTAACCCCATCATTTACGCCTTCTAACAGTGCAACGTTGACCATTAACTGGCGGTAGTTTAGGTTCCTTCGCAGCAGCGCGCTCCCTAATCGTCTTGAACCCAGATATGGATTGGTAAATTAAAGGACACGTTCCTGACCGCATTAGCCACTTTTGTACAGTATTGTACCGCAGCTAGGTTGCGCTCCACCCACCCAATCTGACTACTATGCCAGCGGTCAAATCTGTTACCGCCTTGCATAACTCAATCACTGCCCAAAAAAACGCCATCCCATCAGCACCAAAAAAAAAAGGTAACCACACAAAAAAAACAAAACACACCTCCACAATATCCGGATACACCCACGTCCTCCCATCCTCCGTCAGCGGATACGAAGTCGAAAGCGGGTCAGGATACTCATGAGGCGGCTCAGACAAGTAATCAAGCTCCAATTTAACCATCTCATGCAACTCCCTCGTACCGCCACCGCGTGCAAGCTCAGCCTTGACATCGACGCCTTTCAGCCTATTAAACGCAATTCGAACAAGCTTCAGAGGTGCGACTCCATGCGAGGGGCTGTCCGAGTCGTCCGCTGGCAGCCGGCTGGTGATGAACCGCAAGAGCTGGTCGTCCGAGATGGTGAAGCTGTGGTGTGCGGACACCTCGAGGACCTCCAGGTTACGGAGGAGAGGCTCCTTCTTGACGCCGGCTTTGCCTTCAGAGGTGCTCGCAGACTCCTCCTCCTCGTCGATCATAAGGAGGTCGAAAAACGACTCCGGATCCGTCTCGGATGCGCTACCATGAAACGCCGGTCCATCATGCGAGAGCATCCGTTGAAGCCCAATCGGTTCCTGCCCAATCACCAAATGAGTAAGGCGGGTGCATAGCTGCAAGGCGCTGCGCATGTTCGCGGGAGATAGAGTGCTCGGGTTCAAAGTGAGTTTCTTGAGCTGGGTGGACTTTTCGAGGAGGATGAGGATGGGCGGGACGTAATCTGGGTTGGTGAGCTCCTGCATGTTCATCCCGTGGACGTACTTCTGGTAGTCGAGCCATGTGAGAGATGGCGCGTTGAAATTGTTGTAGAATTTGGTCATGGTCGTTGGGTCTAGCACATCCTCAAGAACGCATAACGAGCGGAGGTGCGGGAGGTGGATGACTCCTTCCTGCAAAGTGGGGCCTGTTCCACTAGCGTCGACAACTGTGAACTTGACGTGCTCGAGCTTGACGCAGAGCTTCAGAAGACCATACACAACGTCCATCGTGAGCCCAAAGTGACAACAAAGGTACGTGATTTTGTGGGACCAAGTATTCTCCTGCGGAACACCGCTCAGCCCCCAGATCCTACCGAACCCGCTCATCGAAACCTTCTCCAGCTTCGGCGCTTTCAGAAAAACGATCGGGTCGCACTCCTCCAATGGCGACTCCGGAATCAGCTCGTGGAAGCTTCCCTTGAACAGAGATAGCATGCCCAACGAATCGACAGGGATCATCGCCTCGAACTTGCGATAAATCTCCAGCGGGATGGACAGCTCCACCTCCTTCCACCGCTCCTTGAAAAGCAGGAGAGTCTGGAACAGCTCGAGGGTAATATGCCCCAACGACGTCAACTCAGACCGGACCCACATCCCGCTCGTATAGTAAAGGGACAAATACAACGGGCACGCGCCGGAACGGCCCAGCCACTCCTTCACGACCTCGCAGCGCAGCCGCAGCGTTTTCTCCGCACGCGCGCGAAACGTCTCGCTCGACACCCCGCTCGCATTGGGCACAGAGCGCAGCGCCGAGTCCGGGTCCCGCACGCGGTAGTAGTCGCAGAACGTGATGTGCAGCCGCGCCCACAGCCGCGGCGACGCCAGCACCAGCGCACGCCACGAGCTGCACACGCGCGTGAGCAGGATCGGGGCGTCGGAGGACTGCATGATCGGGTTGCGTTGCGCCGGCAGGCAGAGGAAGAAGATCTCGTCTAGGACGTCGGAGGGGAGCCGCCGGACGAGGGAGAGGATGGCACCGTACTGGTCGATGGATTTTTGGACCGCTACTGCTTGGTCTGCGAGGAGCTTCAGGCGGTCTTGGAGCTGCGCTATCTCGGTGGTTATTGAGAGGAGCTCGTGCAGGGGGGTGAAGAGGAGTTTTTGCACTTCGTACATTGTCACTTCGGATGGTGGGTCATTGTTTTTGGAGAGTTCGACGAGATGTGGGTCCATTGGATTGGATTGGATTTTCGAATCAAAACCTAACGGTGGTCCCGATCTGATGGGTATGATGGACCGCGTCAGAGAGAGAAAAGTTGCTTTGTATCGGTGAACCTTGAATCAATTTTACTCCTTCAGTATTTTAGGTCCTGCAACCTAAAAACCTCGAACAAACTTACCTTGATCCGAGTCTCGAGTGTCGCTCTTCCTGTCCGACCACCTCAAATCCGGGACAAATACAGCAAACCTGAGCTCGACGCACCAGGAAACGTCCCAAGCTATTCGAGAGGGATAATGGGGGTTAGAAAGCAGCAGAGTTACCATGACCATCGCGATCGGTCCAGACCTCACCGTAGGCGGAGTTACATTTAGATTAGTCACCTGATCTAAAACGACCTATTGACGCGACGCGTACTTACCCCTGTTTGGCATTCGCGTTCCGCCAGTCTACTGCAGCATTCGTTCCGGAGATGGCGCTAGTGCTAGCGCGTGGTGTGGCGTGTACTTAGTCTCCTACTTCATTTATAATACATTAGAAATACCCCAGAATCACAATCGCGCGATGTGGAGCGCTATATTGATATTGCCTAGAAGCACAGGGGACGAAACACTTCGAATTCGAGCGGCAGTTGGGCGTGGCGTCGGGCGCTAAGTATACCCATTCTGTTCGAACTGTTTTGGGTAGCACTATGCAGTAGCAACTGCGTCATGATGCATGATGATCAGTAAATTATGACGAGGATCTAGAAGTCGACCTGATCAAGACCTGATAAGTATACATCAAAGTTCACACTGACACCCTATTGACAGCGCAACATCAACGAGCAACGACAAAGGAAGGAAGAACCAAGTTGGGATTCACAGTCTGCACTAACATACTCTCTGAGCATGAATGTGAAAGGGTGCTTGTCAGCCCATACTGTATGCTCATTGAAACCTCGCGAACGAGAGAAGGTTCGAACGAAATAACGAAATAATCGAATTTAAAACAGACGTAAGTATGTACCGTAAGTAAAGATAAAGATAGATAACCATTCAGTATGGGCCAGATTGGGTCAGATCAGGTCGGGGCGGATGGGGCGGGGCGGGGGTTCAGGCGTAACGAGGACGACATGAAGAGGAGGCAAGGCGAGCGTCGTGAATGAGGATAGTGATGATGATGAGAGGGATGGAGAGAGGGATGAGAGGGAGAGGGCGAATAAGTAAATAAATGCAGGGTATCCAATGTAATTGCAAGAGAAGCGTAAGAAAGAGAAAGAGAGAAGAAGAGAAGAGATCCAATGCGAATTGAATAGAGTGTAATGATAAAATCCGAATCCGAATGGTTAGGGAAGAGACAGTTGAGGTCCAGGTCATAGAGCGGGGTCGAGTCGAGAGGAAAGAGGAGAGAGCGAGAGTCGAGGGCGAGGCTGGGTTGTACACTGTTGAGTTCGAGTTTGTTTGAGTTTGAGGTATCCTGCGAGCGAGCGAGAGAGCGAGTGAGGGGCGTAGGTAGCGTGTAGCGTGATGGGGATCCAGAAGTGGAGAATGAGGGGGGCATAGATGAGAGCTTGAGGTTAAGATTGAGCGAGAGCGAGAGCTTAGAAGAGAAGAGATGAGGCGGAGGCGGAGATAGAACTGTGGCTGAGAGAATAGGTTGTAGAGGGCGAAAAAAAGCACGAGCGAAGGCGGAGATACAGCGGGGGCGGGGTCGACCGAACGATACTTAAAAGAGCGGACGAGGTACGAGCCTGTGTCGACAGATTCGTGCCCCAACGAACAGGCGGCGGCGCTCGTAGGTGCAACGGCGCGCTGACGAAAGGTGACGCATATAACGACACCCCGCCCTCACCCAAACCCTAATCCAACCTACTCAACCCGCGCTTCCCATGCCCATGCTTAAAACTATGCGCATGCATCTTCACCACTCCAAAATGCGCATGCGCATGCCCTTGCCCCTCCGCACTACCTCTCACACTCTCCCGGTCCACCAACACCATCGGCGTAGGCTCAGGCCCCGCCTCCCTCCGCGCAACCGTATTCGTAGGGCTCACATGCAGCACCGAACTACTACTCTTCCCCGCCCCAGCCCCCGCCCCCGCGCCTCCCACCCCAGTCGCCTTCGCCTTCCCACTCCCAACCGTACTCGAACTCGCATAAGTAGCCGCATTATCCGCCGACCCCCCCAACGCCGTCGGCTGCTGATGCCCCGGCGCATTCCTTGTAAAATACACCCCCGTCCCAACCCCGCCCACAATCAGCACGATCAGCACGATCCCCACGACCCACACCCAGCGCGAGTGCGCCGAGGACCCCGCTTGCGTTTTGCGCAGCCACGAGCTCTGCCCGTCCTTGCCTTGTCCACGAGACTTTTCGGACTTGACGACCATGCTGAAGCGCCGCCAGAAGTCGTCGCCCTTCTCGCCTCGCGAGGGGATGAGGGACGGGTCGTCTTTGTCCCCTCTCATGATCCGCCTGCGGGGGATGGGGTCTTGCCCGACTAGGAACCCTTTCTCGCCGTTTGCGTCTCCCCCGTCTTCGAACCTGATAGCAGCTGGCGCGGGCGGCTTCGACGGGCGGATGAACGCGGGCGTGATGGGCGTGATGGGGGGCTGTAGCGGGTGCGGCGTCGCGCTGTGCAGGCTTGGCGACGGAGACAGCGGCGGTCTTGGCGAGTAGGGCGAGTAGGGTGGGTTCGGGGCGTGTGGCGAATGCGGGGCGTTGGTGTGAGGCGAGTGAGGAGACGGAGAGAAAGGGTTCGCAGCATAATCCGGCGTACCCGCGAACGGGTTCCCGGAGCTGGGCTGCGAGTCGAACGGGTTGCCGCTGCTGCCGTTGCTTGAGGGAGGCACGATGCGCAGAGGCGCAGGGACGGGCATGGGGTGCTGCCTCCCTCCGCCGCTTCCTTGGTTCATTGCAGCCGGCTCAGGGCGCGCCAAGTTCAGCGCAGCGATAGGAGCTGCGTACCCCGGTCGGGGAGCCGCGATGGGCTTTGGACTTTGCGGGGTGCGAGGTGGGCTCTGTGGGGTGCGTGGGGTCGGCGGGGTTTGGGGTGGTGGGGAGGCGCGTTGGTGGTGTTGCTGCTGAGGCTGGTTTTGCGGCTGGGGAAAAGCGACAGGCGACTTCGGCGACGGCGTCCGCACAGACGAGGACGAAGCACCCGTCGCAGCAGCCAACACAGCGTTCTTCGACACCGACGGGGCCGGGGCGGGAGACGCAGGTTTGGTCGCACTAGCCCCAATCCCAGTAGCGACAATTCCAGGCGGCCCCGCCCTCCTCCTCCTCGCATCTTCCGCTTCTTCATCGTCGTCTGAATCCTCATCGGAGTCGTCCATGTCCATGTTCAAGAGCATAGCTCCGATTCCAGAGGTTCGGTTCGCAGCTCCGTTCGCGGTGGATGATGCGGTTCCGGAGGAGGTGGACAGTTTGGATGGGTCGGTGGTGTTGGCGGGGCCGAGGTAGTTGTTGTACCTGGAGATGCGAAGAAATGAAATGAAAGGCAGATGAGCAACGAGATAGATATCGGTGGGTTTTAATTTTGGGTGGCAGGAGGAAGAGGATGTACGTAACGAAAACCCTGCCCTGCCCAGCTGTGCCGTTGTGGTTCATAAAACATGACACGTCGAGCCGGCGGGTGTAATGTTGTGACGCAGCACAACGCACTACGGGGCACAGCGCACAACGGCGGAGCCTAAAGCAAGAGCGGGGCGGGGGTCCCACCTGCACTGCACCGCACCACACCGCACAGAACGAAAACGAATGGGACAAGAGAGGAAAAAGCAAAGACTAGACGCAAAAGAACAACTCACACATCATACGCCGACGTCCTCTTATTAGGATCCGGTGGTGCCGCCTGACGCACCCGCTGCGTAGGTGCGCGGGGGGTTTCGTAGAACGAGTCGGGCTCGTCTGTTGCGTAGGGGGGTTTGCCTGCGAGGGGGGCCATGGTTTGGGTTGGGTTTTAGGAGGGTGGTTTTAGGTCTGGTTGGGTTTGGGTTTGAGGGAGTGAGTTGGCAGTGGAGAGGAAAGAGGGAAAGAAGATGGTGAGGAGGGAGGAGTCCGGTGGGTCGGGAATTCGACAGCTGGCAGCCTGCAGGACGTTGGGAGTGAATAAAAGAGAGAGATGGCGGGTAGCCTGGTGGTGTGTAAGACTAAAGAGTGGGAGGGGGTAATGAATGACTATAGTCTTCGTTTGAGTCGTCAGTCGGGAGGGGAGGATGACGAACAGGGGTCTTCCTTATCCTTGGTGTGCTAAGGGAATGGGAGGAGGTAGTGGAAGGAAGGAAAGAGACCTGACACCTCAAACAGACACGAACGACAGACAGACGAAAAGACAGAACGTCGGGTAGGAGCAAGTAAACAGACAGAGAAGGGAAAAAGAATCAGAAGAAGGGAAAATATCTATTGGCAGGCAAGGTCAAACTTTCTTTCTAAGAATGGACGGGACGAAAAGGGGAATGTGGGAGGCCAACTTGAACTCAGCCATTGACAACGACACAGATTCAGAAAGCCCCTTGTGGAACGAAGCACGTGGTGATGCGTGCATTGTGCTCGAGTGCCATCACAGGCATCACTCGTGTGCACTATTTTTGTCGTCGTCTTCGATTTCTTCTGATGGTATCAACCTTCTTCTGCCGAGTCTTATCAGCCTTCGAATTTCGGGGTTCGGGATCGCGAGAACGACGACGGACGACGATCTCAACTACCCAGTACTCAGTAGTGGTCCTCAATTCTAAACTTTCGTTTTTTTGTCCGTAGCAACCACATAGCAACGAGGATTGTTTGGTCGAAGAACCATGTGGAACGAACACCTCACCTGCGTCACGGAGTTTTACTGAGTATGAATTGCGGCATGAGCTGCCGAAGCGCGTTCTGTAGCGCGTTTGTTGATCACTTCCACTACGCGTCATTTCTGACACGCGTTCTAACCTCGAAATGTACAACAACTCACAGTATACCAACTGGAATTTTTTATCCGGGTACGAACAGCAGGATCCACACGGCCAGGCGCCTACCGATTATGTGAACCTGCCGGCTCAGAACCACATTGATTCTCAGGCTGTCAACGTAAACTTAACTCAAGCCACACCACAAAGTCGTATTGCTGAGCCTCTCCGCGCTTCCGCTCTGCATGATCCATGGTCTTCCTTTCAACAAGCACCTCCTTTTACGCCTATTCGAGCTCCAGATGTGTTCTTCCCTAATCAGACATACCCGCATGTTGCACAGCACCTGTCCCTGCCGTGTACTCCAAGCATTCGACCTCTTCCTGTCACTCAGCCTGAAGCACCTCCGCCGAAAAAGGATCTTGGGAAGGAGAACAATGTCCCTGATACGCCTCTTGCAGCCAAGGCTCAAAAAGGCACGGCCAAATCGAGGAAAGGCGCAGGTAGCAAATCAGGTGTCCTCACACGACGCGACGAGGGCGAATCCGACACCGAGATCAAAAAGCTTGACCCGAAAAAGCTGAGGGACGCGCAACTGAAGCCCCCCAAAAAGGAGCAAGACAGCAAACCTAGGAAACAGATGACGAACGAGGATCATGTCAAGGCAGTCCTCTGGATTACTGATTCGTCTCGGTGGAAGGATTTCAAGCTCAAACAAGGTCTCCATTGGGTGACGGTGAGTTTTCCCAAATGCTCGTCATCTGTCCACCTGTCTAATGTTGTGTATTCTTAAGTTGTCGCAACAAGTGTTTCTTGGCTTGTTTTCCCCGAGACCCTTTCGAGCTATTGGACAAACAATGCTTGGGCAAAGTACAAGGCTGTCCGAGAGCTTGAAGAACACACCGGCGGCGGTGATGGGGACTACGACCGACACAATGGCGCTGACGAGGACGACTCCGATGAGCCGAACACACCTCAAGCTAAGCGCAAAAAAGGGCGAGCCAATGTTGGCCGCAATCAGTTCTCGCTCGACGTACTTGACAAGTTCAAAGAATCCGAGGTTTACAAGCTAATTAACAAAGTGTACGTATTTCGTCTGCGACTCTACGTATCTTTTCCAGTTTGACATATTTTTTTAGTGCACGCAATGACCCTAGTGTCGTTAGAACCCGTGACTTCAATTCAAGTGCTCCTATCTCGGATGAAGATCTCGACGGTACTGACAACGATGACCGGAAGAAGAAGCGCCCCCGTCTAGGCTCCTCAGACGAGGCTCTCGATGGAGCTAAGACAGAAAAGCTGCTCGAGTCCGCTCTCGAAACTATGAAACGGAAGGCGCAAGAAGGCTCAACGGTTGCGAAGGCTCAGCTTGAACTTGCCCAGAGACGTGAGCAACGTGAAGAGGAAGAGTTCCAGGAGCGGAAGAAGAGAGCCAAACAACAGGAGAGTTGGGACGAGCTGAAAAAGATCCAGCTTATGTGTGAGAGTACCAATCAGAAAGTGCGGGAGATGGGGGAATCTTTACTCGCTAAGCATTTCTCTACTGATTGATCTTTATTTGATTATTTGCCGTCTTTCCCCTCTTTCCAATTCTAATTGCTCCTATAATCTTTTTACGCTTACACTTGCTCGTTAAATTAGCAAACAGAATACCTATTTTGTTATTACACTTTTTATAATTGATACATTTGTTTACATTTCATCCATGTGACTGACTAGAAGCTTTCGTCGGTACAATCCCTGTTGATATAGCTCGTCATTTTCGCCATTATCTTCAATTTGGAAAGCCTGCTGTTGTTCACCGAGAATTTCTCCAATGTCCCTGTCCTCTTGGCCATTGTAGCCTGCGATTGTAGTCGGATCATCTCCACGTTCCTCCAATATATTGTGGAGGATCATTAGGGCCTCAATTGTCTTCTGCATCTTAAGGATATTCCGGCCAGGCATGAAGCGCAAGATGGGAAAACGGCCCTTTAGTCGGCCGAATGCATGTTCAACATAAATTCGCACAGACGAAAGTTGCTTGTTCCAACGTTTACGCCGTGAAGCTTCCTCCGCATTATTGGTCAAGTCATGGAGGTGGAATGGGCGGATAGAGAAGGCGGTTAACGGATACCCTAAATTATAGTGAGCAACTTAACCAAAGAAGCCTCACGAAACAAACTAACCTTTGTCGACAAGAATGTATTCGTCTTTTTTGAAGTACTCATCACGATGGCGCCATAAGTGTGAGTTCCGAAAAATGCGACTGTCCTGAACTGAGCCTGGCCACCCAAAGTCATATGAAGTGAAAATTGCACGATGGTCGACTGTTGCTTGAACTGCAAGCTAGGGATTAAAAAAAATCAATATTTCAGACGGTAAGAATAGAAGAAGACTACCGCATAGAATTTTTTATGGCAGTAGTAAACCCAGGGATTCACCATAGGTTTGTCAATGAGATGAATATAGGTTGCATCGCCCATCCCAATGCAACCTGGAAAACCTGCCTCTGCTAGAATGTCAGAAATGAAGTCACGCCGATGTTCACCTGGCCAAGCTAGATGGTACTCTCGCAGGGCACGAATTGCATTTGTGACCCGCCTGTTACAATCGTACGTACTTCCCTCTGACATGGATAGTACACTAGCAGTCTTGACTGCGCTTTCAGCGCCAGATCGTATAAGAAATGCCGAAAGCTGGTGCTTAACTGGACGTTGTGGCTTCTTTCCCCTTGAGATAAACCGTGGATCGTCACAGATAAGATCATGAACATGCCAGAATGTTTCACGGTCCATTCTTTGTTGGGTTTTCAGTGAACTTCACTTTTAAATGACGCTGAATAGGCTGACATACCGCATCCACTCCTTAAACCACCTGTCCGAAAAATCATTGAGCAATAGATCAAAGAAGTCTTTGGATTTTTTCCTATCATATGGCCCCCGCCTTCCAAATCTACCCCCTCGCTGTAGACGAGCACGTTTATCCTCAAGAGCAAGCCGTAGAAATAAAAGTGAGACGATTTGCTCGTCGTCCGTTTCTGCATCAGCCATCAGAAGAACGGAAATGATTTCAAGGGGTGTCGGACCCTTCTCCAGAGCTTTCAACCGTCG
This sequence comes from Galerina sulciceps, assembly GCA_023014345.1. Lineage (NCBI taxonomy): Eukaryota > Fungi > Basidiomycota > Agaricomycetes > Agaricales > Galerinaceae > Galerina > Galerina sulciceps. The sequence goes on along the minus strand of JAEDXJ010000002.1, from coordinate 712,655 downwards.
TGCAGCTCTACGCCGTTGTCTCTCTCTAGTACGAGCCATGGTAAAGAGGATGAACTGATTAGATTACAGATGATCATGATTAAAATGGGTTATCGATGCCGCCAGGCCAGCAGGCGGAGTTTTCTGCAGTTCGAACACCGCGAAAGTTCGTTCCACATGGTTTCTCAACCAAACAATCCTCGTTGCTATGTGGTTGCTACGGACAAAAAAACGAAAGTTTAGAATTGAGGACCACTAGTACTCAACCACACAGACGACCCTCGCGTCGACTCGACTCAACTCGCTGTCGGCGTGTTCGGTCAAGCAAAGACTTTTCTTGGGCTTTCTTGTTTTTCGTCTTGAGCCCTCTTGGGCGTTCTTAGGCTTTCTTGGGTCTTGGGCTCCATTTTACGCTCTGTGCCTCGCGACCAGAGCGCCTTTCTGCTCTTATTCTTATGCCTCTTATGTATGTCGGCTCTTCCTCCTGCACCATTGACCAGAATACATGCCACGCCGGCGCTATTTTTCTTTTGTTCGAACTCCAGCTTCTCAGCGCGTCAATTTAATTTAGGCAAACTCAGGATACAGGCGCCGGCGAAGGCGAAGGAGCGAAATTACGAACGAACAAGCTGCGAAGAGGCGCCTCAGACGACCGGATTGCTCGAATGTTCTCATCATTCAATTATAATATACTGACCTGCTCGCTGCTCTTCACGATCACACCCACACCAGTGCTCATCAGATTGAATTGAATTGAATTGAAATATTACAGTAATCGACCAAACTTCAAGCAAACGTCCGAACGAATAACAAAGGCGAACAAGCGAATTTATCACCTAAAGTGCTTATACCAGATAAAGTAAAAGTACAAACCACGGCGGAGGAGGACGCGATACCCCGACTTTCTCACTCGTGCATAAATACAAACTCAGGAGCGCTAGCGATGATCTAGCCGCCATGAAGCGAAATGCGCTCTAATGCGCTCCCACTCCCCACTCCCCACTCCCCACTCCCCACTTCCCACTCCCACTCCTCACCGCGCTACGGGCTACAGCCCACTTCCCTCCGAAGATAAGGACCATAAAAATAATGCTCGTTTGGATAGATGGGCGAATGGAAAAATGAGTGGATGTCCGGATGAGATGAGCTTGTGGGGCACCAAGCCTCACGTTAACATTCAGTCGACTCCTCGCCCCCTCCCCTCCGAGTCGTCCGTCCATACCTACACAAAACTTTTAAGCTCCAGGCTTCAATTGCAAGCACTGACAAAAATCAAATCAAAGGTTTCACGTCTAAACTGAGACTCGAAGTTAGGCTTCAAATTTTCAAGCTTCAAACTCCAAGCTCCAAGCTTCAAGTCCAAACATGGAATTTTTCTTGTCGTCCGGATCCTATTCTTAGGCGCCGGCTGTTACCACCTACGGTCTCTCCCGCGATAGTGTCACTGTCAGTAGGTGTCAGTGAGCTCAAACCACGGACCGGGGTTAACCCCTCCTCATCCCTCATCCGAGCCCTCTATCAGTATCAGTGGTATCACGCCTGCTTAAACGGTTTATCACTGGCTCTTCTGTCTGCACTCTTGTTTTTCTTGACACCACAGTGACACTCCCGATGTACTATGTCGACTCCGAGTGTGGAGAAATAATTTATTTAGCTGTTACAAATGGGGTCTGTACCTTCGGAAGGCTCGAAGTTTGTCTTCGTCTTAGACTGTCCGATATCATCCTGGAATCTGCATCCGGAGTACTTGGGACAGTGTTGGACGCACGTCAAGAACGTGGAACGTTTCTCGTTTCTCATAACAGGCCCGAAGCGACGTCTGTTGGCCCAGGCTGGGAAGTGGCTTTCTGCCATCCTTTTGTACATAAAGAAAGACCCAAACCAAGATTTACAGGCAAGAGGTGAAAGCGACTTGCCTGACCTTTTGGTACTGCAGTGTTATAAAAAAAACAAAATAAACCCAGCAAGTACTTACACTAAAACAGCACAGAAACACGTGTAAAGACGCCTGTTCTGCATGTACCTCTGAATCCCCAGCCCCTCAGGCTCCATCCCATGGCCAAGCACGAGGTGGGTGAGGCTCGGGCTCACAGCTGTGAGGGTCTGCTGCCAGTCACGGTGCGCGCGCAGCATGACCGCGTCGATGGTGAGCTTCGTGAGCCGGGGCGTTTTCTTCAGGAGGACGAGGAGGCGCGGGGCAGGAGTACTACTGTAACTAGTATCAGCGCCGAGGTCAGGCTGGGACTGGGGCTGGGGGCGCAGAGCTCATAAGCGACCCACGTCAACTGCGGGGCGTCGATGGCCGCATAGAACAGTGCCATAAACTCAGCCTTGACGATATGCTCGACGATGCTCAGCGCGCGGAGGCGGGGGAGGCACACGTCGACGCTGGGGAACGCCCGGCGGTCGTCGGTGCCGCCGCAGTCTACGAGGTTGACTGCGCGAGCCGCGCACCGCAGGCGTGCTGCATGCGGAGGGCGTTCAGGACGGTTAGCGGGGCGTGGCACGAGAGCGAGGTGAGCTGCGCGCCCGCGGCCCAGTGGGATAAGGGCAGGTTGCGCACCTTTCAAACGAACTGCGAGCCGCTTATCGAGACCCTCTGCAGGTTCGGGGCTTGGAGCAAAGGGAACGAGTGCTGCTGCGCTCTGGCGTCGCCTAGGTAGAGCTCGTAGATGTCCAGCTTCAGATTAGCAAGCGCTGAGAAGGCACTACTATCCCCGAACAAACGTCGGTTCTGTGATAGACGCCCACCGACACACAGAGCTCGATGGCTCGCCAGCGGTGCTTGTGCGCGGCGATAATCCCAAACAGCTGCATCGTGAGGTCCTCCTCCTCCCCTTCCCCCTTCTCCGCATCTGGCCCGTCCTCAGAGACCCCAAACCGATTGCACGTATACCGCACTGATATCTCCAGCGGGCAGTCCCGAGAACGCGCAATCCACTCTCGCACGACGCCACAGCGCACCCGCAGGAGATCCGCCACGCGCAGCCGCTCCTGGATGCTATCAACGCCGCCAGCCCCAGCCACGCGGCCGCGCTGGCCAGCGAGCGCGTCGCACACCGCTTGACGGTAATCGCCCGAGAAGGTGACGTGCATGCGCGCCCAGAGCCGCGGCGAGGCGCGCGCGAGCGCCCGCCAGGCGCTGCATACGTGCGTCAGGAGGAGCGGGGCCTCGAGCGCGCTGAGGAGCGGGTTGCGCTGCGACGCGAGACAGCGGTGGAAGATCTCCTGCAGGACATCCTGGGGGAGGCGTCGGATCGGCGCGAGGATCGTGCGGTAGTCTTTGCTTGAGGCTTGGAGCTCTGCGCGTTTTGTCCTAAGGAAGTGTGCGCGTGCGTCGAGCTGGGCGAGCTCTGTGTCTATGTTGTTGAGCTCTTGTAGGAAGGGAAGTTGGAGGTGTTTGACGGTTTGGATTTCAAATTCGGAAGGCGGGTCGTTGTTCTTCAGCAATTCGGTGAGAAGAGGGTCCATTCTGTCTCGAGTTCACTGACTTCAAGTTGAAAGTCAGAAAATTGGTTGGTTGAGAAACTATGTAAGTATTTAGTCGTATGTGAACTGTACTTACTGTTAGATCAACTTGTATTCTTGCGTAGATAGGCAAGTTGTTCAAGAACATCGCTCAGTGTAGCATGTGGTGTATGTCTGACGTCATGCATATGAGACAACAAAGCGGCAACCAAGGGTAAGCAAAAAATTGATTAAGGACACGATGTTGTCTTTGGACATAGAAATGGTGCGACAGTATACTGTATTTAGCATTGCAAAACATCGATCTCAGTTTAGAAGCTAACCCTATACATCACTAATGATAACAGAAATAAAGACCACTAGCCCTTCACGCCGCCTTCGGCTTCACCTTCTCTAGAGGAGTGCCCTTTCCACCCGTCCTAAAAGCTTGAGCAGCCTCCCGCATCCGCGTCGCTTGCCCCTTCGTGAACGACGTCATGCAGGAGTCGTAAGAGTAGTCCATGAAGTTGTCTAGCAGCGTATTGTTAATAAGTCAGGAAGAGAGCTCAGATAAAAGTAGTGAGTATTGAAGCTCACTGATCAGATCGGGACCGTCGCCCGGACAGCTGTCTCTCCCTACAGGGCACCCTTCGGAGCCAGATGCTTGGGGAGGGGTGTCAGCGATGTTGTCGCCGACGCCGTCGTCGCAGGAACCCTATAAAATAAGGAATGCAAAACCAGATGTAGCTGGTCTTCAACGACAAGCACAACGACGACGACGCACCTCAAACGTATGAAACAGCCCCAGCCAATGGCCGACCTCATGCGTGAGCGTGCGGCCCATGTTGAAGTGCTCCCTGGGCCCATTGGTGACGGTGCTGTGCCGGATCATCACGCCGTCGCTCTTTGGGTTGAGGTAGTATGCGGAGGGGATGGCGGCTGTGCCGAGGGATTTCGTGGTTGCGTTGAAGCTGGAAAGTTGTTGTTAGTAGTGGTTGTAGAGAGAGAGGGATGGATAAGGATCGAGGTGGTGCATTCCGAGTGTTCGTATGGGACTGGGACTCACGTCAGAGTATACACGTTCAGCGTAGCCGCGTCTCCAATATTATGCGTCTTCTTCATCGTCTGCTCTTGATCGCTGAAAGAGCAAAGATCGGAATGGGGAGACTGAGAGTGCCAGTGGAAACCAGACTTACGACCCGGGATAGGCATGCACGAACCAATCTGGGTTATGGATGCGCGTCGTCTTCACGAGGACGAAGGAGATGCCCGTGCTGTTATAGTCCTGGTTCAGCGTCTTTATCTGCGCTTCGATATCCGCATCCCTGTTGCAGACGAACAAAGTCAGCAAGACATTCATTCCCCCTCCCCCTTTGCAATGCAATGCCAGGAACTAAAACGCACGGAACGTATCCCCCCGCACGCGTCTCGTTGGTGTACACCACATTAAACGAAACGTTGAAAACGTAAGATTCAACATCTCTCTCTCCCAAATCCAAATCAAGACTTCGAACCCTAAACAACCCATGCTCTATTTCGGCTCTATCATCAGCCGAAATATGAGTAAGGCATTGTGCGCTGGAGGTCGAACAAGGCGACGAGAGGAAGGGTTAGTTAGTTAGTATCGGCCCTCAGGCTTAATGTTTGAAGAAGCGATTTTGATAGGCTTACTGCGGACCCACTTGGCTCGGCACGGTTGGTCGGACGAGAGGCATGGCGGAGACGAAGGAGAACGAGACGAGGGTGGAGGCAAGCAGAGCGAGTATCATCAAAGCAAGAGAAGTGGGGTGCAGATTTCGTGCCATGGTCGATGAGATGCGATGCAATATGATTTTTTTTATTGAAAAGTTATTCGGACGATTTGGCGATCCAGCGCAAGAGCAACACAAGTTTTGCTTGATTGGATTTTTGTCGCGATTTCTGGCACCTGGCCAAGTTGAAGTCGAACTTTGACGGTCAACGTCAGAGTCCAAGGAGCGAGCTGTGGGAAGTGGCCGTTGGGCATCGTGATTATATGGACTCGGAATCACGACAGTGCACTGCCTTCTGTCAAGGTCATGTACGGAGTCCAGCCTTGGAAATTGATCATGATGGCAGTCAAACGCCGGTGTGGTTGATCCTTCCTTCCTTATTTGGCCTGGGATGTTCCACCGCCAGAACGCATGAACGATTCTTTTATAACTGGCTCACGCTGTTGAAAAAGGCTCATGATCATTAGGGTACCAGGGCGTATTCGTGCCAGTGACTACCCATTTACTTTGGTATTATTTCTGTCACTGGCAGGGCATTGGTCAATCTGGAGGCACTGCTATAATTAGAACCTGCAGACTGGTGGGCTCGCGTCTTGACTCTTGACTGCTGAGCGGCGCTGAGCCTGCTGCCTGACGAACCAGGTAAGTTCGTCCATGAAAACGTAAAAATTGGCGGAATCAGGCGCGTTTTCACTTGAATACTGCGCTGCCTCCATTTTGAAGATGGCGACCTGTGCCACAGAAAGGAGCGAAAGGGGGTCAGAGGTCCTAAGTGGCACATAGAAATCTTTTTACGCTAAGAAAGGATAGAGAGAAGCAGGGATTGTAACTTGAAGTGGCTTTGAAGCAATTGGATTCAAAACGATCGAACGAGGTCATTCTACATCAAGACAAAATACAAACGATCAAGTTCGCAGAAGGATATTAACTATTGTACATGTGCCACGAACTCACGAACTCTTCGTTACACAGCGTGAACACCAAAAACCAATCCTACATCGTCTACGTCGCCCTCCGGAACCACCCCGGTTCTGCATCGACCCGCAAGACCTTCCACAGTTCGTAGAGCAGCTCCCTATCCTGGGTCTTCGCGAGCTCCTCTTTGTTCACGTTGCTGCCAATGTACACGCAATTCGCGTAGACGTTATCTCCGTAGCGATAATGGATCATGGTCATACGCCTGAGATTCTGGGGAAGCTTGGAGGCGACCTCCATTTCGGCATACTGGATTCGGAGGTGCTCCTCTTTTTCTGGACAAACGTTGAACCTATCTGCCCACTGGAGTTTGTCTTCATCGAAGACGGGAAACCCGAAGACCTTCAATGGGATACGTTTGGAGCGGTTCTGACTTTTCTTCCTCAATTTAGGAGGTGGAGGAAGCACCCATTCAGGCAAGGACGGTGTTGCAGACCTATTTGTTATAAGATTATAAGATGCTTGTTATTTATAGTATGTCAAGAGACTTTTACATGTTCAAATTTTAGATCTTGATTCTAAGACTCAGAGGGTTTGTTTCGTGTGATGAGCGAGAGGAGAGAAGCAACAGACGCGTTTCGTGTCAAGCTTTGACGTCACGTGACAATCCCACACAATAATGATCGCGCGACACGCGTTAGTTTATCCAGGGCAGCTCATTAGTAGCTTCATCTGTGAATTGAAATGGTTATGGGAAAGACCCGTACGGGTACACATCGTAAATCTTCGCAATAACTGCTCTTACAGACCCAATACCCACGATTCACCGATTCTGAGGCTACCATCACTCTACCCTCATGCCGCCGATGCTTTCAACAGTCTCGATATCTGCGTTCTGTGGCCATAGTTTGAACACCAAGAGTCGTTGATCATATAATTCACGTCGCCCGCCGAAACCACCCTGGCTCTGTATCGACTTGCAACACTTTCCATAATTCGTAGAGTAGCTCCCTATCCTGGGTCTTCGCGAGCTCCTCTTCGTTCAGGTTGCTGCCAATGTACACGCATGTCGAGTAGATATGGCCGTCGTGGCGATGATGAACCATGGTTGCACGCCTGAGGTTGGGGGGAAGCCTAGAGACGATCTCGCGCACGCCAAACTGGGCTCGAACGTGATCCTCTTCCCCTGGACATACGCTGAACCTATCCGCCCATTCGAGCTTGTGTTCGTAATAGATGGGAATACCGAAGACCTTCAATGGGACACGCTCTTCGCGGTTCTGACTGCACTTCCTCAATTTGGGAGGTGCAGGAAGTACCCATTCTGGCAAGGACGGGGTGTCAGACCTATATGTTATAATATGCTTGTCAGTATGTGGTATTTTAAAAGACCCTTACATGCGTAAATGTTGGACTCTGATTCGATTCCAAGATGGGAGGAGACAAGCAACAAAACGCGTCCCATAACGCGTGATCAATTTAACATCACGCACTCACGCGACACTTCGCCAGCTGACACGTGATGTCATTAATTGTTCAACACTTTTTATAGACGCGTCTCTTCCTCTCGCGTATCACTTACAAACGAGTCTAACCACAGAAACTACCCTACCACTTGGCTGGAACAAGCACGTACATAAATCAAATTCAAAGTTCAAATCTGCTCATTTACTATGTAAGTCTTTGAACGTGCCCGATCCAGTTCCAGCAAGTAATGTAGCTGATAATTCCCAGGTCTGCCACACCATCCTTGCCAGAATGGGTGCTTCCTCCACCTCCCAAACTGAGGAAGAAAAGTCGGAACCGCGCCGAACGCGTACCATTGAAGGTCTTCGGGTTCCCCGTCTTCTATGAGGACAAACTCCAGTGGGCAGATAGGTTCAATGTATGTCCAGAAAAAGAGAAACACCTTCGAGTCCAGTATGCCGAAGAGGAGGTCGCCTCCAAGCTTCCTGAAAATCTCAGGCGTATGACCATGATCCATTATCGCTACGGAGGTAACGTCTACGCGAATTGCGTGTACATTGGCAGCAACGTGAACAAAGAGGAGCTCGCGAAGACCCAGGATAGGGAGCTACTATACGAACTATGGAAAGTGTTGCAAGTCGATGCAGAACCGGGGTGGTTTCGGCGGGCGACGTAAATGATGTATGATTAACTTGCTCTTGGTGTCCATTTCATAGTCGCAGCATGTAGATATTGATACGATGGAAAGCATAGGGTAGAATAGTTACCTCACTTATTTTAACACAGATGAAGCTGCCATTAACACTGTTGATAAACTAATGCGCGATCATAGTTTTGGTGGCACAGTTTTCAAGAGGTAGTGTAATACAGTGCTGCAGTTCTACCACTTCGCGAAACGAACGACACCTGAACCAGTAGCTTCTTCTGCATTGGAATGAAAAGACCGTGGAACATGGTATATAAATGATACGGGAATACGAGTATAGGAGGAAAAGCTATTCGTCGCAGATTCGCCGTCTTCCTATACAGTCGGGTCATTACGGAACGCCTTGATGGACCGCTGCATGAGCTGAATCTGGCCTGGGGTAAATTCAGTCCGACATTCCTCGCTAGTATAATCCATGTAATTATCTAGAATATATGAGCAAGCAAGAAGAAACCTGTGTCATATTTACTTACGAATAGGATCGACGCCAGGCCCGGTGCAAGTATCTGCACCGATGGGGCAGCCAAAGTGAGCTTCGGCTTGCGCTGGAGTATCGTCAACGCCGTCACCAACACCAGTGCAACCGCCCTTGAATTTGGTCAGCTTTAATACGTTGCAAAGTGGGCAGAACTGACTTGGAAAGTATGCCGGAGACCCAACCAATGACCAGCCTCGTGGACGAGTGTGCCACCTTGACGTTCTGTACTGGCACCTCCTGGAAGAGTCTTGAAAAGCAGGACAACGCCGTCCTCGATGGGATCAGATAAGTAGTTTACGGGGAGGGTCGAGTAACCGTTCAAGCCTGCGTCGTAGAACCTAGGGTTTAGGTGAGATATATTGTCAATTGAAAATAGAAGAGGATTTACCCGACTGAGAAAACATTGAGCGAAGTCGATTTTCCTTTGTGGAAGAGACGGTGCATGTCACTCGTTTGTATCCTGTAGAACAGTCAGCGCAAAAAAAATGGAGGAGCTTGATGTACGCACAGTCCCGCATCGATGGTTTCGTGCCAATACCGGCTGATAATACGCGTCACACTGGCGAACCTAAAGCTGACCCCTGTCCCGACGTAGCGTTCGTTGAGCAGCTTCATTTGATCATCGATCTGCTTCTGCCTTGGAAGTTCAAACCCAGTTTATGAGCATGAAAGCGAGGGATACTACGTGACGACGTACGGAATCCATCCACCGACTTCGGTCATGTTCGCCGCGACAACGTTGAAATAGACATCGAAGGTATATTCTTGAATATCACTTTGACGAGGTACGTGGATTCTAGAGAGTGCTACCTCTGCATTGGCAATGTCTTCATCGGTAACGACCGTCCCACAAGGATTATAGTTGCTATTTCAATGGTGCGTTAGAAGCTCAACAGGCAAACAAAAGAATCCATGAACTCACGTATAATTAGTCGCTGTTGCAGAAACAAAGAGAGTCGACCCCAACAGAAGTGACAGAGCACCAGAGGGAGAGAAAAACATTAGGACGGCAGGGGCAGAAACCAGGACGCGAAAGGTGGGGGACAAGAACAGCAGCCTGGTCGCCAGCTCGGGGCTTCATATAGTGTTGTACGTTGCTCTCCGGAAATAAGGCCCTGCAGTTTCGGTCGCCCAAGGAGCCAATTCAACACCCACCGTGGCCCAGAGAATCTTGGCGCACGATGGATCCGTTTCTTCAAAATTAAACTTCGACGGTGGACGCGATTGAGGGCTGGGTCGCTCACCTTCGAGGAAGACGCGAGTCGGTGATCTCTGGAGTATACGAATAGATCCAGAGAAGCCATCTGGCTCATAAGGAAAGTCTAGCTAGACGTTGCCAATTAGAGTCAGTGAGGAGTAAGGATCAAAGCGCGAGTTGCCAAGATTGGCTGTGGTCAACGTAAACAATTTTCGACCGCATGACGTCCTAATCAGGAAGTCAGCGGCTCTTTATTTTTCTTGCCTGCGCCGCTGCACGTCTTGGCGAGGAGGGGATGCTGAGGGTCAGTGCCCTGGCAGGTCCCATCCAATGTTCAAAGGAATGATTCTTTGAGTCTTTTGTCTCAATGCTGAATGAAATGACGTTATTCATATTTTTTCTTAGTTGCGGTCATTGGAAGCAGAATGAGCAGCACTGTCTCTCAAGCAAGCATTTTATGGCTTTCATCATTATTTGCATTTCATCGCTAGAGCAATACGAACATCGAGAGTGGGCGAATTTAAACCTTGACATCCCGATACGTCCTTAGCTTCGCTCTGATGCGCTTTCCCTGTCCTGTCGTGAAGCCCGTCATGCACGAGTCGTCTGTGTAGTCCATGAAGTTCTCTGCGGAAGCGGCCGTCAACTCAAGCTTGTGTGAAGAGCACGTAAGCTACTTACGGACAGGGTCTGCGCCTGCACCAGGGCACGTATCTCGCTTCAAGGGGCAGCCATACGCCGCAGATTCCTCAGGTGGGGTATCATCGACCTCGTCGCCCGAACCGGTGCATCCACCCTATCCATAAAAGTCAGTATCTTGAAGGTTAGATTTAAATGTGAATTTACCTGGAAGGTGTGGTAAAGTCCCATCCAGTGACCAGACTCGTGGGTGAGGGTCCTACCCATGTTGTACTTTTCGGCAGTGCTTCCTGGAAGTGTTGAGTACAGGATGACAACTCCGTCGTTCGAGGGGGCACCAGCAAACTCCATGGGGAATGTAGCGTAGCCTAGAAGACCCTGACCGTCTCCTTCCCGTAGTCTAGAGTACACGAGTTTAATCTCGATGCCAACGGTTATATGTTGCAACTTACCCAACAGTATAAACGTTGAGTGTCGATGAATTTCCTTGCCTTATCGTGGACTTCATCTCAAGTTCCTGGGTGCTAAAAAAAAAGGTGTCAGACATGGCACGACTTGCGAAGCTATTATACGTACGAATTAGGTGCTACCCTCAAGAACCAATCTTCGTTTTCAATTCGCGAGATGTTAACCAGGTTGAAACTGATACCAGTGGAGTTGTAGTCTTCGTTCAGGACACGGACTTGGTCAAGAACCTGTTGATCACTGAACGGGAAGCTGTATGTCAGTCACCAAAGCTTTTATCCAATTTGAATACATACGGAATAAAACCACCGTCCAAGGTTTCGTTGGCATAGACGACATGGAAATAAACATCGATAGTCGCAGTAGCGTTCTCGGCCTCGGGAGGCAGGCGCTCAGACTGGAACCTGCGTTCGTTCTCAGCTTTCCTAGCAGGATCGATGTGTGTACCACATCCTCTATTGACAACTAATTAGCCGTACATTAAAAGAAATGAAAAACGGGCTACTCACCTGCGGCGCTCGATACCGTGGGGGGCATCACGGATTTGGGGTCGTGGCACAGCTGCAACAAGAGACGCAGCAAGGGTGAAAGCAAGGCATAATGAAGAGAACATTTTCATTTTGTTGTTTTATCGATCCAGTCGATGTTAGTGTTCGTCAATGAGCTCTACTAGGGAGAACCTGCTCCCTGGTGTATCGTTGATGTGGTGGGTGAGGAGAACCTGGGGGCTTAGGCTTTCGCACTCTGCCCTTTATAAACCCGGGCATAACGACCGCATAAGGTGATGTCCGGACACAGCCCCATCATGATCAAGATCCACGAAAGCGTTTGAGCATATAAATAGGACTCAAAGCTATTTGAAGAACTCGTTTTCGAAACTAATCATGAAGGGATATTAGCGCCAGAAAATGTTAGTTGAAAGAGAATTGAAAATATAAGCGCCAAGAAATTTGGAGCACAGGGATACAGACCGATACAGATCTCCCAAATAATCAATGAGGATTTCTGATCTGATCGATCTGCAACGGAAGCAAAATCTACTCATCCAGCCATGATCTATCTATGATTCCTGGCTGGAATGAATCTCAGTCTGGGAGCTGGGGGAAATTTAGCAATGTAGAATGGCCTTTGAAGCTGAAGTGTTATTCAATGGATGACTTTCCTTAACGTTTAGAACGCGCAAAATGCATGTTACGGATTCTACTTGTCTTTCTAAAGCCTAACTGCCGAAGACCCGACCCAGGCACATCAAAATGAGTACGATTTCGACTCCGAACACCTCTTTCTAAACAGCTTATCTGGAAGAGGGCCCCCTCCCCCCCTTCTAGTTTCAAAACCTGTTCTAAAGGCTTTCCAACCAAATTTCCACCTCCGCGTCCATTGATAACATGATGGCCGGTGTCGCTTCATCTTATTATGCCTAATTCAGGCACTTTCCTTTGCCCCTTCGTTTGCTTTGTAAATTTATATGAAAGTCGTTAAGGTTCTCTAAATTCTGGTGATAAATTTCTAACCCGGAGACAACCGCAAAAAATAGGTCTAGAATTCAGTCTGAAGTACCAGATCGTTAAGGAAAGTCATCCATTTTGAGAAACCCGTAAAAATAGAATTGTGTAACAATATCTTTTCTTTTCGGACGTTCTTAGAGAGTTAAATAGGTTGCTCAATATAAGAAAAAAATGCTTTCGAACGAGTAAAAAGTGATGAGAGTGGGATTCGAACCCACGCCACAATGTGACCAGATTTCAAGTAAGTTATAAACACAATATGTCCTGGTCCTTAGTCTGGCGCCTTAGACCGCTCGGCCATCTCACCTTTGGAAATGATTCTAAATCTGTACACCTAGGCCACGCGATAGATAGGCTGCCATTGACAAGCAGAATTTCTTTTTTTTGATTCATTCAGATTCGGTTTAACGGATTTGTATTGAGCTCATCCCGAACGCACCCAGATTCAACGGCGATTGCTTGCCTTGACAGGATACCTTTTCTTTGCCTAAGTTTGAGATCGAGCGGCGGGCGTCTAACCGAACCAATCTCCAACCTGGCTTTGTCAACCAGACTCCATTGCTTTATCTTCCCCTCTAGATCCACGGTCACCCACTCCCGACACATCTCAAGCCCGAAACTATCTGTATTGGTGTTTTTTTCCGGTCGAAGTGGTTGAGTAGACGATCTTCCAATGTTCTTCCTCTGACTTTCATACTCAACTTTAGTCAGAGAAAACAATGGAGGCAGGCTCAGGCAGCAATGCGCATGACAATTTTGGTATGATGCCCTGAGCTCGTATTTCGAAGGTATAAGTACATTTTTTGGGACCCTACAACAAATTCATAAATGGAAAATTAAAGTAGAAAGCGGAATATTTTTTTGTCCATGTCCCTTGACGGCGCTACGTGGTTTGCTGGGGCCGAGGCTGTTTTCTTGTATGGAACCATTGGACGTATACACAAATCACCAAGAGGCGGCGGGGAGAACATGGAATTTTCCTGAAAGGAAAGCGAAAAAAAAAAAAACACGACGCTGAGACGCTGGGGTGGTCGAAGGGGCTATGATGGACATGGTAGCTAGACTTCAAGCAACGCGGATGGTGGTATATTAACTCCACTTGGTCCTTGTATGGCAAGAAGGGATTGTATAGATTTTGATGAACCGCGCTTGCGAGGGATGTCCAAAAAGTCCCACCACTTGGAAGAAAATCTTGCTGAGCTCGGTTGAACACTGCACTCGTCGAGGTCGTGGCCATATATATTCTCCAGGTCAGAGTTGATGATACCGGCATCTATTGTTTTCTTTTTGTAAGTCTGCATTGCCAGTACAAGATCGTCCACGCATTTGTGATACCCTTTTTGAATGTATTTAATGTCATGGAGGTATAGTGCGGTAATATAAAACAAAAGGTTGGGCTCCTGGAATTCAGGCAAGGACATTTGCATATTCAAATTGACTGTTATCATGCGGAAAGCCTCTATGATTTTTTCCTGTATGGCAGGTCGGAGTCCTTGAAAGTTTTCGTCGAAGATGTCACCTAGAGAAACAAAAGCAAAAAAATAACGGATTAAGAAGACAGTGGTGTCAAAAGTGTATAAAGTTTCTCTGGGTCTGTATGGCATTGGAAGACATACAGCATTTCGGAAAAATGTTGAAAAAAGGTTAGCCCATTGCCACAAGAGAGCTGGTAAAACCTATATTCAGTCTTGATCCTCAGAAAAGAATAGAAATTCTAACTCACGGTCATTTTTCTGGTCGGCTTCAACAGATATGACTTCAAAAAGACAAGTTGGCAGTCGGACTGCAGTTGAAGAGGGCTTATATTTACTATTATGAATGTGTGTTGCGAGCCGCGTTGCAATTTCTACTTTGAGTGCATTTAACCCTGTGTTCAAGTCCTTGCCAGGCCGATATAGATGTCGAAGGAAAAAATGCATATTTTCATGATTAAGTATCAACGATACCGTGTTTGGGTGGAGCAGATCAAGGGCGGCAATATCACAAAAATCTGCGAAACTGGACGGACCATTTTCCTGATTGAATAGCATTATATCCCGGAGACGTTTGTTACAATTGTTACAATTAAAACACCATCTACCTATACATGATAGTAAGCTACATTAGAAAACATAACTCGATGGGCCGCGCAATGGTACTAAGGGGTTGAACCAATATGAAGAGCATTGAGATACAGGGATTTATGTGGGTATCCATAGCTAGCGTAAAACCTCAATCATGGCGGGGAGGACAACCTATTTTACTTAGCTAGATAGAAGCCAGGTGTGAGAGATGACGATCTACCTTGAACCGTTGCTTGCTGATCCGTCCAGTAACTTTAAGCTTCGTGAGGAGTTTCCAAGCGCGTGAACTGTCGAGAGGAATATCTATGTGCGGGTACCGAAGGGGAGCGACATGGAGGTGAGCTGTAAACATGCTGCGCCGTTGCTGCTCGCGAGGGGTGGCTGAGATACCATGTAGATTACAGAGCGCCGTGAAAATACGTGTGACGATGATCTTGTTGGTTTCTGCTACCAGAAGGAGTTCCTCGACTTTCTTATTGAGTCTTAAGCGTTTGCGTACTGGATTTCGGGCTACACGAATCCTGGCGTTATCCGAGTTGGTGCCAATTTTCTTCAGGATAGTCTTGGGGAAATACGGCCGGAGCTTCCTTCTCTGCGTTCGAGATAAAGGAGGGGGACTTGGCATTGGGGTTTTAGGTACAAAAGGAGGGACATCTGGTCGGAGGCGGGTGTTAGGATATTGGGAGTGCGAAGAATCTGGAGATCGGGGGCGTTTTAGTGCGTTGATCGATGCAGAAGTGGTAGTACGGATATATGATGGGGTTGGGTTGGATCGGTTGAAGATGTATGAGTAGAGTTTGTTGGAGGCCTCTGACATTGCAGGTACTGACTCTTTGGTCTACTTCGATTAGCCGCAGCCGCAACGGATAACGAGGAACGACAACTGGGGGCCACAGTGGTGGTTGTTGTTGTTGTTGTTGTTGGTTTGGACTATAACTCGATTGGGAGTGACAACGGTATTGATGTCACGATCGGTAACCCATACTGAGATTTCGGAAAAGCAGTGTAACCGGGCTGAGTGAAAGTCTTCAATGATGTTGGTGTCCTGGCTGGTTATATTTTCCATTAGAGCCTGTGCGAGATCAAAGATTGGCGGGTCATCATAAACGTCTGACAGAGCCCATCCACGAGGGTAGTAACCACGCAACATCAACTTTGGGTCGTAACGTTGCATGAATTGGTGTCGCAATTTCAACCAAGCCACATCGAAATCAGTCCATCTTGTCTTTGTCCATGTAATCAGTATACAAATGCGAAGGTTGATTGACTCGTAACGCCAAATATCCGTCAAACCTTTTCCGGTAAAAAGTTTCTGAAAGATCTGAATAACAGAGCTCAGCATAACACGCAATGCATGTGACTGAGGTGACTTGTATGGGCATTGAGATGGGGAAATCGGGTTGTTACGACTGTAGGGATAAGGCAAAAGCATAAGGACTCCCTGAAGTGCTGGAAGTAGTGTAGTAATAAAGAGAAACAGGAGGACAAGCGACGTCACCACGCTGACGGGGATGATTACTGCTGTGTCGCCGAATGCCAACAAGAAGTCGATTAGGCCGGCTAGGAAGAGGGAGAGGGCACTCTGGAGGAGCAGTGGCAACATCGTGAAGATTTTAGGAACGTGCCATTTCTTCAAGCCATCAGTCCGCATGTTCAATAGAGCATAGGTGTCCCTAGGTGTTAGACTAGGATAGTTTTGATGTTCTCGGATCCATTGCAGAGAAATCGTGCCGATGAGGACAGTGGCGAGGCTGAGGACGAGACTGATAAACCAAAGGTTATTGATACGAATCGACGAAGGTGCGGGGGAGGAATGTGATCCGGGTCCCATGGCAGGGCGTGCCGGTATGGGAGTGGTAGTGTTATCAAGACGATTTGCGATGATGGATAGTAGGGCGATGATGGTGTCGTTCGGATCAGGCTTGAGTGCTTTGTAAGATTCAATAACAAAAGCCGTAACTACAGCGGAGAAGAGACCAGCCTTACACATAATGCGTGAGCTGAGTATGACAAGCAAGAATTGACGAAAACTCACGAAGACTAGAAGGGTCTGCACCTCTTCCTTCCAAGCATTGCATTGGGTCTTGTCGTTATTCATGAGAGGTTCCAACATTATACTCCATGGATCGCGCTTGGGCATTGGAGGATCATATTGACCTTTGTCATCAATGGCCCATATTTTGGGGAGTTCTGGTGCTGACTGCTGCTTCTTCTCTCGTGTCTAAGCAACAACAGTCAATGCAAAGAATACCATATCGGCGTCTAATTATTGACATGCTTATCTGGTAAGACTTCCTCAGGTACAGCGCTCGAGCGCATGCCCATCGGTGATGCTGTTGGGCGGGGGTTGTCAGGTTTTTCAACCTCGTCCTGACTCTGACGACACTGGCAGTCAACTCTGGAAAGATAATACTAAGCCAACGTCCATAACTTACTTGCTCTTCTATAGATGAGCCCTCGTAGATCGGTATATCCATGCTTGAAAAAGCGGCCTGTAGTGCTTCCAGCACCTGATCGCAAAGTTGAGAATGTTCCTCGTCATCGGAGTTCTGAGCAAATAAATTAAAGATAGATAATGCTGGGTCAACAACTGCCGACTTACTTGCTCCCTCCGCAGGATCTGAACCGGCTGGGTATTCGGTGGAGATGGCATTATAATGAACTCCAAAAATCAAGAAGAGGGAAGTCAAGATGTGCACAAAGATACCCTGGCCTTATCCAAAGACTATAGGATACCCTGGGACTGGGGAAACTGAAAACGTATATCGCGATAATCGTGCACGTGTGCCATGTCCTGAAAGGTTGACGTGACGCCCACAAATACAGGCATCCTAGGAGGATCACTGCAAGGTAGTGAAAATAATCAAGGCGATGTGGTCATATGTAGCCTTTCAATCGTGGTGTCCTCCAGAAATCGGCCAAGTATCAGAGCCTCTGGCAGCCTTCCATCAGCCTGAAGACACAATCAGGACACTGAAATTTGTCTCGCGCAACCAGGACATTGGATAGCGCCCCGCGTAAAAACCGAACTTGGACGCCTGTAGATAGAAAGCAGAGCGCGACTGGCAACGGGGATAGATCAACAGACAAAGTTCAAAGCTGTGTCGCAAAGGTCTGCCAAAGATCGCACGCTCACTTCCCTGACTCGGAATACCATCACAGACGATCTCGACAGGATATCACTCGAACTCTTGGTCAACTCCCAGGCGATTGGTAGTGCCTACTAGATGAACTAGACATAAGAAAGCCGAACACTTCAACTTGAAGTGCGTCGACGATATCTTCCACTGTGCGCGACTTTATTTCCTTGTTTTCGCTGATCAATTCCTTCTTTCTCCTTAGATCTGCGAACGTTGCGTTGCTCGTGTGCTATTATATGAGTCTTGGAATGAATAGCTTCTTATGACGGGTTCGGGTGGTCGTCGCTCATGCCTCGGTCAAGAATTTAATATCAAATTCAATTCCGGCATCTAATACTGCAACGTCTTGAACACCATGGACATGCAATCAATGCCACAAGCGAAGCTTAAGCTTTACGCTGAGCTCGTTTGAGAATAATATGTAGGGAAAAAAATTCCCTTATTACAGGCGACGTAATAGCAGAAGGAACAGTAACAACAATTGCACCTGCTGCCTGTGAGTTACCCAGAATTTTTTCCGGTCTTGCCCACTGAGCGTGATTCAGGAAAGAATTAGAAGGGTACTTTCTACATCGACGCTTGAAGGACACCGTACGCACATGCAACGACTCTGGCTGCCTTTCCTAATGTTAATAATCTCACCACAACCGCCGGAACCTCCGAGTTCTGTGTCTGTGCCTCAGGCTCAGCTATCCAACGTCTCGCTCAGCTATTCAATCTCTCGCTTAGCTTTCGTGTCTCTCATCTATTCCCCTCGCCGATATCTCTGAATTAACATCACTGCCGTACCCACTGTCGCATTCTGTACCCTCCTGCATTATCCCTTTAGCTTGGCGTGACTTTGATGTTGCTTAAGAGACGAAACTCTTTTCTTAGCCCGGAGCTCGCATTGAGGGTGACCAGCCTGCTCGCTGAATGAGCATGGAGCGCATGTTTATCCGGGAGGAGTACGAGACTCCCGCGACTTTCTTGATGCCGAAGCGATGAGTTGTTTGCCAATGGCCCTGCGATGAACGTTCGGCGCTGAGCTTTGGACAAAATATGCCAAGAGAGGGATATGAGGCTCGTTTAATAATGGTCCGGTTGAAACAAGGGTCAGTCGCGTATTCAACCTTGTCCTCTACCTCTTCTTACGACCTCGAATTTTTTCGCATGGATTTCAACTGCAGAACGGAATACGAGTATGGGTTTCACTGCTTATTTCTATTCGATTCGGAACTGAAGCGCATTATATCCTAGTTTTATCCCTCCTACTCTTCGAGGTCCGCACATCGACGATGCAAACGAGCGGGTCTTCCTCTATCCTCTCTAGAGGCGAGCCGTATTTTCGAACAGGTACTTCCAACGTTCATCCTTGAAGCTCACCTAAATTCTACATCAAGCTCGGTTAGATGTGTATTTTCTGGTCCCCCCTTCCGCACTGCTTGAGTCTGAAAACACCTTTACCGGTACAAATACAACTGAGTAGTTCCGTCTCTCTGTATCCTCCTCTCATAGTCATTTCCACCCAAGAGTACCTCGACATGTGATCACATCGGTTCTAGCGTGGATTGTACAGACGACTACGTCCATAAATATTTACTGAATGGGAAGTAAAATACCTGGAATTGCCAAATATTGTTAATTTGAGGTCTGGCTAGAGACCGTTACGGGCTGCTCACATGAATTTACGGAGTTTCTAGAAGACATCTCAGTCTTTATCGAAGGCGCATGTGTAGAGACGGCTCCGGGACGTGAAGGTAAAATAGGGAAGTTGTCGTAAAAATAATGGCAAATAAATATATGACGGTTGAGCCGGACGCAGCGAGGAAAGTGGCTAGGCTTTTAACACCGCGAGTGGTAGTGCAGTGACTTCAGTTAGCTCTCTTGTAAAGGGAACGGATCCCATAGGTATTAATGAGCCACTACGAGCGGCGGGGTTGTCTAGGAAGTCCCACCATTCCAAAGAAAATCTTTCTTTGTTGAACGTCTCGGTGAAGATACCAAATATTTCTTCTATATCAGAGTTGATGATACCAGCGCCTATTGTTCTGCCTTGTAAGTTCGCATTACCGATAGAAGACCATCCAGGCATACGTGGTATGTTCTACTAGTATGATGAATTTGAGTACCACGGAGGTAAAGTCCTGCAAGATAAAACAATAGCTTCGGCTCTCGAAAGTCTGGAGAGGACATCTGTTCGTTCAAATTGTCCGTTATCGTCTGAAAAGTGACTATGAATTTTTTTTGTATGGCCGGTCGAAGTCCTTCATCGAGGCTAAAAACCTTGTCTAGACTAATATAAGTGAAACTCCAGATCAAGGAAGTAGCCTCCCCAGAAGCCTTCAACGTCGCGTATGGCAGTTGAACACCTCCAGCGCTTCGAAAAAATGTCGAAAAATTATTGACCCATTGCCACAAGAGGGCTACAGCAATAACTTCAGCGCAATTCTTGGCCTGGAATAGTGATTCAAACTTACGGTCATCCTTGCCGTCTTCATTGCTGAACTCCAACGGCCAACGTTCAGTGAGAACCTCAGGCAAGTCTGCAGTGGAAGAACGATGGTAGTCGCCAATATGAATGACTGTTGAGAGTCGCAGTGCAAGTTCCAGCCTATGCTTTTCTACTACCTCGTCAAAATCCATGAACTGGATCCTGAAAAGTTTATCCAAGCCTTGAAGAAACAAAAAAATGTTTTCTTCGTGTAGTAGTGCCGAAAGGTTGGAAGGTCCCCTAAATCCCATATCTGTGACAAAATGATAAAATTTTGGGATACTATCAAAACATCGAATGTCGCTGTTTGTCATTATGATGATATTCTGGAAGCCGTCGTTGGATTGTATGAGAGCCTGAGCATCTTCCGTAGAGGGGACGGTGGTGGTGTCATAATCCGACTCGGTTACACCTTGCGAGAGTTCGGAAAAGCACTTGTAAAGGAATGGGACAGTGCTTTCAAAAAGGTGAGCGTTACAACCTCGTGCACTTGCTACGAGACCCTGCATGAGATCAAATAGAGGGGCTTCATGTTCAAAGTCATACAAATCGCGGAAGCCGCAGAACGTCGTGCAAATTGATAGCGCAATCGAAGACAGGCCACATCAAAGTCACTCCAAGTCTTCTTTGTCCACGTTGTCAATACAAAGAACACAAAATGGATTGGCTTGAACTGTCTTATGCGCGAGAGACTTTCGCGAGTGGAAAGTCTGTAGCTGAGGTGTATCATAGAGCCAAGTACAAGACGAAATGCATGTGCCTGGGGTGATTTGTATGGGCATTGGGATGGGGGGATCTTACTGGGACGGGTGTGAGGATAAGGAAAACAAAATTGAACACATTGGAGTGCTGGAAGTGTCGTAGTGGCAATAAGGAAAAGCATGACAAAGACTATGGTAATGGTGACTGGAATGGCCACTGTTGCATCGCCGAATGCAAATAAAAAATCAATGACACCACCTAAGAAAAGAACAAGGGCACTCTGGAGGAGTAGGGGCAACATCGTGAAAATTTTGGGAACGTGCCACTTTTTCAATCCATCGGCTCGCATGTTAAACAAAGCAAAGCTTTCCCTAGGCGGCAGGTTCGGGTAGTTCTGATGCTCTCGTAGCCACTGTAGAGAAACAATACCAACGAGAACAGTTGCGAGACTGAGGACAAGACTGATAAACCAAAAATTGTTGACGCGGATAGACGACGATGTCGGAGAGAAAGATGATCCTGGACCTGTGGACAAAAGGAGGGCTGGAATTGGTGTGGAGGTGTTATCTAGACGGTTTGCTATAGTAGAAAGAAGAGAGATGATAGCGTCATTTGGATCGGGCTTGAGTGTTTTGTAAGATTCAATGATGAAAGCTGTGACCGCAGCAGAGAAGAGACCAGCCTTATACATTATACATGCAAATTAACAATATGAGAAGAAAGGATCGACAGCGACTCACGAATATCAGAAGGTTTTGCACCTCTTCCTTCCAGGCGTCGCATTGCGTTTTGTCTTTCTGCATGAGAGGCTCCAATAACATAGCCCATGGATCGCCGTCAGGCTTTGGAGGGGCATATAGAAAATCATCTTTAATATCCCATATCTTCGGAAGTTCGGGTTTCTCTTCTGTCTAAGCAGTGAAAAGTCAGGACAAACCCGAGTGTACTTTATCAGCGTCTATTTACTAACTTGCTCGTCTGACAATACTTCCTGAGGATTCTCGGGCCCAGTGCTCGAGTGGGTGCTCTTGGGTGATGCTTCCAGCTGTGGTGACCCAGCTTGCTCCTCCAGCTTATGAACCTGAGTACAATGAGCTAAGGACAGATATTATTTAAAGTGGTCGACGAGCACCGACTTACTGGCTCTTCCGTCGGAGACTTCTCAAGGTTCGAATACTCCGTGTTTGAGTGGACGCTCTCAAGTGATATTTTCTGATGAACGTGAAGTTCAGCCTGTTTCAGTGCGTCCACCTCATCATGTTTCTGAGAAAGATCGATTCAATACAATAACCCATACTTGTCGCCATCTATCTGCTTACCTGGTTGTCGAGCGATGACTTCCCCGCCTGCGAGTTCATGGACGGGCTTGCTAACTGGATTATCTGAGAAGACGACATTACACGATATTCCAGAACGTTTGGTGCTAGTTGACTGTTGGAATTGTCAGTCAAGAGATACGTCCAAGGCACTGTATAATTGTGTGCCAGCACGTGTACCCAACGTGTACCGCACGGTTCGACAAGCTCGTGTCAGGTTCCAAGTTAAAAACAGAACACGAATACAGGTAACCCGCCTTAGAAAGACGACATCCCTTCTAAAATAGACATTACGTCAGACTGTCGAGTGAAGCTGTGGTTGAGAAAAAAAGGCGCCGCGGCGCCATGTAGATTACCTGGTTCATCTGGAGCGTGATGGAAGGGAGCAAGCGATGAATGGGCGACTAGATATTGACATGGATAGAGGGTCCACGTTCAAAATTAGAGGCATGGTGAATCGGTGATGCGGCGGTGGGATGACTATATCTGGAATGATTGCCGGACTCCGGAGCACGTCTGTCCTTCTCCCACCACGCAGACTACAGTAGTTGTATTGGTTGACCACCTACTCAACGCCTAGACGCCAGCGAAAGAAAACCACCACAATCACCACAATCGCGAGGACACCCTAAGATGGTAAAAAGTCCCACCACCCAGAAGAGAACCTATCCAGAAAAGGTGGCCCATTCCACCAATCCACCTCTCGCCCAAATGCTGCCTCCACATCAGAATTAACAACGCAGGCAGGCGCATCTCCCGTCCTCCCTCTCCTCTGCCTCTGCTTGTAAGCCCTGACCGCCGACACTAGACCATCCAAAGACGCATGGTACGCCCCGTGGTGGAAGTCCGTGGACCGGAGGTACAATGCAGCGAGATAAAACAGGAGGTCCGGCTGGGAGGAGGACTCAGAGGTCGTTTGTTATATGTTCAGGCTTTCTGTGAGCGTTTGGAAGGTTTCGGAGAGCTTTGCTTGGATCGCTTGTCGGAGAAGGCCCCCAGTCCGAGTCCGAGTCTGATTCCGAGAGACGGTGAAGGCTTCGTTGAGGCTAACTCTGGCTAGGGCAGAAATGACCCCGTAGGTGCCGTACAGGGTATGCAGGGTATCTCCAGGACGGTAAGGAGGCTTGACACTGACTGCGCTTAGGAAGAAGGCAGAGAAATGATGGACCCATTGCCACAAGAGAGCTATAGGGTTGAGATCAGCGCTATTTCGATGACTAGAATAACTGATCAGTCAAACTTACCATTACTGTCCTCGTCGTCTTCGACGTTGGGCGATATAAAAAGGCATCCAGGCAACGATCCAGTAGCATAATGCTTGTATTCGCCATTATGAACGACTGACGATAATCGAATCGCAAGCTCGAGCCGATGCTTTCCCAACACCTCGTCAAAGTCCTTCACTCGAAACCTGACAGAGGACGACTTGAGGCCTTGAAGAAAAAATAACACATTCTCTTGATGAAAGATGGCAGAAAGCCGTTCGTTCGTGATGTCCTTGAACTCGATGTCGCAAAAATTCGAGAGACCCGAGCCGCGGTGATCGTTGTTGGCCATTATATCTCGGAGGCACTTGTTGGCTCTGGCGGGAGCGTAGACGGGCTCGTCTCCGCGTAGAAGGACGCCGCCGCTCCCGTTTGTCCATTGTGAAACTTCAGAGAAGCAGTGATATTGAGCTGCGAGGGCGTCCTTTATAAGGCCGGTTTCGCGGCTGTTCGAACTTGTCATAAGACCCTGTATGAGGTCGAATACGGGAGGATCGTTGTCCGCGTCGTACAAATGTCGGACGGCCAAGCCCCACTCAGAATGCTGCGTGGAGAGATACCGCAATTGAAGCCACGCTATGTCGAACTGGGCCCACGTATCTTTCGTCCATGTTCTTAGGACATGGATGGGGAAACTGAATCGTCTGAACGCGAATGGGCTCGACAAGCTTTGGCCTGTAATGACTTTATGACAGCCTTGAACCACGAAGGTCAGCACAGCGCGAAAGGCGTGTGCTTGAGGCGACTTGTATGGGCACTGTGATGGCGGAGATGTGCTGGTGCGAATGAAAGGATAGGGAAGTAACAGGATAACACCCTGCAGTGTCGGAAGCACAGTGGTGGCGACGAGGAACAACAGGACAAAGATAGTGACAACGCCGATAGGAATGGTCACAGCACTCGCCGCACCACCGAATGCAGCCAAAAAATCAACGACGCCGCATAAGAAGAGAACGAGCGCGCTCTGGAGGAGCAGCGGCAGCGCAGTGAATATTTTGGGGACGCGCCACGTTTTCAGCGCTTCAGCTCGCATGTTGAATAAGGCGAAGCTGTCTCTGGGTGAGAGGTTCGGATAGTGCTGGTGCTCGCGGAGCCATTGGAGGGATATTATGCCGATGAGGACGGTCGCTAGGCTGAGGACTAGGCTGATGAACCAGAAGTTGTTGACGCGGATGGATGATGTGGTGGGGGAGAAGAATGGCCCAGGACCAGTGGAACTTGAAGGAAGTGCTGGTATGCGAGTGGTCATTGTGGTATTTTCGAGACGATCGGCAATAATGGATAGTAACGAGATTATCGTGTCGTTTGGGTCAGGTTTGAGTGTCTTGTAGGATTCAACGATGAACGCTGTTACAACAGCGGAGAAGAGACTGGCCTTGGGTGCTATATTGAGACTTCGGATTATTAAAAGTGATGATTGACGCTACTCACGAATATCAGGAGGTTCTGCACCTCGTCCTTCCAAGCATCGCATCGCAACTTATCTTTCTTCATGAGAGGTTCCAGCAAGACACTCCATGGATCACGGTCAGGCTTCGGAGGAGCATACAGGAAATCGTCTTCGGGCCCCCATATACTTGGAAGTTCGGGTTGTTTCCTTTTTACAGAGGTCTAAGCGATGAATGAAGGCAAATACATGTATAGTCGGCATTTGTACTCACCCGTTCATTCGGTGATATTTATTGGGGTTTCTTGGCCAAAGTGTCGAGTGAACGCTTGCAGATGATGCTTTAGGGTGTACTCTACGTTGTTCATGTATCTGAAAACAGTCAACTCAGGACAAAGATTTCATGATGGATGTTCAATACTAACTAGTTCGAATTCTTCCAGTGACCCATTAAAACTCTGAGGTGTAGTTATTGAGTAAGTACTCTGGGATGTGTCCGCCAGAACAGGAGGTTTAGGTCTTTCTCCGTTATCAAGTTTCTGTATACAGTCAAGTCAGGACAAAAAACACCACCGATATTTAGTTACTGACTCGTTTATCTGACACTCGCTCTTTAAGTTCATGCGTTGCCTGCAGAGTTGCTGACTGGGTGCTCCAAAAGAATGACATCGCAAAGTAGCGGCTTTCAAAAAAAAATGGGGGGGAAAGAGCAGTTAGATGAAAGCCTGGTTGACTCAAGAACCACTCACTAGCATGCAGAATCGATCAAATAATCCTGGGGAAATTTGGAAGCAGTGCGCCACGAAGGCAGCAGCAATGGGGTTTAGCCATCGGTAGGAACAAGGTTGAGTGCGGGTGCAGCCTAGTGTGGGTGAATAATTGTTGAAACGACAGCAATGATCATGAGCGTAAACGAAAAAGAAAGTTCAGTGGTTGATAAAAAACGGTAAAATAACTATATTTGCAATGATCGCCGAAAGCCCAAAGCCAACTCTTTCTTGCTTCAAACAACCATGCTCGAGCGGCCTCCGACCTTCAGCACCGACCACCAAAGCAGCAGGGCAGCAAGGAAATATGCAACCCGCACCTGCACTCTGCCGGCGTTGAAGCCTCTGCCTTAATTACTGTACTTTCTGCACATTTTTGACAATGGCACACCAATCAAGCTCAAGGACGAACGTCAACGCACCATCGCTCCTTCTTGGCCTTATCTAGTAAACCCTACCCACATGCCTGCCATTTCGTTCCATTCGCAAGCCTGGTCGTCTTTTTGGGCTCAGATACGCCTGCTTGATTGAAAGTGAGTTTCTTTGTCGATGTGGTTTTTTCTTCATGTTCGACGTTTGTTCCGATGTCATATCTCGCTTGATGGCGAGTCTGGATGGGAATATTTGAGCCGGGCGCTCATGAGACCGTTCAGCATAGTTTCTTGGTTTTTGCACATTTCTCCATCTTGATTTTTAAACTTCCGGCGGTGTGTCCTCTCATACCCGCGCTCTTCCTTTTCTTTCTTTCAATGCCTGTTTTTTCGTTGGCTAACTACCACTTTCATTTTAGATGGCATCGTTGCTGGACTACGATTATGCGAGTCTTGAAATAACTCGCCCGATGACGAACTTTGGTCACTTCCTCAAATGACTCTTGCTCTCGCCCATCCTTCGGTCGTTAATTCTATATCAAATTCAACACGACCACAATTTCGACATCTAACGCAGTGACCATTCAGAGCTCAACATAATGCCTGCGTGTCGAATACAGCTTAGCCTCTCCGCCCTTCGCTCGAGCAGAACTCCTCTAACGATTCTCCAAGCCAAACCTCCAGGCGCGACTCTTCAGCAAGAGAAGGGTATTTTCGTAACGTCTTTTCGTTATTGGGCGTATCACAATTGCAAACACACCGGAATTTCCGATCGAAGGTGGGCACCGTCGTGGGAAGCGAAGAGAGCAAATTGAAATGGAAACAAACGAAGAGAGGTCGACTCCAGCTACAGCGACGTTTGGAAGACCCAAGCAACGACGACGATGTCACGATCATTCTCAGCTATCGACTGTTTGACTTTCTCGCTTCACTACATTCGCCTCGATCTTTTTATCTTACATAACATTGGACTCAGTAACTTTCTGCGTCGTCCTTGCCGTCGGCAGAGCCTCTGTCGCTTGCGTTGCGGGAGTTCCGTCGGTATCACCCTGGTTTGTCCCACTTTGCGTGTTAAATGAGCATTCGACCCGAGCTCAAACAGGAATACGAGACTCCAAAGACTTTTTCGAAGATGAAGTAAACGACAACGTCGTTTAGGGTTCGCAATTGATATGCTAAAAGAATGAGGAAAGGAGGGTTACACTTTGAGGACAACTGTGTTTCTGGGGGACACAAAGGTTGGGCATCTACTCAATTTTTTCCTTGTACCTCTTCTAATGCTTGTCGCTCTCGATTTTGCAGGCTCGTTGACATCTTCTGGACCTATTGGTAAAATAGCTCTAGCCTAGAACGACATACGAGTGTGGTACCGAAAGAAAATATGAAATGATACATGTAACTAATCCCTGCTCCAGTACTCCTACTCCTTATTTACGCACATCGCCACGCAAACGAGCATCTCCTGCCATTTTCCCTGGAGGCAAGGTGCATAGCTTGACGAATTCCGAGAGCATTCGCCTTCGCAGCTCATGCAAGTTCCACCTCAAGCACGAGCAATGCAGTGACCCCAGTCATTTCTCCACGGAAGGATGGGAATGCTTAGAGGTTGGTGAATTGCTGCGATTGTGAGGGCTGTCTAAAAAACTCCACCATTCAGGAGAAAAACTTGGACTGGTACTCAGCCCGCCAAGAGTGTGACTGTATATTTCCTCCAGGTCAGAGTTAATAATACCAGCATCTATTGTTCTCTCCTTGTAAGTTTGCATGTCTGATATAAGGCCATCCAGGCTTGTGTGATATGTTTTCTGTTGACGCTTTACAGTATGGAGGTATAGTGCAGTAAGATAAAACAAGAGGTTTGGCTCTTGGAAGTCTGGCGAAGACATCTGTTCATTCAAATTGTGTGTTATCATCTGGAAAGTGTCCATGAATTTTCCTTGTATGGCTGGTCGAAGTCCTTCATTTTGGCTGAAGGTTTTTGTGAGATCAACAAAAGAGAAATACAAGATTAAGACAGGAGTTTCTTCAAAGGTCTGCAAGGTTTCATTGGGGGTGTATGGCATTTGAATACCAATAGCATTTTGGAAAAATGCTGAAAAATTATTGACCCATTGCCATAAGAAAGCTACAGCAAAAATATCAGTATTAGTATTCAAGGTCAATTCTCAAATGAAATAGGAATGTAAACTGACAGTCATTATCTGTATCCAAGCTGCCTTCAACATAAATGGATTCAGAAAGAAACCAAGGGAGGAGTGCAGTGGAAAGATGCTGGTATTTATTATTGTGAATATATGTAGAAAGGCGTATTGAAAGTTCTAGCATGAGATTGTATAAATCTGTGTCAACATGCTTGAAAAGCTGATGAAAGCCTTCAAGAAAAAAATACATATTTTCTTGGTGAAGTATTAATGAAAGAGTCTCAGAGTCAAGTGGATTCCCATAGTCAGCATGTGTGGCAATGTCACAAAATCTGGTGAAACTGCGATTCAAATGCCAACCCATGATGGGCTCCAACAAATTTCTGAGATGTTCATTGCTCTGAACAATTCTCTCAAGAGCATTATCAGAGAGGAATACAGATCTACCAGGGCCAGCATAAGTGGACCATTCTGAAATTTCAGACAAGCAGTGGTATTGGGCTGAGAGTCTGAGAGAATTTTCAATGATGTTGGTGTCCTGCCTACTTCCACTTGCCATTAGGCCTTGTGCAAGATCAAATATTGGGGGATCATTGTAAACATCAGACAGATCACAGGGGTATGAGCTTTTGTCGAGGTCATAACGTTGCATGAATTGATGTCGTAGTTTTAGCCAAGCCATATCAAACTCAGTCCATGTTTTCTTCATCCATGTATAGATAACGCAGACCACAAGGTTAACTGGTGTGCGATACCGCCATTTGGACCATACAGTTTGGCCAGTAATAAGTTTGTGACAGAACTGAACCATAGAGCTTAACATGAAGTGAAATGCATGGGCCTGAGGTGACTTGTAGGGACATTGTGATGGCGAAATTGGGCTATCACGACTGTAGGGGTCCAAGAAGAGGGCAACGGCGCTCTGGAGGAGCAGTGGCAGCACCGTAAAAATTTTGTGAACGTGCCATTTCTTCAACCCGTCAGCGCGCATGTTAAAAAGAGCAAAGGTGTCCCTTGGTGTCAGGTTTGGATAATTTTGATGCTCTCGGATCCATTGTAGAGAGATAGTGCCGACGAGGACTGTTGCGAGACTGAGGACAAGACTGATAAACCAGAGGTTATTGATGTGGATTGACGATGCTGTGGGAGATGTGTGTGATCCGGGACCTGTGGAAGAAAGAAGGATGGGGATGGGAGCGGTGGTGTTATCTAGACGGTTTGCGATGACGGATAGCAGAGAAATAATGGTGTCGTTCGGATCGGGCTTGAGTGTTTTGTAGAATTCAATGACGAAGGCCGTGACTACGGCAGAGAAGAGACCGGCCTTATGCATTATGTATATTAACATTTGAAAAGCAAGGATTGAAAGCAGCTCACAAATATAAGGAGGTTCTGTACTTCTTCCTTCCAAACGTTACATTGCGCCTCGTCTCGCTTCATAAGAGGTTCCAATAGTATGCTCCATGGATCGCGGTCGGGCTTCGGAGGAGCATATTTAAACTTGTCGTGAATACCCCAGATCTTCGGAAGTTCAGGTTGTATATCTTCGCTCTAAGCAATTGAATGACAGGTCAGGACGACTTCGAGAGTACTTTGTCCTCATCTGTATACTAACTCGTTCGTCCGGTATTTTTTCCTGGGGGTCTTCCAGCGCAGAGTCCTTAGAATTTGGGTTGTCCATGTTGGAGTGAGCCCTCTGGAGTGATTTCCTCTGACTGCTTTGCTACTTCCGCCTTGTCGTGTTTCTGCGAAAACTGCAGTCTATTCAGGATAACACACACAATCGCCATCTACCCACTGTACTCACCTGGTCGTTCTGCGATGAATCCCCTATCTGCAAGTTTTCCTGCAAATACACTGCCTGGGTAAATTGAGGAGACGACATTATACGAGACTTCGAGGCAATTCAGAAGAATGGGCGCAAGTTCGAGTTGGGCATGGCTAAGGCATGGCCATGGAAGCTGAAGACCAGTCCAAGAACGGTCCGCCCAATCCGGACCGCTGGAGCGAACCTCAGCGAACCCAAACTTTCTTTCTCCAAACAATCATCCTCTCCCATGGCCACGATCAAACACCCAGCAACGGCCACCAGAGCGACCAGAGGGGCTGTGAGGAACTATTTATCTTTCAGGGCCTCTGCCATAGCCCTTTCCGCAGGCGAAAGATATTCGGAACAACTTTAATGGCTTAACCTCCACTAACAGGCTCAAGAACGGTCGACGATTCAGTGTTCGAACCCTCTCAATCTTGTCCAGTAAACTCCCCGGATCCGCCAGTTCTCATTTGTGAGTTTCCTCAGCTTTCCGGGCTCGGAAAAGTTTGTTACATTGAAAGTGCGTTTCTCTGTGTTGCTGGATTTTTTCTTTATAATCGACCGGTTGTTGTCGGGCCATGGATGGTTTTTATGTGCTTCATGATGCGGTTGAACTGGGTGTGCATGAGCCCGTTCGGCGTGGTTTCCCGTTTTCGCCATTTCATTTTATTTTTCTCACTTTCCGCTCTGTTGTCGTCTTTTCTTGCCTCATTTCTTCCCTTTTCTTCCTTTTCAATGCCTGTACTCTTGTTTGCTAACTCCTACTTTCTTTTTTAGGTCTGCAAACTCTGGGTTCGCACTGGCTGTATTACGAGTCTTGGGATAATTTGCCCTACGTGACGAGTGATATCAAGTTCAATGATTTCTGTTCGATAACCAACCCTGTCATCATCGATATTACCAATGCCTTTCTCACTTGGGCAAGATCTTCGACCTTTCGTTTTTATCACCACCGCATCCTTCCCATTGTGATGACTGTGCCGTACCGAAGGTGCCTATGGTCCTATTGAGCAAAACTTCGTATTGGGCTTGGTGATAGTGCTTCCTCTTGCACAGGCAATGGCTACACGACCTAGTTGCCCTTTGTCGGCACCCCACAACTCCATCGATTATAGCGCCAGCTTCACTTCTCCCTACCCGAGCTGCACTTCTCTTAATCGTCCAGACGAATTTTCCAACCAAGCTAGTCCCGCAGTGAAACCGAAGAAGGGTACTTCGTTCATGTCTTTCAAGTTTTCAAAATCACGCCGAATTTTCCGATCAAGGATGGGCATTGTGGTTGGAGGAGGACAGGGCAAACAAAGAGGGAACGAAGACAATCATTTTGCGATCAAAGCGAGCTACAGTGACATTTGTAGGATCCAAGTACGCATGAGCAAGGACGTCATCCCATAAGATGGATACTGGTTATAAGAACCGAATAACAATTCCTTCGAGCCCTGGAGCCCATGCCTCCGAGTTAGCTATCGCGTCCCAACACAACTTGCTATCGCGCACAGCATCGCACTCGATACCATTTCTGTGGCAAAATTTCGTCAAAACCTCCACTCAACACCCAATTCAAATCAAGCCAAT
Organism: Galerina sulciceps; assembly: GCA_023014345.1. Taxonomy (NCBI): domain Eukaryota; kingdom Fungi; phylum Basidiomycota; class Agaricomycetes; order Agaricales; family Galerinaceae; genus Galerina; species Galerina sulciceps. The sequence goes on along the minus strand of JAEDXJ010000002.1, from coordinate 681,089 downwards.
AACGTCCACCATCCCTTTTTCCGTGCTTGTCGAGCAAGACATCGCGGTTTCCCTTCCTTCTATATTCTTTCCTTCCTCGCCTGCGCTCTCGTTTACGTCGAGGCCAGGCGCTCAACTACCATGCTACATCGACTCTAGAGTCCAACGTCCAACTCCGGTACGAAAGTTCAAGTTCTTGTCTGAGAAGTCGGTCAGGCTCGATGCCTGCGAGTGTAGTCCTCCTTCGATCATACATCCGAGTCCAAGTTCAATGTGTTAGCAACAACGAAGGGGCCTTCCTGCCGAATCAAATCATCGTTTTTGAGCAGAAGTGTAGACGATGGGTTTTGGTGATCACGTCGATAATGGAAATGAAGCAAAGCGTCAGGTGGAGGCGGAGGTGGACACCGAACACCGAAATTAGGCAGAAGCTCCTATCCCAGCTTCTTCAATGTTTGGAGAATCTCTGGATCTTCCCTGGGTGCCATTCCTCGATACGGATGTTGAAACGGTACAGTGCAGATGTTCCCGTTCAGTCCAATGAATCCCACTCCAAGAAAGCACCGCTCGACATTGGCATTCTCTGAAAAGCATTATCACGATCCGTCAGTTCGCGGCACATGGAACGAGCTAGGCCTTTGCATTGGCAGTACGAGCGGATGTGCGAGAGTCTTGGTGATGCTCCAGATGCAGAGGCCACGTCGTCGTTTGCTGTTCGCTATGCGGCGGCGCAGCGGCGCAACATGTTGGTCAGGGTTTGGATTTGATAACGGTGCAGAAGATAGGCAAAGCGAACCATGCGGGCTAGACGAATAGGACGCAGGAGAGTAATAAGAGCATTAAAGGGTGCCGTGCTGTGGAACACCACTCGACTCGTGTTATGGCTTCAGATAAACCTAGTCAAGTCAATGGCACTTCAAACTATGATCCGTGCATTCGGACCACCCGCCACAGCCCGCCACCCAATCCTTCAACACTACAACTGGAAGACCACGACAAATGTTTTACTCTTGGCAAATTTTGATTTGCGAGTGGTTAGCTCTTCTAGCTTGTAGAATCTATCTCGCACTGGCCTGACACCAAGCAATTCGGCTCCCAGCGACGCGTCGCGTTTGGAACAAACTGCTCTGTACTCATTAGATGATTGGAATTTGCTTTAGGGGCTACGTTCCAATACAGTGACTTGGAATCTCACTCCCCAGTCACTCGTGCAGTTAGACGCGTAATTATAGGTTTTCCCATCAATTTTTTTTTCTCAATTGATCCAAGTTCAAGTTTCTCAACCCCTACTGGCGTGGGCTGCGACTTCAAACATTCCTTGACTACACGACTACGGTTATGCCGGGGATGAACGTTACAGTCGAAGACGTGAGATAGCTTTAGTTCGAACAACTGAAACTTCTTACTTCCAAGCATCGTTGGAAGCACATCAAATGTCATTCAACTTGGCGCGTATTCTCATGAAGACGTATTACTAGGACCATGAGGGTAACTGAATTTCCAGTTATCTTTGGAATCTGTCACTGCCGAGGTGAGTTTTTTCCCGAACTGTTCAAGTTGTGAGTTCCTCAACCAGAAATGGACTCGGAATACTGCGTCACTGGGCAAATTTGCCTCTCAGTTGACTGCGCCCTCACTCGTATATCTCACGTTCTGGTTCTCGATTTATAAAGATGTGAAGGACAAAAACTTTTCAAAGGCCCTAACTTCGAAACACAGGGAAATGCGATACTCGCGCACACTGCTCTCTCTCGCCCTCAGCGTTGGTTCGGTTGCTGGTGCTGGGTGGCAGTTCGTCCAGAATGGAACGTCTGGCGTATTGGCCCTTGAGGCCATCTTTGTTTCGCCGACACTTGCTATTTTCTTCGACCGAGCAGCCAACGATCCACTAATGATTGATGGACACGCCGCATGGGGTGCGTTGTGGAACATAGAAACAAATACTGCCAGTCCACTGAGAGTCATTTCCGACACTTTCTGTGCGTCTGGTGGTTTCTTGAGTAATGGAACAATGGTAAGTCATATATGCCAAAGAAATTTTTGAAATGCGACGACTGATAGCTTTTTATGTCTAACAGGTAAGTGTTGGTGGTCACATCCCAGCAAATCCCGCCGCTATCGATGGACGCATGGCGATTCGAATCTTTGAGCCTTGCGCGGATCCCGCAGGAGTGAATTGTACTTTGTTCGAAGATCCTGAAACATTACATCTCGAAGAAACAAGATGGTACCCCTCAAGTTTGAGGATATTCGATGGTTCTCTGGTAAGCCCACTTGCCCGCATTCTGGATTATTATTATATTGACTTCCTCTGAAGATGGTTGTCGGTGGGATCCACGAGCGAACACCATTCTATAACACAGATCCGGTGAACAACTTCGAGTTTTTCCCACCCAAAGACGGCGGTGTGCCTCGTCCATCGGCTTTCCTCGAAAGAAGTCTTCCAACTAATCTGTTCCCCCGGTATGACGTTCCCTCTTCCCTGTATCTCTAATTTTAACGCGAATTATTCCCAGTGTTTTCGGGCTTCCTGACGGTCGAGTATTGATGGTGGCCAATAATCAGACCATTATCTACGACATTGAGAAGAATACAGAGACCATCCTCCCAGACATCCCGAATGGGGTTCGCGTCACAAATCCATTCGATGGTACTGCAACCCTCCTTCCTCTTTCCCCACCAAACTTCATTCCAGAGGTGCTCGTCTGTGGTGGGTCATCTACAGACGACCGAATCCAACCCGCAAATCTTTCTTCGCAAGACCCGGCTTCCAGTCAATGTAGTCGTATGACAATTACTCCAGAAGGTATCAAGAAGGGATGGCAGATCGAACATATGCTGGAACCTCGTATTATGCCTGAAATGATTCTTCTCCCCAATGGCGAAGTCATCATCATTAACGGTGGGCGGACTGGATACGCTGCTTTTGGAACCGTTCCGGACGCTGTTGGAAATCAATCCAATGCCGATCATCCTGTGTGAGTTCATCTCCATTGTTTGAGACTCTTGTCTGTTCTAAAATTCGTCATACTTCAGATTTACACCATCGCTCTATACGCCTTCTGCTCCTCTCGGAAAGAGGATTAGCAACAAAGGCCTTCCTACGACCAATATCGCTCGGCTATACCATTCCGTTGTAAGCTTGACACCTCAAGGGTGAGGGACTTTGCTTTATGTTTGACCGAGATCCAAGCTGATGCAACTCTTCTCACGCAAGAAATATCCTCATAGCTGGATCTAATCCCAATGGGCAAGTCGTCAATGGAACTGAGTTCGCCACGTTCGTGTGCACTCTTTCATGTTACAGTATTTTGCATCTAACGCTGGTTTGACCTACTATCTAGTGAATTCAGGGTAGAATACCTGAATCCACCTTTCATGTCTGTCGAAAGACCAGTCTTGTCAAACGTTCCCAGCAAAATCTCGTTCAACAAGAGGTTTACTATTACAACTTCCATCCCGAGAAACTTGCCGGCAGCTTCTATAAAAGGTACGTTGCATTCTTCCATCCTTCACACTCCCAATACTTACACACTCTCATTACAATTCGATAGTTGCTCTCATGGACTTGGGGTTTTCCTCCCACGCATTCCATTCTAGTTCGCGTCTGGTGTTTATGGACGCTACGCTCTCGCCAGACCGCAAATCACTATCAATTCTAAGCCCGCCGAACAACAGGGTTTACCCGCCTGGTCCAGGTAGGCTCCTAATTAAAATTGAGTGGAATAATACATTTACAACTCTCCTTTGTGGCAGCCTACATATTTTTAACTGTCGACGATGTTACCAGCGCTGGGGTACCTGTCATGGTGGGAAGCGGAGCTCCGCCTCCAGTAGCGGACCAAGGAATCAAACTTCCGCCTATTCTATAAATGCAGGTCAAAACAATACGCCAGCTGCGAGCAGTTTGTCCATTAGCGACTGTCTAAACCTTTGTAGCCTTCCAAAAATTGAATATCCATATACCGTTGTCCCCATGAGTACCGAAAAAAAGGCGCATGCAATCACGCCACACCCTCAACTCCAATCATAAGTGGGCCATATCTTGCAATGGCTTCAACGCTGCCTTCTTATATCTCTATTAGCTTCATGGCTCGTGTTTGAAAACAGGAGCTTACCATCTTGAGTTGCATCCTCAACGCCATAATGGAGCCCCCCTCCCTTGAATGGTACTTTATCAACGCGTCGTCCACCCCTGCACTACCCGGAAATTCATAAAACTCAGCCTGTTGGCCTCCTCCGTTGCTGTGCTTGCAGGCTGAGGTACCAATGTAATGGCAGCCTTCTCCTCGAACATGCAGTTTAAATAAGACCTCAAGTATCTCCTTGCTGTCGAGGAGCACCACAGATATGGTCTTGAAAGCTGTTGGTGATGCAGATGAAGACGGCGGGAGAGAGATTGACGCGGATGTCCTTTCTGAAGCAACGGTGAGTACAGTGTCAAAGAATGGCAGGGTAAAGATGTACCAATGGATTGGGAAAATAAGGTGACAAGGGCGACGACGTTTTTGTCATTGCACGTCGACGAGCAGTTGGCTGTGGGCTTTGTCCAGAACTGCAATGGGAGCAAAATGAGCATATTATCGACTTCGCGATGTAGTCGGGAGGACTGACTCTTCTTGTGCGCGACCTCTTCAAGGTTGGTTCCTTGTACTTCAATTGCCTTGCCCTTCGGGATGCCTCTTGAGCGCATTCCTGGAGGATGCGAACGCCATCTTCTGCTCGAAGTTCTGGACCTAAACAAAGCTTGGTCAGTCCTGGATCCATTATCCCCTTTCAAGACCGCATAAAGGAAAGAAGGAGAGATGAACGTGAGTGGAAACATAAAGAGATCAACAAGACCGCGTATCCGCCGTCCCCCATGCACCCCACCCCACCCACAACCAATCTACGACATAAAATCGACATGGCAAAACTCACAATGACACAAAGATAATCTTGTTCCGCTTCCTCGCGCCTTCCTTCTTGAACGTAGAGCAGTAGATCGCCAAGCGGCACTTCGTTTAAGAAAAATCAGCTAAGAAGGCGTCGTAGTCCACGTCGCTCGACGTCTTCTCCACGACGAAAACTGTCAAGTCACCAACAAGTTACTTTGATGGAACATGCGAGCTGGTAACATTGGGCTATTGGTCGGAACGAGCTCGAGAGCGGCTGCGATCCAGTGTGAATGAGAGCATGAGTGGAGCGGGTCGAGTAGAACGACAACAACAACGACGAGCGGAACGGAAGTGTTGGTTCAAGTTGAGTTCGGATCGGGGAAATGACTATTTTTGGGTCAACACAACCTCTTTCCTTCACCAAACCCACCATCCTCCCACCCCCAGCATCCACTAAATGGCCATTAAAGCAGGAGGAGGAACAGTGATAAACTACGCGTCTTTGGGCCTTTGCCATATTTCTTAGACATTCGAGAGGTCCGAATGCCTGAACGTACCAATCTGCTCTGAACGCACCAATCTAGCTCAAGGATGTCGATGACGTTCTACTGTGCTTCAGCGTTCCCAAGCCCTCACGGGGCTGTCCAGCATAACTGTCTCCGAGTCCACCTCATCCGCATTCGCGAGCCTCCTTGGCCTTTTCGGTTTCAGTGCCCCGCGAGTCAATATTGTCCAAAACAACCCCTCTCGGGGCATGCCATTCGCAAGTCGTCAGCTTGCCAGTCTTTGATAGATCAAAGGTGAGTTTCTCCGACTTCATTTTCTACATCGTATTCGACGCTTGCTCTCGGTACCATGGATGAGGATATGGCGATGGGTCGCGTTTCATACGAGACTATTCAGCACTGGACGAACTTTCGAAGCTTTTTTTTCCGGTTTTCTGCTCTTCTCCACGTCGGTCCCATTTCTGGCGTGTTGCAGGCCTATCGTAACCTTTCTCCTCCCTTGCCTTCTCTTTCAAAAACTTTGACTATGCGTCATTTGATGCCCATGTTCTTGCTGGCTAATTCCTGCTCTTTTTAGATTTGCAAGGGTCGCGTCGCCGCTGAATTGTCATGCAAAGCTCAGATATCTTACTACCTAATGTCGAGCTCTAGTTGCTTCGTCAAGCGACTGAAGCTTGCGCCGTGGCCGTTACTTCGACATGAACTTCAAATCAACTCCGATTTCTACATTCAACACAGCGTGATTCAGACAATACGATCGAGACTCGACCCGCACAATGCCAGCGTCGATGACACGTACATCGGCTTTCATCTCAACCAACATCGTCTAGCTCCTCCACGGCAGCCCTCAATCATGCCCGTTCCTGTCCCTTCGTTTTCACTGGCATCAGACCTGAATCCCTGGCGCTCGTCGTGCTCACACCAAGCGAAACTTCGGGCTGCGGTCAATCACGAAGGATATGGAGCTAGTGCCTTATCTCTAGATACAACCACCGCCGCATTTATCACCTGCACTTCTCAACCCCGCTCCGAAGTCAAGCCTCAATCATGCACGTCAAATACGGCACAAGCATGGCACCGATTCGCTTGTTCTCTGCTAGTGGCCCCGGCCAATTTGCCCTCCAAACATAATCTGCCAGAGAAGCAGGAAAACGATGCATTGGCGGCAGCCTCGAAATTCTAGGACGGTTTCAGCTAATCAGGTCGACATCTTGGACCAACAATTGGCGTCATGGGGAGAGGAGGAGAGAGCCGTCGAACTGAAAATGAAGGAGGGCTTTCGTGGGCAACTACAGCAACATTTGGAAGACCCAAGCAACAACGATATCATGGTCATTCCCTGGCACGATAACATAACCCCAACCATCGATGGACGTCAAATACAGCGCCCGTTCTTTGCTAGTTGCACAAACAATTTTGCCCTCTAAGCGTGATTCGCGAGGAAAGTGGAATCTACAAGCGACGATAGGCACCGTTCAGAGAGGAGGAGAGAGCTGTCGAAATGGAAACGTAGAAGGGCTTTGAGCGGCAACTACAGCAACATTTGGAAGACCCAAGCAACAACGACATCGTGGCCATTCCCTGGTATGATAACAAGAACTCTTGACCCCGACCATTCATGGACACCGAATACAGCACCCGTCCTTCGCTAGTGGCACAAATAATTTTACCCTCTAAGCGTGAGGAAAGAAGAATCTACAACCGACGATAGGCGTCGTTCCAAGAGGAGGAGAGAAATGTCGAAATGGAAACGTAAAGCGGCTTTGGGCGGCAACTACAGCGACGTTTGGAATATCTCGGCAACGTCGGTATCATGGTCACTCTTGACATGATTACAAGAAATCTCAACCCCGAGATACCAAATGCAACACCCTTTCTTCGATAGTGGCACAAACAACTTTGCCCTCTAAGCGTGATCGAGGAGAGCAGAATAAGGGAGCTTTGGTCGTGACTTTTGGAATGGTGTCAGGGCGAGAATCAGGCTGAGATCTACAACCGACGATGGGGCGAGAGGAGCTCGCTGTCGAAATGGACACGAAAGATGTTTCGATGGAAGATACAGCAACTTTTGGAAGGCCTCAGTATGAATGAGCAAACGATGATGTCACTCAGGTATCACTTTCTGGCAAGAACCAGCGTCTGTCGAACGAGTTGACTGGAATTATTCTGAGTCCCGAGTGAGAGGCCTTCGACTTAGCTATCAGATTTTCAATTCTCCCTTCATCGCTCTCTTCGACTCGACGTCTTATCCAGCACTTCTTCGGACTAGGTATTTTCTACAATGTCCTCCCCCTCGGCAGGGTCTCGTGGTACCGTTGCGGATGCAAACCATCAGCAAGTGAGCGCGAACTACTTCACATCGTACCTTACGCTGGTGTTCCGGGCCCTGCACATGCGTCACTATCACCCTGGTTTGGCCCACTTTGCACGTTGGAAGAGCAAGCTCAGACGGAATTACGAGATTCCTGCGACTTTCTCGAAGATGAAGTAATGGTGCTGTTCGGTCTTCATCCTATGGAGGACACCATGGCTAGGGTTCGCAACGATGTGAAGACGTAATGAGGCAGGGAGGGTCAACAGATCAAGGACACCCGTGTTTTTTGGGGTTACTCAAAGGTCAGGCATCTGTGAAAACTTTCCTCCTACTCCTTCTAACGCTCATTGCTCTCGAATTCGCAGGCGTCGACCCGTCGCTGACATATCTCAAGCCCCGAAAAACATATTGTGGTACTGTGACACCGATCACTTATATTCATAAAGAAAATATGGAAAGACACATAAGTAATCTCTGCTCCAGTCCTCCCACGCCTAAGCTCTACACATCGACAACGCAAACGAGTACATCTCCTACCATTTCATCCTGAGTCAAGGTGTATAGCTTGATTGAACTTCGCGAACATCTGCCTTTGCAGGTCACGCCACTTCCACTTTCACCTCAAGCACGACCAGTGCTGCGACCTTGGTTATTTATCTTGTGTAAGGACGGGATCGCCTAGAAGTTGCTAGGCCAGTGTGATCAAGAGGCCTGTCCAAAAAGCCCCACCACTCAGAAGTAAATCTATCATGAACAGTCCAGAAACCAATTTTGCAACCATATATTTCCTCCAGTTCTGAGTTGGTATAACCAGCATCTATTGTTCTCTTCTTGTAAGTTTGCATTGCTGATAAAAGGCCATCCAGGCACATATGGAGCTTTTTGTGCTTTCTTTTTACTGCCTTCAGGTACAGTGCAGTTAGATAAAACAAGAGGTTTGGCTCTTGGAAATTTGGCAAGGACATTTGTTGATTCAAATCTTCTGTTATCATCCTGAAAGTGTCCGTGAATCTTCCTTGTATGGCTGGTTGGAGACCTTCATGTAGGCTGAAAACATCCTCTAGTCTGACATCAGAGAAATGCCAGATTAAAGTGGGAATGTCTGGAAAGGTCTGCAGGGTTCCCCTGGGGGTGTATGGCATCTGAACACTTATAGCATTTTGGAAAAATGTTGAAAAATTATTGACCCAATGCCATAAGAGGACTAGAGCAAATATCAGTGCTATTCAATGTCAATTCTCAGACTGGAATGGGAAAGAAACTGACAGTCATAATTTTGGCCCAACAGGGCTCCAAAGTCAAGGGGTTCAGAAAGAAATGAAGGGAGGAGTGCAGTGGAAGGATGCTGGTATTTATTGCAGTGAATGTATGTTGAGAGCTGTATTGAGAGCTCTAGCTGGTGTTTGTATAAATCTGTGTTATAGGGCTTTGAAGACTGGTCAAGACTTTGAAGAAGGTAATACATATTTTCTTGGTGAAGTATTTTTGGAAGGTCATAGGAAAAGGACCATGGCAGATCTCTAGAATCTTGGGTAGCAATGCCAGAAAATCTTGCAAAATCAGCACAATCAAAAAATATTCCTAGAGGTGACAATATATTTCGGAGACAATTATTGGCTTGAAGAATAGCCTTGTGAGGATTATCTTGGAGGTTTACAAGTTCACGAGGCCCAAGATTAGTGACCCATTTTGAAACTTCAGAAAAACAGTGGTATTGGGCTAAGAGCCTGAGAGGTTTTTCAATGTTATTGGTGTCTTGACTGCTAATATTTGCCATTAGACCCTGTGCAAGATCAAATATTGGGGGCTCATCATCAACATCAGAGAGATTGTGGTAGACTGGGCCTTTGTCAAGGTCATAATATTGCATGAATTGATATCGCAGCTTCAGCCAAGCCAAATCAAACTCAGTCCATGTGTTCTTTGTCCATGTGATTATTGTGCAGATTACAAGGTTGACTGGCTTATACTTCCATTTAGACCATAAATCTTCACCAGTGAGGATTCTGTGACAGGGCTGAACTACGGAGCTTAGCATGATGCGAAATGCATGTGCCTGAGGTGACTTGTATGGACATTGGGATGGCAAAGTTGGACTGTCACGACTGTAGGGATAAGGTAGACACATAAGGATTCCTTGAACTGTTGGAAGCACGGTGGTAGTGACAAGGAAAAGGAGGACAAAGATTGTCACCACACTGACTGGAATGATGACTGCTATATCACCAAATGCCAACAAAAAGTCTATAATGCCAACGAAGAAGAGGGCGAGGGCGCTCTGAAGGAGCACTGGCAGTGCCGTGAAGATTTTAGGGACATGCCACTTCTTCAACGCATCAGCCCGCATGTTAAAAAGAGCATAGGTGTGGTAAGGTGGAAGGTTTGGATAGTTTTGGTGCTCTCGGATCCATTGCAAGGAAATCGTGCCGACGAGGACAGCTGCGAGACTGAGGACAAGACTGATAAACCAGAAGTTATTGATACGGATAGATGATGCTGCAGGAGAAGGGAATGATCCAGGGCCTGTGGAAGAAAGAAGGACTGGGATGGGAGTGGTGGTGTTATCTAGACGGTTTGTGATGACAGAAAGCAGAGAAATGATGGTGTCGTTCGGATCGGGCTTGAGTGTTTTATAGGATTCAATGATGAAAGCTGTGACTACAGCAGAGAAAAGACCGGCCTTATATATTATGTGTATCAATGATTTGAGAAGCAAGGATCGACAGAAACTCACGAATATTAGAAGGTTCTGCACCTCGTCCTTCCAAATGTTGCATTGTGCCTCGTCTTTCTTCATGAGAGGTTCCAGAAGTATGCTCCATGGATCGCGGTCGGGCTTCGGAGGAGCATATTTGAAATCGTCCTCAATGCCCCAAATCTTCGGGAGTTCAGGTTGCTTCTCTTCCTGTATCCCCTGTATCTAGGCAATGGTAAGTCAGACCGAATGCGACGTTACTTTGTCGGCGTCCATATACTCACTTGTTCATTGGGCAATACATTCTCGGGTCCAGTCTTCGAGTTGACGCTTCCATTTGATGTCGTTGGACGAAGGAGCTCGGTATGTTCGATGTAATCCCGATGCTGAGGAGACTCAAATCAGGACAGATAAGACTCGGTTAACGACACCCGACTTACTGACTCCTCCGGCGGAGACTCCTCAGGATTCGAATGCTCTACGTTCGAGCGGATGCTCTGGCGTGAATCTTTTCGACCGCGAATTTCAGATCGTTCGAATACTTCATCCCCGATGTGAGGTTTCTGAGAAGGGTCGACTCAGAAAGAATAGCACATAGTCGCCATCTATCCACTCACCTGGTCGTCAGGCAAGGACTTCCTTCCCTTCAGGTCTTTTTGCGGAACCGCTGGCTGGGTGTTCTGAGGTGACGACATTATTCGAGACTCGAGATTGTTCGACAGGGAGCTTCAGAGGAGCGCAAGTTGTTATCTTCGGTCGACAGAGATGTGGACGCCTAAGAGACTGCATAGCTTTGAGTCGCTGAACATATCAGCACGTGTACCGCCGTCAGATATCATGTCAAGGTTCGAGTTATAAACAGAATACGAGTACAGAGCACTGCAACTGCCTGAAGACATTTCACCACACTATGGAAGATCCTGCTGGAGCCTGGACGAAATATTCAGATGAAGCCGAGATCTAGGAAGAGTTGCATGAGCGCCGTGTAGATTACTGCAATCAAGACTGCAATGGTTTTCCGAGCATCATGGAAGGGAGCAAGTGACGAACAGCCGTCCACAAATGGACATGCATCGCCACTTCAGATTCAGACCGCAGTGCTTGCTGAGCCTTGCTCCAAAATTCTGGTCAATTCTCAATCCTCCATTTCCATGCCTCCACTGGACATCCAGTTTGGTTTTCCTCGATTTATCCAATTTTTGTCGATTTTTCGAATGCTCAGATCAGTCGAGAAGTTGAAGGATTGGCTGCCAATTCTTCAACTGACACAGACAAGTACTCATGCATAATTTTTCGCTGTCAATGGCAAGGTATAAAACACGCATGTATGTTGCGGATTCTACTTTCTATGGAAGCCCGCATTTGAAAGGCAGAGGGACTGTCAATGTCGATGTCGTGTCAGAGCAACAAATTGCTCGTGTGATTGGCTTTTTCAGAAAACCCGAGCCAGGTAAGGAGGCTCTCGTCTCCGTGTGTGTAACACGCAGTCCTTCATAGCAGAGGGAAAAAGAAACGGAAGAGAGAAAAAAAAGGGAAGACGCCAAGGGATGTGTACGGACGGGAATTGGGCCCGGAGAAGTTCGATGCATCGTGCCATACATATTGACAGTTCGACGACTACTCGAGTAGAAGTATTTACGTGCATGTGTCGCGGAATATCAATCATCGCGGCTGGCTTTGTCCAAAACTGCAAAGGGAGCGAAATCAGTAACGTCGACTTTGTGGGACGTATTCGAGAGGACTGACTGTTCTCATCCGCAACCTCTCCAAATCGGTTCCTTGTACTTCAACTTCAACTGCGATGCCGTTCGGGGTGCCACTTGAGCGCGTTCCTGGAGGGCGCGGGTCTCATTGCATGCTTGAAATTCGTGTCATCAGGAGACCTATATCGAGCTTGGTCAGTATCTTCTCCCAAAAACACAGGCAGGCAGGCAGCAACACGTAGAGGAAAGGAAAGACGGATACGTCGGACTCGGCGGCTTTGAACGTTGATGGGCGAAATTCGAAGACGAATGCGGTCAAGAGGCACCTAAGAATTGAAGGGGTCTCGTGCGGTCAACCGGTGCGAGGGTATCATAACGTAGCGAGAACGGGAGCGCGGACGTCGACGGGTTCTGGCGCTCCGTCGAAGTGGCCCGGAATCCGAGATTTCTTGTAGAATTGGAGGACATTCGGATTGGTGAGTTGTGGGTGGAAGGGTCGCCGAAGCTTGGAAGTTGCAGGGGTGGAGAGGCGGTAAATTAATGGCTTGGTGTTTTAGAGTATCCGTGGTGTTTTACTTAGGTTGTACGTGGTTCTGTCTGTAGATATTAAATATTAGATAACGCTTAACCAGCTTTTGTAGACCAACCCAGAATAGAGAACGGCAGGCAGGCAAGCAGCAACACGGACAAGAAAGGAAAGACGGATAATTGGGATCGGAAAGACAAGAGATGGAAGGAGCCAGGGCCGTGTATCCGCCGTCTCCTCTCTTACACAGTCCACTCCGCAACCCATCGATAACACGGTACAAAAAAAAACGACGCCGCGAAACTCACCACGACACATGTCACAAAGATAATTGCGTTCCGCTTCCTCGCGCTGTCCTTGTGGAACGCAAAGTCGTAGATCGCTTAGCAGCACCTTCATCTCAAGAAGATTCGCGAGGAAGGTGTCCTTATCCGCCTCCGCCTTGCTCGATATCTTCGCGACGGACCGACGGTTGCTGTGGGTGCAGATCAGATACTTGTACTTCTTCAGCACGCATACGAGCTCTTGGAAGGTCATCGTCCGCGCCAACGTCGGATGCCTGTCGTAGGGTGAGTTCTAAGAGGGTGTTGGAAGAGGTGACCATAAAGTAAGGACTTACTATGCAAGTTACTGTGAGCTAAAGATCTAATTTGAAAATGCAGTCACCAACGGGTTCGCTTTGAGGGCTGCATGCGACCTAGTAGTAACATTGAGGCTAATAGATGATATTGCAGGGGTCGACAACCATTAGAGCCATTTAGGAGCGTCTTGTGCTCTCAGTTACCGCTGTCGGCTTTGTCCAGAACTGTGAAGTGAGGAATAGAGGGCTGACTATTCTCACGTATGACCTCTTCAAAGTCGGTCCCTTGAGCTTCGAGTGCGTTGCCAGTCGGGGTTGTCGCTTGAATGCGTTCCGGGAGGACACGAACTCCGTCTTCTGCTTGACCTTCGCATCATTGGGAGATCTAATCGAGCTTGGTCAGTTTCTAATCCCGGAAAAATAGGCACGTAGTACCACGAAGATGAGAGGAAAGGAAGGAAAGACGAACGCGATCCGAGGCATGAAAGGATCGATAAGCCTGCGTAACCGCCGTCTCCTCTCCTACGCACTCCACTCCACTCCACAACCATCGACAACAGGAAACAAAAAACCGGCGCCGCGAAACTCACCACGACAAAAAAACGATCCTGTTCATCTTTTCCACGCCGTCTGTCTCGAATTCAAAGTCGTAGATCACTCCGGCACTATGTCTCAGGAAGATCTGTGGGGCAGGGGTCGTGGTCCGCTTCGTTCGACGCGACGTTATTCATGGTAACATGATGTACTTGTGCTTCTTCAACGTCAGCTTTTGGAAGGTGGCTAGGCAGACGCCGAGGCCGGATTCCTGTCGTAGGGAGTGTTCTTAGAGGGATGTTGAGAGAGGAAATAAGGGCTTACCAGGTTAGCGTGAAGCCACTGTAATTCGAGGGATAAAGAAGGACGCCTGGACAAGTGGGTACAACTGATGGTGATATTGGAATAGTTGTTGAAAAGAAGCTTAAAGCGGCTGGAGTCTGGTGTGGATGACCCACGAGCAGAGAGGGTCGAGCCATCATTGAAGCGAAAGAGACGAGGAGCATTCAAGTTGGTGAAGTGGCTATTTTTGGAACGATTGCCGGATTTGGGTGAGTTGTAACCGAGCCACCAAACTCTTCTTCTCCAAACCCCATGCCATCCACGACTAGCACCCAGAAACGGTCACCGGAGCAGCAGGATATTCAGCGACGAACTTCTCAATTTTAGGGCTTCTGCCACAGTATGTTTATACAAGTTCAAGACATTCGAGACTTCCTTATATAAAGTGCCATGACGCACCATTCAAGCTCAAGGAAGGTCAACGAACTGCAACCTGTCGACGCTGCAGCGTTTAAACCTTCTCGATCTTGTTCTGCACGACTCTCTCCCTGGACCCTACAGACCGCCTCATTTGCGAGCCTCCTTAGCTTTTGGATTCGTCTGCGAGATCAAAGGTGCGTTTTTTTAACTTCTATATGTACGTGTTCAGAATTGTGTTGAGGCCACACTCTCAGTGCTCCGCGAGTCAATTTTGTCCAACGTATCTCTTCTTGAGCCACTCAGCTCACTGTTTTCGGATAGATCGAAGGTGGGTTTCTCCTACTCGACTTCTTTTTCTGTATTTTCGACGCTTGCTCTTGGTAACATGGATAGTGGATACCGCGCTGAGTCGTCTTTCATGACGAGGCTACACAGTTAGACGAGCGTTCGACGTGCTTTTTTCGATTTTTCTGCTCTTCTCAACTTCGGTCCCATTTTTGGCGTGTTGCCGGCTCATCATAGCCTTTCTCCTCTCCTTTCTTCTCTTTCAAAATGTTTTTGGCTATGGTCGATTTGATGCCTATGTTCTCGCTGGCTAACCCCTACTTGGTTTTTAGACTTGCAAAGGCTGCATCGTCGCTGGATTGCCATGCAGATCCTGGACAGTTTATCGTCTGATCTCAAGCTCCAGCCACTTCATCAGACGACTATCACTCTCGCCGTGGTCGTTACTTCGACATCAACTCCAAATCAAATACGATTCCGACACCCAACACAGCAGTGGTTCGAAGCCGAACTTTGGACGTCATCGACGCGCAACACCAACATCGATGACGCGGACATTACCTTTCATCTCCACCAATCACCAAGCCCTTCCACGGCAGCCCTCCATCTTGTCGATTCCTGGCCTTTCGTTTTCATCACGTCGAACCCTTCTCGAAGTGCCGAACTCCTGGTGCTCGTCGGGCTCCCACCAAGCAAAACTTCGGGCTTGGGTCAATATGGAGCTGGAGCTTTCTCTATGCTACAACCACCACCGCACCAGCTACCAGCTACACTTTTCAGCATCGCCCCGAAGTCAGCACTTATTCGTGCACATCGAATGCAGCACTAGCGTTCTTAGCTTGTACCTCAGACCACTTTGCCCTCTAAGTGTGATTCGCGAGGAGAGCAGAAGGGCTATTTCGTCGTGACTTTCGGGGTGGTTTCAGAGCGATAACCCAGCCTACATCTTCGACCAATGATAGGCATCGTGCGGAGAGGAGTGGAGAGCCGTCGAATTGGGAACGACGAAGGGCTTTCGGTGCCGGCTATAGCGACATTTGGAGGACTCAAGCAACGTCGATATCGTGGTCGCTTCATAGAACGATAACGAGAACCCGTAACACCGACCACTCATGGACATTTAATACAGCACCCGTTCTCTGCTAGTGGTCATGATTATTTGCCCTCAAAGCGTGATTCGCGCGGAGAACACAATCTACGACCGACGTAGGCACCTTCAGAGAGAACGAGACTCTAGAGAGCCGTGGAAATGGAAACGAAGATGAGCTTTCCACGGCAACTACAACAACATTTGGAAAGCTCCAGCAACGACGAATCGTGATCATTCCCCAGCACGATGACAAGAACTCTTAACACTGACCATTCATAGACATCCAATACAACGCCCGTTGTTTGCGAGTAGCCCAGACAGTTTTGCTCTTTAAGCGTAACCCGCAAGGAGAGAAGAAGGGCCGTTCGTCGTGACTCTCAAGATTTGGAACGGTATCCGAGCGAGAACTTCGACCGACGATAGGCATCGTGGAGACAAGAGGAGAGGGCTGTCGAAATGGACACCAACGAAGAGATTTGGAGGGTTGCAGTATGAACGAGCAATTGACGATATCACTTCCTGGCACGATAACAAGAACCAGAACCTGTCGAACGAGTCGACTGGAATTTGTCTGAGCTCTGAGTTGGAGGCCTCTGACTCAACTATGAGCCGTTCGATTCTCTCCTCGTCACTCATCAACTCTCCTTGAATCGACGTCTCATCCAGACCTCGGCACACCGGGTACCTTTCTATTCTTCTTCATCCTTCACCTCGACCTCGGCAGGGCCTCGTGGTTCCGTCAATGATGCAGACGTTGAGCTCAGACCACTTGACGTGCATTGCTATTGCCCGGTTTGGCCCACTTTGCGTGCTAGCTAATTGAGCCTTCGACTCGAGCTCAAACAGGAGACAAGTCTCCAACGACTTTCTCGAAGCTGAAGCAACGATGTCTTTCGGTCTTCGTCTTACGGAGGACGCCGCGTTTAGGTTTCGCAATGATATGCTGAGAGAGTAAGGATCTTGTTGAGTTTACCTGTGTTTTCTGGGTCACGCGAAGGTTCGGCATCTATGCAAACTTTCCTCCCACCTTTTCTAATGTTCAAATTTGCAGGCGCGTTGGCATCGTCTGGACCTATTGGTAACGTAGCTCAAGCCCAACGACATACGAGAGTGGTACCGTGATGCCTGTCATTGAATTTACAAAGAAAATGTGCAAAAGTACATGTAACTAAACCCTGCTCCAGTACTCCTACACATAAGCTACACACGACCATACAAACGAGCATCTCCTGCCATTTTCCCCCAAGGCTAGCTGTATGGTTTGATCAATTACACGAACATCCACCTTCGTAGCTCACACCACTTCCACTTCCACCTCAAGCACGATCGGTGCTGCGACTTCGGTTATTTCTCTCGTGGAAGGACAGGATCGCCTAGAAGTTGGTGGACCGCCATGGTTGCGAGGGCTGTCTAAAAAGTCCCACCACTTGGAAGAAAATCTTTCGAGGCCAGTCCATTTATCATGTTCATGACCATATATTTCCTCCAATTCTGAGTTGATATTACCAGCATCTATTGTTCTCTTCTTGTAAGTCTGCATTGCTGATAGAAGGCTATCCAGGCTCATATGGTATGTTTCTTCCCTCCATTTTACCTCATGCAGGTATAGTGCAGTAAGATAAAACAAGAGGTTTGGCTCTTGGAAATTTGGCAAGGACATTTGTTCATTCAAATCATCTGCTATCATATCGAAAGTGGCTGCAAATTTTCCTTGTATGGCTGGTCGGAGTTCTTCATCTAGGCTGAAGATATCATCTAGTCTGACACGAGAGAAACACTGGATTAAAGTGGGAATGTCTGGAAAGGTGTGCAAGGTTCCCCTGGGGGTGTATGGCATCTGAACAAGTATAGCACTTGTGAAAAATGTTGAAACACTATTGACCCATTGCCACAAGAAGACTAGAGCAATAATATCAGCACTATTCAATGATAATCCTCAGACTGGAATAGGAATGCAAACTGACAGTCATAATCTTGGCCCAACTTGGCTCCAAATATAAGGAATTCAAAAGGATAGAAAGGGAGGACTGCAGTGGAAGGATGCTGGTATTTCTTGTGGTGAATGTATGTTGAGAGCCGCATTGAAAGCTCTAGCTGGTGTTTGTATAAATCTGTGGAATAGGCCCCCAAAGACAGGTTAAAACTTTGAAGCAAGGCATACATATTTTCTTGGTGAAGTATTTTTTGGAGGTCATCAATAAGGAGCAGATCTCTAGATTCTTGGGTAGCAATGCCAGAAAATGTGGCAAAATCAATGCGATCAAAAATTATATTAGGCAGCAATATATTTCGGAGATGTTCATTGCTTTGAATGAGAGCCTTGATAGGAATATCTTGGACGTAGTAGTATACACTGGCAGGTTTTTCAGGCCTTGAGTGAGTGACCCATTTTGAAACTTCACAAAAGCAGTGATATTGGGCTAAAAACCTGAGAGACTTTTCAATGTTGTTAGTGTCTTGATGCCTAATATTTGCTGCTAGACCCTGTGTAAGATCAAATATTGGGGGGTCATTATCAACATCAGACAGATTAAGGGGGTATGGGCCTTTGTTAAGGTCATAATGTTGCATAAATTGATGTCGCAGCTTCAGCCAGGCCAAATCAAACTCAGTCCATGTGTTCTTTGTCCATGTGATTATTGTGCAGATTACAAGGTTGACTCGCTCATACTCCCATTTAGACCATAAATCTTTACCAGTAAGGATTCTGTGACAGAGCTGAACCACAGAGCTTAGCATGATGCAAAGTGCATGTGCCTGAGGTGACTTGTATGGACATTGGGATGGTGAAATCGGACTGTCACGGCTGTAGGGATAGGGTAGACACATAAGGATTCCCTGAACTGTTGGAAGCATGGTGGTGATGACAAGGAAAAGGAGGACAAAGGTTGTCACCACACTAACTGGGACAATGACTGCTTTGTCGCCAAATGCAAACAAAAAGTCTATAATGCCAACCAAGAAAAGGGCGAGGGCGCTCTGGAGGAGCACTGGCAGCGCCGTGAAGATTTTAGGGACATGCCACTTCTTCAACCCATCAGCGCGCATGTTGAAAAGAGCATAGGTATCTCGAGGTGTCAAGTTTGGGTAATTTTGGTGCTCTCGTATCCATTGTAGAGAGATCGTGCCGACGAGGACAGTTGCGAGGCTGAGGACAAGACTGATAAACCAGAAGTTATTGATGCGGATAGACGATGCTGCGGGAGAGTGGGATGATCCGGGACCTGTGGAAGAAAGAAGGATTGGGATGGGAGTGGTCGTATTATCTAGGCGGTTCGCGATGACGGATAGTAGGGAAATGATGGTATCGTTCGGATCGGGCTTGAGTGTTTTGTAGGATTCAATAATAAAAGCTGTGACTACAGCAGAGAAGAGACCAGCCTTAATACATTAAATATGAATGAATTGTAAAGGCAAGGATCAACAGTAACTCACAAATATAAGGAGGTTCTGCACCTCGTCCTTCCAAATATTGCATTGCGCCTCGTCTTTCTTCATGAGGGGTTCTAACAATATGCTCCATGGATCACGGTCTGGCTTCGGAGGAGCATATTGAAACTCGTCGTGGATAGTCCATATCTTCGGGAGTTCAGGTTGCTTCTCTTCCAGTATCTGAGCAACGAGAGGTCAGGACGAGTATGACTGTACTCTGTCGGCGTCCATTTACTCACTTGTTCATCGGGCAACACATTCTCGGGTCCAGTCTTCGATTTGACGCTCTCAATTGATGTCGTCGGACGAGGGAGCTCAGTATGTTCGATGTCATCCCGATTCTGAGGAAATTCAACTCATCAGGGCAAATAAGACACGGTCCAAGTACACCAACTTACTCGCTTTTCCAGCGGAGACTCCTCAGGATTCGGCTGCTCTGCGTTCGAGCGGATAGTCGGTCGTGAATCTCTCCGACTGCGAATTTCAGACTGTTCTAGTACTTCAACTTCGACATGAGGTTTCTGAGATGGATGGACCGATTCAGGACGAATAACAGATGGTCGCCATCTATCCACTCACCTGGTCCTGCGAGGACTCCCCTGCCTTCAAGTTCTCTTGCGGATCTGCTGGCTGGGTGATCTGAGAAGACGACATCATACGAGCGTCGAAACTGTTCGAGAGGGCACTTCGGAGGGACCCAAGTTGTAATCTCTGGCCAGAGTGACGTGGGCGCTAGAGAGATTGCATAGCTTTGAGTCGCTCTACATACAGATCACAGCACGTGCGCCGCCGCTGTTGGGTCATGTTCAACTTCACGTCAAGTTTCCAGATATCATGTCAATCTTCAGGTTAAAAACAGAACGCGAAAGCAGACGACACTGTAGCCTGTAATCGCCTGAGGGTCCAGGAAGGCGGTCTTCTTACTAGACACTAGGAAGTCCACCCTAGACAGAAATCCGAAAGTGCCAATGGCTGTTATCTCCTATCAGATGTGTTTGTTCAATGTTGAGACGTGGTACTTAGGAGTCTGAGTCAGCGGCAAAACGTCGTAGGTGTAAAAGAATGGAAAATTATAAAGGCATGCTTGATTGAAGGAAGAGGGGTAAACTCAAGAGGTCAGAGCGTCGGTTTCCAAGCTAAATAAATGCTCGTGTGATCGACTTCGTCAGAAAACCCAAGCCAGGCACTAATCTTTGCTCAGAGATACCCAGCGGCGCCATCGCTCAAAAGAAATGAAAGCTCGTCTCCGTGACTGTCCTTCATAGCAGAGGAAAGAAAAAATAAGGAAGAAAAACAAAAACAAAGACGCCGCTAGAGGGATGTGGAGGATGGCGACTCGAGCGCGGTGGAGGAGTTGGATAAATCGTGCCGTACAAAAAAAGTGTGTGGATCAGAGATCAGGGATTGGGAAAAGCAGCTCGACGTCATGGCTATTGAGGGGTGCCTTGGAATCTCAATAAACCACAGTTGGCTTTGTCCAGAACTGCAAAGTGAGGAATCAAACCAGTTATCATTCAGTCGACTTGGGCATGGAGAACCAGAGGACTGACCAGTCTCATCTGCGACCTTCTTCAAACTCGGTTCCTTGTACTTATACAGCGATGCCGTTCAGGGTGTCGCTTGAGCACGTTCCAGGAGGACACGAACTCCGTGTTCTGCTTGATCGTCGCGTTATCAGGAGACCTAAATCGAGCTTGGTCAGTGTTTGAGAGCAGAAATACCGCATTCAACAACATGGAGAGGAAACGGATGAGAGATGAATACGACTGGAAACATGAAAAGATCGATAGGAACGCGTATCACAATCTCCACTTGCATCCGCTATGTAGGACAACGTTTCACCGATAGTACAAAAAACTGACACTACGAAACTCACCAGGACAAAAGGATACCCTTCCCAGCGCCTTCCTTCTTGAGCTCAAAGTCGTAGATCGCCCAGCGGCACTTCGTCTCAGGATTCAGGAAGACTCGCTAGAACGCGTCGTAGTCCATGTTGCTCGACGTCTTCTCCACGAAGATTGTTGTGGGTGAAAATGTACTCGTGCATCGTCTTCAGCTATTGAAACTTGAAGGGGGGTATGCAGAGGTCGTTCACGCCGACGCCGGATTCCTGTCGTAGGGTGAGTTCTAAGAGGAGTGATGAGAGAGGATGTTGAGAGAGGATGTTAGGGCTTACGATGAAAATATAAAGGCACTATGTAATTCGAGGAATGTAGGAGGAAGAGCAGGTAGAGTCACCGACGAGCAGAGTGGCTATGGATCGAACCAAAGTTGAAACGAAAGTAGAGACGAAAGAGTTGCGAAGGAGCATTCAAGTTGGTGAAATGGCTATTTTTGGAATGATTGCCGGATATGGATGAGTTGTAACCGAGCCACCAAACTCTTCTTCTCCAAGCAGTCTCCAAGCCCACCGTCCTCACCCATGCCAGCCGCGACCAGCACCCAGCAACGGCCGCCAGAGTAGCAGGATATTCAGTGATTTTGCCATAGTCCTTCCCGCATATCCAAGATATTCAAAAATGACTTACCGGACCACGACCTCCTGGCTACCAACTTGAATCAAGGCTCAAGGACAACCGACGAACGTTCAACGCGTCGGCGCTGCAGCGTTCAAAACCTCTCGAACTTGTTCTGCACGACTCTCTTCCCAGATCCAACAGACCACCTCATTCGCGAGCCTGCTTAGCTTTCCGAGCTTGGATTCGTTTGCTAGATCGAAGGTGCGTTTTTAATAACTTTTTATATCAACATGTTCCAAAGATTGTGCTGAGGCAACACTTTCAGTGCTCCCCGAGTCAATCTTATCCAGCGCAACCCGTTTCACTGGTCATGCTAGTCCTCTCCATTTGAAAGCCACTATATTGTCAAGCTTGGATAGATTGAAGGTAGGTCTCCGACTCGCCTTTTTCTGTATATTCGGTGCTTGCTCTTGATACCAAGGATAGTGGATATCGCGCTGAGTCGTATTTCATGACAAGGCGACACAGTATGAGCGTTCGACGTGCCTTTTTCGTTTTTCTACTCTTCTCCACATCGACCCCATTTCAAGTTTTGCCATCATTTCGTGCCCTTTTTCCTATCTTTTCTTTTTTTCAAAGTATTTTTGACTATGCGTAATTTGAAGCCCTTGTTCTTGCAGCTAACTCCTACTTGCTTTTTAGATTTGCAAGGGTCGCGTCGCCGCTGGATTGCCATGCGAATCTTGGACAGCTTCAATCTGATGTTGACCCCCAGTCGCATCGTTAAATGAAGGTAGCTCACTCCATGGCCGTTACTTCGACATCAACTGTAAAACAACTCTGATTTCGACACCTAACACAACGATGGTTCGAACTTGGAACTCCATCGTGCACAACACCAACATCGATGACGCGGGCACCATCTTTCCCCACCGCCAATATCATCAAACTCCTCCACAGCAGCCCTTCGTCTTGTCGATTCCTGGCCTTTCGTTTTCATCACGTCAAATCATTCTCGAAATGCCGAACTCCTGGCGCTCGTCGTGCTCCCACTTAGCGAGACCTCGGCCTGAGTCAATCGGAGGATATGGTGCTGGTGCTTTCTCTATGCTACAACCACCGCCGCACCAGCTACCAGCTACACTTCTCAGCATCGCTCCGAAGTCAGCACTTATTCGTGCACATCGAATACAGCACCATCATCCCTTCGCTTTGCCTGTTCTTTGCTCGTAGCTCAGACCACTTTGCCCTCTAAGTGTGATTCGCGAGGAGAGCAGAAGGGCTACTTCGTCGTGACTTTCGGGGTGGTTTCGGAGTGATAATCTGACCGACATCTTCGACCGATGTTGGGCATCATGGAGAGGAAGAGAGAGCCGTTGGAATGGAAGCGAAGAAGGGCTCCATGCGCCGACTACAGCGACATTTGGAGGACCCAAACGACGATATCGTGGTCGCTTCATGGAACGATAACGAGAACCCGTACCACCGACTACTCATGGACATCTAATACAGCACCCGTTCTCTGCTAGTGGTCATGACAATTTGCCCTCAAATCGTGATTCGCGCGGAGAACACAATCTACAACCGACGTAGGCACCTTCAGAGAGGACGAGACGCTAGATAGCCGTGGAAATGGAAACGAAGATGAGCTTTCCACGGCAACTACAACAACATTTGGAAAGCTCCAGCAACGACGAATCATGATCATTCCCCAGCACGATGACAAGAACTCGTAACACCGACCAAGCATAAACATCCAATACAACGCCCGTTTTTTGCGAGTAGCCCAGACAGTTTGCTCTTTAAGCGTAATCCGCAAGGAGAGAAGAAGGGCCGTTCGTCGTGATTCTCAAGATTTGGAATAATATCAGCGAGAACTTCGACCGACGATAGGCATCATGGAGACGAGCAGTCGAAATGGAAATTGACGAAGAATTGTCGATGGAATGTACAACAACACTTGGAGGGTCGCAGTATGAATGAGCAAACGAGGATATCGTTTCCTGGCACGATAACAAGAACCAGAACCTGTCGAACGAGTCGATTCGAATTCTCCTAGCCCGAGTCGGAGGCGATTCAGCCATTAGGTATGTGATTCTCTTTCGTCACTCTATTCGACTCGACGTCTCATTCACACCAGGTACCTTTCTATTCTACTTCGTCCTTCACCTCGACCTCGGCAGGGCCTCGTGGTGCCGTCAATGATGCAGGCGATGAGCTCGGACTACTTGACTTGCATTGCTATTGCCCGGTTTGACCACTTTGCGTGGCGAATGAGCATTCGACCCGAGCTCAGGCAGGAGTACGAAACTCCTGCGACTTTCTCGAAGCTGAAGCGACGATTTTCTTCGCTCTTCGTCTTATGGAGGACGCCGGGTTTAGGGTTCGCAATCGATATGATGAGAGAATAAGGAAAGTAGGGTTGATACGTCGAGGACACCTGTTTTTTTCTGGGGTTACACAAAGGTCAGGAATCTGTGAAAACTTTCGTCCTACTCCTTTTAATGCTCGTTGCTCCGGAATTCTCAGGTGCATCGACCTACCGCTGATGTAGCTCAGGTCCAGAGTGGCATACCACTAGGATACCACGAGACTGGTCACTTGTATTCATGGAAAGATACACATAAGTAAACCCTGCTCCAGTACTCCTACACCTAAGCTCCACACATCAACAACACAAACGAGCACATCTCCTACCATTTCATCCCTAGTCAATATGTATAGCTCGATGAATTCCACAAACATCCACCTTCGTAGCTCACATGACTTCCACCTCAAGCACAACCGGAGCTGCGACCTCGGTTATTTCTCTCATGGAAGGATGGGATTGCCTAGTAGTTGATGGACCGCCCTGGTCGCGAGGGCTGTCTAAAAAGCCCCACCACTCGGAAGAAAATCCTGGAGGGTCACCCCAATGTGATATTTCATCAACTGTGTGACCATATATTTCCTCCAGTTGAGAGTTGATAATACCAGCATCTATTGTTCTCTCTTTGTAAGTCTGCATAGCTGATAAAAGGTCATCCAGGCACATATGGTATGTTTCTTCCATCCATTTTACCTCACGCAGGTATAGTGCAGTAAGATAAAACAAGAGGTTTGGCTCTTGGAAATTTGGCAAGGACATTTGTTCAATCAAATTGTCTGTTATCATCCTGAAGGTGTCCATGAATTTTCCTTGAATGGCTGATCGGAGTCCTTCATTTTGGCTGAAGATAGCTTCGAGACTGACAAAAGAGAAATATAAGAGTAACCTGGGAATGTCTTGAAAGGTCTGCAAGGTTCCCCTCAGGGTGTATGGCATCTGAACAAGCATAGCATTTGTGAAAAATGTTGAAAAGTTATTGACTGTAACGGACGCTGGACCGTTACCGGCATATTTTTGTCGTTTCTTGTTTGGCATCGCCAGTGGCGATGCCGTCTTAAAATACACGATTATGTACGCAAGGAAATTAGATCTTACACTTGTACTACGTAGTCGACCAATATAGATTGGTTCTGGCTTAGTTAGTACGAGCAAGATCGCCCACCGTAAAGCGAAGCTTTACACTTTTTTAAGCCTTCCAACTACATTGGAAGACTACCTACACACACCAAAAACCTCCCATAAACCTCGCGAGAAATACGTTACGTTGACCAATGGCAGATGACGTGTCAGCCAATGGGAACACCCCAAACACGCAGCCGCCCCCTACCCCGAGTCAGCAGGTAGGGTTGAGACCCTACCACCACCAGACTCAGTACGACCGCGCGGAGTCGCAGTTACCGCCAGTGGACGAGACTGCACCGTCCCCGCGAGACAGCGAACATGACTTTCGACAGCCTCGACCGAGGCTGTACCACGAGAACCCTGGCGGAGGAACCCCGATCGTGCAACGATCAAGCGGCGTCAGGACACCATTAGAGGACGACCTGGAGCTGGATTCCGCCATGTCCGGCCTCGAGGACCGGATAGAACTAATCTGGAAGCTAAACGGGGTCGATCGAGCCGATCGACGAGGAATACTCAGGGCGAGAGCACACGAATGCGTGGTCGAGGCGGTAGAGAACTCAGGACAGAGGATATTCGAAGGGTCGAAGAAGTGGGACGAACTCATGGTATCGACACTGTCAAGGATGGCTGCAAGGTATCGAGAATATCGGATGAGCAAGGCAAACTCGAGGACATCTACGCCTATGCAGGCAGTCCTCACAGCGACCCCGTCAGTAATCCCAACGCTCAGCAGAAGGGAGGAATCCCAGGCGTCGTCACCGATAGAGGCGAGACGACATAACGATGACGTTGCGCTAGCGGTAAGCGCAGCCCGAGCACACATAGACGATCCAAGACGGTTCGAGGAATCGGACGAGCAGTATGCACGCAGACGAGCAGCGTCGGCAAGACTGCATGTGCACGACTTGGCTAGTGTAAGCCAGTGCTATTCGCATGGCAAGAACGAGTCCAGACCTTGATATCACCTTCACAGATCTCAAGTACGTCTGCTTGTTTGTTGGAGAGCAAAAAATAGATTATATCGTTGACAATATTTCGACTTCATTGATATATATACCTACATAAATTGACCACAAAATATCATCCAAAAAAGCACTTCAAAGGTAGATAAAAAGTTTAGTGTCTATACCCAAGAAACCACGCCAGCATATTTGCCGGAATGCATCAGAGGAGGGTTGTCAATGATGCACGCTGGCAAGGGTATGAGACCACGGAAGGCTGGACGTTGTCTGACGGCAGTTCCGAAAAGGCGGCGCGGGAGGATCGATGCACGGTCAGCCTGTCGTTAAATGCGAGCAGCCTGAGGTAGGCATTGGACCTTAACAGCGCGGATGCATGGGCGTAGGATTCGTGAATGAGCCTCGCGGTCCAAAAGAACATATCAAGCTCCAAAATAGGAGAGCCTGAGGGCGGGAGTCCCAGCGGTTGGAGGTGGCACGGAATTACCACAGTACCTGCCACGGAATGCTTGCGGTAACATGGCAGAGAACTTGGGGGGTACTGCGACACAAAACAACGACGGGAGCAGTTGCTGGCCGTTGGCGTCGACCTGGGAAGTCCTGACGGTTGAAAAGGGAGGCCGCGTATGGTCACTGACTCATTAATCGCGAATGAGGGGTGTGGAAGGGCGCAGGCGGTGGCCATTGACAAGAAAACGGCTGCTTACGATATTGTAAGGCCGGGGGTGGGCACCCTGCAGTCCAGTGGCAAGCGAAAGGTTGGTGACGGATTTGCGACTAGTAGCCGGGTGCTCGCCGCAATAATAGCGAGAAGGCAGAGCTTGGCTTACTCGCTGCCCATCATGGCAGGAATGCTAGGGCTGTAAACCTTGTAGATTGGTTAATGTCACAATGGTGGACCAGCGGGTATACGTATGCATACCTGTTGCCGTTGGCTGTCTTCCTAGCTCCTTCTTCCTCACCCCCTGCTTCTTCTTTGCCGTCTACACCTAACAAAGTACACACATCACCGCCTCTTTGCGTCTATGGGGACACTTTCGAAACGATTGTTGGCCGTTTGTACTGGCCAAACCAATGGAACACGCGGATGCTCCTGGGACCCTGACGTGGTGACGTAGCTGAGATAGTGGCATTATTCAGGCAGTGAGGCTCGGTTGCTGGGCGCAGACGACGGAGAAGGAGGTGAAGACGACGAAATCAAACAGAGCCGGCGATCTCGGAACAAAGTCGCGACGCTTATGTAATCCCATCACGGAAGTTACCGGCGTCTTAAACGTTCCCCTCGTCGAATTTTGGCGTGGTCTGGAGATTATGTAAACGAGTCCTCCTTCGTCGGACTCGTAACGAGAACGAGGCACGGGAATACACCGTGCCGCCAAATATGCAGTACAGTAGCGTAACGACGACGGGGAGAGGACGAGAGTCATATACCAATAGCATAGATTATAGAACGGGTCATCCGTTCATGACAATGAGAACTTGGCTAGTGTAAGCCAGTGCTTCGCATGGCAAGGACGAGTCCCGACTACAGCCTCTGGAAATCTCGAACACGTTAGGCTTGTTGACAAAGGTAGACAGAGATAAATTATACAGTTAAAATTGTTTTACTAACATACACCTATAAAATGACAACCAAAAGTATATAAAAGGTTGATGGAAGGTTCAAGGCTCATACCGTCGAGCAACAACGCTAGCAGCCGCATATAATTGACAGGGTGCATCAAGAAAGGTCCCAACAGAGGCAAATGGTTCAAAGAATGCACGTTCAGCAGCTGCAAACAGGTGCCGTGGGAGAGTGGGATTTGGGTCCTGGCGACGCGAGTGCGTAGTGGCCGCAAGTGAGCCTCACGAAAAAACGGCGGTCAAGGCAAAGTCACAGGACTTGATGCCCAGGCATTAAGTCTTCAAACGCGAGAGCGTGGAGCCCCGCACTCTACCTGCCGCGGCGTGCTCGCCGTAACATGGAAGAGGATGGGGGCAGTACTGATGCGCCAGTAACGAGGAGATCCAGCGAACGGGGGAGCAGGCGCTGGCCATCAACGACGAAATCGATACCTGTACGAGATTGGAAGGGCAGTAGTGGGCAGTCGCAGGCACCCTGCGGCTTGGTTGCATGCAAGAGGGCGGCGATGGAGTTGAAACTATCCGAGGATTCGCTGCCAGGAGAACGAGGAGACTGTGCTTGGGTTAGTTGCTGGCAGGAATTGGGGCCTTGTAAATCCTGTAGACGGGTTAATAACGCGGTGATGAGGACGATGCAGCGGGTGTGCGTACTTGCTGCCGTTGGCTATTTTCCTGGCCGCTTTTTTCCTCATCTCTTGCCGAATCCTTGCCCCTTACTCCCGATGAGGCATACACACCAGTGCCTCTTCATGTTATGTGGAAATTTTCACGGTTGTTGCTGGCGGTTTGCAATCGACTCGGTAGAAAACACTCATGTGGTGCCGAGCTGGGGTCAGAAGGCAATATCAACTGAAAAGGGGGAAAATACCTAGTCGGAGCCAGGTATCTTAGGGTTGTGGTAATTGGCAGCCTCCGCATCCTAAGAGATATCCAAAGCTGAGATGAAAATGTTGGTAATTGAATGCGGTTGACGGTGGAAGGTGAGGAAAGATGAAATCAACCAGTGGCGAGTTCGGAAGAATTAGCAACGCTTATGTAATCCCATCACGGGAGTTACCGGCGTCTTAAACGTTCCCCTCGTCGAATTTTGGCCTGGGCTGGAGATTATGTAAACGAGTCCTCCTTCGTCGGACTCGTAACTCCGAGAGCCCTACACTTGACCGATAGGATCGCCTATCAAAGAATGCGTAGGGAAGATATGCGAAAGTACGGGGAATCTATGTTCGATGACCAGAACATAAACCTTGACGGGCCATACCCCGTCGACATGGACAATAATATGATCACGAATGTGGAAGAAATAAATGGAGTGATCGATCATCGATCTGCTAGTGTGAGGAACGGTTATCGAGAAGACAACCACGAATCGTCGTGGGTCAGGGTACCGGAGCCACCAGTAAAACCCAATGTACGACTCACGACGGACAGCAGAGAGAGAGATGATTGGAGAGAAGAGTCTAGGACCCGACAGGGCAGTAGGGGATACTCCATGCCTAGGGTGACAGGTCCTCGTCAGGACGCACCAGGGGTAGCAGAGGCCGCCAACCGACACCGGCATTTGATGGAACAGAGATTGATAGACCTCCTGTTCGAATCGCTATCGAACAGGATAGAACTACCTGCGGGGGTCAAGTTCAACCAGAAACTTGACACAGGCGAAAAATATACAGGGTCAGCCAAGTTCTCGGATTTAGAGAACTGGATATCAGCGCTGGCGTATAGGCTAGCTATAAGACAGCTAGGAGGACCAGACATGGACCGCTTACGAGTATTAATCCTAGGGGAACACCTAGGAGGCGAAGCGAGCGAGTGGTACATACGACACGTGCTTAGCATCAATCGTACGAAACACGATTGGCGGTTTGAGGATGTCATTATCGGGCTGTACAATAGATTTGTACATCCAACCACGATGCAAGACGCGCGTGAAGGGTTCCGAAAGGCCAAATACTCGGCATCACGAGGGGTTCAGGCCTTCTACGACGAACTCATGAATCATGCAAAGAATATGGCAGTATACCCTGACGATTACTCATTCGTCGAGGTTTTCCTAGATGAAATACCAAAAGAGATGAGAACAGAATTAATCCGCGATCGCGGATTATCCCCAGAAATAAATTCAATGGAAGACTTTGTAGCCTTCGCAGTAGCATATGAGACACGCGCCAAGACTGACGAATACTACAGTCGCAGGGCAAAGCCATATGCACAAAACTCCAGTCTGAAGGACAATTTCGAGGGCTTGGGACCAGACCCGGATACAACCACCACAACCGCTAATGCGGTTGATACGACCACCACGCTTGCTAACACGAACATTTTCGCATTCGGGTCTAGTAACAACGCCAACCCCGACGAAGAAATGAACGAGGAGACATCAGACGAAGAACCCGCGACGGGAGGACCAGCTGGCCCTCCCCATATAGCCGAGAAAGTAAACGAATGACTAACGTCATTCAACACTCATCATAGTAGGAGAAATCACCACAAGATATCCGTATCATCATGTTTCAGGTGTTAGATCGTGTAACGATCTCAAGGGGGGGTATGTAACGGACGCTGGACCGTTACCGGCATATTTTTGTCGTTTCTTGTTTGGCATCGCCAGTGGCGATGCCGTCTTAAAATACACGATTATGTACGCAAGGAAATTAGATCTTACACTTGTACTACGTAGTCGACCAATATAGATTGGTTCTGGCTTAGTTAGTACGAGCAAGATCGCCCACCGTAAAGCGAAGCTTTACATTGACCCATTGCCACAAGAGGGCTACAGCAATAATATCAGCACTATTCAATGTCAATTGTGAATAGGGATGCAAACTGACAGTCATAATCTTGGTCCAACTGGGTTCCAGCCCCAAGGGATTGCAAAAAAAACCGAGGGAGGACTGCAGTGGAAGGATGCTGGTATTTATTGTGGTAAATGTATGTTGAGAGCCGTATTGAAAGCTCTAGCTGGTGTTTGTATAAATCTGTGTTAATAACAGTGTTATAGGCCTTCAAAGACTGGTTAAAACTTCTAAGAAAGAAATACATATTTTCTTGGTGAAGTATTTTTGAAAGGTAAAAAGAAGGGAACAGATCTCTAGAATCTTGGGTAGCAATGCCAGAAAATCTTGCAAAATCAGCATAATGAAAAAATAATCCTATAGTAGGTGACAGCATATTTTGGAGATGTTCATTTGCTTGAAGAATAGCTGTGTGAGGATTATCTTGAAGGTCTACAATTTTACCAGGCCTATGATGGGTGACCCATTTTGAAACTTCAGAAAAGCAGTGGTATTGGGCTAAGAGCCTGAGAGAATTTTCAGTGTTGTTGATGTCTTGACTGCCAATATATGCTATTAGACCCTGTGCAAGATCAAATATTGGGGGGTCATTGTCAACATCAGACAGATCACAGGGGGGGCCTTTGTCAAGGTCATAACATTGCATGAACTGATGTCGCAGTTTCAACCAGGCCATATCAAACTCGGTCCATGTCTTCTTTGTCCATGTGATCATTACACAGATAACAAGGTTGATTGGTGTGCTAAACTGCCATTTAGACCACAGAGTCCGGCCAGTAATAAGTCTGTGACAAAGCTGAACTACAGAGCTTAGCATGATGCAAAGTGCATGTGCCTGAGGTGACTTGTATGGACATTGGGATGGTGAAATCGGACTGTCACGACTGTAGGGATAGGGTAGACACATAAGAATGCCCTGAACTGTTGGAAGCATGGTGGTAATGACAAGGAAAAGGAGGACAAAGATTGTCACCATGCTGACTGGGATGATCACAGCTATGTCGCCAAATGCAAACAAGAAGTCGATAATGCCAACCAAGAAGAGGGCAAGGGCGCTCTGGAGGAGCACTGGCAGCGCCGTGAAGATTTTAGGGACATGCCACTTCTTCAACCCATCAGCTCGCATGTTAAATAGAGCATAGGTGTCCCTAGGTGTGAGGTTTGGATAGTTTTGATGCTCTCGGATCCATTGCAGGGAAATTGTGCCAATGAGGACAGTTGCGAGACTGAGAACAAGACTGATAAACCAGAAGTTATTGATACGGATAGACGATGCTGTGGGAGAGGGGGATGATCCGGGACCTGTGGAAGATAGAGGGATTGGGATGGGAGTCGTGGTGTTATCTAGACGGTTTGCGATGACGGATAGCAGAGAGATGATAGCGTCGTTCGGATCGGGCTTGAGTGTCTTGTAGGATTCAATGATGAAAGCTGTGACGACGGCAGAGAAGAGACCGGCCTTATGCGGTATAAAGTGTAGATTAACGATATGATAAGCAAGTATCGGCAGCAACTCACAAATATCAGAAGGTTCTGCACTTCTTCCTTCCAAACGTTACATTGCGCTTTGTCGTTCTTCATGAGAGGTTCTAACAATATACTCCATGGATCACGGTCGGGCTTTGGAGGAGCATATTTAAAGTCGTCGCGAATATGCCAGATTTTCGGGAGTTCAAGTTGTTTCTCTCCTTGTATCTAATGAGATGGCAGGTCAGGCCGAATACGACTGTACTTCGTCAACGTCTATATACTCACTTGATCACCGCGCAACACATTGTCAGGTCCAGTCTTCGAGTGGATGCTCTCATTTGATGTCGTCGGACGTTCGACGTCATCCCAATTCTGAGGAAAGTCAACTCATCAGGGCAGATAAGACACGGTCAACGTCCACCGACTTACAGGCTCTTCCGGCGGAGACTCCTCAGGATTCGGCTGCTCTGTGTTCGAGCGGATGCTCGGGCGTAAATCTCTCCGACCGCGAATTTCAGACAGTTCTAGTACTTCAACATCGACGTGATGTTTCTAAGATGGATGGACCGATTCAGGATGGATAACATTATAGTCACCATCTATTTACTCGCCTGGTCATCCAGCAAAGACTCCCCTGCCTTCAAATTCTCCTGCGGATCCGCTGGGTGGGTGTTCTGCGAAGACGGCATTATACGAGACTCGGGATTGTTCGAGAGGGCACTTCAGAGAGGCAAAAGTTGTAATCTTACGACTGCAGAGCTTTGGAGTCGCTGTCCATATCAGCACGTGTACCGCCGTGGCCGGGTTATTGTCAAGCTCACGTCAAGCTCCCAGATCATGTCAAGGTTCGAGTTATAAACAGAATACGAATACAGAGAACCGCACGCCTGAAGACATTTCTGGGTACTATGGAAAGCCACGCTGGAGTTTGGACAAAACCTTCGGATGAAGCTGAGATCCAGAAAGAGTTGCATGACCGCCGTGTAGATTACTGTAATCATTTTCCGGGCATGGATCATGAGAGGGAGCAAACGACGAATATAAGTAGGGTCCAAAAATGGACATGCATCGCCACTTGTCAGATTTACTTAGAAGCCGAGAGCTTGGAGTAAAATTTTGATCAATTCTCAATCCTCGAATGCTCAAATCAATCGAAGGGTTGAAGGGATCGAGGGTTGAAGAAAGCAGTTATTTGACCATTCGATGATTCGAACTATTTATGTGCAGGTGCGTCTTGGAATTTGAATCACCGTGGCTGGCTTTGTCCAAAACTGCAAAAGAGGCGGAATCAGTAACGTCGACTTTGGGATGCATTCGAGAGGACCGACTGTTCTCATTCGCGACCTCCTCAAATCGGTTCCTGGTACTTCAACTGCGATGCCGTTCGGGGTGCCGAGGAACACCTTCATCTGCTTGAAGTTGGTATCAATCGGGAACCTAAATGGAGCTTGGTCACTATCTTCTTCCAAAAACACAGGCAGGCAGGCAGGCAGCAACACTGAGAGGAAAGGAAAGACGGATAATTGGGATTGGAAAGACAAGACATGGAAAGGGCCAGGACCATGTATACGCCGTCTCCTCTCTTACACAGTCCACGACCCATCGATAACACGATACAAAAAAAATTGACGCCGCGAAACTCACCACGACAAAAGATAATCGTGTTCCGCTTCCTCGCGCCGTCCTTCTCGAACGCAAAGTCGTAGATCGCCTAGCAGCACCTTCATCTCAGGACGATTCGCGAGGAAGGCGTCCTAATCCGCCTCTGCCTCGCTCGGTATCTTCGCGACGGTTACTGTGGGTGCAGATCAGACACTTGTACTTCTTCAGCATGCATACCAGCTCTTGGAAAGTCGTCGTCCGTGCCAACGTCGGATACCTGTCGTAGGGTGAGTTCTAAGAGGGTGTTGGGAGAGGTAACCAGAAAGTAAGGACTTACTATGAAAGTTATTGGATCAAATATCTAATTTAAAGAATATAGGGTGCAGTCACCACCGGGTTTGCTTTGAGGGCAACATGCGACCTGGTAGTAAGTAGAATTGAGGCTATTTCAGGGTTCGACGACCATTAGAGCGACTTGGGAATGTCTTGTGCTCTCGGTCATCACGGTTGGCTTTGTCCAGAGCTGCGAAAATCAGTAATCACTCAATCGACTCGAGCATGCATGGAGAACAGAGGACTGACTGTTCTCATGTATGACCTCTTCAAAGTCGATCCCTTGAGCTTGGATTGCGTTGCCAGTAAGGGGTGTCGCTTGAGCGCGTTCCGGGAGGACACGAACGCCGTTTTCTGCTTGGTCGTCGCGTCATCTGGAGACCTAATCGAGCTTGGTCAGTTTCTAATCCTGGAAAAATAGGTACGTAGGAAAGTACAACGGAGATGAGAGGAAAAGAAGGAAAGACGAATGCGATTGGAAGCATGAAAAGATAGATAAGCCTGCGTAACGGTCGTCTCCTCTGCTACGCACTCCACTCCACAGCCTATCGACAACACGAAACAAAAAACCGGCACCGCGAAACTCACCACGAGAAAAAATCGATCCTGTTCATCTTTACCACGCCCTCCATCTCGAACTCAAAGTCGTGAATCGTTCCAGCAGCACTCCGGTACTCCGTCTCAGGAAGATTTGTGGGGCAGAAGTTGTAGTCTGCCTCGCTCGACACGACGATTATTCAGGGTGAACATGATGTACTTGTGCTTCTTCAGCGTCGGCTTTTGGACGGTGACTAGGCAGAAGGCGTTCACGCCGACGCCTGATTCCTGTCGGAGGTTGAGTTCTAAGGCGGTGTTGAGAGAGGAGGTAAGGGCTTACCGTGTAAATAAAAAGCCACTATGTAATTCGAAGGATGAAGAAGGAAGAGCGAGTACAGTCACCAACGACCTCAGTTTGAGGGAGCATGCGAGCTGGCGGTGATATTGGGCTATCTATTGGATTTGAAAGGACTCTTACAGTGGCTGGAGTCTGGTATGGATGAACGACAGTAGAGACGAAAGGGTGAAAAGAACTATTTTTGGGATAATTGCCGGATATGGGTGAGCTGTAACCGGAATTGAGCCATCCCAGGGGCTCCCACCGGGGAATTCCGAGACGTCCACTCCCCAGCTCCAAAGAATCTAGGTTCGGAGCAAGCCGCCTTGCTCCGGTCCGGTTCCCGGACACCTTCGCAGAAGGGGCTTGGGACAAACTGACAAACACTGAAAGGACGTTCAACTTTGAATTCCCAAAGCACTTTTCATCGCACCTCTTAGAAATTTTACAAACTTGTTCTTCATATGTTAGAAAATGTACATGCAAAATCTGAACTTGTAGAACTCAATCCATGTGCCCCAACTGAATGCTTTGTCTCAGTCACATTCTAGCAGGGTGTCGAGGCCACATAGACCTCAAATCTTGATCGTTTCTCCTCTTTTTTTTTTGTATGATCATTAAAACATAGTAGCTTTACTTTTATAAACTAAAAACGGCTTTGTGGCCAAAAATTGGACAACTAGTCGGAGGTTCCGCGTTTTAAGTAGAAAATGTCACGTCGGGTCACACAGTAGCCATTCTCCTCGAAGGTTTCGAAATTTGAGACATTTTACCTGAATTCATCGCTCATTATGTCTACCAACAAATTGCTATATGACGAGAGCCACTGGAAGAATAAATATCATACCCCAGAAAGGTCGGCTACCATATCCTAAGGTTTTCCAGATGACATTGAAGGTCGACGTGCTCGCTGTCGCAGCGCAACATACAATTGGGACCTCTTGGCCAGTAAAGACACGAAGGCGTTCGTGTTGGCGGTATTGCGGCCGGAAATCATCTCCACCCCACTCATCGACGCAGTGTGCCTCGTCGACAATGACTGCGGTAAGGCGGGAACGGAATTGCGAATCCTTCCATAGCTTCGAAAAGCTGTCTGAAAGGACCATTTCGGGTGACATATACACCATCGAAGATGACGTTCGAGCGCTCTTCCATGGCGTAGTCGACTTTGTGGTGCCTTCATTGATGACAACTGCATCGATCCCCTTTTCGATGGCCTGTTCCGCCTGTAATGCATAGTTTCATGACTAATTCGAAGACATAGCGATATAAAATGACATACCTGATCTCGTTCGAGTGCTTTAAGTGGGCTGACAACGAGGACTAGCTTCTTATAGCCTCCAAGGACGGCGAGAGCCTCGAAAACCAGGCTTTTGCCATAGCCAGTGCCAGCGCAGAATATTGAGTTATAACCCTGCAAGACCCTTCCGATCAGGTGGACTTGCCAGTCGTCCGGCGAATATGAGAGATTGAACAAGACCATCAGCCTTTGTCGTATCGATTGAAGTGAAAGATCGGGGGGAAGATCTGCTTTGACACCTTGCAAGCGTTGTTGGAGGTTATCTCTCCGCTTTCGAGGCGTTTCTGGGGGCGGACGCGAGCGCTGCGAAGTCTGGTGACGACGTGAAGGGGTTTGTGGGGGGGGATCCGCTGGACCCGGCAGCTGGGTGATTTTGGGGGTGATCTATTGAGCTCATTACACATAAATAACGCGATCTGAACCACCAAAACTTATCAGTAAGCTTCAGAAATGGAGTAAGATAGATTCTAACACACTTGAAGTAACTTATAGCACCGAAAAGCCTTTGAAAACGAGTGTTGGAAATTATTGACAAGTCGCAGAAAGATCGTTGTCGGAAGATGGTTCAAAATTTTTGTTTCCGTGAATAAGTTACATGGACGGATAGAGCGAGATCGGGTCTTTAAGAAACGAGAGTTTTGTGGAAAGAGAGGAACATGACGAAGAGCGATGGTCGCTCAAACGTCCTATCGAAAACTGTCAGTCTGGAACAAGCCCCTTCTTCGAAGGTGCAGCGGAGCTCCAAAATCCGCCAAACATTGCACCTGTTTGCGCAGCAGACATGCACCGGCAGAAGAACGGCGGCTTGGAACGAACCTACAAAGAATCTGGGAATTGGAAAGAACGCCGTGCAATGCACGCCGTTTTGCACGGCGGCAACGCCCGAGGGTGATCTGGGCTGACCTAAGTTGCCCAATGAGGCTTTCGTCACCATCCTCCGATCGTTCTGCACGAGTCGTCACTGCGCCTTTCACTGCTGGAAAGGGAATATTCTGCGACGCGCAGAATCAGTGCAGAATGTAACGTGAAATCATAAAATTCTGTGTACCGTAGAATGTTATATTTTGCTCCGATTCTACTATTTAGCAGAATTTTCTCAGAATGGACGCAGAATTAGTAATTCTAATTGTCTACTGCCGTCGGCAGAACTTCAACTTCTGCTAAGATTCTGCAACAAATAGAATATTTACAGAATCTTAAATTTTGCTTAAACTCTCCGTTTGGCAGAATTTATCATTTTGCGCTTGAAAAATGCAGAATCGTCGCAGAACCTCCGCAGAATGGGTTGATTTGGTGGTGTTCACAGAATTTTATCAGAATTTTTCCTTCTGCGGTACGCAGAACAATAAGTTCTGGTCATGGGAAAATTTTGATAAAAGGTAAAATTCTACAAAAATTTTTATTGTGTCAGAATCGACGCAGAAATTGAAGTTCTGCCGACAGCAGTAGACAATTAGAATTTTTAATTCTGAGTACATTCTGAGAAAATTCTGCTAAATGGTAGAATCGGAGCAAAATATTACATTCTACAGTACACAGAATTTTATGATTTCACGTTACATTCTGCACTGATTCTGCATGTCGCAGAATATTCCCCTTCCAGCAGTGTTTGGTCAGCCGCCTTCCCCGAGCTTTCCCGCCCGCCCCTATAGCCACTACGGAGTCCTCGCTGAGTATTAAAATGTTGTTTTAGTGCTCGTATACATACTTATTATAAATTTATTGCCCAGAAAGGGACTTTTAGTCAAATTGAGCGTTTCTGACTTGAACAAGAGAGAAAATCGACATATTACAGTACTCTCTCCTTCATTAAAATGAAATACGTAGCCCAGGGCAAACCGCCGTGGATTTGACTCCCGGAGGACACTGGCGGGTCAAGCTTGTGTCAAGGCGGCGGGTCACTGGCGGGACCTTGGGGAGACTAGCGCGTCCCCGTGCTTCGCACGGGTACTTGCCGAAAGGACCTGTTTCTTGCCTGTTTCCCGCTTTGAAACTACTGTATTTAATCCAAAAAGTATTCTATTTTCGTTGGTCCATATTCAACGTTTACGTCCAGTGTTTAGCGCGCTCCGCGTGCATTTGTGAATTGTTTGAATACATGATTTTGTCTGGCACTTTGAACCTCAACTTAAGTAGAGCCATGAGCCATTATTTTGTGCTCCGAACGGATACATGCCGAAAAGATTTTATGGCTTTCTTGCATGCTGGATTTCAGCCTGTGCCGTGCATCCGCTTCTCTGTCTCTAGCTTCGAAGCTACTGTATCTGATCCAAGAGACTGCCATATATTTGAGCCTACATAATGATTTTAAATTAATTCTGGATTTACTTTGTTAAAGTTGTAGCCAAGTTGTACCTGCGACGTGCTTCGCACGCACTTCTAATGAGTAATAAAGCCAAAACCTTGCAAAAACCAGCCTGCAGTCCTTTAAGTTCAAAATTGAATAGATTATTTTTGTCCGGCATTTTGAACCACAACTTCCGAAGGAATACATGCCGAAAAGATTTTACGGTCATCTACTTCTCTCTTTCTAGCTTTGAAACTACTGTATCTGATCCGAGACACCGCAATATATTAAGATTAGATATAATAGTTGCTTGACCTATGATAAGGGACGACAAAACGAAGTCGGACTCAGGGCAGTACCCTGATCAGAATGGTTTGCACGTACAGAGACATTTTGAGCCAAAACCCATGTTGTCCGTGTCCAGCAGGATGTACTCCGTCGACGCTCTGAAGTCCGAGTAGGCGGAGAGTTTGGCGAAGACATGGAGATTATGATGACGCAATTTGAATTACATCACTGCAACGCTTTTGCCACAAAGTCACGTGTGGCAAAGATGTTGCAGCCTGTGTCTACATCGGCTCAATCTATGACCACCTAGATACCTATTGCTCATTTTTTTTTCGTAGAACGATCTTAAATGCATAATGGAACACTTATATTAATTTAGTTCTTCTTA
Source organism: Galerina sulciceps (assembly GCA_023014345.1). Taxonomy (NCBI): domain Eukaryota; kingdom Fungi; phylum Basidiomycota; class Agaricomycetes; order Agaricales; family Galerinaceae; genus Galerina; species Galerina sulciceps. The sequence continues at coordinate 641,998 of JAEDXJ010000002.1, read as the reverse complement.
GTGGTTGACCCCTCGCCATACAGAGCGCGTACATCATGAACTGGGTCAGATAAGATAACATCCGCTCCATAGATAAGATTACTTACAAAGACAAAAATTCTAGAAAGAAAATACTGAATATAGAAACTCGAACCAAAAATGGTGCACGATGCCGAATTGTACAAATAAGTGGAGCACCCCCAACAGAAACGATAAGCGCACTGGCAGAGCGAGGTCGAATGCGATAGTGGAAAGCACGGAAACCAAGAAAGTAGAATTCGTGAGATCTGACTCCCGCAAAGAGGGATCTCGCTCGGCGGCGGGATCGCGCCTGCATTCCACCTCGCAAAACGTGGGATTGATGGCGGCATCCAAGCTCTTTCGTAGTAGTGATTTGGCGGGGACACGTGCTACGGACTTTGCCGCCGTTCTTTGATGGCGTCTTTGCATGGCGTTCTTTCCAATATACGGATGCCCTCCCCAGCTCGGGTCGTGGGATTTGCATCTGGGGTCCTCGTCAGGGATCCCTATATCAGGAAGGATCTGCGTCATCGATGTCGCTTAGATCTTTGTGGTCGACTATGCGCAATACATAAACTATCTAATTTTCTTTGACGGCGATGGTTGCCTCGACGCTGTGGATGCCGCAGAAGCATTGAAAGTCCCTTTCTTTCGGGAATCCCTCTCTCCGTCTTCTGCTGGGGGTTCAATTGGATCACTGTTTTCAATGAAGTATTTTGCTCTGTATGCTTTCTTTTCCGGCTCTTTTACACCTTGCCTTGTTCGGATGCCCTTGCAGCTAAGATACATTCCTTTTGCTTGAGAGAGAGATAAAGGTGCCACATATATCACACTGAAGATACTCGTGATATTTTCCTTCTTTTCCTTCTACGACGCCTCTGTAAACTTAGACGTTTCCAGTCTCCAGTCGGAAGTCCACCGCCTCAGGTGGATCCTTTGCAATAGCGATGAGTGGTGTACTTTGGGCCATGGTAGTGAAGGTGGGGGTGAGAAGAGTGTATTATTCTGAAGAGAAATGTACTAATATAGCGGATTGCAGGTGGTGAGCAATGAACAAGAGATCAATAGCGCGACCAGACGCTGCCTGATATAGGAAGACCCTGATTACTAAGATGAGGACCCCAGATGCAAATCCCACGACCCAGACGTCTCGGAATTCTCCGGTGGGAGGCCCTTGAGCCATCCCAAACTTTTCTTCTCCAGCCCATCGTCGCCCATGACAGCCACGACCAGCACCCATCAAAGGCCACCAGAGCACCAGGATATTCAGCGATGAACTACCCATTTTCAGGGCTTCTGCCACAGTCCTTGTCCCTTAACTGAGGCTTTACACAGGCTCAAGATATTCCAGAATGCCTTAAAGTACCACGACGCATGGTCAGGCTCAAGGAAAGTCGACGAAATTCAACCCGTCGGCGCTGCAGCGTTCAAGACCTCTCAATCTTGTCCAGCATGGCTCTCGACACAACTGAACGCCTTATTTGCGAGCCTGGTTAGCTTTCCGAGCTTAGATTCGTTGCTAGATCGAAGGTGCATTTTTATATCAACATGTTCCAGATTGTGCTGAGAAAAACTTTCAGTGCCTCCCAGTTAATTTTGTCCAACATAAGCCCTCTTTCATGGCATGCTAGCCCGCTCCATTCAAGCCGCCAGTTTTCCAAGCTCGGATAGATTGAAGGTGGGTTTCTCCTACTCGGCTTTTTCTGTATATTCGGTGCTTGCTCTTGATACCATGGATAGTGGATATCGCGCTGAGTCGTCTTTCATGATGAGGCTACACAGTTAGACGAGCGTTCGACGTGCTTTTTTCGTTTTTCTGCTCTTCTCAACTTCGGTCCCATTTTTGGCGTGTTGCCGGCTCATCATAGCCTTTCTCCTCTCTTTTCTTCTCTTTCAAAATGTTTTTGGCTATGGACTATTTGATTCCTACGTTCTCGTTGGCTAACCTCTACTTGCTTTTTAGACTTGTAAAGGTCGCATTGTCGCTGGATTGCCATGCAGACCCTGGACCGTCTGATCTCGAGCTCCAGTCACTTCGTCGGACGACTATCGCTCACGCCGTGGCCGTTACTTCGACATCAACGTCAAATCAAATACGATTTCGACTCTAAACACAGCAGCGGTTCGAAGTCGAACTTTAGACGTCATCGACGTGCACAACACCAACATCGATGACGCGGAACCATCTTTCCTCCCCGCCAATACCATCAAACTCCTCCATAGCAGCCCTCTGTCTTTTCGAGTCCTGTCCTTTTGTTTTCATCATGTCAAACCTTTCTCGAAGTGCCGAACACCTGGTGCTCGTGCTCCCACCAAACGAAACTTTGGGCTGGTCAATCACGGAGGATATGGAGCTGGAGCTTTCTCTATGCTACAGCCACCGCCGCACCAGCTACCAGCTACACTTCTCAGCATTGCTCCGAAGTCAGCACTTAATAGTGCACATCGAATACAACACTAGCGTTCTTAGCTTGTACCTCAGACCACTTTGCCCTCTAAGTGTGATTCGCGAGGAGAGCAGGGGGTTATTTCGTCGTGACTTTCGGGATGGTTTCAGAGCGATAACCCGGCCGACATCTTCGACCGATGTTGGGCATCATGGAGAGAGGGAGAGAGCCGTCGAGTGGTAGCTACCACTTATATAAAATACTCAAGGCAGTTGCCAGCACAGGCATTTATTTCCAGCCAGGAGGGAATAGATATGAAATGGCTGTGGCAACTGAACAAACATAGATTTCATGTTATTGCCAGTCATGTTATAACTTGCCAGCCATCATTTCATTGTTGCCAAGGGACTATGTTTTATATATGTTATTGTTACCTCAGGACTATGTTTTAATCTATGTTATTGTTTGTCTAAGGCAAGTTTTAACATATATCTATGTTAATCATCAAGTTATGTTAATTGCTGCCATAGTCTGTCAAAGATGTTATAGACTGATGTTTTAGCCATGTTAATGATTCCCTAGGCCCATGTTTTAATCTATGTTATTGATTACCAGGGCTATATTTCATTGGTTGCCTGGAACTGTGTTATATCTATGTCAATCCTTGTTAGGCTAGTATTTCTTTGCTACCTTAGGGCAATGTTTATGCCGATATTTTATCTGCCTTGGTACTTTATGTCAGAACTCTAGGCAAGGCCATTTGCTTGATTATGTGAGATGTTTGGGTGATTTTGATGCGATATTTTGTGTATATGCTTGTAGGGGTGTGACCTGTCATCTTATTAAATGTTACAATTTGAGCCCATAATTTGAGGAGAACACAAGTGTGGGAACATTGGAAAGGCAATTTGATGAGCCATCAAAACATTACATAATCACATCCCACAGTTAAATAATATATATACCAGGAAAACATTGAAATATAACATTGGTAACCAATGAAATCGTCAAAAACATCGCCCTAGAAGGGATTAACATATAGGCCTGGCAAAGCAATAACATAGTCTTAGAGGAACATTGACATATCACCCTGGAAAACAATAACATAGCTTAAACATAGGTCTTGGAAACCAATAACATAGATAAAACATAGTTTTATGGCAACAATGAAATAATATCAGGCAAGGATTGACATGGCTGGGATAATAACATGAAATCTATGTTTATTTAGTTGCTATAGCCATTTCATATCTATTCCCTCCTGGCTGGAAATAAATGCCTGTGCTGGCAATTGCCTATAGTATTTTAAATGCAGTGGTAGCTACTGGTGAGCCGTCGAAATGGAAACGAAGAAGGGCTCCATGCGCCGACTACAGCGACATTTGGAGGACCCAAGCAACGACGATATCGTGGCCATTCCCTGGCACGATAACAGGAACTCGTAACCCGACTATTCATGGACATATAATACAGCGTCCGTTCTTTTCTAGTGGCCTGAAAATTTTGCTCTCTTAGTGCGATTCGCGAGGAGAGCAGAATCTGCAACCAACGATAGGCACCGTTCGGAGAGGAGGAGAGAGTCGTGGAAATGGAAACGAAGATGGGCTTTCGACGGCTACGACAGCGACGTTTGGACGATCCAAGCAACGACGATATCAGGGTCATTCCCCGACACGATGACAAGAACCCTTGACCCGAGCATTCATGGACATCGAATACAGCACCCGTTCTTTGCTAGTGGCCCAGATAGTTTGCCCTCTACGTCATTTGCAAGAAGACCGGAAGATGGGTGAAAGGAGGGGCCGTCGAAATGGACACCAATGAAGAATTGTCGATGGAAAGTATAGCAACACATGGAGGGTCGCACTATGAACGAGCAAACGAGGATATCATTTCCTGGCACGATAACAAGAACCAGAACCTGTCGAACGAGTCGACTGGAATTTGTCTGAGCTCTGAGTTGGAGGCCTCTGACTCAACTATGAGCTGTTCGATTCTCTCCTCGTCACTCTCCTTGAATTGACGTCTCATCCACACCTCGTCACACCAGGTACCTTTCTATTCTACTTCATCCTTCACCTCGACCTCGGCAAGGCCTCGTGGTTCCGTCAATGATGCAGACGATGAGCTCAGACCACTTGACGTGCATTGCTATTGCCCGGTTTGTGGCCACTGCGTGCCGAAAGAGCATTCGACCCGAGCTCAGGCAGGAGTCCAAGACTCTAACAACTTTCTTGAAGCTGAGGCGATGATGTCTTTCGGTCTTCGTCATACGGAGGACGCCGCGTTTAGGTTTCGCAATGATATGCTGAGAGAGTAAGGGTCGTGTTGAGGACACCTGTGTTTTCTGAGTCACGCGAAGGTTAGGCATCTATGCAAGCTTTCCTCCTACCTCTTCTAATGCTCGAATTTGCAGGTGCGTTGACACCGTCTGGACCTATTGGTAATGCAGCTCAAGCGCAACAACATACGAGAGTGGTACTGTGATGCCTGTCATTAAATTTGCAAAGAAAATATGCAAAAGTACATGTAACTAAACCCTGCTCCAGTACTCCTACACTTAAGCTCCACATGTCGACCATACAAACGAGCATCTCCTGCCATTTTCCCCCAAGGCTAGCTGTATGGTTTGATCAATTACACGAACATCCACCTTCGTAGCTCACACCATTTCCACTTCCACTTCCACCTCAAGCACGACCGGTGCTGCGACCTCGGTTATTTCTCTCGTGGAAGGACGGGATCGCCTAGACGTTGATGAATGGGCGTGATTGTGAGGCCTGTCCCAAAAGCTCCACCACTTGGAAGAAAATCTTTCATGGCCAGTCAATTCATGTTCATGACGATATATTTCCTCCAGTTCTGAGTTGATAACACCAGCATCTATTGTTTTTTCTTTGTATTTCTGCATTGCTGATAAAAGGTCATCCAGGCATGTATGATATGCTTCTTTGTTGTCATATCGTACAAGGTGGTGCTCTTGTGTGTAATAGAGGTATAGTGCAGTAAGATAAAACAAAAGGTTTGGCTCTTGGAAGTCTGGTGAGGACATTTGTTTATTCAAATTGTCTGTTATCATCCTGAAAGTGTCTGTGAATTTTCCTTGTATGGCTGGTTGAAGTCCTTCATTCTGGCTGAAGACATCCTCTAGATTGACCCAAGAGAAAGATGAGATTAAAATGGGAATTCCTGGAAAAGTCTGCAAGGTTCCATTGGGGGTGTATGGCCTCTGAATACCTATAGCACTTTGGAAAAACATTGAAAAATTATTGACCCATTGCCACAAGAGGGCTACAGCAATAATATCAGCACTATTTAATGTAAATTCTCAGACTGGGACAAGGATACAAACTGACAGTAATAATCTTGGTCCAGGTCAACTCTACTCCAAGGAGAGTCAAGAAGAAACCAGGGGAGGACTGCTGTGGAAGGATGCTGGTATTTATTGTGGTAAATGTATGTTGAGAGCCGCATTGAAAGCTCTAGCTGGTGTTTGTATAAATCTGTGGAATAGACCCCCAAAGACAGGCCAAAACCTTTAAGCAAGACATACATATTTTCTTGGTGAAGTATTTTTTGGAGGTCATCAATAAGGTGCAGATTTTTAGGAAAGAGCAGATCTCTAGATTCTTGGGTAGCAAAGGCAGAAAATCTAGGAAAATCGAGATCAAAAGATATTCCTTTAGTAAGTTGCAATATATTTTGGAGATGGTCATTGGTTTGAATAATAGTCTTGTTAGGATTATCTCGGAGGATTGCAGATCCAGCTTGCCCAGAATGAGTGACCCAGTGTGAAACTTCAGAAAAGCAGTGGTATTGGGCTGAGAACCTGAGAGAATTTTCAATGTTATTGGTGTCATGACTGCTAATATTTGCCAATATACCCTGTGCAAGATCAAATATGGGGGGGTAATTGTCAACATCAGACAGATCGCGGGGGTGTAGGCCTTTGTTAAGGTCATAACGTAGCATAAATTGATGTCGCAGCTTCAGCCAGGCCAAATCAAACTCAGTCCATGTGTTCTTTGTCCATGTTATTATTGTGCAGATTACAAGGTTGACTGGCTCATACTTCCATTTAGACCATAAATCTTCACCGGTGAGGATTCTGTGACAGAGCTGAACCACAGAGCTGAGCATGATGCGAAGTGCATGTGCCTGAGGTGACTTGTATGGGCATTGGGAAGGTGAAATTGGGCTGTCACGGCTGTAGGGATAGGGTAGACACATAAGGATTCCCTGAACTGTTGGAAGCATGGTGGTGATGACAAGGAAAAGGAGGACAAAGGTTGTCACCACACTAACTGGGACAATGACTGCTTTGTCGCCAAATGCAAACAAAAAGTCTATAATGCCAACCAAGAAAAGGGCGAGGGCACTCTGGAGAAGCACTGGTAGCACCGTGAAGACTTCAGGGACATGCCATTTCTTCAACCCATCAGCTCGCATGTTAAATAGAGCATAGGTGTCCCTAGGTGTCAGATTTGGGTAGTTTTGATGCTCTCGGATCCATTGCAAAGAGATCGTGCCGACGAGGACAGTTGCTAGGCTGAGGACAAGGCTTATAAACCACAAGCTATTGATATGGATAGACGATGCTGCAGGAGAGGGGGATGATCCGGGACCTGTGGAAGAAAGAAGGATTGGGATGGGAGTGGTTGTATTATCAAGACGGTTTGCGATGACAGATAGCAGAGAGATGATGGTGTCATTTGGATCGGGCTTGAGCGTTTTGTAGGATTCAATGATAAAAGCTGTGACTACGGCAGAGAAAAGACCGGCCTTATATATCATGTATATCAATGATTGTGAAGCAAGGATCGACAGCAACTCACAAATATCAGAAGGTTCTGCACCTCGTCCTTCCAAATGTTGCATTGCGATTCGTCTTTCTTCATGAGAGGTTCTAACAGTATGCTCCATGGATCGCGGTCGGGCTTCGGAGGAGCATATTGAAAGTCGTCCTTGATGTTCCAAATCTTCGGGAGTTCAGGCTGCTTCTCTTCCTGTATCTGAGCAATGAGGTCAGGACGAGTATAACTGTACTTTGTCGGCGTCCATTTACTCACTTGTTCATCAGGCAACACATTCTCGGGTCCAGTCTTCGAGTGGATGCTCTCATTTAATGTCGTCGGACGAGGGGGCTCAGTATGTTCGATGTCATCCCGCTTCTGAGGAAATGCAGCTCATCAGAACTATAAGACACGGTCCAAGTCCACCAACTTACTGGCTTTTCCAGCGAAGACTTCTCCGAGTCGGGAATCGGATGGTCCTTGTTCGAGCGGATGCTCGGGCGTGAATCTTTCCGACCCCGAATTTCAGATCGTTCTATTACTTCAACCTCGACGTGAGGTTTCTGAGATGGTTGGACCCATTCAGGACGGATAACATATAGTCGCCATCAATCCACCCACCTGGTTTTCCGGCAAGGACTCCCCTGCCTTCAAATTCTCTTGCGGATCCGCTGGCTGGGTGTTCTGAGAAGATGACATTATACGAGACTCGAGATTGTTCGAGAGGGTACTTCAGAGGGGGGCAAGTTGTAATCTTCGGTCAAGAGAGACGTGGGCGCCTGAGAGACTGCATAGCTTTGGAGTCGCTGTACATATCAGCACGTGTACCGCTGTGGTCGGGACATTGTCAAGCTCACGTCAAGCTCCCAGATATCATGTCAAGGTTCGAGTTATAAACAGAATATTCGAATACGAATTCAGAGCAACGCAACCGCCTAAAGACATTTCTGCGCGCTGTGGAAGGTCCCGCTGGAGTCTGGACAAAATATTCAGATGAAGCTGAGATCCAGGAAGAGTTGCATGAGTGCCGTTTAGATTACTGTAATGATTTTCCGAGCATAGATCATGGGAGGGAGCAAGAGACGAACATGCGTCCACAAATAGACATGCATCGCCATTTCAAATTCAGACGGCTGCAAAATTCTGGTCAATTCTCAATCCTCCAGTTCCATGTTCGCACTGAACACCCGGTTTAAATTTTCCTCGATTTATCCTATTTTTCTCGATTTTTCGAAGGTTCAAAATCAACCAACAAGCGGAAGAATTAGGTCAAGTGATGGAAAACAGAAATTTCAAAAGACAAGCATTGCTCAGTCCTCTCTGATACGTTGTCGAGACATGATCCTCAGGAGTCAGCAGAAGCAGAAGCCGTCGTCAGAGAAAAAGAACGGCAAAGTATAAAAGACGTGCTTGAGTGAAGGAAGAGGGGAACGGCTCATTCATTATCCAAGCCAAATAAATGCTCGTGTGATCGACTTTTTCTGAAAACCTGGGCCTGGCAAGGCAACCTCAGGCAACCTCAACCACTAGTCTATGCTCAGAGTCACTTAGCGATATCGTCGCTCAAAAAATATGGAAGCTCGCAAGGTGATATCGGAGAAGAAAACGTAGCAATTCGATAGTATAAAAAGAAGAGAGAGAGAGATATTCGATCTTAACAATATTCTCTCCACCTCGACTCTACGCTCGTCTCCGTGGATGTAGGTTACAGTCCTTCAAAGCAGAGGAAAGGAGAAAGAAGAAAAAAAAACAAAGACGCCGCTTGATGGGTGCGGAGGATAGCAACTGGAGCTCGGAGGAGTCGTGCCGTCGGACAAAATGTCAGGGATCAGGGATTGGGGAAAAGCAGATATTTGACAGCTCGACGATTATGGCTATTTAGTTAGGGGCGTCTTGGAATCTCAATTACCGCGGTTGGCTTTATCCAGAACTGCAAAACGAGGAGCGAAAAATCAGCAATCAGTTCATCGACTCGGGCACGGAGGACCAGAGAAAAGGAGATGGGAAAGAAGGAGATGAAACTGACTGTTCTCATACGCGACCTCTCCAAAGTCGGTTCCTTGCACCTCGACCGCGATGCCGTTCAGCGAGCGCTTGAGCGCGTCCCGTGAGGACGCGAACACCATCTTCTGCTTGATCTTCGCGTCATCGGGAGACCTAAATCGAGCTTGATCAGTATCCGATCCCACAAAAACACCCGCATTCACCACCGAGAAGAGGAAAGAGACGAGAGATGAACGCGATTGGAAACACCAAGAGATCGATAAGCCCGCGCATGGGTATCTCCCTCTCCAACCATCCAACCATATGCACCACGCAGCACGCCAAAGTCCCATCGATAGGCACAACACCGCCCAGCAGGCCCAACTCACCACGACAAAAAGATGATCTTGTTCCGCTTCCCGCCGCCCTCCTTCTCGAACTCAAAGTCGTAGATCGCCCAGCGGCACTCCGTCTCGGGGAGATCGGCGAGGAAGGCGTCGTAGTCCGCGTTGCTCTCCGTCTTCTCGACGATGACCTCGGTGAAGTCCTTGTTGAGGGTGAAGATGATGTACTTGTGCTTCTTCTTCAGCTTGAGCTCTTGGAAGGTCGAGATGCAGAGGTCGTTTACGCCGACGCCGGATGCCTGTTAGGGGCTGGGGTGAGGTTAAGTCGTTTCTAGGGGGGCAGGGCTTACCATGTTGGTTGGTTGGTTAGTGGATGGGAGTGGTAGGGAAGAGAGGTTGGTTGGTTGATTATAAGTGGCTGTGGATGGCTGCGTCTAGATCAAAGACGGGATCAACCCAATTAGGGCCGGGGTTATTACATATAATTATCTCAGCGATCTCTTATCTCTCCGCTGTCTGCTGTCTGCTGTGCAGTCTAAAGACTATGTAGAGACTAAAAGTAAGCTACGTGAAAGCCGCGTAAAAGCAAGCAAAAAAACAAAGAAAAAAAGACGAGAAAACGAAAAATCGTAAAAAAGGGACTATGTCCCAAACACCTCATCAATAAACCGCTCATAGTCATACTCCGCCTCGCCCCCATTCGCATTCGCATTGGGATTACTCTGGTTCTGCGCCTTCGGCAAGGCCTCGCGGAGGTAGTCGATGGCCGCTGCGGGCAGATGCGCGATGCGCAGGTCGAGCTCGGTGACGAACGGCTACGCAGGCAAAGTCAGTCGCAGTCACTGATGTCGACGCAGCACAGCAGCAGGCGGCAGAACACAATACCCACCTTGTCTTTCGCGATCCCGCGGAACGAATCGCGCAGCTGGTCCGGCGACGTTTGGTCTTCCGTAATGTCCACCTACAACCCATCGTTGATTCAAAAAACCCCCCAAAAAAACCAAAAAAAAGACGACCCACCAAGAGATTAATAAACGCCTCAAACGTCACCGCGCCATAATCGCCCACGAGCTGATCATAGATCAGATCCATGTCCTCCTCCGAATACACGATCCCCAGACTCGCGAGGGCAGCGATCATCTCCGCCTGGCTGAGCGTGTTCGTCTCGTCCTTGTCGAAGTACCGGAAGGTGCTCTCGAACTCCTCGAGCTGCGCCGGCGTGAGGTTGGTCATGTTCCGCGAGACGATCTGCGGAGGCAAAGTCGGTTGTTTTCGCAGGCATCACTATGGAGAGGGAAGGGAGCACACACCTGGTTATCAATAAACGTAATCTTCTTCGCAATACTATGCATCACGAGCTCCAGCTCAAACTCCAGATCCTGGCACGTAAAGATCGTATAATCGTTCTCCTCCACGTTCGCAGCCTCGCACTCCGCCTCGGCCTGTGCGACCGTCGCCAGCGTCTCGGAGAGCGCGGGGAGGCGGGTTTGGATTTGCTGGACTTGCTTTTGCTGCCCCTGGAAGTTGGAAGACGTGTGCCCGTGTCAGTGTTTTTGTGTGGGAGAGGTATGTGAGATGAAAGATGAGGGTGGCGTACCTCCAAAGGACCTTCGATCGCGGTGAGTTCACTGGAGATCTCGTGCAGCTTCTGCTCGAAGTCATTCGCAAGCTGGGCGAACTTCTTCCTCAGCGTCTCCTTAATCCTGCCACACCAAAAATCCATCAGCCATACCCATGCAAAGCAACAAGACCACTCACATCCGAATCCGCGCATTAATCCCTTTACTCCTCTCCGCCTCCGCCCCCAACAACACCCCCCAAACCCTCTCCAAATCCCCCAGCCCCAGCCCAGCGGGGGGCACATACTCCCTCAGCCCATACGTCTTCAACTTGGTCTGCACGTTCCCAAAGAGCGTCGCCACGTCCTGCCGCTCCGTGACCCAGGTGCGCTTGGTGGTCTGCTTGTAGGTGGTGAAGGCCGAGGACTGCTCTTTCGCGTCGGCGTAGGTGAGGGGGAGGGGGGAGGAGGACCATTCGGATTGGATGGAGGCGAGGGCGGCGAGGAGCTGTTGGATCGGTGTGGGTAAGCAATTGAGGGGAAGGGGGTGGGGTACGTACGAGTCTGACGCGTCTTTCGTAGTCGTTCCGGATGAGCCAAACGGATTGCATGAGTTCGGCGAATTTTTCGACGCGTCTGGAGACTGTCTCGGCTTGGTCTAATGTAAATCAATATGTTGATAAGAAAGTGTCGGGCATGACGAGGTGAAGAAAGGTTATTTACCCATTGTCGAGAAGGCATGGAAGAAACTGGCGATGTAGGTCATGACACTGCGTTCGTCGGGGTGGGCGGAGTCGCATAGGTCCTCGACTTCGAGGAGTTGCTGGATGGTGTAGTCAGTATCCAGGTTTTGTCAGAGTTGGTGAGATCACTGACTGGGATATTGAGATGCTCTGCGGCGACCTTGAACGCCAGTCGTGTATTGCCATGTCGGTCAGTCTGCTTCGACGTTCAGCATCTGCAAGTAAGAATGAAGGAGCATCGACCGGCCTTGTCCAGAACGTTGTAGTCGAGAAGATCCGGGCGATGGCAGTGTATCAACGCGCATCTGCATGATGCGAAAATACGTAGAATGACGTCAGAACGCATCGTATGATAATGATAATAGGAAACACGAACAAGGCGAGGCCGTCCGACCAGCTGTACGAGAAATCCTGCACGTTGACTTCTTTGTACGGCTCCGTCTTGCGCTGGCACCAGAGGAGGAGGCCTTCTTTTGCAGAGAGACCTTCTTCGCTTTCGGAGGAAGACGTAAATGACAGAGGCTAGAAGAAAGAAAAGAAGAAAAACGAACCTGATATCGGCGATAGTGAATCGGAGGATGAGGGTCCAAATCATGCCGAGGATGAGCTTGAGATTGCCGTCGATGATGTCTGCGCACAATCAGCCGATTCGTATACGACGAAAGAGGAGTCAAACACAGACGCAAACGTACCCTCAGGCCCGATGTTGGTGAGCTTGACCCCGCGAGAGGTGATGAACTCGAGGGCCTTATTGACGTTCTCGGCCTTTTGCACACGCATGCGCGGGTTCTTGTTGTATCGCCCCAGGGAGGTGTCACCTGTCCATTCGGTGAATGTCAGGGGGTATGGTTATGGGGTGAGCGGAGGGGCGGGGACGGTACCCATGATCTCCTGTTGGACGGTGGTCAGAGTTGGGGTTGGGAGAAGGCAGTGGTGCGTACCATTAGTTGGATAAGCCGCACGCCATCGGAGAGGTCTTTGACGAGCGAGGACATCGTTGGGTATCCGTGCGCCTCGAGTTTCGTATTTAGCCTGCAAAGTTGAACTCAGCACCGTCAGTTGAACTGATCTCAGAGCTCACCATTTGCAGAACGTCCGCTCCTGCATGTCCCGCGAGCGGGTCTCTGCAGTATCCACGACCATATCGAAGCAGATCGTTCGTTCGTCCGTGAGGAAAGGGCTCAAGAGAACTGCCTCCTCGGCACTTTCCCGTCAAGAAACGCGTCTGGAACAAATTCAATCTCCGCAGCGCGTCTTGCCTCTCCATCCCCTCCTGCCCACATCGCCGCCCATGGCGCAACAATTCGAACGGATATACCATGGGCTGTCCATGGAGCAAGGGAGTGCGTATATCCGCTCAGAATGTGCCACCCAGGGCCCTGACAGACCCTTTTTTTTGAAGAATTCCGTATAGCCACGAGCGGCATGGCGTGGAAGGCCGACTCTGAAAAAAAGGACGAACTGGTCGTCGCGGTGCACTCTGACAACATCAAATGGGTGCAGTGGATCCGAGTCGCGCGTGGCTTCCAGCTCCGTGTCGGGCTGAAAGACCACAAACGCGAACGGTTCGACGGGTTCACTCGCGAGGTGTGTGCATTTGCTCTTCCTTTTACAAACAGAAAAAAAACTGATCCACTCGCGCAGGACCACGATAAGCTCTCAAATCTGATAAAAAACCACTTCAACCTCACCCTCGAGACCGTCGAAGCCTCATGGAAGGGGTGGAACTGGGGTGTCGCCGATTTTCACGGTACGTTTTCTCCCTTACGTGGCACATACCCTGCCAACCCACTCACACCAACACACAGGGCAAGACCTCGCCTTCATCGTCTCCGGCAAAACCGCCTTCGAGCTGCCCCTGCAACACGTCGCCAACTCCAACATCGCCGGAAAAACCGAGGTATCACTCGAATTCTCCAACCTCACCCCCGCGCCCTCCTCCTCTGCCTCCAAGTCCGGGAGCGGCAGCGCCCGACAAACAGCCGACGAGCTCACCGAGATCCGGTTCTTCGTCCCGGGGACGATCACCAAGCTCAAAGGGTCCGACCACGGCTCGCAAAAGTCAGATGTGGAAGACGAGGTTGAGGACGAGGAGATCAGCGCGGCGCAGGTGTTCCATGATACTATCAAGGAGAAGGCGGAGATCGGCCAGGGCACGGGGGATTTGATTCTGAGCTTCGATGAGGTGCTCGTGCTCACTCCGCGGGGGAGGTATGATATGGATATGTTCCCTGATTTTTTGAGGTTGAGGGGGAAGACGTACGACTACAAGGTGCTTTATCAGAGTATCGCGAGGCTGTTCTTGCTGCCCAAGGACGACCAGCAGGTTTTGTTCATCGTATGTTGCTTTACTACTCTTCAGATCCACCTGCTAACTTACTTTTTTTTACCTCTAGCTGGGTCTGAGCACGCCCATTCGTCAAGGCCAAACACTATACCAATACCTCGTCATGCAGTTCACCCGCGAGGAGGAGATCACCGCCGAGCTCAATATGAGCGAGTACGTCTTCCCTTTCCCCTACGTGGTCCAAAATTTTTTATCTAACCCCACATCAGAGAGGACATCGCAAAATACGACAAGCTCAAAAAGAACTACGAAGACCCGACGTACGAGGTCGTATCCAGCGTCTTCCGCGCGCTCGCGGGGAAAAAGATCATCGGGTCCGGCAGCTTCCAGAGGTTCGTCTTCAGCCTCTCCATCTCCCTCTCCCTCTCAACCTCTTTCTTCGCATACTAACACCTCTCTTGCAGCCGCGACGGCCACCCAGGCTTCAAAGCCAACCTCAAAGCCATCCAAGGCGACCTCTTCATGCTCGAGCGCTACATCTTCTTCGTCTCCAAACAACCCCTGCTCATCGAGCTCGCCGACATCCACCAGATCCTCTTCTCCCGCGTCGGGTCAGCCACCGCCGCCGGCGTCTCCGGCGGACGCACATTCGACATGAAGATCGTCACCAAGTCCGGGCCCGAGCACACCTTCACGTCGATCAATAAAGAGGAGCACGAGGTTACGGAAGCGTATTTGAGAGACAAGAAGGTCAGGGTGAAGAATGAGATGGTGCCGGATGCGGATCTGTTGATGGCGGGTGTGGGTGTGGATGATGAGGATGAGGATGATGAGGATGAGGATATGCAGAGTGTGGCGAGCGATGATTCGCGGGGTGGGAGGCGGCAGAGGCAGAAGGCGGTCAAGAAGAGTGGGGGTGGGGGCGGGGGTGGGGGGTGATGATAGTTCTGAAGAGGACGGTGGGTGTTCTTTCTTTCTCTCTCTTCGGTTATTTTTCCTTTATTTCTTTTGCTGATAAGACCTTTCTTTGCAGAGGACTTCAAAGCCTCCGACTCGGACTCGGGCTCGCCAAGCGACAGCGACAGCGACTCGTCGGGCGCGAAGACCGCGTCGGACGCAAGTGGCGATCGGGCGCTCACGAAGGGGACGAAAAAGAAAGTCAAGACTAAAACTAAAACCGCCTCGGCAAAGGGCAAAGCCAAAGCAGGGTCGGACGACGACGACGAGGCGCCGAAGAAAGTGGTCAAGAAGAAGCCTGCTGTGCCGAAAGAGAACGATAAGGAAAAGGGCAAGGAGAAGGAGAGGGCTAAGGCTGGAGTGGACGAAAGCGATGCGGAGGACGGGAAGGAGAAGGAGAAGCCCAAGCCAAAACCTAAACCGAAACCAAAGCCGAAGGCGAAGGATGACGATTCTATGGACGTGGACGATGAGGGCCCGAAGGCGAACGAGAAGTCGAAAGAAAAGGCGAAGGATAAGGAAAAGGAGAAAGAGAAGGACAAAGAGAAAGAGAAAGAAAGACCCAAACCAAAACCCAAACCCAAGCCCACCGAATCCTCCTCATCCAAACCAAAACCAAAACCAAAAGACGGAACCGCCGGAGAGCCAATGGACGTGGACGAGGTAGAGATAGTGGAGGACAAGCCGCGCCCGAAGCCGCAGCCCAAGCCGAAGAAGAAGGACGAGGACGAGCCGCCGAAGAAAAAGCTGAAGAAGACGGATTAGTTTGATTTGGCTTACACAGGCTTTTTCTTTCAATTTTTTTTTTTGGCACCCCATCCCTTGTCTTGTTTACTCACTCACTTACTTCTATGCTCCTCTACGTATACGTACTGTACTCGTGGTGTTGTTTGTATCTGTCGTATAACTTTTTTGCACTCCTATCCTAATCAAAAAATGAATTTTTGAACCCCAAGCCCAAGCATAAGGACGACAAGCGTTCGAAGAAAAAGAGCTAACTGACTTTCCCTGGACCTTTTGGTTTGCTTCCCCCATTACTTCGCTGGAGTTTGTAATCCAAAATCGGTGAATAGTATTTCATTTGTTACACTTCCTAGGTGTGTGCATAACGACTCTACAAAGATAAAGGTGTACAGCCAAGCTACGCGGGTTTTAAAACATGTACATCGAAACGATACATACATGCGAGGGTGATATAGATATAGATACATCTCCAGACTAAACTACTCTTCTTGGCCGGTGGGACTAGGATACATGCGGGTTCGGGTTGGCTTGGTTGTTTGGTTTGGATGGTCGTTGGATGATAGTGAGTGAACAGAGGAACGAAAGAAAAGCGAAAAAGAAGCCAAGTCTAGATTGAACAAGAAAGAAAGATGGAAGAAAGAAAGAGATAGGATGTTAAATAGACAAGAAATAGTAAACAATAAAAATGAATGTGAAAATCATAAAATGCAATCGTCTAATGGTGTTTGGCAAGGAGAGAGCCCGGTTCGAAGACGTCATTATGAGGTAAAGGAACAAGGGGCTGCAATGTCCTTGGCGGAGGGTGTTTCTTGGTGCCGGAACGAGCGAGGGGTGCGCTGCCGTTGCCTGTCGGCGATTTGGGGTTGAAGAGAACTTGTTTTTCTTGGTGGAGGACATACGACTGCAGGAGTAGATTGATTGATCAGATAAGGAGGCATTGACGAGCAGAATAAACATACACGAGCGACGAGAATTTTCTCCATCCAAACTGCGCCATCCTTCTCTGAACACGAGAAATTGTGCAGGTAATCCGCGGCACTTTCAAAGAAGGAAAGATTATCGGTCGACTTGATTGCAAATGCATATGGCTTCGGAGCTCGGTGGTTGCGAGTGATGTGGTATGCATCAAAGTTTGAAAGTGAGCAAATGAGAACTTCATCTTTGCGCTGCAACTTATGGTTAGTGGTGGGATTCATTTCCTGGACACGAAGACGTACGTTGTCGCGCTTTGAGAGCCACAGGCTGTGTTCGCGCAATTGCAACCACCGTTTACTCCATTTTCCTCTTTTCACCTCCCATTCAACGTAGCCGGAATGAGTGGGAGAGCTCGTAGGAATAGCCTAGATACAGACGATTGAGTAATCAAGACAAGTGTAAACCAAACCAAAGAACTTACACTACGACTCAAAGGAACAGCCAGCGGGCTTAACCTGAGAACAAAGTAGTTCACAGTCTTGTCCTTCAACCACGAGGATTGTACATCAGCAAGAAGTTCATAACTCCGAACAGGACGTTCTACAGAAACATGATGAGCTACAACCCACGAATCGGTTATCATGAAGAATACGTACCCATGCCAAAGTCCTGCGCGATCTCGAACACCATCCACCCGCCGCTGCCTGCCCAGCCTTGCAAGATGCCCTGAGCATCCATTATGGAGATAACGTCGCCGGCAGTCGTCGATGGACCAATCTCCACCATATGGAATTGCTGCAGATTGCCCACAAATATGCGCTGTTGAGACACGATGGGCTTCGTGACGACGTTCGCAGGTTGAAGTTGAGGTTGGGGCTGATGCTGAGACGAGCTTGTCTTTGGTCGCTCCGCATCCGCCGTAGATGGTCTGTTGGAATGCACTCGCATCTCAGGAGAAGGATGGACCTTCATGGCTTTCCTCTGCTCCTCACGGTCAGTACCGTGGTCGATACTTGGTCTAGCACTACGGTTGATGGGTAGAGGCGGCACAGGCTCTTCAGCTCTCATCGTCCTCTCTCCACTGATTCTTGATTGTGAAGTAGAACGACGAATATAACCCTCATTGCTGGTACGATGATTAGAAGTGGTGGATGAGCGGCCCAGTCTGTGGTCAGCATCAGGAAGCGGCGAGGAACGCGAACCTTCCGTGCCTGGAGGTCGATGACTAGAGGAAGGACGATGGAAGGAACGCATAGAACGTAAAGCTGGAACAGGAGGAGCGTGCATTGACGCAGTGGGCGAGGGTGAAAAGGGTTGATGGAGGTAATTGGACGGCTCTTTCACACTTCGACTGCGCATAGCAGGCGAAGACATAGGAGGCGAAGGCAGGAACGGTGGGCTGAGCAAGTGTTGTTGATCTCCTGAAGACTTGGAAATCGACTTGGAATGGTGAGTCTGCGATCGCGAAAGCTGTTGTTGTTGTTGTTGCTGCTGCATATGATGGATTTGCTGCTGCTGGAACGTCTGCGGTTGTTGCATAGGAGACTCTGCCATTTGAACATTCTGCAACTTTTTCGCCAAATCATGAGGATTGAACGTAGGAGCAACAGGGCCCTTTGACGGCAACGTCAAAGTCCGCTGTCTCCTCTGAGGTGGGGCCGGAGCAGTGGGAGGCGCCGACGACGCAGCAGCAGCAGCGGTAGCCACGGCAAGTAGCGCAGCATCATGAGAGCTTGATCCAGCACCACTTCCATCAGCCATCACAGCAGCACCTGCACCTGCAGGTCTCAACGTCATTTGCCTTGCTCTCCTATCCGCCTCAGTCTCCTGCTTCGCCGCCTTCTCCTGCTTCCGCTGCTCGCGTTCTTGGCGGAACTGACGTCGCATGCTCTTCTGTGCAATGAGCGCTCCAGGTATCCGCTGTGCGAGCGGTACGTCGTCGTCGTCGTCGTCATCATCATCATCGTCCTCAGAAGCGTATCGACTGCTGTTGCTTGACGTAGAAGGGAAGTCCATGGGCATGAGAGAAGGTGATCCAGAAGGAGCAGTAACGAAAGATTCTGCCTTGGATGAGGACCGAGAAAAGGTTCCAGAATTCGAAGGTGGCCTTAGAAGATTGCTCTTGGACGGGGACGCGCTAGGTAGGCCATACTTGTCCGTGTCATCCTCATCGTCACTTGACGACGGCGACTTCATCCCAAAATCGTCCACACGCATCCTTTCTAAGGCCCTCCGCCTTCTCTTATCGTCATCGTCGTCTTCGTCGTCGCTATTGCCGCGTTGGCGCCCGCGCATTAGTCTCGATGTGGTCGATGAGTACGCCGACCCAAACCCATTGCTGCGATTTGAATTAGAATTCTGCGAATTGCCAGTCCTAGTCGACTGAGATGTCGACGATAGAGCCGAGGACGGATGCCCTCGATATCCACTCGAATCATACGGCTCGTCGCCACCAAAAGCAAGGACAGGAGACATAGTCGTCTGCATGGTCAACGGTTGCAGAGGAGCAGGAGAGCTAGGACCAGACGTCATCACATGTACAGTCGCGTGCTCCCTTTCTAGACGTAAATGATCCGGTGAAGGAGGTGTGGTGTGCGGTATCAAATTTGTACTTGGCATGGGCGGTATTGGACTTGACGTGCGCTGGTAATGAAGGTGGTCCAAAGAGGAGGACGTGGAAGCAACAGAAAATTCGGGGTCGTAAGACGAGGCAGAAGGCGAGTTTAAATACGCGTCCAACCCCTCGTCTGACCTCAGCCCATTAATAAACGCAGTCGTCCCGGACACGTCGATGCTCCTCGCCTCGTTTTCCGGGTCCTGCTTCTTTTCATCCAGCACTTCTCCCGCTACTCTATCAAACCCGAACCCCAAACCCTGGCTGACGCCAACTTCCGCAGACTCCGCAGAACTGACGACGAAGGAGGACGTTGCCTCAGCCTCTGAGGCTGCAGCTGGGTTTTCGTACTCCTGCTCGTCCTGAGCTGCAAACAAGGCCGAGCCTGAGTGATGTTGATGTCCATACAGGCCCTGCAATGCCCTCGCACGAGAATACGGGAAGAAGCTGTAATCATAATCCCCCATTATTGGCGACCTGAGTACATCGCTATCGTCCGAGGATGAACGTGTGCGGGACAGGCTCGGGTGGCTGCTGCTGCTCCGTGTGCTATCGCCCCTATGGCTGTCGACCGTGTCTCTCTCCAGGTCATTGTCCAAGTCGGATAACCTTTCCAACCCAAGCCCAAGCCCCGTCTCAGTATCCAACTCTAAAGACGACAAACTCGTGCTGGCCTCCACCAACCGCATGCGCCTATATTCCCAATTCCGACTTTGCTGCCTCTGCCTCTGCCTTGGGCGAGATCCACCGAAGACAATCTCCTCATCTTGCTCTTCATCTCCATCCATTTCATAGGAACTGCGTCCACGCTCATGGTCTACACCTTCCACGGCACCCGCAGAGCCCGCAGAACTGAAGGACGATGCAGAGGATGAAACCGAATTGGATGACGTGTGGGATAGAGAGGCCGACTCGAAAGATGGGGGCGAAGAGGAGAAGATCAGAGAGTCGGAACCACTGGCGCCGGGGCTAGAGGTTCGATTTTGGGTTGGATTGGGCATGTGATCATTATGCTCATCACCACCTAGGTGTTGTGTGTCTGCAGGAACCCCAACCTCAACTTTCTGCGTTCCAAACGTCGCCGTATCCGGCGTAGCCACCTTCTCCTCCCTCTCCACCTCCTTTCCACCCTCCACCCCCACCAGCTGCCCATGGTCATGCCCAAAAACACCCCCATGCCCATCCTCGCTCCCACCCCGGCTCTCACTCTGATATCTGTCCAAAAAGTCTCCACCAAAGTACCCTTCCTCCGTCTCCGCCTCTGCCTGAGATGGCTCGCCGAAATCTTCCATCGAATCACGCCTGTGCCTAGGCTGAATCGAGGTTGAGGAGAAAGACGGCGGTGCCTGTGCCTCTTCTCCTCCGTACACCCTTGAATGTGGATAGTTCGTCTTCGGCGGTTGGGCAGGGCTTGCAGGTGCGCTTAGAACAGCAGCAGGGCGGGACCACGGCTGCATTTGCACCTGAGGCTGCCTATACTGCACGGGAAGAACCATCTCCACGTCCTCCGCAACCGAACCGAGCGCGAGTATCTGGCTAGGGAGGAGCGGCTGCGGCTTCGCCACCGCCATCGTCATCGCCATAGTCATACCCATAGATTTCGGACTCGAGATGGGTTTCGGACTCGTAGGTGTCGTCGCAGTCGAACCAAGCGCAGATGGCGAGCTTGGCCGACTTAAAGTCGACCCAGAACTAGAAGCATATGTAGAATCGGACCGCGGAGGCCCATGAGTGGAAATGGGGATAGGCACAGCTGCTGCTGTTGCTATCGCAGACGTCGAAGCCGACGCAGAAGCAAACGACATAGCAGGCGAAGAAGCGAACGACGTCGCAGGCGAAGTAGCAGCCGACGAAGACGGCGAGAGCGTAGGAGTCGCAGGCGACATCGAAGTAGGCGTCGTCGGCGACGATGACGAGGTTTTTGAGCTAGTCGGACTTGACACCGCCGAATTCGAGTTTAGATTTGGATTGATAGAACTTGTACTTGTACTTGTACTTGAACTTGAACTCGAGCTTGATCCTGAGCTCGAGCCTAAATTGGCAGCAGCCATAACAGCAGCCATCGAGCCCGCAACAGGCGTCTGCGGACGCGATCCATACTCGTCGTCCGACGGCAGGTTGTCCCAGGGCTCAAATGGCAGTCCAGCGCCTACACGTCCCTTCCGCACCTAAATTTTAAAAAAGTAAGAGAGGAAACAATCAGTAAACATTCAATATGTAAAGACAGAAGGACAAGTCTCCAACACGCACCTTCCGCGTCAAAACAACATTCATCCTAGCAAGCGTATCCAGACTCGGCAAGCTCGGGCGGGAAGCGAACGCAGGGCGCTGGTGCGCGGGGCGGGTCTGCGCGCGCGGCGTGGAGCCTGGGGGCGGCGGGCGGGGGAGGGGAGGGGGGGAGGGGGGTATGCCTGAGGATGACGAGGAGGAGGACGACGAGTGAATGGAGGAGGAGGAGGGATGGATGAGGGGGAGGGTACGGATGGGAGGAGAGATGAGGAGGAGGAGGGGATGGAGGGGATGGAGGACGAAGGCGATGAGGAAGGCGAGGTTATAGATACTGGAGAGGTGACGAGGGGCGTGGATGTTATCGAGGAGGGTGTTGGTAGGGTTGACGCTGACGACGAAACCGAAGATGAGGTGGACGATACGGAGGAAATGGAAGACGAAGGCGTCAAAGCCGGCGTAGTCAACGTCGAGCCCGAGCTCGATCCGCTCCCTGTTCCCGTCCCTGTTCCAGAGTTGGCAGGGATCGTAAGCGACGCCAACGGGGTGCCTACACCCGCACCCGCCACACCTGCAGCAGACGACGACGACGGTCCCACAGAACCCGAGGAACCAGACCCAGACCTAGGCGGACTCTCAAACAACGGACTCCTCGGTATATGCGCCGGCAGCGGCGGCACAGGCGGGACCGCCTCCTGCGCATGCCCATGACCAGAGCTCGCGCCCAGCCGACTCGGTCCAGCACCTGCACCCGTCGAAGGGATCCGGCTCAAACTATGTCCCAGCCCCACCCCATGTCCATGCCCTGAAAAAGAAGGAGACAGGGGAAGAGGGAGAGAGGGCGTGACTGCGCTGAGGTTCGCGAAGGGGTCGTCGTCGAGGAGGAAGGCGGGGGGTGGGGAGCTGCGCGGGGAGGAAAGGGATAGGGATGTGTTCTTGCTCGTGCTCGTGCTTGGGCTGGGGAGGTTGTCGGGATACCCACCACCCACCGCTCCCGTCGGGCTCAGACTCGAACTCGAGCTTGATGCTTGGAAAGCACTTGAGGTAGAAGAATGCGAGTTCGAATGCGACGAAAACCCAAAACTAAACGTCGTGCTCCTCTTCCTCCCATGATGTTGAGCCTCCGGAATGGGTGCAGGCGGGAGGAACATCACCTGCCCCTGGCTCTGTGCGTCCTCATCCACCCCACTCGAAGCCGCATTTGACCCCGCAGAAGGCGAAGGAGGCGGCGGAGCAGGCCCCAGAGCTGAGAGGGCCCGCATGCGGGAGGCGTATTTCCCTATCGTGCTTCCTCCTCCTCCTCCTCCTCCTCCTCCTGCCCCTCCTCCTGCTCCGCCGGCGTTGGTGGTAGTCAACGCCGTAGGACTAGGCGGCACCGAACCCCCCACCGCCTTCGAAGGCGTCGTCGGCGACAAAAGGCTCTGGAACGGGGAGGGCGACGGCGGGGGCGAGTTCGCGGGTGTATGGTCCCGCGTCTGCGATGGAGAATGCGATTGTGAGTGGGCCCCGAGCGCGTTGAGGAAGGACGGGACGAATATGGCTTGGAGGGAGCCGCGTCTTTTCTTTGTCATTTCTTGCTGGGTCTCTCTTTCTAGCTCGTAAGATGAGGATGAGGACGAGGACGAGAAGGAAGAAGAAGAAGCAGAAGACGCGAAATCAACAAAGATATGCGGTGCGTCGGCACGGTTGGGGACTTGGGGGTGGCTGATAGTAGTTGCTCGCGTATGCGTGTGGTGGGTGGTGGAAGTAGGATTGGGCGTACGCGACCTTGAACGAGAATGGGATCGCGAACGAGTAGAATCGTGATTATGATTGGGAGTCGGACTGGTTGGAGTTGGATTCGGACGCGACTTGGTGGGCGTGGTGGGCGTAGCAAGGGCGTCGTGGTAGTCGTCGCGTAGATCGGCGTCGTACTCGGCTCCGGTGGTGGTTACAGTTACAGGGTTGGTGGTGGTGGTGGTGGTGGTAGTGATAGGAATATGAATATGAATAGGGTTGATAGGTGGTTTGGCAGTGGAAGTAGCAATACGAGCCTCAGCCTGCGGACGAAAGGGAAAGAGCGTGAGCAAAGAAAGAAAGGAAAACCCGATAGACAGACGAAAGTTGAAACGCGAAGGAAAGGAAAGATGACAGTCAACAAGCTGAGAAAAAACGAGGCGAGGCTCAGGCTCGCACCGCACCGCTGAGAAAAGCGGACGAGGCGAGGAGGCAAATTTCGAATAAAAGGGGAATCAGATGGATCCCGGTTTTATCACAAGTCGCAGTAGTACTAGAAACGCGACAGTGGGCCAGGACAGGAACGCGGGATGACGCCATGTCGAGTCGTCACCCGCCGTTCGACGCGTAGTCAGGCCCGTATGTACGCCTCCCTCCCGACAAACCTACTACTTCAAAAAGAAAAGAGAGTCGAGACTCAAGTACTCACCAACAACGGTGCCTCGTCGTGCTCCGAGTCTGCTGACGACCGCGAGCGTGGCAGACGTTCCCTAGGCGGGTCGCGCACGAGGATGACGCCGCTCGCTTCAAGGTCTGGTCCAACAGCTGCTGCTAAGCCAGCTGTGCGCGTGCCTGTGGGCAGCGGTATTCGCTTCTGCGAGCGCGGGGGCCGGCGCGGGGGTGTGTTCAGACCAAGCTCGCCGTCGCGGTCCAACTCCAAAGGTCGCTCAACGCCAGTCCTCGATGCCGTGCGCGGGGGGATGACGAGAGAAGGAGGTGGTGTTGAGTCGAGTCCAAGTTGAACGGCTCCAGACATAATTGGATACCACCGAGATTATTGCGTGCGTGGGTAAAGCCTCCCTTGCCTTCCTTTCCCTTCCTTTTCCTTGCCGGGTGGAGATGCGTGCAGCGTGTGCGGGTCGGGGCCGGTTGTGGTTGGAAAAAAAAAAATACGGGGTCCAAAAGGAGCGTGTAAACAGGAAATAACAATCTGGTGTGCACACGATCAATTCCGGCGTGTGCTAGTTTCTCCGGGGCGGGCTGCAGCTGAGAGCCGCTGGCTGAGCAGCAGCTGGGTGCTGCTCGAAGACTACGATGAAGAGAGCGACGAGATGAGATGGGGGTTTGGGTAGAAGAAAGAGAGCGTTCACTAAAATTGAAGGATGTGCGAAAGAACGGGCTTGGCTGGGCTGGCGCATCATTCAAAATAGGCATCTACATGATCGACAACCGGCGCTACACGTCTGTCTTTCGGACTTTCACCGTCCAGATAATCTACCTCGACTTTGCACAAAAAAGCCCACACGACCTCCAACCGCGCTCCGATGCCCAGCGTACTTGATACAATTTCTTTAATATTCCCGCAAGCTCATGGCGCTGATCAGTGACGACCTCTACGGCGACGCCACCCCCCAAATATCATCGTTACACTATTTCACCCTTGATCATGATATATTTACTGATATTCAATCAGACATAAAGATTTAACCACACTCCCGATATCATGCGCAACTGGCTGCCTGGCAGCAAAATCAACGTATCAGCCACCTCTCAGATACCAACGCCTCCTCCATCCCGCCCTGCAATAATAACACTCGATTCGATCCCCCTCCTGATCATGAAAATATACTACACCTGATATCGTTTAGCTGTTCAAATCCAAAATGGATGTCATCGTTCCTCCAAAATCCACGGACCACCGCCGCGCCGACACCAGCGCACTCAATCGCCCCAGGCTCCAGATCACCAGGTGGGATCAGCGCCAGCCTCCCCAAAAAAAACAAATCGTTCTCACCTCCTCACGCCCTCATTCTTCCTCCTTTGTCTTAGGATCCGGACCGTCCTTCACTAATTCTCATCTCCTACCTCTAATTTCTCGTCAGGTCAGATGAATAATCACCTTTAAATTTCTCATGCCCATCTCGCGCGCGTCTCCATCTCCGTCCTCAACGGCGGAAAACACCAAAAAAACCACGTTAGACTCCAATGCTAAGCTTAGCATCGCTGTCCTTCCTGCTTCTAGATGAGAATCTGCCAACGTCCAATGTCTATTGCTGCCCTGACGACTGTACACATCCATGTCTATGACAAGCTATGACCGCATACCTCGCGATCATCTCGCATTACACACTTCGAATTTCTAGATTTCTCGCGTTCTCTATTCTGGGGTGGTCTACAGCCTGAGACTGGTGAACAAAAGCTAGCTAAGCGTTATCCAATATCTACAGTAATATCTGCAGACAGAACCACGTACAACCCGAGTAAAACCTCCACGCATACTCTAAAACACCAAGCCATTAATTTCCCGCTTCTCCACTAGTACCCTTTCCAGACCCCAAGCGTCGGCGACCCTTCCGCCCCCTCTGAATCCACGCCTCATGAGGCGCGGACCTTCCTTGCCCAATTCTGAGAAAATTCGGATCGCGGACCACTTCGACGGAGCGCGAGAACCCGTCCGCACTCCCGTTCTCGCTACATACAGCCACCATTACTTTCTTCACTCACGACTCGTACTTCGTAACCAGAACCCGGCATTCAACTACTCACCAGTGCGGCGCTTAGGACCCGCCCGCCCGCACACACGCACACTCGAGCCCCCAATCCCCAATATTCACCCTCAAAGCTTCAACTACCGATACCCGCACTAACCTCCACCGCCCACCACCGACCGCCTAGTTCCAGCCCCAGCCAAGCGGTCGGCCGCAAGGGACCCTTCAATTTCAAATTTTAGGCGCCTCTTGACCGCATTCGTCTTCCAATCCCGCCCATCATGGCTCAAGACTCGATGTTTCACCGCCGACCTCGAGATTGAGATACGAGAAGCACAAGATGTTACACCCTGGGCCAGAGCCGCGTCCCCTCTAAGGATCTGGAGTCGGACCAAGGTCATAGCCAAAGCTTGGTACACGGATAACGAGGAGTCATCCTAGCCCTGGGGGCTCCTCAGTCCTACTATATATGCGCAGCTTCAAATTTCAAGTCGTTACACAATTAAAAATCCATCCATCTGCTGCTCGCTGCTAGTGCTTACTCTGTTCTCTCGAACTCGGAATCTCAGGCTTCGGCGCTATTTCATTTCGCTCGCTCTGTACTCACGCGCCCTACGAAGCCTGGGGCATCACCGCGGCTTTCCCTTGGGCCTTTTACGTGTCTGCGCCTAGCCATGGGACGATCGCGATTGATATTGTTATTATTATCATAGGCATAGGGACTCCTAGGGACTGTGCGTACGGCGAGGAATGTTCTTGTCCGTGATTGTTTTTTTCTTTCGAGAAGAAGGAAGAAAGGAATCTCAAAGGGATTTGGATTTTCGTTGATCGATCGAGTTCAGAAGACGAATCCAAAGGCGAATATTCAAACAGAAGACAAAAGGCAGAAGACACTTGGAAGACATCCCGACGAACATATCAACCTAACTGGCAAAGATTAATCTAGAAGGTGTCGCTCTCGGTTGTTCGGTTCGATTCGAAAAAAGAGAGACCTCCCAAGCAATACATCTCGTCTTGCTTAATAGCGCATGGGATTCGTGGTACAGATTTCAATTTAATTGAGCGGTTACAATGTACATAGTGTCTTCCAGATCCCCGCCCGACTCCTCGGCCTGACATTCTGCGCCAGTTCGGGATCAGCAATTTCAAAGTTGTTAGCTATCTTCTGGGTTGGTCGTTGTATAACTTATGCTATTAGCTAGCATTGCCCGTGCTCGACAAATGTCCTCGTTCGGAATGCAGTTTGCGGACGCCTATTACAATGTGTAACAGAAAATTTGATTACACTGATAGAAAGTTATTCAGAACGACAACAAAAAATGTTCTTAATAGGAACTTCGAAATTAGACCTCAAATTTCTAGATTATAAATTTCACTTGTTCTTGGTAGCACAAATAGGTGATGGCGCGCATTCTCCAGGTTTTTCCGAGTCATAATATTCCAAGTTGTGCGTTTTTCTGGCGGTACGAGTTCCAAGCTGAGGAGAGAACAGAGAACATCGCTCCTTGATCTCGTACTACCACCTCGCGCGTATTCCCACGGTATCTTATACCAAGAATAGAGCACACAAAAAGGAGTATACGTTTTTGAGTAATAAAATGAGCACTATAAAAACCCCAGACCCTCCTAGAAAGACCAAAGAGCACCCACCTGAAAACAACGTTGGCCCAACAAAAGCTGAGACACATATACGCGAAGCCCGAAAGTCAAGTGTGAGCTCTATAATGGATGCACAACGTCCAGGTATTGTGGCGAAAGCCAAAGCAATGGGCTCCATATTGGCAGCGCGCGTTACCCCCTCCAAGGCTAAGGTACCAGGCATACCCGACAATCAAAGGACCCCAACCAAAGGCGACCACAGCTCGACACCAACAAACAGACCTCTAATACAGAACTGCTCGGACTCAGAGTCTGATTCCATGGTGGACGAGACAGGACCTACAGAACCCACCCATAGTCCAAGGTGGACTGCAGCCCCCTATCCTGACCCAGTTGGACCCATTGACGATGTTTTCTCGCCTATGGACCAGGACACCCAGTCCTTCAAAAATGATGATGAGTCAATGACACCGACAAGTGCCTTCACAGAAGGAGAAAAACTCACCAACCTCCGCACAAACCTGAGAGACGCATGCAACTTCCTCCGAGCCTTAGCCCTATCCAATGGAGTCTCAGCTGCTAGAGAAGATGAGATGACCAACGAGTATCTGAAGGAGATCACTGGAATTCTAACAGGAGAGGCATTCCAGACAGCTAAGGACCGCCATGACACCCTGCTTGCAGCCATCCTTGCCATCTCACAGAAAGTCCACAACTCAACAGAGGACACAAAAGCCAATAACAGCATTGCCAACAACAAGCTGGACAACATCCTCAACAACTCATTGGAAACCACCCGGAACCTGGCTACTGTTGCGACTCGTATCAATGCTACACCAGACCTACAAGCCAGCTTGGGGTCCCAAAGTAGCTTGAACTCAACGACCCAACAAAGAGGAAAAAATGCAGGCGGGCCACCTGCAACCAAAACCCCATCTAGTGATTGGAAGTCCGGTCCGGTCCGGTCTTTAGGTCTGAAATCTAAAGACCGAGACCGAGACCGGTCTTTTGCGGTTCATTAACTGCAAAAGACTGCCCAAGACCGACCAGGACCGGTTCAGAGCAGTCCTGGTCGGTCTTGGGTGGTCTTTTAACCGGTTTAGACCGGTCTTTTCAGTCCCAAGTAATATATTCTCAAACTAGTAGATAGACATGTATAATCATGTGTATTCATTGATATGTAAAACTAATTTACATGTATATAGCTGTAAATCGAACTGAATACAATGATAAATGAATTTACCTTAGTACTGACATGAAATATGTGTAATTAAGTCAAATTTCTTCAAGGATTGGCTGAGTTATGCCTAAATTCGATAAAATTGACTGATTTGGCCATAACTCTCTTAGTTTTTGACTTAAAAATATGAAATTAATATCGCTCGAAAGGTATTTAGTAGGCGTATTCTTGTGTAAATTTATACGCGAAAAGACCGGTTGAGACCGGTTTAAACCGGTTTTTTGTCGGTCTTGAGATTTTCGAAATTGACAAAGACCGAAGACCGGACCGCGGTTGCGGTCTTGATCAGTCTTGCGAATTTCCGGTCTTTTCCAGTCCAGTCCTGGTCCAGTCCCGGTCTTTTCGTAGTCCTTTAACCGGACTTCCAAACACTAACCCCATCAGCTGAAACATATGCATCCAAGGCAGCACGACTGCCAACAAACCCAAATAGAGCCCACCACCCAACCCGCCTGGTAGTCCAATTCCTCCCGGATGGAATACCAGCAGGCCAACGCATGGACTCACTAGAAATTGTTAACATTGTTAACCAAGCCCTCGCTGAGAACCAGAGCTCGTCCCATCTTAAAATCGTAGCAGCATGCTACAACAACCAAGGAAACCTTATCCTGTCTACCAGGGATGACCAAACAGCAGCAGACCTAGCCCCGTTCTCAGACCTATTCAAAGCTAAAATTGCACAAGGACGACAGGTCGAAACGAGAGAGGACAAATGATGGTTTAAAATCCAGGTGGACGGACTGAGCACAGTGGCCATCCATGTAGACGGATCCCGAGGAGTATACACAGCAGAATCTATCCACAGTGAACTGGTTGCCTGCAACCCCATATATGCAAAGTCGGAGATACATCTGGTGGCTAAACCCCGCTGGATGCGGACACTGGAAGAAACAAGAAGAACAAGCCGCTCGTCAGTTGTTTTTGCAGTTGACAATGAGGGTGTTGCAAAGGCCATCCTGTCTGGGAGAACTCTAGCAGCATTTGGCCGCCATTGCACCTTACGTGCATACCAAGATCGCCCACCAATTAAACAATGTAAGAAGTGCTGGGGGTGGGACCACAACGCTGACAAGTGTAAGGCCACAAATGATACATGCCGCCTCTGTGGAGAAGACCATGCAGAATCGAACCACCCTGTAACAGAATGCCAGACCTGTATCACAATGAACCAAAATGGCGACATGGCAACAGAAGCAGACGGAGTAGGGTGTGACCACTATTTGAAGTGTGTAAACTGCAAGGCAGCTGGCGCCGACAGGCTCGCTTGCAACCACACGTCAGACTCTCGCCGCTGCCCTGCCCGCCTGAGCAAATATGGTACAGCACGCAGCTATGAACGGAAAGCTGAGAAATCAGACAACCCATGGAGGGCCGCCATCCCGACACCACAACCACTACCCACAACCAAACCCAAACCCCGTGCAAAGAAAAACACTGCAGCCAAGCTAAAAACCACCCTTCTTCCATATGGTGAACCTGATTTCCTGCTGAGCTCACAGAATATGTTTTCCTTGATAGACCCAGAAGCACCTCACAACATGGTGGTGACATGGAATGGTGAGGTGATACCAGGACCAGTCGAACCCACTTCCCCCAGCTCCTTTGAATGTTAGATACACCAGCTGAGAAACATTGCACACAGCCAATACGGATCGCACAGCTCAATGCCCAACGAAAGAAGGATGTGGTCATTAACCTACTCAACAAACACATCAACGACCTGGACATTATCCTACTACAAGAACCAGCATGGGGCTTCATTGGGAAGGAGAACGGAAAGGACATACAAGGACCAGTAGCACTCCAGGGGTGGATACCAATAATACCCGTAACCAGACACACAGAGGCACGTCCACGAACAATGACGTACTACCGCCAGCGAGAGGACTTCGAGATTACTTTGCGAACAGATATTCTTGAAGACCGCGACGCACAAATACTAGACATAAACCAACCTGGTCAGCCACGTGTAACAATCATAAATACATATAACGACACACCAGGACAGAAGAGGGGGTGCATTCTCAATAGGCTGCGTCACCTCAACCTCACAAACAACCACCCCACCATCATAACTGGAGACTTTAACCTACATCATGATCTCTGGTCAGCATGGCCTGCGCAAGGAGATCAGCTAACTGAAAACATTGTGGACTGGCTATCAGAGAAAGGGTTTGCACTCCTGAACCCCAAAGGCGAAATCACCCACCCCCAACGAAACAGAAATGAGCGACCATCAGTCATTGACCTGACATTTGCGAATGGCCCAGCTGCTGCATCAAACATTGTCCAGGAATGGGCCATAGACCCAAGCCTAGCACATGACTCAGACCACTATGCAATCAAATTCACAATCAACCACGCACCAACAGAGATCCATAACATAACAGGGGAAAAGTACAGCTTGAAGGATGTCAAAATGGAGGTGTGGACAGAAGCAATAGAAGAGGAAATGACAGCAGCTAAGGAAACACTGGACATGCTTCTGACAGAAGAACCTCTGACAAACGACAACCTGGACAGCTGTGAGCAGGCGCTAACACAGTGCATCCTCAATACCATCGGGAAAGCAGGAAAGGTACGCACCCAGTGCCCGCAGGCAAAGCCATGGTGGGACGATGAGCTGGCAGGAGCATCGCAACGAGTCGCAAAAGCTAGAGAAGAGCAAAAACAACATCAGAATGCACTTGACCAAAATACAGGAGGGACCATACGTAACAGAATCAAGCGTGCCCGCAACTTCTTCAAACGCCTATGCAAATTCAAGAAACAAGGATGGGCAACTGAGAAGCTTGAGGCGGCCACTTCAAGCGACATATGGGGATTCCAGGAATGGTCCAAAGGGACCCGCAACTACCCCACACCCCCAATCTCGACTGGCGAGGGAACACCAAAAGCAGTTAGCCACAAAGACAAGTGCAATGCAATCAGGCGTGAACTATACCAGCCTCCACCGCAGCTTGAGACAGAGTCACAGCCAAACCTGACAGACCGCCTGGAAGGCGACATTGTCTTTACACCCATCACACCAACCGAGATCGATGAAGCTATAGCTGGGGTAAGTGTGAGCTCAGCACCGGGGCCATCACAGATATCCTACCAGGCAATAAAATGGGCATGGAAAAACCCAACATGCTGCAAATACATTACAGCCCTCATGCAGAAGTGTGTGGAGACGGGATACCACCCAAAAGCATGGCGGAAAGCAGTAGCAGTAGCCCTGCGGAAACCAAACAAGCCTGACTACTCCAACCCCCGTGCCTACCGCCTAATAACCCTACTTGAATGCCTCGGCAAAATCCTCGAAAAAGTCATGGCCCGCCGACTAACATTCCTTGCTGGGAGCCACAATCTCATCCCAGACAACCAATTTGGGGGCCGATCAAACAGCTCCACTGCAGATGCCATCCTCTCATTCACAAATGATGTCCACTGTGCCTGGAACCACGGGAAGGTCACCTCAGCACTAACATTCGACATAAAGGGATACTTTGACTTTGTCAACCACAAGAGACTCCTTTCAGAGCTCCGCAGGAAAGGCATACCACTCGAATACGTTAAATGGGTTGCAAGCTTCCTGAGCAACCGCGAAGCAGCAGTCTGCCTAGATGGAAAAAGAGGGGAAATGGCCGTTGTAGAAAATGGCATTCCCCAAGGATCTCCAATCTCCCCAATCCTAGCAGCATTCTACACAGCAGAACTACTGGAGTTATTCAAGCCGAAAACCCAAACAACAACCACACCAATACCCGACAAACCAACCGACATCCATATGTTCATGTATGTGGATAACGGCAAACTCTTTGTGTCATCAAAATCTCTCAACACCAACATCATCCTCCTACACACAGCCTACCTGACAGCAGAAAAGTGGCTAACAAGCGCAGGACTGTCCCCCGACTTCGCAAAGAGGGAACTAATGCACTACACCAGACGCCGAAATGATGGGTCTCCATCAATGACCTTCAACGACAGCGATGGAAAATGCAGAATTGTGACCCCAGAAGCCACAGTGAGATGGCTTGGGGTACACTTTGACAGGAAACTCCTCTTTGTCCAACACGTGAAGCTTGCAGCAGCCCGGGGTGAACAAGCAGTCAACGGAATGACGATGCTCGCGAATACAGTCAAGGGATTAAGCCAAACCCTCCTACGCCGCCTATACATTGCATGTGTGGTTCCAAAAATCCTATATGCATGCCCGCTCTGGGTAAACGGTACCGCAAAACAACTAAAGCCGCTGGCTAAAGTCCAACGAAGGGCCCTACACCTGATATGTGCAGCCTTCAAAACAACACCAACTGAGGCACTGGAAATCGAGGCATCCATCCCACCCCTCGACCTCCAAATCAAACAACAATCAAGGCGGTGTGCCATACGGTTCAACAAACTAAGCCCCACCAACCCAATCATCCAACGACTGCCCAACACGTGGAGAGAGGGCGCAAATCCAACAGCACCTCCACCTCTCCCCCCCAGGTACCCCAACACCTCCGCAACGAACAAAAAAAGGACAACCCCACTCCTGGAGATTGCAAAACACACATCACACGACCACGAGCGCATTGATCCATTCCTGATGCCGCCATGGCGGAAGACCGCAGCCAGCTATGGAGACCGTATTATGATCCAACCACACGACCCAAAATCGGAGGACCCAGAAGAAGAGCGAAAAGAAGCTGGGACCCGACACACAGAACAGGTAGAAGAACTTGCCAGATCCGATAAGAACTTGATCATCTATTCAGATGGATCGCTAATGCAGAAGAGCGGATTCCCGAGGGCGGGGGCTGGAGTCGTGATGTACCACAAAGGGAGTGAAGTAAAAGCAAGAATGATGGGCATGGGAGGGAAGGCAGAAGTGTACGACGCAGAAATGGCTGGGTTGATGATGGGTGGAAAGATAGCGGTAAGGTTCGCACGCACTCACCCCGAAATTGACCACATCCACTTCTTCGCCGATAACACTGCAGCTGTCCGGGCTATCTTCGACCCAAAACCAGGACCAGGCCAACACTACGCATTCAACTTCCACACCAAACTCCGGAAATTCCTTGACGATGACCCCGCACATAAACTCTCCATTTCTTGGTGCCCAGGTCACTCCGAAATTGAAGGAAACGAACGAGCAGACGAACTTGCAAAGGCGGCGAATGACCTCGCCTGGTCAGCACCAATCGGAACCACCCGCGCCAACGCCCTTCGACAGGCAAAACTGTCAACACAAAAAGCGTGGGTTACACGCTGGAAAAACACCCCCAAAACAGGCGGATTTGCCGTCTCGAACAACATACAGCCCAAGCTACGCCTGACCAAACGGTTCTCAAACACCGCACGCGAAATCTTCGGCAGACTCATCCAGTGCAGAACGGGCCACGCCTACACAGGCGAATTTCGACGACGCTTCTTCCCTGAAAAAGATGAAGACTGCCCGTGCGGAGAGGAATTCCAATCTC
The DNA here is from genome assembly GCA_023014345.1 of Galerina sulciceps. Lineage (NCBI taxonomy): Eukaryota > Fungi > Basidiomycota > Agaricomycetes > Agaricales > Galerinaceae > Galerina > Galerina sulciceps. The sequence continues at coordinate 607,728 of JAEDXJ010000002.1, read as the reverse complement.
GCGAGCACATCCTAATCCACTGCACCAGATTCACCGAGCACCGCCACCACCTCCACAAAGTCTCGAGAGATGTATTCCTGCCAACCATACTGGGCACGGAGGACGGAATACAAGCCCTGACCACATTCCTCCAACAAAGTGGTGCCTTCACCCTCCTCGGACGGCCGCCTGACGAACGAGAAACCCCAAACTATGACGATGAACCGGAGCCCAAAGACTCTGAACACTGAACAGGGCTCCGCCCACGCCCCCCGATTAATTTATTATGACCTGCTCCTCTCTCTTAACTACAGTTCACAGCCCCGGGCTCCCATACACCACCCCTATTCCACACTCCGAAACATTTCAGCTATACAACCCTACGCCTACACTCTGTCCTCCACTATAACAGTTCGCTGACTTCACATATTTATGTACATAGTAAAAAAGTAGGCCGTCAGGCATACTCGTGCGTCTTAGTACTAGATTACTTGTTGCACGTTAATCCATTGATTTCAAAAAGAGAGAACAGAGAACGGCCGGACGAGGTGAAGAGTCGGTCCGGATTGGGCGGACCGAACGTGGACCGACCGTTCGCCGACCGTCCCGGTCTTCCAGCCTGACCTCCTTCCGACCTGAACGTTCAACATGCGCCAGATAAACCAATATTCCACACCACACAGCGCCTTTAGAACTCTTTGAAATCATAGTTTCGTTCAAAATTCTGTCAAGAGGGGGCCTGGCCTTCCCTAGTGTCCAGAAAGAACCTCGGCTTCTACAGGCGGTGTTACCTGTATTTGTGTTCTGTTTTTAACTGGAAACTTGACATGGCTGGGAGCTTGATGTGAGCTCGACCGACCAGTTCGGTACACGTGCTGGGCAGAGCTACAGAGCCCCCAAGGCGTCTCTTTTGACTGGACATTCCAACCTACGCCCATTCTTCTGAATTGCCCTCTCGAAGTCTTGTGTCATGTCGTCTCCTTCAATTACCCAAGCAGTGAATCCACAGGAAAGTCTTAAGGTGGAGGCGCCATCGCAGAACGACCGGGTGAGTGGATAGATAGCGACTATGTATTGTCCGTCTTGAATCGATCCTTCGCAGAAACCCTACATCGCGGCTGAAGGGTTAGAATGGTCCAAAATGCGCGGTCGGAGAGATTCACGCCCGAGCATCCGCTCGGACAAGGACCATCCGAATCCCGACTTGGAGGAGTCTTCGCTGGGAGAGCCAGTAAGTTGGTGGACTTGAACCGTGTCTTATCTGCCCTGATGAGTTGCATTTCCTCAGAAGCAGGATGACATCGAACATACTGAGCTCCCTCGTCCGATGACATTAAATGAGAGCGTCGACTCGAAGACTGGACCCGAGAATGTGTTGCCCGATGAACGAGTGAGTAAATGGACGCCGACAAAGTACAGTCGTATTCGGTCTGACCTCGCGTCGCTTAGATACAAGAAGAGAAAGAAACCGAACTCCCGAAGATATGGGGTCTTGAAGACGAATTTCTATATGCTCCTCCAAAGCCTGACCGTGATCCATGGAGCATACTGTTGGAACCTCTCATGAAGAGAGACGAGGCACAATGCAACATTTGGAAGGACGAGGTGCAGAACCTTTTGATATTCGTGAGTTGCTGTCGATCCTCGCTTCACAATCCTTGATATACATAATACATTAGGCCGGTCTTTTCTCTGCCGTCGTCACAGCTTTCATCATTGAATCCTACAAAACACTCAAGCCCGATCCAAACGACACCATCATCTCTCTGCTATCCGTCATCGCAAACCGTCTTGATAATACAACCACTCCCATCCCAATCCCTCTTTCTTCCACAGGTCTCGGATCACACCCCTCTCCCGCAGCATCGTCTATCCGTATCAATAACTTCTGGTTTATCAGTCTCGTTCTCAGTCTCGCAACAGTCCTCGTTGGAACAATCTCTCTACAATGGATCCGAGAACATCAAAACTACCCAAACTTGACACCTCGGGACACCTTTGCTCTTTTTAACATGCGAGCTGATGGGTTGAAGAAATGGCATGTCCCTAAAATCTTCACGGCGCTGCCAGTGCTCCTCCAGAGCGCCCTCGCCCTCTTCTTGGTTGGAATTATAGACTTCTTGTTGTCATTTGGCGACAAAGCAGTAATCATCCCAGTCAGCATGGTGACAGGCCTTGTCCTCCTTTTCCTTGTCATCACTACCATGCTTCCAGCAGTTCAGGGAATCCTTATGTGTCTACCTTATCCCTACAGTCGCAACAGCCCAATTTCACCATCCCAATGCCCGTACAAGTCACCTCAGGCTCATGCACTTCGCATCATGCTAAGCACTGTAGTTCAGATCTGTCACAAACTTGTTACTGGCCAAACTTTATGGCTTAAATGGCAATATAGCAAACCAATCAACCTCAACATCTCTATAATAATCACATGGACAAAGAAGACATGGACTGAGTTTGATTTGGCCTGGCTGAAGCTGCGACATCAATTTATGCACCGTTATGACCTTGAAAATGGCCCATACCCCCATGATCTGTCTGATGTTGACAATGACCCCCCTATATTTGATCTTGCACAGGGTCTAATGGCAAATATTAGCAGTCAAGACACCAATAATATTGAAAAATCTCTCGGGCTCTCAGCCCAATACCACTGCTTTTCTGAAGTTTCAAAATGGGTCACTCATTGTGGGCCGGTTGAAATTGTAGGCAGTGAAGATAATCCTTACAAGGCTATTCTTCAAGCCAATGAACATTTCCAAAATATATTGTCACCTACCATAGGAATATTTTTGGATTGTGCCGATTTTGCAAGATTTTCTGGCATTGCTACCCAAGATTCTAGAGATTGGCTCCTTTCTTTTGACCTTCCAAAAATACTTCACCAAGAAAATATGTATTTCATTCTTCAAAGTTTTGATCAGTCTTTGGAGCCCTATAACACAGATTTATACAAACACCAGATAGAGCTTTCAATACGGCTCTCAACATACATCCACCACAATGAATACCGGCATCATTCCACTGCAGTCCTCCCTCAGTTTCTTTTCCAACTCCTTGGGGTTGGAACCCAGTTGGACCAAGATTATGACTGTCAGTTTGCATTCCTGATAATTGACATTGAATAGTGCTGATATTGTTGCTGTAGCCCTCTTGTGGCAATGGGTCAATAATTTTTCAATATTTTTCCAAAATGCCAGAGGTGTCCAGGGGCCATACACCCTGAGGGGAACTTTGCAGACCTTTCAAGATGTTCCTGGGTTACTCCTCTATTTCTCTCTTGTCAGTCTAGAAGATATCTTCAGCCTAAATGAAGGACTCCGACCTGCCATTCAAGGAATATTCACAGACACCTTCAGGATGATAACAGACAATTTGAATCAACAAATGTCCTTGCCAAATTTCCGAGGGCCAAACCTCTTGTTTTATGTTACTGCACTATACCTGGATGAGGTAAAAAGCAACCAAGGAATATACCATATGTGCCTGGATGGCCTTCTACTGTACCATTTCGTTCAATTGGTCCGTCACGCGTCACAGGGGTAGTGGTCCTGGACGAATTTTGCTGCCTGTCCCGCGTCACACAAGCTTTGGCCGCCGGCTCGGGACCAAGTCACCCTCCGGAGTGCTCCGCGGGGCGCAAGCGCCCCGCAATTTGGACCAAATTTGGGACAGTGTCCCGTCCCCCATACCGTTTGGCCCAACAAAAAATTTGGTCCACCGGGTCACAGGTCACACCCCCGGACCAATTGAACGAAATGGTACAGTATCAGCAATGCAGACTTACAAGGAAAGAACAATAGATGCTGGTATTATCAACTCAGAACTGGAGGAAATATATGCTAGTGAATTTTATATCGGGATTGGCCACAAAAGGTTTTCTTCTGAGTGGTGGGGCTTTTTAGACAGACCTGGCCGTTCACCAACGTCTAGGCAATCCTGTCCTTCCACGAGAGAAATAATCGAGGTTGCAGCACCACCTGAGGTGGAAGTGGTGTGAGCTACGAAGGCGGATGTCCACAGAATTCATCAAACTATACACCTTGACTCAGGATGAAAAGGTAGGAGATGTGCTCGTTTGCGTTGTCAATGTGTGGAGCTTAGGTGTAGGAGTACTTGATCGGTTTAGTCACCTGTACCATTCCGAATTCAAGTGACCGGTGTCACAATATCACAATATATTTTTCGAGGGCTCAAGATACGTCAGCAATAGGTCGACGCGCCTGCGAAGTCGAGAGCAACGAGCATTAGAAGGAGTACGAAGAAAGTTTGAATAGAGCCCTAACCTTCGTCTAACCCCAGAAAACACGGGTGTCCTCGACGTATCAACCTTCTTTTCCTCATTCTCTCAGCATACCGATGGCATACCATAGCCATGGTGTCCTCCGTAAGACGAAGGGTGAACAACATCGTCCCTTCAGCTTCGAGAAAGTCGCAGGAGTCTCGTACTCCTGCCTGAGCTCGGGTCGAACGCTCCTTCGGCACGCAAAGTGGGCCAAACCGAGCAATAGCAATGCAAGTAGAGTAAAGTAGTTAGAGCCATCGTCTACATCATTGACGGCACCACGAGGCCCTGCCGAGGCCGAGGTGGAGGACGACGTAGAAAAAGGTACCTGGTATGACGAAGTGTGGGATAAGACGTTGAGTCGAAGGGAATGATGAAGAGAGAATTGAACACCTGATAGCTGAGCCGGAGACCTCCGACTCGGGGCTCAGAGAAACTCCAGTCAACTCGTTCGACATGTTCCGGTTCTTGTTATCGAGATATCCTCGTTTGCTCGTTCATACTGCGACCCTCCAAAACTTGCTGTATCTCCCATCGACGTCTCTTCATTGGTGTCCATATCGACGGCCCATCCTCCCTCCCTATCGTTGGCTGTAGATCTCGACCTGAGCGTCGCTTTGACACCATCCTGAACCTCGAAAGTCACGACCAAAGCACCCTTCTTCCGCTCTCCTCGCGAATCACGCTCAGTAGCCAAAAATTTTAAGGGCCACTAGCAAAGAACGAGCGCCGTATTCGATGTCGACGAATGGTCGGGGTTAAGAGTTCTTGTCATCGTACCAGGAAATGGCCACGATACCGTCGTTGCTTGATCATCCAAACGTCGCCGTCGTAGCTGTCGAGGGCCCATCTTCGTTTCCCTCTCCACAGCTCTTTCCGAGTCCTCCTTTTTGAACAGTGCCTCTCGTCGGTTGGAGATTCTGGTCTTCTCGCGAATCGCGCTTTGAGGCCAAAATTTTCGGGGCCACTAGCAAAGAACGGGCGTGTAGTTGGTGTCCATGAATGGTCGAGTTAGTACGAGTTCCTGTTATCGTGCCAAGAAATGACCACGATATCGTTGTCGATGAAGTCTTCCAAATGTTGTTGTAGCTGGCACATGGAGCCATTCCTCGTTTCCGTCTCGACGGCTCTCTCCTCCTCTCCGCACGATGCCCATCGTTGGTCGAAGATATTGGTCAGATTATCGCTCTGAAACCACACCGAAAGTCACGACGAAATAGCCCTTCTGCTCTCCTTGCGAATCACGATTAGAGGGCAAAGAGGTCCAAGCAACGAGCAACGAACGGGCGAAGCGAAGTGATGCTGATGCTGTATTCGACGTGCTTGATGACGAAGCAGTGCTGGGAATAGTAGGTGGTAGGTGACGCAGCGGTGTATCTGCTGCTGTGTATGCTTGCCGAAGGAGGCAGGAGCTCCATATCCTCCGCGTGTGACCCCAGCCTGAAGTTTTGTTTGGTAGAAGCACGACGAGCGTCAGGAAGTCGGCACTGCGAGAAAGGTTTGACGTGATGAAAACGAAAGGACAGGAGTCGACGAGATGGAGGGCTGCTGGGGAGGAGTTTGATGATATGGTGAAGATGAAAGGTAATGTATGCGTCATTGATTCTGCCATTGTGCGGGTCGAGTCTCGATACGTCTTGATCATGTCGTCCGAATCATGCTGAATTAAATACGGAAATAGGTGTTAATTTGAAGTTGATATAGAAGTTACGGCCACGACGTGAGCGAGAGTATGTTGACGATGGGACTGGAGCTCGACAGACATCAGAAGGTAAGTTGTCCGAGATTCGCTTGACAATCCAGTGGTGACGCGACCTTTACAAGTTTAAAAATAAAGTAAGAGTTAGCTAGCAAGAACGTAGGCACCAAATAGTCCATAGCCAAAAGTATTTTGAAAGAGAAAAAAAGAGGAGAAGGGCTACGATGAGCCGGCAACACGCCAGAAATGGGACCGAAGTTGAGAAGAGCAGAAAAACGAAAAAGCGTGTCGAACACTCGTCCAACTGTGTAGCCTCGTCATGAAAAACGACTCAGCGCGATATCCACTATCCATGGTACCAAGAGCAAGCGTCGAAAATACAGAAAAAGAAGTCAGATAACTCACCTTCGATCTATCCGAGAACAGTAAGCTGAGTGACTCGCGAAGAGATACGTTGGACAAGATTGACTCGCGGAGCACTGAAAGTGTTGTGCCTCAACACAATCCTGAACATGTTCATATAACAACGTTGAACGCACCTTCGATCTCTCAAACGAATCCGACTCGGAAAGCTAAGCAGGCTAGCAAATGAGGCGTTCTGTTATGTCGGGGTAGTGGGTCGTGCAGGATGGTAGGTCGAAGGTTTAAACGCTGCAGCGTCGATGGGTTGCAGTTCGAGTTCGTCGACCTTCCTTGAGCTTGACTGGTGCGTCATGGTACTTCAAGGAAATATCGAATATCTTGAGTCTGTGTAAAGGGACTGTGCTGAAGAAATTGAAGGCCTGAAGATTCGCAGTTCGTCACTGCGCCTCCAGCTCTGGTGGCCATTGCTGGGTGCTGGTCGTCGGTCGCATGGGTGAGGACAGTGGGCTTGGACAAGAGAAGTTTGGGTTGGCTCGGTTACTCACCCATATATATCCGGCAATCAGTCCAAAAATAGTCATTTCACCAACTTGAATGCTCCTTCGTTTCTTCGTTTCAACGTTGGCTCGACCCACTCTGCTCGTGAGTCATCCAGCCGCTCTAAGCCTATTTTCAACAAATATCCCAATATCACCGCCAGCTCGCATGCCCCCGCAAAATGAACTCGTTCGTTGGTGCTGTACCCACAAGTTCCAGGCGTCCTTCTTTGTCCCTCGAATTACATAGTGCCTTCACACTAACCTGGTAAGCCCTTATTTTCTCTCTCAACACTCCTCTTAGAACTCACCTTACGACAAGCCTTCTGTGTCGGCGTGAACGACTTCTGCCTAACCACCTTCCTAAAGCTGAAGGAAGAAGCACAAGTCCATCATGTCCTCCATGAACAATGTCGCGTCGAGCGAGGCGGACTACGACTTCTGTCCCACAGATCTTCTTGAGACGGAGTAACGGAGTGCTGCTGGACGATCTACGACTTTGAGGTTGGGATGGAGGGCGTGGAAAAAATGAACAGGATCGTTTTTTGTTGTGGTGAGTTTCGCGCCGCTGATTTTTTGTTTCGTCTTGTCGATGGGTTGTGGGGTGGAGTGGAGTGCGTAGCAGAGGAGACGGAGGGTTACGCAGGCTTATAGATCTTTTCATGCTTCCAATTGCCTTCGTCTTTACTTCCTTTCCTCTCATCTCCGTGGTACTAAGTACCTATTTTTCTTGGATTAGAAACTGACCAAGCTCGATTAGGTCTCCCGATGAGGCGAAAATCAAGCAAAAGATGGTGTTCGCGTCCTCCAGGAACGTACTCAAGCGGTATGCGGAACGGCATCGCTGTAGATGTACAAGGAACCCAGTTCGAAGAAGGTTGCAAATGAGAATAGTCAGTCCTCTAGTTCTCCGTGCCCCAGTCGATTGGGTGGTTACTGATTTTATTCCTCACTTTTCAGCTCTGGACAAAGCCAACTGAGAGCCCAAGACGCTCCTAGATAGCCCTAATGGTCTTCGGCCCCTGCAACATTTTCTATAAGAATCAATGTTATTACCAGGTCGCATGCAGCCCTCAAAACAAACCCATTGGTGACCGCACTGTGTATTCTTCAAAATTAGATCTTTATTCACAGTAACTTGCATAGTAAGTTATTACTTTTCTGATTACCCCTTCCAACACCCTCTTAGAATTCACCCTACGACAGGCATCCGACGTTGGCTTGGACGACCTCAGGCTCTGCAGATCAACCTTCCAAGAGCTCGAACGCGTGCTGAACAAGCACACAAGTACCTCATCTGCACCCACAGCAACCATCGCGAAGATATCGAACAAGGCGAAGGCGGATTAAAACACCTTCCTCGCGATTCTTACAGAGATGAAAATGAAGGTGCTGCTAGGCGATCTACGACTTTTGGGTTCGAGAAGGATGGCGCGAGGAAAGGAAGCGGAACAAGGTTATCTTTGTGTCGTGGTGAGCTTCGCGGCGTCATTTTTTTGTATCGTGTTATCGATGGGCCGTGGAGTGGGATATGTAGGAGTCGAGATAGTGAAACACGTCTTATCTATCTCCTGCTTTCTCAGTTGTGTTCATATCTATTTCCTGCCCTCTCGTGGCGCTGCCTGCCTGTATCTTTGGAACCTGATACTGACCAAGCTCGATATAGGTCTCCGATGACACGAACTTCAAGTATGCAATGAGGCCCGCGCCCTCCAGGAACGCGCTCGAGCAGCACCCCGAACGGCATCGCAGTCGAAGACTCGAAGTACAAGGAACTGATTTGGAGAGGTCGCGGATGAGTACAGTCGGTCCTCTCGAATGCATCTCAAAGTTGACGTTACTGATTTCGTTCCTTTTGTAGTTTTGGACGAAGCCAACTGTGCGGCGATTGATATTCAACGACGCAATGGTATCTAAATAGTTCTAGTCGTCGAACTGTCAAATAATTGCTTTCCTCAATCCTCAATTCCTGGCCCTTTTTCGTATAGCACGATTACGATTCATCGAACTCCTCCAGTGTCCACGCCCAATTCCCGTCCGCACACATCCCGCGGTGTCTTCATTTTCTTTTTCTCTCTTCCGTTTCTTTTTTTTCTCTGCTATGAAGGACTGTGTGTGTAAGACGAGAGCCGATTCCGAGTCGAGTTGATCAGAGAATGTTGCCTCGACTGAGTCTCCCTCACCCTTCTTCGTTTATATCGAACTTCTGCTTTTTTTTCTCCGATATCACCTTGCGAGCTTTCATTTTCTTTTGAGCGATGGCACGGCTGTCTGAGGCCTCCTTACCTGGCCCGGGTTTTCTGAAAAAGCCGATTACACGAGCAATTTGCTGCTCTGACAACTTTGACATTGACAATCCCTCTTCCTTTCAGATGCGGGCTTCCATAGAAAGTAGAGGCCGCAACATACGCGCGTGTCTTTATATCTTGCCATTGAAAGCGAAAAATCATATATGAGTACTTGTATTTTGTTAGTTGAAGAATTGGCGGCCAATTCTTCAACTTGAACTTCTCGACGGTTGATTTGAACTCTCGAAAAATCGAGAAAATTTGGAAAATTTGAGGAAAAAAATTAAACCGAATGTCTAGTGGAGAAATGGACCTGGAGGACTTAGAATTGACCAGCAAGCACCTCGGTCTGAATTTGAAATGGCGATGCATGTCCATATGTGGATCATGATGCATGTTCGTCGCTTGCTCCCTTCCATCATGATGCTAGGAAAACCATCACAGTAATCTACATAGCGCTCATGCAGCTCTTTCTGGATCTCAGCTTCATTTCAATATTTTGTCCAGGCTCCAGCGGGATCTTCCATAGTGCGCAGAAATGTCTTCAGGTGTGCGGTTCTCTGCATTCGTATTCTGTTTATAACTCGAACCTTGACATGATCTAGGAGCTTGACGTGAGCTTAACAATAACCCGACCATGGCGGTACACGTGCTGATATGTTCAGCGACTCCAAAGCTATGCAGTCGTCCATGTCTCTCTTGACCGAAGATTACAACTTGCCCCTCTGAAGTACCCTCTCGAACAATCTCGAGTCTCGTATAATGTCGTCTTCTCAGAACACCCAGCCAGTGGTTCCGCAGGAGAATTTGAAGGGAAGGAAGTCCGTGCCGGACGACCAGGTGAGTGGATAGATGGCGAGTATATGTTATCCGTCCTGAATCGGTCCATCCAACTTAGAAACCTCACGTCAAAGCTGAAGTATTAGAACTGTCTGAAATTCACGGTCGGAGACATTCACGACCGATCATCCGCTCGAACGCAGAGCATCCGAATCCTGAGGAGTCTCCGCCGGAAGAGCCAGTAAGTCGGTGAACGTTGACCGTATCTTAACTCTTCTGAGTTTACTTTCTTCAGAATCGGGATGACGTTGAACATACTGAGCTCCCGCGTCCGACAACATTAAATGAGAGCGTCAACTCGAAGACTGGACCCAAGAATGTATTGCCTGATGAACAAGTGAGTATATGGACGCCGACAAAGTACAATCATACTCGTCCTGACCTCTCGTTGCTCAGATACAGGAAGAAGCAACCTGAACTCCCGAAGATATGGACTATCGACGACGAGTTTCAATATGCTCCTCCGAAGCCCGACCGTGATCCATGGAGCATATTGTTAGAACCCCTCATGAAGAAAGACGAAGCGCAATGCAACATTTGGAAGGACGAGGTGCAGAACCTCCTTATATTTGTGAGTTGCTGCCGATCCTTGCTTATCATATCGTTAATCTACACTTTATACCGCATAAGGCCGGTCTCTTCTCTGCCGTGGTCACAACTTTTATCATTGAATCCTACAAAACACTCAAACCTGATCCGAACGATACCATCATTTCCCTACTATCCGTCATCGCAAACCGTCTTGATAATACAACCACTCCCATCCCAGTCCTTCTTTCTTCCACAGGTCCCGGATCATCCCCCTCTCCCGCAGCGTCGTCCATTCGGATCAATAACTTCTGGTTTATCAGCCTTGTCCTCAGTCTCGCAACTGTCCTCGTCGGCACAATCTCCCTACAATGGATCCGAGAGCATCAAAACTATCCAAATCTGACACCTCGGGATACCTTCGCTCTATTTAACATGCGAGCTGATGGGTTGAAGGAGTGGCATGTCCCCAAAATGTTCACGATGCTGCCACTGCTCCTCCAGAGTGCCCTCGCCCTCTTCTTGGTTGGCATCATTGACTTTTTGTTGGCATTTGGCGACAAAGCGGTGATCATCCCAGTCAGTGTGGTAACAACATTTGTTCTACTCTTCCTCGTTGTTACCACTATGCTGCCAATGGTTCAGGGAATCCTTATGTGTCTACCTTATCCCTACAGTCATGGCAGTTACATTTCACCATCCCAATGTCCATACAAGTCACCTCAGGCACATGCATTCCATATTACGCTAAGCACTGTGCTTCAGCTCTGTCACAAAATTATTCCTGGCCCAATTTTATTGTCTAAATGGTTTAACAAGCCAATTTACCTCAACATCTCCATTATGACCACATGGTCAAAGAAAACCTGGGCTGAGTTTGATATGGCCTGGTTGAAACTGCGATATGGATTCATGCAACGTTATGAACTCAGCCGTGACATCGGCAATCACCTATATTTCTCTTGTCCACCTGATGTTGAAAATGACCCCCCAATATTTGATCTTGCACAGGGTCTAATGGCAAATATTAGCAGTCAAGACACCAATAACATTGAAAATTCTCTCAAGCTCTCAGCTCAATACCACTGCTTTTCTGAAGTTTCAAAATGTGTCACTCGAACAAACCCTGTTAAACATCTATACTTCTTTGATTTACAGGGTATTCTTCAAACTAATGAACATCTCCGATATGTATTGTGGCCTACTGAAGTGGAATTTTTTGTTGGCAATTTTGCAACATTTTCTGGTATTGATACCCAAGTTCAATCTGGGTATATGGTTGAGCCCTCTATGTCTACCATTACATCAATACTTCACCAAGAAAATCTGTATTTCTTTCTAAGAAGCCTTAACAGAGATTTACAAGAACATGAGCTAGAACTTTCATTACGACTCTCAACATACACTCACCACCATCCATACCAGCTCAGGCATCCTTCAGATTCCTATGCACCCCTCCCTCAGTTTCTTGAACTCGATATAGGTACCAAAAACCTAGATTATGACTGTCAGTTTACATTCCTATTCTGACATTGAATGGAGCTGATACTATTGTTTTAGCCTTCTTGTGGCAATGGATCAATAATTTTTCAACATTTTTCCAAAATGCCATAGACATCCAGAGGCCATACACCCCCAGAGGATCCTTGCAGACATTTCCAGATGTTCCTTCCTTAATCACATCTTTCACTTGTGTCAATCTAAAAGGTATCTTCAGCCAGAATGAAGGACTTCAACCAGCCATACAAGGAAAATTCACAGACACTTTCAGGATGATAACAGACAATTTGAATGAACAAATGTCCTCGCCAAATTTCCGAGAGCCGAACCTTTTGTTTTATCTTACTGCACTATACCTGAAGGAGGTAAAAAGTGATCGCAAATCATACCATATGTGCCTGGATGGCCTTTTATCAGCAATGCAGAGTTACAAGGAAAGAACAATAGATGCTGGGATTATCAACTCTGATCTTGAGAACATCTATGGTCACAAACCTGAAGGATGGCTTCGCCATGAAAGATTTTCTTCCGAGTGGTGGAGCTTTTTGGACAGGCCTCACAATTACAGCCGTTCACCGACTTCTAGACAATCCCATCCTTCCACAAGAAAAATAACCGAGGTCGCAGCAGCACCAGTTGTGCTTGAGGAGGAAGTCATGTGAGCTGCCAAGGCGGATGTCCACGAAATTCATCAAGCGATACACCTTGCTTCGGGGAAATGGCAGGAGATTCTCGTTTGCGTAGTCGCTGTGTGGAGCTTTGGAGTAGGAGTACTAGAGTGGAGTTCACTTATGTTTATGTTTCTGTACTTTCTTTCCGAATTCAATTGATCGGTGTCACAGTACCACAATTTGTTTTTCAGGGGGCTTGAGCTACGTCAGCGGTAGGTTCATGCGCCTGCGAATTCAAGAGCAACCAGCATTAGAAGGAGTACAAGGAAAGTTTGAGTAGAAGCCCAACCTTTGTTTAGCCCCCCCAGAAAGCACAGTTGTCCTCGACGTGTCGACCCTCCCTGCCTCATTCCGTTTTCATATCATTGCGAACCCTAAACCCGGCGTCCTCCGTAAAACGAAGAGCGAATAACATCATTACTTCATCTTCGAGAAAGCCGCGCCTCGTACTCATGCGTCGAATGATCATTTGGCGTGCAAAGTGGGCCAAACCGGGCAATAGCCATGCAAGTCAAGTAGACCGAGCTCTTCGTCTGCATCATTGACGGGACCACGAGGCCCTAGGTGAAGGACGAAGTAGAATAGAAAGGTACCTGGTGTGGGATAAGACGTCGAGTCGAAGAAAGCGATGAAGAGAGAATTGATGATAGGTGAGTCTAAGGCCTCTGAATCAGGGCTCAGAGAAGTTCCAGTCGACTCGTTCGACAGGTTCTGGTTCTTGTTATCGTGCCAGGAAGCGAAATCGTCGATTTGCTCATTCATACTGCGGCCCTCCAAATGTTGCTGGATCTCCCATCGACCTCTCTCCGTTGGTGTCCATTTCGACGCATCGATGGTTGTAGATCTCGGCCTAAGAGTCGCTCTGATAACACCCCAAAACTCGAAAGCCACGACCAGAGCACCCTTCTTCTGCTCTCGTCGAGAATCACGATCAGGGGCAAAACTGTCTAGGCTACTCGCAAAGAACGGGAGTTGTAGTGGATGCCTATGAAGGTTCGGGTTTAAGTATTCTTGTTGTCGTGTCAGAGAATGACTATAATATCGTCGTTGTTGGGGCCTTCCAAATGTTGCTGTAGTTGCCATCGAAAGCCCATCTTCGCTTCCATTTCGATGGCTCTCTCCTCTCTGAACAGTGCCTATCTCGGTTGCAGATTCTGCTTTCCTCGCGAATCACCCTTAGAGGACGAGTTACAAAACTGTCTGGGCTCCTGGCAAAGAACGGACACTGTATTAGATGTCCGCGAATGGTCGGTGTTACAAGTTCCTGTATTCGTGCCAGAAAATGACCACGATATCGTCTTTGCTTGAGTCTTCCAAATGTCGCTGTAGCCATCACCTGGAGCCCTTCCTCGTTCCCAATTCGATGGCTCTCTCCTCCTTTCCCTGTGATGCCCATCGTTGGTCGAAAATGTCGGACGGGTTATCGCGTTGATACCATCCTAGAACTTGAAGACTGCCGCCAATGTATCGTTCTCCTGCTTCCTGGTGAATTATGTTTAAAGGGCAGATGTTTCGGTCACTAGGAGAGAACGGGCGAATAGGTGTCATTCTGGCACTGAATTTGATGTGCAGGAATAAGGGTTAACTTCAGAGTGGGTCTGAGAAGCGTAGGCGGTGGCTGGTACAGCGGTGGTTGCATTTGCAATTGTGTTCGCTTGTAGCATAGAGAAGCCACTAGTTTCATATCTTCTTCGTTTCGCTTGGTAGGAGCAAGAGTGACAGGAGTCCGGCACGGGGGGAAGGGCTTGATGCTGGCGAAAACGAAAGACTAGAGTAGATACAGCGGAGGGATCATGATGCTGAAGGCGAGATTTATGATATCGGCGGAGCTTCGAAAGGTCTTGTACGTGACATCTATGTTGGCATTGAGCGCGTCGATGGAGTTCCAGGTTCGAACTATTTCTGGGTCAACTGTCGCAATCCGGCGTGGGCGACAGTCATTTGAACTAACCGGAGCTCGAGGACGGATGTTATCGTAAGTCGTCCAAGATTTGCATGATAATCCAGCGGCGATGCGATCTTTGGAAATCTAGAAATCGAGTAAGGGTTAGATATCGAAAGAATGGTTTATAAATTGTGCATAGTCGAAAGGATTTTAATTTAAAAGAGAAAAAAAGTGAGGAAAAAAATGACAAGCCGGCAACACGCCAGAAATGGTGCGGAAGTAGAGAAGAGTAAAAAAAGAAGAAGGAGCATCAGAACTTCGTCCAGCCCTGTTTAAGTTTGTCATAAAACACGACTCAACAGCATATCCACCATTCATGGTACCAAAAGCAAGCGTCGAATGTGCAGAGAAGGGAAAGTTGAGAAACCCACCTTCAATCTAATCGAGCTTGGCTATATTACGGCTTTCGAATGGAGTGGACTAGCAAGATCGGGGAGAAGGGACATAATTGACTCAAGGAGGACTGAAAGTATTGCCTCAACACCATCCGAAACACGTTCATATAAAAACGCACCTTTGATCCAGCAAGCTTATCCGAGCCCGAAAGCCAAGAAGGCCAGCGAATGAGGCAGACTCGGGGATAATTGAGCTGGACAACGTCGAGAGAGCTAAGGAACGCTAAAGCGCGGTTGAAGGTCAATATCATGGTCATCGACATCCCTGAACGAGACTGGTGTGTCAGAGTAGAATGATCGTCCGTTATGTGAGGCATTTCAAGTTGGGCCTCTCGAATGTCTTGGGGTTGCGGAAAGGGAAGAAATTATGGCAGAGACCCTAAAGACGTGTAGTTCCCTGCTGAGCGCTGGCCTGTTGGCAATTTGAAAGAGTGGTGAGGTTGGTTCGAAGGCAAGAGTTGTGTTGACTCCGAACTCTGCCAAAAATAGTCAATTCGCCGATCCGACGTCAACCCACACTTTCCTTCCGCTCGTCGTCGTCGTTCTACTGGACTGGCTCTGCTCATGCTCTCACCCACTGGACCGCAGCCACTCTCAGGCTAGTTCAACCGGTAGCTCAATATTACGTACCCCCAGGTCGCGTGCTGCACTCAAACTTGAAGCAGGACCGTCATTGCAAATGTATCCTCTACCAAATTTATCGTTAGTCCACAATAACTTGCATAGTATGTAAGTCCTAACCTGGCTGGTTACCTCCTCTCCAAACACTCTCTAACTCAACCCACGATAGGCCTTCTGCGTTGGCGTGAACGACCTCTACACATCGACCTTGCAAGAGCTCATGCTGAAGCAGCAGGTACAGCACAAGTCCCTCATCTTCACCCACAACCATCGTCATGGAGGAGACGTCGAGCGAGGCGGACTAGGACGCATTCCTCGCGAATTTTCCTGAGACAGAGTGCTGCCGGGCGATCTACGAATTTAAGTTCGTTCGAGAAGGACGGCACGGAGATCCTCTTTTGTCGTGGCGAGTTTCGTCGTGTCCTTTTTTTTTCATGCTGTCTATTGGGATGTGGAGTGGAGTCTGTAGGGGAGGTGATGGTGACGCGCGGACTTATCGATCTCCTTGTGTTTTTAACATATTCATCTTTCATCTTTTTCTCTCCATTGTGCGAATGCGGTATTTCTGAGATCAGACACTAACCAAGCTCGATTAGGTTCTCAATGATACGAAGATCCAGCAGAAGATGGTGTTCACGTTCTCCCGGAACGCGTTCAAGCGGCATTCCATAGGCATCGCGGTCAAGGTGCAAGGAACCGACTTTGGAAAGGTTGCGTATGAGAACAGTCAGTACCTCTCCTCTCCTCTGGTTCTCCTTGCCCGAGTCGATTGCATCATTACTGATTTCGCTCCTCGCTTTGCAGTTCTGGGAAATGCCAACCGAGGTGATGGAGAATCCAAGACGCATATAAAGAACCCCACTCGTCAAATTGTCAAATGACTGACGCCTCCCATCCCCAATCGCTGACCCTTTCTCGTACAGCACAATTCATCGTATTCCGAATTTCCCTGCCTCGCCCTCGAAGTCCTGTATCTCACTTCGGTTCAATGAAAATTTATTACAGACCTTAGTAGGACGAAGCGCACACCAAGTTCTCTCTGCACACGTCAGCGGCGTCTTTTTTCTTCTTCTTTCTCTCTTCATCTTCTTCTGCTTGTTTCTGAGCATGGACCAGTGGTTGCAATCAATTATATATCTGGCTTGCGTTTTCTGCCAGCCCGGGAAATCGAGGAAATTCATATATATATATTTTTAAATCTGGTGTAAATATACTTACAGAAACATGGGACTACACGAATAGATCACAATGGTGCTAGAGTACATGAATCTTCTCAGCGAGTGCGGCTAAAAAGCGAATCCAAATTCGCATTTCCAAGTGGCGATGCAAGTCCATATTTAGACCACTGTTCGTCACTTGCTTCCTCTCTCCAGATCGTCAAGCTGTGTTATCTGTATTTGTATTCTGTTCTCTTGACACAAGTTTGACATCGAGGACGCCGGTACGTGTGTTGTTCCTCTTACAGCTATGCAGTCCCTGACGCGTCCACCTCTCTCTTGACCGAAGATTACAACTTGCACGCCCTTCTCAACTGCTCTCTCGAGAAATATCGAGTCTCGTATAATGTCGTCTTCTCAGATTACCCAGCCTGCGGATCCTCAGGAGTTGAAGGCGGGGGAGTCCTTGCCGTACAATCCGGTGAGTGGATAGACGGAGACTATTATGTCTTATCCATCCTGAATCTATTCATCTTAGAACCCTCACATCGAGGTTGAAGTATTAGAACGGTCCGAATTTCGCGGTCGGAGAGGTTCACGTTCAAAGACAGAGCACCTGAACTCTGACTCGCCGGTGGAAGAGCCAGTAAGTCAGTGGATCAGGTATCATCTATCCTGAGTTAACTTTCCTCAGAATCGGGATGACGTTGAACATCCTCAGCCGCCTTGTCCGATGACATCAGATGAGAGCATCCACTCGAACACTGGACCCGCGAATGTATTGCGTGATGAACAAGTGAGTGCATAGACGGTGACAAAGTACAGTCGTATTCGGTCTGATCTGCCATCGCATTAGATTCAAGAAGAGAAACAACCCGAACACCCGAAGATATGGGATCTTGAAGACGAATTTTTATACGCTCCTCCGAAGCCCGACCGTGATCCATGGAGCATTCTATTGGAACCTCTCATGAAGAGAGACGAGGCACAATGCAACATTTGGAAGGACGAGGTGCAATACCTCCTTATATTTGTGAGTTACTATTGACCCTTGCCTCCATGATTTATTAATATGCATAATGCATTAGGCCGGTCTTTTCTCTGCTGTAGTCACAGCTTTTATCATCGAATCCTACAAAACACTCAAGCCTGATGCGAACGACACCATCATTTCTCTGCTATCTGTCATCGCAAACCGTCTTGATAATACAACCACTCCCATCCCAGTCCTTCTTTCTTCCACAGCTCCTGGATCTTCCTCCTCTCCCGCAGCATCGTCTATTCGGATCAATAACTTCTGGTTCATCAGTCTTGTCCTCAGCCTTGCAACCGTCCTCGTCGGCACGATCTCTCTACAATGGATCCGAGAGCATCAAAACTACCCAAAGCTGACACCTCGGGATACCTTTGCTCTGTTCAATATGCGAGCTGATGGGTTGAAGAAATGGCATGTCCCTGAAATCTTCACGGTGCTGCCACTGCTCCTCCAGAGCGCCCTCGCCCTCTTCTTGGTTGGCATTGTTGACTTTTTGTTGGTATTCGGTGATATAGCAGTCATCATCCCAGTCGGTGTGGTGACAACCTTTGTCCTACTCTTCCTCGTTATCACCACCTTGCTTCCGACAGTTCAGGGAATCCTTATGTGCCTACCCTATCCCTACAGCCGTGACAGTCCTATTTCACCATCCCAATGTCCATACAAGTCACCTCAGGCACATGCATTTCGTATCATGCTAAGCACTGTGATTCAGCTTTGTCACAAATTTATTACTGGCCAAACTTTGTGGCTTAAATGGCGGTATACAAGACCAATCAACCTCATTATCTGCATAATGATCACATGGACAAAGAAGACATGGACTGAGTTTGATATGGCCTGGTTAAAACTGCGACATCAATTCATGCAACGTTATGACCTTTACAAAGGCCCATACTCCCGCTATCTGTCTGATGTTGACAATGACCCTCCAATATTTGATCTTGCACAGGGTCTAATGGCAGTTATTCACAGTCAAGACATCAATAACATTGAAAATTCTCTCAGACTCTCAGTCCAATACCACTGCTTTTCTGAAGTTTCAAAATGGGTCACTCATTGTGGGCCTGGTGAACTTGTAAACTTTCAAGATAATCCTCACAAAGCTATTCTTCAAGCCAATAAACATCTCCGAAATACATTGCAGCCTACTATGGGAATATTTTCTAATCCTGATTTTGTCAGATTTTCTGGTATTGCTGCCCCAGTTGAATCTGAGGACATGGTCTGGCCCTCTGGGTCTACCCTTTCATCAATACTTCATCAAGAAAATATGTATTTTTTTCTTTGCCACTTTGACCAGCCTTTCAACAACTTGGACACAGATTTATACAAACATGAGCTAGAGCTTGCAATAAGGCTGTCAACATACATTTACCACAATAAATATCAGCATCCTTCCACTGCAATCCTCCCTTGGTTTCTTTTTCAATTTGGGTTTGGAACCCAGTTGGACCAAGATTATGACTGTCAGTTTGCATTTCTATTCCAGTCTAAGAATTGGATACAGCTGATATCAATGCTTTAGCCCTCTTGTGGCAATGGGTCAATAATTTTTTAACATTTTTCCAAAAGGCTATAGGTGTTCAGATGCCATACACCTCCAGGGGAACCTTGCAAACTTTTAAAAATATTCCTGTCCTAATCTCATGTTTTGCTTTCGTCAATCTACAAAAAACCTTCAACTTTAATGAAGGACTTCGACCAGCCATACAAGGCAAATTCATGGACACTTTCAGGATGATAACAGACAATCTGAATGAACAAATGTCCTTGCCAAATTTCCGAGAGCCAAACCTCTTGTTTTATCTTACTGCACTATACCTGCATTGGATAAAAAGTGATGAAGAACCATACCATATGTGCTTGGATGGCCTTTTATCAGCAATGAAGACTTATAAGGAGAGAACAATAGATGCTGGTATTATCAACTCAGAACTGGAGGAAATATATGGTCACGAAAATGATTTCAGGACTGTCCATGAAAGATTTTCTTCTGAGTGGTGGGGCTTTTTAGACAGGCCACTTGATCACAGCAGTAACAGCAGTTCACCGACATCTAGGCAATCCCTTCCTTCCAGAGAAATAAGCAAGGTTGCTGCACCCCCTGTGCTTGAGGCGGAAGTGGTGTGAGCTATGAAGGCAGAAGTTCACAGGATCCATCAAACTATACACCTTGCTTCCAGGGAAAATAGCAGATGCACTTGTTTACATTGCTGATGTGTGGAGCTTAGGTGTAGGAGGACTGGAGCAGGGTTTACTTATGTGTATCTATCCATATTTTCTTTCTGAATACAAGTGACTAGTGACTGGTCTCGTGGTACCATACTGGTGTGTCGCCCTGGGCTTCAGTTACATCAGCGGTAAGTCGATGCCCCTGCAAATTCGAGAGCAATGAGCATTAGATGGAGTACGAGGAAAATTTGCCTAGATGCCTAACCTTTGTATAACCCCAGAAACACAGGTGTCCTCGACATATCAACCCTTCTTTCTTCATTCTCTCACGTCGACAGTGAATCCTCATCACAGTGTCCTCCATAAGACGAAGAGCGAACAAATTCATCGCAGGAGTCTCGTACTCCTGCCTGACCTCGCGTCGAATGCTCATTCGGCGCGCAAGTGTGCCAAACCAGGGTGAAAGTGACGCAGGACCCGAAATGCTAGCGCCAGGGACCATGTGAAGTGTTCTGTCCTTGTAGTCTGCACCCTTGACAGCACCACAGAGTCTTGCAGAGTTGAAGGACGATGCAGAAAGGTACCTAGTGTGACGAGTGTGAATGAGACGTCGAGTCGAAGAGAGTGAAGAAAGGAAATTAAACACCTGATAGCTAAGCCGGAGGCCTTCGACTCAAGGCTCAGAGAAACTCCAGTCGACTCGTTCGACAGGTTCTGGTTTTTGTCATCGTGCCAGGAAACGATATCCTCTTTTGCTCGTCCATACCGCGGCCTTCCAAATCTTGCTGTATCTTCCATCGACAGCCCTTCGTTGGTGTCTATTTCGACGGCACCTCCTCCTCTCATCTCATCGACAGTTGTAGATCTCGGCCTGAGTGTCGCTCAGATGCTATCCAAAACTCGAAAGCCATGACCAAAGCACCCTTCTTCTGCTCTCCTCGCGAATCACGCACAGAGGGCAAAACTGTTTGTGCAACTCGCAAAGAACGAGCGCTATATCCAATGTCTTTGAATGTAACGGGTTCTCATTATCGTGCCAGGTTATGACCATGATATCGTCGTTGCTGGAGCCTTCCAAATGTTTCTGTAGTTGCTGTGGAAAGCCCTTCTTCGTTTCCATTTCCACGGCTCTCTCATCCCTCCCCGGATGCCCAACGTTGTAGACTCTGCTCTCCTCGCGAATCACGCTTTGAAAGCAAATTTTCAGGGCAACAAGCAAAGAACGGACGCTGTATTAGATGTCCATGAATGCTCGGGGTTGAGGGTTCTCGTTATCGTCAAGTAATCTTCCATGAAGCGACCACGATATCGTCGTTGCTTGGGTCTTCCAGATGTCGCTGTAGCCGGCACCAAAAGTCCTTCCTCGCTTCCATTTCAACAGCTCTTTCCCCAGGATGCCCAACATCGGTCAAAGATGTCTGCCGGGATATCGCTCTGATGCTGGTTCAAATTTGAAAGCCACGACCAGAGCACCTCTCTTCTGCTCTCCTTGCGAGTCACGATTACAGGGCAAAATTGTCGGGGGGTACTAGCAAAGGAGGGCGAATCGATGCCATGCTGGTGCTGCATTCGATGTGCGCGAATAAGGGTTGACGATAGAGCGGGCTTGAGAAGTGTAGGCAGTTGGTGGTGCCGTGGTGGTTGTATTTGCAATTGCGTTTGCTAGGAGGCACTAGCACAATATCCTCCGCGATTAACCCCAGCGCGAAGTTCGTAGCAAGTGTCAGGAGTTCACCACTGCAGGAAGGGTTTGATGCCCATGAAAACGAAGGACAGGAATGGAGGGCTGCTGGAGAAGAGCTCCGTCATATCGGAGGAGATGAAAGATAATGTACATGTCAACAATGTTGGCATTGTGCGCGTCGATGGCGTCCAAAGTTCGGCTTCAAACCAGTTAGGTGTTGATGTCGAAGTAGTGGCCACGGCGTGGGCGATAGTCGTTTGACGAAGCGATTGGAGCTCGACATCAGATGATAGATTGTCCAAGATTCGCATGGCAATCCAGCGGCGACGAAACCTTTGCAAATCTAAAAGAGAGGAGTCAGCCAGCGAGAACATGGGCATCAAAATGTGCATAGTCAAAAATATTTTGAAAGAAAAGAAAAGAGAGGAAAAAGAATTCGATACGCCGAGTCTCGTCTCATCATGAACGCATCGTAGAACCATATTCACCATCCATGAAGAAAGAGCATCGAATATGCAGAAAAAGGAGCAACCCACCTTCACTCTATCCGAGCTTGGCGAGCTTGTGAAGGGTTGCGTAAGGCATGATTGATTCGGGGAGCACTGAAGGTGTTGCGCCTCAACATAATCCTGAACACGTACATATAAAAACCCACCTTTGATCTAGCGAGAGTATCCAATGGGGCGAGCTCGTCGATCGTCCTTGAGACCCAAGCCTTGGTTCAATTTGGTACGGTAAAGTGTTTCCGACTATCTTGGGCACGCAGAAAGAGACAACGGCAGAGGCCCCAAAGACGCATAGTTCATCAGCTCTCCTTTTGCTACTCTGGTGGTCGTTGCCTGGTGCTGGGGTTTGGCGAGGATGGTGGTTGAGGAAAGACTCTGGCGATCATTCCAAATATAGCTATTTCACTATTGCCCGGGCGAGCTCGAGGTTATCGAACTCTCGTTCACTCTGCTCGTTCGTGTGGTTTCAAAGGGTTTCCAAAGGATTTCAACTGGTCTCCTTACCTCTCAATTATTAAGAAATCTTACCCTAGCTGAAAAATCACTAATATTGAACATGCAGCAATCATCGAAAATGAATTCTTTTACATTGACAAGCGTAAAGCAGTCTTGCCAAAAAATCAGAATTTGTAGCCAGTTATTCCTGTTTTGGCCCTCCTTGGTAATCCTTGCTACAACAGCCCTTCACTGCTTTAGTTGCACAATACAGATGTCCTAGCTGAGTTGATAAAATAACTTGCTTTTGATACCGTGCTAGAGTAAGTTTACATGAGAACGTCTACAAGAAGATCACGGTGCATTTCCGTATGCACTTATATACTCACAAAGCCCGAACACAAGCCAGACAACACCCATCCTACAAGGTCAGCATACTATTTGACGCTACCAGGGCGCCTCTTCGGAGCTCTTTCATCCAAATCCACCTGATCCATCACCATCTTGCGCTTGGAGCTTGTCTGTGCGACGGTCTTCTGAGGTTCTGCTTCGTCCCCCGGCCAGTCGTCACCTGCAAGGTAAAATCCAACAACCTCAACCAACCATCCTCTCCTCTTGAGTTCAGCCTGACGGTGGAGATACTTATACGCCGAATGAAATCGTATCACATTCTCGGATAAACCCTCAGCTCGTAGCTTTTCCAGCTCGTCGAACTCATTAGGTCTGGGCGGCGCTTCGTACCGGACCCGGAAAATGTCGCTGAGGTCTTCGATAAGTGCGTCTAGCTTCGAGTTGGGGTGGTTGTTGAATTGGATTTCGCGGTGGAGAGAGCCGCTCATCAGCATATACGCCTTGAGCTGGCCGCCTTTGAGTGTACCAGCGGCATCGGTGTACACGTCGTCGAACGCCTCGAGGAATTCTGTAATGTCGTTGTCCTTCATTGGTGTCCAAGTGCTACCAGTCGAAGGGTGATGGACTAGCTTATAAGTGGGATGTGTGTTGTACTTCAAAGCGGTCCAAACCAAGACGTAAAAGCATGATTCCAGGTCGTCCTCGAGTCGATGGGGTGCTGATGGGTTCTGGAGAAGATACGATGACATGAACGTCCAAGTTCCCTACAATGTAAAGTTAGGGCACTTCCATGGATACAAAGACAGCCAGACATACCGTTCGCGAGAAACCGCGGCTAGGTAAGGTATCTGGGTTGACTCTAGCGCTAGCGCAGAGATCCCAATCGATCAACCGGCCCTTTCCTTCGTCAGTGGTAATGATATTCCCAACGTTGATGTCTCGATGAAGAATTTGAGCATCGAAATAAGCACTGTCGTGGGCTATTATATAATTGTAAAAAAAAGATTTGTAGGAAGAAGGGTTGATGTTGAGTAAGCCTCACCTTCCATGGCGTCCGCGATGGCTTTAAGCAGTTCCCGAGCTGATGAAAATTCAGTCAACCGACGGCCAATGACGTCTAAAGTCATGCAGTATGGACGCAGACCAACAATTTCAGAGTCGACGCGGCCTGGAACCATCATTCTCCGAAATTCGCGGTGCTGTGGGTTTGCGTCTCGTAACCGCCGTTCGTGCAACTCAATCAACGCATTCTCCTTTCTTAATAAAGGATTTACAATGGTGTCGTATCCTTGCTGGCGACGATCAAGATGGGAATACCGCCAAAGGAAATCGGCAAGGATCTCGGGGTTGCTGATGTAGTTGAACCGGTGACAGACTGTCGCGCCAGAACGGTCCCATCGAATAAAACGAGCGGCTTTACCGTATATCGATACGGAGAAGAGGTGCATGCGGAACTGAGAACCGCAGAGAGCAGCTGAATAGGAATCAATTTGGTCGTTGTTCTTTATAGGTATGGCTGGATCCCGCTCCAACCGAAAGGCATCGTCGGCTTGGGGTTGTGAGGGTTCATCAGGATCGCAAAAAGGGTCTGCGTCCTCGGAATGTTTCAATTCCACTAAGAGTGTCGTCTTGGAAAATTCGGTTGTAGCATCTTCATCTGGAATGTTGTCTTGGTCATAGGCAGCAATAAAAGGCGCGAGACTGAGCCTGTCTCGGTCAGTGTCAGGTTTCTTCGAATATGTATCGATGAACGTGATTCCTCGTACAAAAGGTTGTACAGCGTCGACCTTCTAAGCCTGTTCAATATAAAGACGATCGCAACTAATTTGAAATCACGATACTCACGAATAGTTTGTACATCTCAGTGTCGCTTTTCGCCTCCCCAACGGCGTTGAAAGCCCTACAACTCGCATCGTCCAAGGAAGGAAGACCTGGCTTCAAGGGAAGAAATTCGTCTAGAAAGACCTGGGGTGGCACGGGGCCCAAAAATTGTTGTCCGTTTATTTCCTTAGCAAGCTCGACGTTCATCTTGGTTCTGTCCTTGACTTCGGACGCGTAACTTGAAGAGTGGGTGCTGAAGACTTAGTTGGATTAAGTGTGCTTGTGAACTTCTCTGGTGCGGGAGGTGTTTTAGGCACGTTGGTAGAAGCCTTGGATAAGATTGGGGCGTAGTAAATGGCAGGTGGTGTGGAATGAGTGCTTGCATCTCACTTCACGGAATGACAAAACGAAAAGAAAAGAAAAATGGCGTGACAAATCTAATGTGGTTACTGTATTCGTGTGATGTGACACAACGTTCCCTCTGCCAAATTCCTTGTCATTGCCGTTGTTTCAACAATTATTCATCTACTGTAGGCTGCACCCGCACCAAACCTCGCTCCGACGAATGGCTTAACCCTGCTTCTGCTTCCCTGCTGGCGCACTGAATCCAAATTCCCCCGGATTATTTGATCGTTCTGGGTGCCAATGCTTGAGTCACTCAAGCTTTCATCATCTGAAGTGCTCTTCTCCATGTTTTGAAGGCAGCTACTTTGAGAGGTCATATTTTGGAGCACACAAACGGCAAATCCACAGGAAAAGCTTGAGCTTGAGAGGTCAGTAACTGGATATCGATGATGTTTCTTGTCCTGACATTTGTCCAAAGGAACGCGATAACAGATGACGGTATAAACATCCTGTTTTGATGGTCTCTTGCAAGGGCATTTGCTCAATAAACAGCGTCTCAGGATTGCAAAGGGTTACCGGAACAACAAGTCAGGCCCTTGCAGATAAGAAACGACCCGAATTCTGAATCTGTGGGTGCTCGAGCTTCAAGGGCGGTCCCTTATACTCCTCTGAAGCTGGACCGTGATCCATTTAGGGTATTGCTGGAACCTCTTATGAAGAAAGGAAAGTTGCGAGGCGACGATCGGAAAGAAGAGGTACAGAACCTCCTGATATTCGTGAGTCGCGTTAATCATCACTTTTCATAAATTCAAGTCTCAATATAACATCCAAGGCCAATCCATTCTCCGCTGTGGTAATAGCATTCATCCTCGAATCCTGCAAGAGAACTCAAGTCCGACCCAAACGACATGATTATCTCCTTACTTTCCATCACCGCCCATCATCTCGATAACACCTCTTTGACCACTCACGTCGGTACCTCAAGCTTTTCCTTCAAGTTCCAATGTGCCAGTGCCGTTCTTCTCCCCCACTACGTCGTTCATCCACATCAAGAATTTCTGGTTCAGCATAGCGACTGTCCTCATCAGCATAACATCCCTCCAGAGACTCCGTCAACACTAGTACTACCGAACCTCTCACAGTGTTGTGACCATTTCATCCAGCGTCGTCACTGTCATCGGCCCATTCTTTCTCGTCTCCACCACCACCATACATCCAACACTGCAGGGCGATCTTGTGTTGCTTCCCTGTCCAAACACTCGGATTAGCTCATTCCCGCCAACACAGTGCCCGTATAATATAACTCGCCTCAAGTACACCCCTTTCACGCCGCACTGAGCTCTGGTTCAAGCTTGCCGCGAAGCATTTACGGGCCAAAGCTTGTCGAGCCCATTTGCGTTTTGAAGATACAGTTTTCCCATTCATCCACTGAGAACATGGGCGAAGAAGACGTGGGCCTAGTTCGCCATCGCCTGGCTTCAATTACGCCGTCTATCAACGCAATACTCGAGTGGAGCTCGGTCGTCCGCCATTTGTACGACGACAGCGACAACAACGGTTCTCCTGTATTCGATCTTGCGCAGGGTCTCATGACAAGTACGAACAGCCACGAGACCTGCCTTATCAAGGACTCCCTCCCTCCCAACTGAACATCACTACTTCTCCGAAGTTTCCCAACACACAAAAAGGAGCGACACCATCCTTCTACGTCACGGAGGGGATGTGCAGTTTTACTCTCGTCAGAGCCAACAAACGCCTGCGAGATATAGTGGCGAACAACGACCACTGCAATTCGAGTTCGCGAATATCGCATACGATCGGCTTTTCGATATCTTTAAGCAAGAGAAAACGTTTTTTTTTCTCCAGGGCGTCAAGTCGTCGTCTTTCGAGTTTCGAGTGGTGGACTTTAACGAGATGTTGGGAAGACATAAGCTAGAACTCGCCATGTCGTTGTCTTCAGTTGTCCACAAAGACCAATACAGGCATTATCCCGCTGGATCGTTACGTGGGTGGCTTTTGACTTCGCCCAACGTCGAAGACGACGAAGGCAGTGCTTGTAAGTTAGATCGATTCCTCATCCGAATAGCGCTGATCTCATCGCGATCCCGCCCAGGAGGAACCTTGCACACCTGCACGGCACGCATGGAGTCAATTCCGCCTCAGAGAGCGTCAGCCTGCACAAAGTCTTCGCGGTACATCGGACTCGGGCTGACGGACTCCTCCGACGAGCAAACCATTGAAAGTTCTCAGAAACGTTCACGATATTGTAAAAAGCCTAAATGGACAAGCACTATCCCCCGACTTCCGCAACTTCGACTCGCACCTAGACCCCCCTTTCTATATACCTCGTCGCACTGTACCTCCTGTTCACAAAATTCAACCACGGGGTGTTCCCTTGTGCTGTGCTTGGATGGTCTTATATCGGCAAAGTGGGCTTACGAGCAGAGGAGGACGGTAGATGTCGGTGTTGTGATCTCTGATGTGGAGGAAGCTCTTGGTGATAGAGAGGTGGATTGGTGGAATAATTTCCAGGATAGACTCTCTTCTGAGTGGTGCGGGCGTGGCGAGTTACGTTTACGGACGTCCAGACATTCTGTGGGTGGTCAACTGGGTGGTTTCCGTCATATTGGTAGTGACAAGGATGCATCATGACCACCAATATGAACAGTGGACTCGGTCCAGGTCGCAGCGGACTGAACCGACTACTACTACCGAAGGTACTTGGTTGTAAATTTACTGTACTTTACCAAGTTACTTCTCTACCATAGCTTGCTAAGGCGTTCTGCATGACGTACGTTAGAGGCTATTAGCCTGGACAAACCAAACAGCTATTTCTCAAGAACACCGCCCGCAAAGCTCAGAAAGAGTAGTCATGCCAACTTGAGAACTTCTCATTCGCTGTGCAGCTACCAGAGGACTCCAGGCGGCACAATTCACAAGCGCGTTATTTGGAAGCGATTCCGTATTACACCTCTAATATTTCAGGGTGATTTCTCAGGCTTTGGAACCTCCCTGCGTCTCTGACTTCGAAGCTTGATGGGGATCCACGCCAATGCACAGGTTTATCCCAGGTTCCAAAGCAGGTCTCCCATGGCTGGTTCCAGCCCTCATTTCTTTAGTTCCCCACCGCCGGAAGTCGTATTTCCAACTTCTGAAGTGCTTATCTATGCCAGCATCTCCGAACACAGAGGCAGGAAACGGGAATGAACATCCAAGGGAGCCATCAACGATTGAGCACGCTAGTACTGGTGCGTAGAGTGGTCGAGCCAAATGGTCGTAAAATTATCAGTACTAATCAACCGTTTCAGCTCATCAAAACCATGATGCCGGGGAATTTCCACCTCCAATGGATTCATCTCAAAGCATTCACTCTTCCACCAGGCGTGAGGACCCTGAGGAATTCCTGCCAAACGAGCAAGTAAGTGAAGAAGACCTATACATTCCCCTCTAGAAAACAGCTGATGCGGCACAGGAACTCCCGAATGTGGGAGACCCAAATGATCCGTTCGTTTATGCACCTCCAAAGCTTGCGCGAGACCCATGGTCCATCTTACTGGAGCCCCTTCTAGAGCAAGACAAAATGCAATGCGATGCTTGGAAGGACGAAGTCCAAAACCTGTTGATCTTTGTGAGCTGCTTTCGATTTTTTTGACCTTGGCGATAGCAATTTACGTGTACATTACGGTTTGCAGGCCGGTCTATTCTCGGCGGTGGTCACAGCTTTTATCATCGAGTCCTATAGAACACTCACTCCTGACCCGAACGATACAATCGTTTTCTTACTGTCTGTCATTGCAACGCGGCTCGACAATAGTACCAATTCCATCCCGCTGCTTCCACCGTTTCCAAGTCCTAGATCGCCATTCTCACCGAGCATGGCATCCATCCGCATCAATATTTTTTGGTTTATCAGTCTCGTTCTCAGCCTCGCAACTGTCCTCGTTGGTATAATTTCTCTCCAATGGATCCGAGAACACCAGAACTATCGGAAATTGTCGCCTAAAGAAAGCTTTGGTCTATTCAACATGCGGGCCGACGGGTTAAAAAGGTGGCATATTCCCAAAATTTTTACAGCACTGCCTTTGCTTCTCCAGAGTGCCCTGATACTCTTCCTGGGTGGTATTATTGATTTTTTGTCGACATTCGGCGACATTTCAGTGGTGATTCCAGTCAGCATAGTCGTAGCACTCATTCTGCTGTTCCTCGTGGCCATCACCGTGCTTCCGACGCTCCAAGGTATATTCCTGTGTGTTCCGAATCCGAATACTCGCACCAGCAAAATTCTGCCAGCCCAATGTCCTTATAAATCTCCTCAGGCGCAGGCCATTCACACAGTACTTAGCTCTACGATTCGACTTTGCGTGAAAAACTTCACTTTACCTGCCGGGTTTTCTTTTGGGTTGAGGAAAATTGACATCGCACTTTCTATACTGGCGGCATGGACAAAGTCGACATGGACAGACTTTGATGTGGCATGGCTTCAATTACGAGACCAGTTCGTGGAACGTTCCTACCATCCCCTGACCACCCACTTTGCTTCTGAAGAAGAATTGCCCATATACGATCTCAGTCAGGCGCTCATGACAAATGTTCACAGCGGCGACATTGACCTCATCCAAACTACCCTCTCGGCCCGATGCCATTGTTTCGCTGAACTCTCCTCATGGGTAACCAACCGGGATGTAGACGCCCATCCAAAGGCTGTTCTTCAAGCGAACGCGTACCTCCGGGATCTAACACTGGGCGCAACAGTGAATTTTCCGAAGACAAGAAAGCATTTCTCAACCAATTATAAATAATGAATGTTCGAATTTCATAAAATGATTACCATATGGAGTACCGAAAAGATATATGGAGTACCGACGGTACTCCATAAAGTAATAGTTTTTTCAGTTTCAAACAGTCATCATTTTTCATTGGTTGAGAATCACATTTTTCGCATGCGAAAAACTGCTTTTGCGCCTAGTGTAATGTCAAAAATCGGAATTGATTGCTCCGCAAGCCTATCAACTTTTTATGACTTCTCGGCTCTTGGTAAATCCGAGGATATCTTGGATAGTTGGAAGAGTACTTTGATGCTTTCAAAGCTGCTTCACCAGGAGAACATGATGTTATTTTTTAGGGGACTGCATGGCCTCTGGAAGTTCGATAAGACTTTGAAGGATCATATGCTAGAAATAGAAATGCGGCTTGCGACATGGGTGCACATGGAGGAATATAAACGCTATGCCACCGCGACATGGCCGAAATGCCTTTCCGTTTACGAAGATATTTCGTCGTGCATTGGAGACGACAGTGACTATGACCGTAAGTCTAATTAACGCACCTAGGAATTGATCTCAAAGTGTGCTGACAGCTCGTCGTTAGACCTCTTCTGGCAATGGGTCAACAACTTTTCGATGTTTTTCCAAGGTGCTGCTCGTGTTAAGACACCATACGCTCCAGGAAGAGCTCTACATACTTACCCAGACACTGTCAACTACATCAGTGCGTTGGCCAGTGTCAGTCTACACAAAGCTTTCGGTCAAGCCGGCGGACTTCGGCCAGCGATACAAGAGAAATTTATAGACACCTTCCAACGGATAACAGACGACTTAAACGAGCAGATGTCCACGCCGAGCTTTCGTGAACCGAATCTCATGTTTTATCTTACCGCCTTATATCTCCGCGCTAAAAGAGACCGACACGAGCGCCATCATACATGCTTGGATGATCTTAGATTGGCTATGCGGACATATAAAGAAAGAACGATAGACGCCGGCATTATTAATCACGACTTAGAGGAAATATACCAAACACAGCCCGGGCAGTGGTTCCGCGAAATAACGGGTCCAGCAATATTTTCTCCCTTGTGGTGGGATTTTTTGAAAGATCCACACGACGTTGCTAGCTCGAGGTCTCGCATATCTCGTGTTTCTATCCCAGATACGACCTCCCTTCGTCTCTACTCATAGCACCTAAACGTTGTGTTCTTGTCCATAGGCTCTTTTCAACCGCCTAGACATTCTGCACCAGGCTGGTGCTGGTCATTTGCATTCTAGATCTCGTTTTTCCCCTAAACTTCGGTCATCCAACACTCCGCAAGTAATTCAAAAGCTGGGCCATATCATATTTACTTTAAATCTTTTCTTCATGAAATTTAAGCATAGAAATTTAATTGTTTTTCTACGTAGAGACCTGTATATGTCATGGAGTGGCCCACAAAGAATATTGTTTCTATCGTCTGTTCTGCAGGCAGCTTAGCGCCCAGGAAACGTGGGAAGTATCATGTGATCCAGCCCAGCACCGATGTTCGCTCAGCGCTGTCACTGTCAAACTCTCAGAATCTATTTTCATGCAATCGTCTCAGAATACCCACTCACGGTCAAGAACATGGAAAGAGCAACGCAAGAAGCCGTTGCTGGATAAGCAAGTAAGAGGGACTGAAATCAGCCAAGTAGCACCTGTCCTGACTCGGCTCGTCAGGAACAGAATGACACTGACAGTGGGGGAGGCTCAGGGCAATCTGAGCGCCGTCATTCAAATCGTACAACATCCTCTAGAAGCACCCGCTCATTTACGCGGCCAGGAAACCATGGTTTAGACGAAGAAGTGGGTGAATACACGTTCAAGAAGTCGTTATCTTGAACTATCCATTCCCAGCCTGGCACACAAGAAAGTCGGGAAGACTTCGAACTTCCGAAGAAGTGGGGTCTCGACGACCCATTCTTATATGCACCGCCGAAGCCTGACCGCGATCCATGGAGTATATTATTGGAACCTCTCTTGAAGAAAGATAAAAGGCAGTGTGACGCGTGGAAAGAAGAGGTACAGAATCTGTTGATATTTGTGGGTTGTCAATCACTCTTGAATGATAAAGAGACTTACGCTATGTATTATTGTAGGCAGGTCTCTTCTCAGCTGTAGTCACGACATTTATCATCGAGTCCTACAAGACACTCAGACCTGATCCAAATGACACTATTATTTCCTTACTGTCTGTCATCGCAAACCGACTGGATAACAGCACCATCCCTTCACAAATCCTTCCTCCTACTGTGGGCATTGGGTCGTCTTTCGCTCCTACAACGTCGGCCATACGTATAAATAATTTTTGGTTTGTCAGTCTCGTCCTCAGCCTTGCGACCGTTCTTTTTGGTATAATATCCCTCCAATGGATTCGGGAGCACCAAAATTATCCAAATCTTCCACCAAAGGAATGTTTCGCTCTCTTCAACCTACGATCTGATGGATTAAAACGGTGGCACATCCCTAAGATATTCACGACATTGCCTTTGCTCCTCCAGTTTGCTCTGATACTCTTTTTGGCTGGAATTGTTGACTTTTTATTGGCATTCGGCGACACTGCAGTCGCCATTCCCGTCAGTATTGTGATTGGTCTCGTGCTACTCTTCCTCCTCACTACCACGGTGCTCCCGGCATTGCAGAGTATTCTATTGTACCTCCCATATCCATATGCCCAAACGTCCCATATCCCACCCCCACAATGTCCATACAAGTCACCTCAGGCACATGCTTTTGCTGCGATACTAAGCTCTATAATTCGTCTCTGCGTTAAATTTTATACCGGTCACACTTTGTCGCTGAAGCATGGACGCAAGTACGGATTTCAAAAGATCAACTTTGACATCTTTATTTTAATAACTTGGACAAAGAAGACGTGGACAGAGTTCGATATGGCCTGGCTTCGATTACGAGACCAGTTCGTCCAGCGCTCATACCGTCGCTTAAGCGACCGAATCGTTCATAACATCGACCAGGACCTTCCCGTGTTTGACCTCTTTCAGGCTCTTATGGGGACGGTTCACAGTCGCGATATTGATTTCATCCTACATTCGTTAGTAGCGCAGTACCACTGCTTTGCTGAAATTTCACGATGGGTCACAGAACGCGATCTATTATTCGGGGAAGCTCATCCGCACGCCGTTCTGCAACCTAATGCCTATTTTCGGGACATCATGAAGGACAATCGAATTGATTGCACATCCAGTCTATCCGATTTCTTCAATTTTACTGCCTACGTTGCGTCCTGGGACGCAGCCGATTTTTGGCCAGGCGTTAGGCGTGTTTCGTGGCTTCTTCATGAGGAGAACTTGATTCTATTTCTCGACGAACTGGAAACGTCTCGTTACCAGGATTTTGTCGGATCACTTGAAGACCATGCGCTTGAAATCGCAATGCGGCTATCGACCATCGTGCACCTGGAGGAATACGAACGTCGTGTAGATGCAGCCTGGCCTAATTGCCTTTCCATTTATCATCGCATCTCGTTTCACCTCGAAGGAGATAGTGACTATGATCGTGAGTTATACTTGTTGTGCGGCAATCGACGATGGGTGGTGCTGAAATGTTTCTCTAGTTTTCTTCTGGCAGTGGGTCAATAATTATTCGGTGTTTTTTCAAGGCGCAGCTCGTATCCCGCCACTGTATCCTCAAGGCAGAACTTTACACGCCTACCCAGACACCACCAAGTACATCGATGCAGCAGCTTGTGTTAGTTTACACAAAACCTTCAGCTCAGCCGGTGGGCTTCGAACAGCGATACAAAGAAAATTCATAGAAACCTTTCAGCTGATAGCCGACAGACTAGAGGAAGAGATGTCCTCGCCTGGCTTTCATGAGCCAAGCCTCTTGTTCTATCTTACAGCTTTATACCTCCACGCTAACCAAAAACAGGATTTAAAACACCACGTTTGCCTCCACGGTCTTTTATCGACAATGAGAGCGTACAAGGAAAAAACGATAGACGTTGGTGTCGTGAACCGCGATCTGGAAGAAATATACGGTCGTCAGCCTGATCTTTTCGGTGATCCTGGGGACCCAGCAAGGTTTTCTCCAGTTTGGTGGAACTTCTCAAAAGACCCCGATAGCTCAATTTCCTCGTCAAAGCTCTCTATCGGGAACCCAGCGGCTGCGATCACTTCTTAAATCCGATCTATAGACAAAACAGCATATTCGCGATTTCCCATCGATCTTTTCTCCTCGTCACTCGCTTCACTCTGCCCCAACAGTAGGAATACATCTCAAGAAGTGGTTTTACAATGTCGTATTAGTACAAAATCATCAACGTCAGTAAGGCGGAGGCTGGAATGGCTGGAACTTCATGGAGTACGCTCCACCCTTTAGGCTGTTCTCTAGACACTTTATATAAAGTGCTTGGGGTAGGCGAGGCTGGTGGGTATCAGTGGCATTTCCATGATAAAGGACAAAGACAAAAGAAACTTACTAAACGGCCAATACTGGTCCTGTGGACTTCGAAAAGACCCAGGGGTTGCATAGTACTAACGTTCATCTATCTGGGGATCGGAAAGAGATACCCAAAAAAAAAAGAAAGAGGCTCACATCACTAAGGGCATCTCGAGGAGATCTGTTAACGCCCTTGGGCAACTCTATCGACATGACCATCACGGAGCCAATAGCACCATCTAGTATCCTACGTTTTGCATCGTCCTCTAACAGCGATCTGGGAGAAACAGGATTCATGTTGAGGTCACCCCGATTAGAATATAGGGCGTCCAAAAATGTCATGGGGATGATCTCGACTTCCACAAGGTCATAATAGGTGCGTGGGTTGGAAGAGTCAGTACGTCGAAGAGTCAGGGCGAGGACCTGTGTCTTTGCGCGAGTGATATCTCGGTTGAGCTCAAGGAGATTCCATGCAGAGACGGTCAATGTGTCCCTAGCAAAGGTGAGAATGTTTAAAATTCTGGATGCAGGAATAATTACCCGTTGTGAGTATTGGCCCATGCGGACATGTCAGTCAAGATATCACCCCTGATTTACGGTAAATTCACGATTCAAAGAAAGCAAAAAATATTTTACCTCGTGCGCTTAACCGCTCCTTTCTTGACTTTGGGCGCCTTTTCGCCTATCATTACGCCACGATAGTTCAAAGCCTTGTTCGTCAAGTACTGAGGACTGGGGAATTACCAGCGATAAAAGAATGCCATCAGATGCGTAATAAAAAATTAAAATGACAAAGACAAAGACAGACCATAAAGGCTTGTGCGACGGCCAGTCAGCTTTCTGACTATTTGAGGTCGGTTTAACGATTTGGCGAAGTAACTTTATACCCACCATTCGACGGAGCAGTAACAAGCCGCTTTGCACTTTGAACATCGACGAAGAGAGGCATCTGGACTCTCAGGCTTTCCGCAATTTACACAGCGAGTCTTGTCAGGGAGTGGTGGGCTATCCACAAGGACACTTTCAAGTGACCCAATATTCGACATTTCGATGTGGGGGGATAAGAGAACGAACAAAGAAAGAAAGGGGCGGCCGCCTAATTTATAGATATGATAAAGAGATGTTCCCACGGGGTGCAGGTTTGATTAGATCTGCCAAGTCGACTCTTCACACAACAACACTGCCCATAATTTGAGCAAATTTCTATTCTCAAATGCTGTACTTTGGAGGATTGTTTGTTCCGAGGTTTATTTAACACCTAAGGTTCAACTTCCAGATCCAAGTTTTCCCTGCCATTGGTTGACTGGTATGTTTTGTGTTTGGCAGAACCTATGCACCGCTGGCAGCCTGAGGAAGTTTTCGTGACCTTGGACACCTCTTTAGGACCCTGGACTCTTTAATCACTACCACTTAGAGGCCATTTTTAGTGATGTCCTATCAGAAGAGCTACTTGGGGACTGAGCACGAAGGTGCCAAGGACTCATTGCTGGCGGATAAACAGGTGAGTGCTAAGAATATCTTGCGAGTTGTCAGTCTAAATAAAGCCAGTCATTACAGAGAGACGATAATACCAATGGAGAACCAGTTGAACTACCGAAGGTATGGGATTTTGAAGACCCATTCGTCTTCGCGCCTCCAAAGCCTGATCGCGACCCGTGGAGCGTATTGTTAGAACCTCTGATGGAGAAGGATAAGATACAATGCGAGGCTTGGAAGGACGAGGTGCAGAATCTCTTGATATTTGTGAGGCTCTGCTCTGTTTTTTTTTTGGGTTGCATGTTTAACTTTCGTACTTGTTCTTCAGGCTGGCCTCTTCTCGGCTGTCGTCACCGCGTTTATTATCGAGTCCTATCAGCAGCTCAAGCCCGACCCAAACGACGACATCATCTCCTTGCTGCTGGTTATCGCAAATCGTCTCGATGACACTACCAATTCCACGTTGGTGTCCCCCACTTCGACAGCTGGACTACCCTTCTCGCCCACGCCGTCGTCCATCCGCGTTAATACATTCTGGTTCATCAGCCTCGTCCTCAGCCTCGCGACTGTTCTCGTAGGCATAATTTCTCTCCAATGGATCCGAGAACATCAGAATTACCCGAAACTATCGCCCAAAGAAACATACGCTTTGTTCAACATGCGAGCTGAAGGGCTGGAAAGTTGGCAGGTGCCGAAATTTTTCACAGCGCTGCCGTTACTCCTTCAAAGCGCTCTCGTACTCTTTTTGGGTGGCATCATTGATTTTTTGTCGTCTTTTGGCGGCGTTGTGGTCATTTCCGTAGGGACCGTGACAGCACTTGTACTATTGTTCCTCGTCGCCACGACTGTACTTCCAGGTCTTCAAGGTTCTCTACTGTTCCTTCCTTATCCATATTTGCGCTCTAGCAAAACTCCACCAGCCCCATGCTCGTACAAGTCACCTCAGGCACATGCCTTCCGTTCCGTACTGAGATCTATCATTCGAATCGTCTCTAAAGTCATTCCTGGCCGACAATTATGGCGCAAGACCCACCGCTTTGAAGTGTACATAGGAATGACATGGACTCGGGAGAAATGGGCGGAGTTCGACATGGCCTGGCTACGCTTGCGGGATGCATTCGCGCGACGTTCTTGTAGGCTGCTAGAAGAGCACTACTATTTTGAAGACGTCCCGGTGTATGACCTTACCTGCGGCCTTGTGGCAAGTGTTCAGAGTCGCGATATTGACATCGTCCACAACTCTGTCTCAGCGCAATATCATTGCTTCAACGAAATATCACAGTGGACGACTACAGACAACCCAGCATCCGTCGCAATGAGAGAAGACAGCCATCTTCTCCAGACCAGGGCATATATTCGAAACTTAATGGTGACTGGTCACACGGCTCTCTCGCATTTTTTTCGCCCAGACGAATCGCAGCTTGAAATCCAAAGGCAAAATGAAGCAAGTTTAGCAAAGATACTTCACCATGAAAATTTATTTTTCTTCCTTCGGTTACTCAGAAAATACCGTGGCTTCGAAGAGCTGTCCGACCACAAGTTGGAGTTAACTACGCGACTCTCAGCAATTGCATACAAAGAAAATTATAATCAATATGCTGCCTCAAAAGACTCAGCATGGGCCCATATTCAAGCTGAATACAATGTCGTCCCGTTCTACTTTGCGGGCAAAGGAAACGGCCGTCGTACGTCTTAATCTTTCACACTGAAGCTCGTACCGATGTGTTATCCCAGATATTTTCATTTTGCAGTGGGTAAACAATTTTCTCGAGTTTTTCCAAGGTGCAGCTCGTGTTCAGCCGCCGTATACCTTTGGAGAAACTTTTTATACTCACCCACTCATTTTTGACTACGTGGCTGTATCGACCCGTATTGATCTCCACAAAGTCTTCGAGCTCACTGAAGGACTCGGCCCAGCGATACAGAAGAAATTCTCTGAAATATTCCAATTCATAACGGACGATTTGACACAACAAATATCTTCACCAGACTTTTGCGAACCGAGCCTCTTGTTCTACATCACCGCTCTATACCTCCACGCCACCCGTCGTCCGTTTCACTGTAGTCTGTACGACCTCCTATCGGCAATGCGAACGTACAAGGAAAGAACGATAGACCTGGGCTTGGTCAGTCCGATTATTGAAGAAAGCTATGGACGCAATCTTGATCCATATGTTATTCGATTTTCTCGCAAGTGGTGGGATTTTCTAAAATATCCTCGCGTTCGCGATCGGTCGGTATCTGATGCCTCCAGTAAGTCAGATATTGTCGACACAGAGCGTCCTCCGAGTCGTGGCGGTTGATTTGACATGCAGGCTTCATTTAGAGAGATATACTTGTACCATATGATGTCTTGATACCATTGCAGCAAAGTACTTACTGATCGACGACCTTGAGAGTTCTTGTCAAAACTTGGAAAACCATATATTTTCGCGTCCACGTGACCAGTCGCGTAGATGATCACACCAAATTACCACGGTTGAAGTTGACTTGAACAACGAGGACCAAGTAAATTTCAACACCAAGACAACCTCCGGCCTATTCTCAAGGCCTGAAGACAACTACACCAAGAAAGATATTAATTCGACGCCAATTTGACCGGTTTTTGCTATGAATCGCAACAATTCCGTTCCAAGTACGCCATCCGCCTCCAGAGCGGTTCGGCCAGCACCATTCACCCCCAAACGGCCATTATCTGCGCAGTCTAATGCGTCGTCTACGAGTACGGCGTCTACAACGACTACGGAGCAGCTTAATGCTCGCCTGTCGCGTGTAAACACCCCTATCCTGCTAAACTCAACCCACAAGAAGTATAAGGCTCCGTTGTCAGTTGAATCGCGGACGAAGAATGTTTCCTCATCTTTCAAGCCCAAGTCTACTCTGGCACCTGTTCCCGGGACACCGACGAAGAAAGATGGGTCCCAGAGCCGGCCGAGGACGCCTAATACCCCCAGGAGTAGAAGCGGTGCGGAGAGCCCATCGTTGATGCCTGCAACCAGCGAGATGGACGTCAGTAATGTCGATCCTGAGCATGTTCTTGTAGATTCGCAGACTGTGGAACCTGGAGATATCAGCGGCGAGATTGACGAGGCCTGGTTAAGAAATGCCGGCCTTGACCAGGGAAAGGAAGATAAAGTCATGGTCTCGATAAGGTGCACCTTTTGTTTGAATAATATTTCCATTGAATTTTTATTGATGACATTGTAGGATACGACCTACTGATTCTACGTCGGCGTGGATTCCCACAACTGAAACCAACTCGCTCAAACTGGACCCAAATTTCTCCAGGGGTGCTACTTCAACGGGAACCGCCAATCCTGCCAATTCCTCTTTCAACTTCGACGCCGTCCTCACAGGGACACCAAACAAGCCAGTGTATACCACCGTTGCCCGCTCTCACGTCCAAGCCGCTATGGAAGGGTACAACGCCGTAGTCTTCGCCTACGGCCAAACAGCCTCTGGAAAAACTTTCACGCTTTCTGGAGATGATGCAGAGCCTGGTATCATTCCTCGAGCGATGCGCGATGTTTTTGGATTTATCAAGAGAACTCCAGAGAGGGAATACCTTCTTCGATGCAGTTATCTCGAAATTTACAACGAAACGATTGTGGACCTCCTCGCACCGCCGATGATGGCGAAAGCAAACCAAGTGCAAATCCAAGGCGGTGCTGGGGGTGATATCATCCTTAGCCCTCTGCGAGAAGAGGTCGTTACAAGTCTGAATGGCGTCAAGGATGTCCTGAAGAGAGGAGAGGGTAACAGGCGAACAGCCTGCACTGACTGGAACGAACGATCCAGTCGGAGTCATAGCGTCTTTCGCCTTGTTATCGAAAGTAGGGAAAGAGGATCCTCACTTAACACTGATGACGACGACGAAGACATGCCCAGCCCGCAGATGAATGGACGACAGACCCCGTTCAGTGGACGTCATACGCCAGGTCTTAACGGGAGGCAGACTCCTGGACTAGGAGGTCCGCGGTTACAGTCAAGAGGAGGGCGGAGTGTGCAGACATCTGTTCTCGTAAGCATTTTTAAAATATGCAACATTAAGGTTGTTCTAAACAATTGAGTAGAGTCTCATTGATTTGGCTGGGTCGGAGAAGGCAACATCTGATAAGGAAAGGACGAGAGAAGGAAAATACATCAACACCAGGTTGGCATTGAAATTATTCAATTACAAAACTTATCGACTCACATCTTTTCCTTCAGTTTGCTCACTCTCGGCACCGTCATTGGTACCCTTGCAGATAATGCAGCCAAGAACAAAAACGATCATATACCCTATCGCAACTCGAAGCTGACGCGGATGTTGCAGCCTTCGCTGTCAGGCAACGCTCGCATAAGTGTCATCTGCACAATCAACCCAGACCCTGGGGCTGTTTCGGAAAGTATGAGTACTTTGCTATTCGCGAAGAGAATCAAGAACGTGCAGGTATGCAACATTCACTCCTTTGTGTTTATTCGGTTGAATATGAGGCTGATGGTATCGCTCTTTTACAGCTTAATGCGAAGAAGAAGGAAGTTGTTGATACCGACGCTCTCATTGAACGATACCGCAAGGAGATCGAGGAGCTCAAAGCCAGGTTGGCAGAACGCGAAGCTGATGTTCCTGTTCGCAACCGTCGACTTTCTGCTCGTGAGGTATGCTGTCATTTTGTCCGCTACAATTTTTTTTTGCTGATATACTGGCTTAAAAACTCATCAGCAAATCGACGAATCCAAAGCCATGCGCGACCTCAACGGCAGGATTCAACAACTTACGAAGCTCATCCTCACGAGCGCAACAGTAGAAGAAAGCAGAGCTGACGACAACGACGACGACACTAGACCCGTCAGCCCCGTGAAGATCGACTTCGACATGTCGCCGTACCAGCTTCAGCAAGAGCTCCTCGCAGCCCGATTGCAGATCGAGTCTCAGGCGAACCAGATTCTGTCGTTGGAGTCGTCTCTCCTTGCTCGTCCGCCTCTGTCGGCGGATGCGTCTTTGGATGAAAAGAACCAGCTCATTGCTGAGCAGACGAAGACGATTCGGGAGCTGGAGATTGTTGTGCGTGGGTATGAGGAGAACCTTGGCGAGCCGCTGAGGAAGGTCAAGGAGGATGTGGAGAAGGAGTGGGCGGAGAAGCTTGAGGAGGAGAGGGCGAAGACTGAGAAAAGTCAGAAATGGGCAGAGGAGCTTGTTAAGGCTTTGGAGAAGGAGAAGAAGGTTCGTTTCTTCATTTTGAATTTGTTTTATTTTTTGTTCCATTTGCTGATGATTTTCTTCTGTTTAGGCGAAGCAGACACTAGAGGAAGAGCGACGGGCTCTAGCTGCCTTCGTCTCCAAATTCGATTCTCTCGGGCTTGGGCTGTCAGTGCCGCCATCCAAATTGAAACCACCCATGCCAACACCAGGAGGAGCCATGACCGCCTACGAGCGACGCCA
The DNA here is from genome assembly GCA_023014345.1 of Galerina sulciceps. Lineage (NCBI taxonomy): Eukaryota > Fungi > Basidiomycota > Agaricomycetes > Agaricales > Galerinaceae > Galerina > Galerina sulciceps. The sequence goes on along the minus strand of JAEDXJ010000002.1, from coordinate 566,481 downwards.
ATCGCGCTCCTTCTCCGCCAACCGGCTGCCCAGGATATCGGACGTGACGATCACGCAGGAGATGACTGGCACCTCTGTCTACTCCGAGAGCAGCCCCACACGGCTCGATCGGGTGTCAGCGCGTGCGCAGCCGAGCCTGTTTGACCAGGCCATGCCTGAGGAGGTGGGCGGCGTGGTGGATGTGAGCTTTGATGAGATCGAGGTGGAGCGGCAGCTTTTGGAGATGTCGATGTGTGTGCAGCCTGGGAGTGCGGGCGTGGATATGGATATGGAGAAGCTGTTTGGGGCTTTGGTTTCTTCTTCGGAGAAGGGGGAGAAGGGGGCTGGTATGAAAAGCAGGGATGTGTTTGGGGATAAGGAGAATATTTTGCCTGCTGCTTTGAAGGCTTGAATGGCGGTGGGGTGGAGAGAGATGTCGTGTTGTGGGTGATGTAAATTAGGGCTTGCGGGTCGGCCTTGTGTCTGATTTCTGTGGACAGTGTATTCGTTTTTGTAGTGTTTTTTGTTTCGTTCGCCATGTTGTTCTGTCATCGTCGTAACTGCTGTGTTTTGCATACCATTCTGATAATGTACTGCATACCAATTTTTTCAATGATTATATCCTCACTGTATAGTCTGTTGAGGCTTTTTCGAATGGCAGGCTTGCCTAGGAGAAAGGACCAGATATGATCTGGAAGAAAATATGCATTTGAAAGAATACAGCATCTCGAGCGAGGTAGATGTCATCGTACACACACACAGGCATAATTACAATTGTCAGGTCACCACCTTCGACCTATTTCTTCCAATGCTAGTCTTTGTAGAGCTTGTGTTTCTTATGCCATTCTTCAAGGGAATTTGGGGCGTATCCTTCGTATTGGTCCTTCCTACCTTCAGGTAGGCGAACATAGTCCGGCTTAGAGTCGAGTTTGATGCATGTCTGATCAATTATGATGAGATGTCAAACGAGAATAGAGAAAGAAACCAACTTACAAGGGTTTTTGGAGCTTCCAGCTCTGGCGAGTCGATGGCAGAGGCAAAAGGATGGATCAACTCTGGCCTGGGATTTTGTGTGTGAACAATTTGGATGATTGAAATGAGAAAATGATGGCACCAGGTGGCGTCATAAAGCCAGAGCATGGCCGAGCATTTCTTACAAAAGTTTCTCTCCGACGAAGCGATCTCTTCTTCCGGAGTGTCTCGGTTCAGGACCGCCTTGTAAATGCTAGTTTGTAAATTATGAGTTGGTTGGAAATTTATTATCAAGATGTCGATACCTGAGGTTTTCTTTTCCTTCGACTTTCAAAGTGTTGCTGTGGCCTCCGAGATTAATGGATCCACCCACGCCGCCGACCTTCCGGCAGATTGAGCAGAGGCAAAGCTATTAAACGGTTCGTAATTCATTTTAGCCAGGAAGCTATGGTTCTGGGGAACTAAGACGCGCCTGGTAGGGCACAGGAGTGCTCGATTCGACGCTAAATCTCACGGCTCCGCAGTGGCAGCTTCCTTTCAACTCGACAGGCATTGTTGAACAACTCCGATAAAGTCTGGATTTCTGTATGAATTTGACGTCCCGGCGTAATGGTCAATTGAGGGAAAGAAGACTAGGACAGCGGATAGATTCTGCCACTTAGGTGTGCATGGAGCACATGCCGGTGAGAATCGCTCGTGACGTTGTGTTGAGACGTCGGACTCGGACGTCCACCAAGGGCGTGAGGCCGTCCTGCTCGAGTGTAACCCGCGAGATCTAAGAAATAACCGAGTACTCAAGTACTCAAAAGCTGTGAAAATAGGTAAGAATGGATTTCGTGCATTCCTGGATGCAACTCACCACTGATGACAATGAGAAACGGATTCACCAAGGTCCACACTTTCTTTGAGGAGGAGTCGAAGGCAGCCTAGCTTCGACGGCTATCTACCGGCTTCTTAAAGTCCGGTGCTGCACAGTTGCCACAGTCGGAGAATAAATTTTTAAACCTCGCCCCGGATCATCCCGCAGTATATATAAGGTCCTGCCAAAAAAAATAATTCTTCAGAAGAAATGCCACGCTGGTCGTTTCGTGGACTCCTACCCTCGACACAGTGCCTTTGACTCTCAGAGTCTATTATTCTTCGAGATCGATACCAGACCTAGGAAATGTCTCGGTGCATATGACCATGTCGGGGCATGTCGATAAATACTGGGATATCTTGTTTTTGAACGGTGTCTTTTGTATATCGTTGTACTAGGTGAGCAGCCTTGTCAATTTGATCATTTTTACAACCCATGCTTTCCACCCCTCGTTCCTCAATGATTCCAAAAAATAAACTGATTTTAATGAGTCCAACTCGTCCTCGGACGAGACTGCGGACAACCTTCTTACTGAGAGTTCTTCCTCCATTTATCATCTTTTTTCTCGCTTGTCGACATGACCAATACTGATGAATATCTTGTTCTTAGGCCGCCCTTGTCCTTGTAGACTTATATCCTTCTGTCTTTTGTATCTCTTCAAATCAATGACATCTTTGTTGAACAAATCTTACGACCCTCTCGGAGAAACGGTTACAAGTCTCCGAATGTCATCTCTCCTCTCTCGCACAATGTCAGTTATTGTCGTCATCGATGTGTCGGGTTTCACCGACCTCATGCGATTGGGGTTCCTCGGTATCATGCCCCACGAATCGGTATTCACCGTTGTTTATGCGCTCGGTCATTTGCTGTCTTTCTTATGCGTTTTGTTAACTGAATGGATGTTCCTTGCAAGATGCTGTCAGATCTTGAAGGACAAGTCGCCAAGGCTTCGTTCTCCGATACAATGTTTTGGTCCTTATGCCGCGGCCCAACTCATGGAACGACGGCCCGTATGTTCCAAAACATAACGGTTATGCAATCTGACATATCGCATAGCATGGAAGCTGCGATCTTCATTTTCACGCATAGAAAATTGATCTCCGCCTGTTCATATGAACTTTATTCACCAGTAACGTGAACCTTCTTTTTCTTCAACGTGCGCGTGGAATATGAAGCCCGTTCCTTTGTCCCATGTCAGGGAACCATTGTATCCTTCACGGTGTACTCCACTTCGAAGGCATCCCCGTCAGTTCCACAAGGCGAACGATTCTCATAACAATTTATCCCATTTTAGGTTCTTCTCATGGGCTCAGTCCTGTCGGGGTGTTGCGATGAAGGACGCGGAGAACAAACCTTCACGGACAGAAGGCGACAGCTGCAACTATGGCATAAAGGAGTTTATCTGTCTTTCTGCATCTGAACGCTAAAAGAGTTGCAGTATGGTCCGTCGAGGTGCCCCACTGTTCTCATGCCAAATTGCATGAGTGACTGATGTCCACCCCAACCCCACAGGCAGTGCACTTTTGTCTTGAACATGCAACTTCTGAAGAGTCTTAATGAGTTTTGAGACGTCATTTGTAGGGAAAGAAGACCTATAGGAGCTTGGCCCAGTGTAGTATTGACATTCCTCCGCAAATGTTGACACGTAGGCAGCGCGAAACATCGTGTCAACAAGGCTTTGAGCGTCAAGAAACTCGGACATCATAATTTCATTTTATGAATTCGACGGTCACTCCTAAACGGTAAACGGCAATCTCGCGCTTCGCGTCCATTGAGCCCGGAGTCATGTGGACGAGGTGCTTCTTTTGATAATTACTTTTATTGAACTCGTCAGAGTCATGTTCTATCTAAGAATACAGATCCTAAAATTACAGTAATCCAGTACGGGTGTATCTACAATAACGGAATACAGCACATATCAAACTTAAAATTTCGTTATGTTGAAAACATATGTCTAGAGAGAAGAGGGTATCATCATGAGGCATGAGAAAAGATCGGCAGGCCAAGCGACGTGATCGGTGACAAGTTGGGAGAGAAATGGGAGCCAGTGCGACTCGTCGTCCCATTGACTTGCCCCAACCATCCTTTCACGGTACGGTATCGATCATCCAAGTCGGCCTTGGAAGAGAGTGGCCTGATGTTCAGCAATCCGTTTTGCTTCGCCTGTTCTGCCAGCCTCGCTAACCAGTAGAAGGGAATGGCGTCGTGCACGAAAGGAGTCCCCTGGTTCTGTTGTTCTGCGTGGACGGTTTCAGGGTTGTTGGTCCACATCCGATGCCAATTATGCAAGGTACATTGGATGGTGAGCGAATTCCCACTCGGATTTCCAGCAGCCACAGTCATGGAAGGCGTTGGAATGCACCCAGGGGCGGTTCCTGCGCTCTGTGCCGGGGAAAAGACGTCACGGAGAATGCTGTGAACAAGTACGAAGGCGGAGAACGGGTTCAGAGTGTAGGGGAATATGGCCGTGCTCTGTTCCTTGAGGGCTGAGAGTGCCATTTGCATGCTCGTTCCGAGAATACGGGGTGTTCCGATACCGTAATTTGAGGGCATTCTCTGGATCTGGTACCACTCTCGGGCACTTTGCGCTCGCCAGAGTTCATCGTCCGCCGGGAGATTGATCTCAAATTCGGAGGGCATAAACGCGGGTTGAGAGGCGTTGTAAACTGATTGCGTGCAGTCCTGGAGGTATGCCAGAACAAGGGCGCTAAAAATAAAAATAAGTACACTTAGGAGCTGATGACGGAGGAAGAGGGGACGCGAACATACCGCTTGAAAGTCTCGTATCGGGCCCAATCTTTCCAGGCACTGTCGAGTAAATGGGGGCTAGAAAAATCTGGGGGTGGCCATGAACTGATGAGTTTGATTAACCCGGTCTTCCGAATCATCTAGAAAATTAAGAAGCAATGTGTGGGTGCATGGTGAGCGATGTTATGTCATGTATGGCTTCGCGTAGCCAATAGACTAAAACAACATACCATAACAAGAATGTCGTGGTACATCCTCGACAGCGCGCGCTGGTCCGGCCGCGGCTGCATCAGCCCAATTGATTGGAGTAAGACGACTGCAAGGATTAGACTCATGTGGTCTTTCAGGGTGCAGGTCGGTTTTGACTGTGATAGTACCCAAAACAGCAGAGTGAGAAAGACGCCGTCAGTGACGAAATAATTTGATGAAGATCAAAAACATACAAATTCTATGATTAGCGTGTCGCGAGAGGATGTCAACGTTTGAGCAATGTAATCCATCGACACCTGGGTTTTCGCGAAAAAGGCACCGCAAGCTTGCATAGCGGTTAGAAGGATGGGATGTGTACTTTCCATCCTCCATGTTGGACGGTGGAAGAGCGGGATTTGTGTACTGAATTCAGTGAAAAAAAGGTACACTGGAGGAGGCAGTTAGACACGAGATCGAAAACTTGAATTCTTAAGATAACATACGGTAATGATTCAACTCCTCGGTCGTCGGATTTCCTGATGCCGAGGAGGGGCATAAAGATGTGGTCGTGTTTAGACTTGCAGGGTGACTCGTGGAGAAGTGCAGTCTCGAAAAGGGTGATTTTCCTGATGAGGCAGGAGTCAGGTTCGTCGTTCCAGTGACAAAATCCTGATTAATACCCTGGCAGTGCGACTGGGAGTAGGAGGGCGGTTCGCCATTGCCGTATCCGGCACAAGACCGGTTTGTTTCGAACCAACCTGAGAGATCTGTCTCGGTTTGCACTCGTGGAAGGCACGGGGAAAAGGCATCCTCCATGAAGGGGTCGACAGCATCTGGGAAGAAGTCATGGAGGTCGGAATCAAGTTCCAACGTGTCGAAGCTCATGTTGAAGGAGTTGGGAATTTTGCGGGGGTCGAAGTAATCTAACCGTGGAGACGACCGGGAGGAGCAGGCTGATGAGGAACATTCTGATATGCTAGAAACGGCGTGCATCCCAAATGAAGTCCCCGGAAGTAGCTGATTAGCGAGGTGGGAGGATGAAATGAGGTATGAAAGGGTATCAGGACCATGAGAGCCAAAGGAAAAGGTCGACGATGGGCTCGAAGGTCCAAGAGAGTCTAAGCTTGTAGTGGACTCTGAGAAATCAGCCTCGCTCGGCGCGATCGACAACGAAGTTCGAGGGGCCTTTTTGGCAGACTTTTTGTTGCGTGAAGCCTCGGGGTCGTTGATAAAGACACATTCTCTGCCTCGGGCGGAACATTTTGAGCAGGGTTGTTGCAGGTTACATTTAACTTTGGATTCTGCGCATGCCTTTGGAGCCTAGTCAGAAAAAGCTCAAACATGGGCAAATGCGGCATACCTGACAAGACTTTCGTCTAGAACGGTTGACGTTACTCCTGAACAGGACCGGTTAGTCCGACCATACTGCAGACCGGTGATAAAAACACATACGAGTCACCACATGTGCGCTTGTGCCTCGTTAGCAAGTCACTCCTAGTAAACTCGGCATTACAGATCTGCAACCAACGTCAACTTTGTGTATGGGCGCTCTCGAAAGGCTTACACTGCATCGGTGTGCTCGTTCGTTCGTGTCTACGCGACGAGTGTAAGCATGGAGGAATTGCAAACTGAGGATTCGACCACATACGCGAACGGAGATGTCGGTTAAGGTGGGTAGTTCGCGTGAACTTCGCCGGGCACAACGCGCAATATTTCGTCTGCGGGAGGGAGGGCATGTTACCTAACGTTGAACATCATTTAAGCACCGTAAATTTTCAAATGAAACACGAATCAAACAAACCTTTATGACTCCGCATCCTACTAACTTCGCCGTTTGCCTTCAAGTCGATACTGTTTTTAACGGAAGCTTCAGATGAGGATGAATGAGGCATGATGGATGAGGGTTTGAGTAAAGAAAGGTCCCTTGTTATATAAGCTCACGATAGTATGTCGGTGTTAGGATCCTGAATGAGCGCGTCCCTCTTTAATTCAGGGTAACCATCATTGTCGTCTCTACCTTAGGCGAGATTTTAGTCGCCCCCCGTAGATGTTGTGACATCTGCACAAAATCTCTTCTGACCATATCCCCGGAACTAATATTCCCATACCACACTTATTGACTCCAACTATTGTAGAATTTAGGACAAGACAGGCTGGCGAATTTGGCCGATTCCGTAAAACTCGTGCCGACGGTTGATTGCTATGATAGAGGCCAACTGTTCACATGTCTGTCTGTTCTTGATCAGCATGCCGTTTTCAGCTTTTCTGATAATTCGAAGCGTGACACTTGTGTGATTGGACAGCGGACTGACGTAGGTACAACGTACAACGTACTGTTAGATCCCAAGGTTTGGCCTTGAGGTCTCCTTTCCGACCTTCCGGAAATGCAAAACAAGGCTATACACAAAACACGAAAACACCAGCTAACGGAAAAAGACAATGAAATGGCATTCGCCGCAGTATGCATTGAGGATTTGGACGCCTTACATCACACCATGAGAAATGATGAGTCCAATCCTGACTAGGTCAATGCTCTTACTCTGCAGATTTATGTCAGTCACGAAGTTAAGAGATGAGAATAAACGCAAATCACCTTAAAAGAGTTCGGAATTGCGATCAAAAACCGGAGTCGCTAGTAAGGTTTGCATCGTAATGAGGTCCAAAAGGCCAGCGCTGGGCGACCCTACAATACGTTACAATGACATCGTTCAGAGAAAGCACTTGGAAAGCACAGGCTATCGTTCTAAAGGACAGCATTAATTGCATCCTCAAACACAAGGTATGCAGCCAGGTACTCAGCTTGGCATTTTTTTGCTCAGGGCATTCTAGAATCGAAGCGTTGCAGTGGGTAAGAATGAATACTTTCAGAGAGGCATGCCATAGAGGAGCACATGGACCCAAACAGGAGTTTCTGAAGATCCCAAGCCCAAGGCTGGCGCGAAGCACGGTATTCTACCTTGAAGATACTCCTGTATGCCGGTTTCTTGTCATATCTGACCTCTTGTGCCTAAGTCCAGAATGCCGGAAATTTTCTGGATAGATGGTTATATGTATAGCTGCGTTACTCGCCCATGGGTGCCAGGTTAATGCCAGACCTGATATATTGTGCCCTCGGTCAGTCGCGACCAAGACTCGGGTTTGTTCGGTTTGTTATATCCGCAGTATTGGAGAGAGCCCACAGTAGCCCATTCTCGAGGGCAACAGGTACTTCTAGTCGAAACAGAGAGTCATACATTTTCCCGAGGACAAGGACCACGGCCGCAGACCACGAGCGAGGCTGAAGGGAGCAAAGACAGAGGGCCAGAGTAAATTCAATCGGATATGGAGGATGATCATAAGTCACCTGACAATGGGTCACTCAGTGACAATCAGTGTCACAGTGCGTGTCAAACCCGACTCTCAGGGACGCCTCTGGACACTTTTACTTTTGCAGATAGATTTCTGGGCTTGTTACTATGTATCTCTCTTCGGGCAGCTGCTGAAGTAACGGACCGCCGATAACGCATTCTCCTCGACACCTGCCGCCCGAAAAATCTAAGAATTGCCTGAATGCGCCGCCCTAGACATTCCAACAGATATCCGAGTCGATGTTTCCTTCAGCTTAGGGCTGTATTTCATAAAAGTGAGCATCGTTTTTCTAATTGGTTTCGCTTCTAATAGAGCCGAACCCCAGACTTTGACTTTCCCGCTTGAACACCCACTAAGGTTGTTTTATTCATTAGGTATGCAACTTTTCAAGATCAAGAGGTGGTTCTTGATGAGAGCCTCGGGCTATAAAAATTCTGTGACAATGTGTTTCGAAACGCATGGGTTTCTGCCGCCAACTTCTCTTGTTCTTCTTGTTCTTTTCAAAAATTCGAGTGTTTCAGTGTGATGCTCAAACTTCTAGAAGTCTCTGTTGCCAACTTCTTAACACAGGAACGTTGGGACTAGGACCTATATAATCAGTTCACGCTTCGCTAGAGGCTTCATGGCGACGAAATCCTTTGCCCACCTTTTCCTACCCGTCTTTGGTGGTCAGGGTACTCTAGCCTTCGACCCCGGGAATGATCTTTCCAAACTCGCTTCATCTCCTTCCGCCTCGGTCTTTCTTTCTGCTTGTCATGCGGCTTTCCATGCTGAAGTGGCTTCATTGGACGCAAAAGATCGCGAAAAACTTGGTATATGCCTTTCTCAGTTCAAGGATAAGGACTCTATCCTCAAACCCCAAAACGAGCAACAGTTTAACAACCCGGTGTTCTCTGGGCCGATCCTCTTGCTTTTTCAACTCCTCCGTTACCTTTCATTTATAGAAAACGCACCTATAACCATAGATTCGACAACTCCTTTTGTGGATGCCTTACGTTGTAATACCGATCACGGCGTCGGTATTCTTGGCTTCTCCTCGGGCATACTCTCCGCCTGCGTAGTCGCAACTTCACCCTCCACTCTTTCATTTATATCCCATGCGGTCGAGGCTTATCGTCTGGCTTTATGGTTAGGCATTCGCTCTCAGTTTTACCGAGCCGGTCTTCAACAATCTAATGCACTTCCTCTCGATCATCGCCCCTGGGCACTGGTGATAGTTGGAATAAACAAAGTCAATTTAAAGCACGCGATTGACGATTTCAATCAGGTATTTCCTCAACCTCGTGTCATTTTCGCCACCTTTTGACCAAATTGAAGCCTTTTGACAGAGATCTAGTCCATCTCTCAGCAGTGATCAGTGACGGCCGTGTTACTGTTTCAGGCCGACCAGACCACCTGGAAGCATTCGTCCAAACCTTGCCCGATGGGGTGAGTGTCCACGAGACAAGGATCACGGCACTCTACCATAGTCCATCTCAGCTTCAAGGCGTCCGAGAAGAAGTTAGTGCCGACATCGCATCCAGGAACATTCGTTTCCCAACTTTTGTGGACATAATGACACCGATACGTTCCACCGTCTCTGGAGATCTTATTTCAGATTCGGATCGCTCCAGCTCTCTAGTTGAGCTAGTCATCGATATGGTATTGACCCAACCGGTTAACTGGCATCTCGTCATCGACCAAACCGCTTTATCTTTACCTTTCGGCGTTCCAGTCAGTTTGGTCAATATAGGCCTCGGAAAGGGCCTCGTCAGAGACTTAAAAAAGACAATTTCCCTTCGTTGTGACAAAGAGATTAAAACTGTGGACCTGAGCCACGACTCAATATTTTCTACACCCAAGGTCAAGCAGGAGCCTATCGCAATAATCGGAATGGCTGTCGATATGCCAGGCGCCCCGAATGTCGATGGACTTTGGCAATTACTTGTCAATGGCTCCAACACTGTCGAAGAGGTCAAAAGTCTCTACCGCTAATTCTACATTTAATTAACGCGCTCTTGCCCTTGTAGATTCCCAAAGAAAGACTTCCATTCGCTGAATATTCGGATAGTAGGCGACCAGGACGATCAATGAAAGCCCACACTGGCAATTTCGTTCATGATATTGACGAATTCGACTACAAGTAAGTTGTACGTGCTTGGAAAATGTGACAATGCCTAACCAATATTGTAGGTTTTTTAACATCAGTCCCCGAGAGGCTAGAACTATGGACCCACAACAAAGAATTTTACTTCGCGTCGGTTATGAAGCCCTTGAAGATGCCGGATTTGTGCCATATAGCAGCCCAACATCGCAATCAGTAACTTTCGGTTGCTTTATTGGTGCTGCGACCAATGACTATGTCCAGAATCTGAGAAATGACATCGACGTTTACTATAGCACAGGTGATTTGGGTTGATCGAGTTGATGTCAAATCTCGTCTAATCTAATCGTTTTTCAGGAACGTTAAAGTCCTTCCTCAGTGGGCGCTTATCATATTGCCTTGGATTGAGCGGCCCTTCTCTCGTCGTTGATACTGCCTGTTCATCCTCCCTGGTGGCTATCCATCAAGCATGCCGTGCCTTGATGAATCGTGACTGCCATGCAGCACTAGCTGGCGGGGTTAATGTCATATCTAGTCCTGATGTAGGTTTAACGAATGTTGCGATCTCATCAACCGCTGAATATCCTATATCTAGATGTTCATAGGACTAGATCGAGGCCATTTTTTAAGCCCGTCGGGTCAGTCCAAACCGTTCGATGCTTCAGCCGACGGTTATTGCCGTGGCGAAGGTTGTGGTATCTTTGTCCTCAAACGCCTTGCCGATGCCATGGCCGAGAACGATCGAATTCTGGGAGTCATTAAAGGGATAGAAGTAAACCAAAGTGGCGAAGCAACGTCAATCACACATCCTCACCAGCCAACTCAGCAAGCGCTTTTCAAGCAACTTCTCATGCATTCGGATATCGAACCTAATTCCGTCAATGTTGTGGAAGCTCATGGGACTGGGACGCAGGCAGGGGATATAAATGAGGTTGAAAGCATCCGACGTGTTTTGGCCTGATCGTGCGCCTAACAACCCGCTCTATGTCACCTCTATCAAAGCGAACATTGGACATCTTGAAGCGGCCTCAGGATGCGCCAGTTTGGCGAAAGTTCTGCTAATGTTTAGACATCACATCATTCCCCGCCAAATCTTATTGCAAACGCTGAACCCACGGATCGTGCCTCTAGCTTCAGATAACACCGTTATTAGTACGGAAAACGTTACATGGAGGTCGGCAAGGGGAGAAAATCCACGGATCGCTCTCATTAACAACTTCGGAGCTGCCGGATCAAACGCGGCCCTTCTAGTTGAAGAACATATCCCACAAGAGTTGATATCACTGCCCAACGATGGTGCCTCTTATGTTTTTGGTCTGTCGGCGAAAGATCGGGCCTCGTTGGATGCCCTGCGCTCGAAATATATGACGTGGTTACGGGACGTAAACAACCAAGGAGTGTCGCCTTTGGATATCGCGTATACTGCCACGGCTCGAAGGCAAATATATCCATACCGCTTGGCCATCTCTCATGGAAGTATTGAGCAATTGGTCGACAAATTGGAGGCAGCGCCCATCGTCAACGTGACGCAACACGACACCAAGACTGCATTTGTATTTTCTGGTCAAGGTCATCATTATCGCGGAATGGGGATTTCTCTTTATGCGACTTCTACCATTTTCAGAAGACACATCGATGAATGCGACTTTGTACTCACTTCCCACGGATTTCCTGGCGTTCGTTCTGTTATCAATGGCGATAACCTCTCATCACCGGCGATGGACAATAGTGAAATCCAATGTGCGACTTTTTCCTTGCAGTACGCGCTTGCTAAGCTATGGATATTTTTGGGGATTCAGCCCGTCGCAGTTGTGGGACATAGGTTCGTGGATTGGTTTCATTTATAGTATTTGACTAAAGTTGGCTTAATGCACAGTCTCGGGGAGTATGCCGCTCTCGTAATTGCAGACGTTCTGAGTCTGAAAGATGGATTGTTAATCGTTGCTACGAGAGCGCGTCTCATGTTTGAACGATTCCCGCCGATGACCACTGGGATGGTTGCCGTGTCTATTGAGCCTGTCAGATTGCGGCTCATTCTGCAGTCGAACCGACGTTTCGCCAATATATCAATCTCGTGCTTCAACTCTCCCAGCGATTGCGTAGTTTCGGGTCCTCTAAAGGAACTTGACGAATTAAAACTTTATCTCGAGGACGAACAGATCAGCAAGTCCACTCAGCTACACGTTCCCTATGGATATCATAGCCCTTCGATGCTCCCTCTTGCTGACGATCTCGTGACCCTCGCAGAGAAGATCGGGACTCGCCCGCCGCGCATCCCATTTATTTCTACTGTCCTCGGTCGTGTAATCCTCCCAGGGGACCGGTCCTTTCCTTCTCAGGATTACATCGCTCGTCAATGTGTTGAGCCTGTCAATTTTACTGAGGGTATCAAATCCTACTTGTCGAACCCCTTGTTTTCAGGGACGACAACATGGTTGGAAATCAGTTCGCATCCTTCGGTTTTGCCCATGCTCAGATCCTTCCCAGCCTTATCCGATTCACCACTACTGGCCTCTCTCCGCACGCGTGAAGAGTCGTGGACTTCACTATCAAAGACCCTTTCCTTATTTTACCTTGGGAACTACACCATCGATTGGCGGCGTGTGTTCTTCGAGATTGGGCAACCCGTTTGTATCAAGCTTCCTTCATACGCATTTTCTCAGCAAAAATTTTGGGTTCCTTACGTGGAGGAGTACCCAAAGCAGCTAGATTCGCAGCAACCAACAAAATTCACCTTCCTAAAGAACTGTGTGCGTTTTCCAGATCGTTGTGACAAAGTGGCCGAGTTCCAAACACCCATCAGTCAATTGAAGCATTACATCAAAGGTCATAGAGTGGGAGGCGTGCCCCTCTGTCCGGCGTCAGTTTACCTTGAGCTCGTTTCTGGAGCCATTACCCTTATCAAGGATTACATGCTTCAGGACGACGAAAGCTATGATGTCGTCCTTCGTCAAATTAATCTGTCCAATCCCCTGACCTGGAATTACGGGGATGACACGGGCTCCACTCTATTAACTATTACCGTTGACGCCGCCGACGAGTCATTTACCGTGAAGTCTCACTTATCCGTACACGAAGCCGAAATCATTCATGCGAGTGGTAGATACGACCTTCGTTCTCAGCTTGATACCCGGAAAGACCTTAATTGCTTGCTTCCTTCAGTGAGTCGAAGCATAGACGCCATTCTGAAACCAGGAAATTTTCAGGCACCAGAAACATTTTCAACTCGCACAACTTATCAGGTCATTTTTCCACGCGTCGTGGAATACTCGACGGCCTTTCATACCCTTCAATCCATCTCAATGCTTTCAGGAGGGATGGAAGCTACGGGTACTATAACTCTTTCTCCTGACTGGGATCCTGGGGAATTTTTCGTCCACCCTCTATTTTATGACACGTTGATTCATATCGCAGGCTTTATCTCCAATTTACGCGGTGGTCAGAACGATGCCTATATCTGCAACGAAATCGGCTCAGTTCAGATTCTACCGACTTCTATCAAAACCGGAGTCCCATTCACAATATACTGCAAGATTTTGTCCCTAGACGAGGACAACGGAATACTTGGCGAATCTTTCGCGATCCTGGACACCCAACCAAGGACTCTAATTGCCCATGTCACAGATATTCGCTTTCAACGTGTACGTCTCAGCAGCTTGAAGACTGGGCTCGCTAGTATCGCAGGCATACTGTCTCCTATCAGCAGTGCTGTGCTCGAAGGCTTTTCTAATCATTCTCTTCCTTCCAATGTCATGTCCACTGTCGCGCGGATTGTCGCTGAGGCTTGCAAAACTGACGTAAAGGAAGTATCAGTTTGTCAAGATCTCGATTGCCTAGGCATTGACTCCTTGATGCGCATTGAGCTTGCTTACGATATATCCAGGGTTATTCCGCGTTTTGGTTGTAGGCCTCAAGAGCTTGGGACATGCAAAAGTATCGTGGATATAGTCGACTTGATATTGTCAGTCGTCGATCTTGCCTCAAGCGGCGACGAATTTAATACCGATTGTCCCGCATCTCCCTCGAGCACCTTCTCGACTCCACATACGCTGGTTCAGTCTACACCTGGGAGTCCTTCTATGAGGCGGATAGTCGCACGCATTTTGGACGTTGAAGAAGATGTGATCAAAGATGATACCCAGCTCGCTACTCTGGGTCTCGATTCTTTGTCTTCCATCGAAGCGATCCACACCCTCAGGCAGGAATATCAACTTAATGTTCCTGGCAATCTTCTCGTTGGAGCCAGGACCATTCGAGAATTAGAAAGTCAAATATCGAAGCTTGAGCCGTCTTACTTTCCATTCATCGTTGGAGAACATGGCTCACTCGAGCAAGGCTCCTCGAGCTCTTTCATCAAAACCTTTCAAGGCCTTCACAAGAAAACGTTATCCCTTTTGCAAAATTCGGCCTCTGGCAAAACCCCACTTGTCCTCATACATGATGGCAGTGGTCTAGTAGTTTCGTATGAACGGATAACGACCCAGGACAGACGGGTCTGGGCAATTGGAAACCCTAGATTTGCATCTTCGGAACCTTGGTCTTCCATCGTTCAAATGGCTCAGGCTTACGCTAAGCTTATTCTTGACGAAATGGAAGGGCCTATAATATTGGGTGGTCAGTACATCCTTTTTTACGGTTTGGTTCTTCTGTTGAATTTATCATAGGATGGTCATTCGGCGGGGTTGTGGCGTACGAGGTGGCAAAGCACCTTACAGCACGATCCATGGTGATCAAGGGTGTCGTTATCATCGACTCGCCCAGTCCTCTCCAAAGTGTCCCTTTATCGCCCTCTCTTATAGAGCAAGTCCTTGACGTTGTCGGGAAGGTGGAACCCGACTTCCGACAACTTTCCAAAGCTCAGTTCACAATAAATTCGCAGCTTCTCAGCGATTATAGCCCCAACATAGGAGAGAAGCGACATGAGCCCGTTATTATTTTCTTAATGTGTAACGAGCCATATAATCCTCCCAACCAAGATGATGTACCGTCGTGGTTGTCCGACCGCAGCGACGCGGAAGCCATCGTTCGGGGCTGGGAAGCCTTTGCGAGATCACCCATAAAGCTGTTCAAGATCCCTGGACATCACTTCCAACCTTTCGAGCCTCAGAACGTCTGTGCAATCAAATCTAGGCTTGTCCGTTTTTATTAACCATTTATTTAGGTTTCGGTCGTGTCCGCTTGCATTGCAAAAGCCTGTCGTATTTTGGATAATGTGGATGATCATTAAAAAAGGACTAGCAGACTACAATTAACTGGAATATAGAAATATCGCATCACATCACATCAAATGTCGTTAGAATAAACAAGTTGACTATCTTTTATCTAGTCAACCCAGTGAGGGTCATGACGAAATATGGGCTTGGGTAAGTATCTTTTGTTCTTTTGTCGCTTTCGTTCATCCTCCATCTCTGCTTCCATCCTCATCTTGACAGTGCGATGGACCTTGAATCCGTCCTTTTGCTTTGGGATGAATCGGGGCCGAGCAAAATTAGAGCTTTTGACAAAGACATTGGCATCAAGCGGAATGACAACCAAAAGAAATAGACTAACCCAAAGTAAGTGACCCATTGATTGTCTCCTCTCTGGTATCGCAGCGTCAATGGCAGAATCTCCAACACCCACCACGCTTTCTTGACTTTTAATTGATCGTATTTCGGCGACATTATGTCATTGAGCTCCTCTTGTTCCTCTGTACCGAGGAAGGGTGTGCGAGCTTGTTCTAACAGCGCCTTGAGATCCGGGTGTGCTTTTTTCCTCTTCACAAGGTGAGCTGTTGGACGTATTGGAATCGGGTTTGCTGGAGGGCTCTGGATGCGGTGTGATGCCACCGAGAGGGGAGGAGGCCTGGGAGCGACGTATGGGTACAAGGTAGAAGGATCCAAACCGATGTCAAAGAGTGCCGTGGAATTAAACATGATGCCAGTGTTGGCTTTGAAGCATTCGCGTATCATCCAGCGAAGTGGAATGCGAGCGAGAGAATGCCTTGTCTTGTTGCTTACAGACCCACCGCCGACATCTACGAAGAGTAGTGAGAAGGCGGTATGGTATAGGAGGCTGCTATGCATTGCTTACCGCAGTGGCACCCCTGAATGAAAATATAACGTCAATTTTGAATTTGAGATGAAAAGTTGGAATACTTACTGCAAACCAAACTTCTTCGACATCAGTAGTTTTTTCGTGTTTCTCCGAATACATCCTCTCCAGCGTACTTAAAACACGGTCGTCCTCGTCCTCCTTCCTCGGGATCACCTTTTTGTTAGATTTTCCTCTTTTGCCTATATTGTTCATCAATGGTTGTTCATCATCAGTCGTCGGGCGTTTCAAAGGAGAAATAGTTGGGGAAACTACTGTCGAAGCTGCAGAGGTCCCTAGTTTGAGCTCTTTTTCATTAGGTCTATTCCAGAGGTTGGCTTTAAACTTTGCACGGCGTTCGTCCAGAGAAACGGCGTGTCTGAAAGTGCGGACAATGGTGTTTGATGTGGTAAAAGGCAATCTCTTCGGAATGATGCCAACGGAGTCCACAGTGTCCCTAACGATGCGCAGAAAAATTAGCCTAAGACTTCGGAGGGTGCCATCGCGAAAGAGACGTACCAAACACCTACGAACTCGATTGAAACGTCGATACAAAAAGCTTGCTTGAACTCGGTTGATTGTTGCCATCCAATATCATCAGCGCGCGTGTACATCTTGTACGCAAATGGCACTTGCTGGAAGTTCCCGGCGGAAAGCAATCCGACCTTATGAAGCATCCCAGCGAGGCTGAAGATATATTATTAGGCCAAGTTGATATGATCTACAAGTTATTTTTACTCACCTGCGGGCGGTATAAGCGCCGCGAGAAAATCCTTCAGGTGCGCGTCAGTGACAGGTAAAAAGAGAGGACGGAAACAAATGTACCGAATATACAAATTTTGTCCCCTTTCATGTCTAAATGTCGAATAAGATGTAGCGAGACTGTATCTATATTTGTAAAACTTCTTACAATTTTGCATCAAGAATTCGTATCCACCTGATATGATGGACGTCAGAGTCAAAATTGGATGAGAAAGTCGACGACATACTCATAACGTGGGCGTTAAGATTTAACGCGAACATCGTGTCAAGTGTCTATTGGGTGCCAATTAGTGGAGCAAGTAATACTCGGGTTAACTTCAGCCGAACCTTCGTCACACTGGACATAAACGGCGACACAACCTTTGGCGAGGTGTATGTCCCAATGCCAGTCTTTGAATATGGTTAGCCAGTTCCACCTGAGGATTGCTTGACGAGTACATACCTGGTAATAAACCAATTGCTTCGTACTATCGTCCTTCTTCAGCAGAGAAACGAGCTGAACGATATTTGAATTATCGGAATCGAATTGATCCCCAGTTCCATCGAAGCACACAATCAGCGTGCGGTTTGAATGGTCGGGCGGAATTACAGGCGGCACGTTTCTAGGGTCAAGGGTGTTTTCCCTTCGCTGAGCCATGGGTTTCTCGTGGTATTGAGGCATCGCGGGCGGGTCTACAGTCGAATGGTGGATTTCAGACCCAAGGAAGTGGGACTCTGAGGGAGACGGAAGAATGCCCTCGACGACAGTTCCAGTCAAGGAAAGCACGGTGGGCTCCTGAGCGTGTCCGTTTCCAATAGGACTGGCCATGGTGGATGTTTAGAAACACGAGTCCAAGTAGGAGTGCGACTTGACCGAGGCTATTTAGGTGCTGGAGTAATTATGGCATCTAGCTTGGAACGGAAAAGTCATAAGCACCCTTACTCGGTTGAGTCAGGGTTCTGAAATATATCAAGCCAACATAGTGCCAACATGGGACGCGTTTGAATTCCCATGCGCCAAATAGTTCAGGGATCTGACGCCAAGTGGCCGGCCTCGGTTGATGAACACGGCCTCATGCATTGCCATCGTTCTTTGGCCTCTTCCCAGTTACAGCCAATATGAGGTAGTATGGGAGTTCTAGTAAGTTTTAGGATCAACGTAGTCCCCAATGGTATGGTTTAAAATAATTAGGCTTGTAGAAATCAGCGCTCATCCATTGTTTCAGCCTTTCTATCCGGGGCCGAGGACATTGCTTTAAATAGGCTGACGCGCCGACGGCGCGACGAGCACCATTTTGATTGTCTTGAACGTTTATGATAATCATCACAATGGCAGTCAGCTTCTCGATTTCATATCTTTTATTAATTCACAACGAACAGTGACATACCCCAGACAGACGACTTGCTTTGCAGTACATGCGAATGCACAGGAGGAAAACGACGGCTAGATCAGAAGTGTGTAAAGATGGGAGCAAGATGCACTGCAGCACAATCATATGAAATAAAATACAGAACATGAGAGAGCAGCCAATCAAGACAGTAACACGCAACAAGAGGAAAGCAAACTGAGAAGCGCCGTAAGTCCTCAATCGGAATTAGCCTGCAATAAAGGAACTAATGTAAGCAGTTGCTTAGCGCCGAGGCAGGGGGCGAAACGCCCAGAGGAACAGCTGATCACATACCCAGGTCATCAGTCCACCCAAGTGACACGCTCAAGTTTGAGATTGGCCTTCGGTGTGTACTTTTGGCCGTCCGGGTACTCTGCTTCCAAACGCATCTTGACACTTCTGTGCACACGGACACCACGGCTGTTCTGCTTTGGGATATACCTTCCTCTGCCCAAATTCCACCCGAAATACGTCGCCCAGGAGTTGTCGCCCTCTTGGAAGCGTTGCTTCAATGGCAGGAACTCGAGAAGCCACCACCACCAACTAAGGTTGAGCTGGTCGTAGACCGGGGCGAGTGCGTCCTTGAGTTCCAATTCTTCTTCCGTTTCCTGCACTGCGTCGGTGACGACGATATCATCGTCATAATCGTCATCATTAATAGGGGGTTGCTCTTTGGGAATTGGTTGAATATAAGCAACGCCGGAATTAAGGGCAGGAGGGCGCGGAAGGACGACGGGGTAAAGAGCTTTAGGATCGAGCCCGACCTTTTTCAGCCCTGCCGTGTGGAAGAGGATTCCGCTGTTGGTTTTGAAGCATTCTCGGATCATCCATCGGAAAGGAATGCGAGCGAGACAAGGTTTGACACCGTTCGTGACTGTGTTAATGTTGCTGAGTTTGATGGAGAACAACCGAACGAGAACAGACATACCTGAGCCTCCGCCGATATCACAGTGACACCCCGCGAACCAGACCTGTACATCATAAAAATTTAGTTCCGAGTATATTTAGGATGGCAGAGAAATTACCTCGTCGATGTCCGTTGCTTTAGTTTTATCCTTGGTGAACCTTTCCTCAAGGGTCTTCATCGAAGATGCAGCTTTTTTGCCATTAGTAGTCGCCTTCTTCTTTTTCTCTATCTTCTGGTCGGTAATACTGAGCGTCTGTTCAGTTTCGGTGGGCCTATTCCACAAATTTGCCTTGAATTTGGCGCGACGCTCGTCCAGTGAAACTGCGTGCCGGAAAGTCTTAACAACTGTGTTTGAAGTCGTAAATGGCAGACGACGAGGAATCAGTCCGACAGCGTTGACGGTATCCCTGCAGTCACGATATTTTTAGCAGAAGATCTCGTGAGATGCATTGCGCACTAGGTACGAACCAGACACCAAGGAACTCAATATCCACATCAATGGAAAACGTCTTCTTGAAGGCGTTCGATTGCTTCCAACCAATATCGTCGGTTGTTGTGTACATTTTATACGCGAAAGGCACTTGTTGGTTGTTGTAAGCCGGGAGGAGGCCGACCTTGTGGATCATGCCAGCCAGGCTGTCGGATACATGAGTATATGAACGGTTTGATTATAGCACTGTACGAACCATCTCGCCGTATAAGCGCCGCGAGAGAAGCCTACGAATAAGGACTCAGCACTCGTGCCCTGAACATTACGACCTTTCTTACCAAAGATGCAAATCCTGTCTTTGGCTCTGTCTGTACCAAAGAGATCAGAAGCCGCCAGAGAATAACAGATATAGAACGTACAATTCTGCATGAGAAACTCGTATCCGCCTGTTCATGAACGTGATTGAGATTCTCTCGCTAATAATAGGTGAAAGCTGTCGTACCCATTATATGAGCGTCCAGATTCCACGCTACAGCCATGTCTAAGGACTGTAAACAAACAATGATTAAAACGGAACCCCTCTTCTAATGGAAAATGTCGTACTTGACTGATCTTGGTAGCACCAGGAGTGGCGATTTGCGGTGTTGTGTATGTACCGATTCCTGCCTATGCCTCGTGTTGGCAATTAGGGTCATCAGGGCAAATAACGAACGACAAACCTGGTAGTATACGAGCTGCTTGTTGGGGTCATCCTTCTTCAGCATGCTGAACAGCTCGACAATGTTCGAATTCTTTTTGGAGTTAGACCAGGATCAGTTTCTTGAACTCAGCGACTCACATCAGCGTCAAACCTATCAAAATGATAAGTAAGAATAAGCATCGGCTACTAAACTGACTTACTGGTCACCAGTTCCGTCGAAACAGAGGACCAACGTGCGGAATGGATGATCTGGAGGCGTGGTCTCAGTGGGCACTGGAAGGAGTGTGCCATCCAGGCCGTTCGTCTTCGCGAACCCTGAGGGCTGTGGTGTAGGCGCCAATGTCGCCGTGTCAGACATAGTCGCTGAACTGTCCAGGCGGACGTGCCCGTCGGTTGAGGTCATTTGTGGCGAAAGCAAGGAAACTTGGGACAGTGAGTGGGAGGCACCAAGGAAGGTTCAAGTGTCCCGAACACCTGCTATTTATTCCGTGTCAATTTTAGGTACCAAGCGATGGCAGTTGGAATGTTGTCACTTTTAATAAAAAGTATGTACCCGAAAACCTATCCAAAAGCGGTGATTAGAGGGTGATGGGTTGGCTGAGCCGAGGTTGCCCAATCATCTGACATTTTGAACGATCTTCAATGTGATCGAATGCAAGAAGATGGATACATTGAAAGAGAATTGAAGCACATAGAAGCCTGCAGATGTGAGTCCCACCTGAGTTAATTTTGTAGGAGAGGTTCGATTTGGAACCGGAAGAAAAAACTTGCCGTGCAAATTCATAAGGACATACCCAACATTGGCAGCTCTCTGTCGGTCGCCCATAGAAGGTTGGCCGGTAATGTTCCCGCTGTTTCGTCGGCGTCGAGAAGCCTAATCTTCCGGTGACAATCATCGTAGGATGAGGTTACCTTCCGGCGTACTGTGAACGATAATGCACATGGGACTCGAGTTCGACTGTGAAAAGAGTGCACCAGCAAGGTACAAAATATGACAGAGGTTCATAAAAAGTTGTTGTAAATAACAAAATCCCTGACCAGGCTTGATGATCAGGGCTTGACCTTGACAATGACCAAAGGCTCTGTCAGACGGCAAACGCTTTACGTTTGTGGCAGATGGAATAATCGGGTTTTGCCGTAAAATCACGTGCCCAGTTCTCAGAGTCAAGGAGAACAAGCTGGAAATGGCAACTGGGGACGAGTGCTTAGTTTGGATCAAGCGACACCAAGCGACGATCAGTAATACTTTTGGGGTTCTGGAGGCTGGAGCATTGTCTGTGAGAGGAAATATAAATACAAAAGTACTTACAGTCAATGTAAATGAGATCTCATGCCGCCAGATTTTAATTTTTTAACGGCAGTGAATTAACTGTCAGAAAGTTTATACAATTCAAAAAGTTGACGACGTCTATCTATACAAAGCTCTGAAAAATGAACTCTCAAAAACTACATCTGGCTCTAAATTTACCTTCAAGACATCCTAGAAAAAGGTCAAAGTTGCAATCACCTGGAAACTGACATAACTCACGAGTCCAATAGACCCGACAGTTAATGCAGATCCTTACATGGTGTCGAACTACTCGGTGATCGTCCTCCAAAGATATAGAACTTAGCGCATCTTGTCAGTGGCATGGGAGTGGGACGAAACTTGGATCAACTCCCAAGCGCACCGGTTTGTCTGCTGATTCATTCAGCCTATCCGCGCTCTCCAACCGGTACATATCACCCATCATTCATGACATTGGAGCTGAATGACCAGAGCCGATTAGGCAAAAGGTCTTGAATTCCTTATGCGCATTATCAGCCCTCAGAGCAGATTTCATAAAAGCATGGTAAGACAACTCAATGAATGAAACAGTGTTCAAATAGAGAGTTACGTTGTATGTCTTAACCACGAGTCGCCGACACGACTATCTTCCCAAGAGTGGTCGAAGGTTAAAACATGACAGGATGTGGACCCTTGTACATGCCGCACAATTCGGAGCGCGAGTGTACCTCCTCAACTTAACTGTTGAATCAATTAGCTTCGCTAGAAATGATAGAAAACCTTAATGATTACCGGTTATGAACGAGTAGTGTTCAAAGCAAGGCCGAGTTGTCTCATGATGCGAACTTTGTGCAAACCAACCGAAGGGTTCCATAAATCATACAATTTCTCTGAATAAAGGAAACTGAATGTGAGTATAGTAGGGAATACTGTAGGGAGAATACTGTAGATTATGCACTATTCAAAATGCGAATAAATTTAGACATCCATTTTAATTTACTAGAAAGGCTCATTAATAATTCAGCCAAACTGCATAGGAAGAGGACTCACCCCAATAAAATTCGACGAGACGTGAACGGAACCATTTCTCGTCAGCAGCTGATAACTTCTCGACTTTGCAATGCACCACCGCCAAGCTTCTAAGAGCTGGTCCAAATTCCGTAGTCGTCCTCCAGCTGGGGTCATTGTACCTCACGAGTCTATTTCGTTGCTTCACCAGGTTCTTCAATGCCGCGACGGAAACATTAGACAGGCGATATAGAAGGAGTCTTTGCAGGTTATAGCACGTCATCAAAGACTCGGTCTCCCTTAACTCAAAAAGAGGGGCTTGTTCGACGGCTAACCGTTTCAAAAAGTCGTTCGTAAACCCAGCGCAGCTGTCGATGCAGAGGTTCTTGCCTCGCCAGAGCGTCAGCGTGTCCGAAAAATCGCACTCCGAATTAATATCTTCGAAGATCAGGGACGAGACACGGAAGTTACACCGATTCGGCACCGACGAGCGAGTGATTCGAAGAACGTCTAGTCCAGCGAACAGCACATTTCTGAATAATGCACGGACAAAGCTAGCGTTGACCTCTTCTAACTGGAGAAACTGGACGGGAAGGAAGGTTGAAAGGCGAGGGGCCTGGAGGGCGTCTTCTTGGAAGTGAATGTCGTGCAATTTGACACAAGGGACAGAGAACGGTTCCCACTGATCAATGAAATTCCAGAGGGCATAATGTTCGTCTTCTGCCGATGAAGATGGCGAGTGATATCGCATCACAGTCAATTGTTCGAGCTCTTCAGACAACCATGGTTCTGATTCTTCGGCACCTCTTGTGAAGTTATGGCCATCCACAATAAGAGACCTTAGCTCTGGTTCGAATTCAGACCAGTCAAAGGTTGATTCAGAGGAAAGGCTGTCGTTATCGCTATCTGTTTCTTCGTGTTCCCCTTCGTCATATACATCAGATACAAGTTCCAATGACGACATGTTTTCAATCTCTCCAACCCCAGCAAAGGCTTTGTACACAACGGGTAGAGACGAGCTCAAATGAGCGTCGATATGAAGGGTCTTGCACCGAAACAAATGTGGCCGCAATAAGTTGATGAGTGCCTCTATCTGGCACTTTTCGTGGAGGTCCGGGTGTTGTTTCATCCTGAACCCTTCTCGGCGCGTGATGACGACGTGTATAGGAAGCTTTCGCGATCGTTTGAGAATGAGGGTCGCTTGGGCCATGGAAGTGTATCGAGAATCGATGAAAAACACGACCAGTGTCCAGAATTCGGGGTGTGAGCAAAGAATTTCGGTCCAATATGGAGAAACCGCGGCCAAGGCGTAGGGAAAGAGGGTTGGAGACGAAAAATCGACTTGTTCTTCGCGACGCCCAAGTGCCTTGACTGCGCGCTTCAAGCCCTCATCCAGCTTCTTCATCCAGTTTGGCATGAGCTCGGCTGGATCGTTTGTTTGCGGAGATCCATCATGTACGAATTTGAAGATGATGGAGAGCAGTTCCGTAGGAAGGCTCGAGATGCTGGTCCTCGTAGGTTGGGAAGAGGTCGCTGTCCTCTTTCCACGCCGCGCTTGCGAAGTGTGTTTTCGTTTTTTCATCGTGTTTACTGGAAATAGGCCAGCAGTAACTGTCACTGGGATCTGTGTTAGCCTACAAAACGCGTCAGGATAGAGGTACTTACCTGATAACCAACGTCAGAATACTGGAATATCGAGTACGCTAGTACTGTGGTGACATCAACACTCAATACATGATTGTGGATGCGAAGGTGGTAAGCGGCCGTGGTGGTGAATAGAAGAGGAGGTTTTGCTAAATACGACCACATAACGCGTCGCGATCGCGTCCATATTTCGCCATGTGAAATTGCGAACGAATAGTATTTGGACGCAGGAAGACTATTTACGCTTAATAGCAAACAATTATTCAAATCTCATGTACATGACCCAAGCTGATATAAAAGTCGAGGGAAAGGATGGTAGGTGGGGGCATGGATGGAGAGAGGTAGCGGAGAAAATCTCGTCAAATATTACCTTGCCTCTTTTGCGTCGAAATTTAGAATGCATGACTTTGCTATGCCAATAATGAACGAGTAGCGTTCAAAGCAAGGGCGAGTTATCTTATGGTGCAAACCTTGTGTAGACCAAGCAAAGGGTTCCATAAATCATACAATTTCTCTGAATAATGGAAACTGAATGTGAGTATAGTAGGGAATACTGTAGGGAGAATACTGTAGATTAGGCACTATACAAAATGCGAATAAATTCCGAAATCCATTTTAATTTTCTAGAAGGACCCATAAATACTTCAGCCAAACGACATCGCAGGAAGACTCACCCCAATAAAATTCAACGAGACGTGAACGGAACCATTTCTCGTCAGCAGCTGATAACTTTTCGACTTCGCAATGCACCACCGCCAAGCTTCTGAGAGCTGGTCCAAATAGCGTAGATGTCCTCCAGCTCGAGTCATTGTACCTCACGAATCTATTTCGTTCCTCCACCAGGTTCTTCAATGCCGCCACGGAAAAATTAGTTAGGCGATATAGGAGGAGTTGCTGCAGATCATAGCACATCATCGAAGCCTCGGTCTCCCTTGACTCGAAAAGAGGGGGTTCTTCGGCAGCCAAACGTTTCAAACACTCGTCTGTAAATCCGACGCAGTTGTCGATGCAGAGGTTCTTGCCTTGCCAGAGGGTCAGGGTGTCCGAAAAATCGCACTCTGAGTTGATATCTTCGAGGATAAGGGACAAGACAGGGAGGTCACACCGATTCGGCACCGACGAGCGAGTGATTCGAAGAACCTCTAGTTCATCTAATTCCACATTTTCGAAGAATGCACGGACAAAGCTAGCGTTGACCTCTTCCAAATGAAGAAATTGCACGGAAAGGAAGATTGGAAGGCAACAAGCCTGAAGCACGTCTTCATCGAAGCGAATGTCGTGCAATTTGACACAAGGGGCAGAAAACGTTTCCCACTGATCGAAGAAATTCCAGATTGTATAAGGTACGCCCTTTTTCGAGATAGATGGCGCGTGATATCGCATCGCAGTCAATTGCTTGAGCTTATCCTGGTCAAACAACCATGATTCTGATTCTTCTGCACCTCTCGCCAAGTTCTGACCGTCCACAACAAGAGACCTTAGGTTTGGATCGAATTCATACAAGTCAAAGGTTGAGTCGGAGGAGGGGCTGTCGTTATCGCTATTTGTTTCTTCGTGTTCCCCTTCGTCATATACTTCAGACACAAGTTCCAATGACGACATGATTTTAATCTTCCCAACCCCTGCAAAGGCTTTGTGTATGACGGGTAGAGATGAGCTCAAATGAGCGTCGATATGAAGGGTCTTGCACCGAGGCAAATGTGGCCGCAATAAGTGGACGAGTGCCTCTATCTGACACTTTTCGTGAAGGTCGGGGTGTTGTTTCATCCTGAACCCTTCTCGGCGCGTGATGACGACGTGAATAGGAAGCTTTCGCGATCGTTTGAGGACAAGAGTGGCTTGGAGCATGGACGTGTATCGAGAATCAACGAAAAACACGACCAGTGTCCAGAATTCGGGGTGTGAGCAAAGAATTTCGGACCAATATGAAGACACCGCGGCCAAGGCGTACGGAAAGAGGGTTGGAGACAAAAAATCGACCTTTTCTTCGCGACGCGCGAGTGCCTTGGTCGCGCGCTTCAAGCCTTCATCCATCTTCTTCATCCAGCTTGGCATAATCTCGGGTGGATCGTTTGTTTGTGGGGATCCATCATGTACGAATTTGAAGATGATGGAAAGCAGTTCCGGAGGAAGGCTCGAGATGCTTGTCCTCGAAGGTTGAGAAGAGATTTTTGTCTTCTTTCCACGCCGCGCTTGCGAGATGTGTTTTCTTTTTTTCATCCTGTTTACTGGAAATATTCCAGCAGTAAACTGAGACCGGGATCTGTGTTAGCTCGCAAAACACGCCAGGATAGAGGTACTTACCTGATAACCAACGTCAGAATACTGGAATATCGAGTACGCTGGTACTTACAACACTCAACACACGATTGTGGATGCGGAGATGATGGTGGTGGACAGAAGAGAAGGGTCCTGCTAAATACAACCACATAACGCGTCGCGTCCATATGATCCTTGACGCCACATTTATAGCCATGTGAATTTGCGAAACGGTGATACGGATAGTATTTGGAGGCTGGAAGACTTATTTATGCCTAATGGCAAACACTTGTTCAAATCTCATGTACATGACACAAGGTGATATAAAAGTCGAGGGAAAGAACGGTAGGTAAAGGCATGGATGGATGAGAGCAAGAAGACACCCAGCAGTGGTTGCCCGTACCGCTACTTAAACTGAATTGACCAAAGTGCGCAGAATAAGATGGGCACCAGCTTAAAATATGGAGAAAAGGCAGCTAGGACTGCCTGCTGGATATCGAAGGTCGAATGAATACAGCCATGGGGGTTATCATAATGATAGCAGCAACTATTCAACTGAAAACGAAATGAGTGATCCGATGGTTAACAGAAAAACAGACAGAACGACGCACCCCAGTAAAACTCTACTAGTCGAGATCGAAACCATTCCACATCCATGGGTGATGGTTTTCTGACCCCACATCCAACAACTGCTATATTTTGGATAGCTGGCCCGAACGAGGAAGTGATTCGCCAATTAGGATCCTGATAGTCGACACTACCATTACGTTGCTGAACCAGGTTCTTCAGCGCAGCGACACTGAAGTTCGAAAGTCTATATAGAAACAGGCTACACAGCCCTTTCCCGACGTAAGACGGCAGGTCAGTCGTCTTTCTCGGCTTCCTTGGTGTGGACAGAGTAGTCAAAAACGAATCCGAGAACCCTGCACACCGGTCGATCAAAAGACTTGTGCCTTCCCATCGCCTCACAACTTCGACCAGTTTGAGGTTCGCGGGTATGTCTTCGAGAATGAGGGATGGAGCGATGAGATAGATGGTAAGAGGAATCCGCGAACGGGTGATTCGCAACGCCAAAAGCTGTTTGAATCTTCCAACCTTCCAAAATTCTTGGATGAAGATGTCTTCGACGCTGTCCAGGTGAAGGTACTTGATGTGCAAGTATTTATTATCATGCCTGCCAAGCTGGAGGACGTTAACTTTGTGTAGTCTTAATGATTCAAGACGGAGAAAGGTGGACAGATCGTTGAAGAAGTTAGAAAGGTCGTAAGACAAGAGGTCGGATATTTGAAAATGCATGATCGTCAGTTGTTTGAGTGTCCACTGCCCAAGAACCCAATTGTCTCTCCGACGTCCTGCTTGTCGAAAATTACGTCCATCAATAACGAGACGACTAAGGTTAGGGTAGAAACCATCTTGATCATTTTCAAGGTTATCTTCGTCGCTATGATATTCATCGTCGTATAGGCCCTCGTACTCTCCACTTTCCTCGGCATCTTCTTCTGTCTTTTCCCCATCGTAGGCATCACAGGCGAGTTCCATTGCAACGAGTTTCGGAGCAGGCGTGGTGAAGCATCGTTTGACAATTGGAAGAGACGAATTCAGATCAGCATCAATACCGATGCTGACGCATCGAGAGAGATGTGGGCGCAATAACTCAACGAATGCCTCAATTTGATCCTTTTCGTTGTGAATAATCCGAGGCTTGTCTCGACGGGTGATGACGACGTGGATAGGGAGATCTCGAGAGCGCTGAAGTTGAAGGGACGCCTCGTGAATAGGAGTGCTCGGCCAATCAACGTAGAAAACGACCAATGTCCAAAATTCGGGGTACGAAGCGAGTATTTCCGCCCACAGTGGAGATACTGCTGCGAGAGAGTACGGGAATACTGCTGGAGAATTCAGCTTTGTGGACTTTTCGTGATTCATGGTGGCTACGACGGCGATTGTAAAGCTCTGATGTAATGCCATCCAACTGGGCACAAGGTCTTCCGGCTGGTTTGTTCGAGGAGATACTTTGTGCACGAACTTGAAAATGTTTGATAGGATCTCGGGAGGAAGATTCGTTATGCCGACATGTTGCGGTTCAGGCAATGGAGACAAGCTGGCGATGGGTGGAAGCTCGTCGATCCAGCTATTCGAAAGTTTCTGTCGCTTCGACATTTGCGGTTCAGGCAATGGAGACAAGCTAGCGATAGGTGGAAGCTCGTCGATCCAGCTATTCGAAAGACTCGTTATGCCGACATGTTGCGGTTCAAGCAATGGAGACAAGCTGGCGATAGGTGGAAGCTCGTCGGTCCAGCTACTCGAAAGACTCGTTATGCCGACATGTTGTGGTTCAGGAAATGGAGACAAGCTGGCGATAGGTGGAAGATTGTCGATCCAGCTATTCGAAAGACTCGTTATGCCGACATGCTGCAGGGAAGGCAATGGAGACAAGCTAGCGATGGGTGGAAGCTCGTCGATCCAGCTATTCGAAAGCTTCCGTCGCTTCGACATTTTGTTTTTTTTTTTTTTAATGCTTGATCAAACTGCAGCGAGAATCGTTAGAGTCAAGCAGGTTCTGCGGTTCAGTGGTTGTAAAAGCGCACCTCGCGGAAACTAAGTCAGTCAACGAAAGTCGTTGAAGGTCGTTAGTCGGAACGTCCTCGAATTTTTTGTTGGATGTTTGGCAAAGAAAGCAATATGCAGATGGTAAGACAACCGGTGGTTTTTCGCCAAATACGACCACATAACACGCAGAACTCAAAGTCTCGGAACCAGATGCTTCTGCCTCCAACGTTTCCTGTTTCTTGTATGAGGCTGCATAATAATAGTTGGTTCCGAATCCAGGTTCAAAATACGTAAAAACCAGCTAACGCAGGGCAAGCTCCAAGCCATAGTAGGATAACTCCGCGCAAAGCAATGCTCATACGAACCGGCGACAAGGAGCGACACATTGTCCTTGCAAACGGAGTGACCATTTCTCGCTGGAGATACATATCATACTGGGTGGGCCATAAAATTTTGTTGAGGACCAGAGGTTTGGCATGTAGGTTAAGCACGAACGATTATCGGTCGTTGGATTGACTAGATTGACGGCCAGTAAAATTTTAAACAAATTTAGGAATGATTTGGATACGCACGAAGCCGTTTGGACTTTAAGTAGAGTAACCGTAGGGTCATGATTACACACCTCGTCAACCTGGCCAGCAGAGATTTTTTAGTGAGAGTGACACCGAGATTAAGTAAAAGAAACTTACCAATCTCTGCCTACTGAGCAGCTATCCAGTGCGTATACTCATGCTTTGTTTCTCTTGACAAGATTGTCATGATCGTTGATCGGGCTTGTTGACTACCCAGGCAAAGAGAGGCGGGCAACAGCCGTTCATGCATAGATATAGAATCGAATGCAAATTATAACATAAGTTAACAAGGAGACGGGTGTCTTGTTTTCGCTTTTTTCTTCCTGCTCACGCTCACTGCTCCTTGGTGG
This sequence comes from Galerina sulciceps, assembly GCA_023014345.1. Lineage (NCBI taxonomy): Eukaryota > Fungi > Basidiomycota > Agaricomycetes > Agaricales > Galerinaceae > Galerina > Galerina sulciceps. The sequence goes on along the minus strand of JAEDXJ010000002.1, from coordinate 536,415 downwards.
TGAGGGTCCACAGGCCACTTGCGATCAAAGGCGAAAGATGTGGGTCCGTTCGCAGAACCTGCGTAAGTGTTGGAAGTTTGACAGTCGAGGTCTTCACAGAAGTCGCTTTTATGTCTACACGGCGCAAGGAGGGTAAAAGCCGGATATTGAAAGCCGACGTTAAATGGCCCCAATTGACCATTTCAAGCGAGCGCTGATGAATGCTAAAAGAGAAGTCGAGGACAACATGTTCTAAAAGGTTTGATCGTAGGCGGGAGAGTGTTGCCATAAGTCGGAGGATCCAGGAGAACGGGGTTGTAAAGACGCAATTCTCAACTGCTTCCTCCCCAGTGCTGTTGATCCAAAATTCCTCTACGGAGGTGAGATGTGTGGTGATCGTCAAGCGACTGAGGTTTGGGATGGTTGAGAGATCCACCACTTGGTGCAAAGTGTCATGTGAAGGGATGATTTCGCCGTTTAAGTTGTACCTGGTATGCACTGAATGGACGAGTAAGCATCAGACATGTAACGTAATTGAAAACTGACCTTCATGCCCAAGACTTAACTCCAGTTCATTGAGAGACGTTGAACAGGCCTCCAAAATTGATGGAACTAGACGACCTTCTTCTAGATTCTGGAAAGTCATTTTCAGGCTCCTGACACTGTCGATATGAGGGGCCGAGTTCGACTGAAGCCAGTCCAATATTTGGATAAGCGAGGAGGAGCAATGTAGGAGTGAAAGTGAACTGAGTTGTGCGCGGACAGGGTCTGTTGGATTTGTAATAGAATTTTCTGTGCCGTTGCCTTCATTGAAACTAAATAAACCTGATAGCTCCAGGTGCTTGAGGGCTTTGCAATTGTCCAGGACTGATAAAGGGAAGCCATCCATCTCAGAGATCGCAACGCCGACCAAAGAAGGAGTCCGGAGGATTTCAGTGAAAGAGAGTTGAAAGTCGTGGTGAAGCCTTGCCCAAGAGATTATGCCGTTCCTTCGTCCAGCCAAGGAGATCCTACTGAGGTGTAAAATTCGAGGAAAAATGCGGCCTATATCATCTTCATTCATCGTCCGCGTTAAGAACCATCTCACAATTCCCAATCCTGTGAGGGTTATTCGAAGTGACCGAACATGGGATGCGAGCTGGGGCTGATCTGTGAACAGTTTGAGAAGCTGAGCTGGTGTGAGCTCCCCCCGGGTATTCAGGCTGTCCACGTTATATAGCGAAACCTCATAAAAAAGATGCTTTTCGATTATCTCTGAAAATGCCTGGTTGACACCTGTGCAAGCTTTCAGCGATGGATGGTCATCTCTCATGAAAGTGAAGATATAGTCCAGCAACTCCACTGGCAGTTCAGGTTGCATCCCTCCTGATTTTGAGAAAGGTGAGAGATAGAAGGAAAGGTCAAAGTTTGGTAAAAGCTGTACACCATCAATTTCTTGTTCGACTGAAGTCGTTTCCAATTTCTTACTTCCATCATCTCTATACCTTTTTGACCTTTCTACCGACCGTTCATGGTGGATGGAGTCCCAAGTTCTTCAAAATTAAAGCGGAATAATAAGAAAGCCTCTTTCAGAGTCCAAATTCACCCAGTAAACGATAATTCTTCCTCTTCCACACCGTCACCAAGTCGTTCAACGGGATTGCAAACACCCTCAGACCCATCGAATTTTGCACAACACATTCGTTCTCGATACATGTCCATGTCTATATTATCACCCAGGAGCAGCAACTACGAGAGGCTGGAAGGCGGGCACGGGCCCAGTAGAAATGGCGGGCAGAAACGATTTGCGTGGAAGAAGTTCGCTATCGCAGCCGCAGTCCTCATTGGTTTAATATATTTCTTTGGTCCAAGAGCGTCGAGGTCTCTTCCTTGGAAGCCCAAGACCAAGCAGCCAGGTGCGTGAATCAAAAATATTGGGTGCCACACTCAGACATTTCACTTAGGCTCTGGTTATCCTTACGAGGACGACATTGACGCGGACAGCCGACCTTCACGTCCTCAACAAACTAAAACTTCGCACCCTGTCGTAGTAGACAAACCAAAAACCATCGACACGAAGCACCCCGAATCATTTGAGGAGGATCCTGACCCAACGAAAACCACGCATTGCACATCTCCCCATTCGAAGAAAAATCCTCTGGTACAATACGCGCTGATGATAGACGCAGGATCGACCGGCTCTCGAATCCATATTTATAAGTTCAACAACTGCGGTGCCTCTCCAGAATACGAATACGAAGTGTTCAACATGACACAGCCAGGCTTATCCTCTTTCGCAGGCAAGCCTTTGGAGGCAGCGAAAAGTCTGGACGTTCTTCTGGACGACGCCGTACGTGTGGTTCCTAAGGCGCTGCAAAGCTGTACACCGGTCGCCGTCAAAGCCACTGCTGGACTCCGTCTTTTGGAGGGTTCTCAGAGCGCCGACATCCTTGAGGCGGTCGAGAAGCGGATACACGATGTCTATCCCTTCCAGCTACAAGCTAAGGATGGGGTCGTGATCATGGACGGTAAAGATGAAGGAGTTTATGCCTGGATCACTGCCAACTACCTCCTGGACACCATCAAAGCGAACACACCAAGGGACACACCAACGTACGCGGTGCTCGACCTTGGAGGCGCGTCTACGCAGATCGTGTTCGAACCGACATTCTCCTCGCCCGACAAAGGCCTAGAAGAAGGCGAGCACAAGTATGAGCTGAAATTTGGGGCGAGGTCGCACACCCTGTACCAGCATTCTTACCTCGGGTATGGGCTGATGAGGGCAAGGAGACATGTGCACAGCCTTGTAGGCTTTATGGCCTCGATCAGAGAGCCGTCAGGGAAGGAGAAGAAGGAGGGCATCATTGGGAATCCGTGTCTGGCGCGAGGCACTCGGCGCGTTGTAGAGATCACCGACGAGATTTCTGATACGAAGCGCAATGTCACGATGGACGGGGAAGAAATAGGTTCATTCGAAGCTTGTGATCGAATTGTACAGCTGGTTCTCGCCAAGGATGCGTAAGTACTTATGCTTTCCGTACCGAATGCTCGTTGATAAAACCGTCATGCTTAGGATCTGCGAAATGAAACCCTGCTCGTTCAATGGGGTGTATCAACCGTCTCTCCTTGACTCTTTCCCACACGGCAAAGTACTCCTCCTTTCCTACTTCTACGACAGGCTCTCTCCGCTGCTCCCTCCATCCACACCAATAACGGTATCCACCATCGCAAGCACCGCCAAGGACGTCTGTCTAGGCCGCACCAACTGGCTGTCAAAACATTGGGGCGCGGACGCTGAAGTTATGGCAGAACTAGGGGGTCGACCTGAGTGGTGTCTTGACCTGACGTTCATGCATGCATTGCTGAGGCTTGGGTACGAGTTCCAGGACACGAGAGACGTGATGATTGGGAAGAAGATCAGAGAGACGGAGCTCGGATGGTGTTTGGGTGCGACTATTGCTATGGTTGGTGGTGAACTAACTTGCCGGGACTAGACGCTGGATCGACATGTATGTTTTAATTTATTTAGGTATTGTTTGTTCAATAATATATCCAGATTTTTTTTACATACCTCATTCGGACCGCTGGATATGAACACGATGTATCATGTGGTTGTGTTTGGTTGCAGACCTCTGTCTCTGCTATCTCGGAATCATGATATTATGTATAGGCGAAGGCCAGAGCCCTGCATGTTCGTTTTGCCTATCTTCTCCCACGACGAATCCTTGCTTTACCACCTTATATCGACCAAGTAGCAGGCATCGGCCACTATGAACAAAAGACAGAAGACCTCACAAGATGACAAGGGAATAGCGACACCTCAACAACTCACAAAGGTGGGCATCATGCACCTTCCACCAGAACTTTTCTCTATTATCTTCAAATTTGTACACGATGAATCTCCGCAAACAAATGAGCCTCGCGATATCATACCACCTTGGATGGTGGATTTGGACCAAGACCGCCTTGAGAGAGCCGTCGAGGCTCTCGTGCATCCAGAACTCGAAGCCGGCGTCGACTTCACGTCGCCAGCCCTCTTTCCATACTCTGTAGCGGCGGTCTGCCCGCTGTGGTCCGAAATTCTTGCCTTACATCCTGAATTCTGGACATTGGCCGTGTTCTTCGTCGATTCAAGATACACTTCCTTGGCTGAAGCCACCCTCATCCTCAAACGATCGCGCGAGCTGCCCGTCCACGTTGTCATCACACGCAGAAAGGGATTTCGCATGGAGGAGCACCCTGATCTTCACGAAAAGCGTCAGATTGCGGCACTCGTCAGCATCCTTGGGCCCCACTTGCATCGGTGCGAAAGCCTCCACATCGACGCTCATTTGAGCTCGTCGCTGCCTGTCATGTCCAAGGCCTTGGGTGGTTTCGGAGAAATTCTAAAGCTATTTTCGGTGGAGCTTATACCTGACGTGTACGATGAACGGAAAAACGAAGAAGAAAATGACAACACCGTTCCATTTGATGTGGAAGGTTTGGAACCAGTCCTAATGTTTCTTGCCGTAGATGGGCACAATTTGAAAACTGAAACCGAAGCAATGGATTCATGGCTAGCCAAGCAGGTTGACCTCGAGCAACTAACTGTGACGCGGTATCGCCCTTCACCCTCAGACAAGGCGCATTTTCCCATGATGGAGCTCTTCAATCGTTTAAGCAGCTTCGTTTCCTTACGCCATCTCAAACTCCACGACATCCACTTTGAACTCACAGGCCAATTGAATGATCCTTATTTCCAACTGGATATTGAGAGTCTTCATTTGGAAGACTTGGATCCGGAATTCATTGACAATTTCTTCAATAGGTTCCAGCACATGAATCTTACAATTCTCCGTGTCACTCGTTCGGTTATGCCTATACTCTGCGGTTTATCGTCCTATACACTGATTCTAGAGGAAGTAGACTTTGGTGACTCCGATCTTAGGGAATCTGTCGATGAATGGGATGGGAAAGCCCTCTGCATTGACAATTGCAAGAGATTTGATGTCGGATTTTTTGGAAGTAAGAACGACCCGGAGGACAAATACAAAGTGTCAGAAATAAACATGGCGAGCCATTATTTGGAAAGACTTGTTTTACGCAATCAGTCAGATCTTTCAATCGAATGGTTGAAAACCATGGTGGACATACGAAATGGTTCGTTGGACTACACTGACCCAAATTGGAGGACGACAGCGAGTTTTGGGCCCGCTCTCAAGAGTTTGGCGGTGGTACATTGCAAGGTCGGAAAGCTATCAGCTGCTGATGAACTATGGTTCCGTTCTCACCTCGTCGAGTTCTATTGGAGTAAGTTCTTCACCGTGGACCAAGTTTTTTGAACTGACTGCAACAATCTGTTCTAGTAAATTGATTAGTTCCAATCTTTAGTTGATGGCCTATACACAGTATGACGCCTGGTTTATAAATATTAAACATTTATTGTCAATGATTCCTGGACAGTGGACTGTGAAAGATATCGACGGAAGTGTAAGCTTGGTCAAATTTGTAGAATTTATCGACTTCTCCATGGCTCTTGGCTGTCATGGAATATGAGAACTAGATAATTTATAATTTACCCAGTTTTGGGCGGGAGTGAAAGGATATTTAGAAGTATATTGAAGTCTGCGAGAGATTCATTTTTTATTCATCAGTGTTCTGAATGTCGTCAAAGGATGAAGAAATCAAACATATTTTAGGCGAGGGCCAGACTCCAGAGCCCTGCATGTTCGTTTTGCTTATCTTCTCCCACGACGTATCCTTGATTCATCTTCTTATATCAACCAAGTAGCAGGCATTGGCCACTATGAACAAAAGACAGAAGACCTCACAAGATGAGGAGGGAATCGCGACTCCTCGACGGCTCGCGAAGGTGGGCATCATGCACCTTCCACCAGAACTTTTCTCTATTATCTTCAAATTTGTACACGATGAATCTCCGCAAACAAATGAGCCTCGCGATATCATACCACCGTGGATGGTGGATTTGGACCAAGACTGCGTCGAGAGAGCCGTTGAGGCTCTCGTGCATCCAGAACTCGAAGCCGGCGTCGACTTCACGTCGCCGACCCTTTTCCCATACTCTGTAGCAGCGGTCTGCCCGCTGTGGTCCAAAATTCTTGCCTTACATCCCAAATTCTGGACACTGGCCGTATTCTTTGTCGATTCAAGATACACTTCCTTGGCTGAAGCCACCCTCATCCTCAAACGATCGCACGAGCTCCCCGTCCACGTTGTCATCACACGCAGAAAGGGATTCCGCATGGAGGAGCACCCTGACCATCACGAAAAGCGTCAGATTACGGGACTCGTCAGCATCCTGGGGCCCCACTTGCATCGATGCGAAAGCCTCCACATCGACGCTCATTTGAGCTCGTCGCTGCCTGTCATGTCCACGGCCTTGGCTGGTTACAGAGAAGTCCCAAAGCTATTTTCGATGGAACTTATGCCTGAGGTGTACGATGAACGAGGAAATGACAACCACGTTCCATTTAATATGGAGGGTTTGGAACCAGTCCTAGGGTTTCTAACCATAGATGGGCAAAACTTCAGATCTGAAACCGAAGCGATGGAGTCGTGGGTAGTCAACCAGGACGACCTCGAGCAACTGACTGTGATGCGGTACCGCCCTTCACTTTCACCTGAACACAAGGTACATTTTCCCATGATAGAATTCTTCAAGCGTTTAAGCCGCTTCACTTCTTTATGCCATCTCAAACTCCATGACATCCACTTCGAAAAGCACACAGACCGATTGGATGACATTAATTTCCAACTGGATATCGAGAGTCTTCATCTGGAAGACTTAGATCCGGAATTTGTTGACGACTTCTTCGATTGGTTCTGGTACATGCGTCTTGCGATTCTCCGTATTACTCGTTCGGTTATACCTATGGTACTGACCTATCGTTCACCAACCTATACACTGATTCTAGAGGAAGTAGACTTCGGTGACTCCAATATTTGGGAGGCTCTTGTTGACTGGAATGGGAAAGCCCTCTGCATTGACAACTGCAAGAAATTTGATGTTGGACCTTTTGCAAGTAAGAACGACCCACACCAAGACTTGGACTCAGAGGACCAAGACGAAGCGTTAGAAATAAACATGGCGAGCAAATCTTTGGAAAGACTTGTTTTATGCAATCTGCCAGATCTTTCAATCGAAAAGTTGAAAATCATGGTGGATCTACGAAATGATTTGTTGGACTACACCGACCCAAATTGGAGGACGACAGAGACTTTTGGACCAGCTCTCAAGAGTTTGGCGGTAGTGCATTGCAATGTTGGAAAGCTTTCAGCTGCTGATGAACTATGGTTCCGTTCTCACCTCGTCGAGTTCTATTGGAGTAAGTTCTTCACCGTGGGCCGAGATTTTCGAACTGACTTCGACAATCTGTTTCTAGTAAATTGACTTCAGGTGATGCCCTATACACAGTATGACACCTGGTTTATGAAATTCGTTGTCAATGATTCCTGGACTGTTAAAGATATCGACAAACGTGAGCTTGGTCAATTTATCGACTCCTTCTCCATAGCTCTCGGCCATCGTGGAGTGTGAGAGCTAAACAATTTATAAGTCACCCAGTTTGGGTGGAAGTGAAAGGATATTTAGAAGTATAAATAAACGAGCTGAAGATGCTTCTACAAAGTTGCCTGATAAGTTTAGGCAAAGTTTAGGGCGAAAACGCGAAACGGCTCGCAATAACGTAGCAAAATTCTGCAGCGGTCCAACAGGGTCTTTGAAGTCTGCGAGAGATTCACTTTTTTATGCGTCAGTGTTCTGATGTCGTCAAACAATGGAGAAACCAAACATATATATAGTGGCACTGTTATAGGTGAGGGCCAGAGCTCTGCATGCTCGTTTTGCTTATCTTCTCCCACGACGCATCCTTGATTCATCTTCTCATATCAACTAAGTAGCAGGCATTGGCCACTATGAACAAAAGACAGAGGACCTCACAAGATGACGAGGGAATCGCGACTCCTCAGGCTCGACGGCTCACAAAGGTCGGCATCATGCACCTTCCACCAGAACTGCTCTCTATTATCTTCAAATTTGTACACGATGAATCTCCGCGAACAAATGAGCCTCGCGATATTATATCACCATGGATGATGGATTTGGGCAAATACCGCGTTGAGACTCGGAGAGTCGTCGAGGCTCTCGTGCATCCAGAACTCGAAGCCGGCGTCAACTTCACGTCGCCGGCCCTCTTTCCATACTCTGTAGCAGCCGTCTGCCCGCTGTGGTCCGAAATTCTTGCCTTACATCCTGAATTCTGGACATTGGCCGTGTTCTTCGTCGATTCCAGGTACACTTCCTTGGCTGAAGCCACCCTCATCCTTAAACGATCGCGCGAGCTCCCCGTTCACGTTGTTATCACACGCAGAAAGGGATTCCGCATGGAGGAGCACCCTGACCTTCACGAAAAGCGTCAGATTACGGCACTCGTCAGCATCCTAGGGCCCCACTTGCATCGGTGCGAAAGCCTCCACATCGACGCTCATTTGAGTTCGTCGCTGCCTGTCATGTCCAAGGCCTTAGGTGGTTTCGGAGAAGTTCCAAAGCTAGCTTCGGTGGAGCTTATACCTGACGTGTACGATGAACGGATAAACGAAGAAGGGAACGGCAACCCCGTTCCATCCAATGTGGAACCGGTCCTAAGGTTTCTTGCCGTGGATGGGCACAACTTCATAACTGAAACCGAAGCAATGAATTCATGGCTAGCCAACCTGGAAGAGCTCGAGCAACTAACTGTGATGCGGTATCGCACTTCGCCGCCATCTGCAGATAAGGTGCATTTCCCCATGATAAAATTTTTCGAGCGTTTAAGCGACTTCGTTTCCTTCTGCCATCTTAAACTCCAAGACATTCACTTTGAAGCTAACGACATCCAATCTAATGACCCGTTATTCAGTTTACAATATATCGAGAGTCTTCATTTGGAAGACCTAGATCCGGAATTTATTGACGCCTTCTTCGATAGGATCCGGACCATAAATCTTTGGATTCTACACATCACTCGTTCGGTTATACCTCTGAGCTACCATATGTCATCTTTTACCCTGATTTTAGAGGAGGTTGACTTCAATGATAGCTATCTGATGGAATCCCTTCAAGAATGGATTGGGGAGGCCCTTTGCATTGACAACTGCAAGAATTTCGATGTTGGACTGTTTGGAAGTATCAATGAAGAGGAACAGGACCAAGAGTCAAAACTAATCATGGCAAGCCGATGTCTAGAAAGACTTGTTTTATGCAATCTGCCAGATCTTTCAATCGAAAAGTTGAAAATCATGGTGGATCTACGAAAAGAAACGTTGGACTACACCGACCCAAATTGGATGAGGAAAGCGATTTTTGGACCAGCTCTCAAGAGTTTGGCGGTAGTGCATTGCAAGGTCGGAAAGCTGTCAGCTGCTGATGAACTATGGTTCCGTTCTCATCTCGTCGAGTTTTATTGGAGTGAGTTGTTCGCTATGGGCATAGGTTTTTGAACTGACTTCGACAATCCGTTCAATTCTAGTAAATTGAATAGTTCCAATCTTTAGGTGATGGGCTATACACAGTATGACACCTGGTTTATTGTCAATGATTCCTGGACTGTTATAAATATCGACAAACGTGAGCTTGGTCAAATCTATAGAATTTATCGAGTAGTAGTATAAATACAGTAAATGAGCTGAAGATGCTGCTACATTGCCTGATAAGTTTATAGCGAAAAGCGAGACAGCTCGCAATAACATAGCAAGATTCTGAAGAGGTCCAAGGGGTTACGTTAAGTCTGCGAAAGATCCATGTTTGACTCATAAGTGTTCAGAACGTCGACAAGGGATGTCAGAAGTCACTGCAAATACATGGCTCTGTCGACTTGTTCCGAGGGATGTTCAAGCCGGGTATGCCATCAATGCCTCTTTCCAAATCGTCGCGTGCGTTCGACCAATGGTAATGGTGTTGGTTTTCATAAAGGTCGTTCACATTGAACGATGTGATATTTGGATATTTATTGGCGATTGCTAAACGTAACATTTCGTGGAAATGGTCTCGATCGTGGGGAGTGTCCATTCTAGTTCGTCGGAAGGTTAGTGTCAGAGTCTTGAGCCCAGAAAACACGTTTAGCCAGGTGATAATATAGTAAGTTATTTCCGATAATTCTGCCTGTTTGTGTCCGAGGAGGGCTATATGAAGATTCAGGCGGGATATACAGATTAGATGGTCATTCCAGTACTCAAGATCCTTTCTTGAAGTAATAATAAGAGGTTCAAATCGTTGTACGGTTCCGCAACATGAAATGCACATGCTGATACATGGCTGTATGCCTTCCTGTGAAAAACGGTTGTTAAGGACGCGAAAGTCGGGGAGAATCATTTTCGTTTGCGCAAAAAACGAGCTTTGAGGTTGGTCGACGATAATGTTAACAAAGCCGAGATTAGGAAATGATAATTGAGGTTGTCCGAGAAAAAAAGCGGCCTGGTGGGAAGAGCCTGTAAACGAGACGAGGCTTGAGAGGCAAATCTGATCAAGTGAAGGTCCGTTGCTGTGTAATTTTTGGTCAATTTCCACACCAAATGTGATGTTCTTGAGGCGAGGAAAATGTGGAATGTTCTCAACCACAGTGGTTAAGAATCGGTATTGGTTACAGAATGCGATTTTAATTTGTTCCAGCCCAGGAACCAAGCGAATGAGAGTAGGGAACAGGAAACGACGGTATTCTTCTTCTTTGACCAGCCTAGGTGAGGACAGAGTGAGGGAGGTAATTGGGGACTTCTCCATGATGGACAATGTCCATTTGGAGAACGGCGGTAATAACAGGAAATCGGGGCTGAGGTCAAGGTGCGACAGTTTTGTGCTGCTTAGGGTCGTAGAACTGGGCGCTCGGATAGGAGAATGCTGGAATAGCTGATGGTACTTCCACCCATCGCCCTGTACATGAAACCTTTCGTGTTTTCCGATTGACAAATGGTGCTTGAGCAATTGCTTGAGGTTCGACAATTCCTGCGACCCTGAGACTTGAAATTGTTCGAACTTGTATGCCGGTTCAATGGAAATGGGATGGGAATGGAGGATCTGAATTGAGGTGCAAGACTTTTGTATCAATGTTTCAAGGAGTCGAAAAAAGGCCTCGAAAAATTGAAGCATGGCGTCAGAACGAAGTGTCCACTTTTCTCCGACGGAATAAAAAACAATGCATGCTGATTCAACGGAAGAAAGTCGAGCAACTAGCTGGTGTATCCGACTAACATTTCTTGTCAAACTCCAGACGACTGTAGAGAGAGAGCCTTCATTCGCGTGGTTATCCAATATGCACACGAATTGCTTGATCCTGACCAGGGAAAAGTTGAGGATAAGCCCAGTCAATCTGTCCCCGTAGCTCCTGTGCCCGGGTCTTACCACAGTCGACGTCTCAGGTTCTGGCAGTCCCATTCTTTCGAGGAGACAAGGCATGGCAAAGGAGTTGAGTCGACGGCTTGTTTTTCCCACAGCGAGTATGGTCTCTGTTCGTACTCTCTCGAAAACATTAATGAGGAGCTCCACAGGTAAATCTGAAAGGTTTCTAGCCGACATGTCAGTAAGTTCCGTCTTCTGGTGATCTTTAGGATGAGGTCGCTGTGGAAGAAAGCAGTTGAGACGTGTTATGATGGGAATATCATTTTAAGCTGTGCAGCGCTGAAAGATGACATCGTGAAAAGGTATTAGATAAGATAATGTTCTTGACTTTTCCTTTTATCCCATTGGCATGTCCTTCACACTCACGTACTTCACTCTCGGTGACAACCTGAACGAATTCTCAACTATAAATGTTCCCAACACCGACACTGTCAGTAGGCTGAAACGAAGAATTAAGGAGGCGGAAGGAGCTAGGTTTAGTCAGGTCTCTACCACCGAACTGGAACTCTGGGTGGTCAACTTCCAACTGGACGAACTCCAATCGAAATTGGCGGAACTTACTCCGGACGACCATCCGAAACTGTTACCCCGGAGAAAGGTATTATCACTTTTCGACAGTGGTAACCCTCCGGACGATCATCTTCATCTCATCGTACGCGCGCCTGCCAGCAATGTCCTGAAGCTGCTCTGCGTGGTCAAAGCCGAAGAAACGGTTTGGAACGACCTTTTCTCTGTAGAAGTCGATGGTAGCAAGAGTATTGCTGAACTCAAAGCCTTGATTAAGGAGGAGAAGAAACCGGAGTTCGATGATATCCCTGCCACCAAGCTGACCCTCTTTCAGGCTGCCATACCCGTGGACAACAGTCGTCCAGAAGAAAGCATTGACATTGACCTCGAATCTTTGCAGGGGCTCTCACCAGTAACGACATTGTCGACGGTCTTCCCTCGTGTCATGGAAAAGCAGTTGCACATCATTGTCCAATCGCCCACTTACGGTGAGCTGATTCCACTGTTGATCGCAGAACTGACAATTTTACCGATGTCATTCAGAGGGTCGCACTGTCAAAGACAAGAACGAAGAGGCGGGGAGGGGTCGTGTCAGCTCATTACAAAAGAGTACTTTGGCTCCCTTTTTTCTAATCATTACTGACACACAAACGGGATTTATGTAACAGGATTTCAGAACGCCCTTTCTCGCTTTTCCGAGACACTTCCACCTCCTGAATCAGCAAATTCGTTGGCCTACTTGAAATCCCAGATCGGTGACTCCATCTACGATGGCCGATACAAGGAAAATGAACCCAGAACAAGTGTCGCGCCTCCGATTCAATTGTTTCATCCTGTTTTCGGGCATTTCTTGGATGATCTAAAAGGCGATAATGACATTCCCGACGACATCATCCGCACAACTGCAAAGTATATGCGAGCGTCGTCAGCCATCTATGCCTCCGAAGAAAATCGCCGAGTCAAGATGACCCCGACTCTCTGCAAGATTCTTGACGTTGACGTACAAACGATTCTGAACGACGACGGAGTCGTGGAATTACCAATGGCGGGGTGCTTCTTTATTTTTGTCAAGGACGATAAAAAGGAATCCGGAGAGGGTGGTTTGGACCCGTCAACGCAAGCCGGCCTGTCTATGGCCCGTTTGTGGGTTAAGCCCAAGGTAGGCAATGCTCACCATTCATCGTAACCCTCCTTTTTTCACTCGTTCATTCTTTTAGTTCGACAAACTGCGAGATGCTACGAATTGCCCCACATTCATCGTAGCCATCGCTGATTCCTGGATTTTGATTCTCGGCGCCGTCTTCACAGACGGCTTCGTCGTCCAACGTCTGACCGATTACATCTGGGTTGGCTTAGACTCTGTTCTTAACGCGGCTCATATCTCACGCGTCGCGAGGATGTTCTATGCACTAAAGTGCGGTCTGGACAGACTCAGGTCCTATTATGAGAAGATAGACTCGGAGCTGCCCAGGGAGTTGCTAGTCGACTCGCGCTATTTACCTTCGATCACTTCGTACCCTATCGGCAATGAACTGGTTCATTTCAAATATCTTGGATTCCTGGAAAATGGCCCAGATTGCATAGTATTTCGCGCACGGACGCTGACCACACCCCCCTTGGACATCGTTGTCAAATTCGCCGATCGATACGGGGAAAGGGCACACCGCCTGCTGGCAGACAACGATCTGGCACCGGAGCTTTTCTATTGCGGATCGCCTCGCTTCAACGACGAAGACCCGTCATACGAGTCGCTTTCCATGATCGTTATGGGATTTGTTGGCGGTCAGACCTTAGCGAAGTCAAAACTGAACAAAGAAACAGCAGAGAGGGTACGACGCACACTTGGGGATGCCCTCGATTTGTTGCATGACAATGGATTGGTATTTGGAGATTTCCGCTCGCCGAACGTCATGATTACTCCAGCGAAGGGCGTCAAGCTAATCGACTTTAACTGGGCTGGAGAGGAAGGACAGGCAAAGTACCCTTGCTTGATATCACCGGAACTTCTTTGGCCGCCAGGTGTTGGACCGTTGGCTATTATCAAGAAGGAGCATGACTTGGAGATGCTAGAGAAAATGTTCTCCTAACCTGAACCTTTAAATTTTATTAATAGCGCTTGAGTAACTTTATTCGTTCTTTATTTTGTAACTTAACTAGATGCGACTACAACCAAAAGACCTCTTCATGTGACGCCTGTTTCTTCAGATGGAAGGTTGGGAGGATGGCCCAATTCAGAGCAAAGACAACTTGGTTAAAAATGAGATTTGTGCGTGAAGACAAAGCGACCCACCGTTGGGTCAAATCATTTCTCTGGGTATTTGCTCTCATACCTTGCTAAGCTCACAATATAACGTGGACTTCATCGAGCAACCAGCACTGACTGCCAGAGATGAGGCATCAGTCCAACAAACTACTTACCCTAAACTTACCCAGCCTGAGCCTTCACACATTCTTGATCATTCTTTCTTAGTCAGACAACAAATGAACGCAAAAAATAAATTCACAATTTCAAAGCAATGTTGTTCAACACGTTATCAACTTTATTCATGGCATATAAACGTTTCAACACTACGACGTATGCATACGGAGATGGAGATGGAGAGAGATGTAGGGATACGATGGTACGATATGTAAGGTGATGATGACAGCTAAATAAACAAGGGGATGACGACGAGGATAGGGGATGATGATGGATGGGGTACGACGATGCTCCCGGACACAAGTGGATAGGGAATGATGATGATGATAGCAGATACAAGGGAGGGCATCGAAGGGTTTAATACGCGGTCGACTTGAAAAAGATACGGTCGCCGTTTGAGTCCAGTAGTTACGCTAGAGAGACACATTTTGAGAGAAAGAAACCGATGGCAGAAACCAATGGGCAAGAAAGGGGAGAGGGGGATTGAACAAAAACAATACTAGGCTAGAACGAAAAAAATCGAAACACATTAATCCTTAACTTCACTTCCTTCACGCGTCGGCGAACTCAGGCTGGTCCGGAGGGAAGTCGGGGTACTTGACACCCATCGTGCGGACGAGGTTGAGTAGGACGTTGGCGCGCTCCTGCCACTGCTCCTTGAGCTGCCTCTCCTCGTTGCGCGACTTCTCCATCATCTGGAACTGCTCCAACTTGCGCTTCCTGCTCCTGCGCGCCGCGACCGTGTTTTGGCGACGCTTCTGCTCGATGAGGTCCTTCTCCGTTGGGTTGGGGGGAAGGTCGTCCAGCTGGTCTTCCTCGTCGCCAAACGCCGTCGACCTTGACCTCTTGCGCGCGAACACGGCGGGCAACTCCTTCCTTGATGTGGCTGAGGGAGTCGTGTACTTGCGGGGCTGCGTGGGCGCGTCCTCGTCCAAAAGGGAGTCTGGGGTCACTCCCTTTCGGATGCCAGTCGCCTTGGTGCGACGAACGGAAGAGGCATGTTCAGCGGCGGGATTCGACGGTACTCGCGAAGTTGGGAAGAGGTGCGCTGGGTCGAAGGAGTCAAGGGCGGGAGTTCCAGGAGAGATGGTGTAGAGGTTGTCGAAGTCGGCGGTGGGAACCTTGGCTTTGGCGGGGACGTTGAGCTCCTCCTGCTTCTCTGGGAAGCCATAGTCCATTTCAGGGAACAAAGAAGGCATGTCCATGTACTCGGCGCCTGGGCTGGTGAGCATGTCGTCGGCGTCGTTGAGGAGCGGAGTGGTGAGGAAGTCAGAGTACGGAGTCTCTAAGGGTGAAGCACCGAAGTCGTCGAGTCCTGGCATGAGAGGTGAAGTCATGAAGGAGTCGAAGTAGTCTTGGTCGCGGAATTCAGGCGATGCCGCTGGGAAGGCGGTGCCGAGATAATGAGTCATCACGACATTGAAGCGCAAGGCTGTGGGCTTACCAAGAATGTCGGCGATGTTTTGAATCTGGTCCTCGCTGTACGAATCAGCGGGTATAAGCGGAGCTTCTAGCTCCGTCGAGGAGACAGTCGACGACATAGCTGGTGCGCTGGGGGCGGCCACGGAAGTATCGGTCGGCTTGTTAGATAACATATTTAGATAGTTGGAGCTAAGCGTCTGGAAGTCGAGAAGCGCAGACGGCTGTTGTTTAGGTGGTACTTGTAAATAACGTGGTGTGGTCCGAGGTGCAGGTGGCAGGATCTGGGGGATTCCATAGTGTGCTGCTAAATCCGTAGAGGATTGGAAGACTTGGGTGGACGTCCGAGGACGACGAATAGGGTGAGTTAATCCATGTTGAGTAAGGGGTTGAGGGAAACTCGAAACAGGTGTTTCAAGTGGCGAGGACTGTTGACCGTAGGTACGGATAGCCGGTGACGAGGTGGAAGAAGTCGCAGCATTCACAGAGACGTGAACATCTTGACTTGTGTATGTGTTATTGTTGTTCGAGAAGGCTGAAATCGCGACCGCGGGGGTGGAACTAGTGAAAGGTTGGGGCGACGAAGGCACCTTTGGCGGTAGCCTCGAGAGTCTAGAGGTGGATGATATCAGTTCCTTGTCCACAAAATCATGGTGGGCCTCGGGTGCGCGCCAGCTAGAGGATGAAACAGGAGCGGAAGGCGAGGATGTCTGAGCCGCCCGCATGGAGGAATTGCGGGCGTCCACCTCCATCTGATGAGCCTCGTGAAACCCTGTCGCCGGAGCATCGCTACCGGTCGACTTGCTGACTGACATCGCTGGTGCAGATGCAGACGCCATTGAAATGAGATATGACTCGAAAATTGGGTATGATATAAAGCGAGTTATCGCTGTGGCACAAGGCAAACGCGCACGTAGGCGTATGTATCAGATACGAGGGGAAAACTGTGACTCACGGATGGCTCAGAGATTGAACTGCTGAGCAACTGCGGACAAATGAGTCTGTCCGGGTCTGTGCAGGTGGCGGTTGGGGAGGAAAGGAAGAATAATGTGCGTCCTGACTCGATCTCCCTTATATACCCACAGCACAGCTTTTTTTTTCAGTCTCAGCCCGGGTGCGGTGCCGCCGCGATGACTAATCGTGCCGCCCATCTTCGTCTTTCCGCCGCAAACCTGTGTATTTCAAAAACTACTGTACAGCCTGTCACATTTCTACCTTTCAGACCACTCCAGCGCCCATTAAATCTCTCTCATCCTCCCCTACATCCCCTCCAATTTAGAGGATTTCGAGGGAGCAACCGCGGGGACATGTGGAATTTCTCAGATCGAGTCATATCGGTCCCTGTATCCATGCTGTCCGGCTGACACATTCATCCCGTCGTTCGCGGTATTCACATGGGCGCTCTGATGGGAAACCCGACGCTTGTCTCAATTAGGCAAACCCCGACGCGGCGCAGGGCGCAGGACACCGCCTTTGACACCCGCCCGCTGTTCATATGACCCTTCCACGTCGCTCACACGCCTTCTTTTTTGTTATCATGGAGATTTCGTGGCACCTTGTTATACGCTTACCTGTCCTGTGGGCAGAGGGCAAATTATTACCAACCGACGATATCCCGTGCGTCGGAACACACTACCCGCTTCCAGAATTAATCAGAGGGTACACCACGATCTTGCCGGGAATGAATCCGCCTCCTGGAAGATCAGCCGGCGATCGCTCCTTTTCGTTGAGCATAGTTGAGCGCCTTGAAAGGGATGTATCTTGCTCGTCTTGCCAGTGCTAGATTCAAACCCCAGAATACCGCCAGGGATGATACGCCCGCAGGCGGCGTAGTTGGCCAGCATTCTAACGATCTTATCTAACATCTCGCAGCTCCACAACTGTGTGATTAATCAGTTCGAGTAAAGCTTTCTCAGCAAAAGTAGCTTAAAAAGCTGGCGTCAAACCTCCATGATGGTCGCAGGAATCCAAGAATTCAATAGCGCCTATCACGATCCAAATATTCACGGCTGTGCATTGTGCAGAGAAGTGGCATTGTTCTTTCTTTCTTTCTAGTCGACAGTCCACCGTGACCTTTGCATAAATGTCAATAGCACATAAGTAGATCGTTAACAAAAAAGGGGTGTGCGGCACATGCTCGCGAACTTTACCGCTCTCAAGGCAAATTAATTAACAGACTTGATGTGATGGTCGCAGCCCCGCAGAGGCGGTCGACTGTGGCGCAGCACAGTCAGAGTCGAGATAGCAGCGCAGCCATACGAAGCGACGTGTGCCAATCCGTCCTCGGCGCTGACATACGTGGACGGTCGCCACCAGCAGCATCAGCGAACGCTGCGAACGCAGCCCACGCCTGCCGAGAGACAAGCATGTACGCGTCAGTCGCGGCACAGCATCATATACAAGATGTAGAGAACGACGTCTGCCAGACACCTATTTCTCCACGCTAACGCCGTGTTCGAATCCACACGAGTCAAATACGGGGCTAGCCTGACATGCCGACCTGATCGAGGAGACAATAGTCTTATTCGTTGTCAGTGCTGCGTCATAGCGCCTCCTGCTCGTCCCGATCTCTGAGAAAGCCAGGGTAGGCAGCAGGCACTCCAGATGAGATGCGATGAAGTAGGGCCCGTTCAAAAGCCAGCCAATAACCCAATACACCGTATAGGCGCCTTTGTGGGGGTGGGCATTGTCGGTTCCATTGATGGTAAGCTTAGTCAGCAAATTTTCTTCGAAAAAGTGTCCGCCTCACGATATCGTCCATTTCCACTGTGTTTCGCACTCAACGAAGGTCAGAACGTTATAGAATTAGTATAGGATATAGACTTTTTACTGATGTAGAGGTAGATATGTAGAAATATCAGGTAATACAATATCATATGCGCCAGATCTCGGATAATCTCACTTGATCTTATCAGAAGGTTGTTGGACATGAGGTTTCACAGCAGGCATCGATGATGTGAAGAGAACCCACACCTTGCCCGTCTTATTATTCCATGTCAACATTCTCTTCTTCGTCCCACTCTTTTCGCCCTCGAGTGACTGGAGCAACAGTGCTGTACCAACGTAAATGGATTAAAGTTTTTAGTATATATTGAATACACGGTCCTACTTGCTATTCAGGTGTTCCAGGTGCAAAATTTGAATAGGGCAACTCGATACGAGTTTTTTTTGATCCAACGACCACAGCCAGACACGACCTGTCACACTAATGTCACACCTAAATTACGCGTTTTGGCGGACATTTCTACCAAACTCAATAACTTTTTTTTGACACATTTTCGTGACTACATTGATAGAACATTTTTTATTCTTTCTGAAATATCTACAAATTGGCCATTGTGTTTTTGGAAATTCTGAGTTTCAGTCGAGATAGACCGTGAAAAAGGTATTATTTCGTGTCAAAAGTGACCTTGAACTTCATATTTTTCTTATCTTAATGGCCAAAAGTCTCAAAATTTACATTAGAATAAATTGGCTTCCAAAGACTTGGGATAGCTTTAGACGGGCGGAAAAAATAAAAGGCGGACATTTTGCTTTCTCTCAATGGCTGGTGGGAAAGAGGTCACAAACAGTACCAAATACCATCAAAAATAGTAGACCGTGCCCACCCCCAGCCTTTGTTTCCTCGGTCCGAGTCGATCCCAGAAGCCCCCTCGTACCCTTGTTCATAACCGAGACGTGCACAAAACCAACCCCACAACAGAAAGCTGAAAGCCCTAGAATGCCGGCATAAAGACACGATTAGAACGATAGATGATCTGATCGAATTCGAAGGGGATGCCTTGTTCTCTATTTCCAGAAAGCCACGCTGTGCAGCGACTGCGTGCGACGCGGAGAGGTCGACGTCGAGACACAAAAAAAAAAAGCAGGAGAGGGCGTTCCGCTCGGTCCGTATGGATCACCAATAGTCGTGACAAAGACAATTAAGGATGATGGAAGTGGGCTGACCAATGGCTGACCCAACTTCAGGCCTAGACTGGGGTCGAGCTCGATGATTGGTGAGGAAGATTGTGAAAGAGATATCCTCGGTTATTCAGCAATGACGCACCGGCTAGATAAAACCTATCGGCAAATGGCGGGCAAGTCCTTTAATTTTTCGTCCAGTCTGCCTCGAGGCTGGGGAAACCCATCCGATGGGGTAACCGAGGATCCTGGAACGGGATGCGGGGTATTTGGTGGTCACTCCGAAACCGGGATGAGTGAGGTTTCTCCGAAATTCGTCGGTCAATCGTTTCAGTCTCTTTAAAATAGGGATGCCAAAAGACGGGGACGAATACGAGGTGCTTGAACCATCGTCCGTCCTGATCATATTCAGCAGAAACAGTGGGCAAAAAGAGCCGCTGAGGTGCCTCAAAATGAATGAACAGCCGAGTAACGGGCGGGCGACTGGGAAGAGAAAGGAAGGGGGGCGCATCACAACCAAGTCTGGTCGAGCGTTGCTTTTATGCATTTCCGGAGCCGACGGATTGACTCATCGCGCAAAAGTCGGGCTATGCCAAATCGGGAAAGAGAAAGGCGCGCATGAGTCACGTGCTGAGATCCGTGACTCGACAAGTGCGGCGTCAATTTCTCACCCATTCTTTTTTCTGTTTTCTGGAGGTTCGCATGCCACATGGCACAGTATAATTCTACGCCACTGAAATTGCTTGTGCTTGCTCATGCCCCTTGTTTAAAGCGTCCTATAAATTGCCTGCACTTTCTGAGGTTACGCCACTGACGATTTCTCCCGCCAGACCTGCCAGTGCTATGAATCACTCCGACGCGAAACCAAGTTCCTCTGGTCATGGAAAAGAGATACCTGTCGCTCGTTTATCCGAAGACCTGCTCTGGACTATCTTTCATTTGAACTCTGACATGGAGGATGACCCCCCGGTTTACTGTGATCCTCGACTCCGAGCTTTGAATGTTACTAGATTCAGCTCGCAGGTCTGTTGCACATGGCGTAATGTCATATTAAATGCGACAACGTTGTGGGGTCGCCTTATTGACCTCAATTCCCTCAAATCTACCAACCTCGAATGGAGAGACTTGGTTCTACGACGAAGCGGCGCCGCTCTGCTTTGCATACAGGGCTTTGTTGACGAACTTTCTACAGATTTCTTTATCTCGCTCCTGGATGAACATTGGGACAGAATTCGAAGGCTCAACATCACAACTGCAAGCGCAGTTCTACTTCGAACGCGCGGCATTTTACAGCGCCCTTCACCCATAATGGAAGTGTTCCGTTTCGAAACAGCCAGTACTGCTATTTCAGCCCAATTTCTCATGTTTGCGGGTCAGGCACCCCATCTGCGCGACTACCAATTTTCTTCGATGACTAGCAACTTGGAAACGGCGTGGTTATGCAATATACGCCAATTGTTTGTTAATTGTCATCCGGCAACTGCGCTGACTATCACTACATGGCTATGTTTACTGGAGAAAATGCCGTGCTTGGAATCCCTGTCTTTATTTGATCCTTTCGTAGCTGAAGATCACGTTTCGCCACGTAACATTCGTCTCTCGAGACTTGAAGCAATTGTGTTATCCGGCGACATTAAAATGGGCTACATTTTCCTGCGACATATAACACCGGTTTTCTTAAGGTCGCTCGATTGGTGGACTGTCGACCTCGAAAGAGGTGAGGAAACCACAGAATTGAATCTTCAAAAAGAACGCGAAATCATTTTGAAATACCTTGCTGTCTGTTTCGGAAAAAGCGTCGTTAAAAGCTTGGAGATCTCTGTCATTGGTAGACGACAATGGCTAACGACTGCTCAATTATCGTTTCTGCGTCCTGGGTCCGGCATCGGAATTCCTGCGGTTTCGATAAAGATTGATTTGGAACAGCAACTCGATCTGCTGAATTTTCACACTCCTTTCGAGGGCATCATTGATCTTCAGTTTACCATAGATTTTGCAACGGTCTTGAGACTCTCATCCTCTGTCGGTTCCATTTTGGCGAGACTCACATCCGTAAAAATTCTTAGTACAGACAGCGAAGGACTCGAGGCTCTCTATTCCCTTCATGACCGAGGGTTTCGACACCTGTTTCCAAATCTCGGAATAATTAGGTTAAGTGATATCAAGCTCGTTGATTCTCGAGGCTACTCAAGACAGCCAAGTAGGACGATCTTACCATTCTTAGAATGGAGGAGCAAATGCGAAAGTCCAATCCCGGTCCTTGATCTGACATCTTGTGCTTGTGACGACACGGTTAACTTGGAGTTCTTATCGGTGGTCCCTGGCCTGACGATTCTTTGGAAGGACGAGGAAACAATGAAAGAGTATATCACTGGTGGTGGAAGTTCAGATTACCCTCGACTTGGGCAGAGTCCTTCTGAGTGTGAAAATATTCACGATAGGACACATGGTAAAAATCGCATAGTATTTTGTTCAAAGTGCTTGCGCTTACAAACCTGTACAGAGCCGGACCAAAGCAATTTACCTCTGCTACTTCAGGAAGTTCCTGATACGATAGTTTGATATATTACAAACCGTAAACGCTTGTGCAACATTGGCCACTCAACCACTTTCGAGGTAATTGCTGGAAAGTCTGACTCATAAGTTATATTCGTGACGATTTATGTTTGAGTTTCTAAGTCCTGTTGAGCAAGTTAAAAATTAGGTTAAATCAGGGGCTGACCCACCTAACTTCCACTTTCAAAAAGTGTGTAAAATAGAAGTCCCCTTTGTCTCATCTTGAATAGATCTTCGTTTTGGTCGAGTACACTCGCTAGATCCTGAGGAGAAATATTTCTTTTTCCATACCCCAATTCCTGACCAAGTATGAATTCAACCCTGGTCAAACGAGGCAGAATCTGGTTGCTAAGTAGAACGTTAACGAGGATGGACCACGGAAATGTGGGAAGGCGGTTAATGAGGAACCCTTGAAAAAGAATATCGAGAATAAGTTCAAAAGGTGGGAAATGCACGTCATACGTCAGGCTTTTCAGTATGGACGATGCGAAAGGGATATCGCTGTAGAGTTCCCCCACAGACTCAGAACGGATGGCAGTTTGGATCGTGAGATGGCGCAAGAGGTGAAGTGAACTAAGGTTTAGGGGTGTAGTATTTGGTTTCACTTGACGAATCAATCCATTGATGTCAATGTGCGACACTACAAAATATGAATAAGTTAGGGTAAAACTTCAAGTTTAAATGTAAATGATATCTGTACCGTGTGGATACCCTAGATTCAATTCGAGCCTTTTAAGGTTCGAGCAACATTCTAACATGCGTTGGATATCTGATTCCATAAGATTATTACGACTCCGTAGCGTCAAGTGCATAAGGTGCGTGAGGTCAAAGGGGGAAGACGCATGATTGATCCACGACGCCGGTTCCTTGAGCTCTGCGATAGGAAAGTCATCACCAACATCAAGAGCTTTCAGTCTGGCCTTCGTGCGTGGTACAGCGGTTGGGTCGGCACTTTTTTCAAAAGATGCTATGTGAAGGTCGCACAATGCAAGAGAGTCGTAAAACACAGAAATGGGAATGCCCTGGATCGAGAAAAATTTGAGTACTGGAAGTATTTTGCCATCTCTCGGAGGAATGTCTTGGTTGGCTCGTCAAAATTTGTCCAGTGGGTGCGCGTGGCAGGCAAGAAAGAGAATTGCTGCAAATTCTGCAATCGTGAAGGAATCATATAAAAAGGAAAATCGGGATTTTTTGATGAAATCGTATTGGCGGCGCACGTTATTGAACGAGAAAAGACTGTCTTGAGTGTGATCTTTCGAACATACGAGCCTATATGGGGTGATCCATTGAGGAGGCGCAGGAACTTATTTCCAGTTGATTGTTCATCATCGAAAAAAGTGATGGTATGCCTTGCCATATACTCTTGTCCAAGGATGATAACGACGTTTTGGAAGAGATGTGTCTGGCATATGATGCAGAGCATGCGATTCGCATAGGAGCAGGATATTAGTGATGCTTTGTCGACCTCATTGTTAGCCTGTAGGTTGTCGATAATGAGCTCCAACAGTTCTTGGGGAAGAACTCGGTGGCTCGGATTCCGCAGCGCCATTCCGAAGAAAGATAACGATATCTGTCGTCAGTCTGTCGGTAAAGTCGTTTCCTAGGATGTTTCAAAGGTCATTGCAAACAGAGGCAACTGATAATTGATGGATGAGATGAGCGATATGGATGCGTGAGACAGCTTGAAGTTCAATTTAGGTCGTGACCATAACGTCAAGTTTACGTTTCACGTAGATCACTTTCTAGGCAATTGCTGGACTTACGATCGTCTTGACTCTTCATGCCCAGTGGAAGTCGGACATGCGCTGGTCTGCGGCTATCTGAGATTAGTTGAGCATGCAGGTAAACACAGACAACCACAGAAAAATTCCCTGTGCAGATTTTCTTCTGTGGATATCTGCGTAGTTTTGGCAGGGAATCTGCATCGTTCTATTAATAAATCGTCCTAGGTTTCTGTTCACGGAATATATTGCGCTTATCTGCTCGTATCCGAGATTAAATGAGAAAAGATGTGTATTAATGCACGTATTACTACCACATTGATCCCCTACTAGATACTGAATAATTCCCTCCCCAAACCCGTCTGTCAACCGAAACCGTAGTCAAACCCGTTCCTCTCGAAGCGCAACACGACGGACTCTGCAGTTTCTGGATTAGAATCGAAAATTTATAGAGAAGCCTTTTACTTACGATGCATTGGACCATCGACACTGACGAATAAAGCGCATATAATCAAGAATTGAGACGACCTTGGAATATAAATATATTAGCCTACTTGCAGAAGAAACCGGGTGATCCTTAACTTTACATGCCGAGTAGCCAGGGTCTGGCAATGAGAAGGACAAGAACTAATTAGAAATGAGTGAGCGCAAAGGAAAGACAGCATTCATAAGCGTAGTTACTAACCTGTTTCCCTCAAACACCGTCCCTGACTTATAACCTAGTCCTTCGCTCCGAGGCGGCTAGAGAACATCACCGCCGGCGAAATCCTCAGGAAACAGATGGAAGTGGGCAGGGAACAGGAGCGCCCATTCCGGATGAGAGGGAACACAGTTGGGAGAGTTGGTGGGGGAAAGAAAGAAAGGAGGGGAATGTAGAATCTAGAGTTGGTCGCTTTATATATGTTACGACGCAGTCGACCCGACGAGGCGACATTGCGTCGAAGAACTTGAAGCCAAGAAGTTGTTTTGATGATGTCGTTTTTGAAGGAATTTCGAACTCAGATGGCTGCCCGACTCTGCGAAGGCACATAGCCGCAGCCAGGCACAGATCAACTCATAAAATTTCCCATTGTGCAGACTCGCTCAGACCAGCGCATGACCGACTTCCACTGGGAGCTTCATGACCCATCAGCAGGAATATGTCTTTGGGTTATGCCGTTTATATTTGAGTCACTTTAGAGTCCCGTTGAACAAGTAGACAATTATATCGAGTCAGCCAACCCATTGACCTCTAACTTCAGAAGGGAATTCACCTGAGATCACAAAGCAAAGTTGCTCTGACAAAATACCTCACCATATCTTCTGAACTACTTAGCACACAATTCACATCTTTTTGTACCACGAGAAAGAGAAAAATATGTTTGAGCATTAAAGGAGCCATCATCCTGACCCGATGCTTTCATATTGTGAAGAATGTCCAGATTGATTTTGCAATCAAAAATCATGAACAAGTATATGATAGAAGTCCCTTTCGTCTTAGCTTGGATAGGTCTTCGTTTTGGTCGAGGCTACTCGTTAGATCTTGAGGCGGAATTTCGACTTCTCCATATCCCATTTCCTGCACAAATTTGAATTCTATCCCGGCCAAACGAGGCAGAATCCGTTTTCCAAGTAGAACGTTCACGAGGGTGTACCACGGAAATGTGGAAAGACTGTCGATGAGGTATTCTTGAAGGTATATATCGAGAATGAGTTCGAAAGGCGGGAAATGCACGTCATACGATAGCGATTTCAGTATGGATGCTGCGAAAGGGATATCGCTGCTGCATTGCTCCCCAGAGCCACATATGGAAGTTCGAAACGTGAGACGGCGCAGGAGATGAAGTGAATCAAGGTTTAGGGGAGTGGTTTCTGGTTCGAACTCAGGAATCAATCCGTTCATGTCAAAGAGCGATTCTACAAAATAAGTGAAGGTTAGGGTAAGTAGTCAAGTTTAATTGGTGGCCGTACCGTGTTGATATCCAAGATGCAAATCTAGCTTTTCAAGTGTGCTTGAGCAACGTTTCAACAGGCGCTGGATATCCGATTCCAAATAAATATTACTCGGTAGAGTCAAGTCGACAAGGTGTGTAAGGTCAAAAGGGGAAAACTCATGCTTGAACCATGATGGCAGCTCCTTGGGGTCGAAGGTAGGATGCACATACCCTACCTCAAGAGCTCTCAGCTTGGCCTTTGTGCGTAGTACAGCAGATGGGTCTGCACTTCTTTCGAAAGATGCTACACGAAGGTCGTACAACTCAGGACAGTTGTAAAAGACGGAAATGGGAATACCCTGGATTAAAATAAAATCGAGTACTGCAAGTCTTTGTGTCATATCTCTGAGGAATGTCTTGGTTGGCTCGTCAAATTTTGTCCATCGGACGTACGTGGAAGCTAGGAATACGAATTGCTGCAGATTTTGTAATCGTGCCGGAATCGCATAAAAGAGAAATTGGGATCTCTCGATGAAATCGTATTGGTGTCCGAGAGCGAAGGCGGAAACACTGCATTGAATGTGATCTTTCTGACATAGGAGCCTATATGTGGCGATCCATCGAGAAGGCGCAGGAACCTATTTCCAGTTGACTGTTTATCGTCGAAAAAAGTGATGCCGTCCGCTCCATGTTCTTCCCCATGAATGATGACGACGTTTTGGAAGAGACGTGTCTGGCATAAGATGCAGAGCACGCGATTTGTGTAGGAGCAGGAAATCAGCGATGCTTTTTCGACATCATTGTCAGCCTTTAGGTTGTTGATGATGAGCTCCAACAGCTCAAAGGGAAGAACCAAGCGGCTCGGATTTCGCAGCGCCATTTCGAAGAGAGATGATGCTCAAAGACGATATTTGTCGCCACTCTATCAGTAAAGTCGTTTCCTAGGACAGTCTGAAGGCTATTACAAACAGAGGCTACGGAGTCGAATGGTGATTGATGAATGAGATATGTGCGTGTGACGGTTATGAAATTTGAGGCTGGGTCGTGACTCAACGAAATGCCTCCGCACCTTTATGACCACGGCCAGATGGACTGTGGCGTACGTGTGCCAGAACCAACCAGCTGTACCGGACGCTGAAAGGGATGGAGGGTGGACAAAAAATTTTAAGAGAAATGCAAGAGAAATGATTAAATGGCTTTTTCCCGCCTCAATTCTCCATACATTTATCGGCACGTATATGATAAAAGGCCCTTCCCTCTCAGCTTGTTCAAGTCTTCATTTTGACCGAGGCTACTCGTTAAACCCTGAAGCGAGACTCCGATTTCCTCATGCTCGTTATGCTCCACGTCCTGCCAAAATCTAAACTCAACCCCAACCAAACGAGGCCAAATCCTGTTGCCACAAAGGACATTAACGAGGATGAACCACGGAAATATGGAGAGGCGATCAACAGCATAGTCTTGAAGGCGTATATCAAGAGTGAGTGCGAAAGGTTGGGAATGCGCGTCACAGGATAGACTAGTCAGTATAGACGATGCGATGGGAATATCACTGAAGAGGTCCTCGCGGTCGCAGATGAAAGTTCGAAGTGTAAGATGGCGCAGTTGATGGAGTGAGCCAAGGTCTGGAGGATGTAGAGGGCCATACTTTGATTGCCATCCACCAGTCAATCTGTTGACATCGAAGGCCAATTCTAAAATTGCGTGTACGTTAGGGCGGAATTGCTTATTAGAATATATGATCATACGATATTGATAACCCAGACGCAAATCGAGCCTTTCGAGAGTGTTTGAACAAAGTTCCAGAATACCCTGGATATCCGATACCGAATACATATCACTGAGTAGCGTCAAATCCACAAGGTGCGTGAGATCAAAGGGGGAAGAAGCGTGCTTGAACCGCAACAATAGTTCATTGCGTGCTGACTCGGAAAAGGGAGATCCATGCCCAACCTCAAGAGCTCTCAGCCTGGCCCTCGTACGCAAAACGGCGGATGGATCATCACTGCCTCCGAAAGATCGTAGACGAAGTTCTTGCAGCGCGGCACAGTTGTTAAACACGGATATGGGCATGTCCTCAACGATATGAAAATCGAGTACCGAAAGAGTCCGAGCCAAATGGTGGAGGAGTGCCTTCGTAGGGTCGTCAAACTTCCTCCATGGGAGATACATGAGGCCCTGGAATTTGAACGCCCGAAAATTCTTCAATCGTGGAAGAATCGCATAGAAAGAGAATTCGGAATTTCTGGAGATAATAGTATTGGCGTCTGGAAGTGATTCCAGATCCCGTACCTCCAGCGTGATACTCCGCACATATGAGCCGAGATGAGGTGATCCATTGAGGAGTTGCAGGAACTTATAACCAGTCGACTCTTCATTATCGTATAAAGCGAACTCCAGAGATCCACGTCCTATTCCATAAATGACAACGACATCTTGGAACAGGCGTGGCTGGCATATGGTGAACATTATGCGATTTGCGTAGGAGCAAGATATCAGTGATTCGTGGTCAATATCGTTGCCAGGTTGTAAGTTGCTGATAACGAGCTCCAAAAGCTCAGCGGGCAAAACGCGACTCGGGTCTCTCAGAGCCATTCCAGAGAAGGATGATGGTTAGAAACAAGATGTAATTTGTTGGATCCACCCGCATGTCACGGCGTGACGAATTAGGAGAAGGCTGGTTCAACCGTCCTGTCTCAATAGATTGAAACAGAAAAGATGTAGACATTCGAGTAATTTGATTATTAAGTCTAGCCATAAAATACCCATACGGTTGTGCATAGAGAATCCTCCGAAAGTCTTCTAAAAATCAAAGTCCCAGATGTGATCGTGCACATCCACATGTATAAGCACTCATCGAAGGCAGTAATAGTTTCAGACACCACCGCCGCTCTTTTCTACAGGTATCCTCAACCGCGATTTAATTTTCTTCGGCGAAGGCGAGGGCGAGAATGAAATTTCTTTTAGGTTCCCGGAGATCTGTGCAAAAGCCAGCCCATTGATATAGATTCCATGCAAAGACAATGAAATACTGCTCACCTCAATGAACTCATCGAAATTGAAATCAACATGATCATGCAAGCCAGCCTCATCAAGCACATAATCCAGCTCCTTCTTCTTAATCTTCGAAATCTCAGCATACCCAGGGATATCCTTCAAAATATCCAAAATCTGCTCCCTTCTCACCTTCTCCTCGACACCCCTCGCCACAAAGGCGCCCCTCAGCGCAGCCACCTCGCCCGCCTCGAACTTCGCCCGCCCCGGCCCAAACGTCTCAGGCGCGTCCGCACTCTTCAACTTGAATAGGTTCAAAAGCCCAAGGCATGCCTTCCACAGGTACGACTCCACCTTCTCCAGCGTGCCCCTGGGTATGGGCTCCGGACGATGGGCAGCAGCGAGCGCGGGGGACAGACCCATGCTCGTCAGGAACACGACGGCCCTATCGATCTGCCGCTCGCGCTCGGAGAGCGACCACCCGAGCTCCTCCGACATGATGTCGATCACCTGTGGGAGGGCGTCGAGCGCGGCGCGGGCGTTGAGGAAGGACAGCCGCGTGCGCCGCGCGAGGACGTCGATGGCGGTTAGGGCGTATTCGTGGCGGATGGCATAGCGCACTTCCGCGTCGATGACTAGGAAATTGGGAGAACGTTAGAGGTGGGCATTGTAGGAGGATGTTTTTGCGTACATGGGTACTGGGGTGTTAATTTTTTACCGTATAGGGGCCAGGTTTCGCCTGTGGGGTCTGCGAGCGAGCAGACTGTCCATGCACGGTCACCGTAGTTTTCGGAAAGGTGTTTTGCTACTACTGACTCCAACCCATACTGAAAAATAATTAGCTTTAGAATAGGAGAAACCAAAAGAAACCGACAGTTTGAATAAGCCCAATAAACATATTCCGACTCCATCCATCGCTCCCAACCAACCTAAGAGTCTTCGTAGCACACCCATTCTTCGGCTTCAGCCCAAACGTCTCAATAGCCGCATCAACAGTCTCCTCAGCCATCGCACGATACGTCGTCCATTTCCCACCCGCAATCGTCAACAGCCCACTCTGACTAACATTAATCATATGGTTCCTGACCAGCCCCTCCGTCTTCTCCGCACTAGGGTCCCTCACCAACGGACGCAGCCCGCTCCACGCGCTCAGGACGTCCCCGCGGCGGACCTTGATATCAGGAGACAGGTATCTCCGCACCTCCTCCAGCACCCACCGAATGTCCTCCTCCGACGCCTGCGGGTCGCGCGTCACGCGTGCCGGGGTGTCGGTGGTGCCTGCGATGGTGTTCCCTTGCCAGGGCAGGAAGAAGATGACGCGGCCGTCGGAGGTGGACGGGTCAAGGAGGCCCATCTTGCGCGGGGAGTAGTAATTTGGGAGGGTTATGTGCACGCCGGAGGACGGTTGGACGATTGCTTCGTGGTGTGGGTTGTCTAGTGATAGGAGGGCGTCGGTGAAGGGGCCGGTTGCGTTGATTATTCCCTGTGGAACGTCATTGAGTTATTGATATTAAATTAAACATCGAACAACAAACCTTGGCTCGGACATTCCACTCTTGGCCGGTGAGATTATCCTTAACCTTAGCTCCGTTTAATTTACCATTGGCGTCCTTGTGCAACTGGGTGACTTCACAGTAATTCGCAACGACAGCTCCAAGCTTCACAGCGGTCATGATAAGTGCCATGTTCATCCGCGAGTCGTTATGCTGTCCTGTCTCGATATCAGATAATGTGTGCAGAATGGTTTGAAAATTTTTACCATCATAATAAACTAGAGCCCCAACCAGACCGTCCGACTTGAGCATCGGAAAAGTCTCCAAAGCCTTGCCTTTGCTCATCACGTACGAGCTCTCCATGTTTTCTTTTCCCGCCAGCACGTCGTACATTTTGCATCCGGCCCTAGTATGGCACCTGCCAGTACTTGTATATCGGAAGCATAATAGGCAGCATTGCGGAGAGGTATGGTGCAGTATGCAGGAACGTTCGTCGTTCGTGCAGTGCCTCCCGAACGAGCTTGTATTGGTCGTAGTCAAGCTCCATAACTGCTTTTTGCAGGTAACGAACACCACCATGCACGAGCTTTGTTGACTTTGACGACGTTCCTGAGTCAATTATGAGTTTTGTTCAAAACCAAAAACTGAGAGACGCACCAGAACTAAAGTCGTCCCGTTCTACCAGGGCCACTTTCAGACCACGACTAGCAGCATCGACTGCACAACCAGCACCCGTAGCTCCTCCACCGACGATCAGAAGATCGAACTCCTCCCCTTCAACTGGTGGGCTACCCTTCGTGGTCGCGCCGGATGCCTTGAGCTGCTTCAGCATTTCAGCCCTCGATGGAGGCGTCCATGGCGGCGGCGGTCGTCGAGTCGTCACAGTAGATGCAGGATACGCTGGTCCCGAGTTCAGATACCAGTATCCGCCTCCGAAGAACAAAGCCGTGCCTCCTGTTGCGTAGGCCAGCGTCCGCCGCGAAAAAACTTTCCTGAGGATTGCCATCGCGCCACGACGCAATCCAGGATAGGTTCGGTGAGGTATGTGTTACAAAAGAACCCCAGATGTATGTTCCGAAGTTGTGTTCAAATTTATTTTTGCTGTTGAACGTGCGTCGTGGCGAGTGGGAAAGTCGTGATTGCTATCGAACTATCGAAAAAATTGAGATGTTCAGGTTTTGAAGCGGAAGAGACCAGAGTTCTAGACAAAGTTGGAAGGAAAGCATTTAAAACTTTTAAAGACAGGAGACCGCAAGCGTCATGAGATTGAGTCCGATTGACATACGATGGTGCCGGATGCCGGTATGCGGTCCGGCCGGGCCACCTACTCGGAGAACCCTCAACCGTGACTTCGAAATCGCTGACGATTCCTGTGCTATGAAAACGCAAAATCTGTCCCAACCGTGCCCAGTATTAACCACAAAATGAAGAGCTGGTGCTGGTGCCGGAGAAGCACCCATAAACATACACACTGGAATAAAAAATAAATTGAACGTTGAGAGCCTGAGTGAAAGAGATTGAGGGAAGCACAAAAGACAGAAAAAAAAGCACCCCCATGCAAAGAAATAACAGTGAAATGAACACTGAAACTGGAGTAAAGAATAGGCATAGAATAGTGCAGAAGACAGAGAGGAAATGAGTTCTTATGTAAACAACAATAAAAGAAACTGTCAGCACAGGACTGATCCCAACACATCTTCATGAATACTGAGGGAAGAAAAAGGACAAATGGAAAGCAAAAACAACCCCAGAAACAGGTAAAATAAAGGGGAAGCCTGAGCTGCTGACATCGATGGTGGAATCACGAGAGTGAGAGGCAGAACTTGGACGAAACACTAAAAGCCAAAAAGCGAGAAATGGGAGTAGGCAGAGAAATATTGGGTTGCGAATGCGAAAGTGAAGGCGGAGTAGAAGATGTCCGAACGAGGGAGGGTAAAGGTAAGAATTCATACAAGTTTGAAGGAAGCGAAGAGCGTAAAACGGGAATATTACTGGAAGTCAGATTAAAAGAGAGGTCAGCAATGGTCGAGAAAACGAAGCATGCAAAGAAAACGGTGGCGCTGCAGCTGGTTGTGTGCCAGTCGCCTTGACAGGGATTTGAAAATTGAGGATAAAATGACCAACGTCTCGTAAAAATGGAACATACTTCGGCAGTCGAGAATCGAGATTCTGCAAGACAATAGATCATCCTGTGGGGGGGCTTTGAACTTGAACTTTGCGACGTGATGATGGTGCAGCGGGCAGTGATTTGCTGCTCGATGAAGTTCCTGTGGATCGTTTGGGCGGCATATTCCAAGGATAAGAAAGAGAACGAAGGGTTCAAGTAAGAGAGAGGTGAATGTATGCACGGAAGAAACAAATTTAGAGAGAAAGAAAGGTAAAATTCACGAATAAAAAATGATCGAGAAAGAAACGGCGTCCGGAATGATATATATGCGCTGAAAACGATAGTAACAATGGACCGAGGGAATTTCTGCGATGGAGCCGGCTAGAAAGCGCAATCGGAAACCAATAACTCGAATAAGCTATGGTCAACGTCGCGCTCCTTGACAGATGACAAACCCTACTGCAGCTGCAGGAATGAAAAAATGGTTACGGTCGATGAGAGAATCAACCCGACTGCACGTGTGAAAGGCAGGAATGCACAAACGATACTTGAACAAGGTCGCAGAGTCGGCAATTGATAAGATAACGCTGGTACGCTTCTCGGACGACGACGAGATTGCGGTTTTGCAGGACGAAGATGCAGGAAATGGTGCTGCAAGGTCGGCAAAAGTTTGTGTGAAAGCTATCAAGGTCCAGAAGCCAGAAGTCGCGTTGAAAAACCGTCTGTGCTGTACATAGTCGCGTCGGGCCCATAATATGTTGACAACCGGAGCGGGGAAACGAGACAGGCGGGCAGTGCGAATGGATTGAGCGATAGAGACGACGGGTACGTGGTGACGACGAAAAAACCAGGAGGCGTGACCATGTCCGGATACCACCGAGGGCGTAACCTATGGACTTGGTTTCCTACTAGTAAATAGAACTAGTTAACTACCTCAATATTATCCCACATTCCTATCGTCATGAAATTCCAAAGTTACAGTCCCCGGAAGAAACGGTGCAATATCTTCTGTGATATCGGGACATCCTTCAACGACAAGCCGAAATTTGTTTTCCCGTGTCCATAAAAAGGACAATAATCCAGGCCCCGAGATACCGTCGCACCCACTGAGCTCGAGAGTTTTCAAACCAGGCATGCATTCGTCACCAAGCATCATTAAAGAATCTCTAATATCGGTCTGCTCGAACCTCACCATTTCTATCAGCGGGAAAGCTGTCCCAAACAACCACCGGTAATCCTCTTCTGGGTTACGAAGCGCAGTCCCACAGAGCTTGAGCTCCTTGATGAGAGGCGACCTCTGGGACAGGAGCCGAAGTGATGCTGAAATGGCTTCCGTCTCTACACGGGTCCAGTCGTTATGGCTGTACCCACTAGGCGCACTGAACCGAACACTTGTCAAAACAGGCGCGTGAAAGGTGTTCAAAATATCAAGCCCCCAACCTGGAGCCGATACGTCGACTGAGACGAGATGCCGGGTGCTAATATTTGGGAATGCGGAGGTGCCACTGTAAGAAAGGTGGGTCGACGACTTGAACGTAAATGACCGGAGATGCGTCAAGGCTTTCAGGATGGAGAATACCGCATAATGGTTGATATTCGCCCCAAACGGAATCGCATCAAGAGTGAGGTCGGTCAGAACTGACGAGGAAAATACAGGGGAGCCCGAAGTTTTTTGAGGAAGCGGATATACAGGTAGACTGAGCCGTGCAAGGCGCGGAGTCGAGCTGAATGCGGAGTTGAGGGCAGAGAAGAGGAGCACTGATTGAAGACTCGGGTTGTCCGCTTGAATGGAAAGTGATTCTAGAATCGGTGCGGGCTGGCCAAAGCCGACTATGGCAATGAATTTGTTGGCGTACGCAACTTCTGGCAAATGTATCTCCAGCGATCGGATTCTCCTGAGCTGTCCTGAAAGGACCGCGGACAGTGCACCCGTATCTTTGGCCGAAGAATCCAACAATCTGACATGCACGTCCAGGGGCAAATCTCCGGAATGTTCTAAGAAGAACCGGACGGTTACGAGGTTGGTGGAATGAATATAGAGACGGTTCCACAACAGTGGTGTCCCAATAGCGATCCTGCGCCATAATTGACAAACGCGGAGGAGTTGTAGGCGAGAGGCTGTCGTGTCCTCTACAAACTGGAATATGGCTCCCCAAGTTTCAAACGGAAGATCGGGCATGGACCTGTCTAGATTACAATGCCGTAATCTAATAAGTGGATGCAAAGTAGCTTGAAAGACGCTACTTACGTTGAGAAATTGACGTGTCGTTCATAACGAGTAGTTGGTCCAAGGAAGAAAAGAGGATAGCCCTGCAGTAGTTCCGGGTTCCGAGTCATGTCAGGTGACATAGCTGGACTCTCCTCTATACAAGTATGTCCTGTCGATATACTTATCCTATCTTTAGAAACTTATTTCGTATGATCATATATACCAGGAACGCCGGTTGAGTTCTTTTAAATATGGCACATCTTTACAAAGCTTGAAATAATAATATTTTCCGTACACTCTTTTCCACCTCCTTTACTTCTGGGTTCAGGCCCGCTAGAAAAAGTGCAATCTGACGTCCTGAGGAGAAAACGAACGTGTCTTCAAGTTTATTGGTAGTGACTTGGGATAGAACCCAAAGCCATCCCCATAAGAGGGATTCCTTGGAATCTAGGCTTTTTGACGAGGGCCGCCTTCAATCGAGCCGTGATGACAGGTCCACAGTTGAATTCCCGACTCGAAAAGGTCAGTTAGGAAAAGCATTTGGGTTGAATAAGTAAGTCGTTCGACAAAGTAGAAACGATGAGCAATTCACCTCCGACTCGGAGCCCATCGGTGCCATTTTCATGGCGAGTATGAGGGAGGCTATATCTGTGTCAATATCCTATCATGGCAGGAATTGGAAACTCAGCAAACAATAGAGATTCGTGTAATGTGAAATATACAAACCGTGGCGCTATAAAGAGCCCTGCCTATGGGACACGAAAGAGAGGAATCATCGAGAGCGGTGACCTGAGGCGAACGCTTGTCGATTACGACAGCGATTGGTGATGCAAAGGCCGCAGCGATGAATGCCACCAATATGGCCAAAAATTGCAGATTCATGGTCATTAACCAGAGGTGGGCCAACTGGCAATGAGGCTATTGAACTTATAGAGCGAGCCGGACTGATGGACCAACAGAAGGGCTAAATTAAAACTGGTGGCTCGTCATCGGTGAACAGGGCTAGAGGCAACCAACTATTATTCTTCGAATTATAGTTCGGTGGACTCGGAGGCGAAAAACTCACGCTAGTGGTGGAGCGGTGGACAGAATACTTCCGGTGCTTGACTGAAGAGGAGCAAGGCTGCAGCCGAACTTGAAAGTAGGCGCAAAAGAAGGTGATGCAAAAATGCCCACAATGCATTATCGAGACCATTCCTATTCTCGGCTGATAGTGCTCGATGCCTGTCCGAGACTATGTAAAAAATAGTCCTCGGATTACTCCAGTGCCACGTCAATACGACACGACGTTGACGACACTAAACACAACAAGAATAAATCCTGCAATCGACTATCCGGTTTCTCGAATGGAAATAATGGACTTGATTTCTTCTAAGCATGCCCTGAAGTCGAAGAGTGCCTCTTGCAGTTGAAGTGGCTGGATGAAACCTCAGGCCTAAGTACCTGAGCAGGTCAAAGCGCTGGAATGATCGTAGGCTTTTTAATGGTGTGACGTATTTCTGCCTAGAATGGCTCAATCGAGAACTGCTATACGACAAGACGAGAGCCAGGCGAGCCAAGAGTATATGGACCATAGATTGTTCAAGCTTCCAGAGTTGCATTCGAGAGACAGAGATGGACGTTTGAGAGAAAGCTGTTCACGACAGTTCACGACGTTGGCTTTGAAGATATTCCTGTCACGTGGCATACGCGTCTGGTCAAACAAGGCATCAAATACGTCGAGTTCTGACTCAGTTCACCCCCACGAAACAGACATAGCTCGAAATTGGGATAGAAGCTGAGGTCTTCTCAACTAGAACAAACCATCGCCTTGCTGCGAAGCAGGAAGGTTAAGGACGGTGGAAATTAACCTTATACAGACGACTGAATCACACACCATCATTCAGGACCAATCACGACCAAATAAACTGTTGACCCCCGACCTTTGGTCTTTATCTATCCCCAAGGTCACCTATTTTGAGATTTAGATTGGTTTGTTTTGCCCAATTTCCCAAAAAATGGGGGGTCTGGTCCAATGCCGTCGCCGCGAGGAGCCAACCGAAGTGTAAATCTGGCCAGTTACAAGCAGTCAGTAATTAGCGCAGCAAGGCGTTGCCGACGGAGTCGGCCACTAGTCTAAATATTTACTGCCCAAATTTTCTACCATTATTAAATTCCAAAGTGACAGCCCTCGGAAGGAATGGTACAATATCTTCGTTGACGTGGGGACATCCTTCAACGAAAAGTCGAAATACATTTTCCCGTTTTTCAAAAAAGGACAATAATCCAGGCTCTGAGATACCGTCGCAGCCACTCAACTCGAGCGTTTTTAAACCAGGCATGCAATCGGCGCCAAGAATCATTAAAGAATCTGTAATATCAGTCTGCTCGAACCTCACCTTTTCTCAGCGGGAAAGCTGTCCCAAACAATCACCCGTAGTCCTCTTCTGGGTTATGAAGCGCAGTCACACAGAGCTTGAGCTCCTTGATGAGAGGCGACCTCTGGGATAGGAGACGAAGTGATGCTGAAATGGCTTCCGTGTCTACACCAGTCCTGTTTGTATCGCTGTACCTACTAGGTGCACCGAACCGAACGCTTGTCAGAACATGCGCGTGAAAGATGCCCAATACTCTAGAAATAGATATTAGCAGATTCAAATTTATGAATATCACAAAATTCTGTCTAATAATCGGTACAAAAGGCGATTTTTCAGGCTTTAACCCTCCTAATCCTGGACACTTTTGTTCATTATTTATCAAAATATGGGTATTCTAAGAGTTACTGACAGATTGCCTTATATTATAAAAGTTTTCTGGCTCTCTGGCGCGGCCAATTAGCAAAAGCGCACATTAATAAGCTTTTCGCGGCACCTTTTAGCGCCCGAATATCGCGCCGCAGACGCTGGAAAAAATCCATCGTTTTACCACACACAAACTCACTATCCACGAGGTTCAAAACTTGAATTTTTCCAGACTCTACAGTGAATCTATGGGGAAGTATATTATTTTCTGACCCTTTCTCTCTGCCATTAATTAATTAATTAATTCTTTTCTTGGAGGCTGGAGGCCTGTTAGACCGCCACAAAAATGCCCCCTTGACGGGGATTCCGTTGAACTCGTGGTATCTGGCCAGGGCAGCCTTCAGATCAAACGTGAGGGCAGGTCCAAATCTCTGACTCGAAAATATCAGCTGGAAAACGCGTTCAAGTTGGATTAAGTAGAAATATTCAAAGATTCACCTCCGAACCCGTGCTCGCTCTTGTCGCCACGTTCATGGCGTATGTAGAGGAGGTCATATCTGTCTCTATAACCTATCATGGTAGGAAATGGAGGCTCAGCAAGCAACGATGATTCGTGCAATATGAAATATGCAAACCGCGGCATCATCAAGAGCCCTTCTTATGAGACGCGAAAGGGCTGGGTTATCGA
This sequence comes from Galerina sulciceps, assembly GCA_023014345.1. Classification (NCBI taxonomy): domain Eukaryota; kingdom Fungi; phylum Basidiomycota; class Agaricomycetes; order Agaricales; family Galerinaceae; genus Galerina; species Galerina sulciceps. The sequence continues at coordinate 498,440 of JAEDXJ010000002.1, read as the reverse complement.
GAGCGGCAGCCTGGTGTGAATGCTTGTCAATTACGACGGAGATTGGTGATGCAAAGGCAGACGCGATGAACAACATCAATATAGCGAATACTACTTGCAACTTCATGTTTCTTAAACTGAGGCGGGCCAACTGGCAGTGAGTTAATCAAATTTATAGCTCGTGAGCCGGACCGCTGGAGCGACAAAAGATCAAGTTGAAGCTAGTGGGTTATGGTCGGTAAATCGGCTGAAGGCATCCAAGGACCACTAATCTTTGAATGTTAGTGCGGCGGATTGGGACGCTGAAGACTCGCCCCTGAGACATTAAGAACCTAGTCGGTATGGCGTGGATAAGACACTTCTGATGCTTGGCTGAAGAAGAGAAAGGCTGTAGGCGAAACTTGAAAGTCGGCGCAATGGAAGATAATGTAGTATACGCCCACAATACACTATTGGGATCATTCCTATTACCGGTTTACTCCAGTGCTGGTTGGTGCTGGACCTATTGACAACACCAAGCACGACATGGGCAAATCATAGGATCGACTATCCGGGTTTCTCGATAGGATAAAATGGGCTTCTGGTCTTCTAGGCGTGTCCTAAAGTCGTCGAAGACTCGGGGTATCTCTCGCCGTCCAAGTACCAAAAACATGAGATGCCATTTAATCGCATGACTTGGTTCTGCCTGGAATGGTTCAATCGGGGGCTGCTATACGATAAAGAAAGCCAAGAGTACATAGACCATAGGTTGCTCAAGATTCAAAAGTGGACGCTCAAGAGAAAGTCGACATGAACATCTGGTTCAACGTTGACCGCTGTTGACCGTTGACTTTGAAGAAATTCCTGTCACGTGGCATACGCGTCTGATATAGTCGGAAAGGTATCAAATTGAAACACGTCGAACTCGCCCACAAAAAATACGTAGCTCCTAAATGCGATTGATTTCGGATAGAAGACTATGTCTGAAGAAGTTTTATCTGTCCAATTGACCACTTGCATAGGCATTAGCCAATTTTTGGTTGGCCTAACCACTTGCATTGGCAGGTCGGAAAGTCCCAGTCATCCTAGTCATCCGTCTATAAACGGGAAGTGTAAAAAATCAAGCACTCATATTTAACAAGTATATTATCGTCATCTAGGTGGTTGTACGCTGGCTGAATGAATGCTATGGGCACTCATTCTATAACTTGGCTCCCTTATTTCAACGTTTTGTGGAAAATTAGGCCTTTTCACTGATTTGGGCGTCATGTTTTCCTTTGCTACCCGTTCCAGAGCAAGTGTAGTTGTCATGACCTGATTGTGTAAATGATTAGAACTTAAAGTTGAGTGAATGGATGCTTAGTGCTTACGCATACGTGAGGAAGCAGCTGTAGCGTAACTGCTGAGCCACTGTGTGTCGACACGGACAAGACGACGTGAGCCGCGCTGATGAGACCAATCAGGGAGCAGGAGTTGACCCAAATATTTATGGTTCTTATATACCACGCGTCTTGGATTGTTGGAGGCGTCATTTTTTGGCGATTCAGCACGAGTAACAAGAGTAAAAGTTCGAGGACGATGTTGGAAATTGAGTTTACAAGTGGGATTGTTGGTCTAGAGTGCAAGTGCGGAAATACACCTTGGAGATAAAACAATACCCCCCCTGCTGGATTAAAATTGGTCAATTTTTTTCGGGCAAATGAGCATATTCTCTCATACCTAAAGAGCTCAGAAAAAGCAGGGTAAGAATGCAGAAAACTATTGACCGAAGAGTTCTCCCTAGGTCTTGACCCAAGGCTACACAGCGCCATATCTATCACGAACAACGATGTCAGCTTGCATGATATCAAGGTGTATAAAGCGAGAATTCCTTGCCATAAATAAGTCTGCTACAACGACAATGAAAGGCAGGGAAACCGGCATTCCGAAGTTAATGAGGAACTTCCATGGGCCAAACGTAGTCGAGGCTGTATTTTGCGCTAGATGACGGTCGGCCAATGTAAGATATACACTCTCTTGCGAGATCACCATTGTGCTGAGTAAAAACATCCCAGTCAAAAACCCAGAAAGGAGCAGGTGCGAACGCTTTGAGCGAGTCGGTTTCGTTTTCCTGAGGAGGGAAAAAAGGTCGAACAGGAATACGAGCGAAGTGCCATAGGCGATTCCTGAACAGAATATGCCGATCATTTGCAAACTAAATTGGATATCTGCTGGGCCTAGGATAGATGGACCGGTTTGACCATCATCGAAGTTACAAGAGCGACGAGACATGAATGAAACTTCTGAGAGATTAGGTGGTCATTCGAAGTGCCTCGGTTTTTCAGGCAACTTAGTTATAGCTAGCTGGACGCCATAATCCCTCCGCCAGAAGGTGTGGGTACTACGATTGTATATTCGCTAAGTCTCAAGGAGGGTTAGCACCAAAATAAGGATGGAGAAGTCAATCATTTCAGGAGAGTCCGTTTAGTTTTTCTACAGTGCCGAAGGAAAATGAGACTAGATCGAATGGAGAAGGAAGGGAGCAAATTAAGAAGAAGTAGGAAAGGCTTCTTCATTTTCGGAAGATGCGCTAATGAAATGGAGACTTGGGACGTGTAGTTGAGACCCAGAAGGCATCTCCACAATGGCTTTTCCTTCGGAAACTCTGACAATAATCAACAGTGACGAAATGGCCTAGCTTTTGCGTTAGCTGACAGGCGATGCACCAATGGAATCCAAAATACACGCACACAAATATGAGGAAGAATCAGTAAAGGAAAGCCACGAGCAGCCCGAGCCGCACTCGAAACTGTTAAGAAGTGTCGAAGATGAGGAAGACCAGAGTAGTAGAGAGAGATGAAGAGGACACTGTTGGCGACAATCAACGAGCACGAATCAATGCACATGCTCATGATCCTGTTGTATACAGATTCGTGTCCGTTTCCCAATACTTTGCGCAGATAGCGTTGATGGAGAAAGATTCGGGAAACTATCAACCCAGCCAGTACGCAATTGACGAAGGCTGTAAGAACGATCGTGAGGTCGGTCAATCCGTTGGAGGTGAAGAACAGCAGATTTCTGAGTGACGTTTCTGTAAATAAGATGCCTAGAGCAGGTATTGGAGCCAGTGACTTTTTGGAAATCAATACGAGAACGCAGCTGAGAATGATCTCGGGCGAAAGAATATATAGCACTCCTCCAACTATCATAAAGTCAGATTAGTTTGAGAGGAATTCAAAAAGGCAACGCCTACCCAAAGATACGAATGCAAGCGTTCCAAGCACCAAGAATAAGACGACCCGAGCAAGGCGCGACACGCCGGTGTATATAATCCAACAGCGCCAAATCTGCAGAGAAAAAGTTTGAAAATAGCTAGATCTTACGAGGATTTGTTTACCATTAATCCATCCGCGCCCCAAACTGCGAGTGGTAGAAAAAACGCACTATCTTCGTCGAAGAATAACACTCTGACATGTGCAATGTTGGTTCCGTCATCGCTCATGAAATCGGGTGGACAGAAAATGCTGTTATGAATATAGAGAATTTCCTCGATGATAGCGCCAGTGCTCATTAAGAGCATGAAAATCGTGTAAGCAATAAAGAATTTTTGCATTTTCTTGGAGTAGATGTATTTCGTCTGCAGCAGAAGCCTGCAGCACTTCCCAGAAATTGCGAGGAGGATGCCATAGGTTGCAGCGGAAATGACTGTTCCATATAGTGCTGGTTTGTTATCAGGATTTCCTAGAGCATGGATGAATAGTGGCGTGGCAGCGGAAGCCATAATTGAGGGTAGTTGGCGCGTCTGAAGAAGGTGAATGGTCGTATGACTTTGCTGCCATACATAAACCAACAGACAGGCAGAGAGCTGTGCCAAACTATGTAATTTAGGCTTTTGGAGTCATAGTTTGTGAGCCAGATGGATCCTTTAGGTCAAGAGTAAGTCAAATCCATAGACGGCTGGTTTTGCAAGCAAATCTTCCGTGTCTGCAAAAACGAGGATTCTAATTTCTCCCCTAGGTTAGCCTAAGATTGGGCCTCATAAAGAGGACTAGACAATAGTGCGTGGCATAGGGCTTCCTTGTTTAGTTTAGATCATTGAAAGGTAGACTGGTGGCCGAATTTATGATTAGAGGAGGAAACAAGGACTTATGAAGGAGAAAAGCGGATGATCTCGTCTGAAGCACACACGTGACTAGTTGACTGTCCTTGAGCTTCGAATAACTCAGTAACTTGACCGTTGAACACCATCATGATTGTGGTGGCATTTTCCATTCTCTAACTCTGTGTTTCAATGTGAACGGTTTAATTACTCCTCAACAAGATGTCTAGAGAGCTTCATATTCCTTTCGAACTCCTGGAGCTTATCGTCGCGAATATCGACCTACTGACTTCTGACCGCCGACAGACTCTCGTTGCATGTTCATATGCAAATCGAACCCTCACAGCATTGTGCCAGAAACACATTTTCCGTGATATACAGATTTTTCAAAACACTGTGCGCGTATCCGAGGGTATAATCTTTACGGAGGATCAAGGACGTGATGGTAAAAGGTTCTTAACCCTCATAAAGAGTCAAAAGGCGCGTCACCTAGCCGCCTACGTTCGAAACCTGGAAATACACGTCGCAGACAGGTTGAAACACCACAGCGGCAACTTCAAACATGATCCAGATTTTTGTAGTTCTTTGAGGTCCGATTTCCCCCTCTACGACATTGCAACATGCCTTCCGAACCTGAAGAGATTCGCCATCCTACCTTGGATGACGTCGGCCTCGAAGTTCAGGGTCCATTGGGATGCCCTTCATGAACCACTTAAGACTTTCTTCTCCGATCTTGTGCAGCGGCTCCCAGAAATCGACCTTCGCTACTTCATATATCTGCCAATTTCAGCCTTTTACAGCTGTCCGGCCTTGGAGGCCCTTCATGTCTCCGCCGTTTTGACCACCAAAACAGTGCCGCCATCTAGATCAAGTCTTAAATATCTAGATATTGGCTTTGATTCACCCAGACAAAGAAATGGAGAACAATTCGTCAACCAATTTGATCAAGTCTATTCACCATTAGATTTCACGCACCTTACCAGGCTGAAACTAGCAAGTCATGAATTTTTAGCATCGGACGTCGACAAGATCCTGGCACTGTGTGCGAATACCCTTGAGAGCCTTGACCTGCAAGTGGGCATATATGGTTTGTTTCAAGTCTTGACCAGTAGTACTTTTTTAATTGACCCCAATGATGTTCGTTCTTGATTCTGTTAGGTGATTATCAACTTGCCTATACTCAAGAATCTCTTCAACCACACCCAAGCTCTGCCTTACCAAACCTCGGATTGCTTCACAACCTGCACAACTTGACCCTTCGGAGTTCCGTGCGAGGTTACCCCACATCTGAAGAAGAGGGCTTCGAAGATCGAGGCTCGAGTTGGAGAGCGAGCTTGCGAGCGGAAACCAAATCGAGCAGGGGCTTTGTAAGCACGATGCGGGGAGGCCCGCAAAAACCACGTTTCGTGGTTTTGACAGACTTCTGAGGTCTGTGCGCCCCGAGGATAAAACCATTGGAGAGGGCGAGTGGATTCTCGCCTTCCTTACTTTGACCCCCCATCTCCACTGCGAAATTTTGACGTTCGCAGAATTTTTTCGACCCACCCACCTCCCATTCTCTCTTTTTCTCACTAGTGTGCCGGTGGTCGGTATAGTCTTGTTGTCTTCTCAGACCCTTCACGTGGGTTTGGGAAGCCAGGATCCACACCGGCACGCTCAAAGCTTTCGGAAATTCTCAAATAAATTCAAATATATTTGTTTTTGTTCATCTTTCGAGCTTTCCGGTTTCGGAACAAGCTTCAGACTTGGATTTGCGAATCCCTTGAGATCTACGCGACGTTTTCGAATCCAAGTCACATGCCCGAGAATTTCCAAAGCTTTCCCCCAAACCACGAAAATTCGGATGCTCAACTGATCGAAGTTGAATCGGATTTTCGTTCTTCGCCTCGCATCCATAGCATCAGTGCGTTACATACAAAGCACAGGACTTCTACGATTCCAATACCCCATCACTCGCTGCCATATTGCAGACTCTCCCTCAAAAACTTAAATCGCCATTCGAACTTGTCATTGACATAGTTCTCCAAACGTTTACGGTGGACGATATCTCTATGCTGCCATGGTCCGAGCTTTTCAATGTTTTGCAAGAGGATCGATTTTCATCACCCGGTTCGACACCTGTGAAATTCATATTCCGGGAGTGGCCAAGATCTCGTCATGAGGAACTCTTCGATTCAAATTGGCTCTCAAAAAAGCTGGAGTTGAATGTTGACTGGAAGAAACTGAGAAGGAAAAGTATATGTTTGACGGCAATATCAGAGCCTCTTTACTACGTAGATTAATCCCTGTGGAAAGCCGGGATTCAATTACTGGCACTTACGTGCTCTCGTTATTTATTATACACAGCGTATCACCACAAATTTTCCCGCCAGTACAATCTGGGCTAAATGTTAACCTTTTCTTAGACTCTCTTACAATATACATAAAATTACCTATGTCAATAGTTTTACCGTAGTTTCGCAAATCTCTATCATTCTACGTACATTGTTATAACATTTCTTCTACACTTTACGTCCATTAATGCACGCGCGAGCCTGCGAGCGGTACCGCATCTGCTGTGCTGCACCGTTGGATAGGGGGTAAAATTGATGTATTGCGCTTGTATGACTATACACAACCTTAATCTACACTGAGAGAACGTAAAGACTGATATACATACGCATATAGTTACAACAAACGACCCAGATACACTATAATACGCGATGTCTACCAACCGAGCTAGCGGATGACTCATTTGGTGTATAAGAACGCGCCTCGAATCAGTCCTTAGGAGTATTGACAGGAGGGGGGCGGCAATGGACGATTTGGGGTTCCGTTCAGCTGAAACGAGGATTAAGTGACGAAAAATATGATCCATGTAACTCCGGTCGCACTTACAAATGAAGCCATTATGATGCTTGAGTGGGTGGTGACACTGCTAGATAAAAATACGCAGGAGACATGAGCAAGGATGACGTATTCGAGAGAAAAAAACCCGCATATACCTTGAAATTTGCTTGATGTCCACCTGCAAAGCATGTCGGGTGGTCCAGGTGGGAGGCACACATAAACAACGCACCTAGCTGAGTGTCTGAGCCCTGATTTGAACTGGTGTTGTGAGACCGCGAATTCTGAGATATAACCACGCCCGTACCTTGGTATTCGTGTCTATCAGATCCTCCACCCTCAAGTTAGCGCATATCGGCTTCCCAAATATCCTAGAGAACATTCTATTGGACATGAATGAAAGAGAACTGGCATATACTTACTCATGATTTACATGTCATCGAATCCCTCCACTCCACATATCGATCGCCTAGTCACTGACAAAGAGTCAGAAGGTCCCATGCGAGGAGTAAGGCAGAAACTTACTGCAGAGGATTGGCGAAGAGCGACCATGCTGGTGCAACGGGGCAGGGGCGAATCTGGCGACGTGGTGGTTGTGAGGAAAGAGCTACTTTACAAAGTCCGATCGGGGCGACGATGCCACTGTTCTTAAGTATATAAAGCGACCAACTCTAGATTTTTCACCCCCCTCCTTTCTTTCTTTCCCCCACCACCCCGCCGCCCGACAATATTCCCTCTCGTCTGGAACGAGCGCTCTCTTCCGCTGCCCCCTTCCAGAGCAAAACAGTCTCCGCTTGAATATTCCCACCGCTGCCGGAATGCTTCCGTCGTCCAAACATAGCCCATTTATTTCCCAGCGATCGTGGACCCTGGATCCAACCAGAGAAGGGAACTCTCCTCGAGGCTTTGCCCGGTGTTATTCCGCCTTTCAACCCTTACCACCTACCTGCACTCGCAGAGATACCTTTCAGAACGGCCTAGCTCTACTTTTAACTCGCGATACACGACACACTTGACGTTATACGGATAGCGCATGTCGCATACACTTAGCTACGCATCGGAGAGGCCTGTGTCAGAGGCAGTAGTGGTGGAGCAGGCGCAAAATCCAAATCCGCCAGCGGAGGAGAATGCCGTGGTTATGAATGAGAAGACGCCTCGCGGCTCTGACGCTGTCGTTTCCCATTCCGAGGTCCAGGAAAGAGGCAGCAGATCGACGTTCCTGTTGGTCACTTTTGTGCTTGGGGTGGTGAGTGACGATCTGGGTGTGCGCGTCATAGCCCGTTCTGAACGGTCCATTAGATTTCGTGGCTGGTGGCTTTGGTTTCGCAGGCTGTTGTGGCTGCTACGAGTGGGTGTTTTGGTTCTTTCTCTTTAAAACCTTCTGATGTGTTGGATTATCACAGTTAGCGGAGCTGCAGTTCGTATTCTATGGTTCCCGATCGTCATCCAAATCATCATCACCCTTCTCGTCATTCAAGTCCTCATCGGATCATCCACCTTCGACGCGGTGCACGCGTATGGAACCCAGATATCCGTCCTTGCGGCGATGGTGACGGTATTTGCGCTGTTCAGTGTCGACCAGACGATCCACGTCCCCATCCCTGCTATGAAGGCAACAGGCGCCGGGTGGCTCCTTGTCGCCATAGTCGACCTCCTCTGGATTTTCTTCTTCACCTCTCCGCCTCAATCCCACATTGCGCGCCTGCTGAACCCCACACAGCAGCAAGAGACGACGGAGCAGCACAAGGTGGAAAAAATCTCGCGCAGCACGGACGCGTTCTCCACCCCGCCGCAGAACGGCGGCGTCTCCGCACGGTACGAAGGCCGGCTGGAGGACCTGAGCCCAGAGGAGCGTGAAAAGGTCGAACAGAACCGATTGCAGAAGCCGAGGCGACCCACAGCGAGCGGGCACTGGAGCGTGTACACCCCGCCGCCCGTCGCGGGTGGGCGGGGCACGATGACGAGTGTGTCGACGGAGCATGCACGGAGTGGGGTCATGGACCCGCGGGAGGGGAGTATGTTGGGATCGCATGCGCCTGCGAGTATTAGGCCGGATAGTGGGAGTGCTACTGCTGCGGTTGAGGAGCCGGCGGAGACGCAGCCTCCTGCGCTTATGGTGGCTACTGCACCAGATTCGGCGGCGAAGTGGAGGGCGGAGGCGTTGTTTGAGTGTATGTTTTTGTTTTTTTTTTTTTTTTTTTTTTTTTCAGAAAAAAGGCGGTGCAAAGTCTGATTGTTGGTTTTCAGACAAAGGATCGAAGGATGATCCGAACGAGTTGGCGTTCAAGAAGGGAGAGGTGCTTCTCATCTTTGACAAGTCAGGAAAATGGTGGGAGGCGAAGACGCGAGATGGACGAAAAGGAAGTGCGTGTTCAGCGTTCAGGTTTCTGGGCTGCTGTTGGCTTTTTCGATGCTGATCTTGATTTCGATTTCTAGTTGCACCCTCAAACTATTTACGTTTGCTTTAACGAACTTTGTTCACGACTTTACGATGGCTTTTTAATTTTTCGTGGTTCGAGACCAGGTGGTCACCATGCATTTAGAACTGCGTTCTTGTTTCTCTTCCTCTCTTGTTTGCTTTCGGTGACTAATACTAATATTTTTGTACAGCAGATTGTACTACACCCCAAGAATTGTATACGCTATTTCCTTGTCTTGCTATACCGACATCCCATGTATCGTCTATGCCGCGACTCTACCACGCGGAATGCTATATCTTTCTTAGACTTGCAGCTTTCGGTTCTGCAATTCGCCGTGTCTCCTCGGCTCAGCTGTGTTCAGTTTTGTTCGATTGCTGACAAGACGGTCTATACTTCAAGAATCAGGCTCCGTGGCAAACATGATCAGCCAATTAAGATGCCAAAGAACCAGAAAATGCCAACACTACGCCTGACATCGGTGCGGACTCGTCGAGTTTCAATTTGCTATTCTTATCCAAGAGAGGCGTGATACGAGACCGTTTCTGTGCGTTTCGAGGTCTATTTATGATCTATTGACGACCTTCTCCTTGAGGTAGTAGAAGGTCGTCGTAGATCTAGAGTTTCTGTTATTTAAAGAATGAAAGGAGTCCAGGACCTAAGCAAAACTCCTTTCCTTCCTTCCCCCCGTTCCCAACAGTTATCAAGTTGGCAGCCACAGCCTTCAAGTTGAATCAAGTTGGTAGCCCTCCACATCGCCATCCATACTAATTATATCCTCATTTCGGCATCCAGATTGATTAAAACGGATCAAATTTGACCGGACTTATTATATCCACACTCAAATTCAAATATAACAAAACAGGGTTGGTTGTTGACCGTCACCTTCCCTTGGCCCTGCCCAGCCAGCTCACAGCTTACAAGATCTCTTATGCCCGAATTTTCTGCCCATGTTATCAGCCTCTTTCAGAAAAGGGCAGCAGCGGAGCAGGTTCTCTCATCATTTATCACTATTGAAGCAGGCTGAATTCCTTCTAGGGCGGGCTGTTGAGCGGCAAGGACCCATCAGCGTTCAATACCGCAGATCCTTTACGGCTATGGATCATCCAAGTCGGTAAGTGGCCTTGGCAGAGCTCAAAAAGGGCTGTAGGTGCTCATGTATGCGCCTGAATAGGGATAATCGTGTGTACGGCGAGCCTGCTCTCGCTGGGGCTCAGCAAAATCCGTCAGCCAAAGGTCATTGCGGAGGTGTTGGGGGGAATCATACTCGGTGCGTTTCGTGGCGTTGCCATTTGGCTCTTTTGGGCCACTAAGTACTGACATACGGAAATTCAGGTCCAACGGCGTTTGGCCGCGTACCGGGCTTCACAGAACACATCTTCCCGCAGGACTCGCGGCCCTACCTAAGCCTCGTCGCGAACATCGGGCTGTGCCTCTTCCTCTTTCTCGTCGGGCTCGAGATCGACGCGGGCGTGATCAAGCGCAACGCCCGGCTGTCCGCGACGGTCGCCCTCGCGGGGATGGTGCTCCCCTTCGGCATCGGCGCGGGCCTCTCGCATGCGATATACAAGGAGTTTATCAACCCCGATATCAAGTTCACGTACTTCATGCTGTTTGCGGGCGTTGCCTACTCGATTACGGCGTTCCCTGTACTGTGTCGGATTTTGACCGAGCTCAAGCTGCTGGATACCACTGTTGGCATTGTGGTGCTGTCTGCTGGTGTGGGCAATGACATCGGTGTGTGGCATATAGTTAACCTTTCCTTCTCTCATCTTACTCTTACCAGTCGGATGGGTTCTTCTCGCGCTGAGCGTCGCCCTCGTCAACGCCGGCTCTGGCCTCACAGCATTGTACATCCTGCTCGCGTGTGTTGGGTGGACCTTGTTCCTCCTCTTCCCTGTCAAGATGGCGCTATGGTGGCTGGCGAGAAAAACCGGATCGAGTAAGTCTCCACTCGCCTAATATTAGACTTCCATCTGATAAGAGCTAAATTTGCTAGTCGAAAGCGGCCCCTCGGTGTTCTTTATGACCGTGACCATGCTTATTTTATTCGGGTCTGCGTTTTTCACGGATGTCATTGGGGTGCATGCTATTTTTGGTGTGTGCTGGTTTTTTTGACCTGCGTGTATGCGCGTCGATATGTTATTTTTGAGCTGACGTTCTTAATTGAAGGTGCATTCGTGGCGGGAATTATTGTTCCCAGAGAAGGGGGTCTTGCGATCTCAATGACGGAAAAGTTGGAAGATATGGTTTCAATCATTTTCCTCCCACTTGTAAGCCTCTCTTTAGCCTATACGCGACGACAGACTGAAACGACGTCAAGTATTTCACCCTTTCCGGTCTTTCTACTGACCTGGGGCTCCTCAATAATGGTGCGAATGTGCGCAACTTCAATGGCATAGCAGAGCTAACAAACGGCTGTAGGCATCACATGGGCATATACCATTGCTATTGTTATCACTGCTTTCATTGGAAAATTCGGAGGGTGTCTGCTCGCTGCACATTACTTTGCGGGCTTTAACTGGCGAGAGGCCAGTACGATTGGCTCTTTGATGAGCTGTAAAGGGTAAATGAAGGCGTGAATTTTACCTTTCCTTCTGCACGAGGGGTCTGACTTCGTCTTTTTTCTAGTTTAGTCGAGCTGATCGTCCTGAATGTCGGCCTTTCCGCTGGGATTTTATCCCAGGCAAGTTCAAATTATCTAGTGATTTATCAAGTCTAATTTTATAATTTGACAGCGAGTTTTCTCCATGTTTGTCCTCGAGGCACTCGTTTTGACATTCATGACGACCCCTCTTGTAACGTGGCTCTACCCACCCCATCTGCGGCGTCGTGTTGCCGCCACTGGGCCCAACTTCGATAACGTACCAGACGACGAGGCTGTCACACGCAAGCGTTCTACTCCGACTCAAGATGGAGCTTTCAAGACGCGGTTCACGGTCGTCCTCGATAAGCTAGAACATTTACCCGCCATGATGGCTTTAACTCAACTTATCCAACCTCCTCCGCCGTCTCCCGTACACGAGAAGAAGCCTTCGTCGGCTTCGGACAACAGGGGTGCCTCTTCTCAGAGCTTGCTTCCCCACTTCATCAGCACAGAGGCCCTCAGGCTCATCGAGCTCTCGGATCGTGTCTCGGCGGTCATGAAATCGTCCGTCTCCGAATCTCTTCTCCTCACCGACCCTCTCCTCTCCATCTTCCGTATGTTCGGCCAGCTCAACGGGATCAGCGTATCGCCCACGCTATCCGTCGTGAAATTCGAGGACTTGGCGTATAGCGTTGTCGAGCATGCGAGGCACTTTGACTCGGACATGATCATGGTTCCGTGGCTGCCGCCCGTCCATGATGCGTTCGACAACCCAGCGCCGGAGCACCACCCCGCGCCGACCACGCCCCAACCGCAGCCTATGTCTGTGACCGCCTCTGGCAACCCACGAAGCCCCGCGTCGCACAATCCATTTGACGCGTTGTTCAAGACCAACTTCCGATCCCAGAACGGGCACTCGACGCCAGGCGGCGTGGACGTGAGCAGCTCGGTGTCGATCATCCACTCTCAGTTCGTGCGGGGCGTGTTCTCGCAGGCGACGACGGACGTTGCTCTCTTCGTGGACCAGAGCATGCTGGACGTGGCGTCTATCGTGGGCGGCGGCGCGGCAGGTGCAGCTGATGGGGTGGCGCAGCATGTGTTCTTGCCTTTCTTTGGTGGGCCGGACGATCGGCTTGCGCTGGAGTTTGTGGTTCAGGTTTGTGCGAATCCGAGGATTAGGGCTACGGTTGTGAGGATTACGAAGACCGAGGGTGTTATTCCTGGTAGAGGAGAGGATGGAGTAGTTGCGCCTGGGAAGCCGGTTCATTTGACTACTGGTGAAGAGGGGAAGAATATGGAAGAGTTGAATGCTCTCACTGTTGGTTCGGTATGTTTGTCACACGTTTGATTGGTTCTTGTTCTAATTTATTTTTTTTAAATCAGAGAATTGCTGGGTTTCCAGATACCGTTTACGGCCATCAGAACACAGAGACCCGCCTTCAGTCCGAGACGGCTGATAATATCATCTGGGCCCGCTATGCCCCACCACCGCCCGCATCCGATACCAAATCAACCCACTCCTCCGCTTCGTCGTCTTTGCGACCGCAGATCGAGTTCAAAACTCTACATACCCCAATACCCCTGCATGCGGCAATCCAAGAAGCTAGCGACGCGATCCTCGCGACGAAGACGAAGCTCGTTGTCGTAACGGGCCGCTCGCGCCGGTTGGCGGTGGAGAACCACCGGAAGGAGCTGAAGGAGCTTATGGACGAGCACGAGAAGGTCGGCTCGGAGGTGCGCAAGACGATTGGGGATGTGGCTACTGCGTTTGTGGTGGCGGGTGTTGGGTCGGGTGTGGTTGTTCTCCAGGCGTCGGGAGCTGCTGCTCAGCAGGAGTGAGAGGTCGTGGATACCAGGCGGCACGGACGTGTTTTATTGTGTTGGCGTCTCGCTTTTACCCATGGATAATGGTATGGATGGACGGAAAGACGGATGGACTGATGGATGGATAGAAATACCCACTGCATGTGGAACGATATGGTGGAGCGAAGTTGTATTGTTATGACATGTCATGATAGCCCGCACGATTTTTTTCTATGTTTTTTATTCGTAGTTTGACATTGCGTTGTATTTTATTCTACTGGACCTCATTTCGTAGCTGTTGCATAAATAAATAATTAGCTCTAAATTTTGGTCTCAGGCCCAAGAGATATATATGGCGAACTGAAATATTCTGTACAATAGGTGCAGGAGTGGCTGGGTGGTCGCCGTTGTGGACTAGGAACAGCCTTTTTGCTCTGATACATTACTAGGGCTTCAAGTGTGCTTACAGTATAGAGTAGCAGGTCGCTAAGTAAATTTATCTAACGATGCGGCGACGAGTTCAAAATCAACCCTCCCTCCACTGCCAATCCCCGCAACGCCTCGTCTTTCCTCAACACCTCCAATCCCACATTATTAAGACCATCGACATTCAACACCAGCGTCGAAAAATCCGTAAAATGGGTCTTCGACACACAGCGGACGAGTTCAACCCAATCCTTGTGGAGGAGCTTGGTAAGCTCTCCTGGAAAGTCAAAGAACGAAAGGTTGAGCGTGACCCGAGACAGATGGGTTGGCCCCGAAGGCGATGCCAATGCTGTTTTTTGCAATAGCTGAACGATCCATGGGATCGGGCTTGTGAAATAGTCGATTAGGACATGGTGATGCAAAATTCGGACGGTGGTGAACTTGGCGTCAATGGTGAGGGAATGCAGGGATTCGAAACCCTGAAGATCTGGTGGGGCAGTGGTGTGGTGGTTTAGGGTACAGGAAAGAGTATTATAGGACGTTTGGACTGGGAATAAAACACATGAGATCCTTCAAGTCGTAGGGTCTGAAGTGATTGTAAGCTCCACTCACCTTCTGAATGACTGATGTTGATACGAAGGTGCGTAATACCATTTGCGAGTTCGGAAAGCATTGCGATATTTTCCATCTCATTTTCCATCTCATAGTAGAGTGAACTTGAACTCGAACATGGAACCACACTAAGAATTTCTAGGGCGGAAAGGTCCACAGGACAGGCAGGTGATAGGATGCCTGTCAGAGACTTGTACATGTTCGTTATGTCCTCGAGGTGAAGGTATTGAAGCTGGCATGAAGGCGAATGGCCATTTGCATTGGATTGCCCCTCTGAGTCAAATTTCACGCGATCACGGCTTGAATCCGACTGACAGACTGAATAAAAACTAGCGAGTGACAACTTCTTCAGCGATGAACAATGCCGGAGGGCATCTAATGGAAATTGTGCGAAACCTGTTACGTCTAGCTCTGTAAGCACATTGGACTTCAAGACTGCTTCTAGTGATGGGAAGAAGCTGCGAGAGACTCGGATATTCATCAACTCCCTTGGTAAATAAATTTGATTTGGGACTTGAATCCGATTTCCTCGAATGGACAGGGAGTGAAGATGAACAAGAAGGGGAAGCAATCTGGATAATCCGTCGTCGTCATATTGTAGCCAGTGTTCCCAAACGCCCAATCCGCTTGCTAGCGCCACCCAGTTGCATGTCAGTGTCAGGCCGCGGATGTATGATACGAGGTGGGGAGAAGAATTTAAAACCTCGAGGAAATCCAAGGCTGGGTTGTATGGCGAGAGAGGAAAGCTGGTAGTTTTGTGTCCTCTGTGTTCGTCGAAAGCTACGTTCCGTAATAACAGCGTCTGCGATAACACGCAGAAGAAGCGACTGACGTATGAACAAACCCTCAACGTCGCGAAGTCTTGTTCTCTGGCAAGGATGTTGAGAACGGACTCTATTAGCTCTGTTGATAAGCCTCTGTAAGCAGCATCCATAGTACTTGAGGGTGTATAGTGATGTGCTGTGAGGCTGGCCGCTGCTCAGCGCCTCCGAATCAGCGTCAGTGCTGGGGGTAGAGAGAGAACATGAAAGACTCTGGACAGGACGACCGTGACTGTTTTAGTAATCCATCAAGGTAACATCTTATGATTCTTATCTGATAACGTATCTTGCTTGTGAAAAACACCTCTTCGGGCGATTGATACTTGCAGATGCTAAGCTGACTAGCACTCCGTCGTGTCACTGAATTTCTTTCAAAGCCGGGCTACGACAGACCGCGTGAATTCGAAGCGGCAGACATGGACGGTGATTGGGGTGCCAAGGGGTGCCACAAGCCACATCGTCTCGACTGTCAATAAAGTAACTTTTTCAAGTTAACTTGGTTAACTTGTCACTGCCAAACTGAACCGTGTTAACTTTACTTTACTTATTCCCACGCGTGGACAATTTAACTTTAGTATTCCCACGCTTTTGTCACTCAACCGATGTCCTGCAGAGTCAGTACATTTGTAGGGGCGTTATATACTGTACGGATAGTCATTCAAATGGTCTCCGTGTATACCTTTAGTGCAATTCAACCTATTATTCTACAAATATAGTCCTAGAATTGTGCACTAGCCATGGTATGCCAGTACGTCTCTTCTTCGACTGCAGCTGCGAACTCAGATACTACCGATGTTTAAAATCAGAAAACTAAAGAATCGTCAATAAAGTAAGTTCTTTGCTCGCTCGTGGTGATTATTCCCACTCCAGCATTAAATAAGCTTGAAATTTCCGAAATAGAAACGCAGGGGAAGAACACATTGGATTTTCAACTGTTCTCGATGATTTTTTTGATTTGTCATAGGAGCACCGAATCAAATTAAGTGATTCATTCTTATTGGAACATACTGTTATATATTCGTAAGATTTGGCGGTTTAATGAGACTCGAGAGTGGGCGACGGGTAGCACTTAATTGAAGCGCGGACAAATTAAAGTACGAGATAGCGACGTATTAACTTTGTCCTAGATGCGTTTAAAGGTCGTACCAGCCAATTTAACTCGTCCTATTGAAATAGGCCCAAGTTAACTCGACAAATTTAGCTTGTTTCACCAAAGTAAGTGCACGTTAACTTGTCAAAGTTAACTTGTACCGCCAAAGTAAGCGCAAGTTAACTTGACAAAGTTAACTTGTTCTACCAAAGTATGCGCAAGTTAACTTGAGCTTACTTAGTGAGTGCCCCAGTACCCGTGGGGCATAAGGACTTAAATTTTCATACCAGCCGTGCTTGTCATTAACGTATGAACATAAAATAGTCCTTAAAATACGCCGCACGACTCACGAATTTCGCAGTAAGCGCCGGCCAGCGCTTAACACGATTACACTCCGCAAGCTCCCCGTCTTAGCGGTCTTTCCTGAAACACCGCAACTCTCTGCGCGTTTAAACTACGGATTTTACTGACCGCCTACGCTAAGCGCATCCGTGCCGAATTAAGCCAATCTCGTGCTACCGGAGTGCTTTTCAAAAACGGTTCTGCTAGACCCACAATCGGTAAGCGCGCTTTCCAAGTGGGTCATTGTTCTGCAAGCTATCGCATTTTTCAAGTCTTCCGACGTTTGATTCTGCCCCAACTTTACTTCAGTCTCATCACGAGTTGCTTCGAAAAATTTCCCCAACATGCCGCCCTCATTGTTTCTCACGTCAATACAGTAGTTTACCCTCCGAGTCTCCAACATTTATTCCCTCGTCTTCTGCAACACCCGTCTCGTTCTCGCATCTTGTTTTTGTCCTTCATCGTCGTATACGGTGTTGCTCTCGACCTTACATTCGTACCTAGACCTCCGGAGACTCGTTAAGGTCGGGTGAGTGTTGTGCTTTTCGCATCCACCCTAGGAGTATCAGCGAGCACCGCACCGTAGGTATGTCAAGTGAGCACGGGCTTACCCATCAAACCACTCCACGAACATCGGAAATATTTTAACCATGACCCACACGGATCGGAGACTAGTATCACAGATGCCGCGACATCACCACCCAAATCTGGTGTGTCACTCGGATCCCAGAAACACCGCCGCCGTGATACATAGCTTTCTAAAGTAACTTGAAAGTAACTTTGGTTAACGTATACTTAGCTTTTACTTAACTTAGCTTTGACAAATTAACTTTCCCTGCCAAAAGTTAAGTAAAGTTAAAATAAGTTACTTTTGTATGGGAAAAGTTAACTTGCGAAAGTTACTTTGTTAACCACCCATCGTCTCTGGTTCTTTTCTCTCTGCAAAGGACAGCTTCGGGTATCTTGACTTTGGTTATTGCAATGGTCTAAGGAGATCATCTTCTGGACCAATTAATTTAAACGCTTTATACATTACAATTATCAAGTGTGTCTAACAGTGCGACTACGAGTTCAAAACCAACCCGCCCTCCTCTGCCAATCCCCGAAACGCCTCGTCTTTCCTCAACACCTCCAATCCCACATTATCAAGACCATCAATATTCAACACCAGCGTCGAAAAATGCGGAAAATGTGTCTTCGACACACAGCGGACGAGTTCAGCCCAATTCTTGTGGAGGAGCTTGGTAAGTTCTGCTGGAAACCCGACGAACGAAAGGTTAAGCGTCACCCGAGACAAACGAGTCGGCCCCGTCCATGAGGTTTTTTGTAAAACTTGGACGATCCATGGGATCGGGCTTGTGAAATAGTCGATAAGGATACGGTGGTGGAAGATCCTGACGGTGAGCTTGGCGTCTATTGTGAGGGACTGCAGGTTCTCGAAATCCCGCAGATCTGGTGGGGCAGTAAAGTGGTGGTGTAGGGTGTAGGAAAGGGTGTTATAAGAGGTATGGACTGGGAACAAAACGCACATCAAATCCTTTAATTTGTAAGGCTCGAAGTGTGACTATAAGGCTCGGCTTACCATGTAAATGATTGGTGTCGATGCGAAGGTGCGTTATACCTTTTGCGATTTTAGAAAGATTTGCGATCTCTTCCATTTCGTTGGATGGACCTGGCACTACGCTAAGAACTTGGAGGCCGGAAAGGTCCACAGGACAGGTAGGTGATAAGAAAAGCATCAGCTCGTTGGATTTGTTCGAAATGTCCTCGAGGTGAAGGTATTCAAGCTGGCATGAAGGAGAATGGCCATTTGCATTGGACGTCCCCCCAAAATTCGCGCGATCAAGGCTCAAATCTGATCGAGAGTTCTCGTCATCGACGATGAAAGTGATGATCGATAACTTCTTCAGCGATGAACAAGACATGAGGAGATTTAACGGGAAAAATCCTACACCCGTTATGTCTAGTTCCGTAAGAATATCGGATGAGAGAACTGAGGCCAGGGATGTTTTGAAGCCGTCAGAGAACGTCATCCACTCCATTGGCAGACATATTTTTCTTGGGACTAGAATTCGTTTTCCTAGGACGGAGAGGCGGCGAAGATTTATGAGAAGGGGAAGCAGTCTGGATAAGCCGCTGTCCTTTTGCAGCCAGTGTTCCGGAGTGGGCGTTTCGGGTGCTGTCACGACCCAGGTGCATGTTAGTGTCAATCCGTGGATGTATGATGCGAGGTGGGGAGAAGAAACTAAAACATCGAGGAAATGAAATGCTGGGTTGTATGACGACGAAGAAATGCTGGTAGACGGCGAGATTGTGACAGAACCGCTTTCTTGGTTGAAAGTTACGTTGCGGAGCAAATGCGTCTGCGATAACACGCAGAAGAAGCGGCTGACGTATGAACAAACCTTCAACGTCGCGAAGTCTTGTTGTTTGGCAAGGATGTCGAGAACGGATTCTATTAGTTCTGTTGGTAAGCCTCTGTAAGCAGTATCCATAGCACTTGAGGTGTAGAAGCCAAAACCAACTTGATGTGCTGTGCGGCTGGCCGCTGTTCAGCGTCAGCGCTGGTGGTAGATGGACTCTTGATAGAAGGACTCTTGACAGGATGACTGTTTTAGTAATCCATCGGGGTAACATCTTATCTTATCTGATAAAATATATTCGAATGTCACAGAAGTGAAAAATTCACCTCTTCAGGCGGTTGATTACCTGCAGGTGCTAAGCTGACTACTACTCAGTCGTGTCACTGAATTTCTTACAAAGCCGAGTTTCGACAGACCGCGTGAATTCGAAGTGGCAGGCATAAGCAACAATTTTGTGCCATGGGGTACCACCATCTCCTTTTCCCCGATTTTTGACACCGTTTGAGTGTAACGATATATTTTGCGTGGTCTGGTTCGTTCCTGGTCGGTTGTATTCTTGTCTGTCCAATTCCCGAATTTGGAAGTCTTGAACTATTTTGGCAACCATTGCAAACCGATGACCAGAGGCTGTGGCCATGCTCCCATTTGCCGCCTCAGACTGCTTGACTAATTATTTCCAATTACACATTTTTCCAGTTGATGGGCATTTCTCACCGGGGGCAAAAGCCAGGGCACATAAATCCAAGTGCCTTTGAGGCACTTGACTTGTACTTGACTTGTACCGTCCGTGGTTCTCCGAAGAAGCCTCGTGTCAGTCTTTTGGTTGATGCTTTGGATAAAAATAGTTCTTCGTCTGCCTCGAGGAGAAAAGACACGGTGATAACTTTTTTTCAACTAAGTAATTCGATGATAGCCGGTCAGTAATCAATATTATCCTATTGCGAGATCTGGCACAGACCAAAAATTGAGCATATCTTGGCCACAGTCCATGTTTCGAACCTCAAACTTCCCCCAGAGTGAAAATACAATAAAAAGTAAATCGTTCGAAAGGACTTGCGTCGTGTTCTGCCAACGATACAAAAATAGGTCTGACATGAGGCCAGAACGTGTACCATCGTTCAAGTACGGATCACGTACGAGTCAAGTGCCTCAAAGGCACTTGGACTTATGTGCCCCAGTCTTTGCCCCCGGTGTCTACCAGTGGCCTCCTTTCAAGAAAAGCGCTTCCTGGACTGTAACCTGTCCAAGCTCGTAACCTCAGCACTAGCACTAAAACTGCCAAGAAAACCGATGCAGAACTTTTACTGACTCCTTGAAGGCTTCCTACATACTCGGATCCGAGTACGTGTCAAGTCCAATCCCAGCCTCAAGTTTTCTCGATGCTCCCTGAGTTTTCGGAGGATGAGAGTCATTGACAACCCGTTATCTAATAATGGCTTTGTCACCGCACTCGAACGAACGGGCCGGCTATAAATAGACGATTTTAACGCCCCCCGAACTGTTGACTCACGGTCCAATTTCGGAACCGTTTCCTTTGAGAGGAAATATAAGACACAACCTATTGCTCGCTTTGAAGGACAGTACCAAGCCACCCTACACGCTATGCCATCTGACTACTTCACAATCTGGACAGCTTTCGGAGCTTTGCTCACGATTTTCTTGATATCCAAGTGGTTCAACTCGCAGACGTATAAGGTGAGCGACTCGGATCTGCCTTAATTTTTTTTGGTAGTGGACTTACAACTGCTGCGCAGTTAAGGCACATTCCCTCAATCGGTTCAAACGGAGCTATTTTATCCTACTTGGACGCATTCAAATTTTTCAAGTATGGGCACGACATGATCCAAGAAGGATACGATAAAGTATTTACCCCTTTCGTCACACATTCATAGACCCAACACTAACCCGTAAATTCCAGTACTACGGCTCCGCGTTCAAAGTGGCGAACACCTCAAGGTGGATCGTCATAGTCTCTGGAAAGCAAATGGTCGACGATATACGCCGAGCAACTGACGACCAGATGTCCTTCGACGAAGCGTTGGTCAATGTCATCCAGACTGATTATACGCTTGGGAGTCCAATTCGTCTGGATACCTACCATATTGGGATCGTTCGGTCGCCTTTGACCAGGAATATTGCGGTTCGATTTTTAGATGTTCAAGACGAAATTGAGGCTTCTTTTAATGACCTTATTCCTGTGAGCGGAAACGGTACGTTCCAGCCCTGTTCAATAATATTCTCTCCAGACTGAAACCTTAAAAAGAGTGGACATCCGTCCCAGCCTTAGCGACGATCATAAAGATTGTCTGTCGAACAAGCAACCGCTTTTTCGTGGGCTTGCCGTTATGTGAGTCAGAATATACGCGCTACCTCTAATCCCACCGAATCTAACTCAAGTGTAATCTCATCAGGCAGAGACCCAGACTACAGGAACCTCAACGAACAATTCACAATCGACGTCTTTGTCGGAGCGCAGATCATAAACATGTTTCCAAATTTCCTGAAACCGTGCGTCTATTATCCTCCCATCTTCTAGACAGCATTAAATACTGACTTTCCTCAACCAGTCTAGTCGGGCGTGTATTAACCAAGGTTCCAGGGAGCATCAAACGCGCTGTCAACCACATTCGCCCTCTGGTTGAAGAATACCTAGAACAGGAAAAAATACACGGAAAAGACTGGCCTGATAAACCGGTAGGGAAATCCATCCCTCATCCATCGCTATCTCACTCATTTTCCTGCCCTAGAATACGTTGATCAGTTGGTTCCTCGATGAAGCCCGAGGTCCTCAAAGAGACATCACCGACCTGGCCACCCGCATCCTCACCATCAATTTCGCGGCTATTCACACTACTTCCAATGTAAGTGCTTTTTTCCAAAGATTAAACAAATTTATTCTGAAGATGGCGCATCGTATAGGCCTTCACGCACATGCTGTACGATCTGGCTGTACACCCCGAATATGTCGAGCCCATGCGAGAAGAGGCGGAAGCTGTGATCGAAGCTGAGGGGTGGACGAAGCTTGCCATGGGGAAGATGCATAAAATCGACAGCTTTATCAAGGAGTCTGGGCGTCTTAATATGGAAGCTCGTACGTTCAGAATTTTTCTTAAATAGGTGACATGCTAATCTGTCAACAGTGATTGTGAACAGGAAGGTGATGAAGGATTTCACATTTTCGAATGGTGTAACACTGCCGAAGGGCGTCGAGCTCGCGGTTGCGACTCGTGCCAGCCATACCGACGAGGTGCGTCTTGACTAACGTCTTTGGGTTATCCCTGTCCTAATTTTTCTCGGCCTATATAGCGAAACTATAAAGACCCCTTTAGCTTCCAAGGCTTCAGATTCGCAGAAAAGCGAGACGAGGACGGAGAAAGCATCCACCACCAATACGTTTCTCTCACCCCAGACTTTTTGACCTTTGGCACTGGTCGCCATGCTTGGTACGTCTTTTTTTACTCCGCGACCGTATCCATTCGTTGATAGCAAATTTTTCGATGCAGCCCTGGACGTTTCTTCGCTGCCAATGAACTCAAGGCGATGTTCACCTACGTCCTGCTGAATTATGACGTTAAAATCCCGAACGACGGTCCCCGCCCGGAGAGCTTCTGGTTCCAGGGACGTGAATCTCCTCATAAGACCGCCGAGGTCATGTTTAGAGCTAGGGCTAGGAAAAAATAATTTGAGAGGTGCTAAGAACTACGGATGTACACTGATAGCGTATATAATGACATAAAGTACATGAGTGTATCGTAGTTCTTAGCAGACTTCGGTCCCCTACCTAGTTGTAGGGGTCGAGTCAGTTTCAGTCACAGATAGTCAATACGGTTTTTTTCTGCGGAACTGCAGCGGAATCCAACACTGGGCGCCTATTGAACTTGAATCTGGAAGGCCGTGTTGCTAACTCCAATGGAAAGGGCTCACGGACGGGGGGTCTGCATTCCTTGAGCCACATGTCCCTCGGCCGACTTTTAAATGCGTTGGAGCACTTGACTCTAGATCTTCTCCAATACGTAGATGGAAGGACGAATTTGGTCCTAGGAAGCGCCATGCGGTCCAACCCGTCAGCCAGTGCAGCCAAGCTCTTTGACCAACACGACCGTGGTTCGCGGAGTAGACCCACCTAAGCTTGGGTGTTCGGGACGACCTAAGTAGACGAGAGGACGGGGCTGTGGGGGGCTGTGGCTATTATACAATAGATACCAGTAAGTTAGGAGTTACATGTGTACAATTGACGAGGATTAACTTTAATTCAGGCGGTCACACCACACCCCACCCAACCTTTATCATCTTTCTTCCGTTTTCCGAGCGCAGAAATAAAGCGCTCATACCGCTCTACACCCGCGGTCGACCCAGTCAAGGGATACGCCTCTACGTAATGAGTCATGGGCAGATTTTTCCACCCGGTGAAGACGAGTATGGGTGAACTGAACCCTTCTTCTCGGATGAATTTCGTTATTTGGTTGCCTGCTTTGAGGTTCTTGAAGGGGACGCCTGCTGAGTTGACTTCGACACGAATTTGGTCAGAGATGAAGCGGAGATCGGCGGGGTTGTCGTGTTTCTTTAGAATACCTTCGTAGATGGATCGTTAGGGGAGAAAACAATGAGATGATAGCAAATGAGAAGCGTACTTTGGTTGACTTTTATCCAGGCTTTGGCAGTTGCGGTGTTTGCTAACTGGACGACAGAGACTCCGCAGGCTTGAGCATACCCAGCTTTGGCTGCGTTGAGGCTAAGGTCGTCAGAAATCCAGACTAACAAGGGGAACTTGGGATCTACGTATTCAGGGGCGTCAGACGAGAACGAAATACTTGGGATGACGAATACCTGATGTGTATAACTCGACGCACTCCTTCAGCTTTTTCTTACGGGAAAATTCTTGTAGAGCTTTCAAGGTAACAGACCCCGATCTTTTGTCGTCGAGTCGAAGGATTAGGCGACCACGAGCAACAGCACCGAGTTTCTTTCCTAACCATGTCGAGAGGTGTTCACATAATTGACGACTGCTGACAACCTCGACCTGCAACATGGATGAGAACGGTCCAAAGGAGATTGAGTAGAGACCGATTCACCTCGCTACCAATATGGGAATTCCAAAATTCCAAAACATCATCCACTTTGGCTTTGGCTTTTTCCTTGGTCTTGCCATGCTTCGATGAAGTAGGCGAGGGCGGAAGGTCCTTCACCTCAGACGGAAATAGCTCGTATCCCTTGACGTGATCAACCACTTGCATAGCGCCCATCAACAAGATATATTGGTGCATGAGCTGAATGCGATCCTCCTTGACCTCTTGCGTGACAGCCCAGGGGTTGACGAGGGCAAGCATCCGCCGCGAACGACTCTCCTTCCACGAGCGCAGGTGACTGTCCACATTGGCGAGGACGTTCTGCAGCGATTGCAGGACTTGCTTCAGTGGTTCGTCGGTAAGTTCGCGTAACAACAGCGGGGTGATTACGTTCTGGATTTGCACCACTACGTCGGAGATCTGTTCTTGCAGTAGTTCTTTGTCTTCGTGCTCTGAAATGAACTTCACGATCCCCACCGAGAGATTGAAGACAGTGGTGGCGGGATCCATGGTGGTTTTCGGGAGAGAAAGCTGTGACTCCCCAGTGAAGGTAGTTGGCTCATATCATAATCCACTTGGAAATCCCACAGCGTAGAAGTGGCGCCGCGTACAGCGGCACCGCCTCGTCTTATTTTAGTATATGCGACCCAGCGTTCTGTTCGACACCGAAAGACTGTAACGACACGCAGTACGCTGAGCGATGGACCATGGCAAGCTCGTCGAAGGATAGAGGATAAGGATGAGTATGAATTGAGGAATGGGGAGTGTTGACTTTGTGTTGACTTCGGTGATCAGACAAATTTTCACTGTGAAGCTCCTGACACGTGATCTCTGGGATGCGTCCACGCGACTCGACGCGACCCCTATTCTTATACTCAATGCCTGAAATTCTTTCGGTACGCAATAATCCTGTCAAGTCCGGCGTCGCGCTTAACGTTAAATCAGCGCTGAGCCTTTAGATACATTGTACTGCATATTTTGCAAATTTCGGATGAGGATTTTTGACGATCCCGGTTTCAGTCCAGTAAATGAAATCAATAGCTTGTTCACTGCCTCCCAAATACACATCAGCGCTTCAAAATCCACGCCTATCTGGAAGCTTACTGTAACTTGGCTTTTATAAACCGATCCTTGGAAATCTGTACTTAAGTCTCGCCCTTTTTCGTCATGTGCTCCTTCCATGTGCTTTGAATGTATAACGTAAAATAGCAAACGCTTGACTAGCAATTCAGAAGTTTTTCCAGAAAATGTGGTCGACTTATTATAAGTCTAATAACCAACAACACCCTATTCGATTAAGACCAACACTTCATTTGGAACTAACTACTCTTTAGCCGATTAGGGCAGTTCGAACAGATTTCCGTAAATTGGACCTGATCCCGCCTGGTTCACTTAACACGATCCACTTCGTACATCACCTAAAAAGCAGATATCTATCTCAACCGCCGCAAATTCTCTCTTGCTATCACTTATTTCCACGCACTCAATACATACACTAATAGCCTTTTCTATCAATACCACCGTTAGGACGACTGTCTCCCAGCTTCCTCACTTGTGTCCCAGAAGAGCGGGTCCAATATTTATGTTTATAACATTTTCCTCAGTTCCAGTGAGGCGGGAGTTCGTCATGATTCACGCCAGCTGATCTATAGACTACTGACCAGTAGTTAAGCAATTAACTATGCCCTTTGTATAAGTAGTTAGTTAATCGGTGTCGTGAGAACTTTTCTTTTTTGCAATATTTTCATTGGCGATTGGACATGGACCCAGAGCTAGAAGGTAGAATTTTGAAGCATTTGGTGTGTTAGACCGTTGGCTGAGTAGAATCTCGGCGCGAGCGGCATTGTGAATTTGCACGTGACCTCACTCTTACGAAGCTGCGGCCCGACGGCGATTAGACCGTTCTCATCGTTGTTCCCAACTTCCACCTTATCAAGCGGGAACTGAGCCAAGCCTTGCGATACCTTCCATGAAGCTTACTGATCTACCTTCGGAGCTCATCGAGGAGATCTTTCTCCACTGCGATCCCATTGACGTCTCAAAAGCGGCACAGACGGGCACAATTCTTCGAGGAATCATCTACTTCTCGAAAGATTCCAAATTATGGCGAGAGCTGTATCTCGTGCAGCCCTTTGACGATCCTAGGAAGTGTTTCTCGCATGACGGAAGACCGAAACCTCAACCTATCGTATGGAAGGACGAGTTGCAGCGCATCATCCGGGCGAGGACCATCGTCACTGCTGAAGACGGTCTGGCCATATTAAAGCCGGGAGAGCTCGAGGAGGTGCTCCAGACATTCCTCTTGCTGATTTGTCATCTACCGTTGAGGACGCAAGACGGAATTCACGCAGGCCAGGTGTCGTTGAATCTCGCTTGGGTGGTTGCCATGTTCGAAGGCGGCTTCCTCGATCGGTTGGAAGAGAGAGACTCGTCCACTTCCGCAGAACGACAGTTAATTTCCCGGATACATTCCTACTATGGTCTAACTAAAAGGGACCTTAAACCTCAAAGCCGGGTCGACTCGCGCGCGTTTGTGTACTCGCTGCGGAACTACGGCCCCGAAAACGAATATGGACCGATGCTTCCAACGGGAGAAGTGAACTGGGAGCATATCCAAGCGCTGCATCATGTCGTCTCCATGCACCTGGTGGACCTCGACATCGGCAGCGACGAGGACTTTGTGTTCGCCATTTTCCCCATGAGCTTGCCGTTTACTCAGATCGCCGTGCCTGAAAGTGCGGTCCTGGACGAGGAAGAGGATTGGGCAGGTATTTCGGGATCGTGGACGGTCCATTTCTGTTTTTGTGATCACCGTGATCTGCTCAGTGAGTGCTTGTATAATGTTCCGCTGTTCTCATAGCTCATCTCATTTCGAAGGGTTCAACGAGGCGAGCGTACGCCGTCGTTTATTCAGTCATAGCACCATTTACTGAACGGCACCACAGACCTCACAGCTAGATACTTCCCTCTTCGAAAACCCGAGTTTTCGCGAGGAATTCCGGTCTTTGCAGGTCAAGCTTTGTATAGAGGAGACACAGAAAGACCCAGAACACCCAAATAGACCTGTCATTCGTTTCTCTGGAAAGATGCAAGAACCTTCCACGTCAACAATGAGTGGACACGTCCAGATGACGAAGGATAACCAAGTTCAATGGTATTTTGTAAGTTTTTTAACCCACTACTCGAGTATCATGGAGCTTGTTTGATGATGGTTGCAGGTGTCTGGAGACCAGGGACACACGATCTGGAGGTCAGGGTATTTTATTCTGCTCGTTATTTATTCTCATAGCACCTTTAGCTCCGTGGGCATACAAATTGGTGGTCTGCGATCGTCCTTCGGCGTCTTAGGCTCCTGGACAACGATATTTCACGACGGTGACGATCCTGTCGGTGCGTCGTCGAGTATACTAGTTTATTCAACCCGAAATTTGACGGTGTTCCTATAGGTCCGTTTTGGTTGCGAAAGAACGACTCTGAAGGTCCTGTGTTGCCCTAAGTGTATACAATACAGATCTAGAAGCCTTGATACGACTGGTATATATAGTCTGGTGTTATCGTTTGTACTCGTATTGCTGACAGTACAGTCACAAGAGATTTTAGCAACTAGACATAAGAGAATGACAAGCGAAAAGGCGACGACCGAGGAAGAGCAATACCAACTCCTTTGAAGACCTCTCAGAGAATCGAAGCCCACCGTGACGGAAATCAATTCAGGATCGACTAACGACACGGCGTACGCAAATATAACAAAGGTCCAGCGACACCTATAAACTGACAAGGAAAGCGGTAAAGAGCTAGAACATAACAGCCGGGAAAGCAAACGACTACCATATTTAACGACAAGCAAGCTGAATAATCCATGGGGGAACATTTGAGAGCGCGATGTGATTGAGAAAAGCCGTGGCGCATCGGAGGAACATACCGAATTGGAAAGAATTTGTGAAAGGTCCAAGTGACAGGAGAAACAATCACACTACGGCAATTTACAGCATAGGTTTATGGCACACACACTACTATGCCTATGTTGATGATCAATTGCGGACAGGCGAGCGTCGAAGAGAGAGAAAGGCCGCAGATGTCCGGGGATCAAAGAAGGATCAGAGGGAATTCAATACAGGTGTTGGAGTCGCACACAATTGAGGTTACATGAGGAATTGGGACAGGAAGACATGGGTTGAGCACCAGAACACAGAATTTGGCGCGATGGGACAAGAAATTGTGAGGACAGAGATATGAGGACAATACCAAGGCAACGCTGGAGACGGGGAGCTTGGAATCGCCTGAGGTGAAGGCTCTCGGGGCTCTCCAGAAACCAGGTGCGAGGACAATGGAGGACATGGTCGAGTGCTCTTGTGAGTCGCAGGGAAATGAATGAAGTCGGGCTAGCCACCTTGTCGCATGAAAGAAATTTATGCACGGCTTAGCGTAAGTGACCATACGCCTGCATGTCGACGCAAGTGCTTGTTTAGTGCATACAAAAAGTAATTTTGGAAAAAAATGTTCACTCACTGAAACGACTCTAGGACAAAGTAGAAGGTCGAGCGCGGCAGGAGTCACACACGCGTGGGTAACTCAATTCGTGAGCTTGAATCGGCTGGGGGCAACGTCCGAATGGGCATTTCACGATTTCCTGTTTAGTTCCTCCACAGTTTGTGCACAAGAATCTTTCAAGTGCGCACATTGCTTGGCTTCGCCCTAACAGGATGCTCGCTCCAGGACTCAGATCGACTTTGCTTTATACTGAACGGGAGTGCGGCCAGCATAAACCAAGCATCGTTAAACTTGAGGAGACAAATAGCCCGTTCATACGAGTACGAGTCAAGGAAGAATTCCAAGCAGAAGCAAAATCAAAGACGATCTCTGCGTAATTGCAACACTTTCCCGAAAAGAAGTCCGCCCAAGGATGTTTCAGAGGAAAATAAGGAGATTTCATCAGTGCAGAACGAATGAACGACGAATTTTACTAGTATTCCGAGGGGGGCGGAAGGGCAACATCGGTGAGTGGCACTTTGCAAAGCACGGTCGGCTCGGTGACGCCAGTGCATACACAAAAACTTGCACTTCAACTGCCTCATTGAGAAATGGCATTTCAGACAGCTCATGGTATTTTCCAAGAACCATAATATTCTCACTTGCTTCGAAGGAGCAATCAACAGTAGAATGACAACGGTCGCCGTCACGTCGGGGCAACGGGAAAGAATAAGCGCCGGCGTTCTTGCCTCAACGGGGTGCGGATGCTGAGCGTGAGCGCTGATCTCATGATCCGCGCTCTAAATATAAACTATTTCTAGGTATTCTGTAATAATTGCTTGAGACCATAGTCTGTGCAGCGCTGCTGAGGCGCAATGCCGCTTTCCTTATATATTTTTAAATATCGTAGGAGACACAGATAGCCCGACTCGGAGTTCTACAAATCATCGGTCAATTTTATTGAAGCATAGACATCAGCCCTTTATTTTTTGAGCAGTCCAAATATCCAACGGAGGGGAGGCCTCTGCAGAACCCCTTGTATTGACCGCAGCGCGATTTTTAATCGACCTCGGCCCAACCATTGCAATCTACTGAGTTGCATCGAATCTGAATATGGCAACGGAAACCGACTAAAAATCAGGATCTCGGGGTGTGCGCTATAACGACCCATTTTATAATTGTTGCTGTATAAAACTCTTGTAAAAATGTTTTTCTTTTCTCCCTGGATCGAAAGGACGTCTACTTCCAAGCTTCCAATATTTATACGACACGGATGAGACTCATCAAAAGAACCAGTTTACGCCAAGATGGCTCAAATAGCGTCACGGAAACGAGTTTCTGTCGCGATTTGTCTTACTTTGTGTGGGAATTTCTCGTCGGTCTTTCCAATTGTATCTCACATGCAGATACTGGCGATTTGGGTTACAGTACTTCCGATGAAATACGGAGCGGCGAAAGCGTGGTGTTCAAAGGTTGAGTTGAACTAGTTCCTTTTCGGGACAATGGATCTCAAATACAGTTCTCCTGGTCCGCTCCCTTCACAATTCCTCCAGGTCTCTTCTCAGACTACGCAGAATATTGTATACTCCTAGACTTGGGTTTCTTTCCAAACAGGTTCCATGTTTCTTAGAAGTGCTTTTTTTACGGGAAGAGAAACACCTTCAGTTGCGGCACTCAAGTCTTCAGCGAACAGCATAGTACGGCATCCTTGCGGAAATAAATGAAGCTGTGCTCGTCGTCACTCAACTATTATTCAGTATGAAATGACCCCAAATACTCAAATTTTAACTGGCAGGTTAGGTACTTCCAAACTTTAAAAATTCTGTTTAATATGGGCGCCTATGCCTTGTAAGTACCAACCAAGCAAGCGAAACGGTCAATCACTCGATATGCTTCTACGGTTGGAGCTTTGTTAGTGAGTAGGACGACCTTTCCGATAAAAGGATGGCTAGCTGTGTCGCGCTCGCCCACAAACCTCTTCCCGAATGATTGGCGCTAGTTTATATAAGTCGGATTTGACAATACAATATTACAAATCAAAATTTTCTATATTTAACCCATCGCTCATACCTTCAGATAGACGGTTGTCGTCAAAGACGAGCTTAACCTACTGACGTTCGCTTTTAATTCGGTCATTCACGGGCCCAAGTTAAGCGTGATTCGAAACTGGACAGTAAATGGTAATTTTCTAGACTTCTAGCTTGTATTGACTTCTTCTTATGACAACTCAAGAAACTATTGTTTTCTGTGAAATAATTGGCTACTTTCTTTTCTCTCCGTTGACGGTGATCGTGAAGAAGCGAGACCAACGCGGTTCAATCAAGTAAATTCAAGCATCGTGATTAAAGGCTGGCTGGCGGCGCCCGGTCTACAAGGGTTATTTATACCATTGGAAATCAATATTTTCCGAGACGGACCATATACAGGACAATATCCCTCCTTCACAATAATTTATGTAGGTACTTAGAGGTACTTCCACGAAAGCAGAGGAAGGGCAGCTTTCCTCATGGTGATCTTGGTCGGGAATGAGTGCCGGAATCGGCGCATGCCGGCATTTTTACCGATTTTACCGACCCTAAAGAGCACCCTCAAGCTCACGCGACGCGTCGCAAATCCAACTTTCCTTCCTCAGCCATTCATCTCAATTTTTTGGCTCTACCTACCACTTTCAATGAGAATAGGCTATGCGCGGTTGACTTGCCGTTCTCTTCTTCTTCTTCTACTTCCTCGTGGCATTTGGACGTCTGACTGAGACTCATGCATCCAAATACTGGGTGTAAACTGGTCGCTGTTCGAAGGAGTAACCGTGGAATTTTCTCAAGTAGAAGAGAACATCCAAACACTTCGACTCTATAGTCAAATGATGCGTCAGTTGATCCCTTTTCAATCCCAACCACGGACCGCCACAACATATCAATATTCTTGTCGATGCCGTGTTTGTTGGAATGTTGGTCTGGCTTCTTGAAGGTGCTCCAGCAGTCAGGCGGATCGTGACAACGGAACCAAGGATTCGAAGAACGGTGGTGGAGTCTTATTTAAAGCTCAAGAGCAGACGAATGCCTTCAAACTGAATTCAAAGGAAATGGTACGTTATTCGTTGGATCCTGAAGTAAACTATAACGAATCCCTTCACGCACAGAAACTCTTTCACCTTTCAATTCTTTGGTCGCCCGCTCTTTCAGTATTGGGTGCAACCCGTAAGTTTGAACTTACTCGAGAGTAACCAGAATTTGTGCTGAATATTCACAAGTGCGGCCTCCGCTGTATCTTCGCGTCCCAACAGGTGCTGTTAAGCCAGCCGGCTGGGCCCTCGACCAAGCCCGAGTGCAAGCGAATGGTTTAGCAGGTCATCTCCGTGATTTTGACAGCTAGTCAGTGTCCTTCACTTCTATGTCGATTGTCAAGCTCATCCGGATAATTCAGCGTGAATGGTTCGATCTGGGTTGAAGGTGGATCTCTTGAGTACAGTGAAATGCACGAATCTGCCCCATATTGGTTGTACGTACGTTTGCTTTGGAAGTACATGATTTGTTTTGACGTGCCTCTAGCAACGGAATGGTCTCTCTTGCGTTTCAACTCCAGGACACCCGTCTTATCGGCCAAGTTCGATCCTTTTTAGACTGGACTCTCGATCATCAAGGCAAGGATGGTTGGATTGGACCTGAAGCATTGGTGGCAAACGCCACGGTTCCAAGGCTCGTTTGGCCTCGGTATTTGGTACTGTTGGGTTTAATCGTAAGTTAATAGTGCCATGTCAGACCACAATGCTCATTCTGTGACGTAGCAATACGCGGAAGCCGACCCAACTCAAACACAACGCATTCTCGACTCCATGCATAGCTTCTTGACTCTTGTGAATACTATCTGGAAGACAGGCCAGCAAGGCACGTCCTCCATGGGCTTCCAGTTCGATTACCAATTCGTTCGGTGGGAGGAGGTACGGGTCTGTCTTGCTCATTCAATATAGGACTCACGATAATTAAACCAGCTCATTTATTCCCTGCAATGGCTATACGACACGGATCCTCGAGGTAACTTCTTTCGAGCTAACATCTAGCAGTATGCCTCACACTGACTCTGCTACGTAGGACAGCAGGCGCAGCTGCTCGAAACCATGCAGCTCGTTAGAAATTCAGGTTACTCCTGGAAGACCAATTGGTTTACCGCTGCAGTCTTCCCCAAGCAAGCGGTACCGTCAAATAAGCTCACTATGCAAACGTAGGTTACGCTATTCTGGATCAAGGACTCAGAAAACTTATTCTTCCTCATAGGCATGGCGTCAACACAGCTGAAGGTATCGTACGATCATATCTTGAGGCAAAAAAACTATACTCATCCTTCTTTGCCAGCTCTCAAGTCAGAAGCCCTGGCGTGGCGCTTTACTGGCGATCCTACTGATATTCAGAATACATTTGATCGCTTAAACATGCTTTACACATACCATGGCCAAATTTCGGGTACATCGTCTTTGCAAGGCTGATCTCGAAGGCATGATACTTACTCGTGTTTGTCAGGTACTTTTTCTGCTGATGAACATATTGCTGGCCTCAACCCATCTCGAGGGTAAGTTCTCTTGAAATTACCTGAGGCCATACCAATAATAATTTTGTTAGGACGGAACTGTGTGCCATAGTGTATGTGAATTCTTCACCTGATAAAATCCAGTCTCATCGGGCAACAGCGAACAGATATTCTCTCTCGCGACAATATACTCCATCCTTGGCAATAATTCCGTTGCTGACAGAGTCGAGAAGCTTGGTATGTGTTGGATCATTTGCATTTGAATGACCGAGTATAAACGATTGTCCGCTCAGCTTACAACGCTTTACCTGCTGGCATCATGCACGACTGGTGGTGTAAGTACTTGCTTTGACTACGCTTTCTTCGTTTTCATACCTCTATATGATGTAGCCCACCAATACGATCAAGAGGGTATGCTTCCGCCTAAGTGTTCAGCCGCGAAGGCCCTAACACTTTGATGGTTTCCTAGTTAACCAAATCTGGGCTCAAAACATGAACCCCAGTCCCTGGGTCAACAACGGACCCAACTCGAATGTGTTTGGATTCGAACCGTAGGTTTTCGTTCATCGTATGACTGGATATTTGGAAGACGAATCGAATTTTCAGAAATTATCCATGTTGTACTGTCAATCATCCTCAAGCTTATCCCAAGTTCTGGTCGCATTCCTTCATGACAAGCCCAGCAAATAATTCTCTGATCCATACCTTCCTCGGACCGGCGACGTTTTCAGGGATGGTTGGAACGAATAACAACGTGCAAGGTAGGTGGCGGTCTTCGTTGGCCCAGCTGAGATGAATGATGCTTATCGAACCTTTAGTGTCTGTCAGTACTCTCTATCCATTCGGGTTGACCTTCAGTTATTCTGTGACTGCTTCTCGTGCTTTTGCATTCCAAATCCGCATTCCCGAGTGGGCCAAGAATAGCCAAAGCACTATCTCTGTCAATAAGGCGAAAGCTGTTGCGGTCAAACCGGATGCAACTACGTCTTTACAGACAGTTCAGGTAATGAAAATCTTATTGCATTGCGACAATTCTTTGATGAGTTTCGGTCAGGTCGGGGCAGGAACAACAACGATCATAATGACGTTGAATGCACCTCTCCAGATCGAACTGCGCACGAACAATGCCGTCGCTATCACCCGTGGTCCGCTCAGCTATGCAGTGGAGCTTTCGTACAATACCACATCCGCACCAGGACTAAGGTCAGTCCTTTTGGTTTCTTCTTCATGACGTGGTTCATTGTGACGTTTTCATCTGGACAGGAGTGCCCAGGCTTTAGCAGACACGAAGAGACTGTTCCCTAAGGCGCCAGCGCAGTACTTTACACCTGTAAGGAACATCTTTCTTCTTAATCGTCAATACTGACCTTAAAATTCAATCAAACCAGACAGACAACCACACCCTCGACAACACCCTCCTTCCTACAAGCGAATGGCGGCTGGCAATCGACCCCAGCACAATCGTGGTCAACGACCTCTCGGCTCAGACATCCGCTATGCCGCAATATGCATGGGCTCCTGGAGCTCAGCCTGTCTCGATGACCGCCATGGCCTGCCAGATTGCTTGGAGTCTGACCAGTGGGACGGCCTCCGCACCGCCTGCGAGCCCGAATGCCTGTGTTGGGGCGAAGTTCAAAGTGAAGCTTGTGCCGTTTGCCGCTGCCAAGCTGAGGTTGGGAGAAATTCCTACGATGAAGACTTCTTGAACTATTTGTTTTGTTTTTATGTTGAAAACATCCAAAATCAGACACCTCAGCCATTTTGCTGTCAATCGGCCCGATCATGTTCTCGTGTGAATTGCCCTGCAGAAGCATTTCCTCGTTGTGCTTTGTACTTCTAGATTTACCTACCAAGGTGATCTACTCCGATTCAAGTCCTGCAGGCGAATCTAGCCGTCATCGGCTCATGGAATCTTTGATATCTTCAAACCGCAAATTTTGATACTTGTTTGGGCTCTCGGTAGCGCATGCTGGTCCGTCTGTCATTTCATTGAAGGTAAGGCGTAATGGAACGACTCGGCCTAGTACTAACCTACGTGTCCGAAACTAGGATGGCGAACCCTTCGCGTGATACGGGGCGTTCCTCCCTTCGAGCAGCTCACGTAACATCAGAGATTCAAGCATGTCGAAAACCTACACCCATAGAGTCATTACCTGCAGAGCTACTTGCACTGATATTCGATCAATGCTTCCAGGACCATGACCAAGATCGTATAGATCTTGCCAACCCGCCCTGGTACTTCATCAGCAACACGCTTCTACCATCATTTAGCACAACCGCCCCGACCGACAAAGTTGAACACCTAAAGTCGCGCAGTCGATTTCCTTACGCTCTTGCCGCTGTTTCATCGTTTTGGATGGAAATTCTCTCCTCTCGTCCAGAGTACTGGCAACAAATCATCGTTTCCAGTGACCTCAAGTTTCCGAAATACTGGGACTTGCGTTCGGTTCTCTCCTGGTCCCGCCCCCTACTAATCGACGTCGTCGTTTTCGGAGAAAACGTTGAAAGGAGATCTGAACTTGAATCTCGTCGAAACAACCGTTTCAACGAACCATCCTACATGAACACCGTAATGGAATGTCTCGAGCCTCACCTTCTGCGCTGCAAGAGTCTGTATATCGAAACCTATTATCACACCTCCCTTCCACTTATCATTAATCACATTCACATTTTCCCCTCCGAACTTTCCTCCTTGTCCATCAGAAGCAAGACTCGCGATACAGACAGAAACAAAAGTTTTGAAGCAATATCACTTTTCGGCTGGGAGCGGTACCCGTACGACCCAAATCTGACGGTCATGCCCAAGTTAAGAAGCCTGGTAGTGGAGGGCAGAAACCTCGACAAAATTTATCCGGTTTGGCTTTCAATGCAGGCCAACCTGGAGCAGCTCGTCATTGCTGATTACCCATTCTCGCGGGGAAATGCCACCCTCGGCGAGATTTTGCGTATCATCGAGAATCTTCCCAACCTCCTCAGGCTCAAACTTCAAAACGTCGGATTCAGCTTCGATCCGAGTCCTCGTCCACCTCCTTTTCAAATGAATCTCCGAGAGCTTCATTTGGAAGCCATTGCATTTCCTCTTGTTCAAGATGTATTCCAGCAATGCGACTTTATCGAGCTTCACACCCTACATCTCACTCGATGTGTAGTCGAAGAAGTGCCCCAGTGTGAGACTCTAATCCTTGAAGACACGACCTTCAGTCATGACGGCAGTCTGTTAGGAGATTGGGAGGGATCCACGCTTTGGATTGGCGACTGTCGCGGATTCAATGACTCCTTCCTTGACACTCTTCGTACTCTTCAGGGTGATTTATTCAAATGCCCATTCGTGGAAAATCTGTATCTGTACAATTTGCCGTCATTCTCGCTGAAGAAACTGAAGAAGCTGATCAAGCTGAGGCATCAGCACAGTTTCAGTCCATCAATCACAAAATTAACTATCAACCGTTGTGCGGTGGCGGAATTGACTCAGAAAGATGTGGAGTGGTTTACTGTTCATTGCGGTGTGGAGCTTTGCTACGTTAAGTACTCTTCATCTTTGATATTTTCATAATGGAGCTGACGGCATATGGAGCTGACTTTGCGTTGTTTTGCAATTGGCTGTAATAATGGTAGTTGTACAACTTCCATTTCAAAATCTTTTCTGTAAACTATGTTTGTCCAGAACATTTAACTACAGTATCGCTCGCTACAAAAAAACTATTTGCTTTGGGAGCGATTTCAAATCTTCATTCTGCAGCAGTTTTTGTTCTGCTGGCCCATTGAGACCAGAAATCCTCAACTCGATAATGGACTTGAGCTGATCATCCAAACCGGATAATAACTTGCCCCAATCAGCTTCCTCTAACGCCTCGCCGTCGATACGAATTGACATTCGTAAAACGATGCTCTCCAGCCCCATTTTCGCCGACATTTTAAGGAGCTTATTGATCCAAGGACTTGGGTATTTGTAAGCCTCTTGCTCTGGTAGGTAGTACCACGAAGATTCCAATTCCAAAACTCGCAGCGAGGGAAGGATTCTGGCAATATCGGGAGGAGGAAGAGAGTAGGGGTCATAATAAACATTCCAGCCGCAACGGTAACCATAATGATTTGCCTCCATATCTACAGGGGGTCAAGTGTCATGATAATGAAACTTTTTAACAATGTGAAAGACGTACTTGCAGAACAAAGTCGGTATGTTAGCTTTTTTATGGGCGAGAAGCGCTCAAGAAGAGCTTCCTGGTCCTTTAGAATCTCTGTGGGATTATGTACTTGTGGGTTGAACGGTGCGAATGTGAGGTCTTGAACATGAACCACGTTGAGCGGGCAAAAATCTGATGAAAGCCATTTCAACGTTGGCCCCGGTTGTGCAATATCCCGAATAGCTAAACGCTTCAAGGCGAAGCGATATTGGACAGTCGTACTTTTGGAAACCACACGATTGCTAGTTTTCAATAGCTCCTGTACATTGGGGTCGAAACGCAAGACTGACACGGTCAACTGCTTCAGCGTGGCCGAAAATCCTTTGAAGTGGGCCTCTGGGAAGAGCGGGAGCCCTGACAAGTCGATATCGACGAGCTTGGGCGAGTACA
This sequence comes from Galerina sulciceps, assembly GCA_023014345.1. Taxonomy (NCBI): domain Eukaryota; kingdom Fungi; phylum Basidiomycota; class Agaricomycetes; order Agaricales; family Galerinaceae; genus Galerina; species Galerina sulciceps. The sequence continues at coordinate 460,486 of JAEDXJ010000002.1, read as the reverse complement.
AGCATTCTAGCAACACATTTTGTATTCTGGGAGCGATCAAATTCCATGCTGGATCAGCTCTTGGGTCCTCCCTCCCTGGTACTATGGAAAGTTTTTGCAGATTGGGCAGCCGGCTCAATATCTTCTCCAAGTTGTCGTCCTCGCTGTTTTCCGACATCAAAGCCAAAACATCTCGGGTGATTTGTACTGTAAGTACGAGGTCACCGAGATGCACAGAGCGGTCCAGGAGGTTCCTGAATGCCTGCCAGAGGTATAACCGAGCTACCATCGGGTCTTCTGCAGAAGTTCTGGGTGGCTGAGTTGTGTCCAAGATCAGTCGTATTTCTTGAAACAGGAGTTTCTGGGAGAGAGAGCAAAGAGTTCGATTGGCGTATGAGCAATTCCTCAGCGTTTCAATGTCTTGATCGCCATAGATATTCAGAAGAATCTTCTTGAGAAATTCCACTGGCAACATAGGTGTCGCTATCATGTCTGGAGCGCGTTGAAACTGGGAAATGTCGACGAGGTGAAAAGGGTTTGAACAAGCATACCTCGCCTTCCCAACATGTTCTTTTTTTCAATGATAGTCAGGGTCACAAGTCGTGGCTTAGGCCGCTTAGCAAAGTTAGTAGTATTTTCACCTCCAAAGCCTCCAAAATCCTTTCTTAAATATCAAGGACGCCATTTCCTGTATTCCGGCCGTGCTTGCAAGAGACTGTAGGACACCAAGCTCAAGCTCAAACTTGAGCTTGCTCACCGGTTCATAAGACGAACCCAGCTTTCGGAGGAGTTCGGGCTAGGACGCGTTCTTTGTGTATGTTTGTACCGACCTTTGGAAACGGACCGCTTTCACCGGGGTCTTGCAGCTTCAACCCCTCCCTCATCTGCACAGTTTGCACTGGTCCTCCGTCCAGCAACTGCTGTTGGACATTTGAATTAACATTTGTTCTACCAGTGTTCGGGATAATTACTACGCATCTGCTACGAAGTTTTGACCTGGATGTATCGCTCTACAGCGAAGTTCGTATCTGGAGTCAATGCCAGTGAATCTGTAACATCGTCAAGGTATCGTTTCCCGAATGTCGCCACCAATTTTCGAGGGGAACTTCTTACTTGTTGTCATGCAGCATGGGAATTGTAGAACTACATAGCTATCGACCTTCACCAGCTAAGCCCAGCCTCTCGGGAGGCGCATCGGCCACAACGATAGCATGTCTGCCGGCAGAATTACTTGGCCTGATTTTTGACGAATGCTTCGCGATCTTCAGGTCAGAAGAACTCTGTCAATTGAACCTTGCAGACCCGCCGTGGCACTTCATTAGCAATAGTCTTGCTCCAGACCTGTTGCCACCATGCCCAAAAGACACATTTGCACGATTCAGATCGCCTAGTCGATTCCCTTACGGACTTGCAGCGGTTTCTCGATTCTGGGGGGAGGTGCTGTCAGCGCAGCCCATATATTGGCAGCAAACCATTCTCTCCCTCGACCCGAAGCTGATAAGGACATGGGAAAGTCTTGTCTGGTCACGCAATCTCCCAATCGACGTCGTCATTTTGCGAGACACCTCTCAAGATCAACAACACTCGGATTCAAACGAGTCAGAAATTGTAGAATCGCTCCTGGAGTTGTTGTATGACCATCTTCCTCGATGTCGGAGTATCTATTTCGAGACGAACTTAGGTTCCTCCCTCCCACTCATCAGCGAACATATCCAAGGGCGATCCCAAATGCTCTCCTCATTACTTCTTAGGTGCCAAGTTGGCGATTCGGCAGATCAACGACGGCTGACGTTTAAATGTAGAGCAAGTAATTCAGGCGCGAAAATGCCACATCTGAGAAGCCTTGTACTCGACGGCAACAACTTCGACAACACCTACCACTTCTGGCTCCCACTCCAAACCAACCTTGAACAACTCATCATTTCTAACTACCTAGTCTCCTCGAAGAATGGCCTCACTGTTCGACAAATGTTGCGGTTGATTCAAAACCTTCCCAATCTGCTTCGACTAAAACTCCAGAATGTTGACTTTCTGGTCAAACAGGAATTTCCCCCGTCGAACTACAGCAGTGGTATTCGCCAGCTTCATCTTGAAGCTGTTCCGCCCTCAATTACTCAAGAATTATTCAGGTTATGCGACTTCGACGAACTCGATTCCGTCAGCTTGACCAATTGCGCGATCGAAGACTTGCCATATTGCAACCTCCTTATCCTCGACGATGTTCGAGTCACCTCTCGTGTTTCTTTGGATGTTATGCTATCGGATTGGGAAGGCTCTCGCCTTTGGATAGGAAATTGCCAGGGGTTCAACGACAACGTCCTTGACATGCTTCGGAAATTCATAGACGACGAATTTCGGTGCCCGTGGATGGAAAGCCTCCACCTGTACAATCTGCCTCCTTTTTCGCTCAAAAAGTTGAAGAAGACGATCAAACGCCGGAATCAGTACGTCCGCTATGACGATCCAGATTGGGTAGACAACACAGACTTTGGGCCAGCGATTGGAACCTTGCACATCGAAAAATGCGACGTGCGGGAGTTGACTGCCCAAGATATTGAGTGGTTCACCTCTCATGTTGTGGAATTTATATACGTCAAGTAATCCAGTGAAAGAGAGAGTAGGTCCGTGTTTCTGGTTAGAGTGAGCACGATTCCGAATATCGTCTTCGGTGACTCATAATTATTTTTGCCTTGCACCGCCCAGTTTCCGAAGTGAATGAAAGCAAGCTGCATCACTCTCGTGAATCACGGCGTGCCTCAGCCACGCCTCGTTTTCTTGTCCCCATTGATGTTTTTTTGTTACCTTTGTTGGCTGAGCCAAATATATCACCACGAGGAGCAAGCAAGGAGGAGGCACGAACGAAGCACGATTGACTTCGCGTCCATGCACTCCTTTAGAGTCTAGATTTTTCCGCAATGCCTGTGGCATAAATTGCTTCCAGCCCGTCTCAGAACTACGCACACCCCTTCTTTCTCAACATGCCCTCGCGAAAAGGAACGATGTCTGGAACGATGTCCAGCTTCTTCAATTCCATCCGCCCGAACGGCAATAACAACAATGGCAGCAACCTGTTAACTGTACCGACTGCGGCGAGGGTAAACAGGTCGCCCTCGGTGTCCTCGACCTATATTGCCACGACCTCTCTTCTCGGTGAGTCCTCGATGTTAAATCCAGGGAGGCTTACACAGCTAAGAATCGTACAGGCAAAGTCGCCGTGGTGACTGGATCCTCCAAATCCATCGGTGCTGCGATTGCGAAGTGCCTCGGGGAGAACGGCGCGAGCGTCGTGGTGAATTATGTGAACGACGCCAACGCGGCTGAGGAGATTGTCCAGGCCATCCGCTCCCAAGGTAAGGGCGGAGCTATCGCTGTAAAGGCCGATACCTCGAACCTGGAGGGAGGCCAGCACCTGATTGATGAGGCCATGAAGACCTTTGGTAAGATCGATATTTTGGTTCTGAATGCTGGGATCATGGGGGCCAAGACGTTGGCGGAGGTCGACGAACCGTTCTTCGACTCTCATTTCGATGTCAACGTCAAGTCGCCTTTGTTTATGGCCAAGGCAGTGGCTCCGCTGCTTCCGCCTAGTAAGTCATTTGTTTCGGTTGATTCGCGTACTTATGCTTTATAAATCCATTAGATAGTGGTCGCATTATTTTCTTTTCCTCGAGTTTGACCGCCGCTTCTAGTATGTCCTAATGTTTGACTAGATATCTGTTAACTCTCGCTAACGTGGTGTGTATAAAAGCTGTAACATCCAACGCTCTCTGCTACCTGGCCACCAAAGGCGCGATCGAGCAGATATCTCGCGTCCTTGCAAAGGACCTTGGCACTCGCGGTATCACCGTGAACACCGTATCTCCCGGGCCAGTCGACACACCCATGTTCCGCGAGGGCAAACCACAAAACGTTCTTGATTCCATTGCGAAACAAAACCCGTCGCGCAGACTGGGAGAGCCGGAAGACATTGCGCCGATTGTGGGTTTCTTGGCTAGCGAGGCTGCCCAGTGGATAAACGGCCAGAATATAAGGGTGAATGGGGTAAGTAATAGCATTTTTTTTGAGGGTTGGAGCTCTGACAAGTCACTACGTCTAGGGATTTGTTGTGTAATGTCATTGACCAAGTTTGACTGGAAGACGAATGCATTTTATTTTCCCATTTTTGTATTTATATGTAACGTCGTTTAGATAGCTTGTATTTTACACCCTACGTAATTCGGTTCTGGTCGCGTTTTTCTGTATTTTTTTTCTGCTGCTGGTTGAATTCTAAGGCTACCAAATGGCTCAACAAATGGACGCGACGATGCCACTTTGATCCTAAGCAGCTACAAATAACAATAACGCCACAGTGATCGTCTTTTTGAATTTGCCACCATCTCACTGCGCAACCTTCCTCACTACACTACCTGATGGAACTTACCTTGAACCCGCATTGTGGAATATCATCGTCTGCGAAAACGACCATTGGTCATTTACCCCCTGAATTACTAGGGATAATATTCACATACGTTCACGAAGATGTTGTCCTGAACGACCAAGGCTTCAATTTGAACCTCGCACTCAGCGAAGCCGACAGCTCCGACGATGATTCGGATAAAGAAGACGCTGGCATTCGGAAGAGTTTCGATGTGCCCCGATGGGTATTGTCTCATAGTTGCATGGTCGACGCATCGAGAGCTTCCTCATTCTTCCCATATGGTTTGGCGGCGGTTTGCAATACGTGGAAAAATGTACTTTCTGCGACCCCGGCCTTTTGGACGCGCCTTGTCCTCTATGTCGACTCCGTAGTCCCCACACCTGTCGAAGATGCCCAGAAGTACCTATTGTGGTCCCGCCAGTTACCTATCAATGTTATCATTACGAGGCGATACCGGCTTAGGTTCGATGGGGCCGTCAGTGATGTCGAAAATGCCCGGATCAACACCTACATATCCCTCCTCCATCCCCACATGGCTCGCTGCCGAAGTTTCCATCTTGACGTCGAGCCTAACTCATCATTACCCTCCTTCTCACAAATTGTACCCAACAATGCCCGACTTCTAAAGTTGCTCTCGCTGAATTGCCAGTCAGACATTTTTGAAGAAGCAGAAGGCTTAATGCCATACGACGACGCGTCGCCTTTCGGTTCACGGGAAATCCGTCTCAAGGTCATGTTAATTGATAGTCGAAGTTTCCATTCCGCGTGCAACGCTATGCCAGCTTGGTTTGTATACCAGCCCGAGCTCGAGCACCTCGCCATTTCCCAATATCACACGGACGATCATCGCTTGCCTCTTGCTACAACGTTGAGCGCGATTGAAGACCAACTCAGTCCCAAACTCTCCACGCTCAGCTTTACGGGCCTCGACTTCGAAATCGACACCGCTCACCTGCGATTTGGCTCATACGAATATTGGAATATCCAAGAGCTTTATCTGGACGAAATAAAGCCTGAAGTCATTGCGGAGCTGTTCCGTGTCGCTTCTTTTCCCGTTTTAAATGTCCTCCAATTCCAAAGGTTTTCAGTATTGGACAGAAAGATATTCGACGACATCGAGTCGGACGTGCGCACGCTTTGTTTTGTCAATCCGCTCTCCGAGTTCGCGGACGCAGACATGTGCGACTTTTTAAGCAACTGGAGAGGTCTCGCCATCTGCTTTAGTCTTTGGAGGCACCCACGCGACGACTTCCTCCTAGCCCTCGCTGAGGAGCGTGATCCAGATCCCGACATTGATTGGCAGACCGGCGTTGAAGGAGGGAAATACTTCCTGTGTCCGAATCTCCAATTTCTCATCTTCGTATCTTGTCCCGTACCTTCCTTCACATCGTTGAAGAAGTTGATCGAGTCGAGGAATCATTATGTCAACTACGACGATCCCGAATGGAAGAATAACACACTCTGGGGTCCTGCAATCAGCCATCTGTCGATTAAGTATTGTTCGGCTACTACAGATCCTATGTATTCGAAGGAGCAATTCGGCTGGCTTTCCCAAAAGGTCAACATCACCTTTATTCATGGACGGCTTAATGCGTTGACTTTATTGGAAGACACGAAGTAAGAATACTTGTAGATGTAGAAATACTTACAAATTATTGTATCGATTTACTGTAGACGGCATCGTAGTAAATTGTTGGTTGACTGGTCGATTATTAGAACAAGACTAACTGTGTATTGTTTAGGAGCATGATCACGATTCACCAGCATCAGCCTTGATGTTGAGACGAACCCCACCATGGACTCCTTATATAATCGTTTATTCCTATTCACCTCTTACAATTTTCTTCGTTTCGATTCCTTTGAACACACCTCAGTCGTTTACCACTACGTGGACGTCCTGAGGTGTGTAACTTATCCCTGTTATTTTACATTATCACTTACATACATCTACCTAGTTCTAACTATGTTATCCCTCAATACTTGAAAGCAAGGACCGATGGATGCCCACTGCCGCATACATACTCCTTTTCGGTCCCGTCAGAGTGAAACCACTTCACTTTGAGGCCGAACAACTCGTCGAGGAATTCCACATTACCAACATCGTGGGCAAAAACTTGTCGAAGATCAAACAGTGATACTGGGCGTCGTTGTTCCCACCTCATCTTGAGGAACGGAAAAAATATGCCTCGTGGAAATATAGGGCCAGGTAGAAATAGTGAGTCTACCTGTGTGATCTTCAAGGTGTGCAGGACCGGGAACAGAAGACGATGGTCTTGAGGTTGGATATGCTCGAGGAGAAAATGAATCGTGCCATCAGTGGTTTGGATTTTTGAGACTCCCTGCAGTGAAGGTAAAAAGGCAATTAACTCTGAAGTCCAGCCGTCCAAAGGTTGGAATATAAATAAATCGAGGATGGTAATATTTGAGATATAGGCAAAGGAACGTATTTCAGTGAGGAAAGATATCGGTTGGTTTTCAAAGGTGTTGCAAAGGTCGACAAAAAAGTATGGTGCATCCTCGTCATAATCCATGCGGAACATGAATTTATTACCATTGAAACTTAATGTGATGGTTGTTGGGAAATTGGTTGCAATGTAGTTGCGCATGTACCGTCCGAGGTGTCGAGACATCGAGTCCTTTAACGTGGGATTACTAGATACAAGATCGGCAGAAGATCGAGAAGAGCTTATGTCGGCCAATAAAGTACAACCGGGTGCAGGGGTTATGCGCTCTAAACAGGGTAAAGTGGTCAAAACGTCGCCCCTCAACCGTAATGAGTTGAGCCGAGGGAGAGAAGTTGAAGGGAGATCGGTGTGTATCTTGTCTTCTTGAACGTCTTGAAAGGTATTTCTCCCTCTGTAACTCCTGAGCCGCACCGTCAGAATTTCGAGCGAGGACATAGCTTGGAGTGCTTCGAAAATTTCGGGGATTTTGAACGGAACAGAGAAGGTCATATTTCCTATACTTGATAACCATGGGGCCTTTGGGTTTAGTCTGATATCTGGGACTCGGTATTGTCGAAGTGCAGGAGCGTCGTTCGCAAATAGTAACTGAGGCTCGAGAACTTCACGGATCTCTGGGAGGCTCCATGACGTTAAGAAGATGCTTTCGAGATTTGGGGCAGGAAAAAATAGGGCTTTCCAAGTTTCGGGATGCGGACCAGCTGCGCTACCGGGACGATTGTCATCGATGTTCAGTCTTTGCACTCTTGTCCAATGGTGCTCCAAAATACCGAAGAAAAAATCATTATTTTGCGCAGAAAGACGCCCCTGGACCCATAAGAGAGAGTCTCCGGACCGGCGAAGAATTGTCTGCCGCAAGTTATCGCGTTTCTGATTCAAGGAGTTTAGATCGATGAGCCGTCCCCATAATGAAGGAGAACGTAAGGTGAGGTTACGCCACTGGTGACAAACTTGAGATGTACTGATAGCTGTCTTTAGATAGCCATTTAATGGGGAATCGTAGAGGGGTTTCTCTGCATTTTTCATGAATATGAACCAGAGTAAGTCTTCGTGAAGACGGTCGACATGAGAGGTAGGCGTGTTTGTACCTGCCTAAGCGTCAGTGTTAGTTTTCAGATAAAATTCAATGCAAAAAATTGAGTTTCAACTCAAAAGTACCATTCCGACGATTCTAATCGTGTTCTCAAGGTGTTGGAGGACGATCGGGCGACGTAGGTTGGTAAATGGATCAGGATGAGCTAGGGAGGATCCAAGGAGGATCTCAGGATGAGCCTTGGGATGAGCCCGATACGCCAAGCACATGACCTTTTTATTTGTCAAAGTCCTTGGAAGGAAACAATATCACGTTATTTTTGCCTGCCGTCCGCGCAACTCTGTTGAGCTCCGGACCATTTCCTTCTTCATCCTCCACTTTTTTGTTCTTGTTTTTATACTTATTGTTCGCACCGAGTCGCCATGACCATTCGCCCGAGAAATGGTTCCAATCTTCGGCTGCCAGTCTCAGAACAGGCGCCAATGGAGGACTGGTGGGAGGGGGGATCTTCAGCCGGTATTTGCTCTTTTTCGCCTTCCCTGTTCTGCCAGCGGCTCACGAAATGTCTCCTCAACCTTTTGAACCTCGAAATTCCCGCTTTTTGAACTATGTTGGCGTTCTGGACATTGTGCACGCCCACCAACACATACCAATTCGACATAATTCTGGACAACTCACCCGGGACATGGAAACTAAACACGGCTCGCAACGGAAATGCGCAATACCACCTCCACTCTTTCTAGGAAGCATAGAGGAAGAGAGCACAGGCTCAGAGTATTACCTCAATCTCGGAGCCGAGTCAACAGGTGCCTGCACCCCTAACCTCGTTGAGAACACAGCCTATGTCGAAGAATGGGCAGCAGCAGGCATCGCCGTACCAAGAGAGCCTACACGCCGGCCATCATGGCGCTCGTCGTCGTCCATGGGCAAGGATCGCGAGCGCTCGAATAACGCAAAAAAAGATGCCGTCGATCGTGATTGCGGGATCTGGTGAGTGTCGGCGATGGTCTCTTCATCTAAAATTAAACCTCATTGATGCGGCCCACAGCTTTGAATATGCAGTTGTACCCTGCAGGACGCTGTGTTGCGGAAAGATCTTTTGCACGGAACACATTGCGGATGTACGAGTGTTCCTTTCTATTTGTATGATGAATTAACTCATATATCTCAGTGGCTTCACGGACCGAACGCAGAAGGACGGTGTCCAAATTGCGAAAACGCTTGTTCGCTGGACGGAGGGACTCTTTCGCTCGCTACGCCCTCACTGTTGCCCAAGAGTAAAGCCAGCACTCTCAAACCTGGGGTTTACACTTCCTCGCCCCTCAGTGCGCTTCAGCCCCATCAGAATGACACTCTGCCGGGTTTTCGCGATCAATCAAACTTCGCCAGGTCATCCCCGCCGGCTGATAGCAAAACGAAGCTGGCTTCACCGAAGGCATCGAATACCTTCCCTCCTCAGAAGCTCACTGTGTCACCCGCCTCCTCGACCACAGCGTCAACCGCCGTGTCGCTCGACACGACCTCAGGCGACGACGAGCTCAACTTCCCTCATAAACACCTTCTCATTACCCCCACGAACCTCAGCACCACCCCCTTCTCCACGTCCTGGGGTGCTGTCAGTCGCCTTATGAGCATCGTGACATTCCTCATGTTCTTATATAAACTTCTGTCATGACGCTTCTGCAAGTGCTTGTGACTGCCCCCCGTGTTGGTGCTGCCGTTTTATCATGCGATAAACACATGCAATCTGATCTTCGATTTGCCGGCACTGCCCATCGCCCATCGGTTTAGTTGGTCTATGTATATTCCTCGTCGATTGTGATCCAAGCTTCAACGCTCTATCGCCCTCGCCTCCATCCCTCACGTCCACTAATTTGGTGGGCCATGACTTCACTTACGACCTCTTACGACCTCTCCATTGCTATCTTTTTATATACATGTCACTATAGTAGTTAGCCTTGGCTCAACCCAGCTCTCGTCATCGATTTTGTACCTCACTTCACTTTGCATCATTCGTCATTGTATTTGTAGCTACCACCTATTGTGTATCAATTCATTCTCTCCAAACATTCTCCCCAAGTATGCCTGACCTTGTCTTCAATCTTGATGTTCTGATTGTCCTGGAAGGCGAACACACAGTGGAAACCTTTGCCGTTGATTTTGGTTATCTGTAAGAGCCATTTGTTGGTCTATTTTCCGAGGGCTCGCGAAGCAACAGTCAATTGTTCTATTCCTCTAGTCCTGAACCGAGGCTAATGTAAATATTACAAAACGATACGGAAGCACCTGAAGGATCTCCTGGTCAAAGCCACGTAAGTATATTTGATGTAGACCAATTATTTAGAAGTCTTAGATGACCAAGGGAGAGTCGCTCTCAACTAAGGTGAACTTTGCCACCTTCCTTCTCATCCACCGCTGTTCTTCTTGCGACCACGTCGGAGCGTCCGGCGTCGACCAACAGTGCTCTATTGCAAGTGAGATGATCGCAGGCCCGCCGAAAGCGTACTGCAACCACCAATCGTAGTCTTCGTAGTCCACATAGCGGTTCCGCCTTTCTATCACTTTCTTCATAGAACTGAAGGAAGGAAGAGGGCAAGCGAAGAAGGTGAGGTCGTTCAACTCTGGGCACAGCATGTTTACGTTTATGGATGAAAATGTGTCCTCTTCAGGTGCGCCGAGAGCATCGACGAACTGATTGTAGGGCCTGCTGGAAACGCCGAAAGAAAGATCGCAGCCCTGCCAGCCGCTCAGAAAGTCGTAGATCTGGGGATCGGTGGCAGGAGCGGGATCGACCAAGATGAGACTGCGAGCAGTGTTTTCTTCGAGATTTTCGAATATTTGTCTGCTTAGGCCTGTGGAGTTGGTGAGGTGCAGGAGCTGCAGGCGGGGGAAAGAGCAAACCCGGAAGAGCTCGCACATGGTTTGTGATGGGATGTTTTTCAATGTAAGTTGGGTGACCAGAGGCAGGATGTATGGCTTTGGGTAAACGATAAGGGAGGTGTCTATATCGAAGACTATATTTGAGAAATCGAGGGAGAAGAGGACGAAATTGAGGTGGGTGGTGATGGTCTCCAGTGTTTGACGTAGGGAGAGATTGGTGGCAGCTTCCCCGGAAATGCCCAGATGCCTGAGCTGGCGCTGGCAGATGAACCAGGGCGGCGGACGGGAGCAGGCTTGAACGAAGCTGTCGGCATTGAGGTTCATCATGTAGAGACGAGGAAAAGCCGGCGGTTTGGGATTAATTTCTGTCGGAGTGTTGTGGTCCTCTTTTGCAGGTGTACCAAAATTGAAATGACATTTGAGGAACAGCGCTCTGAGAGATGGGGCATGCTTTGGAACGATCACTGACAGAGGGGGGAGGGACGTGTTGAAAGCGACGTCGATGTGCAGGCTCCTACACCGTCCGATGTGTGGTTGCAAGGTCTTGAGGAAAGCTTGCACCCTCTCTTTTTCCGACTTGGATGTGCCGGTGATATATTCTTTTGAAGGTTCAACTGTTTTTCGAAGTATGAAGACGTCGATGGGCAGTTGCCTTGACCATTCAAGATATCTGTGTGCATCTTCCAATGACGTTGAGAGGGGATCGGTGAAGAGAACCAACCGCGTCCAGAAGGCGGGTGAGCATGATAAGACATTTTTCCACGTTTCACAAACGGCAGCGATGTTGTAAGGGAAGAGCGACGGAGAAGCGAGATGCACTTTCTGCGCTCTAATAAAATGCGCCACTTCCACTTTTTCATAGTTGCGGCCATCACCCTCGCTGGATAGGTTTATTTCGGGAGCAGACAAACCGGATTCAAAATCTGCGGTGGTGGTAATGAACTTCTCGTGAAGGAGGTGGAATATAATCTGGAGTATTTCTGGAGGAAGAAGAGCAATCCAGGCTGTTGATTTGGTCGACGAATCCATGACAATACGAAGAATTCAAAGCCAAGCTTCAAAGCAACCTCTGGCTTGTCAGGTAAAGCTCGGTAGGTTTCTAGGAAAATCAAGGCGAAAGTTATGTTCTTGATTTAGTCTGAAAGCCAGTAATTAAAAGAGAGTGCAATACCAATACAATTTGAAGGTTTCAGGGCCGACGACGACTCGTCTATTGGTATAAACGAGAACAGAGGCGAGTACTGTATCAGTGTCACTGACTGTCACTGAGTGTGGCAGCTTCGCAAGAAAATTTGTTCCACGTGATTTGAAACGCGTCGCGTGCAGAGTCCAGCTTTGGTCCAGCTGCAGATTTCCAAATTGAAGTGAGGATATATAATACATCGAAGAAGTATAGTCTAAAATATTCCAAGCTCCTTATCAGCTCCACGGAATGTCCTCGAGAGGGTTTAAAGCGAGTCAAAAAAAGAAAAGGAAAAAATCATCGAAGATTGTCCGAAAGCAAACTACAGTCCAACCTCAATCAAGAATCTGAGCCGCAAGTTTGATTTCAAAGCTGTAAGCCAAAATAAACTACAGATTTCAATCGGAGGTTTCTGGGTCATAGGTATTCGAGTGGGGCTCGCCACTCCTGAAAACTTAAAAGAAATATCAGTCAGTAAGTACAAGATTTCTTTCGAACGTTGGTCGCTAAACTTCCAGAAAAGGGAGGGGGATGCAGGTAATATCCTGATTCACTGTTAAAGGCGGTTCCAAGAAAAACCATATAGTCGCGATTGAAACCAGACTGCGTCTTCTTGAGAAAGTTCTGGGAGTTGACCGCTGACCTCCAGTCTCATGATAGCCGGGGCACGCAAATTGCCCCTCCAATTCTCATCAGAGAAATCCATTTCTTCGCTTCTGGTCTCTATCAACCTCTTCAGGGCACCAACCGAAAATGAGGGCACACATAGAACAGTTACATTTTACCTTAGTACATGGAATTCTACCGATCAAAAAAGTAGCCATTGTAGATGGGTTCAATCGGACATATTGAAATTTCAAAAAAGTAATCATTGTACATGGGTCCGATCGGTTTGTGTCTTTACCTAGCAGGGACCCGAAATTTGGTTTGGGCTTCCGAAAATTAGTTAGGGCGGAGCCCTTTAGAAAAATTTTAGTTGGTCGGGCTGCCGGCGTTCTCTCGAGTATATTACAATTACATTAATAGTGAATGCAAATTACACGATATACATTTTATAAATACATATTTTGGGTACCAGAAGAATGATCGGCATCCGGGCATGCATTGTGTTGCTTGCGGGTGGCCGAAAAAAACTGAAAATGAGAGGCCGGTGCTCCGGGGATTTACTGTGGGATGGGCGGGGTCCGACGAAATTGAAACGAGTGATGCGGGCTCCGGGAGTTCGTTTTAATATTTACGGAGCTCCATGCGCGAAGGTCAGGGCTCCGAGCATTGAATATAGCATTGACGGACCCCGATATTTTCAAAATGAGCGCAGCGGGCTCCGGGGGGTTCCTTTTAATATTTGCGGAGCCCGACAGAGTTGAAAGTGGAGAGTCAGGTCTTTTAATTATCGACGTAGCATGGACGGGCCCCGAACAATATAAAATTAGCACTGCAGGCTTTGAGGGTTTGTTTGAATTTTATAGAGCCCAATACAGTTGAAAGTGAAGGGTCAGGTCTCTTGAGTATTGACTGTAGCGCAAACGGATCCCGAAAAATATAAAACCAGCACCACGGGCTCCGGGGGTTCGTTTTAATGTTCGCGGACCCCGATACAGTTGAAAGTAAGAGGTCAGGGCGCCGAGTATTTTTTGTGGTATTGATGCAGCCTGACGCAACCAGAGCTCCATTGTAAATTTAATTTAAATTTTGTAGGGTCCAATTTTACAGTGGACAAAAATGTCGGGCTGCCGACTCAGGCTCCCTGCAAGTACTAGCCATGTTCTGCTTTACGGGGTGTATTGCAACATTTATGGAACCTCAAAGAATACCCTGCATTGCTATATTTGCGGTGCACGAAAAAGGCTTGCACTTGATGTGGCACAATATCTTTGGGGTTCGCGAAAGTCAGAATATCGTCGCCGATTTGTCAGTATGTCGGCCTCCGCTGAGTGAATTATAACATTTTCGGAGCCCCGAAAAATCAAAAGTTGGATTTCGGTTACTGTTAGATATGTTGTGTTATTTACGGGGCCCCGAAAAACTCTACTCATTGGCTTCTGTTCTTGTTACTGTTATGGAATTGAATGGGTAATCATCAATAATCTTAACACCAACTATTCCTGTGCCTGCACCCACCAATATGCACGAATATTGCAGGTTTAACTTTGGTTTAACTATCCCAAATAATCTCGAGAATATTGATATGAGGAAGATACAGCAATTTCAATGCACTTCACGAAATTAGCTGTATCTCACTCGTTTCTGCATCAAAAATCTCCTTTTTGGCCCCGTTTTGAAGATGGAAAGTATGCAAACAGTTAGCCATTCCAATCTGTACAACTACACGCTAGTTCCTTTATCATTCCCCATACGCTTCGTACCCTTTCAAAGCTAAAAACTCGAAACAGTATCTCATCCTTCATGTCTGGAACTCTTCGAATAGTCTTCATTTCCAAATTTCTTCGAAGCTTTGAGAGTAGATAGTAGCTCCCAACAAGCTTCTGTAGACTCTTGCACCACTGTGCAGTGGTTTACAGCGGTGGTTGAGATCTCACAAAGAAAATATACATGCAAGAATAGAGTGAGATGAGGATCATGTTTAATGATTTCCGCTTTTTGGGATATGCCTGGCTCATCTGCACTCACATTCATGCAAGCCTTGAACATGATTCATGATATTGTGTTCCTCTGTCCCCTCCTGCCATTCATTTTTTTCTACTCAAGTATAGTTGTCGGAAGAGTATTCAGAAACTGGTCAATAGCTGCTATATATTTCCTAGACTTCGCGCATGGGCATGGGCAAGGGTACAGATTCGGGTACAGATAACAGTATCCATCCCCGCAACCTTCAAAACCAGCCCAAGGACGTGATTTTATACCCAGAAATAAATGAGAAACAGCTAATGTCGTGAATTTCGTCGAAATTTGCTGCATCTCCTCCAATATTTCAATGTTTTCAAGATTTTTTTGAGCGCTTTGTCTGCCCAGGTTATAGGTATAACTAGGCGCTGGTACAGCTGTGGGTAAGCGCCGAGAAATTCTGTGTTACAATAATTCCCTATTGATAACAAGTACTAGGCAAATGAACACAGTTTTTCGGGGCTCCGCAAATAACACAACACGTGTAGCAATGACTAACACACCATTTTTGATTTTTCGGGGCCCCACAGACGTATTCATTCAACCAGCAGAAGCTGACGTACTATAAATATTCTGTGTTTGATATAAATGTTGCAATACAACCTAGGAGGCTGAAAATTATGATACTGTCAGGGAACCCAAGCCGGAAGCCGACATTTTGGCCAAAGCAGACTTCTGCAAATATCTGAATGAATTCATAGTCGTCAGTGCTCGTTTGAACCTGCCAATTCAATTTACACATCAATAATTGGAGCCCTCACACCTCTTTCAACCATCTTGGGCTCCGTCAATATTAAAACGAACCGCCGGAGCCCGCGGTGATAGTTTAAACTTTGAGGTTCGTCAATGCCACGGTTGAGACTCAAGAGTTCGAACGACCCTCACCTTCAACCATCTCGGGCTCCGTAAATATTAAAATGAACTCCCGGAGTACGTGGTGCTAGTTTTATACTTTTCGGGGCCCGTCTATGCTACGTCGATAATTAAAAGACCTGACTCTCCACTTTCAACTCTGTCGGGCTCCGCAAATATTAAAAGGAACCCCCCGGAGCCCGCTGCGCTCATTTTGAAAATATCGGGGTCCGTCAATGCTATATTCAATGCTCGGAGCCCTGACCTTCGCGCATGGAGCTCCGTAAATATTAAAACGAACTCCCGGAGCCCGCATCACTCGTTTCAATTTCGTCGGACCCCGCCCATCCCACAGTAAATCCCCGGAGCACCGGCCTCTCATTTTCAGTTTTTTTCGGCCACCCGCAAGCAACACAATGCATGCCCGGATGCCGATCATTCTTCTGGTACCCAAAATATGTATTTATAAAATGTGTATCGTGTAATTTGCATTCACTATTAATGTAATTGTAATATACTCGAGAGAACGCCGGCAGCCCGACCAACTAAAATTTTTCTAAAGGGCTCCGCCCTAACTAATTTTCGGAAGCCCAAACCAAATTTCGGGTCCCTGCTAGGTAAAGACACAAACCGATCGGACCCATACTCAATGGCTACTTCGTAGCCAAACCGATCGGACCCATGTACAATGATTACTTTTTTGAAATTTCAATATGTCCGATTGAACCCATCTACAATGGCTACTTTTTTGATCGGTAGAATTCCATGTACTAAGGTAAAATGTAACTGTTCTATGTGGAGGGCAACCCAACAGAGTGTAAATCCAAGTCACGCAGTGAAGAGCAATGAAACTCAAGTGAAAATTCAGTTCCATCCCCTGACTTGTAGATCGGTTTTGTGCCTAACATCTGGAGAAACGAGTCCGAAAGGCCTGCACAGCAGGATATCGAAAGAGCATACCCGGCCCAGGCCTTGACAATTGGCTTTAAGTCCGTATTACCGTCAAGGTGTGATAAGCATAGGGAGATGGATCCGAAGTCATGGAAGTGTACTCGATGGAGATGCGGACAGCGGATGAAAGTCACGAGTGTGTCAATTTCGTCGAAAGTACACACTCGGAGGATTTCTTGAATGACTTCAGGCGCCATGTGTTCAAATGTAATGTTGCTGAGGAATTCCAAATTGAATGTATCGGCATTGTACTTTGGTGGTGATATACCGAAGTGCATCGTTTCAAATCTGACGTTTGTGAGCGACTCAAACAGCACTATCTTCCCAAGAACATCATACAAGTCGAGTCGACATTCATCGCATTCGTGGAGATTGTAACTGAACCCGGTTGCACCTATTGAGATTGTCTGGGGTACGTATTGAAATATTGTCAATGTTTTGAGTTCGATCTGTTCCATGATCCAACGCTTGTGTTCGGCGAAGGCTCTTTGGAAATTACGTCCGTCAATGGTTAACGAGGTCAACCTCGGTTTGAACTCGAAGGCCCGGGAAAATTTATTGTCGGAGTCACAGGTAATCATGTCTGTGAAGAAATCATGTTCTTGGTTACGCTTGTCCCAGACAGTTAAGCATTGGTCAGACATGAAGGAGATGGTTCGAAGGAGGCTGGTCTTCGATTGAATATGGCTCGGAAGGACTGGAAGAAAAACATTTAGGGTTACATCGATGTGTAGGGCCCTACAGCGATGAAAATGCGGCATCAAAGATCGCATGTTCTGGCGGACACAGAGCGATTCAGCTACCCCAACGTCATCGTACAGGTCTTCTCTGCGGGTCATGTAAACGTCGATCGGCAGATTGCGAGACCAAGAAAGATATTTTTCGACTTCCTCGATCTTCGTAAAGTCATCGTCCAAAAAGAAAATGAGAGTGGTCCAGAATTCCGGCGTTGATGAAAGAACACCCTCCCAAAAAGGACACACCGAGGCAAGCCCGTAAGGGAAGAAAGTTGGGTGGTCGACAATTTGTAACACCTTCCAAACGTCGACTGCCTCTTCTACGTCATAAGAGGAATCGAAAGAGATGCTATCAAAGTCGTCCTCAACGTCGTGAAATTTTGGTCTCGTAACGGCTTTGAGGTCATGGGTGGCGAGAAATTCGATGTGCACATATTTGAATATCATCGTAAGAAGCTCCGGTGGAAATGCTGAAATGTGAATGCCTGCCATTTGTAGCCTCGTAGCCTAAATTGAAGTTTGGAAAGCTGAAAGAGATGACACCAGTGGTTTGAGCTGAGATCGAGTATCACGGTAAGATGGCACTAAATGCAATACTGACTTTGAAAATCTGCAAAAAAGAGGGAAAGGGGATTGTTTGTAAGGTTAGAAAGATCCCTGGTACAAGAGATCTACAACCATCCAGGTGTGAAGGTAGTGGTACCGTTCAGGAAGACAATCGATGATTCTGAGATTCGCATCACAATTTGGCCGCTTTATTTGCCGCTGCTTGCGAATTACACAGCGTCAAAAAGACAATTTCAGTGAAACTATTGACGAGCCATACTGCCGATTCGGACTCGCCATTTTCTCGCTACTTTTTATTAGAAATGCTGCCTTATTCTAAAACTCGTAACAGAAGTTTACAAAATATCTTTTGAATGTCTGTGTTTCGACCATCCACGTAGAAAAATAGGAATGCAGGCGATATCCTGTCTCACGGTTAAAGCCCACCCCAAGAGTCTAGTCGAGATTGAAACCAGGTTCTGTCTTCTGGAGAAAGCTCTGGCACTTGACCGGTGACATCTAGACTCATGAGAGCTGGGGCGCCCAGATTTTCCAGCCAATTTTCAGCGGAAAAATCTATGCATTCACTTCTGGCCTCTATCATCGCTTTCAAGGCACTGACTGAGTATGCGGGCAACTCCACAGAGTGAATCCGAAGGATAGACAAGAAAGGGCAATGAAACTCAGGCA
Source organism: Galerina sulciceps (assembly GCA_023014345.1). NCBI lineage: Eukaryota > Fungi > Basidiomycota > Agaricomycetes > Agaricales > Galerinaceae > Galerina > Galerina sulciceps. The sequence goes on along the minus strand of JAEDXJ010000002.1, from coordinate 442,131 downwards.
AGGACACAGTTCCATCCTCTGACTTGTAGGTTTGTTTCGTGCCTAACATTTTGAGGAACGAGTCTGAGAAGCTGTCACAGCCGGATATCGAAAGGAAGGTTCCAGACCAGGCCATGGCAATCGGCTCTAAATCAATATTGTCATTGAGGTCTAATAAATGTAGAGACACCCCTGGCAGGTCAGAGAAGCATACTTGATCGAGGTCCGGGCAGTGAATGAAAGTTATACTGTCAACCTCATCGCCGCTGTCCACATCATAGAAGATACACACTCGGAACATCTCTTGAATGATTTCAGGTGCAATTTCTTCAAATGTGAGGTCGCCGAGGAAGGCTAAATTGAACGTATAATCATCGAACTTGTGGGGTGATATACCCAATTGAATCATATCGAATTTGACGTTTGTGAGCGACTTAAACCCCACCATCTTCTCAAGAACTTCATACAAGTCAAGGCGGCAATCATCGCATTCGTGGAGGTTGAAACTGATCTCGTTTGCGATTGTCATGGGTTCATATTGAAATATAGTCAAAGTTTTAAGGTTGGTTTGTTCCATGATCCAACGCTTATTTTTGGCGAGAGCTTGTTGGAAATTCCGACCGTCAACAGATAAAGCGGTCAACCTTGGTTCAAACTCAAAGGAACCAGCAGGATCATTGTTGGAGTCTTCCGTAGTCCTGTCAAGTAAAAAATCGTGTTCTTGTTTATGCTTGTCCCAGAGAGCTAAACCGTCCTCAGACATAAACGAAATCGTTTGAAGAAGGTTGGTCTTTGATTGAATGTGGCTTGGGAGGACAGGAAGAGAATAATTATAGGTAACATCGACGTGTAGGGTCCTACAGCGATGAAAATGTGGCATCAAGGACTGCATGTTCTGGCGAACACAACGTGTTTCCATGGCCCAAGTGCCAATGGGCACACCTACTCTGCGGGTCATAAAAATGTCAATTGGCAGATCGCGAGACCAAGGCAGATACCTTTCGACTTCCTCGGTTTTCGTAGCACCGTTGTCCAAAAAGAAAGCAAGAGTTGTCCAGAACTCCGGCGTCGACGAGAGAACGTTCTCCCAAAAAGAACACACCGAGGCAAGAGCGTACGGGAAGAACGTTGGGAGCTTGACAATTTCGAGTAACTTCCCGACCTCGACTGCCTCTTGTACGTCCGAGTCACTAGTGGATTCTGAAGACACTCCGTCAAAGTCTTCGTCGGAGTCGTGAGGCATGTGGTTCCTTGGTCTGGTAACAGCTTGAAGGTCATAGGTGGCAGGAAATTCGGTGTGGACATATTTGAATATCATCGCAAGAAGCTCTGGTGGAAATGCCGAGATGTTAACGCCTACCATTTCCTGTCCTGATTGAAGTTGAAGGAGATATTTTGTGCGCCGGTTCAGATTAAGAGTCACAGTGAAGTGGTACTAGATGCTTTACCGACCTGAAATTGCGCAAGAAGTCTAGAGAAAAGAGGTACTGTAAGATCTGATACAAGAGATTCGCAACTGTCCGGGTGTGGAGGTAGTGAGTGCCACAGTGCCACTGAGTGAAATAAAAATGTTCACTTTTTTATTTGTCGTTGCTTGCGATCATCACTGGACCACTCGGTATCAAGAGTCGAAATTCGAGTACCTTTCGACAGGCAAATTTATTGACGAGTTGTATATAATAATTATGAACTAAATATGCGTCGTCTTTGCCCGCTTCCAGATGCTTCAGGAACTTCCAGTGGCAGAAGGTGGGTCCCAGAACTAGGACTCGGAAGAAGGAAAGGAGGTCCATGGAGGAGTAGTCACCAAAGGCATTCAAACCTAGTCTCTCCTTGCCAGACAATTATATATAGCATGGCGACGACAAGGCTCACCTTCCACTCGATCTCGGGATAAAGTTTGCTCAGGGTACCCTGACTAATAGGTGATACATACACAAAACTCCTGTCTTGGCCATTACTCTTCACCCCACGAAAACATTAATATCCGAGACTGAAACCACGCGAGGTCTTCTGTCGACAACTTCGGAACCTGGCCAGTTACATTCAGCCTGGCAATTGCAGGACCAAATCCTACATCTTGTTTCCAGCTGTCGTCCGAGTAATCCACCATAGAACCTCTAGCCTCTACCAACCTTCGCAAAGCACCAACCGAGTACGTGGGCGGCCCGACAGTGTGTATATCCAACGAAACCATGTCATCGCATGGAAAATTAGGACCACGTTGCGAGGCTTCGTCGTCTTCATCGTCATCGCTATTTGGCTCAGCTGGCTTGCTAGTGCCCAAGAAGTCGAGGAACGCGTCTGAGAAACTTTCACAGTTGGCAATCGAAAGATCCGTCCCATACCAGTTCGTGACAATTTGCTTCAGATCAACGTCTTCTTCAAGCCCGATTAAACCCAACGAAGTGGCTACAAGATCTGGTAGTTCGGCTTGATTGAGGTAAGGGCATTGGATAAACGATAAAGATGCGAGTTCGTCCCCCTCGTCCAACGAACAGACGTGGAGAATCTCCTGGATGGCTTCCGGCGGCATGTTCTCGAATGTAAGATTGCCGACAAAGGATAAGTCGAATGACCCGTCCACGTGGTCAGCTGGTGATAAATCGAAGTAAAGCGCTTGAAACTTGAGGTTGATGAGCGATGAACACGTCTCTATTATCTTGAGGGTCTCATACAGGTCCAGCCGACACTTGTCGCATTTGTGGGCGCTGAAATTGAGTTCAGATCCATCAGTCCCACGGGATAGCTTGAGAGGCGAGTAGTGGGAAATCGTCAAATCTTCGAGGTCTTCGAGTAGCCTTAACCAAGGCAAGTCTTCGGCAATGGCGCGTTGGAGGTTCCTCCCATCGATAGATAATGTATTCAGTCTCGGCACGAACGCATAGACAGATCCGCCCACTGAATGGTCCACAATTGGTTCCGCAAAAAAGGAGTGTTCCTTGTCGGTTTCTTCCCAGACAGCCAAACCAACGTCGCTCACGAGCGATATCGTCTGCAGACGCAAGTACTCGGTGCACGGTCGCATGTGGGTGGGGAGAACGGGAAGCGAGACGTTCATCGTCACATCCACGTGCAGCGTTCTGCATCGGGCAATATGGGGCATCAAGCACTCCATGTTTTCGCGCACGCGGGGCGTCTCCATGATTGAGGCCATCGCGAGGGGGTGGCACAGGTCGTCTCGGCGCGTCATGAAGACGTCGATGCGCAAATCCCGCGAATACGAGAGGTACTTTTTGATTTCCTTCGCCTCTGTAGGTTCCATGTCCAAAAAAACGACTAGAGTTGTCCAGAACTTGGGGTTGGAAGAGAGGACATCTTCCCAGAATGGGCACACGGACGCGACGGCGTTCGGGAAGAATGTCGGGCTCCTGACTATTTCGAGCAGCCTTTGGACGTCGACTGAACTCATTGCGAGATTCGACGACGCGGAAGAAACAGAATCGGCATCGGAATCGTAATCGTCGTCAGGGTCATCTTCCGGCCTGTAAGGCCCTCGGTTCAGTGGACGGTAGAAGGGGAGGAGGTTGTGCTCCATGATAAATTCCGTGTGTACATATTTGAATATGACGGAGAGAATCTCAGGAGGAATCGCTGAAATGGGCCCTTGCGCCATGTTCTGACTTTTGAAGTGAATTGTTGATGCAAGCTCGAGTCGCGACCGACGTTAGTCCACAGTGAAGATCAGCTTGCAACGGTTTACTCACCTTGCGGTGCTCAAAAAAGTTGAGCAATAAAAACAGAACTAAACGAAGAGAAATGCCACCACAGGCTTGGACTGAGTAGAGCGGACAGAACGATGTTGAAAAGGCGCAGAAAATCTTTTGATCAAATCTTTATTTGCCTCTGCTTGTATTTGACCCAAAGCGGAAATCATTTCTATATTGGTACCGAATCCTGGATCGACGCAGCTTCGAAGTCGAAGAAAATATCTGGAATTTTGGCTTCAACCTGTAAGGAACAGGTACCTGAACTTCTAAATAACACTTTAGACTCCGGCGTGTCACGCTGACTTTGCTCCATTTCAGACTCCATCCGCACCTGACCCACCCCGCCGTGAAATCCCCTTCGCACCCCCGTCCGCAAACACAACACACATAAGTAAGCCGGTCGTCACCCAGCATGCGCCAGACGAGTGGTTTGTCTTCAGCGGGAGCTTCTCCAGTGTTAGGTGATACAGCCCAACCAGAGGAACCTCAACCTCATGAAACGTCAATCCAAGTAAACTGAAATATTCTGCTCGCCACCCAGTCCCTCTCCTCCTGCGTCCACATCGGCGAGCCGGGTAGCACCTCCCAACAATGCCGCACCTGCAGATTTGCGAGCGCAGGACCGAAGACCGAGTTCGTGCGCCATTCCGGGTCAGTGTAGTCGATATCGTCGTTCCGCGCCTCGATCATCTTCTTGATAAGGGTAAAGGAGGGCAGGGGGCACTCGAGGAAGGTGAGCATCTGGAGGTGGCTGCAAAAGACCATAGGGGTAGGAGAGGAGTAGCCGTGTGGAGGCGTGAGGGCGTCAACGACATAGTCGTATGGGGTGGTGGAGCCAGAGAGGAAGAGCGCGATGCCGCGCCAGCTGCTCAGGAGGGAGGTGATTTGCGCCTCGCTAGACGCGGGGCAGCTCAGTGCGAGAATCGGGAGATGAGTGGAGACGACGTCGAACACCGCGCTGCTCAGCCCCTCAGTTCCGCAGGTGCAGAAGCTTGAGCCGGGGGAGCGCGCAGAGCCGGAGGAGCTCGAGCAGTGCGGCGGGCGCGAGGTCCTCGAGCTTGAGCTCCTGCACGCGGTGGAAGAAGTACAGCTCTGACTCTGCGTCGTCCGTGTCGAGCTCGAACGTCAGGCTGACGAAGCTGAGCGAGGAGAGGGTGAAGTTGAACTGCGAGTCGATGGTGTATAGCGTGTCGTGCAGGGATAGGGAGGAAAAGCTGTGGTTGAAGGTGGATATCCCGAGGTGTCGGAGCTGTGGCTGGTATTCGAACCAGTGTGGGGGTCTCATGTAGGCACGGAGGAAGGTGTGCCCGTCGATTTCCATCGTGTGGAGACGGGTAAGAGCTTTGGGACCACTTGGTGAGGCGGGGAGGAAGGGCTATTCCATCATGTAGTCGAATTCACAGGCGAAGTGTATGGACCGGAGGAGTGGGGCGTGGTTGGGGACGATATCGGACAGAGGAGGTAGGGAAGAATTCACGTTGACGTCGATGTGTAAGCTCCTGCAGCGCTCCATGTGCGGTTGCAGCAGTGCGATAAAGTCGCGCACGCGCTGTTGTTCAGGGTGGCTATAGAATATGTCGTACGCTCGCAGGTCGGACGCCCGCAGAAGGAAGACGTCGATCGGGAGTTGGCGCGACCGTTGGAGATACTGGCGCGCGTCCTCCATGGAAGTCGGGGGAAAGTCAACGAAAAGGACGACATGCGTCCAGAAGATGGGCGAACTTGAGAGAATGTGTTTCCAGGTGTCGCACACGGCCACGAGGGCGTACGGGAAGAAGGACGCGGATTTCGAGGCGGTAATTTGGAGCCGCTGCTGAAGGAGGAATTGCGATACCTCCGTTTTGTATTCGTCGCCGCCGTCAAAACCTTCGGTGTTGAGGTCGATTTCGGGGTGGGAAAGGCCGAGGTCGAAGGCTGCGGTTGTGAGCTTGAAGTCGGCATGGACGAAGCCGAATATGATGTGCAGTAGTTCTGGGGGTAGTAGGTCGATGCGAGGCATGATGTGCGCTTAACCTGGTTTTCAAGAGACTTTAGCGAGATGCGAACTTGCAGCAATTGAAATTTGATTCTATGGTGTCTTCCGTTCGGAGTCAGAGCTATAATTTGCGAGGAAAGACAGAACAAAATTTACCTTATGACATTCCTTTGCTAACCACACCACTCGTAACCCTCTTCAAACGCACACCACGTTGACTCCCGATGGGTTGTGGTTGATAGGACGTGTTCAAAGGAGACGAGAAATGTTAATCGATCTCTCTGAACAACTCAGAAATGAACAAATCAGATATGACGAGAAGGCAGGATGTAGTTGGAGGTTGTTTGTGGGCTTTACCCGAAGAAAAAAATTTCAAAGGGGTTTTGGCAGATATCAAGCAGCAATTTCGGTCTATGATGTCTTTAAATCGGAGGTGTCAGTGTTATAATCAGCGAGGGAGTACAGTTTGAAAAAATACCTTAGAACAGTCCTCTGGTACACCACTCCCGGCCACCTTCAAAAACTCCCAACGCGTTAACTCGCCACCAGGGGATGCGCCTAGAGGCTACGAGAAATAGTAGATCTCTCGATCTTATCTTGAATATAAACGAATAATATATGATGAGGATGAGGATGTGGTTTGATGCAAGGTGGTGGTGGTTGGTTGGTTTGGTGGTCAACATCATGATTGAAATTTGAAGGTCCCGACGCGTTATTTGTTCATGTTGGTTACCAACACCTGACCGAGCGGCTGTCTCGGCTATCTGTTCATGTTCAAAGAGTGATTGAATCAATAGATGTAGAAAACCTAGAGCCAATACCTACACCCCAAAAACAAGCACTGTACAGTGTTCAAGCAGACTTCTTGATATGAATGAAAAAAATTTCTGAATTTTTAAAATTATAAACTTATTTAGCCATGTTTCAAGCAGAAGGAAAGCCCCAGAGATATACACGAACCTGGATTCCGCACACGTAAGCGCGTAGCGACGGGCGGTATGAGTCCAAAGAAGGTGCACGATTGCAAGGAGCGGGGGATAAGAGAATATTTAGGTAAGGCTTGCAGGTCTGCTCTGGGGGTGGTTAAGAATGAGAGTCGTCAGCTAGGAAAAGGAGCGAAACGGAAAGAGGAAGAGACGTACACGGCGCCCATGAGGCTCTGAATTTTCGTCTGCCATGGCACGGAGTCGTTGGCGCAGGAGCCGGGATTTGCGACCCAGTGCCGTCAATGAATGTGGAGTAGAGCAAGTATTTTTTTGAGCTTGCTGGATATGAATAAGTCACGAGAGTGACCTGACGAGGATCGCGTGCGGGAAGAGCGCAAGAGTGCGAGAGATAAATCTGTACAAGTTGAATAGCTGAAGGTCCTAGACAGGTTCTGGAGACAAAAAAAAGCGCGTATAGGAAGCATACGCAGCCATCCACGCCCAGGTCCTCATCCTCTCCTCTTCCACAGCACGATTTTCTCAATGCTGTCTTGCAGCCAAAATAGGCGCTTAAGATTGTCCGACATGTTCGGCGGGGAGAGTGGATCCTTCGAGAACACAAGCGTCGTGCTCTCAATCTAGGTCAGTCGTTTCTTTACCTCAAGTTTCTGCTCTTCCAGGTGCCTTGTAACATGTCCTGAGCCAGAGTTTTGCAGAAAAATTAAGGTGAAAAGGTCTCTTGATCTATGAAGCTTGACCTGGAGCATCCAACCGTAAAACTGGGGTTATCAGAGCTCCTTGATATTCGAGATCCAATTTTCAGTTACTCACCACAGTCACAAAGATTACTTATGTTTCTGTTTAGAATCTAGATGGTCTGAAAGTAAGAGCTAGGAGAAGTAAAACGGCGTGTCATGGTCGGAAAAGGGTCCAAATGGGAAATGATGGAGTTCGCGTTTCCGATTCGGGTATTTACACATGTTATCATTACACTTATCATCTCTCCGTCGTTAGTTCTCGTTCTTAACTTCTTACCACCATGTCGACGATGTCGTAGCACATACACCGCCCTTTCATATTCGAACAGGAGACATTAAAACTTAAAGATGAGTCGACGGTGCCCTCAGGTCACCACTGACAAACACGGGCAAATAACGCGTGACGCGTCGGACGCTTTTTTGCTGTTGACCACCACTGTGCAAGTTGCATCTGAACTAAGGCTCCAACCGTTATCTCTTGTTCGTTCATTTCTGTGCTCCGAGAGTTGATTATTCTTTCTATATTTTAATACATCCTACCAACCGCGACGGGTAACCTATCATCTGGATTTGTGCGTTGTTGAAGGAAGATCAAAAGCGGTGTGGTCAACAAAAAAAGGTTTTAAGGTATTTTTTTACACTGGACTTCATAACAGATCGTGACACTGACCCCGCAGAATGGAAGGCATGATATGATCGACTGGCGGCTTGGTATCCACCTAAAGCTTTTTCTGGATTTTTTTTTCTGGATAAAGCCCACAAACATACAACATGCCCAGCATCGACCTCCTACCCCCCGAACTATTGCACATAATATTTAGCTTCGTGCACGCCGACTTCAAGCTCACAACCTCAGGCTTCGAAGAAGGGCTCTCTCTCCCGGAGATTAACATCAACGTCGAAGAATTTGATGACGAGTTTGATGAATACAAGACGGGGGTATCGCAGTTCCTCGTCGAGCAGCGGCTCCAAATTACCGCCTCGAAATCCGCGTCCCTCTTCCCGTATGCGCTTGCGAACGTGTGCGGCAACTGGCAGCGCATCATGTCGAGTTCGCCGGTCTTTTGGACTCACGTCGTTTTCTTCGTCGACTTTCCCCCGACTTCGGTGGACGATGCGCGTCTGTACCTCCAGCGGTCGGGTCAGCTACCGATCGACGTCTTCCTTCTGCGGGCGTCCGGACTGCGGGCGTACGACGTATTTCACAACCTCCCCGAAAAGCAGCGGGTCTGCGATTTTGTCGCCTTGCTGCAAACGCACATGGACCGCTGCAGGAGCCTGCACATCGACGTGAACGTAAACGCGTCGCTCCCGCCTCTGTCCAATATCGTCCCTAACTACGCCCCGCTTCTGCGGTCCGTACACATCGCCTGTGAGTTCGACTACATGGAGGAAGTGCCGTTCCTCCCAGCGCCGCCGTATAGTCGCTGGGCGCACACCCTTCTCCACACAATGGAAATCGACGGGCACAGCTTCCTCCGCGCCTGCGTCAAGCCTCCATGCTGGTTCGAACACCAGCCGCAGCTCCGGCACCTCGGGATATCCACATTCGACCACGACTTTTCCTCCCTTCCCCTGTACAAGACGGTATACATCATCGACACGCAGCTGAACTACACCCTCTCCTCGCTCAGCTTCACAAGCGTGAACTTCGAGTTCAAACCCGGCCGTGCGCCGCCGGGGCTGTACTCCTTCCACCGCGTGCAGGAGCTCAAGCTCGAGGACCTCAAACCCGACGCGCTGCTGGAGCTCCTCCGTGTCTGCTCGTTCCCCCGGCTCAAGCTCCTGCACCTGCGGAACTGCAAGGGGCTGGGAGGCGAGGTGTTTGATGCCGTCGCCCCGCAGCTCCCGATTCTCGCGCTCGGCAGACCCGCGTCGAGCGAGGCGCAGATCAGCGCCTTGCTGGGCGGCTGGCGCGGTATTGCCCTTTTGTTATCTGGCTCCGATGTGCCGTACGACTACGTCGTGGACGCACTCATGCCTTCGCCTTCCTCGCCTGACGCTCTGGAGTTTTGCAGCCACTTACAGATCCTCACCTTCCTCATCTGCCCCCTGCCCTCCTTCCCGCGTATCAAGAGGATGATCGAAGCACGGAACGGCGCTGTCGACTATGCCGACCCGGATTGGCGCACGAGCACGATATTCAGTCCGGCGATTGTGACTCTGGAGGTGCGGCGGTGTTGGGCGGTGCCTGACTCTCCGATGTGGACGCAGGCGGAAAGGGAGTGGGTGGAGAGCAGGGTGCTGAATTTTGCTTGGATCGATATTTTTTGAGGTTGGGGGAGAAGCCTGGGGGAGCGTGTTGATGTGACGGTTCGAGTTGAGATAGGACGATGACAAATATAAAGGTGGTGGTCAAAGAGCTGAACGTGTTCCGGGAAAAGCTCGATGTTCAATTTTTTTTTTCTATTGACGAGCTGTACAGAATAGTTATGAGGTAAAAATGCTTTTGTTATCGCCCCTTCCGGACAACACGCCAACTGGCTGATTGTTCATTCGGTTAACGATGTTGAACCGCTGACCGACTTTGAGATTGCTTCAGTAAATCGCTCAACAGATATACATACACAAAACTCCTGTCCTGGCCATTACTCCTCACCCCAAGAAACCTTCAATATTCGAGACCGAAACCACGCGAGATCTTCCCCTGAAATTTCTGGAACTTGACCAGTGACATTCAGTCTCGTAATCGCAGGACCAAATCCGACGTTTTGTTTCCAGTCATCGTCCAAGTAATCCAGTGTGCAACCTCTAGCTTCTACCATCGTTCGAAGAGCGCCTACCGAGTAGGTCGGTGGCCTGATGGAGTGTATGTGCAAAGAAACCATTTCGTGACATGGAAAAGTCGGTCCAAGTTCCGAGGCTTCGTCGTCGTCGTCGCTATCAAACTCGGTTAGTTTACCTGTGCCCAAGAATTCGAGGAAAGTGTCTGAGAAACTGGCGCAGCCCGCAATCGAAAGGTCTGACCCAGACCAGACTGTGACGATTTGCGCCAGGTCGACGTCTTCTTTCAGTCCAATTAAACGCAACGAGGTCGCTGAAAAGTCTGGAAGTTTGGCTTGATTGAGGAGAGAGCAGCGGATGAACGTCAAGGATTCGAGTTCGTCCTCCTTTTCCACGCCAAACGAGCAGATCCGGAACATCTCCTGGATGACTTCTGGCGGCATATTCTCTAATGTAAGATTACTGATAAATGTCAAGTCGTATGTCACTTTTTCGCGGTCAGCTGGTGATACGTCAAAGTAAGTCCCTTGAAACTTGAGGTTGATGAGCGAGGATAACCCCTCTATTTGGTAGAGAGCATCGTACAGGTCCACCCGATCTATACAATCCTCACATTTGCAACTGAGTAATTTGGATGCGATGTTCCTACACTGGCAGGACATCGGAAGAGGCGCATAATGGGAAATTGTCAAGTCTTCGAGGTCTTCAAGTCCATATAACAAAGGCTTGTCTTCAGCAATCGCGCATTCGAAGTTCCTCCCATCGATAAATAACGTATTCAACCTCGGCTCGAATGCATACAGAGAACCGTCATCCGAACCGTCCACAATCAGCTCGGCGAAAAAGGTATGTTCCTTGTCTTCTTTTTCCCAAACAGTCAAGCCTATGTCGCTCACGAAGGATATCGTCTGCAAAGGCGTGGAGCTTGATCGAATGTGGCTGGGGAGAACGGGAAGCGACACGTTTATGGACACGTCCACGTGTAAGGTTCTGCATCGCCCGATATGGGGCATCAAGCACTCCATGTTTGCGCGAACACGCAGTGTCTCCAGGATCGAGGCCAACACGGGGGACAGGCACAGGTCGTCTCGGCGTGTCATGAAGACGTCGATGTGCAAATCCTGCGAATACGAGAGGTATTTTTTGACTTCCTTCGTCGTCGTAGGCTCTTCATCCAAAAAGAAGACCAGAATAGTCCAGAACTCGGGGTTGGAAGAGAGGACTTCTTCCCAGAAGGGACACACGGACGCGACGGCGTTCGGGAAGAATGTCGGGCTCTTTACTATTTCGAGCAGTCTTTGGACGTCGACTGCACTCATGGCGGGCTCTGATGACGTGGAAGAAAAAGAATTGAAATCGGAGTCGGAATCTTCGTCAGAGTCTTCATCTGACATGTTTGACCATCGGTTCGGTGGACGGTAAAAGCGAAGGAGGTTATGCTCGATGAGAAATTCCGTGTGCACGTATTTGAATATCGCAGTGAGAATCTCGGGTGGGATTGCAGATATGGGTCCTTGTGCCATGTTCTGGTTCTCGAAACGGAATGCTGAGGTCGCAAAGTCGAGTTGCAGTTTACGTTAGTTAAACAGCAGAAGTCAATTTGCGACCACTTAACTCACCTTTTCCCGCGAAATTCGAATAAAGAGTCGAAGCAGAATGCACAAAAAGAGATTGTCAGTAGGTTGTGCAAACAACGATGCTGGCACGTTGCACAAAATCGTTTCGGTCACATCTTTATTTGCCTATGCTTGCAACATTCGACCTGTCTGGCTGTGCCATCCAGAAGTGGGAACCATTGAGAGTTGCACGATGAGCTAATAAAAACATAGAGTGAGTGGTGCGAACAGAACGACGTTGGAAGTTGGAACGCGTACGGGTACGGTGGGATTGATCAAATCTCTTTGCCACTTGCATAAATTTGATGTGGCTGTGTCGTCCAAAAGCGGGAATCATTTCCAAATTAGTACATAATCCTGAACGAACGCGTCTTCGTGTTCAAAAGAATCTTTAGACCATCTAGCCACTGTCCTGAGCTCCAATTTCAACGAGGTAGACATCTCAACCGCTACGCAAAACTTGAGGGTAATTCCGTGATATTCAGGTGCAAATCGCGACGAGCACTCCTCTTGGAAAGAACAACCCTGACACTGGAAAGAAAATCACTAGATTATTATGTATCAGTAATACTCGACTCTCATTCCTAACACTCATCATTTGCCCACTGACGGTTAGTGATATGGTGACTACGCATCCGCCTCTGCCCGCCCAAGATCAAGCCACACTCTTCTCACCCACCTCCGCCTCCGCGTCACGCTCCCTCCGCCCGCGGTGTACGGTGCAGGGCGCGCGCCAAGCCACGCGTCGTTCGTGTATACCCATCCGTCTTCAGAGGTTATGAACGTCAGTTACGGTTCTCAAAGGGGAAGAGGAAAGATAGAAGAGGAGAAAGGATGCATACCACAATCAGCTCCACACCCCGCCCACGTACCCACCAAATCCCGCCTCCAGTCCTCGGTCTCGACGAACGCCCAGCCCGGCGCGAGGGAGAACGTGAGATTGCTGCTGCATCGAAGCGACACAAAACATTCGAGTGAGCTCTTGTTTCGAAGGAAAAGAAAAGAGGGAAAAAGAAGATAGACGAACCTAACCTCTCCCTCGCCGACCCCACTCCACCCATCCCGCCCCCTCGTCCACGCACACCGCTCGTCGGGGCGGAGGTTGGACTTGCTCCATCCTTGTGTTGGGGCTCCGCCTCCACCCGCAGCGCCAGACGTAGAGGAAGACGCGGTAGCGGTGGTAGCTTGGAAAGCGGGAGAGTCTTGTGGGAGCGGACCTGTTGATTCGAACGAGGAGCGTCAGCATCAGCGCGAGGGGAAGCAAAGCATGAAGGACCTACCTCCAAACCTCTCATTCTCCCAAAGCTGCACCTCCCTCATCTCCGCGTTCCAGCATGCGTCGCTGAGGCGGTCGTCGTCGAGCAGGCGCTCCATGCGCGTTTTTAGAGGAAGGTTCTCTTCTTCTCCTTTCTTGCTCTCCCCGTTTTTTTCGTACTCCGTCGCTTTCTCCTTCGCATCTTCAGAACCATTCCGGCCTTTCTCCCCTTGCAACCACTGCACCACCCTCGCCTGCATCACTCTCCTCTTCACCCTCTCCAACCGCCGGATAACGACGGGCACCGCGTCAACAAAAGTACCCCACACCACAGGCGCTACCACCCTCACCCGCGGATGCGTACCCACGAACGGCGCTAGCCCCAGCACGAGCGCTGTCTCTCGCATTGGAAAGAAGGGGAGATGCACGAGGAGGAGGAGCGGGGGGAGGGTGAGGATGAGAAGGGTGAGGATATGTGGGGTGTATGGGGAGTGTGGTCTTGTGAGTTGGGAGGTGGAGGAGCGGGAGGAGAGGTGGGACGGGGCGAGGCGGAGGTGGTGTGTGTGTGGCTCAAGGAGGGCGTGCAGGTCTGCGCTGGTGGTTGGAGGGGGTTATCATCTAGGTAAGAAGAGAAAGAGAGACGAAGACGTACGCGGCGCCCATGAGGTTTTGTATCCCCTGTAAATTTGCCTGCCACGGCACGGAGCCCTCTGCCATTGGAGGAGCTGGGGTTTGTGACGACGCGTCTTCCGTGGTCTTGGAATAAAAAAGGTCCTCTTTTGAGCCTGCTGGGTATGGATACGTCGCGAGCATGACCCCGATGAGGACCGCGTGTGGGAGGAGGAGGAGCGTGCGGGGGAAGAAACCTTAAGAAAGTAAATTAGTTAGAGCGTTCTGAATAATATTGGAGGGGACGAACGCACATATAAAAGCATACGCAGCCATCCACACCCCAGTCCGCATCCACCCCCTTTTCCACAGCATGATCTCCTCTATTCGGTCTTGAAGCCAGAACATAGGACCGACGATCGACACGAAGCGCTTGAAGTTGGTCGACATTATCGGGAGGGAGAGTGGGTCTTTCGTGGACAGCAGCGTCACATTCTCTGCCGCCCCAGCTCGCCTCCGCGGCTCAGGCAGCGTCGGCGTCGAATTTGAAGCCTGCGCACCAGTCCCTGTCCCGGGTCCGGGTGTCAGTGGAGGGAGTGACGCAGACAACAAGAGCTGTGGTATCATCGAAAGCGTCGGCGATGCTATCGAGCCCGCTGTGTTCGAAAGGAGGGACGGGCGCCTCTTTGGCGCTGTGGGTGATGGCGGCGGGGAGGGGTGCGGGATGGAAGTGGTTATTTTCGGTGCGGGGCGGATGTCTGTCGTCGTCCCTGTGCCGGAGCTGCGAAGACGGGTTGCGCCTAAAGGGATGTCGATGTAGTCCATCGTCGCCATTTTTGGGTGCTCGACGTCGACCCTGAAGATGAACAGACCTTCGCCGCCGTCGTCGTCGCTGTTCAAGGCAGACCACCGTGACTCCGGAGGTTGATGGCATGACTAATAAACAGGGCCAAATAACACGTCCAGCACACGCATCTGATCCATCATCGATCGAAAGTTATTCTTTTTTCTCTAGATTCTCCCTGAAGCTCTGAAGTCTAGCACTGGCTCGTAGGGACTCGGACCAGATCTTTTCTTCTTCAGAGAGCTTTGAATTAAGGGGATGAGTGACACGGCAAGGCGTTGCCTCAGAAGGAAATAGCCTGAAACGATGTGTGGATAGTTTGAAAATCGCCATTGAATGAAAGAACTCGTTCAAAAAGGCATTCAAATAAAGTTCCGTCACCTCTCCATCAGTCAATGTGAAGACTTGGCCCTGTGATTTTCAATGGGAAACACAGGGTGGTGAAAATGTTGTTCAATCCATGCGCAAACGCTTACTTAGGAGAAGTTAGGACTCGCATAATATCAGAGCAGAGTAGGAATATTGTGAAAAAGATCTACATACGTATATCCACCTCCCGTGTGATGTTAGGCGATCCAAGAATTGAATTAGGAAGGTCAATGACTGGAAATAGTAATTTCAGCGGCTTAGCCACTAAGAGTGGCATGCCCGACAACTTAACATGGCAGAACATGAACAAAAAATTATGAGGCACATAATTAGAAATCAGAGAAGAAAATAGGTAGACTATTAGTCGAGACCCAGGCGTAGCCGCAATTGGGTCACAGCAAGGGCAGTGGCCGTCGTGATACGCTCCTGAATATTTCTGATTTCTCCCTGGTTTTATTTAACGGTAAAAGTATATATCTTGTTGAAATTGGGACCGAGCACAGTGGATGGATGATCCAGAGATTTTTTTTCAACGTGAAGACGCATTCGTTCAGGATTATGCACTAATTTAGAAATGATTCCCGCTTTTGGATAACACAGCCGCATCAATTTTTTAGAAGGCAATGCAAGCAGAGGCAAATAGAGAGATGATCACTGATCAACGATTTTCTGCAACGTTGCAACAACGTTCTATTTGCACTACATACTCAGTCTTTGACTTTGGTGGCATTCCCCTCCATTCAGTCCCCGTTATTCGAATTTTACGATACCACAAGGTGAGTAGAACTGCATAACGCAAACTGATTCTCGAGGCTCTGCTCAACTAACGTCAACCCCCACTTAGCTTGCAACTTCGACAGTCCATTTCAGAACCAAAACATGGTCCAAGGACCAATTTTAGCTCTCCCTCCCGAGATTCTCACAGTGATATTCAAATGCAATAAGTTCCGGAATTCGAGATTCCGACCCACCGCCCAGTGGGCGGACTCCGGGACGGGCAGTCGTGACTTGACACGATCACGAGGTCTTCCCAGCAGAGTGCTCTGCTCATCATCGCGTCTTCAACTCACACCTACATTGCTACACCCGCTCGCCTATCACCGCTCTGCGCGTTCAACGTCGTATGTGCTATTTATTCTATCTTGCCTTGGTAAGGCTCCCGCCTCTTTTTCATTCCAGTCTAACACTTTGCTAGTTATCAATACTTATCTTCCTATGCCGCCACTCTATTTCGCCTTGCCATCCTCTTTCTTTGATAGACCAGGATGGCGGAGGAAGTTTTAGCGACAAACTGCACCACTTGTAACCGTCGGGTTGAGTACCGGGAAGTCCTGACCGAGGAGGAAGGCAAAAAGGGACGGTGGTTGGCCCAGGTGAACCACTTCGTTTCTGCATTGATTCATCGATGACCTATAATATCTTACATTTTCAGTGCAAGGAGACCAATCCCTTTACCTCTATGACCTGCGATTTCTGGCACTGGCACCCCGACCACCCCCAATCACCTTTGCTGCCTGTACTGAGGCCTTTCAATCAAGTTCCTAGACACACACCAACAAACCTCGCCCCGGGGAGTACTTCCACGCAGGCTGCGCCCCTTACCGATGTCTTGACCTGCAAAGCGACCGGTTGCCGCTCAACACGAATTCGCAAGGGATGCACAACCCAAATGTGCAAGGCCCACTGCATCGAGGCTGACGCCGGCTGCCCTCAGGCAGCGCACAAGGTCGCTCGACCACGTCGAGCTTTATTGTCCAACGGAGGGTTACCACCGCCACTAGTTCCACTCCAAACAAGCCTTGCACCCATGCTACCTCCGCCACCGCTTCCTGCCATGTCTATGCAGTTGCTGCCTACGCCTGCACCTGTTGCTCATCCCCCACACCTTGCCATTGATCCCACATTATCAGGATTATGTACTAATTTGGAAATGATTCCCGCTTTTGGACGACACAGCCACATCAAATTTATGCAAGTGGCAAAGAGATTTGATCAATCCCACCGTACCCGTACGCGTTCCAACTTCCAACGTCGTTCTGTTCGCACCACTCACTCTATGTTTTTATTAGCTCATCGTGCAACTCTCAATGGTTCCCACTTCTGGATGGCACAGCCAGACAGGTCGAATGTTGCAAGCATAGGCAAATAAAGATGTGACCGAAACGATTTTGTGCAACGTGCCAGCATCGTTGTTTGCACAACCTACTGACAATCTCTTTTTGTGCATTCTGCTTCGACTCTTTATTCGAATTTCGCGGGAAAAGGTGAGTTAAGTGGTCGCAAATTGACTTCTGCTGTTTAACTAACGTAAACTGCAACTCGACTTTGCGACCTCAGCATTCCGTTTCGAGAACCAGAACATGGCACAAGGACCCATATCTGCAATCCCACCCGAGATTCTCACTGCGATATTCAAATACGTGCACACGGAATTTCTCATCGAGCATAACCTCCTTCGCTTTTACCGTCCACCGAACCGATGGTCAAACATGTCAGATGAAGACTCTGACGAAGATTCCGACTCCGATTCCAATTCTTTCTCTTCCGCATCGTCGGAGCACGCAATGAGTTCACTCGACGTCCAAGGGTTGCACGAAATAGTAAGGAGCCCGACATTCTTCCCAAACGCCGTCGCGTCCGTGTGTCCCTTTTGGGAAGACGTCCTCTCTTCCAGCCCCGAGTTTTGGACTATTCTGGTCCTTTTTTTGGATGAAGAGCCTACAACGCCAAAAGAAGTTGAAAAATACCTCTCATATTCACGAGATTTGCACATTGACGTCTTCATGACACGCCGAGACGACCTGTGCCAGCCCCTCGTGTTGGCCTCGATCCTAGAGACGCCTCGTGTACGCGCAAACATGGAGTGCTTGATGCCCCATATCGGGCGATGCAGAACCTTGCACGTGGACGTGTCCATGAGCGTGTCCCTTCCAGTCCTCCCCAGCCACATTCGGTCAAGCTCCACGCTTCTGCGGACAATTTCCTTCGTGAGCGACGTTGGCTTGACTCTTTGCGAAAAAGACTACGAGAAACATACCTTTTTCGCGGAGCCGATCGTGGATTCTTCAGACGACGGTTCCATGTATCCATTCGAGCCGAGATTGAACACGCTGTCCATCGACGGGAGGAACCTCCAGTGCGCGATTGCTGAAGACAAGACCTGGTTATCAGAACTTGAAGACCTCGAAGACTTGACGATTTCCCACTATGCGCCTCTTAGGGCGTCCGGTGGGACTGATGAGTCTGAATTCAGTTTCGGCATCCACAAATGTGACGAGTGTCGGCTGGACTTGTATGAAACACTTGAGAAAATAGAGACGTTTTCCTCCCTCGTCAGTCTAAAGTTTCACGAGATTTTCTTTGACATCTCCCCAGCTGACCACGAGGAAACGACATTCGACTTATCCTTTCTCAGCAATCTTACATTCGAGAATATGCCACCGGAAGCCATCCAAGAGATACTACGGGTCTGTCCGTGGGATGAGGTAGACGAACTCGCCTCCTTGACGTTCATTCACTGCTCTCCGCTCATTCAAGCCAAGCTCCCAGATTTTTCAGCGAACTCGTTATGTTTATTCGGGCTTGAAGAAGACGTCGACTTGGCGCAAATTGTCACAGCCTGGTCTGGGTCAGACCTTTCCATTGCCGCCTGCGCCAGTTTCTCAGACGCTTTCCTCGACTTCCTGGGCACAGGTACACCGGCCGAGTTTGATAGTGACGAGTCTGACGACGACGAAGCCTCGGAACTTGGACCGACTTTTCCATGTCACGAGATGGTGTCTTTACACATACACTCCGTCGGGCCGCCAACCTTCTCGGTGGGAGCTCTGCGAAAGATGGTAGAGGCTAGAGGCTGCACGCTGGATTACCTGGACGACGACTGGAGACAAAACGTGATATTTGGCCCTGCGATTACGACACTGAATGTCACTGGTCAAGTTCCAGAAATATCTACAGAAGACCTCGCCTGGTTTCGGTCTCGGTTATCGACATTTTCTTGGGGTGAGATGTAATGGCCAGGATGGGTGTTTTGTGTAAGTATATCCTTGGAGCGATTTACCGAAGCAACCTCAAAGGCAGTCACAACTCGACAGCGTTAACCGAATGAATGATTAGCCGTCGGAAAGGGCGACAGCAAAAGCGTACTTACATCATAAGCATTATGTACAGCTCGGCAATAGATTCCCCTCACTGAAAAACTACGTCTTCGACTCATAGAAAACGTTGAGCAGTCGTGCATTGGTGGCAAGCAATAACAAATAAATATTTGAACATCGAACTTTTCCCTGAACACGTTCAGCTCTTGACCACCACCTTCAAGTTTATAGTTTATATCTGTCACCGTCCTCCTATCTTTACGAACCTTCTTTTTTTCTCTAGGGTTTTTTTCGCAGTTTCGAAGTTGGTAAGGCATTAGGTGCCATTTCGCCATGACTCTTGATCTAAACCAACGCTCATGTAGTACTAAAACGAACTTTTGAACATTCAAATCTCAATCCGGCTGCAAATGGCAGGCATTAATGTTTCAACCTTTCCACCGGAACTTCTAGCGATGATATTCAAATATGTGCACATCGAATTTCTTGGCACCTATAACCCCAAAGCTGTAATACGACCAGGAGACCTGACACCTTCCGACCCCGACGAAGACTTTGACGCGTTGTATTCAGATTCCTCGAATGACTCGGATTATGGGTCCGAAACGGTGGATTCTTCTCACCACACCGGGAGCAGCTCGGACACCAGCGTTCAGCGATGGGCCTCACCTCACTCGGACGTACAAGACGATGTCGACGTCGGCAAGTTGCTAGAAATTGTTAGGCTTCCAACTTTCTTCCCGTTCGCTCTCGCCTCGGTCTGTCCTTTTTGGGAGAATGTTCTCTCATCAACGCCAGAATATTGGACCACTCTTGTATTCTTTTTGGATGACGACTTTACGAAGGACGAGGCAGTTGAAAAATATCTTTCTTGGTCTCGCGATCTACCGATTGACGTTTTCATGACTCGCAGAGTAGACTTGCACAATGGTGTGGAGGCTGCGGAAACGCCGCGTGTCCGCCAGAACATGCG
The DNA here is from genome assembly GCA_023014345.1 of Galerina sulciceps. Taxonomy (NCBI): domain Eukaryota; kingdom Fungi; phylum Basidiomycota; class Agaricomycetes; order Agaricales; family Galerinaceae; genus Galerina; species Galerina sulciceps. Next base: position 422,296 of record JAEDXJ010000002.1, on the reverse strand, counting down.
GTCCTTGATGCCGCATTTTCATCGCTGTAGGACCCTACACGTCGATGTGACCTTTAACGTCTCTCTTCCGGTCCTTCCGAGCCATACTCAATCGAAAATCACCCTTCTTCGAACGATCTCCTTTATATCTGACCAAGGCCTAATTGTCTGGGACAAGCGTAAAAAAAGACATGAATTCTTCTTAGAAGCGATTGACGACGACTTCGACAATGATGCTGCCAGTGCCTTCGAGTTCGAACCAAAGTTGACCGCTTTATCAATTGACGGACGGAATTTCCAACGAGCCCTCGCCGAAAACAAGCCTTGGATTATGGAACAGGCCCTTCTCACAAACTTGACGATATCCCACTACGTACCAGGGACAATTTCGAAAAGCGCAAGCGGGCCCAGTTTTAAACTGCACGAATGCGATGAATGTCGCCTCGACTTGTATGAGGTTCTTGAGAAGATAGCGCTGTTCAAGTCGCTCAGGAACCTCAAATTCGATACGATTCACTTTGGTATATCACCCTCCGAGTACGAAGAAGCCACTTTCGATTTGGCCTCCCTCCACAGCCTTACATTTGAAGACATAGCACCTGAAATCATTCAAGAGATATTCCGAGTTTGTACTTTCAATGAAGACGGGCTTGATAGTGTAACTTTCGTCCGCTGCCCACGGCTCCATCGAGGTTTACGCTCCTATGGCTTCGAAGCCGGATCCTTACGTTTATCAAACCTTGACATCAACGTCAATTTAAGGCCAGTCGTAAAGGCCTGGTTTGGGCAAGCCCTTTTGATATCCTGCTGTGCAAGCTTCTCAGACTCGTTCCTCCAAATGCTAGGCACCAAACAAATTTTCACAAAGGATGATGTTGCAGGCGACATTCATTGCCCTGGGATGTGTGTCTTGGAGATACATTCAGAAGGGTTGCCCTCATTTTCGGTTGGCGCCCTGAAGAGGATGGTCGAGGCCAGAAACGAAGATATAGATTTTTCTGATGAGGAGTGGAGCGAAAATTTGTCGGCCCCTAATATCATGACACTAGACGTCAGCGGTCAGCTTCCAGAACTTACTCAAGAAGATGAAAACTGGTTTTCGTCTCACGTAGATGCTTTTTATTGGAAGGGGCGTCGCAATTAATGGTTACACGCTTAGGACATTACCGACATCCCTATCCTAAAGTTTACCCTGCCAATGGACCTTTTTCTTACTTCCATAATTCACTTTTTTAAGTCCCGAAAAAATTATTCACTGACGACTACCGTCTCATCTGGAAGTGGTGACCCCATGAATGTACTTAATATTGTGAACAGCTCGTCAATAAATTGAAAACCAACTGAAAACTGCCGTTTCGACTCCGAGCCGCTGGCTGTGTGATGATGGCAAGCAAGGACAAATAAAACTTGAACATTGTTTCGTTCACTTAGAATCACTAGGTCACGACCTTCACACCTGGTTTGTTACATATCTCCTATACCAGGGATATATCGATCCTGCTATTTTTCAGAGCCACTCTTTTCAGACTTCTTTGAAGTTTCAAAGCTGGTAAGCATTCAGTGTCATTTCTCCGTCACTGCCTATCTAAACCAGCGCTCAAACTAGAGGATTGGAAATGGCGGGCAATAATATTTTGGCATTTCCAGCCGAGCTTCTGGCTATGATATTCAAATATGTCCACATTGAATTTCTTGCCGCGCATAAACTTCAAGTTGTTACAAGCCCAGGGAACCAGAGACCTGTGCGAGACTCGGAGGTAGTCAACGTCACGAAGATGCTAGAAATTGTCGAGCACCCAACATTTTTCCCGTACGCTCTCGCGTCGGTGTGTCCTTTTTGGGAGGGTGTTCTTTCATCAACGCCGGAATTATGGACCACTCTTGTTTTCTTTTTGGACGACGACTATACAGAGACAGAGGATGTCGAAAAATATCTTTCTTGGTCTCGCAATCTGACAATCGACGTTTTCATGACCCGCAGGACCATAGATATGGACGATGACACGGGGGACGAAGAAACGCATCATGTCCGCCAGAACATGCGGTCGTTGATGCCGCACTTTCATCGCTGTAGGACCCTACACGTCGATGTAACCTTTAGTGTTTCCCTTCCTGTTCTTCCGAGCCATACTCAATCGAAGACCAGCCTCCTTCGAACCATCTCCTTTATGTCTGACCAAGGCTTAGCTCTCTGGGACGAGCGTAAACAAGAACACGTCTTTTTCGAAGACGAGATCACGGATGACTTCAATGATTCTTCCAGGGTCTTTCAGTTCGAACCAAAGTTGACCACGTTAACCATTGACGGACGGAACTTCCAACGAGCCCACGCGGAAAAAAAGCCTTGGATCATGGAACAGACCCAACTCACAAATTTGACGATATTCCTATACGTTCCTATGACAATCTCAATGAGGAAAACTGGTCTCAGTTTGGAGCTCCACAAGTGTGACGAATGTCGCCTCGACTTGTATGAGGTTCTTGAGAAGATAGCTCTGTTCAAGTCGCTCATCAACATCAAATTCGAAAAGCTTCACTTTGAAATATCGCCGCCCAAATATGATGAAGATACATTTGATTTAACCTTCCTTAGATACATTACCTTTGAAGACATGACACCCGATATCATTCAAGAGATATTCCGAGTGTGTAGCTTCGACGAGATGCATAGGGTTTGGGGTATAATTTTCATCAGATGCCCAAAGCTCCATCAAGTTTCCTTCTCAAACTTGCAAGCCGTATCCCTATATTTAATAGGGCTTGACGCTGAGATTGATTTAAAGCCAATCGTCACGGCCTGGTTTGGGGTGTCTCTTACGATATCCTCTTGTGCCAGCTTCTCGGACTCGCTCCTGCAGATGTTAGGCACAAAACAGACGTCTTCATACGAGTTTCATTGCCATTCACTGAATCATCTGGTAATACACTCAGTCGCGTTGCCCTCGTTTTCGGTTGGTGCCCTGAAGAGAATGATACAGGCCAGAAGCGGAGAAATGGATATTTCCAATGAGGATGAGGATGAGGATGAGGATGAGGAGGTTGAATCTGCTCTCAGGAACCTTGAGGTCATCGGTCAAGTTCCGGAACTATCTCCAGAAGACAAGGTCTGGTTTCAATCTCGACTAGAAAAAATTTCTTGGGGCGAGCGGTGATGGTCAGGTGGCATATTGCCAACTTTCCCAAAGTATTCTTATATTTGTTTTCGGAAGGTATGAATGAAGGTCATGTAAACCTGTTACAAGGAGATTTTTGGGATGAGCCAATGGCATTTCTAGCCCAATTTTGATCATCACGTTTTGTTCAGGTGCTGCCGCAAGAAAGCTTTACGAAGATAAATAGCGGCAAATAACGCGTTGAACTCCTTTTCCCTGTGAACCATCATCTCGTCTCATCGTCTCGTTATCTTTTCTTCGTTTATATTCGAGTTGAGAGAGAAATATACCGCTTATTGTCGCGTTTGAACACGTCCTGCCATAACCCTTGTCGGGAGTTAAGAGTGCGTTGTGCGTTTTTGAAGGGGGCGAAAAGTTTTTGACAGGGTTTTAAGAAAGGTCTGTCGTGAGGTACTTTTATACTTTACTCCCTTATGAATTATAGCACTGACTCCTCCGAAACAAAGACATTATAGGGTTCAAATCTCTGCGTGGTGTCTTTCTAAAACTTTTTTTCTGCCTTTGGTCAAGCCCACAAACATATATCATGCCCGGCATCGAACTACTACCCCCAGAATTGCTGCACATAATATTCAGCTTCGTCCATGCCGAATTCAAGCTCACAACCGCAGCCTTCGAAGAGGGCTTATGCCGACCCGAGATCGACCTCTCCATGGAAAATATTGATGACGGCCAGGAATACAACGCAGAGGTATCGCAATTCCTCGTCCAGCAGAGCCTCCAGATCACAGCTTCGAAGTCAGCATCCCTCTTTCCGTACGCCCTCGCAGCTGTGTGCAGTACCTGGAAGAGCATCTTGTCGAGTACGCCGACCTTCTGGACACACGTTGTCCTCTTCGTCGATTTCCCACCAACTTCGATGGACGACGCGCAGCAATACCTCGGATGGTCGTGTCAATTACCGATCGACGTCTTCCTCTTGCGGGCGTCCGAATTGCAACAGGACGACGTATTTCACAACATTCCTGAAAAACAGCGAGTCCACGATTTTATCGCCCTTCTGCAACCGCACATGGAACGCTGCAGGAGCCTACAAATTGACGTCAACGTGAACGGGTCACTCCCCCATCTATCAAACATTGTCCCCAACTACGCTCCTCTTCTTCGGTCCTTGAACATCACCTGCGAATTCGATTACGCGATGGAAGAGTTGTCATCCGTAGCCCCACCATCCCATGGTTTAGGAGTGTACACCCGTCTCCAGACCATGGAAATCGATGGGCGCAGCTTCCTCCGTGCCTACATGAAGCCACCGCTTTGGTTCGAATACCAGCCCCAGCTCCGGCACCTCGGGATATCCACATTCGACCAGACCTTCTCCTCCCTCACTCTCCACCAGACTATCTCCACCATCGATACTCATTTCAACTACACCCTCTCCTCCCTCAGCCTCACAAGCCTGAACTTCGATCTCGACACCCACGACGGAGAACAGGACATACACTCCTTCCACAGCCTCCAGGAGCTCAAACTGGAGGACCTCCAGCCCGATGTCCTGCTGGAGCTCCTCCGCATTTGCTCTTTCCCCGACCTCAAGCTCTTGCATCTCCGGAACTGCGAGGGACTGGGCAGTGAGGTATTCACTGGCACCCTCCTCAGCCTCCAGACTCCCATTCTCGCACTCGGTAAACCAACTTCCGAAGCCTCACAAATCAGCGACCTGCTACGCAGCTGGCGCGGCGCCGCCCTCTTCCTATCTGGCTCCACCACGCCATACGACTACGTCGTCGACGACATCACCCCTCCGCAGCCTGATGTGGATATACCTACACCTATTGGCCCACCCGGCCCGCCGCTATTTTGCCACAATCTCAAAATTCTCATCTTCCTTGCCTGCCCCCTTCCTGCTTTCCTTCGTATCAAGAAAATGATTGAACGAAGAAACTGCGGCGTTGACTACCTCGACCCGTCTTGGCGCACAAATCCGGTCATCAGTCCTGCAATCACGACCTTGGAGGTCCGGCATTGCTGGGAAGTACGCGACTCTCCGCTATGGACGCAGGAGGAGAGAGACTGGTTGACGAGCAGGTTGATTAATTTTACTTGGGCTGACAATATTAAGACACGGCCTTAATCAGTATTATGTCTTCACTGTACTTGGACGTACAGATAGAGTGAAACGGCCCAGCTGAGCATAAACTTCCCGCTTTTCCTTCGACATTTCAAACTTGATACGCACCTGATCGTTTTTTATCCGTGCCGTAGAATTAGATGGTCGATTGGCCGATCAACTCGGGGGAGACGAGTCACACGGCGAACTTGGCTATTTCGCTCAATTTAGAAATGATTTCCAAGACGGGTAAGTTGGTACAGCCCAGCGCGGATGTGAACTTAGAACCAAACAATGACGTCGGTGACTTTATTGTCTTTTGAACTTGGTCCATCACGTCCGAGACAGCTTACCACTGTAACCCCTTGTCCTCGTCCTCCTTCAACTCCCTCAACGCTTCCTTGATTCTCAAAAATGTCATCTACTCCCATCTCTAACCTCCCCCCTGAAATTCTCACTATGATCTTCAAAATTGTGCACGCTGAACACCTGGCGATGTGCGAGTCATTGGTTAACCCGTCGTCAGACCCATCCGTCGACGACCTGGGCACCCAGCCTTCATCTATTGACGACTTGCATCTCTACCACAAAACGCTTCGGGACCTCGCCAAACGACCGACCTTCTTCCCATATGCCATCGCCGCCGTGTGTTCCTTTTGGGAGGAAGTTCTCTCTGCCGTCCCAGAGTTCTGGACCAGCCTTGTGCTCTTCTTGGACAAACGGTATACGCCAATTGAAAAGGCTGAGCAGTACCTCTCGTGGTCGCGCGATCTACCCATCGACGTTTACATGACTCGACGAGCAGAGTTCAGTACAGATCCTCTGATTATGAAGGACTTGGAACAGCATTCCGCTCTCTGCAACATGCGATGCATACTTCCACAGCTTCATCGATGCAAGACCCTCCATGTGGACGTCACCAAGCCTGCATCTCTACCAGTCCTTCCGAGTAAACTTCCCTGCCAAACCCCGCTGCTTCAGTCGATAACCTTCCAGTGCGACGGAGAAGACAAGAGATACAACCCTCTCGCTGGTCCCGATTTGCCAGTCGTGGACCCTGGAGACGGGGATTCTGCCTTTCCCTTTCAACCTAAACTTCGAACATTCTCCATCGATGGTAGAAATCTCCAACTCGCTTTCGCCGAACAAAAGCCTTGGATTCTGGAAGAAACTGATCTCGAAGATCTCAGGATTTTCCAATATGATCCAATGGCACATCCGAAAACGCTCACATATCAAGACGATGTTTATACCGCCATGTTCGACGAAACTCGCCTTGATTTGTACCAGACGCTCAGGACGTGTCAGTCATTTGGCTCCCTCGTCAACCTCGAAATCGACGTGGTTCCATTCACCATATCACCATCCGACGTAGGAGAAAACACGATCAATCTCTCTCGACTGAACTCCCTGACACTCGTCAAGATCGCACCTGACGTCCTTCAAGAAATCTTTCGTGTCTGTGTCTTCGAGGACACTGAATGCCTGGAGAGATTGGTTTTGGTTCAGTGCCCGCGTCTTGATCAAGTCACTTTCCCTCTGTTTCTTATCCCAGAACTGTATTTAATGAATTTCGAAGCTGACGTTGACTTCGAACCGATCCTTCAACGTTGGGGTGGCGATGTCCTTTCAATATCGTGCTGTTCCAACTTTTCCGATGCTGTCTTACAGCGGTTGGGAACACGCCAATATCCTGCGACACCTATCCCAGGCGAACTTGAATATTTCACATTTCTGTGTCACGATATGACTACCTTGGATCTTCATTTCACAGAGTCGTCACCTTTTTCCGTTGACGCTTTGCGGAATATGGTCGAGGCTAGAAATTACAACGTGGACTATGCGGATGAGAATTGGCAAGATAACGTGGTCATAGGTCCAGCAATAACTGATCTTCGTGCATTTGGTAAAGTTCCCGAGCTTTCCAAGGAAGACGAGGACTGGTTCCGGTCTCGACTGATCCAATTTTCTTGGGGAGAACAGATAGTGGATACTCTTTGGTTCGTTCTGTTTTTCGCTAGTCAAGCAATTAACTGACAGGTACCTCAAAAATTCCGCAGATCGTAGTGGAGGGTATCTTTAACTTATCTCTAAAATCGATATTGACCTCGTCATGATAAAATATGATGTTGTCACCTTCAACTTATCTATCTTATGTACTAATATAATTTCAAATATGTCGTTGAAAAACCTCATCGGAGAAGACATATATTACGACCGTTCGTAGCTCCAAACTTCTTTGTAATTTGGAGGCAGTCGGGTGACATTTTCTCCCGGGGTTGGTAAGGCTCCAGCATCCTCCTCCTGGACGATCCTATGCACTCCTGGATGGGCAGCACCTTGACCAAACCCATTTTGACCAGAAGGCCCGATGTCATCCCAGGTCAGCGTCACTACTCCACCTGGGTCTGGGTGTGGTCGGGTTTGGTTGATGGGCGAGATTGAGGGCGGGATGTGGTCGTTACTAAGCTGCCTTGACTGAATCTCAGGATGCCTGGCAGTATCTGGGCTGGTAGCTGCAGATTTTGAGCGCCTAAGGTTGATGAAACAGTATTAGGAACAAAAGCCGAAAACTAAGTCTACCTACTCACCTACTCTTCCTGTAATAGAGGAAGCCGAGCAGGAGGAAAATTACAGTGATGACGCCAATCTTGATCGATTAATACAATTTTCCGAAATTTATGGGCTAGAGGAAGCGTGTGCTTACTACTGAGCCTATGATGGCATATGGAATTTTATGCCGCTTTCCCGACGAGACAGCATCAGGTGAAATACTGCCTCCAGAGCTGAAAACAGACCTTTAACGGCTATGAAAATTTATACGAAACACAGCTGAAATAACCTCAATGTGGACCCGGCGTCGATGATGTCAATATGCGAGAAGTCCCATTGCAAGGGCAAATCCCCCCCTTGTCCAAGGTTGGTGATTTTCACAGAATACGCCTTGTTTCGATCCATTCCTGACGCCCAGTACATAACACGGTCCAGGCTAATCCAGTGAGCATTCGAATTGTAGAACGTCGTCACGGGCGACCCCAGATCATACGGAGGCGTCAGTTCGACGCTAAATGCACCAAGATCAAAATTGACAAGGCCATACACAAAGAACGCTGAAGTGTTTGTCAGTTCGAAAGTCATATACGCGCCGGTTTGGGGCGTATCCTGACGAGGGTATACCACATTTCCCGTAGCCCCGATGGCTCCTCCGCTGTTGCTGTACCAGGGACCTGTGAATGTAAACTGGGGATTGAGCGTCGTAAGGCCATTGCTACTGTATGTGAAAGGGGTCAGAGTACGATTCCGAGGATCGCTGTCTTTGCTTCCGACGCCAATGGTGAGTACCGCCTCCTTGAAAGACAGAGGCGCTGACTGGGTTACGTTGAGGAACAAACTGTGCTTTCCAAAAGGAAGCCCATCGCTCTTCGCCAGCAGAGCGGTTGATGGGTCGCTCGCTGAGGGATGGCTAATGACCTGCCCATCGACCTCGATCACAAACGACCCAGAAGTTTCTCCGTAAAGGTACTGTACCATTTCATTCAATTCGGCAGGGCCCGTGACGCGTGACGGCCCTGCCGAAAATTTGATTTCGTCAGGCCTGGAAACCGCCCGTGACATGCCCAAAATTTCGGCATTCTGGCGCCGCAGGCCGCAAAATTTTGCCATGTTGAGGGTGGAGCGCCGAAATGGTTTCGGCACCTTGCAAAAATCTCCGTGACAATCGTGACATTTCGGCGATTTTGAAGGCCCCGTGACGCGTGACTGCCGAATTGAATGAAATGGTACAGTAGCTGTTTATCTAGGACGTCAAGATATAACCTGACTGAGACAGTCGAAGACTCACGCGGCAGTTCCTTCAAATTCAATCAGCAGGCTTGCCCCAGGGTATGTTGTGCGATGTGAGCTAGAACCTGCACAAAAACTCTGTGGTATCCAAGCCGAGTCGATTGAATCTGTGCAAGTCAAGTTCCAACCGCCAGTCGCAGACCCGTCACGGTAAGGAAAGTAGGTGATGGTCGGGGAGTCGTTGCTGATGGTGATATTGTACGGATTGTTGAAGCCTGGAGACATTGTGAGTGGTGGTTAAGGGAGAGGAAAACCACAACTGAATGTCGCTGAGGGAAGGGGTATTAAACCTGTTCCTAGGTCGCCCTGAGTCTGACATTGTCCCAAGCGGTGGGCCCATGCGATTGCGACTGAGTAACGCCAAGAAATTTGGATTACACAGGGTGGTATGCGGAGACCTGCAGTTCGTCTTTTTTAGCAGCTTGGGGGTTTCAAGGCGCTTATTCATTCAAGTCATGGTATAGCACAATGTGACTTATCCCAAATATAATGATGCCGCATCGATGCGACGTAGACTGAGCCGTTGTGCTGAATACGTCTTGGGCAAGGAACTTTCGACCAGAAAAATAGCCTAAACTTGGTCCTGGTCAGTTACAGGGGCTATAAACCGGGAATATTGCTTGCAGTTCTGTCATTTTCTTTGGATTTTGGTTATTCCACTAGCAGCTAACGGATATCGGTACTACTAGGTAGCGCCGCGCCGCTTCGCTTGGAAATTTTTGGATCCATAATTGATTTGCAAAAATAGTCAATTAAGGAGATTCGGTTCATCTATGAAGCACGGAAGGAAGGTAGGTAAGTATTCCTGATAACGCAAGGAAGTGAGAGGAAGTGAGAGTCCTTCAAAGTTCAAGTGAGAGCAAGGACAACACCCTCGTAACTTAATAATGCCAAACAACTCCTGTGGCAAGGCGAGTTTTCCAACAGATCGAAGGAATCGACCTGTGCAACCAGCTGACCTCTTGGACAATGTTGGCAGTAGGGCTTCTCTACCTTCTCTTTCTCTTGAAGGTGAGAATATACCTAACTAAACATAATATTGTCGTATTATCAGCTGCCACGAAACTAACAAATTCTGAAGACCAGTTTTCGTCCATCTTCGACGTCAGCAACACGGAGAATCAACGGATTTCAAGTTTAACCGGTACCTTCAGCGTGCCAGTCATGAAGCAATGCAATCTGCATCAATGGATCCATTGTGGTTCCACGCTTTGTCGAGTACTTAACTGCTTGCCATTAGACGCGTTCTCTGCCAGTGTTTGCTCCCCATCTGAAAATGAAGCGTAGCAATACCATTGGCAGCCTAACTCTATTCCTCATTTCGTCGCTGGCCTTTCGAGCAGTGAACGCATTCGCCGCCGCGCCTCCAGTCGTTGATCTTGGGTACTCAAAATATCAAGGAGTTATAGTGCAGGATAAAGTGACGAATGCAACGCATACCCAATTCCTTGGAGTGAGATATGCTGCTCCCCCTATTGGTGCGTTCTTTTGAGTCGATATTTCAAATTTTCTCGGTCTGATCTTCATTCATGGGCTTGTTTCCCCTAAATAGGTTCCAGGCGATTCGCATCTCCAGCACCGCCAGCCCCCACCCCAGGCATCCAGCTCGCCAATGCCGAGCCGTTAATGTGCCTTCAGGCAGCGCAAGGCTTTGGTCCGACGACGCCTTTCCGTGCCTCTGTTCGCTCAGAGGACGCTATTCCAGCTGGAACCTCTGAGGACTGCCTTTTTTTGAAGTGCGTACTGCTTGCGCCAACCTGCTTAATTAGTGGTACTGAATACTTAAATCCAAGTGTCTATCTTCCTGGAAATCTAGGAACGAAACAAAATCTACCAGTCGTTGTCTTCATTCATGGGTGAGAGCTGCGGTTGTGTTTTTTTTTTGTTCTCTTTCTTATTAAGCAGAGGGGGTTATGTTAAGGGAAGCGCCACGGGGCTCGACGGTAACGACCTCATCCGCGAATCCGGAGAAGGCGTGGTTGTAGTTATTATCCAATACCGGTTGGGCTTATTCGGGTTCTTGCCTGGACAGAAGGTCAAGGACGGAGGAGCGCTCAACGCTGGACTGTGTGAGTCTCTTTTTTCTACTGGAAACACAACAGAACTCTTAAGGGTTGCATAGTGGATCAGCAATTCGCCCTAAAATGGGTTCAACAACACGTGAGGGGAAACACATTAAACTTTCTCCCTTTACCCTTACACCGTTACTACAGATCAACAAATTCGGTGGAGATCCTCTGAAAGTGACGATTTGGGGTCAGTCAGCTGGTGCTGGATCTGTTCTTCAGCAAGTCATCGCAAACGGAGGGAAAACGAACCCCCCACTTTTCAGAGCCGCCATCACGAGCTCTACCTTCCTGCCTTCGCAATACAAATTTAATGACCGCATTCCTGAGGTTTGTGAGCTCCCGTCACGGATACGATGGCCTGCTGACTCTGCTATTCAAAGCTACTTTACAGCGAGACCGTCGCACAAACGAAGTACGTAGTCTTACCTCAGCCTATAACGTACAATCTGATGATGCGTCTTCATCGATTTAAAGTTGCTCTTCTGCGGCTGATACTCTCAGCTGCCTCCGAAATGCCGACGTGGATACTCTGCAAACGGCCAACACAGTGATCAACAACAGTGGTTTCTTCGGTACTTTCGTCTTTGTACCCGTCGTCGACGGCACCTTCATCACGGACAGGCCGACACAATTGCTAAAAGAGAAAAAGGTCAACGGGGTAGGTCTTGTTTTTCTTTCTTTCTTTCTAATTTTCACCTCGTTTGTCCTGATTAAATTTTTTTTGTCGTCCAGCAAATCTTGTTGTCGGTCACGAATACCTTTGAAGGCACGAACTTCGTGAACCAAACCACCGCGAGCACAGTTCAGGTGGCCACTTACGTCTCCCAACTTTTCCCCAATCTCGGAGCCGCACAGGCCCAGGCTGCCGCGGCTCAATATGCTGCTGCGGGCCTGGGGTCAAATATCAACCAGGTTAATGGGATTATGGGCGAGGGTAAGTGCAACAAGTTCGTGATCAATCTTCGACTCAAGTTTGGTCAAAGCAATTTTTGTATGCCCAACGTACAACTTGTTACGAGCCTTTGGTGGAGTAGCATTCAAGGTACTATTCCGTCATTGCGTCTGAATCTTGACTCATTATTCATTGACAGGGTGAATTCGCTATCCCACCAGGACGTCATGCGAATGACGTCTCTTATTACTTCTCGAAGTGGGCCCCTCGTCTACCTATTTCTGTCCCTCACTGATAATTTACATCGCAATCACCAGCGGAGTCCCTCCAGCCTTCGCAGACCCTGGCTTCGACAAGGCGTTCGCAGAGTCCTTCATGGACTTTACGATGTCGCTCAACACAAATATAAAATGGGACCCAACGAACCCACGCCCGCTCTGGCAGACGTGGGACGGGTCGAACGAGATGTTGTTCAATAAGACGGTCGCTGGAGCTTCGGATATTAGGTTGGTCCAGACGTCTAGTGCGCTTTTGGCACGATGCGAGTGAGTGTTTTGTTCTGAGCCTGTTGTTCGGATTTATTTATTTTTTCTGACGAACCTCTGTGTATTTTCGTAGCTTTTGGGACGGTGTTAGCGCCTTCACTGCACAATGAACACGCCTCGCTGAGGTGTTAAGCCTGTGCGGGTTTAAATAAAACTCAAAGCTGAGAACGTATTTCAATAAAACGAATTTCACAAGCACTCCATATTTCGAAGCTCTCGAAGCTCGTCTGAGGCAAGATGAAGAAATATATACTCGTCGATTTGTGTAACGCGGCCACAGCCTTGATTATTTGCTTTGCATAAGATCTTTCTCCTGGATTCGTCATTCGCTCGGCCAATTCTAGGTTCGTCTCATCTTCTCGAAAAGACTTCTTAGACTGGCTGATCTAGTGACCCCAGCTTTAACTTGAACCACCCCTGTTTCCGCTTTTTGTCCTATCTGGCAACGGATTCCTACCAGGAAGCCAATGTCGTAGATTCATATCCTGCGAAGAAGTATTATTACTGATGACTCCGGGACCCGGTACTGTCATGCGAGGCATATCGCTCCACGACCGGTTTCTCGACAGTCAATTATCGTCAACGAAGCCTGCACATGACCGATGAGAGAACGTTGTGCCTTCTCTTCGCTCTTCTTGCGAATCTAAAATTGGACACTCGTATGACGACTCGCCACGACACGAAGGAATTCTGAGATACCTTCTTTCTGTGTACTCTGGGGCAGTCAGGAGACCTCGTGGAACACTTATTGCCCCCTCTGTCAATCTGGAATTCGTCAAAGAATACGTTCTTGATCGAGAACTCGAGCCTTTGAGTGAGTATTCCTTGATATATAAAATTGTTGTTTTTTCTCCTCAGCACCCTCGCTCACCAATCTGGACCACGTCACAAAAAAATCCTCAAGAGTCTTGTGAACCGCTGAAATGAGGCTCACGGACAACCTAGTGACGTTGACCTTAATCGTGTTAACGGAGGCCGTTCAAACAGGGGCCTTCTCCGCCGCTGCACCCCTCGTCGTCAACTTGGGGTATGCACAATACCAGGGTGTAACGGTACAGGACGTAGTAACAAATGCGACGCACACAGAATTCCTTGGAATGCGCTATGCTGCCCCTCCGACCGGTGCGTTTCTCTGGTTCTGCAGACTTTTTACCCTGGAACTTAATCCGAGCTGCCCTGTATGTGCAGGTACTAGGCGTTTTGCAGCTCCTGTAGCGCCTGCAACCACCTCAGGTGTTCAACTGGCTAATGCTGAACCCTCAACTTGACTCCAAGGAGGTGAAGGCCAGGCACCGGCAACACCATTTCGTACCAATCTCCAACGAGATACGAAAACTGTCACAAGGAGGGCTGCTGCGGTCGGAGTTTCCGAGGACTGCCTCTTAAAGTGCGTATTTACATTTTTACCTTCAGGTTAAGTCACTCACCCTTTCAATTGGAATGCTAGTGTGTTTATCCCAGGAAATCTGGGAGCAAGAAGCGGTCTACCGGTTATTTTCTTTATTCACGGGTACGTCCGACGTACCAGGAGGCCTTGATGTTGTTAATTTACTCCCTTTTCGCCACGCAGAGGAGGTTACGTCGAAGGAAGCGAAACAAACCTTGACGGGAATGATCTTATTCGTGGCTCAGGAGAGGGTGTCGTCGTTGTTACGATTCAATACCGGGTCGGCCTGTTCGGATTCTTGCCCGGACAAAAAGTTAAAGATGGAGGGGCTCTTAATGTGGGATTGCGTAAGTCGTTTAATTGGTTCTACTACCCGTATACTATTGTTCTCAAGAAAGCAATCTGTAGTGGACCAACAATTCGCTTTGAAATGGGTACAACAACATGTAAGTCGGACCGTTCACATTAGGTCCCCACTGCAGGCGTTTAAGATTGACCTTATTTCATATATAGATCAGCAAATTTGGCGGAGATCCACAGAAAGTTGCGATTTGGGGTCAATCTGCTGGTGCAGGATCTGTACTCCAGCACGTCATCGCAAACGGCGGCAAAACGAACCCTCCGCTTTTTAGGGCTGCCATAACAAGCTCTACATTTTTGCCATCGCAGTATCATTTCAACGATCGCATTCCCGAGGTGAGTGCTTGTTTTTTTTTATAGGTTGTGATTCTGTATTGACCCCAACGAGATACTTTACAATGCAACCGTAGCCCAAACAAAGTTAGTATCTAGACTTTCACTCTGATCGCAAGGTCTCGTTCTAAACTTGGGTTATATAGCTGTTCATCAGCTGCCGACACTTTAAATTGCCTTCGCAATGCCGACTTGAATACCCTGCAGGCAGCGAATAAGCTTATCAATAGTAGTGGTTTCTTTGGTACTTTCGTCTTCGTGCCTGTGGTCGACGGCACCTTCATCACGGACCGACCTACACAACTGTTGAAACAAAAGAAAATCAATGGGGTTGATCTCATCTTTCTCTTCCATTTTCTCCTATTTATTATCTTTTTAGCAAGCCTTACTATCCGTGACGAATACCTTTGAAGGTACAGGCTTCGTTAATCAAAGCACGGCGGACACTGTCCAGGTACCGAATTATGTGTCCCAACTGTTCCCTAATCTCGGAACTGCGGATGTCCAAACCGCTGCAACGATGTACGCCAGTGCAGGTCTGGGATCAAACATCAACCAGGCTATTGGAATTGTAGGCGAATGTAGGTGTATTCTTCTAATTTTTTTCTGCTGCTGAGCACTGTGGTATAGCAATTATTATATGCCCGACATATTTAATGATATTACCTCTTACGAGCCTTCGGTGGATCGGCGTTCAAGGTATTTCAACTACTTGGGTCCTTCACAAGTACTAATCTCGCTTTCTAGGGCGAATTTGCCATCCCACCAGGACTGCACGCTGGGGACGTGCCTTATTATTTTACACAGTGAGTCCACCACCATGTTGTAACGCCAGCGGTTACTTACACTGTAAATATCCAGCGGACGACCTCCACCCTTTGCGAATGCCGATTTTGACAAGTCGTTTGGAGAGTCTTTCATGGACTTTGCTTTGTCCCTCAACACGAACCTCAAGTGGGATCCAACAAACCCGAGACCCTTCTGGGATGCTTGGAACGGGTCGAACGAAATGCTTTTCAACAAGACTGTCGCAGGAGCCTCGGATGTCAGGTTAATCAAAACGTCGAATTCTCTTTTGTCACGGTGCGAGTGAGTTCAAATTTCAATTTATTCGGAAGCTTTTTTCTGATTATTTTCAATCGTTGCAGCTTTTGGGATAGTGTCAGCGCATTTACGGCACAATGAGAATGTAGTGCAAGTGGATGTACAAGAAGAGAACACAATTAATCGACTACATTGTTTTTCCATAACCTGAATTGAGGTAATTTTTGTTGTGTCCACGTTCGGCTCACAGCCTCACCTAGCCATCGGTACATATCTTTGCTGCAGTTCAGTGTCGCGCAAGATGTTTTCGTCGGAGTGCTAATTGCTAATGACCGTGCAAGAGTCTGCCAGGAAAGTTGGAACGGAAGGCAAAGTGTTGATAAGATAAGATCTACTTACAACGTCACGTTGTGCTACATTCACGTGACCGTCGCGACTCGCGACACGAATTTCTGCTGCCCTCGAAGATTTGAACTGCTCCTCTATGGCTGCTCCTGCAAGATATGCATATGCTATCCCCAGTCTGTCTCAAACTATACCGGATTTGCCTGATCTCCGTGGTTTAGATGTAAACAGGGCGATTTTGCCCGACACCCCCATTGACCCGGCTGATCTTGTTAACGCGAAAATGGTCGTCAGAAAACTTGAAGCAGCGCGTGGTAAGCCGCTCAAAGCCAATCCGGGTGTACATGCTAACGCATTGGTTCAAAGAATCGCCTTTTGATGCTGGTGTGACGGAGAACATGATTGATGCTGCGAGACTTAGAATGCGGGCGGTCGAGGATACGCGTGTGTGCTTCGATGTTCCTCTTTATGGTCACTTTTCTCAGCCGTTCCCTAGATGTTGCGGCCATATATACACCAGGTATTATGACCGGCATCGCTGCAATCCTAGCGCGACTCGAAACTATTGAAGCCGATCTCAAGATCACAAAAGCAATAGCTCTTAATCAAAGAATCCTTGCCAGGAATGCACGCAATCAACCAAGCTTTGGACCCCTCTATAAAACTGTATTTATATCTTCACTTCTCAGCACAGTATATGGCTAAACTCTGCCGCTAGGTCCCAGGCAGTGGCATGGAACTTGCAGAAGGACTTGCCTCTGTCGCTGAAAGGCAAAACCTTCATGCACCTGCTCAGATTCCGGCTGTCGGGACCCGGCCACAAGACTTCAAGGCCGACACCTCAACTTACACCAACAGTGATATCTACGAACTCATTATTTTTTATAATGAGGATTTTGGTATTCTTGCAGCAGATAATGTGGCCATCCGTCGAAGAAAAGTCGTCAACTTTTTCTCGCTTTATTAATGTCTTGCCCTTTGCACTCTACCAACACACAAATTCTCAAGCTCGTTTTGAAGATCGCAAGTTGCTACCCGTATTCCTCCTGTACCCTTGCATGTAAATCGTAAGCTCGATGAGCTCCTTATTACTCGCGCCCTCCAGTCCTTGATGTACGCTTCTTCCTTCGATCAAGGGATCGATATCTTATGCGGCAAACCAGCTTCATGAACTATCTGAGCCTTGACAACGTTTCTGACTTTCGACTGACTGCGCGGGCGTGCTTCCTGAAGTCTACTGGGTCTCGCCTGGTTTGTGCAGTCAACGTCATCGTCGCCGATCAACTGACTACCCATCTGTTCGGTCAAGTACTGGCTAGTCTTTTACAAAATGTTACCAGGCTGTGTATAAATGGACTGCTTCCAATAGTCTTGAGAGTCTCGTATCTTTGTTCGTCCTGCCTGTCCCCAAGCAATACATCCAACGACCAATATTCGTCTTACAACATGTCCCCAACGACCCATACATTTTATGCCGATGCCGTACTCTTTGACATGGTAATCGTATTCCTCTATCTTTTTACGAATCGTGTCTCATACGTTCGAAGGACGGGACCATGACCGATTCTATCGCGGCAGTCGAAGCTGCTTGGGAGAAGGTAGCGAACGACATCGGCCAGGATCCCGAGCTCGTCATCGCTGCGACCCACGGCAAACGCGCGGTCGACAACCTCTCTCAGTTCAAGCCTTTCCTCAAGGACCACGAGATCGAGCGCGAGGTAGAGCGGTTCGAGGAGTCCATCCTGTTCTCTTCGCCGACGCATACAACCTTCATGGGCACTTAGTCCCTAGCCCACCGAGCGAATCGCCCTTCGATGTATCCCCTGCGGATTCTACCAGCGATACGCCGGCGCTCACCCCAGGGCCCTTGAGTCCTGCTTCCAGAGTCCCTTATCGTTTCCCCACAAGGCAGACGGCCGTCCTTCGGTAGCCGACTCCTGAACATGCTCGCCGTCTCTGCTATGCTACGCGTTCGAAGCGAATCGCCGGAAAACGCGATTGACGACGGAGTTGACATCCTACCTGTCCTTCCTGGTAAGAAGGAGAAAGGCGTCGAGCAGCATTTGCTTGAGGCGTGGCAACTCGAAGCTGCCGCCGTGGACCGCTCTGTTCGTATTTTGCCTGGTGTTCGGAAGATGATCGATTCCATTCCTCCTGGCCGGTATGCGGTCGCTACGTCTGGAGCCAAAACTTACGGTACGTCTTCTGATATCCTCTCCATCTTATGATATTTTTCCTACTCGGTTGTAGCGTACGGCTGCATGAAGCGCGTCGGGATCGTTCCTCCTCCAGTAACGATCACCGCAGACGATAAACGCCTGAAGGCCGGCAAACCCGCTCCAGACCCCTTCTTACTGGCCGCCGAGTGCCTCGGGTACGATGCTGCTCGCTGCGTCGTCTTCGAGGACTCGCCGAGTGGTATTCAGGCTGGTGTTGCCAGCGGTGCTACTGTTATTGCTGTGTGCACTAGCCATGAACGATCTAGGATCGAGGGATGTGGTGCGCACTTCGTGGTCGAGAATATGGAGAGCGTTTCTTGCGAGGTTGCGGGTGATGGTCGGTTGAAGTTCTCTGTTCACTTGTAAATATCTCGCTGTCGCATCACTTGTACCGTCGCATTTTCTCGTCTGAACCCCATAGCCTTTTGTCCTCACACACAAAATTTTATCCTTTATTTCATTCTTCCAAGGAAGCCTGAGTAATGAGGACGTCAAGCCATTTATCTTGTTTAAATCCGACCCTTTTCAAGTGACCAACTTGCACGAATCCCCATCGACCGTACCAATCCCTCAAGCCGTATCCATTCCCCGGACCGTCTTCGTTCAACGTCATGATGCTCAACACTTGCTTAATGGTAGGTGCGTCGGGTTTTACTGGGTGCCTAAGTGCGTCCATCAACGCATCCATGAGCTTTGATCCAACGCCTTGATTGTGATGTTCTGGATGAATGTAGATCGTGATCTCCGCTGTGTGGCGGTATCCCTGATAGGCGGGCATGCGGAAGCCTGTAGCATAGGAAAATCCGATTATCATTCCACCTTGTTCTGCGACGAAGAATGGGAGATGCTGTTCTTGCACAGCGGTAAATATTCCTAAATATGTTGGTACTTCAATGATTTCTGTGCGCAGGGAGATCGTTGTATTTTGGATGTAATAATTCATGATGTCGACGATCTGTGGAAGGTCGTCCTTCGTTGCATCTCGGAGGAGTGAATCCATGATAGTTCACTGCAGGTTAGTATTCTCGATTTTCAGAAAAGCTCTGGGGGGAAGCCCGGTATGAGAGTTGGTTGACTGTAACGGTGTAAATCACTACGGCTACCGAGCTCACCTTGGAGGTTTGTTTTTGTTTCTTTCCTGTGGCAAAACTTATTGGTGAGGGCGAACCGTTGAACTGGGATACCCTTTAACACGAATATCCTCTGAAGCTTTGTCAGTTACACAGAAAAGGAAGATCCGGTGAATTCGGGGAAAGGGTATCAGTGGGAAACTCGGATCATTTTGCCCAGTCACGTTCTCCGTTGGTTCAACTTGGACTCGGATCAACTTGAAGTTGCCTCTTACCATCATCGTTGCCTCAAAACTTAATGCCGCGTCTATGACGGGTATTTCTTCCAAGTTCGCACTTCTTTCGAATTCTAATATCTGTTCATATTTTGACTCCTAGAATAATAATCTGGGTTACATTCATCAATTCTTCGAATGCCATAAAGGTCGAGACCATTGGCTGTTGTGTTATCGGCAGCCTGTTCGAGAGTCGAAGACTGGGGTTTTAGCCATTGTGACGCGTCTGATCGCTCTTCTCTCGCGAGCGAATGGGAGCGTTTTTCATGTACCAGTTTTTCAATTGGAAGTGGATCTTTAGCCCTTGGTCAGTGAGTTCCAAATGAAAATTCTGAGCGGTTCCATAGCGGCATTGGTATCATGAGTTAATCAGATTTTCTAGTCAAAGGCGAGACAACCCCCTCAAAATCGCTTGACTTTTCCTGTATCCCTTTGGGAAAAAACTCTTGCTTTCGTAGAGTCTATTGCTGACATTGTTGGATAGACTTTCTCTCTTTTTTTCAAGTGAGTTTCTTATCGCATGTAGTATAAACTTTGATTTCATGTCGGTCCTAGCAAACCTTTCTTCACGTTCCTGGACTTCAATCTTGCTTCGAATTTCTTTTGCGTCATTCCTGCGGACTATTCTCCCTTCAACCCAAACTATGTCCCTGGCCGATCTTGGCCAGCATGACGTCCCTTGGAGGGCAACTGACAGCTGAACTTAGACTTCTTTCGTAGCCTTTGTAACCCTACCCAGCGGCCAAGCTCTCAGTCTGTCTATTGGCATTGACCAATCAAGATCAATATTGAGGTGTTCGTCCACCCTATCCGAATAACCTTTAGCCTTCTGGAAGACGACTGAATACCTCTTCTGTAAGCCTTTTCAGGAGTGGGTCACCATGTGGGATGACGCGTACATACTCCCGTAGTCTGGGTACTCGTTTGAATACGCATACCTTGTCATTCAGCGACTGACGGCGAAGCAACAGGCAGGCCTGTTCCTTACCGTTGCCGTGCTTATGGTGAGTTCAAGTTGAGGGGAAATGGTTACCACGTGACAAATTCCATTAGTTACCCCAAAGCCCGCGAGCGACGATGAGCCAATTCATTTGAAGGGTTCCCAGCGGCAGGTCTTCAGTTACTCGGATAAGCGTCGAATGGCTGGGATGAGATATCCCATGCTCGGATTTATGGTGGCGGTTGGTTCCATGACTTCCGTTCGTCAAGCAACGATCCGGATGATTTTAATTATCCAGGAGCGATCCTCAAGGCATATAAACCACTCTTAATTATACTGATTCCATTTCTGTTCCCATTTCTTCCCTTCTGATGTGTCGTTCAGCGAGTCTTTCACCATTGACGGCCATTTATTAATCTTTTCCAACAGTCTTTTTATCCACGCTCTTTATTTTGAACCGACGGCTCCTCTTCTATTCGTGGCGACCACGACGGTCGTTTATTTCCTTGCGCATCGATGCCTAGGCGAATTATCCGGCGGCACCGCAGGGCGCTTCTACCAACTTCAATTCTAAGTTCGATCCAGAGGAGTCTTGATCCAGTCACATCTATCGAATCCAGCTCTTCGACTATCGTTCAGCAAACAGGCGATGCTTCTAGCACCCGGAGTTTTAGTTCCTCAGCAGTTTCATTAACGCAAACGACAGTTACTTCATCGGGTGGTGGAGAAATCCCGAGCAGCATAACTACTACCAGTACCACCAGCAGAAGCAGTGGCCCTGTGACTGGAAGTAGTTCTGGAGCATTTACAATCGCTTCCAGTGATACCGTCCGTTCCACTTTAATTTTGGCCTCAACGAGCGAAGGTAAGTCAAACAAATTTTACGCTGTACTCAAACAGATAATAGATGGGGCATTGCCAAAATGTTTTTAGGCGTCGCTCAATTGTCGGGAACATCGCCTTTTCCGACCTCCACTCTCGCTTGGATAGGCGGTTCCTCTCCGGGCATATATACGACAGACAGCACACTCACTTCATCACCAGCTACTACAACAATCCTGTTTACGGGCGGGGTTAGCCCCAGTAACGTACCCCTCAATGATAGCACAAGAACGGGCCTCTCGTCTGGAGCAGTCGCCGGTATCATTTCTCCATTAATTCTTGTTTTCCTAGCCTTCGTCATCCTTCTCTTTCGGATACGAAGTAGGACCCGTCAAGAGCAAACCGCAATTCAATGGATTTTTCAGAGACCATTCCGACGTCACGAAGGTTCAGTTTATCCACGACCTCGAAATCCTGTTGGAAGCTCTAGGGTTCCGTCCACGCGTTCTCAGGCTCGCTCTCTGGATGCGGTGACTTCCGTCTTTTCGCCAACTCGGATGACCGAATTGCGTAGGTTAGACAATGACCAGCGGTCGATGGCCACCGAGGTGTCAAATCGTCGCCAGCATCGAATATCAAACGCAAGCGATGGCTCAGTCGATTCCCAATATCCTCTTTCAGGCGCCCATGGTCAAGGGTTCGGTGAATTCGCACCTATGTCTGTTCGTCCGTTCAGCCCTTCCGAGACGTTCGAGTTTCCAATACCGCCCATTACTCCAAGCGAGGGAAGCTCCGACTCTCCAAGGCTCTCCATTCGTATCCCTCACCCCATGGAAAATTTCCCTAGGACGTCCTACCGCTTTTCGAGCCAAGTCATCCCCCCGATCCCACCTTTACCGTCTTCACCTCCCCCCGTTCCTAATGTCGATCATTCCGGAAGTAATTCGCCAACTAATAATCCCTCTTCCCCAGTATAAAGCTGTAAACTATTCCACGTCACGAATTCATGTCAGTCCAACAATTTTACTTCATTTTCGCTAAACTGAATTTCTGTGAACAGGATTTGGCATTTAGGCCAAAAATCTTAGACCGTAACGCACACCAACAACTAATCATATTGGTTCCAAGGGTTGTACATCTCTGTAGCTATAGTCTCGACGTGTTTGTGTTTTTCGTTAGGCATCTGGGCGAGTAGTTGAACGCATTTTTCGATGGACTTGAGGAATCGGGTTTTTAAGGACAGGTTATGTACGGATCAAGATATTTGCGCCACAGTTCCAACACTAGCGAACTCGCGGCCGCCAGTGGGACAAAAGGTTTGTACAATATACATAATTAGTAGTTTTGCCCTCTCGTCGATATCTTTCATCGGCGCTGCAGGCTATCGAACTATTTTGACGACGATGCGGGCAATCACCTGGTCCAATGCTGCAACACCGCTCTCCCCGCTCTCTCTGGGTCCTGGATCGCTATGGGGAAGGTGAACGCCCAAGGATGGTGGGGTACGCCTGGTAACACCCCCGAGTCCCGAGTTCCCGACCAACCCGATGGCGTTCCAAATATAGTTGCTATAGGATCAACCGATCACATTGGCGATGAACAAAGGTTGAGCTCTTAATGAATATTGATTTGGTGCCGCATGCTTTAATTAAGGAGCGTTTATGACATCAAAGGGGTTAGGAGAATCAAAGGGACCTGGTTTTTGAGTACCTGGGTCGAAGAAAATCTTCTGAGACGTCGATACGGTATACAGGGAACTGGGAGCTGCAAGTAGCTACAAGTTAGTTTTTTTGCCCAGGACCAATGAAAGGAAAGCGACTTCAGAGCAATTACATGTCACGACTGCGCGCCTGGGATCCCTAATCGGTGACTTGACCTCCAGTTCATCCGGATTATTTAGGATAAATGTCGGACACAAAGATGTGCACCACTGTGACCCTCCACAACCCACGAAGCAGCATGTGTGTGGTGAGGAGTGAGATATAAAAGAGGAGTGGGACAAAAAAACATACACAAGTGTTCACCTGTATTCAACGTCCATCAGTCTCGCGTAGGGGTGTCGTCATGGGAGCGGTCAAACCTTTTGAGCGTTTTGGGCTGAAAATAAGTCCGACGTCAGAGGAGTCTTGAAGACCCATGCGATTCAGGCAGAGCATAACTCGTTCAGTGCTTTAGGAGACTTTGAGCGTGGTTGTTCTCAGGCTGCATGTTTATCGTCCGAAGAGCGACGGAATACCTAAGAAAAAAAATTTCAACTTCAATTGTGCATCCACCGACCGAGGCAGAGCTGTTGGAGTAAACCGTTCAGAGGACAAGGGAAATTATTGCGTGAAATACATAGGAGAATACAATAAATTCCTTGTGCTGGGAAAGCGACAGTGTTTAAAGGCAGTCAAACTGTGGAGTAGATGCCGTAGAGTGAGAGAAGGAAGTAAAACGTTTTGCGTGACGATCCGTCAGAAATCTTTCACATCCACAACCAGTCCCCTTTTGGGATAGTTCCGGAATTACATGTACAAAATTCATTTGCCTCGGCGTAGGCTACGGGGCTTGGACCGCTTGGTTTATATGATGAAGACTAATTCCGCTTCACGGAGTGTTCTCTATCTCACCCTGTGCTACCCTGTATGCCAGCAGACGGCGGCGAGCTCTTTTTCGACTCTTGAACCCCATCTCCAATATCCAAAATCTTTTCGTCTGTTTCAGGCGACCCCACATTCTTTAGAAAATTTCCTCTCATTCCCTGGTTGCGGTGGAGCGCGTTCACTAGCATGCGCGTTGCTCAGAGATCCATCACTGACCATTCCATTATCGGGCGTGCGGTTGCAGATAAAACTGTTCAAGCGCGCGACCCTCAACTCCTCAAGCTTCCTCTCCCACTTCCGTCGATACCCGTGCTTACACCTCTTCTTTCGCCAGTTGTAGGTGGAAGCAACCAAAATGCCAACCCTCATGCCAACCCTCATGCTGGCTCGCCGGACCCAGCCCCGCCTGCCACGACCCCAGTAGCCCCGCCTGCTCAGCCAGCGCCATCGCCCACTAGCGGTGGAAATCAAAGTTCGGGCGGAGGGAGCAGTGGATCGTCCTCTGGCGGCACAGGTAACACAGGTAGTTCCCCCAGTACAGGATCTGGTGCAGGTGGATCGTCCTCTTCTGGAGGAACGTCGTCTTCTGGGACTACTACTTCGTCTTCTGGATCGACTTCTGGCGATACTCCCTCCACAGGCGATGGGCAGACGACACCGGGGGATGGGACCTCCTCGGGAGGTACTACTGGCGGTTCCGCCTCCTCAGGAGGATCTGGTTCCACTACTGGCCCAACCTCAAACACCGACGCGACTATTCCAGATAATTCTGGGACCGGCTCAGCGGCATCAGGTGGGAGCGGCGTCTCTCAATCAGGAGGAGAAAGTTCTCCTGGAGGCGTAGCGAATGCCGGCGGTGTCCCTTCCAGCGCAGGAGGAAGCGGTACCCCTGGCTCGTCCTTAACGGGGTCTAAATCTGTTGGTGGCGGCGGTTTGACTGGCTCCACCAGTGGTACAACCAGCGGCACCGACTCAGGGAATGACGGCACACCTGGCAGCGATCCCCAGACCGCGTCCAAACACGGTCTTTCGGGTGGTGCTGTTGCAGGGATAATTATCCTCTTCATCATCCTTCTCCTCTGCGCCGTTGTGTTCGTTCTTCGAAAGCGCTCGAGGACGCGCCGTCATGAACAAGCAAACAGATGGTGGTTCTCGAAGAAACGGACCTCACAAAATTACGGAGACAGAAACAGCAAGGAAATATTCGCTCCTGGCATTCAAAGCGCTCGCAGCAGCTTTGCTACCACCGTCGATCATTCAACTACTCCCAAACACAGCGACTCCTTTGTTATTATACCCCCTCTCCCACCAATACTCCCCCCTCTCCCGCCAATGGCTGAAGTCGGTCGTGCAAACGGCAATGGACCGGCGCTTATTATGGATCCTTCGTATTACCCGACTAATGGGATACCTGACCATCGCTTCTCCATTGGAAGCGGTCATTCAGAAAATTCGCAGTACCTCATCGTTCGCCACCGTGATAGCTTGAACCCAGAAATGGGCACACCGATGTCTATGAACTCATTCACCCCTTCGGAATCTTTCGCTTTCCCCAAGCCTCCCTCTCCAGTCGGCGATCGCGCCTCTGCGTACTCGAGACCCACAAGCAGCGCCACGCTCGCCATGCAAAAGTCTCCCACTAGCGGTCCGTTCCCAGTTACAATTACCACAGCTCCAACTACACCTGCACTCCCAACGTTCGTTATGTCGCCCGTCAACAATGTGACCGACCCATTCTCTGATAGTAACCCTTTTGACGATCCCGCACCTGGCCCCGCTACGACCTCAGAAGCTTCGACGGGCGAATTTGCAGAAATCGAATTTATTCGCCGTCCATTCTATCCAAGTCTTCAAGACGAAATTGCCGTCCGACCCGATGACCCCGTACGCGTCATTCAAGCATTCGACGACGGCTGGGCTCTTGTCGAGAAAGTTCGTCCCGACGACCCGAAAGGAAAGCGAAAAGAATCAGATTCGGGGGTCGAGAAAGGTTTGATACCCATCGACTGCTTGAGGGAGCCAGGACAGGACCTGCATACGTTCTATGCTGCGAAGCGTGTGAGCAACTACGCGGACTCTGTGGCTGAGAGCGGGTTTAATGCCATGTAATGGTATGTTTTCCCTTCGTTGCGAGATGTTTTGACTTCGTATTAATTCCGCACTCGGTATAGCCTGGTCTGCATTTATCCGACAGCTTCTGGTCTACGAAGATGACTCCACTTTATTGATACCTTGAACCCTTATTCGAAAAGCCTTGGACGAAGTCAAGACTTTCAACATTTATACCTCTCGCTTTCGCATACTAAGCTCCAACGATTCTTGGTTGTTCTATCCACGTTACCCACTGAGCGCACGCAACTTTTAGCCTTTTAACATTTCTTCTCAGCCATGAGCCCTTGGGCTGGCCTAAAATTTGTATACCTTTTTTTTTCGCCCCACTTGTACCACGTAGCCTAAACGCTTGGGTTCACCATTTAAATTGATTTTTCTTAAATTAAATTTGTAGACGAATAACTCGCTGCCGAAAGTAATTCCGAATTAGATCAGACAAATTTATTATTAGAACTTGATAATAAAAAGATTGCAAGGACGCGACGCGTTCGTCATGCCATCTTCAGCTTACATCATGTGATGTTTACCGTAAACGGGTTTCCGAACCGCTCTCGACTTGACCGCCACCACCCTCATCTATCCTTCCCCTTTCCACTAGAAGCCACGTAGAGGGGTACAGGGCTCCTTTGTGACTAACGACTACCCTTTTCTTGACATTAATGGCCACCGACGCGCTCAAGTCGCAGGTCGCGTCGAAGTGGCACGAATCTTTTCAACGCCTAAATGCAGATGCACCAGGCATCTCTGGGCTGATGAAATTCAGCGAGGTATGTGGAGATTATAGTTATTTTGGTAATCGTTTCTTATACTTACTGAGGATAGGCATGGGCGATCTCTGTCCAATTCTTGTACCCTTGGGACATCAATTCCGCGCCAGTTGATAGCGAAGGACGACCTTACGGTAGGACCTTTGTTTAACCTTCTAATTTCTGGACTGATGCAATCTGGCTGTCGAAGATAGGAAAGGACTTGGAGGCAGCGCGTCCGGCATTCAATTTAGTCAACCATTCGCGTAGACTTGCAGCTTTACTTGAAAACTTCTTGGGTGTGTTCAAACGTTTTTAATGTAGCCCTTGATGTTGAATTGCGTCAGAGGATATGCGGAAGAATTTCTACCTGATTGAAAACGAAATCAATCAATACATGGAACGCTATGAGGTATGTTGGTGTTCTTATCGCAGCATCTTATCATCCTCATTGACAGGTCATCAGCTAGAGAAATCGACCGACCAGCTGTTAGCACTTGTATCGCGGTTGATGGAATGGTACAGAGCTTGGGCACCTCCTCAAGAGTGAGTTAACTTCCCTTGCTATTTTCCTTTTGTCTGATGGCTGGGATAGTCTCGGTACCACTGTTTTTTCATCATACACCCTAAATTTTCAAACGCGACTTTTTTCCGCACTACCACCATCTTTTGCCTACGGCTTCAAAGAACTCTGTGCAACCTTGCTCGCCCCACCTGAAGATGACGATGAACCCAACGAAACGGGCCAACCCAACCCACAGTGGGACTCGAGCATACACGCAGGTGTATGGAAGAACTTTGAAATTCTCGGCCTGATCGATCGATATGAAAGCATCATCGCCAGCGTTGGGTACGAGTTTATCGAGGAATACGTGTTGAAGAAGTGTACTGGAGAGTGGGCCAAGCCGGTGTTAGAGGAACTTCGACAGTGGATGTCGGATAAAGTTGTTCCGTGGATGCTACATGTCTACGCGAGAGGGGCTTCAAATCGTACGTGGCTTTGTTTCGTTCTTGTACTATAACCTACTTATGAAATCATTGCAGCTGAAGAAGCAAGGACTATGCTCCAAGGTGTTGGATCGCGATTTGATTTCCACATCAACAAAACCTTGTGTGACTTACGGTGTGCAATAACTCATACCTTTCCATGCATATACTTAGGGTTTTCCTCCAGGACTAAGGAAATCTTCGACATCATCATCGACTTCCCAGATTCGATGGGAGCACTTCATGATTTGAGGGTAAGTCTCAATAAACTGTTTGCCACGTCATCTTATATTTTTTCCAGGACTGCCTCCAACGAGTCGACCAACGTGCCAACCTGGTCAAATCTCTACGAAAATCGTATGCTTTGTGTTAGCTTTCTTCCTGTTTGTTTTTAACGCGTTATCTAGCAACCAAAAGCGATTGCTTCATCCAGGGGCAGATACCAAGCTAATCCTTCAACAATACGTCGCTACAATTAAATGTCTACGAATCATCGACCCACCAGGAGTGTTATTATTCAAAGTTGCAGATCCTATCCGACGGTACCTGAGGTATGAAAACTGCTCTTTTCCTTACTTTTCACTTTCCTTAATCCTTTGTCTCGAACCTCTAGAGAACGTCCAGACACAATCCGAAGCATTGTGGCAAACCTAGTCGGTGATGACGACGGCGGCGACTCTCTCGTCGACGAAAACGATCCCATCCAGCCACTTCAACAACCCGAATTCGAAGACTACAACGACCCGAACTGGGAGCCGGAGCCGATTGATGCTGGCCCTGGTATGTCTTCTTTTTTAAAAAAAACTTTGTGCCTTCTTTCCGAGGCTTCTCAGCCTAATGCGAGCTAACGAATCTGCCAGAATTCCGGACCAACAAGCCGAGCGACGTGATCAGCACGCTTGTCAGCATCTATGACTCGAAAGATCTGTTTGTGAAGGAGCTCCAGGTCCTGTTGGCACAGCGGTTGTTGATGATCACGAAGGACAATGCGGATAGAGTGGAGCGTGAGGTGTGTTGTTCGACTCATGTTTGTGCTGACGGGCAGTCGACTAATGTCCATTTTGTGAAACAGAGAAGGAACATTGAGATTCTGAAGATCCGGTTTGGTGAGGCGGCGCTGCAGGTGTGCGAGGTGATGTTGAGAGACATGACGGATTCGAAGCGAATCGATGGGCATGTCCAATCTCAGCAAGCTGTACGTTTGGGTTCTGGCAAAAAAGTTGTGACTCGATGCTGACCTTTCGTTCCATAGTCCATCCTACACCCCACAATCATCTCACGTCACTTTTGGCCAGCACTAGAGTCAAGCGAGTTGGTCATGCCTGGGCAGTTCACAAAGTTCGTTCATCGTTTCTCACACGAATTTAGTGGTTGATTTACTGTCTTGACCCTTGTAGACTGCAATCTGACTACGCACACGAGTTTACGGTGTTCAAACCCGACAAGAAGCTCAAATGGCTCCCTCATCTCGGCACCGTCCAGCTGGAGCTCGAACTCGAGGACCGGAAGGTCGAGGTGGACGTTCCGCCACTGGAAGCTGCCTTCATCGAACTCTTTGCTAATAAATGTGTGTATTCGTTGGCTTTTGCTGGCTCTTTCTCTTGCTAACAATATCTTGCAGCTGAGTGGGCTCTGGAAGACCTTATCGGTGCCGTTGGCTCTGTTGACCGAAGTGCGGCAATCAAGGCTCTGTCAACATGGATAGACCACGGTGTTCTCAAAGAAGATCCTGAGAACACTTTCATCTTGCTGGAGAGAGCAGAAGAGGCTGGCTCTGGTGTGACGAGAGATTTGTCGGCCATGGGTATGCTCTTGCTCTCGATAGTGATGATTGCACTGTCTTATTGAACTTTGCGACTCTTCTCTAGCTCCGATTGTGTCTGAAGCTCCAACGTTGTCTGGTCCTCAGCAACAGCAAGCAGAACAGATGCGGGTATACTGGAAGGTAGGCATTGGTCATTTTCTCTCCACATTGCATGTTTTGATCACATGTTCTTATTCACTTAGTTCATCGAGGGTATGCTTACGAACCTCGGAACTCTTCCACTCGACCGGATACAAACGATGCTTAAGTTTGCTCCTGGTTATGACCGGACGGTTGACCAGCTTTCGGCGTTTATGGAGGCTGCGAGGAGAGAGGGCTTGGTGGTCGTTCGAGATGGGATGTGGCGGTTGAACAAGTAGACAAAAATGAAATGTCGGTCTTCCTGAAGTTTTGTTCTATATAATTCTTGTTGGTTGATATCCTGTCGACGTTTTCAGTTCAACTGCTCGTGACCAACATGAAATATGTGAGCCCGATGAATAACACCTGTTCGCCTGAAAGTTCAAACTACGTTCTCGTACTTCTTCAATCCCTCGATGAACAATTTCCACCTTCCATCATGCCATGAACCAATATCCCTCCACTCTTCGCTCTCCTCGCCCAGTGCACTTTTGATCCACATCATGTAACCACCGATGACGAAATCTGCCCAACAAGGCGTCGTTCCCAGCATAAATGGACCACTACCTCCGTTCTTCCGCAGCCAAGCATCTGCCTTGCCCAAACCTCGCTCGACCTTCGCCCACTCCCTAACACGGTCCTCGCCTCGTGGGTTCAGATCCTCGAGTGTCTTGCCAAACGTCTTTTCTCGTGTCCTGCGAAAGTACTCCGAGCTTCGCGGGTTAAGCTTCTCACACTCGGCTGGGACTAGGAAATTCACAATAGGCTTCATGTTTGACCCGAAGACAAACGCGAATGGGGCCTGTAATCCCGCGGTGTTGTGTGGAAAGATCAGTGGTGTATTCGGGTATGTCTGGTCGAGATACTCGGCGATGTCGAACGAGTTGGAGATGCTCATCCCTGTGGAAGTGTCGTGGATGGCGGGCAGGGTGTACGAGTGGGTACCATCCACCGTCCTTGCAGACGAAACTCCGAGTTGCTTGCAGAGCGGCTCAATGTCTGGGTACTCAACCCACTGTGTTCGATATGGCAGACCTTTGAAGTTCAGGCAGTACCTGTCGCCACTTGAGACACACAGCAGGATTTAGAGGGTGAATTCCGCTGCTAACCTGGTTTTCCATGTGTTCGGAGACCAGGCTTTCAATGGGAGGCGGGATGGGATGTCGTAGAAGATGATCTTCATTGGGGTTGTGTCCAAGGACTGGTTTCACATCGAAATGCCAGTCGGCCGGCCGAGAGCCGTAACTTGGCCCGATAACCGGTCATTTTCTCTCAGTCGCTCGCTTCACAAGAGGATATATCCTACATAGATGTAGTTTAAAGTGCAGTCCAGAAGGACCGAAAGAGGTATAGGAATAAATTAATTGATCAATCATCTTTGTTTCAATTACTTCATGTTGGAGAATATTTTCCGGCGGTGGTCAGAATCACAAACGATTCATATCCGTTTTTGTGTGCACGGATTGACGACTTTAAGTTGCTTGGGATGGTTCGGAGTCTCCACTCAATTTAATTCAAGCAAAAATAGCTAAACAAGAGCAAGAACCTACTACTTCAGATCCTTCCATGGCGGAAGCTCAAAATAAGTGGGCAACTTCTCCCAAACCTTTTGACGAACTGCCTCAAATGACTTCATCATTTCGACCTGACATGAACTGCACAGATCACTTCCATCCGGGAACTCAAACACATCGCGCACGAAGTCGAGAGTGAGGACACACAAAAACGCATTTCGCAGGTTCGTTTGAACTTTGGCGCATCCTTTCTTGGAGACACATTGTGTGCTGGTATCAGCTATCAGGCAGCCAAAGGTGTGCCTCATCATTGCACGACCTATGCGTTCTCGTCCAATTACTAGGGTTCTCACTGAATCTTGGGAGAGAGATCTTGAACGTTGTTTTCCTTCGATATTTTGCGTCGTAAACAGTGACTGAAATTCAAAGATTTCCTCCTGCAGAGATTTGCATTAATAACCTGAACCTGAGGTCCAAAAGGTAAAAAAATGTCACCGAAGTTAAATACTTGATACAGAGAAAATATGCCACAGGCAAAAGCGGTTGGATTTCAAATTCCAGAAGAATGTTCAGGAGCTCAACCTGTTTTCCAAGAGGGCTTTGTGTCTGGGCGACATCACTGAATTTTTGATCCCATTGATCAAGCGACGCGGGAATTTCACGGGAGATACGGTCCAAGGCAGCATCGTATAACTTGTCCAATTTGTACTTCTTGGCAAGGCGAAGTATGGAAGTCAACGCATCCAGGTCAAAATCTGCTGAATGGTAAAGTCTGGAACATTGTCCATCAGCCATTAATATACGATGGGTCGCTGGGGGTACAGTATGGACAGTCGGCTCACGTTTCAGGATTGTACAAGATAGAGAAGAGGTTCTCCCAATCTTTCCATGCGTCAGTGACATGGACGACCAGGCAACCATCCAACAAATCGTCTTCTACTGGCTGAGGGAGGCCGAACATGTCGCGAAAAACTGTTGAATGGCGGGCTATGACACCACGATGGATGCGAAATTGCTTGCTTTGTGCTTGAAGAACCACATTGCCGTCCTCGAACCAAAAGTCGGAGCTTCTGACAGTGGCTATGTCTGCCTCGGTAGTAGATTCTACACGTTTTCGTTTTGTGGGGATTTCAGGCGATGGCATCCTAGAATTAGTGGGTGCCACTGACAGCTAATCACGTCACCACACTCTAAGTTGATGTACTTAGAAAGATAAACCGTTCGCAGAATAGACATAACGACTTACTGTTCTAAGGGAGTATTCCGGGTTACAGCTGCATGCAAAACCGTAGACAGTTTTCAAAAAATTCACGTTGTGCGCCGTTGTTTGGGTAAACACCCATTTTCAGTGAATTATTGACGTAGGGAGGAGTACTTCCGCTCCAAGGACCCTTAGAGAGCTCCACATTGGAGTAATTTGCCAGCGGGTTGTTATGAATAAGGCTTCGTCGGGAGGACCGATGTGTGGAGCTGACCAAAAGTGATTGTTTACACAAATACAGGCGCACTGAAGGGATTTTCGAGAACTGTCTACGGTTTTGCATGCAGCTGTAAAGTTGGTGCATAAAAAGGCTCGTCAATGTACCGGTTGTGTTCAAGTTGGGTTGTCGTAGTTTCGGTCGCAATCAGTGGCTGTGTTGTATCAATGACTTGGCTAGTGTAAGCCAGTGCTATTCGCATGGCAGGGACGAGTCCAGCCTATAAGTTATAGTTTTACCTAGTCTGTTTGTTGGAGTAGAAAGATAAATTATGTTGTTGACAATATTTCAAATTCATTAATGTATATACCGACATAAACAATCTATCAAATGACACTCAAAAAGCATGTGAAACGTGGATAAAAGTCCAGTCATCATACCGCACCAGTGGCCGTCTATTTGACGGAATGCTTCAGGTCCTCAGGGGGTGCAAATGGCAAGGGTGCAAGACCTGGAAGGCTGGACATTGGCTGGCGGCAGTTCCAAAAAGGCGGCGCAGGAGGGTCAATGCACGGTCGACGCGTTGTTGAAAGCGACCAGGTAGGCATTGGACCTTGACGGCGCGGATACATGGGTGTAGGAATCGCGAATGAGCCTCACGGTCTGAAAAAATACATCCGAGTCAAGCTCCCAAATTGGAGAGCTTGGGGGCGGGGGGTCACAGCGGTTGGGAATGCCACGGGACTACCACAGTACCAGCCGCGGAATGCTCGCCGTAACATGGCAGAGGACGTGGGCGGTACTGCGTCGACATGGGCAGTCCCGACGGTTGAAAGGGAGGCCGCGTATAGTCATTGACTCATTGATCGCGAATGGGCGGTGTGGAAAGGCGCAGGCGGTGGCCATAACAAGAAAACGGCTGCCCGTACAATATTGTAAGCCCGGGGGTGGGTATTGTGGGCAACCTGCGGCGCAGTGGCATGCCAAAGGTTGGTAACGAATTTGCGACTAGTACTCGGGTGCTCGCCACAATGAGAGCAAGAAGGCGGAGCTTAGGTTACTCGCTGCTCATCGTGGCAGGAATGCGGGGACTGTAGACGGGTTAATAACGCGGTGGAGAGGACCAGCGGGTATGCATACCTGTTGGCGTTAGCTGTCTTCCTAGCGGCTTCTTCCTCATCCCCGCTTCTTCCTTGCCGTCTACACCTGACAAGGTACACGTACCACCGCCTCTTCCGTCTATGGGGACATTTTCGCAATCATTGTTGCCTGCTTGCACTGGCCAAATCAATGGGATGCGCAGATACTCCTGGAGCCCAGTTAATTTGGTGACATAGCGAAGTTGGTGGCATTATTCAGGCAATTAGGCTAGGTAGCTGGACGCAGACGACGGAAAAGAGGTGAACACGATGAAATCAACCAGAGCCGGCGATTTCGGAAAGAAGTCGCAACGTTTATGTAATGCCATCACGGAAATTACCGGCGTCTTAAACGTTCCCTCGTCGAATTTTGGCCTGGGCTGGAGATTATGTAAACGAGTCCTCCTTCGTCGGACTCGTAATTTTACTCCAAGGCGCTTTGGGTGTTCAACAATCTCGGGCAGCAGGCGCAGTCACGCAGGGACTGGTGAACTAGGTATTTGGGAGCAGGTAATCAGCAAGCCGGCAGCCGTATTTTTCATCGAAGCCTAGGACCTGCAGACAAGCACGCGAAGGGTCGAGTCCGTTTACATAATGGACATACGCTGCCTGGGACACC
This sequence comes from Galerina sulciceps, assembly GCA_023014345.1. Taxonomy (NCBI): domain Eukaryota; kingdom Fungi; phylum Basidiomycota; class Agaricomycetes; order Agaricales; family Galerinaceae; genus Galerina; species Galerina sulciceps. Next base: position 387,885 of record JAEDXJ010000002.1, on the reverse strand, counting down.
ATTTAACTTGATACAAGTTTCGGTGCACTCAAAAAATCCCGGTAGGTAGTATACATCGATTAAAAATTTAAACTGCAATACTGTGAGCCACCGCTCCTCGTGTCGTCACTTTCCGCCAAATCGACTCCGTCTGCTTCACGACACCGAGGTTATACTTCATAACTGGCAAGTGTCTTCGTTCATGCGAATGAGTTGTTCAGCGGCCTTGGACCGCGGCTTGAGAACACACTTGAAGGGGAAAGGACGGCTGGGTTGTGTTATTGACATTTGCGTCATGAGCATTTCTGTGAAAAAGCTTGGTTACTGACCTTGTCAACGTAGTGTGATAAAGCAAAGAGGGTTCAATAGGCCGCCCCTCGTCATCCAAAGCCTTGGAAATTTCGAAAGTTGAAAGTATAGACGCGAAAGTTATCCAAAGCATAGAAATTGCGACTTGATTTCCTGGGCATCTCCTGAGGCGTTGAAAGATCAGTTAACATTGGAACGGCCAAAACTTGGAACGGCCAAAACGACACCTGCCTTCGACCAAAGCCAAAAGCTATTACAGCTGGGTCGCGCACGGCCGGGTTGATCTTCCCGTCCTTCAAAAAGCGTTCGGGTATGAAGACTGATGGGTCGGGATATTCTTCTTCATTGTGGAGCATTGCCCTGCAGGTGAGGCCGTCAGACTTTTTCGGCGAGGTATTCGATATAGTTTTTGACTAATTACTTACCATGCATTAGGGATTATTATTGACCCCTTCGGGATATAATAACCTTGATAAATATCGTCCTCAGTCGAGCAATGAGGGACGGCTGGAGTACACAGTTAGTATTGAACCATTTTCCCGAGTTCGTGTATGCTTTTGCCGATGACTTACAGTTAGGAGTGACGGGTTTCCATCTAGATAAAATAATTTCAACGATGAGATGGCTTCACCCAATATATTCGAAAACCTTTACCTCGAAACTTCTCTCACAACGGCCGTTATGTAGGGTAGTTCTTCTTGGTCACTAAATTCAGGCAATCTGCCCGCGAGAACGCGATCAAGCTCTTCCTGAGCTTTTTTCTGCACTTCTGGGTAGTAAAGCATCGCAACGAGGAAGGTAAGGATTGCCGCGAGTGTTGTATCAGCACCACCTATTGAGGATATGTGTCATAGGAGGAAGAAGTATGCTGCACGATAATGCGACTTTACCTGCGAAGACAAGAGGTGCTGTGTCCTGGATAACTTGTTTCTGGTGAGGGATATCGGCGCTTTCGTCTAAATCCTGTAGCGATGTCGAAGTAAAGGATGGTTGAAACGTGCCAGAGGCCTATAATATGGATATTCTGATTAGCATGATACTGTATAAGCTCAAAGCGGAAGGAGATTCGTGCCATTAGTTGAAGAGTCTCTTTATAAAGCAGTTCGCGCGTATCTTCCTGCAGCTTTCTCCACTCCCTTGCTTCTTCAGGAAACCGGTGCCGGGTAGAAATTCAGGGACATGCTTCAAGATTGGAATCATGTCTACCAAGAATGCTCCTGGGAGCACTGCTGCTGTTAGTGTCGTGATAGCCGGTTCGGCGATGTTGAGGAAAGGATCATCCTTCGGACGGATGGGTATCCAATACCCAAGGGACAAAGCCATTTCCCCGACAGTACTGTCAGTCCGCCCAAAGTCAATAAGTTGTGATTGTCGGCAGGTCATACCATAGATCCTTACTGTTTTGATACTGCGATGAAATCCTCCGGAGTGTCGAGAAGGCGGACTAGCAGCTTTCGGGCGAATTCGACGTTTAGCCCACGATAGAAAGCAATGTTGGTGTTGCTTTGAAAATATTTGCTGAATGCCCGCCTTTTCGCTTTCAACGATTCGCCGTACGGCATCAGAACCATGAGCCAGTCCCAGCCCATCCTGCAATGACATCACTAGAAATTTGTTGCATCGCAAAAGTTCGTTCAACTTACAGCTCGCATGCCATAGTAAAGTGTGGCCTTTATTAATGAACGGGTGAATAAGGTTGTGAATTCTAGACCTATTAGTTACGCACCTGCTAGAGTAAATAGATGACCTCCTCTCGAGAAGTTCATTGGCTGCACTTAAGGAATTGAGCACAATGATGTCCTGTCCGCCGGCCTTCACGTGGATAATATCGGTATCTGTACAGTGGTGAGGAAAAGCGAACTTCAGTAAGATATGCTCGTATTCAAAGTTAATGAGACCCACCATACTCTTTACCCCAGCGAACGTACGTCTCCCACTCGAGGCTCGTAGGAATATCCAACAAGTTTCCGAGGATGGGAAGCTTCCTGGGACCAGGAGGGTAGGGCAATGTGGAACGGCGAGAGCTTCTTGCGTACAGCCAGAACGCCGTTGCTAGTGCCCCAAGCAAGACGAACAAATCCAATCGACTAGGTTCTGGTGTCATTCTTAAAGCATGTAACGACGGATGCAAGAGATAAAGTCGAGTTTTATCGCGTTCAGTTTAAGGTTCTGTAAAGAATATATTGACACGCAAAGCACGGTGTGATCAAATGACATGGCGCTGGGGATCAAATCGTAACGTACAATCACGAAATAATCCATGTGTACGCGGTCAGCTGGAACTTCTGCTCAGCAAGCCAACCCTACGGCACGGGTTTTCCTGAAATATCTCGGAGAGGAAACCCTAGTGGCCGATGCCTATACCTTTCGCGGGAAAGAGGGAAATTTCACAACTGTTGCGGTTCAACTTATCAGCTCAAAAGCTACTGAAAAAAAGACGTTGAAACTTCCCTTAATGCGAGCAATAAGCTCAGAAAATGGAGTAGTTATTGCACGCTGAGCAGGCGGAAATTGAACCGATGGTGGTGTCCCTCGTATTTAAGAGAATGGTGAGGAGCACGGGTGGCTGTTCAATTTTACCGATTCATAGACGAAAAAGCCAAGTTTAGAAAGCAGGGAAAACGACATGTATAGCCTTTGAGCGAGAATGTCAACAGATAAGGTCTAAGAATGGCTGGAGGATCAGGATCGAGGTTAATCACAGGAGAGAACAGGATCTGTAGTCGGTCGTTGACACGAAACGACGCAGAGAAACACATTCCACAAATCGCTTGGGCTTCTAAGAGAGAAAATCAAGGCAAGTTGCGTCTTGTGAGGTGGAATAGAACCTTCTCCAAGCGCGTTGCACTCGTTAACGGAGGAAATTTAGGACATCTGGCAGGAAACTTGAGACGAATTGGGAAGGTTCAATCCAGGAGCTGGAACAGAACAAAGTCTGACAGATTACGCGATTACGTATGCGGACATTGTTGGTGAAGAATGTTAAGAGGCCGTTTGGGAGAAGACAGATACGTTGGCAGTTGGATTGAGACCCATATTCTTGATAGGGTTGCGAAGGTGTGAAGACAGAAGAATAGACAATAACTACTCTCTGACTTGGTTTTTGTCAGGGATTCATCCGCAATGTGCTTCGTATCATCAAAACGTGGTAATGTAGCCAGACTTTCAAATTCCACGGGATGGCTGGATTTGGGCTGGCTATGGGTGAAGGTCCGGGAATTTCGAGCGACAGATACACCATTTTCTAAGGTTTTGCCTAAAGACAAGGGAGCAGCATTGATTAAAAACCCATAAGGTGGACAGGACTGACGAGTGTCTCAATATCAAAGTTCTTGATGGAGCTGCGGATGAACATGAGGCGTGTGCCGTTGATGACTCAGCGCCGTGATCTGCTTATGCCGACAAGTGCCGAGCGTCAAAGGGCCAATAATATTACGTCGGAGTCTCGGAGAGTAAGTTTAAGGTTTGTCCTGCCACAATTTCTGTCCTGTACTTTCTCTGAGTCTCTACCCTCTTTCCAAGCCACCGCCTTCTGGTACTCACGGAGAGCCGGAAGCGAGCCTCTGGCCCATTTTAATTCGACGAGAAGAAATTCAGACTACGGCCCGTGTTGTTCCTCGCCGGCACTTGTGATCTACTGCGTTCTGGAACATCAGTGGAGCGTACATCTAAACCACGCTCGTTGGACTTGACATGTTGATTTTCGACGTCGACGGATCTGGGAGAACTTTACGTGACAGACCAACATATGATGAGGGATGCTCACTTTTCCTCTTATACTAGGCACTTCTTGCGACCCAAGGTCCAGTGACGATTTTCGTTGTGCAACGTGAGTGGTCATTTCAATCGAAGTTGACTTATGCGAATGCACCATGCTGTGAACTGTGTACGATCGTGTCATCAGTCTTCGAGTGTGATAGATGGCAGAATGGAAGTCCTTAATGACAGCGGGACTTTCATCCAGCTCCGCTCTTGGTCTATAAAGGACGGACGGCGGTCGTTTGTCGATTCTACATCCCAGCTCGACGTATCTCAACATGCAATTTCGCAACATCACTGCCCTCGTCCTTTCTGCGATTTCCTTCGGCACTGCTGCCGTCGCAGTAAACTGTGGAGTATGTGCGAGTTCAATCATCTTCCAGGGACAGGTCAGAACATTGACTCTGTCTCGAGAAGAGGGTTCGAACACTGTACAATGCAAGTGAGTAATTATTATTCGACTGCTTGGAAGACCGGATACCTGATCATTTTATTGGCTAGTTACGACACACCGGCTATCCCTGGATTCTCTCCTGGCTGCCTTTATCGAGTAAGTTCCTCTTCCGTGCCTTTTTCTGTTGCGGCTTGACTTGTCATCATTTTGAAGAATGTTGATGGTGTTCTCACCTTTACGAACACCGGAGCGACGTTGACTTCTTTACCTGGGGCATGCCCAGCGACTATACCCTTGGTATCGAAAACCTCGTGTTAAAAGTATGGCATATCTTAGGTTTCAATTCACCTTAACGTTTCGTACTGAATGATCATTTTCCAGCAACCATTGGTCCAGTTGCCATATGAAAAATAGTGGTTTCATTTTGTCCTTTACATAAGTATCGTTCAAACGGCAACTTTATCACCACGTACTCGAGTACAACCATCTAAAATTCAAAGTACTGTTTCATACTTCTTCAATTCCCCAACGAGCGCACCCCACCGCCCACCATGCCACGAGCTGAGATCCTTCCACTGCTGGCTCTCCTCCCCAAAAATAAACCTTACCCAGATCGTCCAGCTTACAACAACAACATCAGCCCAAGAAAGTGTTTCTCCCATCAAGAACGGGCCGTTCCCGCCATTTTGCGCGTACCATTCCTCTACCGTTCCCATGCCATCTTTGTATTTAGCCCATTGAATAACGGCTTCTTCGCCCTTCGGGATGACCTCTTCTAAGGTCTTCCCAAAGTCTACCTCCCGGGTGCGGCGGAAGTATTCAGCACTGCGTGGCCTGAGCTTCAGGCATTGAGCAGGAAGGATAAAAGCCCTTAACGGCTGGATACAGGTCGGAAACGCAGACGAAAAGGCGATCTGAAGACCGAGAGTGTTGGGCGGAAAGAGAGATGGCGTGTTTGGGTACTCTCTTTCGAGATACTCCGCAATAAGGCTCGAATCGGATACATAGGTTTTGGTTGAGGGATCATAAATTGCTGGCAGGGTGTACCGTGGGCTTCCATCCGTTTTCTTCGCGGTGGGAGGGATTCCGAGTTTCTTAGCGAGTGGCTCGATATCTGGGTATTCGACCCATTCAGTCTTGTAGGGAATACCTTTGATATTCAAGGCGAACCTGGACGGTTTACTTTGTTCTGATTAGGAACCGGAAAAGATGTAGAAGCCTACGTACCTTGTTTTCCATGTATTGGGAGACCAGGCGTTGCCTGGAAGGATGGAAGGTATGTCATAAAAAGTGATAGTCATGTTAAAAGTGAGGTGTAAGACTACACGAATGAAAGGGAGGATGGGAATCCTTACATAGTCTTATATACGAAGTCGAAGCTTTCACATGCTTGAATTAGATGTAACACGTTCAAGTTTTGTTTGCGATGACGTATTTGCACACCGTCGTGCCAAAATAGCTGCCGGGTATCGATAGATTGACATATAGGCAAGTTGGAGGGAATTGTCCGTTATGAGCCGAGCGCATTGTCCGAAGATTCTGTATGAATGTTTTGAGTCCGCTAGCTTTCCGAGTGCCTCACCTGCTGCCTCGTAGTGGACTTCGCAGCGGGGGGGCTCTGACAGGTACGGCTGGCTGTCGGCATGCCAAGGGCGGCATAAAATTGTTACTAGAGTTCAACTAATAACTTAAATATCGACTCACCTTGAGGTTGTGGGCCTTTGTAGTGAGCGAACCATGATTTACTATAAACCGTTGGGGAACAACGGAAGCCCACATCCTACGATAACAAGTTGCCCATCTTTCCCATCTTCGTTGCAAAATCAGGCTTGAATTTTTTGCGCGTGCTTTCTTGTTGAATGTTCTTGGTCAACTCGTCAACGGAGAACTGGAGCCTGGAGCTCTCTTTCGAGAGTGCTGCCCTGTGCCGACTTCCGTTCCTCGCTCGGCAATCAATCCGGTCCGAATACACTACATAATCTGGTCATCCCGTTTGATGACGATTTTTCAGTTTGACCTCAACATCCGCGAAAATGGGATGCACTTCATTTTCAAAGCTTCTCCAAGCATACGGCCAACACGGACTCACATTTTGGTGACATCATCGATACTTCCTATAGCGCCAAAGCCCGGGAAGGCGTGTTTCCTCATGTGCGGATCGCTTATTTCATTTATTGTCATCAACGAATTTGTTGAATAGTTACGAAGAATACGTCGATGAAGCATTTCTCAATGCTAAAGAGCAATTGAACTCAATTCTGGATGCGCTCCAGTGGGGTTCATTTGTGGAAATCCCGTGGCGACGGTGAGGAACAAGGAGGCAAGTACGAACAATCTCTGCCGTCTTCAGATATTGACGATTGCTCCCTTTATAGGGTGAAACCGTTGTTGATCTAGGTTCAGGCGGGGATTTTAATGTCTTCCCAACTACTGCGAAAGTGGGGTTGGTATTCGGATGCTGCGAACAGGTATCGCTTATATTGGTTAGGACTTAATGGTGTATCGGAATCCATTTCTTATGTTCATTGATTTCCGATAAATAAAGTAGGAACAAGTCACGGCAATGAACTATCTTAAAAGCGGAGCGACACCTGCTGATCAACGGCGGTGACGTTGTCATTGGAGGATTGGGCAGTTGTCTGGGATTCGAAGTCAACTTTATGACTGGCGAATTGGAGCACTGACATGTCGAGATTTGCTGCCTCGTCTGCTCGGCGTCGACTTGTGCGCATGAATATGAGGTTGAACGCGATTCCGATGAATTGAAGGTTCTACACAGGAAATTGTCAGAAAAGCAGGGCTGTTTAGATCAAATATGACGACTTACAGTTGACGAAACGAGAATAATTGCGAACGTATTAGGCGTCCACCAGACAATAAAGTGTGCCGTAGTGGTGGCAAGATACAATACACCAGATTCGATCAGGACTTTCATAACAAATCTAATCTGAGGCGTCGATGCTTCGTATCTTGAGGAGTTCTTTGAAGCCTTCCAGATGCGGTATATTATAAAACCTGGAGACAATGTCAAAATGTAAAGCGGACGGCGCTGAGCAATTCAATCAGACCTGTCGTGTAGGTATTCAGCAGAATCGTGGTACCCCAGAATGGTGCAAGTATCGTCCCTGGACCAACAGTGGTGTTGATGGGCTGCCAGACATGGAGGATGTGCTGTCCTTTAACTATTTGCCAGTAGGCCTGAAGTGCCGTCAACACGATACCGCCGAGCCAGAGAAGGATCGGGAGCAGAACAACGCGTAGTGACTTATTGTAGATTGCCCAACAACGATGTATCTATAGAAAAATTAGACGTTTACCCCTGTATCGGAGAACAGCATAGACGATACCATTACTGCGTCTGCAATGAGAATTGATAAGTTTGCATTGGTGCACTACAAGTTATGCGTGAACTGGCTGGCATTCATTTCGACTGAGGACATGAACGTACCAAGGCTAGAGAAACCCATGCCGGTTTCGGAACATCCACTCCTATAATTTTATTTTCTCGCTCGCTTGTCCGAAGAGCGACCATTGTGCTTTCTAATTGCAAGACCAAATTTGTGAAAGAAAACGAGAATAGGAGGAGAGTGACTGCAAGCATTGGCCATTTGACATCCTTCTTTCTGCGTAATGTCCAACCTTCGTCGGAAAATAAAAGCCACCGTAGGCACTGCAAGAGAGTGGAGAAGTAAAGCCCAAAGACCATGACGAATACAAAGTCAGCGGCGACACTTTCGTGGAGTGGTTGTTGGTCAGCCATGATTGTCGGAGATCTAGGGGTTGGAGGACCACCTTGGCTGGATGGTCTGCCTTGTAGAGTCCGTCACTTTATACACGAACTTACATGTAACCCTGAACTGAGTGGTTATTTAAAGGTCATCATAATTTTAGATTTAGATCTTTAGCAATTTTTTGATGATAAACAGTTGAGTAGCATAGACCACGGTGGGAGATTTCTAAACGTGTCCCAAGCCATCAAGATGCGAAAAACAAAGAAGACAGGCGTGTTTGAACGTGATGCCATGTAGGCTTGGAATAGGAGGCGGTGCGAGGCGCTGGAAAGACCTCATCCAAGGCGTCTATCTAGTCTAAGTGGCGATGGTCTGCAAGATGGAAGTAAGCCTTCGAACTTTGCCCTGAACTAATAAATAACCAAATCTCTCCATCATCATAATTGATCATTGAGATGAAGAATCTACCAAATTTATCTCCAGGTCATTTATATGACTTGATTAATTGCAAGTAGCTCCAGAAATCGTCCCTCCCATCTAAGAAGCGACGGAGAGCGCATCTTCTAGTGACAGGGCAATGTCCACACCAAAAACAACCTAATATTCCTGTATTTGTTTGACAGACCGGCTAGGCACCAATGTACCATAGGTACCATTGCAGTATGTCGGGTTATACTTCCACCACACGAATAAGAATGAGGACGCTATAGATAGGAAGTTGGGAGAGGAAAAAATACAAGGGAGGTAGTCCTTGTTTCATGGGTTCACACTTTGCATGTCAATCATTTGGCATGTCACTGGAGTCCACCAGTCGTTGTCAAATGCAAGGCTATACCGAAAAAAGCCAAGAATACACAGGCGAATGATACTGCGGAAAGCACACCTGTATTCAAGGCAAGAAACTTGGGTCACGGATTTAATGGTGGCGGAGCCATTAGAGTTGATCTTCGGCGCTTAAAATATGTCGCTGATCCTTGGCTTTAGGTACCCGAGGATCTCCCCGGATGTTCATCATACTTGATGTAGGACCATCTTTCGTGGAAGCAGCGCGCAGCGCTCGACAACTGCCCTAAATCTATCTTTAGCAAGTGGAATTTTTCATCTTTCCTTCAATGCTTTGTTAACGGCCAACACCGCACTCAAAAATTCAAACAAAATACTGTAGATTGTAACAAACGCTTGTTATTGGGAACCCCAATCCCCATCACATCACATCCTAGAGGCTTTACCTCCGCTTCACAACAGTGAATGTTGGGAATTAGCAAGGATCTTCACCCATACATACGAACAAGTTTCTCAGCACTATAATAAGTTCATGTGATGAATTTACATAGTTTCAAAATGAAGGACGCCTTTCTTCGTCTTGGATACTTGCGACCCAAATCATATACTCGAGTAGACACAGTTTTGAAGCCATGTCGTTCCTCGCCAGCACTTGGAAGTTGGATTTCTCTACACTCGATAACTTCGACTGCGCGGACTTCCAGCCTGAATACGTTGGTTTCGACACGTTAATCTCGACGACGACGTATCTTGCACGACAGCCTCGGAGGTTGAAGATGCCTGGACCAACGACCATACGGTCCTCCGCGCTCCGCAGTACTGTCTCAATTCCGCTTGTATTCACGAACACTGGAGCGACTTTGACCTCTCTATCTGGTACCGAAAACACCTTGTTAGACGTACGTCGTAACCGGTTTCCACTTCACCTCGACGTTTCATACTGACAATTTATTACTATATTCGCAAAGCAGTATGCCACTAGCCTTGTACTCGGATAAATTGAAAATATCATCACATCCATAAATCAAAGGACCGTCTCATATTTCTTAAACTCCCCAACGAGCGCACCCCACCGACCCCCATTCCACGAGCTCAGGTCCTTCCACTGCTGACTCTCCTCCCCAAAGATAATCCTCACCCAGATCGTCCAGCTCACCACCACGACATCCGCCCACGAGAGCGTCTCCCCCATCAAAAACGGTCCTTTTCCCCCGTTATGCGCGTACCATTCATCGACCTTCCCCATGCCTTCTTTATATTTCACCCATTCAAGGACGGCTGCATCGCCTTTGGGAACGACTTCTTCTAGGGGTTTGCCGTAGTCTTCCTCCCTTGTGCGCCGGAAGTACTCCGCGCTGCGCGGGTTCAGCTTTAAGCACTGCTCGGGGAGTATAAAATCCCACAGCGCATCGAGGCACCCCCCAAAAGCCCTCGAGAACGCAACCTGCAAACCCGCAATCCCATTCGGGAAGAGAGATGGTGTATTAGGGTACTGCTTTTCGAGATACTGCGCAATGAGTCTGGAGTCGGAGATGTAGATATTGGTAGAAGGGTCGTAGATGGCTGGGAGGGTGTATAGAGGGCTCCCGTCGCTCTTTTTTGAGGTGGGCGGGATCCCAAGTTTGAGGGAGAGGGGCTCGATGTCGGGGTATTCGACCCATTCGGTTTTGTATGGGATGTTTTTGATGTTCAAGGCGAACCTAATGAATTAAGCTTTTACTGGGGAAATGTGTAGTGAAGCTTTCACACCTTGCTTTATATGTATTGGGAGACCATGCATTTCCGGGAAGGGCGGACGGTATGTCGTAGAAAATTATAGTCATTTCGAAAGTGGCTGAAACTAGCAGAACTAGAGATAAGAAGAGAACGGTTGGGGGATGTGTGAACCGCCTTTACCTGGCTTATATATCAAGTTGGATATTTCACATGGACTGAATTAGACGCAGGCAGTTATTATTATGGCTTCGAATTTTGTTGGGAATGACGTAGATGCACAGCGCGCCGGGGTAAAATATTGGACCGGAATGTTACAAGTATAAGAAATGTTGCCTAACCGAGAGCAAAAGTCTAACGCGGTACTATAACCACAGCCGACCGTGTCAATAAGCGCCCATTACAAGATTCAGAATCAGACGTAAATATCGCACAATCACTAGGTGGCACAGCGATTCGAGTCCATCATCGTTTTATGTTTGTTCAAAACTCGGAAGAAACGAGAAGCCCGAGGGATGTACTGAGTTTCACCGCTTAAACCGTTTCAAGGGGCCCATACGAGGAAGAACCAACTTTGGAAAGCAGGTAGTTAACGATGTACGTGAGTAGGCTCCGAATGAAAGTATAAACGTTTATAACGTCTAAGCAAGTCAGCCAGCAGAAAAGTTAAGAAGCTAGCGTGCAAGCGAAACGTGTGGAGAATGAGTTAAAGAGGAGTGATGGCAGCCAGGAGGTTGAATACACCATTGCCATCACTCATTTTTTACTCAACGTCGTGCTTTTCCTGCTACCCGAACAGGAAAATACAACGAGTCAGAACATTGCCCAGCCGATGAGCCAGACGCGTAGAGAAAGTGTAATGAGAACCGTGTTTATTAACGCATCAACCACCTGCCTATCGATTGCAGTGCTCTTGAAGACGTGTGTGACGGTATATCCGCGTCGTGAGGCGCGAGGCGCGCTAGCCTAATCAGGCATGTCCGTTCTCCGTTCTTCGTCCCTGATATTCATGACCGGTAGCGGCGAATTCACATCGAGCGTACCTGACAACCTGGAGATGAACTCCAAGGAACGGCTAGAAGCACACTAGCAGAAGCGCCGCCGCCTCCGATCGATGACTGTGTGCCTGTAGAACGTGTTTCGATGAAACAGACTTGGCGGTAAGAGAAGCATCGACGCCGCTGCGGGTCCGAATAGCAGTTCCTGGAGGCAGTGCTTCACAGAGTGCGGACGAAGGTGACGCCGAATAGAAGAAGATGCGTAGAGATTACTCGTGAATACCGAGCTGAGCAAGAGAACGTAAGCCTGCACTCTACAATCGAGAGACCACGTAAACCAGAAGTAGGTGAGACGAAAAGAAGTGTAAAGCAATACTTTGTGTACGATGGTCTCATTGCAGGGCTTGTCCAAGAGCAAAAAAGCCTGACAAGCTTAGAGCACCGGTCCAGTAACGGAAAGCTGAAAAAATCTCATTGCACTCGGGAGGAACGAAAAGATCAGGGGGCAGAGAACTCGCGATATGAGCTAGGAAGGATCGCCCCGAGAGGAAGGAAAGAGCTCAAGGTAGTGTGTATATGTGCTCACGGTGAGCTAGCCAATTTCGAAGGTAGTAAAAGGACAGTGGGTATCTAAAGCGACTGTTAGAAAAATCCGGAATAAATCATTCATCAAGGCGAAAAAATCATCACGGGTGCGCACAGGGTTGCGCCCCAGCGAGCGGGTCTCCTCCAACGCGAGCAAGCAAGAAGGAAATTTGAAGGTCGACGATGAACACACACCGCGAATGTTAAGAACATGATCCGACTCGGACTCGGACCGAACGCCAGAGAAAGATAAGCAGAGCCTGTCCAGGTGCGGCGAGAAGAAACAAAATATCCTGATAAATTCAAAGGAAAAGCAGGGAAGAGAAAGAAACGTACGATGAAGAAAGGAAAGTTGGACCCAAGTAGTCAATGAGAAGTCGGTCATTATTGTTCTGATTTTGACTTTGTCCACGAGACCGAATTTCCTGAAAGTTATGTTCCACGTTTCCCAGTGTCCAGCGGAACGAGCGCTGCAAAATCATCGACGCTTGACGATTGTCATCAATCCTTCGCCTATCTTGCCTGCCTGCCGCATTGCCTCGGACTGCGTAAAAAGCGTGGCTAGTACTCAGCGGCGAGTCAGCGATCCGTACTCATTGCGAATGAGGAAAGCACACTCCCTTGATCGTTTTAGGATTTTTGACTTCTGCCTCGTGCCCCTTATGAGTGCGTATCGTATCGGGGGGAAAGAAGCATTTTTTCTGAACGGAGTCTTTTAATAATAGATTACCGTTATTAAATGACACTCACACCGTGAAGTGGGGCCAAAGAACTGGAAGTGATACGCCATATATGGATAAGGTGGGATGGTTGGTGGAAAATAAGGAGGACCATACTTGGGATTGGCGAGGGAGAAAGCTCGTCCTCCTTGAAGAGAGGCTTTAGGGCCGACGACCGACGGCTACAATCGATTTCATAGTTTGAGATGCTTGGAAATCGTCTGGTATTTCAAGTCGTGAAAGACGGCGGCAGATGGAGGACAACATACATACGATAGCAAGCACGAGTTTCCGTCATGCGTACCGAGTCTCGATGCGTCAGGATAAAGAGAGATAAGGACGCTCGAGGCTGTAACGGCATGGTAATGAACGGCTTTCAATTGGAAGATAGATGCTTACTGGCTCGTTCTCCTCTTATCTTCACTGCACTGACTGCCATGAGAGAGAGAATATTAAGACGAAGCCTTGCATTGCGGCTAGCGTGGTAAAGCAAGTCATCGCCGGATTGCACAACGACCAGCAGCACGGTCCAGCTGAACGCTTATAGCACGATGTTGGTAGCTCGCCAAGTATTGACATGCCTGAGACTTGAGCGAAATCGTGCATCGTTCAATATTTAGCACCACAGCCCGCGGCGCCGGTACGCACAGACTCAGTAACGATTTTTGAGTTGCAGAAAGAGTGAGGATGGTTTTAAAAAAGGATGGGGCGTTGAACCATCCTCCAAGAGTCAAGAGTATCAGGATAAGATCGCGCAAGCACGTTTCAGCACTACTGGACAAATGAATGCATACAGAACAATGCTGATCGCCCGCCAGATCTTGACGAGACTTGAGCAAAATTTGTGCGTCGTTCGATATTTAGCATCACAATTGCGGCGCTGGTACGTCCAGACACGGTGACGATGCCCATTTCGACGTTGTTTAAAAAGAAAGCGGATGGTGCGAGGAGGAAGAAAGAGCCGACAAGGGGCCATGAAAGGCGAAGAGGTTCCTTCCACGAGTTAAGACCATCATGATAAGATCGAGCAAGTTATCGTTATCGTTATCGTCGTAGACACAACGACCAGCACCACAACACCACTCAATCCAACAGAACGATGCCGAAAGCCCGTCAAGTCTGTATGAGACTAGAGCGAGATCGTGTATCGTTCGATATTCAGCATCACAGCTGCGGTGCTGGTACGTACAGGCTCAGAGACGATTTTCAAGTAGATTAGAAAGAAAAAGGATGGTGCGAGGAAGGCTGGGCTGACTCGCACGGGGTGTTCATCATGACGATGACGAGATCGAGCAAGTTATCGCCGTAGGCGCAACTTGAACGGCCAGCACCGCAACACCACTCACTGCAACTGAACGATGCCGAACGCCCGTCAAGCCTGTACGAGACTTGAGCTAAATCGTGCATTGTTCGATGTCCAGGATCGTAGCCGCGGCACTGGCACGCACAGACACTGACGATGTCCAAGTTGTCCGACAAGAAAGAGAAAGAAGATGAAGGCAGGAGAGAAAGGAAGAACCGACGCGCACGGGCCCTGCGAAAAACATCGTCTAAGAATCGAGACCATCATGATGCGTTAAAAGATCGCGCAAGCAAGTCATGCTTAGTAGCGACCCGCACCATTGAAAGACGATTCTTGCTGATCACCCGCCAAGTCTGTGCGAGACTTGAGCTTGATAATTGATTGTTGAGCGAATTTTGGCATCGTTCAGGATCATAGCCGCAGTGCTGGTACTGAGTGATGACCTCGAGAGACGAAGGTGGTTGATGACAAGGATTGGTTCAATGGTTTCCGGACTTGGTTCAATCCCATTGGTGGAACCCTAATCGGGCGATGGCATCTTTCTCCGTCTCCGCTTCCGGACCGGCGGACCCCAATTCCTTGTCTGCAGTGCCGAGCAGTGCCGAGGAACCGAAGAGGGAGCGAGTCTCCAGGGCGGAATTTTAGGTGTCAAGGCACATTTGATAAGATCTAAAGGTCATGGCCCTGCACTGGAAGGATTTGAGGTGGAGGCGGAGGAGGAGGTGAGGACAACGACGATTACTTCTAGTACGATGTAAGTTTAGTACGATATAAGCTGTAAGTAAAATTGTAGCCACCGATTGCTAAGTAGGACTTGGTATCAGTAAGCATGTCCGAATCGGATGGGCTGACCCAACGATATTTTAAAATTTGTTGCTGAGAATGACGAGGACTGTCATTGGACTTCGTCGACTCGGATCCGGGAATCTGACGTTCCACTCATGTACTCTACAATATGTTATATCACCGAGGATTCGAAGGAACTCGAGCACAATAATTGAGCGACGACGACGGCAAAGAATAGCGTCAAGCGCACTTGGCGCTGCTTTTGAGGGTGCCCAAGCTTTCTTGAGTTCCTTCACCGAGTTCAAAGCCGCATTGTGGTAGCAAGCGGTGCGGCCCAAGCTTACGGACAAGAGACAAGACACATCGGACTCGATCCAATTGCAAGACCCAAGACTCAGGCGCAAGTCATAAACCCAAGACCCAAGCGCAAGCGCAAAGCATGAACCCAAGACTCAAGCTCAAATCCAAAGCATAAGCATAAGTATAAGCATAAGCATAAGCCAAAGTCAACTCGAAGCGCGTAAAGGAAAGCAGAGCTCCCAAGGCTTATGTATGTCGAATTGGAGATGAATGAATGAATTCTCGTACATTCGTACACGCACTGGTCATGACGTGACATGCATGAGCGCATGCCGAAAAAGCTCTATTTGCATATTTCGTACACGCAAGCCAATCATTCATCGTCCTTGGGAATGAGTAATGAATGAATCCAAACTGACGAAATTCATTAATCTCCCCATTTTAGACGCAAGATTAAGCAGGATGTGCACAGCTAAGAGCGGAAGTGAGATCGAGATGAAGCCCCGAAGTACGATGAGGAACGAACGCCTTACAGACGACAGATAGCTCGTCCTCCTTTCACTTCCCCGCATCCCCTCTTCCACGTGCAGTTACCACATCACTTGCGTGAGTACGTCACCAACCAACGCCGGCATTGCAAGATTTAGATTAAGGGTCGAGCAGGGTAGAGGGCAAGGGCGATATCGATCCGTCAGGGATGCCGTAGGAGTTCGAGTGAAGGAGGCTCCGAGGGTGCAGGGATTTTTTTAGATCTGGTCGCTCCTCTCCTTTTTGAATCTGAGTCGAGATTTGAGGAGGAGGAAAAAGGAAGGAAGGAAGGACGGCACTTGGAACTTGGAGTTTGAAGTTCGAACGGAAGGGATGGGGGGATAGGAAGGGAGGTGTACGAAAATAAGAAAATCCAAAAAGGACACTTCATTTGCCATCACAAAACGAAAACCCCAAACGCGAAAAAAACGAAAAAACGCTTGGGAGATCTGTAAAGTGAAGGGTACTGTAGGGTCCGAGAGGGTCCGAATTGATAGAACCGCAAAAGGGAGCAGTATAAAAAGAGGAAAACCCGATCGGTCGTTCAGAGTCCGCACCCCATTGACACCCCGCGCACGGCATTTGCTTATTTTTGAGCCCTCCCTTCCCTTTGTTCGACTCACGTTCCCCACCTACGACCACCCACGGTTCAGACCACCACGGTTCGTACCACGACGACGAGCTCCAACCCAACCCCATCGCTGACGACGCCTCCGACGATAACGACCTTCCACTGACGACTCTTTCTCTCTCTCACGCCCAGCCTTGGAGCCCGTGCCTGGAATCTCACCCAGGTTCTAATAATACCCTCCTCTCAGAGTCAAGTCAAAGACCTCGGACAGGTCGCGACCGACCATACCACCATACATACACCCACCCACACCCACACCGCTGCGCGAATTTCGCTGTTGGGCTCTTGCACTCTGTTCGTCAATCTCCCTCCTTCTCGAATAGGGTGAAGGCGCTTAGATTGGATCTTGGATACGACAGACAGGAGACGGGATAGGAAAGGGAAGCACAAAGGAGCACGTTTAGAAGCCAGCTGCTGGTGCTAGTGCTAGTGCGATCGACGTCATGACTTTTTGGCCGGTGAGGTGCCTTTTTCTTTTTTGCTCTCCTTGAACTCCCTCTCTGCTGTTGCCCATCGTTGTCGTCGTCGTCGTTGTAGACGTTCATGAGACATGGCTTGCTCGTCGTTCGTCGACGAACGAGCGGCGCAGTGTCAAAGAAAAGAGCCTGCATCCGCGTGTCTCGGTCTCGGCTCCCTTTCAACGCCACACCTCCACACTCTCTCGTCGACGCCGATGCTGACTCCTACCTTTTCTTCTCCAGTTCGAAGTATCAACCGTACACATCGTCTATGCCGTCCTCGGCGGGTTCATCGTCCTCGTGCGTCCTCCTTCCTCCCTTCTTCCTCCCTTGTCCTCTTATCTTTGCTCACTTTATCTCGCTAACCTTATCGCTCCACAGTTCGGCATGTTCTCCCTCTTCCTCCGAGAACGCGTAAGTTCCCTCCTCACCGTCCGTGAACGGACAAGAAACAAAAACTAACTTGTGTGTTATATGTGTAGCTGTACATAGGAGAAGCCATCTGGGCGTTCATATTCGGAATCATCATCGGTGCGTCCCTCCCTCACTCCCCTCCCCCTCACTCCCCTCCCCCCTCCCCCCCTCCCCCCTTCCATCTCCTTCCACTCAAACCCAAACTCACCCCCCCTCCCCCCCATAAACCCAGGCCCCTACTGCGCCGACATATTCAACCCCCGCGCCTGGGCCTCCTCCAGCGCGAACGCAGAATCCGCAACCAACACGATCACCCTCGAATTCACGCGCGTCGTGCTCGCCATCGGAGTCTTCGCCATCGGCGTCGAGCTCCCCAAGGCGTACATGAAGAAACACTGGCGGAGCTTGTTCTTTTTGTTGGTTCCTGTTATGACCTGGGTGAGTCTCGCTGTTTCTTCTTCTCTTAAGTCGAGAAAGAAAAAAGAAAAAGAAAGGAGAGGAGAGCTGACCACCGCACCCAACATTCGCAGGGCTGGTTCGTATCCGCCGCGCTCATCTTCGCCCTCATCCCAGGCCTCAACTTCCTCTCCTCCCTCGCCGTAGCCGCGTGCCTCACCCCGACAGACCCCATCCTCGCCGCCGCCGTCGTAGGCGGGAAGTGGGCCGACAAGCACGTCCCGGCACATATAAGACACCTCCTCGCAGCGGAGTCGGGGTGCAACGACGGCGCGGCGTTTCCTTTCCTTTATATCGCGCTGTATTTGATTCTGGATAAGAGCGTGGGCGGGGCGGTGAGGGATTGGTTTTTGCTTTTGTGGCTTTGTGAGTCTCTCCTCCTCCTCTTGTCCCCCAATGGGATGCAATGTAGTACAATGAAACGTCGGTGCTGACCTCCCCAGACCAGGTCCTCCTCGGCACCATAATCGGCGCCTGCCTCGGGTTCTCCTTCCGCCACCTGATGAAGTTCTGCCAGCGGCACGACCTCATCGACCGGCACTCCTACGTCGCGCAATACGTCTCCCTCGCCATGCTCACCATCGGGCTCACCACGCTCCTCGGGTCGGACGACCTCCTCGCCGCCTTCGCATGTGGCACCGCCTTTGCGTGGGACGGGTTCTTCAACAGACAGACGGAGGAGAGCGTGTTTAGCAGTGTGATTGATACGCTGTTCAATGTGGCTGCGTTCATATACGTCGGCGCGTGGATGCCTTTTAGCGCGTTCACCAATACGGCTGAGCTGACGCTTAGCGTGTGGCGCCTCTTGGTGATAGCGGTGCTCGTGCTCCTGCTTAGGAGGCTGCCCGTGATGATGGCGCTCTATCGGTGGATCCCGGACATCAAGACCTTCCGCGAGGCCGTGTTCAGCGGGCACTTCGGGCCGATCGGGATCGGCGCGGTGTTCATCTCCACCCTCGCCACCGAAGTGCTCGCAGACGCGCACAAAGCCTCTTCCTCTTCCTCTTCCTCTGCAGCTGCCGCCACCGCCGAGGGACACAAACCCCCCTCCGCGCAAACCGAGCTCCTGGAAAAGACCATCCAGCCCATCGTAGCATTCATGGTCTTATGCTCGATCACCATCCACGGGCTGTCGATACCTGGGTTCAGTCTGGGGAGGAGGGTGCATAGTGTGTCGCGGACGTGGTCGAGGCGGGATACGGTGGGGAGTTCGGGCGGGGCGGGGGCGAGGCAGCCGGATTGGACGAACCAGGCGCGGATGGTGACGAGGGCGGAGGATGTGGTTGTTAATCGGGATGCTAGGGATGTTGAGCGGGGGGAGGTTGGGGAGGGAAGGGTCGTTCTTGACCTTGGGGAGAAGGATAGAGAGAAAGACACAGAGAAGGACGGAGAAGACTCGCCGGCTTCGAGGTCGAACACGATGAACAGCATCAGCCAGATGGACGACGAGAAGATGGCGGAGAGTGGGCTGAGCGGGGATACGCGCGTCATGCCCCTTTCCTCTGTTCCTCCTTTGTTGCCGACGTCGACGCCGCCGAGGTCGGACTCGCCGCACACGCACACGCATACGTCGACGCCGACGCCGACGCGAGTCGTCGATTTTGCGGGTGGGTCGAGGCCTGCGACGAGGCCTGGTACGCCGTCGGGGTCAACTCGGCCTGGGACGCCTTCATACTCGCCGTCATACTCGCCTATGTTGGGTGAAGCACTCCCCTCTCCATCCGCTCTGGTCCCGGGAAGTCAGGAATACGAATACACCGTCACTGAGCGAGACACCCCTGCAAGACCAGCACGGGTGCCGCCGCACCTGCAGCATCCGCAGAGGGCCGAGCCTGATGCTGCGAATGGGCCTGATGGATTTGGGTCCGCCGCGCGAGAAGAAGGGGGAGAGGGAGAGGGAGAAGTGAGAGAGTGGATCGAGGGCGATAGAGTTGTTGTGGAGAGAAGGAGGTCGGGGGGTGGGGATGTATGTCTTTCTCGTTTCTTTTGGTTTGGCGCGTTTATTTTGCTCACACCCTCTTCTCTCCCTTTTGACAGGTCGAGGTGACGGTTCTACCCAACCCTAACGCTTCTGCTTCTGCCCAGCACCATCATGGAGGGCTGGGAGGCGCGGCGAGCAGGTGGCATCATGGGCACGAGCACGCCCACGGGCTGCGGCACGGGAACGGAGAGGGACATGCACAAGGACACGGAGAGGGGCATGGGCACGGACACCGCGCAGAGGACCTGGGGCACGCGATTTCGAGGGAGCTGGGGCACCTTGGGGCGAGAGCGAGGGAGGCTGTGTCGCCTTCGCGGAGGCGGGGTGCGGGCGGGGAGCACCATGGGGGGGAGGAACAGCAGCATGCGGAACAGCAGCAGGGGGCGTGGCGAAGTCAACCGACACGAGCAGGAGCAGGAGCGGAGGCAGAGGAGGATACAGCTATCGCAGACGACGACGAGGATGACGATGAAGAGGGGTGGGCTTCGGAGGATAATAACGGGGCGCCGCCTTTGACGCCTACAACTGCGACGGCGCCGAAGATAACACGTTCGATAAGCCGCTCCAAGCCACAGCAGCACGCGGCGCATTCGAGGAGGCGGCGTCCGTCTGCGTCTGCGTCTGCTTCTGTGTCTGGCTCGGGCTCGGGCTCGGGCTCGGGCTTGGGCCCAGGTGTAAGGAGGGGGTCGTTTGCGGGTGCGAGTGAGGTTGGGGAGGAGATGAGGGGAAGGTCTGGAGGTGCCTTGGGTTCGGGTGGTGGGCCTAATGAGGCCAGCTCGTCTGGGTTGTCTTCTTCCCAAGCCCAACCTCAACCTCAAAACATGCCTCAACTGCAAGGCCAACAACAAGCAAGACACACACACCAGATCCAGCCGATGCCCACGGTGCACACCCGGCCAAGCTTAAGCGCGCTCTCTCGTCTCGGGACGTCGTCTTCGCTATCCTCCTCTTCCGCGTCATCTTCTGCCGCTTCGACGCCACGGCCGAGCACCAGCCCGGGTTTAACCACGCCCAACTCCACTTCAACCTCAACCTCAAACCCCAACAACGCATTCTTCACCCGCTCCCGCCCAAGCACCGCGCGTTCTTCTCGGCCCAACACAGCCGACTCGTTCGTCTCGGGCACGGGCTCGGGCTCGCTGCGGAACCACAGAGTCGAGAGCATCCGCCACGGCCACGGCCACGGGAGCAGCAGCGTGGGCGGGAGCAGGCGGGGCACGCCGATGCAGACGCGGGAGAGCTCGCCTGCGAGGAGTGTGAGGTTTGTGGATGAGGCTGAGTTTGGTGTTGGTGTAGGTGTAGGTGCGGGTGCGGGTATGGGGGGTGCAGGGGGTAGTGCGAGTGCGAGTGCAAGGGGGTTGGTCATCGCCATGGGCAGCGGCGCAGGCGCAGGAGTGGGCGGAGGCGGAGGCGGAGGGGGGTTGTCGGAGAGCCCTGTTGCGGAGGAGCCGGGTGAGGGTCAAGGTAGGCTGGGTGTGTAAGCTGCGAAAAGTCATTGGTGCTTCTTGGGCTTCGTTCGTCGCCGACTGCAGCCAGCTTCGATTCGATTCCTCATGCCCGTCTCTTCGATTTGCGGTCGTTCTGCTGCTCGTCCTCATCCTCATCTCGTTATTTCGTGTTTTGTTGTTTGGATTTTGTCGTATCAGTGTCACTAACCACACCTGCCCTCTTTCCTCATCCTCATCCTCATCTTCATGCACATCTTCGTTGCACTTGCGCATGCTTCGCTTGTTCTATTTCTTGTATGTAGATATTGTATGTATCTTTTTGTATATACTCGCTTGCTTATCTAGACAGCTCGTCCTTCTTCCTTCCTCCTTTCTCCCTCCTTCCTCATCTATTGTTACTACGTCCTCGATTCTCATCTCTCTGTTCTCCCTTCCACCTCATCTTATCCATTCCTCCCGCATCTAGCACGACCACTGTCAATACCTCAGCATATGCATTCTCCATTCCTCGTTCTCATCCTCGTTCTCGTTCTGCTTTCTTCTACTCTCATTTACGTAGACACCTCTTCCGTACGTCCTAGCACTAACTTAGCTTAGGTTACGTTCGGAAATAGAACCAAAAAAATGTTGGCTACGCCGACTCTGTCTTGATCACCTGTAACATTGACGACGATTTGGGTGAGGATTATCTTTGGTGAGGAGAGTGAGCGGTGGAGGGATTTGGTGGGTGGCATGGTGGGTGGTGGGGTGGGCTTGTTGGGTGAGGTGAATCCCAAGACACCACGTACCTCAAGTTTTGAAAAGAAGTTTTCGATATCAACGGTAAAGCTAGTGGCCATGGCCATGTCCTGGGTGGAGAGATCAAACTCTCTCCGGTGTTTGTAAATGCAAGCCACGAATCCTTCATCTGCTTGGCTGTCCATGAAAATAAGTTCTGCGAGATACGTTGTCGTCGAGATTCTCAGGTGTCAAGGCGAACAAATTTGTGCAAGAAGTATCCTCCGTCGAAGTTGCAGAGTGTAATACGACGCAAGGGCCGAGGAGGAACGACGTCATCGGAAACCGCGTCTGCACGTCCTTGGAAGTGAGGACCCAAGACGGAGAAAGGCGTCCTTGAATACGAAACTACATAAATTCGTCGCATTAGCGCAGAGAGCGATTCAAGGGAGAGTCAAGCCCAAAAAGAATCTGCGATATTTCGGAGGCTTCGAGCTGATAAGGACCGGAAGCGGTGGGCGGAGGACGGAGGCGGAGAAAGATGCCATCGCCCGATTAGGGTTTTGTCAGGATCCACCAATGGGAATGAACCAAGTCTGGATCCAACCAATCCTTGTCATCAACCACCTTCATCTCTCGAGGTCATCACTCAGCACTCAGTACTCAATGTGCGTACCAGCACCGCGGCTATGATCCTGAACGATGCCCGACTTCGCTCAACTTTCGACCTCGAGCTCAAGTCTCGCACGGCTTTGGCGGGTGACCAGCTAGAATCGTCTTTCAATGGTGCTGGCCGCTAAGCATGACTTGCTTGCGCTCTCATCACCATGATCTCGATTCTTAGAAACTACTTCGACGCTCGGCCCGTGCGCGTCGGCTCTTCCCCTCTCTCCTGGCTCCATCCTTGACCTCGATCTTTCTAAACTACTTGGACATCGTCCCAGAACCCGTGCGTACCAGCGCCGCGATCGCGATTCTGAACATCGAGCGATGAACAACTTCGCCCAACTCTCGTGCAGACTTTGGCAAGCTGTCGCATCGTCGAAGTCGTTGAATCGGCGTTCAGTGGTGCTGGTCGCTGAGCATGCGGCGATGACTTGCTTGCTTGTTCGATCTTATCACGATGGTCTTTACTCTTGGAGGGTGGTTCAACGCCCCATTCCCCTGGCACCATTCCCTTTCTTTCTAAACAACTCGGAAATCGTCTCTGGGTCTGTACGTACCAGGGCCGCAGCTGTGATTTGAACATAGAACGATGCACAATTTCGCTCATGTCTTGAACAGACTTTGCGGGCGATCAGCATTGTTCTATAAAACATTCAGCCAGGTGATGGTGCTGGTCGTTGTGTCTGTGGCGATAACTTCTCCGATCTTATCACGATGGTCTTGATTCTCGGAAGAGGTCTTAACACCCAGTGCATGTCGGATTTTCCTTCCAGGCTCCATCCTTGGCTTCATTCTTTCTAAACAACTCGGAAATCGTCTCCGAGTCTAAGCGTACCAGCGCCGCGATTGTGATGCTAAATATCGAACGATGCCCAATGTCGCTCAAGTCTCGTAGAGACTTGACGGACTACCAGCATTGTTTGTAAAACGCGCACCTATAGTGGTGCTGGTTGTTGGTATGCAGCGATGACTTCTCCTATCTTATCATGATGGTCTTGACGGTTCAACGCCCCACTCTTTTCTGGCACCTCATTCTTTCGAAACTACTTGAAAATCGTCTCTGAGTCTGTGCGTACCAGCACCGTGGCTACGATCGTAAACATCGAACGATGCACGATGTCACTCAAGAATTGTAAAAATTGTGGGGCTATCAGCATCGTGTAAGCATTTTTCTTCCAATCGAATGCCGCTTATAATTATGACATTACAGGATGCCTCAAGCGTGCTTATCTTGCCTAATCGTGGCGTATCGACACTCGAAGTGCATTACGGAAGGTCGTGCTTTCTATCATATGCATGTGTTCCTCCGTCTTCCATCGTCTTTCCTCCTTTGGAAAACCGCTCTCGAGCGAGGTGTACAATCCACCGTCCCGAAGCATTAAGCCGTCGGTCGTCGGCCAGCAACCTTTTCTTTAAAGAGCACAAGCTTTCTCCCTCGCCAATCCCGAGTGCTGTCCTCCGTATTTTTCACCAACCGTCCCACCTTATCCGTATATGGCGTATTGCATCCAGGCCGTCGGCCGCAAGCACACGGCACACGGTATGCGTGAGGATCGTTTAATAAAAGCCACGATATTAAAAGGCTCCGCGTCAGAAAGGCTTCCTCCCCCCCGATACGCACTCAAAAAGGACACGAGGCAGAAGTCAAAAATTCTAAAACGACCAGGGGAGTGTGCTTTCCTCATTGGAAATGAGCGCTGAGTACTGAATGGCCACGCGTTTTGCGCAGTCACGGTCTAAGGCAACGCGGCAGGCAGGCAAGACCAACGGAGGATTGATATCGATGATTGAGGAAAAGATTTTTGCAGCTGCCGCTGAGCATTGGGAAACGTGGAACATAAGTTCCACGACATTCGGTCTCGTGCCCAAAATCAAAACAATAATGGCCGACTTCTCATAAACTACCTGGGTCTGACTTTCCTATCTTCGTCGTACGTTTTTCTTTCTCTTCCCTGCGTTTCCTTCGATTTAATAGGATATTTCGTTTCTTCTCGACGGGACAAGGGTCGCCTTATCTTCCTCTGGCGTTCGGTCCGAGTCTGAGTCGGATCATGTTCTTAACAATTCGATGTATGCGTTGCGCCGTCGACCTTCAGGTTTCCTTCCTGCTCGCTCACGTTGGGGGAGGCCCACTAGCTGGGCGTATCTCGTGTAGCAAGGGTGGTGTGTGTTCGTCTTAAAGAATGTTTTATTCCAAATTTTTCTAACGGTCGCTTTAGATAGTCGCTTTCTCTTTTGAATACCATCTCAAAAGCATAGCTCATCGTGAGCCCACTCGCATACTCACTGCTTCAAAATCTTTCCTTGCTCTCGGGACGATCCTTCCTAGATGATATTGGATGTTCTCTGCCAGCTGACCGTTTCGCCCCTTCGCGAGTACAACCAAAATACCAAATGAGAATTCCGTTTTCCATCGCTAAGCTCAAGCTTCATGCTTGTCATGCTTTTTTCTCCCTTGGACAATCCCGCAGTGAAATCACCGCACACAAAGTATCGCTTTACACTTCTTTTCGTCTCACCGACTTCAGATTTACGTGGTCCCTAAACTGTAGAGCGCAGGCGTTTACGTTCTCTTACTCAGTTCGGTATTCGCGAGTAATCTCTACGCATCGTCCTTGGCATCCATCCAGCGTCGCCTTCGTCAATACTCTCGTGCAGCATCGCCTCCAGGAACTGCTTATTCGGGCCCGCCGCGTCGATTCTTCTTTCACCGCTAAATTGAAACAGCTTCTACAGGCACAGACATCGATCGGCGGCGGCGGCGGCGCTTCTGCCAGTGTGCTTCTAGCCGTTCCTTGGAGTTCATCTCCAGGTCGTCAGGTACTTCGCTATGAATTCGCCGCTACCGGTCATGCCAAGCAACGAAGAACGGACCTGCCTGATTAGGCTAGCGCGCCTCGCGCCTTACGACGCCGAGGCCCGACATACCGTCACATACGTCTTCAAGAACGCTGCAATCGATGGGCAGTAAGCGATGACGTGAATAAACACGGTCCTCCTTACACATTCACTACGCGTCTGGTTCATGGGCTGGTCAATGTTCTGACTTAATCGTTGTATTTTCCTGTTCGGGTAGCAGGAAACGCTCGACGTTGAGTCAAGACGGAGCGGTGCTCATGCACGTTGTATTCAGCCTCCTACTCGCGTTTTTCTTGCACGATAACTTTTTAGCGTTTCTGCTACAGTAGTGACCTCTTAGGCATTATCAATGTTTATGCTTTCATTTGGAGCCTATGTACGTCGGTGACCACCTGCTTTCCAAACTTTGGCTCTTCCACGTATGGGCTCCTTGAAACCGTTTTAACGGTGAAACTCTGTACGTACCTCGGACTTCTCAAGTCCTCCAGGTCTTGATTAAAGATAAATTTTCCATGTATTCGAGTTCCCAATTCAGAGGCATTGTGTGATATATACTCCCTGGTCTACTATTATTCGTTTTGCTATTTCTTTATCAGATTGCGAGCAATCGGCGAAACTGTCGATTCGACTGTGTACATAATTAAACAGGTCCAATTTCTTTTGATGTTGAGTCACTTTGCGATCAGATAGGCTCCTAACTGGTCTTGCCGACCGGCGCTTAATCATTTGGCGTGCCTCTCCCAACGCCTCTCCAAGTAACCGTATGAGATACAGATTCTTCAATTCAACTACTACATTACAGGTACACGACAAAACATAATCCTTACCCGGCGGGGCAAAACTTGCAGTCCTCGCCCAAATAATTGTTGATTTCCCTGGAATCGAAAATACTTGGGATGTCAAGTAGCACCAATCCCGTGCAGCTATTTTGCACGGCACGGTATGCAACTACGTCACCTCAACAGAATAGACTTGATTCCTCTAATTCAAGCATGTGAATGCTTTGATGGGGTATATAAGGCTTTGTAAGACGGTTCACATCGCCCATCTTTCTTCCTCAGTGAGTTTATCTCTGTCAATTTCGACATGACTATCATTTTTTATGACATACCGTCTACCCTTCCAGGCAATGCCTGGTCTCCCAATACATGGAAAACGAGGTGTGCAGCTCCAAGATTTCTTCGGGTTCATAAACAAATTTGAACTCCAAGGTTCGGCTTGAATATGAAAGGCATTCCCTACAAAGCAGAATGGGTCGAGTACCCTGATATCGAGTCAATTTCTATCAAACTTGGAATCCCTCCGAGACACAACTTACCTTTGGCGGAAGGTTTTCGATACCAAGGGTAAAGTTGCAGGAGATTCCCAAGGTCAAATTTTCTCCCGTGTTCGTCAAAGTCATAGTGCGCCGTCGCAGGGGGTTTGTCAGTTCAATGCAACGCAGAGGCCCTCAGCGATTTTCCTTTGAGGCTTTCAGGTTTCTCATGATCGTCGTGGTATGTACATTCAAGTCTTCACTATTCCAATCGGGTGCTCACCTCAAAAAATATTAAACAGTAGCTACTGTAAGGCCAAGCACTCACCGGCATGTCAGCCAGCTTTCAAATGACAATCCACTCACAAGTTTCTATGTAATGCAGAGTGCAGACACGAGTAGAACAAACTTACATACTCCGATGTAACATGACTGGCTCTTTCACTTTCGGCACTAATCGGCATGCCGAAGTCACGTTGCTTTGTAGTCAACAACTCAAACGTCGAACCAACACAAAACCAATACCATCCTCCTCTTATCCCTGACACATTCCTCAAATCTTTGCCATCCCTAGTCACTCGAGTTATTGATTGTTGATCAATGCTGAGTACTGAACGTCGATTCCTGGTCTTTAAGCTTGGGCAGCACATCGAAATAAGAAATGCGTATCTGTACCTCGAAGTTCCTCCATGGGCTTCTCATGTACCGCGGCGACCCGTGAAGAATGAGCAAAGCACGCCCATTCACGTATTTCAACACTTAATTCACATTTATGGTTGAAATTACGCGACGAAGGTCAGAACCTCGTCTTGTAGAACCTCCCACAAACGATTGCAGTCATCCGGTTTTCCATCAAACTATCGATGTCGGTTTACCGCGCAACCACAGTGCACGTCTTTGATTCTACAGACGAAGCACGAGGCAACTTACCGGTATTTATCTTCCAATCGGAACCCCCTTGTGATTTCGTTCGAATGACATTTCTCCCCTTCCTTTTATGACTAAGGCTCCCAATCATACTGCGTGCTTCATCGACATTGCACTGAAAAGAACCAAATGAATTATGGCCGCCGGTTGAAGGACGGTCGCTAATCGTCAGTATGGGATCTCGTTCCAGAGGTTAGATGGTAAAAGCTAACACCAATGTCCCATGTCATGTCATTCAACACTGTCTTCCCCATAAACTCTCGGGTTGCATTCCCTTTCTATGTCGACTGTACGTACACCCCTTCTCTTTCCCTGTTTTTCTTGTAATTGACTGGTTGTTTCCTTTCTTCTCGCAGCGCCCAGACGGGGTTCTGCTTATCTTCCTCTGGCGTTCGGTCCGAGCTGACTCGTGTTAACTCCAGTAATCGCATCATTTTTTGAGGACTCTGTCTTTCAGTTTGCTTCCTACTTGCTTGCATTATCCTTGAAGACATGTAAGAAGGCGTAACCCAGGAAAGCACCCCGGATGATTATTCGGAATATCCAAATCACAGTCTCCGAGTAACCTTCCAAGACATCTGACTTATCGTGTGTCCGCATACGTAATAATTCAGACTCTTTTCTGTTCTCGGATCGAACCTGTAAGTTCGTATCCGGTTTCTGAGCCGGCTATCCTTTTTCATCGGGCCACGAGTATAACCTGCTTGAAGGACAATTTGTTCTAAATTCCAAGGATTAACTTGCCGTGCTTTCTCTCTCTCAGAAACCCAAGGAATTCGTGAAACTTGACTCTTTTCTGTCTTTCATGTCACACCAGCCACGCGTAAGAGGAAGCTTCAACCTGAATTTTGCAGCAGCCTTTGAGCTTACAAACTTTGCAGCTTACATCCGACGTCAAACCCCGGAATTCATGTCACCCCACCTTTCTATGCAATGTCCACCAGGTCTTCCATCCGAGATATTTCAGGAAAACGCGTGCCGTTGGAGTGGCTTCCTGGGCGGAAAGTTTCAGCTGACTGAGCACGACATGGGCCATTTCGTTATTGTACGTTACCACTTGATCCTCGGCGGCATGTCAGTTGATCAATGTTATTGTGTATCAATACGTTATTCACAGAACCTTAAACCGACGCGATAAGCTTGAGTGCTGCTTGCCTTTATCCCTTTCGTCCTTTGTTCCATCCTTTGCCTTTGAAATGATACCTGAGCTGAGTCGACTGGATTTGTTTGTTTTGTTCGGGGCTCTTACAACCGCATTCTGGCTGTACGCGAGAAGCCGTCGGCGTTCGACATTGTCATACCCCCCCGGTCCTAGGAAGCTTCCCATCCTTGGAAACTTGTTGGATATTCCTACGAGCCTCGAGTGGGAGACGTACGTTCGCTGGGGCAAAGAATATGGTGAGTATCTTTCATTGACTTTGAAAATGAGCATATCTGATTGAAGTGCCCATTTTTCTTTCACTGTATAGACACTGATATTATTCACCTGAAGGCAGCTGGGAAGGACATCGTTGTGCTCAATTCATTAACGGCGGCCGTCGAACTTCTCGAAGGGAGGTCATCCATTTACTCTAGCAGGTGCGTAAGTACTGATGCTCGAATTCCACAACTTTGTTTACCCAATATCAATCAAGGCCGCATTCTACGATGGCGAGCGAGCTGTAAGCTGAGCGAACTTGTGAGATGAAAAGGGGGTTTATTGATCTGGCAATTTTAGGATGGGCTGGGATTGGATCATGGTTTTGCTGCCATATGGTGAACGATGGAGAGAGAGAAGGCGAGCGTTTACCAGATATTTTCAAAGTAGCAGCACTATTGCTTTATATCGTGGGCTAAACGTCGAGTTCGCCCGGAAACTGCTGGTCCGTCTTCTCGACACTCCAGAGGATTTCATTGCAGTGTCAAAACAGTGAGAATCCGTGTTTCGAGCTGCCTACAATAACAGCCTACTGACATTGGGGGTTTGGCAGGACTGTTGGTGAAATGGCTTTGTCTCTTGGGTACGGGCTACCCATTCGTCCGAAGGACGATCCTTTCCTTGCAATCGTCGAACCGGGTATCACCTCACTCACAGCGGCAGTTCTCCCAAACGCGTTCTTGGTAGACACGATTCCAATCTTGAAGCATGTCCCCGAATTCATACCCGGTGCCGGTTTCCAAAAGACAGCGAGGGAGTGGCGTAAGCTACAGGAAGACACGCGCGAAGTGCTTCACACAGAGACCCTTCGACTTATGGTGCGAGTTCCTGTTCCGCTTTGAGCTTAGAAAGCATTATACACATCAGAGTCTTGTTTACAGACCTCTGGCACGTTTCAACCATCCTTCACATCAACATCGCTACAGAATTTGGACGAAAGCGCCGATATTTCTCACCAGAAACAAGTTATCCAGGACACATCACCGCTTGTCTTTGCAGGTAAACCCACATCATCGTGCAGCGTACTTCCTCTCCATGACGCATATGCTCAACAGGTGCTGCTGATGCGACAGTCGCCGCGATTCTGACATTTCTCGTTGCAATGCTTTACTACCCAGAAGTGCAAAAAAAAGCCCACGAAGAGCTTGATCGTGTTCTCAACGGCAGGTTACCTGAATACAGTGACGAACA
Organism: Galerina sulciceps; assembly: GCA_023014345.1. NCBI lineage: Eukaryota > Fungi > Basidiomycota > Agaricomycetes > Agaricales > Galerinaceae > Galerina > Galerina sulciceps. The sequence continues at coordinate 357,578 of JAEDXJ010000002.1, read as the reverse complement.
GGAGCTACCCTACATAACAGCCCTTGCGAGAGAAGTTTCGAGGTAAAATTTTCAACAATACTGTGTAGCCGACTCATGGTTGAAATTTGTTGTTCAATCTAGATGGAAACCAGTGACTCCGAACTGTAGGTCATTAGCAACTGCGTAGGCAAGGTTGGGAACTGGTTAAAGGCTGACTATTTACTTAAGCCGTCCCTCATTGTTCAACAGAAGATGATGTTTATCGGGGGTATTATATTCCGAAGGGGTCCATAATCATCGCTAATGCATGGTAAGTACTCAGTCAATAACTATCTTGAATACCCGGCCGGAAAGGTCTGACGTCCTCGCTGCAGGGCAATGCTCCACAACGAAGAAGAGTATCCTGATCCGTCTGTCTTCAAGCCCGAACGTTTCTTGAAAGACGGAAAGATCAACCGCGCTGTACGCGACCCGGCCGTCATGGCTTTTGGCTTTGGTCGCAGGTAGGCGTCTTCTAAACCACTTTGAATGTTTATTGATTATTCGATGCCTCAGGCGATGCCCAGGAACTCAGGTCGCGATCTCTTTCCTTTGGATTACGTTCGCGTCTATACTTTCGACATTTGAAGTTTCCAAGGCTTTGGACGAAGAGGGGCGACCTGTTGAACCATCCCTACTGTATCATACGACGTTGACAAGGTCAGTAATAAATTTTCAGAGAAATGTTCATGATACCACGGTCAATACTACACAGCCGTCCATTTCCCTTCAAGTGTGTTCTCAAACCGAGGTCCAAGGCCGCTGTACAAAGCCTTCGAATGACCGCAGTTACTTGCTAACGTCTTGATTCGGCGGGAAGTGATGACACAAGGAGTAGTAGTTTCCAGTGTTATAGTCTAAGTTTTCGGGCGACGTATAGGACCTTTTTCCAAAATTTCAAGTTCACCAGGATTAATTTAAATAGTGTTCGAGCACACATCCATATTACAATATGTAGACCGACGCGGCACATACTATGCTTATCTGACTGCCTGCCGGCCTGCGACTCCTTTATAGACTCTCTGGCCTTTCTTCCCAGCTGTCCCTTCTTCCCAGCCCCATTTTTGCGTAAGCCATGAGTGCCTATGTTTTCTAATTAGAGGACTCCGCGGTCCGCAAGTAAAACTATGTCGGAAAAATCGAGATCAGCATAAATGTGGAGACACGTCGAGATCAGCCCATATCAGCCCGTCACCTTTTTGGGGGGTAGACATGCTTCAGTAATTTTCTATATCGTATTGGCACCCTGACGAATGTGGTATCTGTTTTCAGCACATACCACAATGTTCAATACTGACGAGAATGCTCACCCAAGTTTCCCTGTCCAGGGAGGATTACCTGCTGACCAGGCTGATCGAAAGTCCTAGGAGTCGTCACTTTGTATCAGCAAGATAATGCTGCTCATTCGTGATATTTCCACCTCAGCACCATAGAAAAAAAATCATTTATGGACTGGTAATAATGCCTAGTGATTGCAGTCGCGTATCACTCAATCAAACAGTGATCAAATAATAACATGAATAATATTTCGTGGTACATATGTAGTACTACATACATATTTACAATGTGTATTTGTGACTAGCTACGCCGGGACCAATTCTCCGACACACGCACCCCCAAAAGCTTGTCCAACATGAAGTCCATATACTCTGCAATCAACCGCTCCGCCGCGTCGTTGAGCTTGCGCTTCAACTAGACCTCGTTGTCGTCATGGGGAGACTTGACGCGCCAGACGCGTCACCCTCTAAACGGTGGCAATCGACTCATCGGTAAGGTCAAGGACTTCTGCAATTTGATTCAACTATGAGAAAAGCGACCTGTAGATGGGTTTGATCTCTTACCTTTGTACGTCGCAGCCTCGTGCTTAAAGACGGCGCAAGAATCAAGAAAATGCTAACGAGTGTCCTGGTTGTTGCGGAACCAATGGTGAACAATTGCAGAGACAAACATAGGGTGGAGGCACGAGATCAATGAGGTGCGCACTATCCGACGGGCAAATATTCAGAGTCCTTGTGCGACACCGAATGAACCCAAGTCTGATGAGCAGAGAGGGCGGAAGGAAAAAGATGGGACGAACCACGTCCAATCTTTGAGCCTTTTATAACTTTTTGGATCTGCTGCGCGTCAGGGTCGAAGTTGAAGCATGACGAATGTCACTCCAAAAGTGTGGAGCATGGTTTCTTCACCGTTCCCGAACTCCACAGTAGTTATAGCACAATCGGCGCAAGGACATAAGTACGCACCGCGCAAGTGCACCGGAGATCTTAGCTTTAATTGCTGAGGAGACAGATAGAAGATTGAAAAGAACCCAGCGCCTCTCGAAAAATGTTGTGCAGGTGCCCAATAACTACCTGTACTGTGTGCTGCTGGGAGATGGAGGTCGTAGAGAATGGCAACCTTACCGATGGAGCCTGATCGGAGCGGTAACGCGACTCCGACCGGCGGTCGCCTAAATGGGACAACTCTCCCCACGTTGTTCGTCTTCGACTTCGCACTTCGCAAAGTACTTCATTTAGTAACCAAGTTCGACGGAGGGGCTATCGGTACTGTCGCCTTCCTGGTTTGTTAACGTTGCACTCGCCGCAGTCCTCATAACTCACTCGCAGAACTAGTTGTGCTCTTGTTGAGCTCGAAATTCTGAGAAGATCACACCAGCAAGGATCAACACGGAATATTGAGTATCGAAATCATCAACGTAGATCAACGTCGGTATGTACCTACCTGTATCTATATTTCCATAATACAATGGTAGTGTTGATAATAATTATCAAGGTTTGGTCAGTACAGAAATGAATAGATCCTCAGTGGATCAGATGTGATATTCCTCCCCTTCCGAGGGTGAACAGAACTTCTGAGCATTACCAGAGGTGACGTGAGGTGATAACCTTCTGAAATGCCCACTAGGGAGACACATATCATCAACTGATTTTTCATACCAATAGTTTACCAGTGGTGACGAGACCTTATAATTAGCTGACATGACTGTCCGCGAGAAGGTGATCAACCCTTATATGTTCATCACCCGTCGCAACCGCTGATATGCTACTTTCGATTTTTCCGACATAGCGAAATTCAATCTTTCGCCTGTCAAGTTCAACTGCAAATCCAAAATAACATTGGGTTATCTCCACTAGATTTTTAGATCCTGAGAATGAGCATTGTAACGAATGCATTAATCAAGCACGACGAAGATCGAACATCAAGAATTGGCCCACGGGACCGACTGCCAAGGATCGGGAGAATGCGCCCAAGATTAAATCCGAAGGCACCACCCGTGGCTTTTTATTTGTCAGCTTGGTTTTTTAACGCGTCTTTAAATCCATTCCGGATCCACGGAATTATTACTTGCTTGTTCTTGACCACTGAAGCACGGACCACCTCTCACATCTTTCTACGCTCTCTAATACCCATGTTCAAATTAGCAGGGTGGAAATGTATCAATGACGCCTTATATTGCCATGCATATGGGCAGCATCGCGGGGTTTTCCCTTGCCATTCTAATTAAAAAATGTGGGATGTTATGATCTCCCAGAGGCCTGGGGCTGCTGGTCAATAAAGTAACCACGGCGCGGCAAGATGCGCTGCAGCATTTTAGATGTGAATGACGAAGAGCCTCTATTTAGCGCTGATCAAATGTTACAGATGAGTTGAGGACAAAATTGACCCTCTTCCTTCTGATTGTCAGGCTATTTTGATGGAAATACCTGGCAGTATAATGAGCAGAAAACGAGTCTCAAAGGTTTTCTTTTGTGCCTTGATGTCTCGCGGACTACTGTGACGACCGCTGGATAGACGCCTCTTCCTAGCGCCTAGTTGCCTCTACTTCAGGACCACATTGCCTTCAGGTTCAGACACGCCTGTCGTCAATTTTTTTCTCGTACCTCAACATGGGAATGGAAACATTGAGAACACTCCATAATTTTATATGTCTTTCAGCCGTTCACCAGGAATAAAATTTCCTGTGATCCGAGACTAAAAATACACAGCTGATTTAGGGCAAACACAAGGTCGTGTATTAAGTTCGTGTATAAAGCCACGGAGTGTGGAAGTCAGACTATGGTGATCCTCCTACCCCGACAGCTTCAACAATCATGACTACCCAACATCCGCTCGACCAAAGTGTCACCGCTGACTATGTATTTATCATGATTTACGGGATTTATTTCTCCACTCTCTTGCAGTGCCTACGGTGGCTTCTATTTACCGATGAAGGATGGACGCTTCGTAGGAAGAAAGATATCAAATGGCCAATGCTTGCAGCCACTCTCCTTCTATTCTCATTCTCATTGACGAATTTGATCTTGCAATTACGAGGAACACTCATTAACATCCGGGCAAGCGAGCGCGAAGATAAGATTGTAAATGTAGATATCCCGCCAAAGTTATGGATTTCTCTAGTCTTGGTATGTCTGTCTATACTTGACATAAGCATAAATGTTCCAATTCATGCAAACCTTGCAGTGCACCAATGCAAATCTATCGATTCTCATCGGGGACTTGGTGATGGTATACTCCTGTAATATCCTGCAACTGATGATTGGGTGGCTGATTTTCTGTACTTAGATACATCGTTGCTGGGAAATTTACAACAAGTCACTACGCGTTGTTCTGCTCCCTATCCTCCTCTGGCTTGGCGGCGTCGTGTTGACGGTACTTCAGGCCTACTGGCAAATAGTCAAAGGACAACACATCCTCCATGTCTGGCAGCCCATCAACACCTCTGTTGGTCCAGGAACGATACTTGCTCCGTTCTGGGGAACCACAATTCTACTGAACGCTTATACGTCAGGTAGGATTTTCTCTTACAGTATCGTCTGCTTTACAATCTGATATGACTTCAAGGTTTCATAATATACCGTATCTGGAGTGTTTCGAAGAGATACGGAGGATGCACGCCTCATATTCGATTTGTTATGCCAGTCTTGATCGAATCTGGCGTATTGTATCTTGCCACCACTACGGCGCATTTTATCGTTTGGTGGACACCTAGTAACTTCGCGATCATTCTCGTTTCGTCATCCGTTAGTCCCCATGTTCAATTCAAACATCCGGGTGTCTCTGATGATTTCCGACGTAGAATCTTCAAATTATCGGAATCGCGTTCAATCTCATATTCATGCGCACTAGCTCACGCCGAGCAGATGAAGCAGCGAATATTAATTGCGACATGTCCGTGCTCCAATTTGGCAGCCATAAAGTGGACTTCGAAACCCAGACCACTGGCCAATCGTCCAATGACAATGTCGCCACTGTTGATCAGCAGGTGTAGCTTAGTTTCGAAGACATCCTACTTTATTTCTCCGTTATTTCAGTTACTCTCAGTAAAAGTACATTTTCCAATCAAAGAACATACGATATAGATACCAACAAACAGCTTGTGGCATAAATGGAGATGTTTGATTCGTAAGGCACCTCCAACGAATTTTAGGCGTTTAAGTCCTAACCAATAGAAGTTCCAGATGAAAGGTACTTGTCCGCGGCAGCTCGTAGGATCAATCGCAATTTATAAGGTCTTCTTGTCCGGTGAATGTGGTCAGCCAATTTTTTATACCTCCCTTAAGAACAAAGGCAGCTGATGAATGATTTCCGTGTTCATCGAGATAATCCTGGTACCTGATACGATTCGGACTCACAATAAGCGTCATTGATCAGAGAATGAAACAAGCAGCTCACCATCCGGCACACCTGGGTCCACGCCCATTCGAGCTCTGACAATAGAATATGACTTTGCTTGTATTCTTGAATTTTTCGTAGAATATTGGGAGATCGTCGTAGAACGTCTGCGCAAACCAGTTGTGGCTTCCGCGTACATGGCCACCCTGAGATCAATCAACCCATGCAGGCTTTAGATGTAGTTTTGAAATGGCTAGGAAAATGGCGTACCGCATGGTCGTTTCTACGAACGTCGATGACAGCGAAGTCGGATGGCAAAGTCGAGTTAAGTATAAGCTGAGCTACTTCATCTGCTGTAATTGAAGGCGGAGAAGACTTGACTGTGGGATATGCGTCCCACCAACGCAAGAGGCATGTCGGTGGAGACTCGACAGGTGTTCCATCCTTCAGTGCATAAATTTGATAGGAAGCTAATAGAAAATTCAGTCATATGACGGAAAAAAAATTCTTCGAAAGTACGTACCAACCCAGTCATTCACATCGTAATCTGGTTTCTTGGGGAGGCGGCCTGATGACGCAGGTGCACAACATCCCGGAGTCATAGCGGGCGCGTCTCCATCGGGATTCTGATAATAGACGTTGAGGTCGCTTTTTGTGTCAACGAAAAGGATTTCTACGAATGTATCTCCAGTTTTGTAATAGTCGCAAGTGGAAAGAAAGGTAGTACTCACGCGTTAACCCAGCGTCGCTTAAAAGCTGCTGATATTCATCAACTTGTATGGCACCTGAGATACATCCAATATAAGCAGCCACGTCATTCTTGATATCATCCGGAAGGGGTTTCCTCGCAACGATCTATAGCAGATTTTTCAGAGCAACTTTCGAGCGAAGAATATGAATGGTCGCACGTCATCGAGTACAATCCTACCACCCGGCTTCAAGACCCTGTGGACTTCCTTTAGCAAATTGGCTTTACCATCTCCAGGCAGTAAGTTGACGACGCAGTTGGAAAGGATGCAATCAACAGAGTTCGATTCGATTGGGAGAGATTCGGTCAACAAGGCCTTAACGAAAGCAACATGAGGCGGCTTGAGCCCCTTCTTGGCCGCATTCTTGCGAGCAAGGTCAATCATATCCTGCCGAAAAAAAAGTACAATTCATGAATGATTACAGTCGGTTCGTGAGGTACACTCCTACCTGTGACATGTCCAGTCCAATTGCTTTACCAGCTGGGCCCACCTTCGCGGCAGCTAGGAAGACATCAACACCTCCGCCCGAGCCGAGATCGACAACAGTTTCACCCTATCAAGCAACAAATTGTCAATATCAAAAGAGAGCAGACATTCTTTGTACTTGCCTCCTTGATCTTCGCCGTCGCAACGGGATTTCCACAACTGAGCCCCATATGAGCACCTTCTGGAGTTGAGTTCAATTGCTCTTCAGTGTATCCGAATGCTTCAGCGACATTCTTTGCATCTACTCGAGAAATTTGATCCAGGTTGACAACAAGGAAATAAATGTGATACACACACAACGGAGATACGCCTTCCCGGGCTTTGGCGCTGTAGGCAGTATCGACGATGTCGACGATGCCATGAGATGAAGTCATGTTAGCGGTGTGCTTGAAAGAGCTTTGCGATTGTAGTGGATGTACCAACAAAAGAAATATCCATTTTTGTGAGAATGGTTGAGGTCAAATTCAAAATCGTCATCAAAATCGGCTTGAGCACCACCTGATTATGTAAGTTATCTCGGACCGGATTGATTGCCGGAGATCACGCCGTCATTTTTTGGAGATCGGGAAGTTGGAGCGCAGGTTTAAGTTGACACACACTGGCAACACACGAGCAACACAAGAGAAATACCGCCACTTCAGGGACAATAACTCGAGCATCGAAGAAGAAGAATATAATGCGACATATTCACTTGCTTTTTAACGAAGATGGGAAACATGGGCGGTATTATCGTGGAATGTGGACGTTTTCATGACCTCGTCGCAAGGGGGTGGCGGAACGTGGATCCCGAACATAGGGTGGGAGGGGGGGGGTCCGAAAAATTTAGTGACACCCTTAGTTTCTTGACTTAAAATCAGTTTCTTGGGCCTCACTGCCTCGCTGGACAATGAGATTGGCACCAAATGAGAGTCTGGTGGCACGAAAGGCAAAGGAGTTGGCTTCGAAATATTCACTGTGTTCCCTTGGTATGAGCGGAGAGGGAGAAAATATTGGAAAATATGAATACCTTCGACCTGAAATGGCACAGAAAGTTTTTGACATGGAAAGAATAAAGAAAACTGCAGGTAAATTACCATTTGAGCGACAAAAACCGCAGAGGAAGCTGACTTTTCCTGGAAAACACAGAAAAAAACATATTTTCACGGAAACATACCTTTTTTGGAAGGAGGGGGGAGGGGGGGGGGTCACCCGCCGGCCTGAAAAAAATTTAGTGAGTGTTGGTACACTTTCCACATTCCGCCACCAAGCAAGCCCACAACCTCAAGGTGAGTTAGTATTTGAGTTATCAGTTGAACCGTAGTAACGATTTTATGACAACCTTGACATGTCAACCCGTCAACCGTACTTGTCAGAGCCTCCCTTTCGAAGAGTGCTGCATCACGAATACGCCCCGCAGATACAGCCAAAATCAATACTAAAAAGGAGATCAGGCCCGTTTCGAGGGAAAAAACCTGATGGACTGCATAACTGCAGAAGTAAGTCATATCTTCCGAGTCATAGAAGTTCCACGTCTTGATTCAAGTATTATAGCACCGAAGGTCAGACTTCAGAGGCACAGCCCTTCAGGACGGGACATCAGAGAAGCGAGAAACCCCCTGACATATGGAAGGCCAAGAACTCTTCTGGCTAGCGAATTCGGAACAGTACGACCAACACAATGCCAAATACGTACCCAGAACCAGGCTCGATCTATGGCGCAATCACCAAAGACGCCGTGGACTTGTACGAGTCCCGTTTCTCTTCCCCTGTCAAGTCATAGAAACAGGAATACCCCACCCAGTCACTCTATCCTGAGTGTATCACCAATAAATGCAAACCGTCCTCGAAAGAACTGTTGGAACAAAGTCGCAGACGTCTTTCGATCTCCAAGGTCGCCAGAGCAAGTGAAAATCACACCTGTAAACCTACCAGAAAGGGCGACGTCGCGTAGCCCAGCTTATCAGCCATACAAAGTCGAAGCAAATCTCTGGGAAAGCAAGCTGGTCAATATCGCCATCCTGGATATTATGACGAACGGGAGTATGAGATGGGATGTACGCACGCAGCCAACGTCAGCAAAAGTTTGTCCTGGTTACCCTCGTTCGCCATATTATTACCCCAACCTGGATATACCTGCCCTGGCTCCAAATATCAAGGTCACGATACTTGAGTTCGACGGCAAACGCTCGTCGTCTTGGATAGGACATCTTACCGAGATATGGGGCCCTATAATTGTATGCCCATCGTCTGGGGTTATAACGCTCAGGAGCATCCTCGATGCTATACACGCTTACTGTATGGTTCCACTCTCAAATTCCGAGATTAATAGGCTGGTACCCTTAGAAGCTGCAATGCACTCCCTCGACATTGCCAGGGCTCGCAGATATTATCTCTTGGGCGGACACGATGCGACTACTCGACGCGTTGATCTGCTGACTCTCTTTTATTTTCGTAAACTTCGACTGCGGGTTATTATTGGATCTACCTGCTTTTTACGCCTAAGTTTGTATTGACGTGTCCTTTTGCCAATGCGCTATTTGTTACATTCCGAGTCGATCGTTCTGTTGTACGAGATTATTTTTGATTCTTGTTTCTCTCTCTGCCTTAATAAAACAGGATTAAGTGTGCCGTTGAGTGTGATAGCATCAAGGCTCTAAGATATCAGGCAAGATAAAAGAGCATGGCAGTAGATATATTTCATTCCTGGCCGTTGATGAGGGAAACTAATCCCGAGATGCTTGAATGAATATATATTTAAAGGTGAATGGATTAAATAGCTCAATAAGAACGCCTTTCATAGTCCTAAATCTCTAAGCGGACAACTTACCACATATTGAGATTAGAAAGACGAGTCGATGTCGTTCATAACCATGTTTCCTGCAGGATGATCACCTGCAGAAGATGAAAACATACCATCATTCAGTAGATCGTATGGAGTAGAGTGATTGAATCGTTACCAGGATTCAGTCCCGATACAGTTTGACCACAGAGGTGCTCCCTCGCAGGTTCGCCATAAGCGCCGTATATAATTCTCAGTCCTGTAAACATATCCAACCACTCAAACGAAAAGCCCTGGTCCCAATCACCCCCCAAGTAAGTAATACGTAGCAGTTCCATAGGACTTCCTGCGTTCTTTCGTTGACTCAGTAGTTCAATTATGGCTTGTCTGTTTTCGGTTGCATCCAGAAGCCGCAGTGGCCAGACAAGTTCCAACTCCTTGAGGCAAGGAAAAGGAAAGGTGGTGGTTTCCGACACTAGGAGTAATGTAATGACACCTGTGCTCCGCGCATCCAGGCGGACCACTCTGACCAACGAGAACTTGGAGAATAGACTGTCGATTCCGGGATCGCCCTTGTCCGCCCGTATTTGTATATGCGTCACAGAGGAAGAAAACAAAGATGAGAAGGAATCAAAAATTTTGTAGACGGTTGAATATGAATAATCGTCGATACCAGTGATGTGGATACGAAGACGGGTATTTCGATCGAACAAATGGAATGGATTTTGGGTATTTAGGTCGTTAATTAATAGGGAATCCCGCTGGAAAGTCACAGAAATTGCGGCAGGGCGGTCATGGGAGGATTGGTAATGTGAGAAGAGCTCTGGAATTTTGAAGAGAGCTTTATCTGGCGGGCTTCCTAAATTGTATGGGCTTGAGAAGCGCATTCCTAACTCACGTAGTCTGTCGCCCGGAGTAAGGTATTGAAAAAGCTGGGTCAACAAATCGGGAGAGTCGAGTATGGAAATTTCCTCTACAAATTGAAGGTTAACATTTCGCATAGACACCAAACTCGGACCTGAGGTCGAATTTTTCAAGGCGCTGTATAGCCTTAACTTCTCCAGACGAGGTGTCATTGCTAAGCCATCAAGGAATTCGGAAACTGACAAACAGAACGGTGGGTTCAATAAGACACCTGGGGTATGAAAGATAGAGACAGAACGGATGTTGTTCCCGAATATGACAGGCTGTTTGGCACGGAACCAGAAGTCGGTGCAGGAGAAGTCGCGCAGGGATTGTGCACTGTCTGAAAACAAGCTGGTGGGAGGGGTTACAGTGGCGAGGATGCGCCGTTGAGTGTACACAACCTTAAGTATCAAGTTGAACGATTCTAAATGTTCGGCTGGCCGTTGTATGATGGTCCAAAATGGATGAGTTCCCAATGCCCAATCGTCACTGGCAAGTCCCAGTGTGACCTCGAACTTCTGGATTCTGGGCCACTCGCGATCGAGGAGGGCTAGGACGGCATTCTGATGGACGTAGAGGTGACTGGCGGAGTATTTAAACCGCCCCTTCACGTGGAGTAAGGAGACGCCTGTTCGACGAAGAACTTCGACCCTCCATTCTTCCTTCGCCAAGAATAAGAGCTCCAGGTCAATAACTCGGCTCCATAACGATGGAGATGTCAGCAAGATGGCCCTCCAGTGACGACAGACTTGCGAGGAATACATCGTAGTGACCAGAGCGCGCGCTTTTATCTCTGCACGTTCGTAATTCTTCGCCAGTGTCGTAGGATCGATTTTGAGAAAGCTGTCCTTATCCATATTCGCATTGAGGAGAAAGATTTCCCATAACAGATCATTTGTTAGCTGAGTTGAGACAATGAATTATACGTCGTTCTGGGCTATCAGCATTTCAATCACTCACTGTCTTCATGGACATTGAATATTGAATATCAAGCATCGAATATCGAACGTCAAGTGGTGGTTGATGAGGTGGAAGGGAAGTGACCAAGACCCCCGACACTCCTGTTGCCGTTCAGAGATGGGAAATATTCGAATTTCTCGAGGACATAGTAGCATTGTAACTCTTGTATTCGGCATACTTATATTAAACAACCGTGATAGTCAACACTCTGTTGATCCCCTAGTTAGACGTCTTTAAAAAGACATGTCCATCGTCCAAAAATAATGCAGTAAGTAAAGGCTTTCGCCCAGTAATAAATAACAAACACCACACCAGCTCAGATTATTTATTACTTATAACCCTCGCTCCAAGCATCCTTATAATCCGGCGGCAGCCTGACAACATTTTCTTCCGGCGGAGAGAGGGACCCGGCGTCCTCTTCCCGCACAACTCGAGGCCCACTGGTATTCGACCGTTTACCAGGTGTTTTTTGACTGCCGCTGGTGGCATGGCTGGGTGGTTCAGGCTCATCCCATGAAAGAGCGACTAATCCGCTGGGTTGGTATGATAGTCTTGATGATGTGGAAAACTCGGAACTTTGTGGTGTTGGCAGCGGCACTGTCGCTGGTACCGACGAGGGAGGAGCTGGTGGAGGTGGAGGCGGTTGCGTTGGAGGAGCGTAGGCGGCATTGAACTGTGTGGGCTGCACCTCAGGATGGCCAGAATATAGAACCGGTTGTTGGGGAGTGTATACACTTGGAGACCCTGTTGATAATATTACATTAGTAAACGACCCGATAATAAGATGAGGACGAGATGAGGACTAACCTGGAAGGGCAGGCGTCGATTCATATGGTGTGGACGCGTAGGGGTTATAGGGAGCGTTCTGAGAAGCCGGAGGAATAAAGTAATCGTATGGACGCTGGCCCTCTGGCACAAAGTCCATCTTAGTCGGTGCAGGTTTTGCACGTCTGTAAGTCGTTCAGCGCAAGAAAAGCAACAAAAAAACGGCATGCATACCTTCCCCTCCTGAAGCAAATAAACCCGACCAGTGCTAAAAGGAGGAGAACGACGGCGCCGGCCTAACGTCGTTGGTAAGTAGAAACCTTTCATTCTGCAAGAAGTTGCACGTACGGCAGCACCGCCAATGACACCAACAGAAATCTCGTGCTTACCCGAGCCTCCGCCCGATCTAAGGACAAAGAAATAAGCAAGTTTTCGAAGGTAAGGAATGAGATGAACTCAACGAAGATCCCGCGTCAATGATATCAATATGAGAGAAGTCCCACCATGGCGTCGTATCTTGACCCAAGTTGGTGATTTTGACCGAATATGTTTTATCACGGTCCAGGCCCGACGACCAATACATGACACGGTCAAGGCTGATCCAATGCGCGTTCGAATTATAGAATGTCGTGATAGGCGACCCTACATCCAAAGGAGGCGTTAGCGTGACGCTGAACGGTCCAAGATCGAAGTTGATGAGCCCGTAGATGAAGAACGCGGAGGTCTGCTCGAGGTTGAACGTCACGTATGCGCCTGTCTGGCTCGTGTGCTGGCGAGGGTAGACTACGTTTCCAGTGGCTCCAATTGTTCCTGGGACATCGGTGTACCATGCGCCTGTGTAGGTGAATTGTGGATTGAGCGTCGAAAGACCGTCGCTTGTTTGGGTGAAAGGGGCTAGAGTGCGGTTCCGTAGGTTGTAAGCACCGCTAAGGACGAGAGAATTCAGCGCATCCCGGCCAATAAATGCGTAATATCTAACCTGTTTGCATTCCCGACCCCAACCGTAAGCACCGCCTCCGAGAACGAGATAGTGGCTGCTTGAGTGACATTGAGGAATAGCTGATGTTTGCCGAACGGAAGTCCTTCTGCTTTGCTCAACAGTCCAAGAGATGGATTGCCAGACGATGAATAGCTCGTTTGGCCGTCTAACTGAACTACGTACGAGCCCGCACTGGCTTGTCCGTACAGGTATCTGGTGGCCTAAACCCATGAGCACACGTTGTGGGGGGTCATTAAAGGACTCACGCAGCCGTTCCCTCGAATTCGATCAGCAAGCTCGCACCAACATATGTCGTGCGATGCGAACTTGCCCCAGCACAAAAGCTATGAGGGATCCAAGTGGCATCGACAGAGTTGGTGCAGGTCAAATTCCACCCTCCGCTCACTGCCCCATCTCTGTAGGGAAAATAGGTAACCGTAGGAGAGTCATTGCTGATGGTCACGTTGTAAGGAGCAGTGAAGCTCGAAGCCATCGGGAATGGGGGGCCAGCACTGCAGCGAACGAGGGTTTGCGAGAGGTCCTGGTGGTGAAGAAAGACGAAGGAACAACCTTCTTGTTCGCTCGTTGTTGGACCTGTTTCTGACATTGTCCCGAGCGGCCAGCAAGTTGCCGGGCAGTGTACTGTCCGAAAGTAGTGGTGTGCGGACAAGTACACATATTGCGAGGGCTGGAGAAAGAAGACGAGGACCAAAATTGTGCAGAGTAAGTTTTGAGCGACGTGTTAGACGAATCAAAACATGCCTTTCAAAAAATGAGGGTTGTTGCCAACTGGACGGGCGTTGAACTGTCCCATGGTACTATACCAGCACCGTTGAACTTGAACGATTGAGATCGGCACCGCCTCTCCAGGCACGCTGTCCAACAAATAACCAAGCGCTTTTCATCTGCCATTGACAAGCGTTTAGGAGCCCGCAAACGAACCTCGAGGTGAGTATTTTTCGGCACTCATATGCCATCACCAGGGCTGGATGACCGAATCAGCAATGCTGTAAGTTTTGTAAAATTTGGGACTTCAACGAATTGAGGATGAAAGTCGCTCACCTTCAGAGCATGACATATTTGAGGAGAAAAAAGCATCAGGTCCAATAAATGATTGAAGTTCAAGTGAAAAGTTCAACTTGAGCTGAGAACGGATAGACGGCAGACGATAACCGACCTGGCAACCGGAAAGATTAGATTAGATTATCCGGCCGGATCGGAAGTCCGTACCTCCCACCCAACTCCCATGGTGGAAAAACCTCCACACAGGTGGTAGCCATATTCGCGTAATCTTCCGATTCGAAAGCTTCTGTGTCAGTAATATACCATTACTACGCATGGTCTTACCAACCCACTATCCTGGCTCGGCTACTGGTAGGGCTAGGGCTTTTGCCTGAGTAATCAAATTGGTTTATGGTTTATAAACTCGAGCCTCTTCGGTTTAGTGTTATCCAAATCTTCTCGCAGCTCTCGAGACTTCCATCATGACTATCATTTTCTACGATATACCTTCCACTTCTCATGGAACTTGGTCTGCGAACACATGGAAAACGAGGTTCGTGTGTCTTTATTTCCTGTCCTTTAGATGATAATAAATCCGTCCGACAGATATACCCTGAACATTAAGGGCCTTCCTTTCAAAACCGAATGGGTCGAGTACCCAGACATCGAACCTCTAGCTAAGAAACTAGGGATCCCACCAACTTCCAAAAAGCCAGACGGAAGTCCCTACTACACCCTACCCGCAATCTACGACCCATCCACCAAAACCTACGTAGCCGAGTCCCAACTCATCGCGGAGTACTTCGACAAGACTTACCCCGACACCCCAGCTCTATTCCCTCATAACACTCTCGCTCTGCAATCCGCCTTCTTACCGGTGTTTTCGGATAGCATTCGTCCTTTGTGGACATTCATCATCCCCGTCGTGTTCCGACAACTCAACCCAGCCAGCGCGGGGTATTTCCGTCAGACGAGAGAGCAGGTATTCGGAAAGACGATGGAAGAGCTCGCCCCGACGGGTGAAGCAGCCGTCGAGCAATGGGCGCAGTTCAAGGACGGTTTGGGGAAGGTGGCCGGATACTACGAGAAGAACGGTGGGAAGGGCCTTTATATCTTGGGCGAGACGCCGTCCTGGGTAGACGTCGTGGTTACGAGCTATATTGTCTGGTTGAGAGTCCTTTGGGGAGAGGACAGCCAGCAGTGGAAGGATGTGACGTCTTGGCATGGTGGACGATTCAAGGCTCTCGTCGATGGGCTGAAGAAATACGAAGGTGATGCGTAAATACATATATTTTATGTGGCGAGAAAATATGTAATTGGACAAGCAAACATAAAAAGCTGCAATACGTTACGAAAGAAATATTTGACACAGATCTACATTTAGAGGCTTGAGTATATCCTGGAGTCCGTCCCAAACAACTGTAATGAAACCCGAGAAACAAGACGTTTAAGCTGTTCAGCCTGCCAGTGGTCTTGGAATCTTTGACCAGCCTGCAGAGTAATCGTTTCTCAGATTGGTGTAAGAATTTTGTAATAGCAGCAGAGGAGTAGATTCGTCGCCCGAGATAATCGCTTGAAACAGAATAGGACCAGGGAGTGCGTGAGTGGAATAACAGCACTCAGCGACGACGTTGGCCTCGAATGATAATGCATCGATAATGTTCGAAGTCAAAATTAATTTCCTCGTCCTTTACACAAATTATACTTCGCGATATGCAAGAATTCTAATAGTAATAAGCTGCCTGAATAAGAAGAATATGCCATAAGAAACCGCTCGAAGATGTGGGACGAGCTCACGAGTTACAAGCCTTTGGAAAGAACATCGCAGGACAGTCGACATAAAATCATCAACCCGAATGAAGAATGAACCCGATAATAAAGGAAAGGAATTGAAAAGAGGTAAAGTAAGAATGAAAATAATGCAAAGTGTGTTTTCCCTGATCCGCCTGTTGAGATTTGAACAGGAATGAAAAATCCATGCGATCAAAGAACCATTTCACCCACCAACATCAAAAGCTTAACCCATACTCCCATGACCACCCTCATGAGGAACTCCATATTGATTATAGTCAGGCTGAACCATCGGCCCCTGCGGCCCACCCTGGCCTTGCGCGACAGCAAGGTTATGCGCGGCCTCGCGAAGCTGCCGCTCGCGCTCCAAATTGGCATAGAACGCGATGGTGCCGTAAGTCTGCGCTCCGTACTGCATCCCAGGCGGATCGGGCATCGGGGCTGGCAAACCGGGCGATAATGACGTGATATTGGCAGGGGGGCCATGATGAACGCGATTTGAATTCATAGGCCCAGGGCTCTGACGAACAGCCACCGCCATCGTCCTCGCCGTCCTTGGTAGTGGTAGTGGTACCGGATGGACCACAGGAGGAGGCGGAGCCGGAGGAGGAGGAGCAGCAGCAGCAGCAGCACGCACCGCCACCACCTCCCTCAACCTCCTCTCCAGCTCCCCATTCTCCTCCGTCAACCACTTCTCCACCGCCGCCGACTGCTCCTGCGCGCTCTGCAGCGTCCTTGCCAGCAGCTCGTTCTCCTCTCTCAGCTTCTCCTCCACCGCGCGCATGTTCGCTCGGTCCTGTCTTATCTTGCGGTCGCGCTGGAGGGACTGGTCGGTGAGGCGCTGGATGGTGTCGTCTTTGAGCTTGGCCTCGATGGCGCTCCGGGAGAAGAGGTCGCAGAGCTTGAGGTACCGCTCGTGGAGGGCGGCGTAGCGTTCTTCGAGGGTGCCGGGCTCGGGGTCGTCTGTGGTTCCTGGTGGGGGTTGGGGGAGTTGTGGGGGAGGTGGTGAGGACAGTGGAAGATTTTGTGGGAGAGGTGGTGACGGCAGTGGAAGAATTTGTGAAGGAGGTAAGGACGATAATGGAGGCGTCTGTGAAGGAGGTGGTGACGACAATGGGGGGTTTTGTGGAGGAGGCAGTGACGAATCTGAGTGAGAGGCCGATGAAGAGGAAGGTTCTGGGACCTCAGTTGGTGGGGGTGGTAACGGCAATGATGGTCTAACCGTTGGTCTCTTCGCCTTTCAAGAAGTTGTTAGTCTAAGCTTCCCAAGACAAAATAAAATATCGTAAGTACCTTTGTTGACGATGTTGGAGCAACCACCCTGAAACGAACACTATTTCCAGAGCTTCGTTTCACCTTTTTTATACTAGGAGAATCCTCCTCCTTTGCCATTCGTTTTCGTTTCTTGCTCTGCTTTGCCGAGCTGAGCTCCGTCATTGCGCGCGCTTTGTCGGTTAGCTTCGGGACTCGCTTTGGGAGCTTCTTTTCGACGACTATTGCCCTGCTCGGCTGTGTCTTAATCCTTGACACCGGAGTTGGAGGTGCCTTCTTCTTCGACGTGGACGCTGAAGATAGCGGTGTTTTCTTCCTCGATGTCGAGGCTGGAGCTGGGGGCGTTTCCTCCTTCGACGCTGGCGTTGGAGTTGGGGGTGTCTCCCCCCTCGACGCCGACGTTGGAGCTGGCGGTGTCTTCTCCCTCTGCGTTGACGTTGGAGTCGCAAGTGTCTCCTCCCTCGACGCCGGAGGCGAAGGTGTGTCGTAGTGTATCATGATTTCCATATCCGCCTCCAACTCCACACTCCCTTCCGAGCTATCCGCCGACTTGATCGTGTCCTCCCACTGCTCGTTAAGCGCTACCGACTCCTCAAGTGAAATACCAAAGTATTCGGCTGTAGCAGGTATAAGAACATCTGCCTTCCAGCTACATGGTAACCGTCGATCCGAGCACAAAGCACATCGGTATCCAGCACCAGATTCGAGCTCGGTGCACTCTTCTGAGCTTTCAAGGCATGCCTGGCAAGCCTATGCGCGATTGAGGTGTGAGCTTTTAGAATTAAGTGTTCGAAGAGAATGTTTTGAACCTTTTTCTCTTTCCGACCACGAAAAGCAATCATGGCGTCAGAAGACGACAGCAGCGTTTTTCGACGAAACTCCTTGTAAACCAGAGCTTGGCTTGCAAGTTGAAGTGGGCCATCAGATGGGGATTGAAAGTCATTAGTATTCTTCGGTGTGAATGCTGCAAGAGGAAGAGGTTCAGCCATGGTGGCGATGGTAGAAAAACAAATCCGTCGGATAAATAAATAAGGACCGTGTTTGGATTTGTGTGACGATGGCGTGCCGGGCCAGAAGCACCGGGACATCGCACACAGGTTTCTTCGTCGAGCGAATTGGCCTCTCCGTGGTTTTGGCTGTATGTATCATATATTTACATAAAAAGGTCGGCCATTAGAAACACCTAGAAGACCCAGTAGAACCGGGTAACAAAAATTATGGACGACGATTCTCTTTCTCTGTGATGCTTCTCGATATCCAAGGGTAATTTGGAGACGAATCTCACACATGTAGAGCCATTGAACATCTTTTTCATAATTTAATACAATATAATACAGTGTTTAGATTCTTTCCCTGCCCTCATATACCCCAATGTCAAACGTTAGATTTCATACTTTTGTTTAAGTCTCCATCAGGCATCCGCAACATGAACGACCGCCTTTGCCTTATTCGTTCCCTGTTGGACGGCCAAGATAACTTCACCGACCTTATCCAAACCGTTATAAACATGTTCTTTATGTTTGATCTCCCCTGAAGCGATAAGAGGGGGTAGGACCTTGAAGAACTCCTCGTTGTACTTGGGATAAAGGCGGAAAATGATGAAACCGAAGATTGAAAGAGACTTCCCAATGACTTGGAAGAGGTTCTAAAAGGAAAGATACGTTTAAGATGAAGTTGACGAACAATTGGAAAACAAACGCACTTTGACAGAAGCACCTCCAGTGTTGTATCCCGAGATCATACCGCATTCCTAGTTTTGTAGACGGTTACTCAAAGGTGAAGACGCTAGACGAAGAAACAACTTACAATAAACCTTCCTCCAATATTAGCTGCGTCAAGAGCAGCCTCCAGCGTTTCGCCGCCGACGTTGTCCCAGTAGCTGAATTTCAGGATATGAGAACAACTCTCGCGATAACGACAAAGCTCACATGTCGATAGGCTCCTTTTCAAGCACATCGGCGACTTTAGTAGTCTTGTAGTTGAAGGCAACATCAGTGCCGAGTTCTTTCATGAATTGAACCTTGTCGTCCGAACCGGCGGATCCGATAGTTTTCAGGCCGTCCCTCTTGGCGAGCTGAAGTACAAGTCTGGATTGAATTTTGGCTAGTCAGCACGAGGTGATTGTGCGAATTCAAAGACTTACGATCCAACAGGGCCAGCTCCAGTAGAAACGAATACTGTTTCTCCCTATGACATATTGAGAAGAAAAGTAATAGAAGGAGGCAAATAAGAACCTTCTTCGCGGATGAATATTCTTTCCAGCCCATGTAGGCCGTCTTTCCTGTCATCTTTTTAACAAAGTTGCACTCAAACCGACAGAATGATCCATACCTGGCATGCCTAAAACCCCGAGGAACGTAGACCACGGGAGATTATATGGATTGTTGATAACTTCGAGGCCTTCAAGGTCCTTCCTGATCTCGTAATGCCTGTGTTCTTGTGATAGTGAAACATCAGCCTTTCGGCCAAAAACCAATATCGTTTTCAACCTCACCAACAAACCCATACAAATGATCGCCAGGCTTCACTTTCGAATTTTCCGAACGAACGACGATGCTAACGCCAAACCCAACTAAACTGTCAATAAAGGCATTCAGCATCTCGATAAAACCCCAACTGAAATAGCATTTACGGTTTTCCGAGCGCAAAGGGAGCTGAGTACGACTTCTTCGACGGATCGCGCATGCGGCCTCTCATGTACGGATCGATCGAGAGCTCGAGGATCTTGATCAAGATGCCACCATTGAGAGGCGCAGTGTCAAGATCAATAGTCTCGCTCTCGTCATAGACAGTCGTCTTTCCAGGTTCAGGATATCCTATACATAGTCAACAAACCACTAAGCATCGACGAACGTTTGATCATGAAGAACTGCGCTCTGACCAGTCGGAACTTCGTTGAAGATAACGCGTCCGTTGACTACAGGTGCCATCGTGTAAGGTGTAAAGCGAGTAAGAGACAGAGATAGAGATAGAGATGAGATGAGATAGTGGGCCTTCCCAAATCTTGTCCTGATGAAACCTATTTATAAGAGACTCGGGTGGGTCTACCGGCTGTCTTTGTGCCCGATCGTCCAGATGACGCCATGGGCTCTCCGGCCTCGGGAAAGTCCTTGGATGGAAAAACAGAGTCAGTACTTCGGGCAAGCTGACAGAGCGATACCTACCTAGGATGGTTAGAAACAGACCCTTTTCTCGTAAATTCCATCGTAATCTTGAAGTGATAACAATATTGCAAGTACATTATTCGATTATAAATTTGCGGGGATACAAGTTCGGAGTTTTGGCCTCAAGTTGGAGGGAGGGGTAAACTGTTAACACAAGCTGACCTTGACAATAGCTGACAATCTGACTTTCCGGTACTCCAGAGCCCTGCACATAGATTGCGACTTTGCAGACCCACTTTCGCCATTCAAATTCCCAACGAGATGTCCTGTGAAAGAAGAGGACTTAGAGCGTGTGGTTTGCGTTGAACTCAGCCGGATGTTCTCAACCGCGACGGCGTTCACCAAAATGGCTACTAGGGATGGAGAGATACGGGGATCGAATGCACTAAGGATTTCAATCGGTGAGTTTTTGTTCTTTGGACTAGATCGTCTGCGTTATTCGTCAAACCATAGAATTCAAACAGAAGAATACCTTGTCTTTCTATATCCTTCAAGAAAACCCCATTTGTGATTTGGACGACTCAGAGAGTTGACTATGTCGGATAGCCAGGCAACGAGCAGATGAGCGACACTTGATCCATTACGCTTTTGACGCCAGGCCTCTTTGTATCTTTTAATCCGGATAATTTTGCGAGAGATCCAGCCTTGAGAAAGCTTCCGATGGGCAGACGAGGTAATATATTGAAAAGAGCCTAGAAAATAGAGTGGTCAATCAACTAAACAAGTGACTAGAACTCGACCGACCGAGCGATAGAACAGCCAGCCAAGGCATATGGCCCTTTTCAACTCGTCAGAGTGAAAGAAAATCCACAGGACAAGCCTGAAATGCTCGTCGCGAGCCCTTTGATGCTTGCCAACCTCTGAATCAAACCCATCGCACAAATATTCCTGAGTCCTGGGGGAATAGGAAATTTTTATACAGAATGCCTATGAAATTGTATAAGACCCAAAGCTGCAGCAGAGGTGCGATTTAGAAGCACTACTTACTCATTAAATCATTAAATAAATAGGACATGCGAGACGATTCGGCTGGAAATGGCGCCAATTTCAATTGGAAGGTCAGAAGGATTGAAACGATATCTTCCCAGCGAAAGTCGTTGCATATTGTGGCGGAAAATGGGTTGAGAAGGAGCTGCGTAGGGATTTCAGCACGTAGCAAATGGCTTGTTGAACAAAATGTCGTCCATATCCAACTGACGAAAGCAGGTTCTACGAAATCATGCGGTATAGAACCGCTAAGCCAGGATTCCTCTAGTATCTTTCAACCGACTTTTGTATCCTCGGAAGTGTGGAACTGTTTAAATGAATTCAAACAGATAATTTTGGCACGACATCCGTGTGATGACGCACGTCGCAAATAATGAACTCACCTTGAGGCATGGACATCGGCTGTACAAAAAAAGCTGGCAGCAAACTTCATTTGGGTACATTTTCAGTGATTTGTATAGGAAATGAAAATAAACTGACCTTTGTGGACAGATTATTGAAGACCCTGAATCCCTGATGCCCATCGTCGTCAAATATATTGTCCCGGCTTTCTCACTTGAAGTTCAGGTGGCTTTGGTAGCCCACTGTAGTTGTTCAGGCGGTTAGATAAGAACGCGTGCGTACGCGAAACTAAATGGAATGAAGTACGCACCATCTATCTTTGAGGATTTGAAGTTCGGGTCAGAGAAACCGTAGTGTGGCAATTTTCACTGTTCGGACCGTCGGAGACGGGGAATCAAGCGGAGTTCGAAGAGACCAACACGCCATCTGTGCGATCAAAGCCATCTCTCCTCAACTCCGTCCAGGTACTTGACATAGCATGCACAATCCAGCAGCACCATCCTATGACTTTCATAACGATCCTACGAGCGAACTTGGGAAATCTTCATGTCATGATTATTGCATACTTAGGTGTTGCTTTTCGTCGACACTGGGCTCGCACTCATCCACTGGAAGGCCGAAATGGTCCAACGGAAGTCGGCGAGTTCGACTTCGCTTCGCATTAGTCCCGGCATACTCCCTGCTTTAAACCATTCTGGCTTGCCGTATACTTAATGCTGTGTTATCTTCTTCAACATGTGTTGATTATCGTCCCAAAATAACCCGTCCTATTCTTGGTTTGGAGTCGTGTGGACACGAACTGTTTTTACATTCTTCGCTTTCGTTGATCCCACCTCCGTTTCTTCTCCTTCTCGTCAACCCACTGGCAACTGGTTGTACCCACTGCTCCTCGTTTTCAAAGCGGAAGAAGGAAGTATGGCTCAGTCTTTCGACAATTCAGGAGAGAAGGAAAAGTCCTCCGTCGAGGTTGCTCATTCGGAGGAAGAGACGCCTACGAACCATTATGCCGCAGTCGACAGCGAGCCTGGAAAAGCTATCATTGAACGGTATGGCGCTCTTGGCCCATTTCTATCCAAGCTTTTCGAACTTGGGGTGGAGGCCCGAGGTGTGGAACGAATTCCGGAAGATATGCGAGACGCTACCCACTTTTGGAACAAGTAAGGCTTGTTCTCCTCCGCCACCTATGACTTACACGTCTTTTCAGCATCTTCATGTGGTGGTACGTTCTGACCTTGTTGAGATTGGAAAACCCATGTAGATGGTCAATTCTAGGTCTGTAAACATGGTCTTGACCACTATTTCCATTGGAATTCTGGGGCCGCAACTGTTCACACTTAAGCTCTCGTGCGTATTCTCTGCACTTTGTCTCTTTTTTTCCGCCGTTAAATGTAGTCTGTGCATAGGCATTCCATCGCCGCTATCATCTGCTTTGGAGCCATCGGAACTGGCCTTACATCTTTCATCGCAACCTTAGGTCCAAAAACCGGGTTACGCACCATGATCATCACACGATTCAGCTCAGGCTACATCGGCGGGATCATCTACTCCATACTGAACATTCTTACTCAGTGCGTTTCCTCCACTTCCCCAGCGACCAATTCGTGACCAATTTCTCTTAGGCTCGGATTCGCCGTCACCTGCGTCATCCTTGGCGGGCAGACGCTCGAAGCCGTTAACCCAGGAACGCTGCCCCTCGTAGCCGGCATCGTGATAATAGGCGTCCTGAGTCTCATCCCGTGCTTTATCGGGTACGAAATGATCCACATATACGAACGCTACGCCTGGATCCCGCTTTTTGTCGTCATGCTCTTCCTCTGGGGCCTCGGTGCGCATGCCGGGTTCGACATCTCGAACGAGGATACGGGGCGAGCGTTGTCTGCTGATATTTTGAGCTATGGTGGGATTGTATTTGCTTCGTTTACTGGTGTAGGTTTTCATGAAATTGTGGCTAATTTTTTATTTATTGACTTAACCGCACTTGTCAGTGGGCTCCAGTCGCAGCGGACTACAACTGCAAAATGCCAGCGACCGTCCCAGCGCGGAAAATCTTCCTGATGACGTTCATCGGCCTCTACCTCCCCATTTGCTTCGTCGAAATCCTCGGAGCCGCGCTTGCGTCCATCAGCGACCCAGCATACGTCGATGCTCTGGCGAATGGTAGCACTGGCGGGCTCGTAGCGCAAGTTTTAACGCCGTGGAAGGGAGGCGGGAAGTTCATCCTCCTCATTCTGGCATTATCCGTCTTGTAAGCTCCCACAGCACCCCTTCAACAATCCCATTTCATTACTAACCACACATCCCCTCGCCAGGACAAACAACATAGTAAACACCTACTCCGCCGGCCTCTCCATCCAAGCCCTCGGGCGCCCCTTCGCCAAAGTCCCGCGCTTCTTCTGGACCACCATCGGCTTTATCGCATACACCGTCGCAGGCGTCGCCGGCAGACAGCACTTCTCCGCCATCTTATCGAACTTTCTCAGCATATTGGGGTACTGGACGGCGTGGTTCATCGTTATTGTGATGGAGGAGCATGTGTTGTTTAGGAGGGAGGGGGGGCGGTTGGGGGGGTATAATTTGGATGATTGGGATTCGCCTACGCGGTGTGTTTTTTTTGTTATCTGTTGTAACGCGTTGATTAAACGAATGACGTGATAAAAGCCTTCCGATTGGAATCGCAGGCGTCCTCGCCGCCTGCTTTGGCGCTGCAGGCGCAGTGGTGGGTATGTCCGAGGTGCGTCTCCCTTTCACCTTACCTCCCCAGTTCTTCCATGACATCCATTTCTCCAGGTCTGGTACACCGGTCCCTTGGGAAAGATGGCCGGGGCTGAGTTCGGTGCTGACTTAGGCTTTGAGGTCCGTATCATATCTTACTTATTTGTTTTCGTTACCTTCAGCTGATTATTTCGATTTTCTTGCTGCAGTTGGCCTTTGCTTTTGCTGCTGTGACGTACCCCCCTTTGAGGTGGCTTGAAATTCACTATACTGGAAGATAAGTCGGGGAAGAGCTGTGAAACGGAGGTGTGAATGAGTAAGGTTGTAAACACCGTTGTTGAAACGTTGATAAATTTTACGAATTTTCCCCTTGCGTTTTGATAGAGGTGCTGCTCTGACCGTCGAACGAGCACGCCCACCTCTCTGCCGAGAGTCCACTGAGATAAGTTTGTCGTAAGGCTCTTGGTCCAGCTACGATCAGAAATAACTTTTCTATGTATCTATCTCGCAATTGCAAATGCCTGGCAATATCACTCCAACTCACCTTCAGTCGAGTGATGGTCAGGACTGACACCGAGAAGATCGCAGTTCGCAACCTCGAGTAACATACGTTGACCTAATGGACGACGGGAGGCCCAGCTGCGCTGCTGCAGTACGGCAGACGAGTTGAATCACGAAAGTGCAAGTCGAATGCACTTCCATGATATATGCTCACACGGCTGGAAGCGGAATCTTCTCCGCGATGCAGAATGTTAGTATAATCGTAAAATATAGCGGAACCTAAAATTTTTCGTTCCAACTTTGGGAGAACAAATGCAAAATCTAAAATTTTGCGTGAATTCTCTCAATTGTGAAATTTAATGATTTCGCGATACATTCTGGAATGATTCTGCACTACGCACAATTATCCGCTGCCAGCTGGGAAAGTATTTTAAAGCCAAAAATTGGCTGACAATAGACGTCCTTGGCTGGCGACGGAAAATTCTGCGGCTCGCAGAATACAATAAAAATCATAAAATTTTGCAGAAGTCAGAATTTTTTGTTCTACGTTTGGGAGAACAATAAGATCTGTATTAATTCTGCGTAAAATTAGCCACTTGCAAAATTTTATGATTTTACAATTCATTCTGCGTCCCGGAGAATTATCCCCTGCCAGCTGTGTCAAGCTTACGTTCCATATCGCCAATAAGTCGTAAATTAATGCGTGAGAAAGGTTGAGGCGAACCCTGGCTAGAACTAGACCAGACCAAAAGACCATCTTAAACACCTCATTCCGCGGGTTGTTATCGGAGAAACGCCTCGACGAAGAGGCGCCGTTTTCATGAACTGCGCTTCTCCTTTATGAAGTCCCACGGGCAGAGAACAAACTTAGATGCTTGAAGTATCTGTCGAGCGTGTTGGGTGAGGCGATCAGGTTTCAGAAACAAGCGAGTTAGGAAGCTTGAAATACAGAGTTGCCCTGATCCTCATGAAAGCCGGCAGGTCGAGCAAGAGTGGAATGAAATATGGGTTTTTGAGAACGAACGCTTCTTGAGATGACTGAACTGATAAGTCATTGGAAACACGAGCCCTTGCACTTGCTGGCGGCCAGGATCCTCGCACATAGCGACCACGCCGATTCAAATCGTCCATCCTAGTCGTCGGTGCTCTTATCAGTCCGAGTCCAATGTCCAACCCGAAGTCTTCATTATTAGCGGAAAAAGCGATCAACGACCGCATCCTCCCTAAAAACGTCGGCTTTACACTCAGCGAAATCGTTAAAACTGTCGGGTGGTCGTCGATGTCCGGCGACAAAGGAAAGAGAGAAGCTTGCGCCAGCTTATATCCGATCCAAAATGATCACTTTTGGACGCTTTTTATCGGATGGCTTGGAAAACCTTTGTGCAATGGAAGTCTTGTCAAAACCTCACCCCAGAATCTTCGTGCGCACTGTGCGCACTGAGAACTGAGGTCGGACGGAAGGAATGGCCGCGTTTCTGTACTTCGCCCGGAATATAGAGGACATACGATACGATCACCTCGATCGTGGTGCGCTTCTCTTCAGCGACGACAACGAGATAGGGAGGATATACGTATGTCAAACGCAATGATAACATTTTTTCCATTCAAATAAATGTCGGACGTACGTACGCGTCGGCGTCGATCCAGCACCGCTACAGTAAATACGTGGTCATCGGCGAGTTATATTTAGCTTGAGCTGCCTAAAGTTCTTTGCAGCTATGTGTTTTCGTGTGTCTCTTCAGTTGTCTTTTTTCTAGCGATGGAACACATGAAAGTCAGGGTTGGCCACAGGCGTTGCCGTGTGAACCTGTCGAAAATGGCGCGTGCTAGGGGTTGGACTGAAAGTTATTTTTAGCCGGCGCTAAACTTGTCCACTACAGTTTACCATACTCAACTACTGTTCCCGTTAAATTTACCGCTCAAATCCAGTGTGTAATGAGCTATATGTTACCAGGCAGCCCGTACGCTCTTCACCCATTCCTGTCGGCTCAAAGGTATAACAGCCCCTCCTATCTCCTGCCATCAAATTGGCAGGGGAAATCTTGTATGCGCACATTTGTCCCATTACCGGTTTACCCCTTATCGATACGTATCAGGAGGCAGCAGTACTTATCAGTCGTCGACCATCAACCATTGAATGGGAGTTCACGAATTGAACTTCGGAGAACGTTCCAACTTCCAAGGTCAGAGACTTACTCTGCACTTCTGATCGGCGGTTTAAACCTCTAAGAGGGGGGTGAGGGTCGTTGTTTCTGATCCCACAGGCTAATGCCTCAATCCCTCCACCTGCCGTTGACTCGGGCAGCTCGGACCAGTTCAGCACAAACGGGTGCAGTTCATTACGCCGATGCCGTTCCCCATGAGGTAACTGCCACTCTACCGATAACAATCATTACAGATCATTACACGGTCTGTATGTAATTGCAGCCGTCTTCACAACGTCTTACGATAAGCCCGTTGAACCTGGCTGGTTATTCCGAGGCTTCTCCCACCTTCCGAGAGACAAAGGAAAGACGACAAGAATATGTATGAATGGCGATGAGACGGTCCTCCGTGGTCGGAATGTCCTTTTTTCAACCGAGACTAAGATACCAGCACGGATTGGTCTTGCACCGACGTCGTACCACGTTTTGAGAAGAGATTCGGCAGGAGTTCAGACGAGCAGGATTCAAAGGGGACTTTCGTCTCGAGCGCGGCTGTACGAAGCTATTTAAATACCACTCGGAGGACGGACGGAAGGAGGTATGCGTGCGACGTTCTCGGTAATTACGAGCTTACGCATCCCAATTCTATTTTCGGACCGTGTTCGCACCAAAACAGGGCAGCTGAGATCGAATCTTTATGCCGAACCCGGGACTCTCTCACTGTGATCGAACCGCACCCAGTGCCCGGTGTCCCTGTATTTTGCTTTTCAAATAGACTCCCATCACAGCACTGCACCCCCTTAAGCTTGCCGCCTGCTGCTGTGACGGGACCCAGGTTTCCTCCCCACTCCCACCTTCGTTTCGGTACGATGTCGTTCTTCGACCATATCAGTGCGTATTTTGGCGTCGCTTCAGGTTTTCGAGGCGTTATACCTGACCTCTTCCACTCAGAAACTCTGGCTGCGCACCATAATTTCCGGGGCTCGCCATACCACTATATTCCGACCAAAGGCGTCGCTATAACTTTCATCTCGCTGTATGGCGTTTCCCTACGTAAGTTCAGTGTATGCGCTTCCAATTCTTCTTTTGTTCACGTCCAACTTGAATGGTCAGTCACCCATATCATCCAAGCGGTGTACTACCGCATGTGGTGGCTGATCCCAACCATTTGCCTGTCGGGGCTGCTCGAAGTCATGGGGTGGGCAGCGCGGCTGTGGTCGAGCTTCGATGCGCCGAATTCGTCTCCTTTTGAGATGCAGTGAGTTGTATGCGCGTTTGCGAGTGCTCAGTTCGCCGAATGTGTTGTTGCTTTCTAGGATCACTTGCACTATCATCGGCCCCACTCCTCTTCTCGCTGCAAATTTTGTCATTTTCGGAGTCATCATTCAGCGTCTTGGGACTCAATACAGTCGGCTGAGCCCTAAGTGGTGTGAGTAGCTATCAATATACCCTCACATTACTCATCCCAATCCCAATCGAAATAGACACCATCCTATTCTGCACATGCGTAAGCCCACTCCCATTCCTCCAGCAAACAATCAAACATCGTACGACTCATTTCATTTCAATCTTTTAAAATTTACAGGACGTCATCTCCCTTGTTGTTCAAGCTGTCGGCGGTGGGAAAGCAGCAACGGCTGCTGGCAACGATCTGGACCCGACGCCGGTGAGTGTATTGTTTTTTTTTTTTTTGGTTCACACAGCACAGGGATGATATGATGCTGACGTTCGTTGGATACCAGGGTGGCCATATCATGCTCGGGGGTATCGTCTTCCAGCTGCGTGAGTGTTTTCCGCTCGATTCTAACTAACTCTCTCTGACCTTTGTACCCACTTACAGTGACGATAACAATCTACGCCCTCTGCGCAATCGAGTTCTTCATCCGCTACTCGCGAAACTGGCCTCTCCCCCGATCGACCCCCACCACTATTGCCCCGCTAGCGACGGACGGGAAGGAGTACCGCCTCCCCGAGGCGGGCTGCATTAGTGGCAAGATCACGATGATGAGCGTGGCGTTGCTTTTTAGCACGATGTGTCTTGTTATTCGGTGGGTATTCTTTCATTCGAATTCGTGCTCGTATTCGTATTCGTTTTCGCGGTCGCGGTCGCATTTGCTGCTCGCTTGATTCGGACAAGGTTCTCGTACTGATGGGAATACATTTTTTACAGAGCCATCTATCGTACGATCGAACTCAGCAACGGATGGAACGGGAGGATCATCAGCACCCAAGTTCTCTTCAGTACGTTCCCTATCCCTATCTCTATCTGGCAATCTTCTTTTTCGCGTGCTCACGTCGCATCTTCTTCCTTAGACGTCCTCGACGGCGCAATGATAACACTCGCCATCTACACCCTCAACTTTGCGCACCCCGGACGGCTCTTGGGCAGCGGGAGCGGGCTGGACAAGGACCATAAGGTGGATAAGAAGGAAAAGTCAGAGGAAGAGGAGGCGGGGGTGGGGGGGCAGAGTGCCAGTGAGGAGACGCCGAGTGAGAAGGCGCCGAGTGAGAAATAGAATGGGATGGGTATGGTTCGAGCTTTCTTGACGAAGGGGTTACGTCTCAGGCTGTAGAACGTGCCGCTTCGTTTTTGGTGCATATAAAGTCGATTCAGATTGTGGTTTAGATATGATATGTTTATTCGTTTGGCTTTTTCGTACTTTTATTCTGGGTTTTCTACATAATGCGATATACCACCACCAACACTGGTTACACAACTGTTGAATCTATTCACACAGCGAAAGATCAAACATTCTGACGGTGGCAAAATCTGAGATAATTTGACATTACACTACATTACTCTCAGATTTTCCATGCTCACATTTCTCTTTCGTCGTAATGTTGTAGAATCCACATTCTCCGGCAATTTAGCACCCTGTCAAAATATATGCACTATTTTTGAATTCGATCCAAGTCCATTCTTTCTTTCTTCCCTCCATCATCCTCTCTCAAACTCTCGGACGACCATGCGCTCAATATCCTACCGCCAATGCAGGTGCCTCAAATGCATCATGGATCCATGGGAGTACGAGCACCAATCTGTCTGGGAGCTTGTCGACCGTGGGTTAAGAACGGTGAGGTCCCTCATTCTTCTATGCACGCGCCTCAGTTCAATGAAACAGGTGGGCGAGAGATCTTGATAACCTGGCCAACCTCGACAGAGTCCTCGGCTTCAGGCACAAAGGTATGTACCCTGGCGGCACTGTATTTTTTGCCTCACAATTCATGTTTTTCATCTATCCGAAACCATTTTCGCAACCGAACACCTAGTCTCTGGAAATGGTGCGCCAACATCACCTGTTTTGTATCAGGAACTAAAAGCTTACGCCTTCGGCATGCAAGTTCTTCACTCCTCCAACTTCGCTGTCCGATCTGTGCCGTCAAGGTCACGGTCAGTGTCTTCAATCTCTGTGATACATTCAGCTTCTGGGCTGCTGTTAATCACAGTTTCGTGTATGCATCGGTCACTCTTTGCTGGTAGGATAGCCTGGTATCATGTCGCCCGTCGACTTGTTTGGAGATCCTAAAAGGACTGCGCCTGGAATGCACGGCAATAAGGTAAGGATCGATCACTTTTAAAGCAAAGTACTAACCTTTAGAATATTGTGATTAGGTATTGCTTCTCTTTTGTCAAGCCTTTCCGTTGTTTCGGCGTCAATGACTTCTGCTTCTCGAAACCCTCGTCGTTGCCGTCAGTTTCCCTTTCATCAGAAATAGCCCACGTTCCCGTTGAATCGTCTCGGTAAACTCTCCTGTTTTTCTACTTTTTTTGCTTTACTTTCGATCTCGTTGACTGAATTTATTAGGGATAAATTTTCTTTGAGTTGAATAGTGTTGTTCACGGTAGCGTTTTTTGTTCATTTCTCATTCTATTTTCCGTTTCGTTTTTCGAGAAAAAAAAGACTAGAAATAAGGTCAAAAAGGAGTCAAAAATGGAAAATTTCTGAAAAACAACCTCGCCACTTGTTTTTCATGAATTTTCTGTTTTTGATCCGGTTTCTTGTCTCGTTTTCGAGTGTGACATTTTGAACTCCGATTTCACGGTCGACAGTAACTGTCGGTTGCTCGGTTGCCTCCTTTCCTCCCACCATCATGCCCAACCTATTCCACGTCCCTCTACACCTCCCATATCCACACCAAACGTACCCCACCACGCCATCGTAATTCAAGAGACCCAGACCATAAGAGAATGCACCTGGCTTATCCAACGACTCGGAGGGTGTCAATGCCGCTGTCCACCACGTGGGGCCAACACACCACCAACCGGGACGGTGAATGGGGATCAGGACGAAGAAAGAGAGGAGGTCGACGAGGTATGTGGCCGACTACTAGCACCCAATACTGCCCCATCTAATACTCACCACCACTCTCGTGTTCAGCATACGTCGACGACATCCACGACGTGCGGAGTCACCGGCTTCAAATAGCCACCAAATTCGACAACACTTCACGCTGCTCCTGCTACGGTCAGGCCAGGTGCGTGACCTCCTCTCTGTGCCTCATCACTACTCCCTCTGTTTCGTAAGCAGCGGTGGTGCGGATTGAATCACGCCTTCGGCAGGGTGAGCATTCGGTATCTCGAGGAACGCGCCACATGTATATGCATATGTTGTATTAGTTCACTTACATAGCACAAGGGATGTATATTAGAATCTTTACTACCATTGAGGTGGATTTGAAAAGACTAAGATCAA
This sequence comes from Galerina sulciceps, assembly GCA_023014345.1. NCBI lineage: Eukaryota > Fungi > Basidiomycota > Agaricomycetes > Agaricales > Galerinaceae > Galerina > Galerina sulciceps. The sequence continues at coordinate 325,753 of JAEDXJ010000002.1, read as the reverse complement.
TGAGTTGACTGAGACCAAAATTCTGTTATTCTGACTAACTTCACGATCTGATAGGGACTTGTACTCGCCGGGTGCCAGTTCGAGCTGAGTTGAAAAGGCTGCCGCCATGCCGGACAATTCTCGAGTTCGTTTTTGACCTGTTTTTGGTCTATTTTTGCCAATTTATGGGGGGGTATGCTCACAGTAGCTGTTTTTGGCTTGTTTTTGATTTCATTTCTCGTTCGTTTTTACCGCCAACTCTTGTCCCCTGGCAGTAAAAATGGACGAAAAACAAGATGAAAAACAAGCCAAAAACGGCCGAAAAACGCTACCGTGAGCACCCCTAATGACACGCTCTTTCGAGCCGCGGATCTCTACTCCACTGGTTTACTTGTTCATGGTAGGCTTAACTCTCATATCTGCAGCGTTTGTGGTAGCTAATCTTTGATCCGAAGCTGCACACGCGACAGAAGTACTACGATCATGCGTTCGCCGTTGACACGAAAAAGGACCTATCTCCAAATGCGCAGTGCCAGTTTTGTCGGGGAAGACAAAGTAGTCGACTGCAGAGGGCTGAAAGCGCACGCCGTTCAGTCATCGTCGCGGTTGTGCGCGAACGGGATTTTATCAGTCACGATGACCGTGCCGGTGTACAGATTTGGCCCTCCCCCTTCGAAAACAGCATATATTTGTATCTAACTGACGCAGGCATGTACCAATTTGAAGCTTTTTAATATATGAGTACCCAATAAGCAAAAAAAGAGCTGAATCTGTAGCCAATTTGAACAACGGGAAGCGCAATAAGGGCAGGGAGCGTGCAGGCCCGAAAAACCAGGCCCCGAATTATCACATTCTACCCCAAAATGAAGGAAATAATGTCGTTGAAATGCGGGTATAATGAAGGAGAAACGTCGAACTTCTCAAAAATTACTCGCCTGTGGAATTTAAGGTATAATGTCAGATAATCTTCGTAAAATTTCACATTTCACTCAAATTACACACGTGTCAAAATCTGTGGTCTTTCGCTGTGTCACCGGTGAGGCCCTAATATTAGTAACGTACTGACGATTTGTCGCTTCAAGCTTCAAGCTTCAGGCCTCAGGCTCTAGACCCTCGGTAGGCTTCCGACCTGCGTAATACTTATTAGCATTACTTCTGAGAAGCTCGCTTGACAGCCGCGACGACGAATGCTAAAATAGACGCAGCTCAACGAAGCGTTCGATTTTGTAGCTCTAGCTCTAAATTTAGGTGGATCGGCCCAGGAAGTACTGTGTATATTGACGAGGTAGGAAGGTCGGTGTTGCGAAGTCCGGATGGATGGAAAGCACGACGAAACCTGCATGTCTGGAGTACTGTAGAACGCACCATTCTTTAATACACTGTTATAAATGGCGTGGAGGCGTAACAGACGGATGTCATTCTGGAATTGCAGAACCTCTTCAACGTTCACCTTGCATGCACTCAACTTTAAAAAAGGAACTGTTCGAGGCCTAGGCGCATAATATGATGCATTGATAGACTAAGAATACTAATCATTCTTAGAGACAGGTGACTGACTTTAATACTTACAATATCGTCAAAGGCAATCGGAGGCCTTCTAAGTCCAGGCATGGTGCAGCACCAAAAATACACCGCGGACGAAATCCGGCTGCACACCCGAGGCAAACGTCAGCACAGGAAGAGCGGCGTTCCTGGCGTCCAAAATCCAAGAACGAAGATTGAAGTCTGTAGGCTGTCGTCTTCGTAGACGGCTGAAGCACACGGAAATTTTTAAATTCATGCCGTGTTTGCAATTGGCGTCGAGAAAGCGTCCCATCCGAGATTCGAGTCCGCGCTGGGATTTTTAGCACCACATTATCAGTGTTGAGGCTCGAGTGCGTTGCTTGCGAGTAGGGTACCAAGAAATGCGTTGCGTAGCACCCATGTTGAGAAAGGGCGGGAGGAGGAGGAGAGTAACGTCACGGTCCTTGAATGACCATCGGAAGAACCGGACCTGGAGGGCCGAGGGTGGTACTTTGGCGATTTAAGTATGTGGCACTTTCTCTCCTTGGAGTTGAAGGCTGTTAGATGCGGTATGTCTTCCACGTCAGAGTAGACAACACAAAATCACACTAACACATCCAGTCCATCGTGCTGCATCCGAATTCTGAATCCAAGTAACAACGTCTCTCTCGCAGTCTTCTCTCGTGGTAACTTTGAGTTCTTGGTGTCGTTACTGCTCAAAATCTTTAACTTCGTATTAGAATCGACCAAAGGAAGCTGGAGAAAGAAAGTTGGAACATTCCAGGCATATCGTGGCTCATATTCCTCAATGTTTGGTTCTCGCAAATTTCTCTTTAGAGCTTGCCTCCTGCCAACTTTTCATTAGCCATGAGGAGTTGACGGCACAGTCTATAGCAGTGCCCGAGATTGACCCACACCGCCGACTCGAATATGTCGTACATACCGAGAATCATTGTATCCACATGATGTATCCCCGAGTCTTCTGACTGTGACAGAAATGTTAAATGACTCAATTTGCATGTGGAGATAAGCACAAGGGGCAAAGCCTGCCGTAATAGAAATATTTGTCATAGTAAGTATGTCAAGCTATGTAGTGCAACATGGACGAGGTTCTTTGTTTCTAGGGTTAAAATTTGTTATAGAGTATCGACCTGAAAAAAGAGGAGGAAGGTTTGAATATTTCTATCATATCGTTACTCATTCTCCTCATGGTCTTGCAAATTTCTCCTTAGAGAGCGCTTCCTGCAAATTTCTTGTTAGCAAATTCAGAACAATGCTTGAGACAGCCTTCCGAACCGCTTCACTGCGTATCCAAACAGGTCCACCATGGACTCCATTGGAAATAATACCATTGGTATCCACCTCTCTCTGCAAGTCTCATAAGCCCTACGCTCTCTCAGCTTAGCAAGGTCGAGAATTCTGCGTACCTCCTCCAATGGCGCTGCCTTTGCGTAGAGAAGCGCAGCTGCGATAAAAACGATGCTGAGGCTGAACTTCATGGCAGTAATGGTGAAAGTGGTGAATGGGGAGCAGTCTCAAGTTTGAACATGCTATATACGACTCGCTCTGCCTTACCACCGGAAATGGACGGAGTTGTATGTTTATCCGATGTAAATCTTTGCGCCATGATGCATTGATATGTGATGAGGCCTGGGGTTTGTCTGTATAATTTATGTATAGCAGTGCCCGAGATTGACCCACCTGGAAACGCGAATCTCACGTACCGAGAATCACTGTATAACAAAAGCGGAAAGCAAAGTTGACTTGACGGTCAGAGCCCAAATAGGTTTATGCGTACTTACTCCTTCTCCTTCGAGCCTTGACCTCCAGATACATACCTATGTTATAACATCGAAATCGACGCCAGTACCGGCGCTAATTTTAGACTGTGACTCGGATCGACAGCGCTTGCATTCACCGAGTTCTATTTATTGGTATACCCTCACTGGCCATATAAATCGCTCTCCGGTACAAAGGGCAACCACTTAGGTTTCCTTAGTAGTGAAACCAGGAACAAATCTGCGATTCTGTGAATTACGAACCTTCGAGCAAGACTCGACGAACACCAATCGGGTAAGGACGAAGAGCGATGAAGAATTTGGATCGAGTGTGCTTAAGTGCTTTCCTGACTAATGCAATTAAAGAAGGATCTTGCAGGGAACACCGCCTCTGGCGAGGGATTTGGGGGACCCTTTGCCTAGTGCCTCTGAGCGCGTTAGATTACGTTCACTTAGCCAGGAAGTTGTATATATACGTTTAGAGGCGTTGAGATTGGAAGTATCCTTTCAAAGACTACAGAAGACCTCCCACTGACTAATACGCGGCTTTTATCTGCTCGTCCCGAGGATCCATTTTGGTAAAGTTACATCTCGCGCGATAAACAACTCCTACGACGATCGTCTAGCCCATTCAGCAACAGAAACTAGGCCCAGTGTTACGGACAGTCAACAAGTCCACTTAATCTATTATACAAAGGCATTCTTCTTTTAGAATTTTACAAGACCTTCAACTTGCGACTACGTTCAATAAAGAGAGAGTTATCTCCGTGGTGGTCTTTTTTTAGACCACATTAGATAGAACTTAGATGGTATGGAACCATGCAGAGATATGAAAACTAAGCAGCGTATCGGTTGATGAAAGCTCTTATACAGTAATTGAAACGTACTTCCGGTCGTAATGCAAGAGGAGCAATACAATTCCATGACTAAGTAGCGTGGCAGACAGTTCGCGAAGGACGTCAATTTGTTACCCTATTAATAATTTAATATGAAAGGGTGAAGGTCTCGCCAACCAGTGACAGTATAAAGAGCCTCCACACAAGCATCGTTAACAGCATCCCCCGGGAAAGCATTCACAGTACTCACCTGCCGACAACCACCGCCATGCGTTTCTTCACCGTCCTCACTCCTGTTTTCATCGGGCTCGCAGCCGTGGCTTCTGCCCAGACCTGCAACATAGGTGTGTACAATTTACCATGTTGTTCTTCCTTGACGAACCAGCTTATTTTAAATAGATTGTTTGACACGTTTAAGGAATTGTGCCACGACCGGAGAGCCTTCCTTAATTTGCGTGAACCAATATCTCCAATGTATAAATATGTGAATTGCTGAGTCTTGAGGTGAGGCCGCGACAGGTTGAAAACGATTGTTGCTCATGATAGGCACAATAGATTGCCGGTACTAGCGTCAGCTTGGGAGGGAGGTTATGTTTGTATGTGCGAACTTTGTAGTCACTAGTCACTCTTCAGGAAATGGAGATGCGATGTCAAGCGTGTAGACCTGAGTGAGCAGTGGTTGTGAGGATGAACGGATTGGTTCAGAAAGCAGACACACCCGCTGATGTGATAATTAAAAATCAAGACTAGGGTTGTTCGGGCTAAAGGATGCAACCTCAACATCTGAAAATATTCTAAGTACAAAATTTACTTCAACGCATCCGGATGCGCCGTCTGCATATGCCTTCGATACAACTGTTTATCAACCAGATACTGTAACCCGCAAGCAAGGCAATGCACCTCCTCGATATTAAGGTGACACTCCTTCACATGTCCCACGATCGTCTTAACATCCGCCGCGTGTTTCCTCGTACATCCATCCCAGGTGCAGCACAGAGATACAGAGTCTTTCGCGACGTTGTGAGTGTGTAGAAGGTGATGTAGGATCGCGGTTTCGCTCGACGCGAGGAAGTAGATGCAGTTTGGGCTCCACTTGCACGGTCGGACGGACCTTGGAGGGTCTGAGGGGAGCGGCTGGGAATCACTGGGAAAACTGGGAAGGGGTTGACAGTCGGCGCAGCCGAATTTTTCCGGTTTACTTGCTAATTGGCGACCAGGTGTAGTCCTGACACTGAAAATAAGGATAGTCAGCGCCGACGGCTGTAGAGCGTTGAAGCCACTTACTCTGAGATTGGGTATGTGACCCGAAGTTGACCATACGACATATTTTGAGATGGCGGGGACGAATGTGGACGTTGAGTTTGGTGGTTCTGGTATTAACTTCTCGAGAGATGAGGAGTATATATACGCACATCGCCCGGACAAAGCACGAGTGCAACGAAGCGCCCAACAATAACGGCGAGTGGCGCGTTACCAAAATAGGAATATACCGCAACGTCCAGCGCCTCGCAACAGCGCAACGATGGGCTCTTGGTGCATTGTTCAAAAGAAGGTCCAAGCGTGGACACAAGAAATACAAAGAAGTTAGTCTCGCAAGCCATCCGTTTTCGGTAATCGATGCTCTACTTCGTTTTACTACGTCCGATCACTTCGTGATGGCGCAATCTCTGCCTACAACGTCTGGTGCAGTTCGTAGAGGCAACCCCCCATAGTCACACCCCGTGATCTCGTCACAGGATTTCGGGCGTTGTAGTTGAGCCGCCCTGGAGGCCTATCCTCCCTTTCCACATCCTGTGTACTTCCTCCCCTATAAAATAGCATGTTCATAATTTATTTCCATGTGCAAAAAAAATATGAAGCTTCTTGCACAGTCATTTTATTCATAGAGACTCATGTAAGAGTGTACTACTTGTTAGAACACGAGACCATCTTCAATTTGCAAAAAGCGGATGTAGTATTGCGTCGGGCTGTCTCAGAAATTCCTGAATATACTCCTCACATATTCATTCAAGACTTACAGCACATTTTCGACGTTTGAGACCATTTTGAAGGAAATGAGTCTGATGAGCCTGACACAGGTGAAGACGAGGACAAGATGAGGACGACCCGGATATCACAAGCTGGATAGAAGGAAAAACACACAGTGGCTTGAAGGGCAGAGGTCCGAGGATGAGATAGCGGAGAGTGGCGGAGAGATGGTGACGTTTACGCGAATTCGGCTTGAGAACAACGTCGGACGCGCGACGCGTTTATAGCACACGTGATTTATGGACAGTCACACTATGACGTATGGGGGGTAATGGCTACGAAATGCACCAGACGTTGTAGGCAGGCCGTCCCATCATAAAATGATGGGGAGATTTTCTCAGGCCGTTGGCTCGCCAATTGCCTAAAACGGATGGCTCACGAGACTAAAAGAAGTGGGTATCTCGCAGACATAATGAAATGTTGTGTCAAGCCGTCGAGATTTATTCCCGCTGAGTTCAATCTGGCCCATGAGAATAACACAATAAGTTTGAGTCGCTAAATTTCGAACAGGAAAACGTTTAATGTTCAAAAAGTAACGACAGTGCATATTGGCCTGATTCAAGATCGCCTAACCAAACGACCATTGCGATAAAACTGCATCCCGCACTTATTGTACCGGCGGATCATTCTGGGATCAATGAAGCGGGCCATCGCCTTTCCCTCCTAGGCGCTTTTTCAGCAGTGGGATAAAAGAAAAAATATGGATCGTACATCTATCATCCTCGTGGTTATTTCATATCGAGCCGCCAGAAACGCTTCCAAGCCGCCAGAGTCTCGAGCGGCAATGTACTCTTGGACCAGGTCCTCTGCCTCAGGTCTGAAGTACAAGTCGGCATCGTTCCTTGAAGTATCTAGAGATGCACAATGAACATTTTCCCTTGAAGTTCGAACAAATAGACTCACCGTAGTAAGGGCTCGACGACGGAAGAACCTCGCCGAAGTCAATCGCCTCTGCTCCTGGAAGACTTCGAAGGTATTTTGGGTTGACCAGCCTGAAATCAGTATGTCAACGAAACCCAGGGACAGTTTGAATGGACTTACTTCTCAGTCTGACACTGCCTACAGAGTCTCAGTCGAAGAGAAGGAAATACTGCATATGACCGTCGTCGACTAGAAGAACCGCACGTCTAACAAAATGTAAGTTAGGAATTAGGATGGAGAAGATCGAAACACGCACCATGCAAAATTTATCAAAAAGAAAGCTCGCGTATTGAGGTTCTGTGAGATCGGATGGACACTCTGGGACACCCGCAACATTTGAAAATACTTCGCGCCAGCAGCCCCTAGCCGTGCGTGTCAAGAAGATAGCACGAAGTGAGCTATTAACACGGCATAAGGCTAGCAGGTCTTTGGGATGGAGGCATTTTGCGATCTAGATAATGGTTCGGAACTTCAGAAAGTTCAGGATATCTGTTGAATGACGCACTTCTAACAAAAGATCCATTGGAAGCGACGAAAATTTTTGGCTTGTTGGCTCTCTGCCCGTAATTGACTGGGTTATCTGGCGAGTTCGATCTTTACAGACAGGGATTAATTACTACGCAAAGACGTGACAAAATGAAGACTTACTCAGTCGTCGTTTTTTAGCAGCAGGTTTGGTACGAGCTCCTGAGTCACTTAAGCTCGAAACGACACGTTTATGAGCCGTTTGAGCGGCCCTAGTGCCTCCTCGAGTTCTCATGCTAATCCAATGTGTCCTGAAAGCGAATTTACAATGGGTTCGAAGTTGCAACCTTTTAGGCCAAGCAAGTTCCTCGGTGGTGCTGGTGTCGTGAGGGTCGAAGGCAAGACAACCACGCGAATGTAGAGGTCTCCTTGTATAGGAAGTCGTGCACAGCCTTAGGAAATAAAACTCATTCTCGAGCGGTCCACGTGTCGCTCACCCTGCAGGTAAAGATATGAATTCAATTCAACTTCGCCAGAGCTATTGACGTTCAGCTCGTTTGTGAAGCTCACCTCAGAGAATCTCGCCACAAAAGAGTACTCCTAGATTGACATGTTATCCCCGCTGGCCCTGGTGGAACAACTCGTCAAACCAATGAAAGGAAGTGCCAATCCTGGAGGAGCTGGCGAGCCAATAGTTGATACATAGATCGTCGCGACAATTTGTGAGGGAGGGAAGCAAAAAAGAAGAGCCAGAAGGGCGGCTTGCGCTTTCGACTCTGAATCAGTGAATGGGAGGACGTAAAAATTCAAGATTCAATGTCCGATAACGTTATTGTTGGTTGCACGTGATGGAGGCGCGTCGCGTCAAGGACTCCAACAGCGTTCAGCAAGTTGTTCACGGTTCAATAAACAACTGAGATTTGTAACTGCTGAATATCATAGTTTTTACAACCCAGATTAGCTGACGGGAGCGCTCAATGGGCCACCCCGCGAATGGGGGATCCGACCTACGTTCGTCTGTCAAATATTCATGCCTCTTCAGGTCGAGCGGTTCTCGAATTGTGAATGTAAAACTAAAGTCATATTTTTTTCCATAATAAAAAACGTACATATATATTTACAAAGACGCATGTTATCGTTACGTTTTTAAGGCATAGGCCCCAAAACCATATATTTCAAAAAGATCCATCTCTGATATTCACGGCATAACTTCCGGATGCGCAGTCTCATAATGCCACTGTCGTTCCACCAAACGCACATTCATATGACAGTAGGCACACTTGAACGTCCTCGTATGCAAAGAATCCAAATGCGTGACCCGGATATGCTGGGTAAGCCCCTTCGGCCCCGTGGAGTAGGCACCTCCACCATTGCCACACGAACCCCAGCGGCAGTCTACCAAACTCCCAGGCTCGAAGATGTCTATGAGGCCATGTCTATCGTGGAGGTGCTGCATGAGGTTGTAGTTTGCCGGATAGACATATTCGGTGCATCCGAGCCACTGGCATTGGATCTGCCCGGCGTGGTTGGTCGGGATGAGCTTGGCTAGTTTCGGTGCAACGATGGCTTTCATTTCCGGTTGAGTGGTCTGTGGCAGGGGTTGTGGAAGTGTCGCCGCGTTTGGCGCCGCTGAACCATAATGATGATAGGCACCATAGTGATTGGCAGGTCCTTGATTGGGTTGGGGAGGAAATGCGGGCGCGTAATGCGCCGCGGGAGCCTGTGGGTAAGGGGTTCGCTGTTGCAGGCGCGCGTTCACGCCGTCAAAAGGCCCATGACTAGGTCGCCTCTGAAAGTGGTCGGCGTTGACACTGGAACCGGGTAAGTGGCCAGGGAAGTGGCTCGGGGGGAGGTTCAAAGACTGCCTTGGGAGGACAGACGGGTTAATGTACGACCCATCGTATTCACTAAAGTTGTACGTCAGCGCGACAGTGTTGAAGGCTGGGTGCGGTGGAGGCCTGGTACGAGATTCAGGACCCCCGCCAACGATGCGGGAGTAGAATTTGGATTTGTCGAGGTTTGCGGACATTGGTGAAGTGGGGGAGATCTGAAAGCTCGAGTAGTCGTTAAAAACTGGCAGTGGGGAGACATAGGAAACTTCCTGGCCATTTATACGTGTAGCGAGGACGATGTCATCCGCGAAACGCATTGACTACCTTCCAGATATGGCGAAGGGCCACTGATATTATTGGAAACGTGGTTGGGCCACTGCTTCACTCATCCAACTTAGGAAAATACAATCATAGTCCATGCCACAGGTTGCGGCGCTTCCATTATTCGTTGGATAGTGGCGCTTCCAAATATGGAAAGTTGATCTGCGCACCAACAGATTCGGCGACGCTTAAGACCCCGACGCGTCCGACAATGACGAAGAAGGAAAAACGAAAGCTGCTAGGTTTTGTTTTGGGAATAAGCTATATAATTCAGAAGTAGGATTAATTGCCTTACCTTTCTGCCAGGAGAAAGGGATACGTCTATTGCATACAAATCATATTTAGGCTTTTGCTTCGAATTCGAAAGACTTAGAGTCAAAGATCAAGCAATACTACGGTCGCAGGATTTGAATGGAAGAGCTAGGAGACAAGATGTTCTACTTCAATTCGAAGTCGTGTTGCATCAATGGGTGGAACCATTTTTTCTCTAGGGAACAGATGGTCGGTCTCGATGTACTGATACTGTACCTCGCTTGCGGCCACGATGCCTAAACTTACGGGACTTGAAAAGACGCGAAACTGGATGTTTTATTCCTCGTCTTCTGTAATTCCGCACTCGTGTGTCCATGGTCGATTCGCCTGATAATTTCGCTCGCTTCTTATGATTTTTCAGAAACTTCATGTATTGAGTGGAGTAAGTAAACAAATAGATATTCATCCCTTCTACTAGATCGAAAAGCGAAACAGAAGACCACTCTGTGGTATATGACGCTCTAGACGCATTCAAGATTGTGGGCTGCATCATATGATTAGTCAGTGAAAGAAATGAAACCAAGGGATTGATAGCGTACATGGGCGGAACGGCAGTGGGCGGCCCTATGAAAAAAATCAATAACCTGGGCTTATGGGTGGGTCTAAATTTTCAGAAAAAAACATACCTGGTACAGTCGGAAGAGTAGGGAATGGCGTCGACGCACACTAATCACAGGGTTAACATTGATAAACGCAGGACGCACAAACAACATACTGCTTGCTCAATATCAGCCAATGATTTCCCAGGTGGGAATCTGGCCGAACTGCCACTGAGTGCTAGGGGCTGAGGAATCACCTCGCTGCAGTCGGTCATCTGAGGCAAATGTTAAGTAGGTGTAGGAATATAGTCGTCAACTACTTACAGCAGCCGTGTTTTGGCCTAAAAGAGATAATTTGAATAAGGCGGCGCCGAAAGCCGATTGTAACTTGGCTTGTTGGTCTAAAATTTGATTCGCTTAGAGTGCAATGAAATTTAAAAAAGAAAATTACTTACTAACAAAACCCTGGAAAATACAGCTGGTCGACGAGTCTCGGGCGAACTTAATAAATGGAGGGTCAATAGCGAAAGGATGAACGCTTTTTTTAATAGTAACTCACATTATGATCGGATTGCAGGCGCAGTTCACCTGCGATTCCTGACTGTACTTCTCCTGGGTTAGCACCAGCACTGTTGGATGTGTATCGTTGTGAAATTTGAAGTGCTTTTGGAGATTTTACTTGACTTACCCTGGGAACGTGGTTCCGCGAAGTTGCACATCAACGAAGAATTGAGCTGAAATCGTAATATGTCAGTCCTTGTCGTAGTGTAGAGCTTTGTGTAGGTATCTTACTGTCGAAGGTATCAGGCGTTGAATCGAATGGCGTTCTAAAAATAAATCAGGATGAGCTTCACGGCAGGATGTTAGGAAGACATACCCGGGGATGGAGGGGTCAACGTCGTCTGCGCCTGCTACGCTGTGAGAAGCAAGGAGAGCTACTACCTCAGAAGGGGAGAAGCCCACTTCACCGAAACGAGCCAAAATTTTGGCAACGTTGTCGGTGGGGTCAGGAACGAGATTCGGAGGCGAAGCTACCTTGGGAGCTGGACGTCCAAGTGAAAATTTGACACGCGGCGCTCCTGCGCAGTGGGTAAGGCTGACTGCACCGGCGAGTTGGATGCTAGAGGAATGAGATTTAATTTGCTCTGATTATCTTGTAGGATGTAAACCCACAAGTCTCCCGGGGTCATAACGCTTGAGTATTTTTGCAAGAATGGCCCAATAACATCGAGGATGTCGTCAATCCCAGCATTCGCTGGGAAGGTCAGTTCTGTCTTGTTGAAAACGGCGATAGAACCGTCTGCTCCTCCGCCGCTGTTTAAATTTTTTGAGCGTCGGTATCCTTGACATGAAGGAAATTCATTTACCCAGCTTTCGGAGAAAATCCAATAGCGTCGTGGAACATAAGACGCAGAGCGCCGTGAGCCTACGGCAAGATTACATTTGGAGTAAATTATGAAATGAGTATGACCGACCTCATCACCGCAGTCACCGTCGAACAAATTGGTGGATAAATCTTGAACAATGGGGAAGAGGAAGCAACATTTCGCGTTTGTCGCGGTATGCACACCGTCCGGACAAGTTGCGCGCTTTGTTCTTAGGCCTGCAGCAATGCTCAGAGTCCGAATTCGTCAACAAAGCAGGTTGCAGGACGCTTACCATTGACAGAAACAAGAGGAAGAGCGAAAAAGAGAACAGAAAGTACGGTCCTAAAACCCATTGGAAGGAAAGCGAGGTAGAGAAAACCGCGTCTTGAAAGTTAGAGGCGACAATGCATTGTCTTTTATACCTTTCAGACTTTACTACACTCCTCGTAGCAAAGTTTTCATGGGAACGAGAGTACAATACAGGAAAGTGGAGACTCTATCTGACACAATCATTTTCGAGCCACGGTTAGAACTAGCACTTTTGTCAACCGGAATATGCATGACAGCCGTGTAAGCCTTTGAAATTTTTGCACAAAAAATACGAGCCAGTATCTTCGAGCGGAAGTCCCAAATTTGCATTCAATGCGCTATTCTCAAGCCTTGTTTTCGCTTTAAACCCTAGTAAGAGTTAATATTTCTCCAGTATAGACACGGAAGATTTTAATTTATTGATTTATTGCCGAATATTGATTAACCGTGAAGAAGAACACTCATGGGAAGAAAAGTTACTGCTTTCATTTTGAGAAGAACGAATTTGTTCAATCAGATGAACTTCAGACCGAAATAGAACACTGAGAATTTCTCACCAGAACAGCTTTTGGGCTGTAAGATTGCTAGTGCGGTCCCGCAGGTTGCCAAACGAGACCCAGGAATGTGGGATCCTCAGAATTCACTCTATTCGTCGGTGGTAAGCAGCTATCAAAGTGAGAAACGGCTGCCCATACCTTGACTTCGGGACAAATGTTGAAAACGGTCCCGGTGGAATACCGGAGGATCGGTCGTGCGGGTTTACAGACGCAGTTTGCTTGGAGTGAGAATAACTTTTCTTTTTATATCGTGTTAGCACCTAAAGGCGCCAAGCAATTTATGATTAAGCCCCAAAGTTCACAATTCGCAATCAGAGAAGCCTTGGACGAGTCAAAAATAAACCAGTCGACCGAAGACCGACAGCCTCGCTAGTTTCTTTTGCAGGCAGAATTGGTCCCACAACTCAAAGATAAGTGAACCAACGCGAAATTTTGACACATTGCTGAGAGAATGTCTGGAGGTAGCCAACTGATCATTTTATAGTACACAGTTCCTCAAGAGGAAGGAATCCACCAATCAAGGCAATTTTAAAGTGGATAGAGTTTCAATTATAGGGCAGTGTGGACCAATTATGAGCCGTTGATTGGTAAATTCAAAGCGTATTCTTGGGAATTGAAATGTGGTTTTCATTTTGCGGCAAATATGTAGCTTAATTTAATGCAAGAAGATATGTCAGACGAGTGGTCGGTTTCTAACCGCTTATGACCTGGAGCGAAGATGCCGGTTTCTTCTCTTTAAGCGCTCCGTCTAAGTTCCCACCCGAAAATTTGCTTCCTGGTCTCTGAGCCTTCGATTTTTCTAAAAAGCTGTCACTCATGATAGGTCCTCCGGCGTGGTTACTTATGAGCATGTCAGACGCCTTCCATTTCCTTCCCATAAGCATGAGGCACATAAATTTTCGAGGGTTCCAGGGTGCATGGCAAGACTCAACGTACACAAAAAATGCCAAAATAGACATGACGCGAGCGCCGCAGTTGGCCACGAGTTACTTCTTGGGAAATGTACAGGAATTGTACACTTGCACCAGTGTCGCACATATCAACCTTCCGTGTCCCGCCATCGCTTCATGTTGTGTACCAGGCATATAGTAAGCTCTAATAAACCATTTCTGTCGTCCAATTGTAATTTTTCAGCGGCCAAGAAGTTCCTGACTGTTCGTGGGCGCCTATTATTGTTGATTCAGTCAATACCATCCAACAGCGTTGAAGGTCACCTCTGGGATTTCTTCGGATTAATGTCGATCACCAGAACTCTCGATTTCTCACTCCTGTGCGGCTAAAATAGGTTAGCAGAGATGGCCAGATCCGTGGGTCCGTTGAGAAAGCCCAAAGCTCGGTTAGCATCCAGAACTCCTACCCTTCTCATGCCCACCCACCGGTTTGTGGCTTCTGTCGCCTCCGAGACTTCTTTATTCCTGGGCTGATTGGGGAATTTAGCCTTTCAGTTTAGAAGAAATGAAAAATAACTGATTTTTGTCGTCATGGATGGAAAAATGCGGTGACGCCGGTCCCGAGCCCGATTACGAGCACGTGAGCAAAGACACTTTCCCACACTATGCCGCCGTCTTTCCTACCCGTGCCACTCACAGAGCCCCGCTGTCCATCCGAGTTTGTTGACCAGCACCATTCAAAGTGTGGGCTCCCCATATGTTAACTTTTCTGAGCAATACAGGGCAATTTACAGCGATTCTATGCGAACTCAACAGTTCAGTTTGAGGTAGGTGGTTCTCCTGTTGTTGCAACTTCTTCTCGTCGTTCTACTTTCTGACTTAGTTTCAGATCTCCACTGAGTAGCTCTTGACTCGAGTTACGTTGATTTGTCGTCAATAAAGGCCGGTGTGTCATTTCCTTATTATATATCCTTTCTTTCGGCCAATCTGAGGTGGCACCATTTTCCTTCTCTCGCCTTTGGTATCCATCTTGTAGAAGCGTACGCGCTTCAACCTGGACCATGGAGGTGTTTGGCCTGTCTTTTATCTGTGGTTCATCATTGTCCTCCCTATTGCGTCGTCGAACCTCAAATCTGACGTGACACAATTAATTCCAAACCCGACCAACTCAATTCCTGGCTGAGGTTCTGATCTCCTGGCCAAGTAGGCTGCCCTATCCTCGTCGCTATAGGCAATATATGGGAGGAGTGTTGGCAATGCTTCCTTATATCGGTCCTATCGCACTCGACTTCTTACTTGGACTTGGAATTAAGAAACGCCAGCTTCACCTCGGCCTCGAGGCACGGAAACTACCACTTCCTTGGGTTTACTTGTAACGTACATAAGTGTTCTTTCTGTGTCCCAATACGATACTGACTCACACTTTGCTCTATCATATCATCCAAATTAGTGGCTGGTTGTTCGCTGTACGTCACATCTCCCCGTTCTTTCAGCATAAATTTTTGACCTTGTATTAATGTAGACCCACAAGTATTTTCGCGAAATCCGTCAGTTATACGTTTGACAATCCACGGTTTCTATGTAAGTCTAGTCGTCATTGGGTTTCCACTACCTCAACGCTCTGAAATCAGGATACAAGTAATTCTCGTATCGTGTCATTAAAAATAAAACGACTTCACTTGAGTACCTTACTCGCTGACAGGAAGCACTGTCCCTTTTCTGCATCTGGAAATCCCAATTGCCGATGTACTCGGCACACGAGGTTGGCCAGATTACAGCCCTGCTACTTCTTTCGCTGCTCAAGTATCATCGCCACCAATATCCGCGGCTCTTTAAGCCGCTCTTATGACGATTGCTGTGCTCTATGCTGAATATAAACCTTGGGAGTCGAACGCTAAACTTCGAACCTCAAACCCAAGAACCTCTGCAAAATGCCTGTTGGACGACCATCCCCTCTTCCTATCGAACGGTCCATATATGTTGCTAATATGCTCTCGGCAATATTATACGGTGAACTCGGAAAGAAACCACCAGTGTTCCTTCCACTCATATTTAACGACGAGAACAGGTGTATACGTCTACATGGTCTTTCAATCATTCTACCATCTGAAAAAGCTCAAACACAACTCCTTGAAAAAACGGCGGTTCTATGTCTACTACAGCATCGTCCAGCTATTTCTTGTGACAGTTGAACTGAGCTTGAATGCCTTAACTGGCCAATTGATGTGGATTGATCATCGCGATTTCCCAGGCGGCCCGTTCGACTATTTTCTCTCAGTCAGCGGTGATTGGTTCGGGATTTGTGTCCTGGTATCCTACATCATCTCCACTGGTTTGACTAACGGGTTACTAGTATGTCCTAGGTTTCTCCCCTTACTTGTTATCCCAATCTCAAACTTGCTTACAGTTGTATCGTTGTTTTATCATCTGGAACGGTAACTGGCGCGTCGTCGCGCTGCCGTCGCTTTTATACCTGTCCGAAGTAGGTAAGCACCGGCAAAAACTTTTCATATTACAAAAAGTAGAAATGTAATTGAATAGGTCGTTGACAGTGTTGGGTGTCGCCGTCCCCATCGAGATTGGAGTCTCACATACCTCATTCTTGTCCAAGCCGTCTACCAATTTCTCGATTCCGTGGATTGCTCTGGTAACCACGGTTAACACAACGCTAACTGCGCTAATCATTGGGCGAATCCTCTACGTCGCCCGTAAAACGAAGTCCAACTCAGACTACACTGGCCTCGTTTCGATGCTCATCGAATCTGCGCTGCCATTATCGGTTATTGGAATTATCTTTGCTGTCTGCGTGGCACGGAACACCGTCCCAACTGTTCCGTTAGCCATGATATTGGGTACATTTGTGGTAAGAACAACTGCTTGTCTCGCGATGAGATAAAACTCATGGGCATGACAATTATCAGGCTATTTCGCCTCAGTTGATTATCCTTAGAGTCGCCATGGGGCGCGCGTTCGCGGAAAACATGCTGATAAACGATCCGCTCACTGAAAACTTGAATATTGAATTTGCTCGTTCGACACCTGTGTCATTATTCAGAAATGATGGGGAATTGTCCATCGCATAAGCTTCGAATTCCAGCCGGAATTCTGGCATTTCTGGCTCTAAGAAATCCTTGTACAGCTCCCTGTTGTAATCCCAATATTTTTCTCTCCTTGTTGTTGATTCTCCGTCCATTGGTAATATGTAGATATATTCAAGCTCTAGATCGACAATCATTCAAAGTCCTTTAGCTTATCCCAACTCGGCAGCCCGAAAAATGACGGAAGAAGAGCCCATAACTTATTGCGACCGTCCTCAACTCCTCGTTCGTAACATTTGACACAAAGAGCGCAAAGGCGATAGGGGTTGAAATTGTCTAAGTCTCGTAAAGCGTAGTATACGGACTTCAGGACCATTGGCGCTGCTTGCTCGAAAAGCCGGAGTCTTTCGAGACGGCATGAGTTCTGGGTCTTGCATTTCCCGACAGGAATGTAATCATCGCCCTGGAGGGTCTTATACGAGTAATTGAGTGTGGCGGAACAGATTTTCTGTTGAGCGGGTATGAGAATGAGTTGAGCTTTTTGTGAGAGTCGAGAGGCGCTCCCATCTTCACGTTCAATGCCTGATAATATGAAGTACTGAAACAGTCAACGAATTGATTGAGATGTTCAAAAAGTAATTTGGATAATAATTTGACAGACAACTTACAATACCCTGGTCTCGTAGACAGAGATAATACGTGACTGGCAATATTGAGCGCAGGCCAACTTCCAAGGCGACGGTAATAATATCAAACTCATGGTCTGCCAAGGTGTCATTGTATGGGTCATCGTACGGTGCAAAAAATTGGGATGAACACCACGAAAAAAGCCTCGTCGGAAGGAGTTGCCTGAAAAAATTGGCTGCGGTGTTGAAAAAATCGTCCAATTTGTACTTGTGACCAAGGCGAAGCAAAGAAAGGTGCAGGCTTATGACACGATCTTTAGTTGATTTAGGGTTTCTACAATGTAGATTGACTGTCGTATTTCAAGTTTCCGACGAAAGAAAGAAATGGAACTCACTGGAGAGGCTGACGTAAATATATTATCAGCAGTAAATTTTCCCAATCTTTACTTCGGTCCTCGTGGATATGAATAACGGGGCAAGCGTCAATTAGGATCTTTTCAGTTTGCTCCGGTGGTGTAAATAGGTCAAGTAGAAGCTTAGATTGGGAAGCTACCACGCTTCTATGGACACGAAATTGTGTTTTCTGCACTTGAAGGACGACATTTCCGTCGGAGCACCAGACAGACTGAGAGCGGGTGATGTCTTGGGATGAAGTTGTCCCACTTATACCGTCTTCCCCTTCAGCTACTTTTCGCTTCGATGGCGGGTTTCGTGGTACTGGTTCCATGCTGAGTGTAGCGGTTGTTGACAAACGCGAAATGTCACGGCCATCACGTGCTGCAGCCCCGAATTCCGAAAGGTGTCGGTCCGCCGTCGGTTCGTGGGCGGCATCTAAAAGCGGTATTAGCGCCTTTCTTCCTAACTAGGTCCCCTCACGTCCCTTGTGTATAAGCTTATCATTATGTAACACCTTCACGTCATTCTGTACTTAATTGCTTCTCGGAAGACTACGCACTACATACAGTAATTCCTCGCCTTTCGGACAAAAAGATCAAAATTAATCGACTTGTATCCAGACATTCGAACTTAATACTAAAAATCCTCTCACAAGCGACCTGCATGAAGAGAATATAAGAAAAACAGAAACGGGAAGGGAACAAGAATACGCGCGGCAGTCAGAAAGACATGTACCCGAGACACATGCCGGTGCCTTGGGGAATTGTGCACAACATTGGGTACAAAAGGCGGTACAGCTCTTTTACAGATCCATCAGTCATTAGCTTGGAGAGAAAATTTGAATTTAATTCCTCACCGCTACATTTCCATTACTTTCACACGTGAGGTTTGGTGGCTGGGAGCCGGCAAGTATAGGGATGAGCCAAAGGGCGTTGAGGAGGGTTCTCAGTATATTGACGTGCATAAGAAGGCTATGTGTCTAAGTGGGAATTGTTGTGTTCGCGAATCGCGTTGGCATTTTATAGAACTCAGATCTACCTCAGGTACGTCGTAGCGGTAAATCAGGGAAGTTGAAGTGCGAATGAATGTGGGGCACTTGTATCAATTGAAATATCGATGGGAGTGGTCCAAAATAAGAGTCCTTGCTCTCTGGCGTTGCACCAAATTTCTTTAAGTTCTAATACCAAGCTACCTTAAAGTCGACGCTACTTAATTTACCCTCAAGCTCATTGACTTGCCTCCTTGCCTCCCCAGCCACCACCTTTCCCCTCGACGTAATTACAACGGACTCCCTAACTCGTCTATGTGAAAACCAGATCAGGTGAATCCTCGAGTGAAGCTCGGGTGAAATGGAAACGTACGGCAATCCTCAAAACAGGTCTTGCTGCTGGGCAAGCACTCGAGGGCTGTTGGGTTTTGGGCGCAGCATGCTGCACAGAACGTGGAGCAGTTCTACAAATCCAAACCGAGGGGTAGTTAGTGGACAATACATGCAACTCGGAGAAGAAATAAACAGCGCACCTGAAGCCTGCCGTTCCCGACGCATGTAGTTACTGGCGGAGTTTGTGGAGCTGCGAAAGCGAAGATTGGCAAGAGCCCCATAAAAGAGAGGACGATGGCAGAGGAGAGTTTCATTGTGATGTACGCTGGTATGATGTCCTGGAATGTTATTGGGGATTCCGTCATTTAGTCCAGCACCCTCGCTAGACTTTATATGATTCACTCTTCCCATCGAAGTCAAAAGTGTCAGCGTTATCCTCGATGCATGCCGCCAGATTGAGCCGACGAGAGAAAAGTTGAGGCATGGAGTATTGGTCTGACCTTCATGATTACCCCATGTAGCTTTCCCAAGTTGTTAGTCCTCCTAGTACTAGCCAACATTGAGATTCGAGCATATGTTCAATTACTTCGGTCCTGTATGTCAAAAACGACCGAAATTCAGAGGTTTCCAACGATGTCGAATCCATTTTCAAATTCACCACGCACGAGTACTTCAAGTTGTTCCTGGTGCCTAACGGAATATAGAACGACCATCTGCTGCAGAGAACGTCGATAGGATTCAGAGCGTCCATCTATCCATCGAAAATAGACTAGACGTCGGTAAAACCAGCCGGGCTCCACAGGCACACGTTTGCTTGCAGTCAACTTTCATTCCCACAGCGCTGGAAGGCATATTGAGGGTACTTACTGGGTCCTACATGCAATACAAGGACTTGACGTATTGCGAAGTATCAGAACTCCTATGTTCTGTCTGATAAACTAGACTGTTCGAATCATAAATGATGAACAACTTGGGCTATGAATAAGTACCTGGGACGCATAATTATTATAAGTCGACGACAGTGGTCAGCTGAGGCGAGGCGGACTTGGACTCGGGGGATCCTGACAATTCAGCGTGCTAGGAGCTTGATTAAAACAAAATTGAGGGTGCTGAGTGCTGCTGCGTGAACGATGGAGGAAAGGTCTGCGATGTGAATAAACCTTCTACTTCGCTTTGTCAGAGGACAAAGATGAGGACGAGACTGGGTGTCATGAAGGGCAGACCTAGCCAATCCTTGTAGTATGGAATAATCAAAATATGCCAGAGAATGCCGACGAGAAAGGGGAGTAGCCATGCCAAGAAAAAAGGCTTTGGGTACTGAATACTTCGCCTTCCGAGAGGAGGCTGCGGTTATACCTACTCGAGTAAGGAGCGACGTATTAGCCGCCAAGCGATTGAAAAAGAAAGCAACCTACTCGCCGTTGGTCAACTGAAACCTTGACATAGACCTGAATATGTTCTCTTACCTCGTCCCATTCCTACTCTACATCGTTTATGACCGATTCCCCTGACCGACTTCGGGAACTCTGGGCTTTTGGTGTCAACACGAGTAGCGGCAGGTAAATGGGAGGAAATGGTGCCTAACATAGACTCTAGCCCAAGGCACCCAACACTGCACCAGTAAAGTCAAATAAGCTCCGCTGAATGACTCTCGACTTCCGTCTTCTTCGCTGCTTGTCTTGCGACCAAACATTTGGTTAACGTTTAGGCGATCCGTAGATTATTGACGTCGGTCCGCATACCTCTAGACCTTGCGACCCGATGTTGTCGTCGTAGGAGCCGTAATCAGGTCCAACAAGTTCAGTTTCTTCATCAACCCAATTCGTACGAGTACTCACCAGAAGAGGGTATAAATAAGAAGCGTTTTATCCTCGGCTCTTTCACCAAGACACTTCCAACGCCTCGCTCTCAACCAACCACAACAGACAAGATGAAGTCCACCTTTTTCGCTACATTTGTCCTCCTCGCTGGTGCCGGTATCGTACAAGCCGATAACTGCAACCAGGGGTTGGTTTACTGTGGCCACTCCCTCATTGCCAAGGGTAGGATGCCTTTCCTTGCAAGAATACAAGAGCCACAATGACCGATCCCATTTTTCGCTCAGGTAACTATCGCGCCCAACTCGACCAACTCTACCTCGATGTGCTCAAAATCACCGTAAACTCCAACAACGGGGACGTCTGGAATAGCGACCTTTTCATGTGTAATGGTGGTCGGTCAGGCGTTGTAACACGTCTTCAAGCGTGTCCCAACGGAGTGTGCAACGACAATGGTAATGGCGCAAATGATACCTGCGCTTAGTAATGGTGGGTGCCTCCGAATAAAAAATGACATTCCACTCACCTCCTGGCCCGATTTCTTTTGATAGACAGTAGTCTTTTGAGGCCCATATCTTCGTGCGAGCTATGCAATGTACGAATTCAACAGTCAAGCAAATAGATTGACGAGTACCCAGACATCGTTTTGCAGAGTCGACGATATGCGATGACGTTTTCATTAGTTGTACAACATCTTGGGTATAGACAGATGGGAAAAATATTAATTATCTAAGGAGAAGCACGTCAGCTCAGCGGCAAAAAGGTGAAAAATCAACAGACTTATGTTCTCTTCCGCTTCGCCTTCGGCTTTTCCGCTGGCCCTTCCTCAACTCTCACCCTCTTTCCACGACTCGCGACTTTCTTTTCACTCTCGACACCATTCTTCACCCTATATGCGTGCCATATCGCCCTCTCAAGCTCTCCTCTCCGCATTGGGTCCTGTGTCGGCGCATTGCCATTTACACCCACACAAATCTCCCCAAGCGCATCATACAGCGCCTTATACGTCTTCACCGTATACTTGATCCCCTTCCGCCCTCCAGTCGGAGCCAGCACATCCACAGTCGCCTCGTCCGAGAAGAAAGGAATCGTTGCAGGATACAGCAGACTGAGGATGAGAGAAGCAGTCGCCGGACCGACGCCTTTCAGCTCTGAGAGAACGTCCATGGCTTTCTCGACTTCGGCCCAGTCGCCGTCGTCGAGAGTATGCGCCAAAGCGCGTTGAGACGCGTCTTTAACCTGCGCGGGGGTGTTCTTCCGGATTAAGGCGCGGAGGGCAGGTCGGTTCTGCCCGAAGGCGAGCTTGTAATCCATGATGGCTTGGAGCTCGGGGAGAGTTATGTGTGATGGGTCGCGGGTCGGGACCTGGGAGACGATCTTCTGGACGGCGGAGAGCGTCTCTTGCTGGGTTGACGTGAATTCAGTCTGTTTGGGCTGCGAACGCGCCTGGGCCGGGGTTAGAGATGAGAATGGGTGGTTGGACATTGTCTTTGACGGTGGAAAATCAGAGGCTTGGCTGGTCTGACCACCAGCGACGTGGTCCGTGCCCACGCAATGCGACGACGTGAACGTTGAGCAGAGGATAGATAGAGACCAAGCTCGGAGTTGCGCTTGACACCGAAATAAAAGATCACGTGTTGCAGATCTAATCTAATCTATTCTAGGTGACATAGTGACACTCTGTAACAAGACGCCAGCTCGGGGTCGCTTTTTTTTCTCATCTCGTCTTTCATCCTGTGTCAAGCAGTTCCTGCAGACCACGTTTTGCTTGTGCAAGTTGCGCTCGCGGAGGAGACAATCATGCTCTTGTACGACATGGCTACCAATTTTCGAGCGCGTATCGCTAGTTGTAGGAGGAGGTGATGCCAGGTGAGTGTGCTTCGTTTTTGTGGTTGAATGCTGGTATTTACTAAAGGATCTATATCAGGCTTTGAGCACGAGAAAAATACGCGGACGCGACGTTGGGCGGCGTTATTTAGGTATTCAAGGCGCCGAGGCAGGACAAACACGGAATGCAGCAACTACAAGCCCATACTATTTCTACGGGACACAACGGCGCCGAGGAGGCATTTGGGAACGAAGAGTAGAGTATATGCTACGACTTGTCCTATTACACAGCGTGATCTTCCGCTCTAGGGCCTCAACTGCGTCAACCTTGAACCAAAGTCAGTGCCATTCGATGTTGTGGAGTGTATTCAATGCATTTACTTCTGTGCCACTACCTATGGCAGTTTTCTGGCAACTTGATTATTATTACCCAGAATCACTGACGCCGTCAGATAACCAACGTTTTAGGGGGGATTCAGCGAAAATGAATAGGCTTGGAAGGAACTCTCTGATGTAGGAGAGAGCAGAAGGAGAGACCCGGCCCTCCGTAGTGTTTAGAAGTTTAGAAGCGGTACGTTCCACGTCACTAATCTTCTCATTTGTTTAACGAGTGCAAAGCTGACCTACTTCATAGGTAATACTACGCATGGACTGTGGTGTTTGAAGAGCATTATAGTACATGTGACTGGCACTATACTATGGACCCGAATCACTTTCGTCGCTTCCTTTGAGAAGCCTTGACGAAGAACACCTCTTCATCGACATGCTGGCTTGACGAAGTTGTCTCGCCGGACGTCCGGGCCTTTCAGGTGACCTCTGGACGGTCCCGTGCTCACGACTATTGCGAATGACAGTTCAACTTGAAGAAGGTACGTCTTCCGCATAAATACGCTGAATGTCAGAGACATATGCACTGACTGGATTATTTCTACGACGGCCGCCCAGCATGTTTTCCACTTCTCTGCGATACGCTCTGCTAGCTGTCATCTTACAGCAAGCGGGATCGCTAGCAACTCCAGCTGCGACTCAAGGCGCCCCCGCTGTTTCGAGCGTTCAATTTACAACAGCACCACCCGCGGCCGCGACGTCAGCTCCGACAGTGTCAACCCCAAATGCGAGCGGAGTGAAGTTTCCTCCAGTAGGCTCTATTAAAAAAGATTTCTCTCCAGCTGGATTGCAGCGACTATGGGATATAGTAGGCCACTCAACACAGCTAACATTTCTCTTTCTTAACGTTCTCTGTTAACTAGGTCGGTCCAGTCGAGCCTCCTCCGTTTACAACCACTCGAGTTCCCAAGACACCCATCGCACTTCCGTCCCCTCCGCCCCCGATGTATCCTTCGTGGTTCACCCCGGCGCCAGCCGATATCATGCCTGACCTCAAGCTCCCCAAAGGGTTCTTCTTCGGAGTCGCTACGGCTGCTTATCAAGTCGAAGGGGCGGTCAAAAATGAGGGGAAGGGTCCTACGATGTGGGATTGGAATAGTCGGCAGCCTAATGGTGTTGCTGATGGATCTAATGGTGAGGAATGGACGACGTTCTGATGACATGCGTCGTACTAACGTTTTTTCTGTAGGTGATATTGTTGACCTGCAATACTATTTGTACAAGGAAGACGTGGCTCGAGTAGCCGCCCTTGGAGTTAACGCTCATTCATTCTCGTAAGTTCGTCTAACTTGCCTATAGAGCAAAGTACTGATGTCGGTCATTAGGATTTCGTGGGCGAGAGTATTCCCATTCGGGACCGCTGATTCTCCAGTCAACCAAGCTGCGTTGGATCATTATTCCGATTGTCAGTCGGATGGCTGCTTCTTCTTCCTTCTTACGATACGCTGAATATCTTCGTGTTAACAGTGATTGATTATCACATCGAAGCTGGCGTAACGCCTGTCGCTACGCTGTGTAAGTCTTTATGGTATCGCCATTTGACTAGCTCCTGATATTGTCTTGCTTCGTCAGTCCATTGGGATACCCCGCTCGCCATTCAGGCTTACTATGGCGGCTTCCTTTCTCCAAAGGTCGTTGACGACTTTGTCAAGTAAGCACGTCAATATTTTTGGGTACGAAACAGAGGGTCTGATAAATTGCCCAGTTACGCGAAGACAGTGTTTAAGGCGTACAACGGCAGAGTGAAGACATGGTCAGTCCCAAAGCTTCAAAAGCAGGCTCCTAAACTAAACACAGGCTTGCAGGTACACATTCAACGAACCGCGAGTATATTGCAGTCAGGTTGGCGGTTATCCTTTCAGTATGTCTTTCGTCGTCCTTTTTGTACGTGTCTTATTCGAGTATTCAGATTTCACACTTCCTACCGGAGTGAGCGCGGCCAGTGCGCCTTATCAATGCTCTTACAACCTTCGTACATACCTCATTAGAGTCTGCTACTATCTTTTGCTGACGATGGGAAATTTCAGTCAAAGCACACGCAGGAGCGGTGAAAGGTAGATTCGGTCGCCGACGCACAGGTAATTCTAAAACTGACGTCAACAAGCTTTCCGAGATATGAAGATCCAAGGAGAGATCTCTTTCAAGAACGACGATTTCGTGTGCGTAACGCGTCCTCAAAGTTCCCTTCCATTCCTAACGCGAATTTTAGCGGCATCCCGTGGAGAACGAACAACACAGACGACATCATGGCCGTCGAGCGTCACGCCTCGTTCCGCATCGGCGCGTTCTCAGACCCAATATTTACCACCGGCGACTGGCCAAAAATCATGACCGACACCTTACCTCCGTCCTTCCTACCTCGTTTCACTGCGCAGGAAAAGAAAGATATTCTAGGCGAGTCTTCCTGATGCCTAGCTTCGAATGTCTGTTCATCTTTTTATACGATAGGCACTGGCGACTTCTTCGCGATTGACCCATACAGGACCCAGTACATAGCTGCTCCTCCAGACGGTCTCGCAGCTTGTGTGTCCAATACATCGCACCCGATGTGGCCAGAGTGCCATTCTACTGTATTATTCGATTCCAACGCTGGATGGGCCGCTGGTCTATCTCCGGATCCATTGAGTGCTTCGTGGCTGCAGGCTACGCCGAACTTTGTGAGGCAGTCTTTGAAGGACTTGCATACTCGCTGGCCCACAAATAAAATGGTACGTTCTCTCCTGTTATAAGTATATGATGTTCAGCGTGCTCATTCATTTTGGTTGTGAAGTACGTTTCCGAGTTCGGTTTCGTCGAGCCTTTCGAAGAAGACCGCGCCGAGCTTTTCCGCATCACAGATGATGCCACGCGTACCAGTCGGTCTAAATACCTCATTATCAGCTTCCCACATGCTGACGTTTGACTAGATTATTTCATGAGTTACCTGGGCGAGATCTTATTGTCTATCCACGAGGATAAATTACCAATCGCTGGCACTTTCGCCTGGGGTAAGCTTTGTGAACGTCGACCTAGAAAATGTGGCTAACTTCCAACAGCAATGGTGGATAACATTGAATGGAGCAGTGGGACTTCCGCGAAGTGAGCGACCAATATTACGATTTATTCTCCTTATTCAACCTTTTGTTCCAAGGTTTGGCATTCAGTATGTAAACTATACTACTCTCGAAAGGCAGTACAAACGCTCCGCTTTCGCGTTATGTGAGTTGTGGCATTATCAAAGTCGACTGTTGCTGATTACCTCCTTTCTCAGCCCAATTCTTCAAAGGGCGTATTCAGCAGTAGAACGACTTTCTAAAATGACATGTTTAAACTCAACCCGATACATGATATTCTTCATACCGTGGCTGCTTGATTGAGTTTCATACCCTACACTTGCCCTCGAGAAGAGGGTTCTCACAAAATCGCTCATAAAGGTTTGGCCCCTATCTACTTAGGAGGAGAAGAACTATTCTAGTCGAACAACATTTTACTTACCGATGTTTTAATATTTTATTTAATTTTCAGGCGGTCGAGTACCATTTCGATCAATGAATTTGCCTGCGTGGCAGAAATCACATCGCCATTATCGCGTTTCGAGTCTTCTCGGCTTGGACCAGGTATACCCCAACATGTATATCGACATTCTATGTGTCCATTTCAACAAACTTTCGCAGCCAGAGGAGCAGAAGATTTAGGCTGGGTTAGTGAAAAGCGACTCATGGTGACGAGGATAGGGATAGTTGAACGGGAATAGAGCTGAAACGAGCTCCAAAACTGGTGGGATGAACTCGAGCCGACCAACAAAGACACCCGCTTGCAAGCGCTTACCTCCATTCCGTGTAGTCAGGACCATTTGCCACGCGTATCTCACGTTTTGCGGGGCGAGTCTATGAATAGAAGTAAGTATTCTCCATTATCCAGACCGGCAAATACTGATTGTTGCTATGCAGTTGAGGAACTAACCAAGGAGAGATGTACTTACTGCTTTGTCGAACTTCGATGGTCAAGATATTTTCAGCAAACGGGGATCAACGATTAGGCCGAGTACGTGGCTGTGTATGACCATGCGGTATAAGTAGGGCCCCCCTATTTTCTTGTCGTCGTCCCAAGAACTCACAGTTAAATCCCCTTGTACCACTCCCAAATCTTTCATGACTCTCAACGCGCCGCAACCTCCCCAACTCTGGGATCATAGCGAGGCAGACATCGGAAAACTGACCAAGGAGGCGATAGATAAACACAAGACTATTCAAGATACAGTCGGCGCGCTCGATCCTAAGGATTGTACCTTCGATAACGTATGTTTATCTATCCCATCTTCCAGGCCGTATTTCTGATCGGATTTTGCAACCTCAGGTATTTGTGGGTCGCTTTTCATTCCCATTTTAACTTGCTGAGCTAACTACTGCGACGGATAGGTTACTCTCGAGCATGGACGGACAGATCTTACCGCCATAACGGAAATTTTGGACGTGTATAAAAGCCTTTCTCCATCCAGTGAGCTTCGTGATGCTGCTACAGCGGCGGATTCCCTCGTCCGCGACTTCAATGTTGAATCCGATATGCGTCTCGACGTCTTCACATCCAAAGTCGCTGCCGAGAAGAACATCAAGGAAACCGGTCAATGGGAGAATCTGTTACCAGAAGAACGGCGCCTGGTCGAAAAAATGGTGATACTAATTATGCTTTCGTGATTAGTCAACCAGTCTGACAGAATTATAGATGCTTGACGGAACGAGGAACGGGCTTGCTCTTTCGACTGAAAAACGAGAAGAATTAACGACTTTGAAGAAGGAAATTGCGCAACTATGCTTGGAATTTGAGGTATATTTAAACACTGCATAGCCAACCAGTCAGTGCTAATAAATTCCTAGCAAAATGTGAACGAAGAAAATGTAAGTAATCTTTCGCTTCGAAGTGCTACCAGTGCTTCATAGGTATTTGTTTACAGGGTCACATCACTTTCACCCAGGAAGAGCTTGCCGGCGTTCCGAACGACGTGGTTTCAGGCTACGCCAAGCGGAGCGAAGACGGAAAAGACGTCTACGATGTCAAGTTCAAAGTTCCGGATATTAGCCCAATCGTGCGTACATCAAAAGCCGTGCGGTCTGATTCATATCTCAAGTATTCACTAAACAGCTCCAATACGCAATAGATCCAGAGGTACGGAGACGTGCGCACCAAGCAAATGAATCGCGTTTGGAAGTCAATGTACCCATACTGGCCAAGATTATGGCCTTGCGTCATAAAATTGCTGGCCTTCTTGGATATAAGAGTTGGTACGTTGACCAAAATCTTAGACCATTCGATATTCACGAAATCGACAGGGCGGACTATGTTACCGAAATCAAAATGGTCAAATCAGGAAAGGGGGTCGAGGATGTAAGTCATTTCGTCGCTCATGGATTTCGGCCATCTAATTGGTCGACAGTTTCTGGACGATCTTGAGCAGAAGCTACGTCCAGTCGGCCTCGCAGACTGCGAGAATCACCTGGCCCTCAAGAAGGCAGAGCACGAATCTAGAGGCATCCCTTTCGATGGAAAGTACTACCTCTGGGATAACCCGTACTACTCCGCGAAATACGTCAAACAGGTCCTGGATTTGGATCAGACCGTCGTAAAGGAATATTTTCCTGTCCCACACGTCGTTTCTGCTATTTTAGAGATCTACCAGAACCTTCTCAGCGTTCGATTTGAGGAGATAAAAGAGCCAAGTGTTTGGCATCCAGGTACGGGCACAGGTTTCCTTTGGTCCAGAACGTCTTTAGTAATTATTTCCACGATATAGAGGTCCAAGTCTTCGCAGTTTGGGAGAAGGAAGCTCAAGACGAGTCGGGTTTTCTCGGCTATGCATATCTTGACCTTACCCCTCGTCGTACGTCTTCTTTCATCCGATGTCAGTCCCGTCGTTAATTTTAAACGCACTAGCTGGAAAGTTCCCCAACCCAGCGATATGGCCATTCCAATGTGGTTATGAACTTCTCAACGGAAAGCGCAGCTACCCTTCATGTGCAATCGTTGCCAGTCTAGCCAAGGCGACACCCCAGAGGCCGGCCCTGATGGGTCACTTCGACACTGTCCTCCTTTTCCACGAGGTAGGACATGTCTTCCACGAACTTTTAAGCAAGACCAAGTTCGCTCGGTTCCATGGCACGAGGTGAGTATTTCATCTCAATTGTAGTTAGCATGATGTATTCACTCTTTTGGTAGGGTCGATGCGGATTTCGGCGAAGCGCCTTCCCAGATGTTGGAGAACTGGTGCTTACCCACTTATTCTCCATTTATTTCGAGGAAATAAATAAATTTCTTCTAGGTGTTATGAACCTAGGGTTTTGGAAAAGATCACCAGTCATTACGAAACGAAGAAACCAATGCCTCCCGAACTCATTCAAAAGCTTGTTAAAAAGTTGTCTTCCTCTTTCTTTCCTCGGGAGTTCACAATGCTGAGAATGTTCGCTGTAGCCGATACCTGAACTTCGGCTTGTTCAACCTCCGTCAAGTCTTTTTCGCCAAGTACGATATCAAGGTGCATTCCGACCAGGGTACATAAGTCGCATATCAAAAGAAAGTCAACAAAGTACTGAATAAAAATTTCTAGATATCGAGGATTATACGCAGTACTGGTGCAGCCTCCGTAAACAAATCTTACTTCTAGAACACGACAAAGAATGCCCAGGCCAGAGTGCATTCAGCCATCTAATCGGCTATGAAGCAGGTTATTACGGGTGCGTGATTTCCCTACCACTCCATCACTGATTTTACAATGTTTCGCGTGAAATACAGATACATGTATTCCAATGTATTCGCGGCAGACATGTACGCAACTGTGTTCAAAGCCGATCCTCTCGATCCTGTCCGCGGTAGGCTGTACCGTGACAAGATCCTTCAACCGGGCGGTAGTCGCGATGCCTTGGAGATTGTTGAGGTAAAGCGTCAGCTCACGTGTAATTTGATGAACGCTAAAGCCGTTCCGTATAGGACTTCCTCGGACGCCCACCGAACAGTGAGGCATTTTTACAACAGCTCTTTGGAACTAAGGCTGCCTCAGCGACAAGCCCAACCATTTGATCAGAAAAAAGACTATAATAGCTCTCGAAATCGTTATGTTTGTTTCACGAAGACACTGATTTTAACGGACATATGTTAGTTATTCTGTTTCTATGCGGCTTCGTGAAATACTGGGAACCATGTTCATATAACGATGACAGGCCTTGTGCTTCACTATATATAAACGAATGTTCAACGTTCAAAGTTTAACGTTTAACGTTTAACCTTCAACATTCTGTGGATGTGTCTCTGTTGACGCGTGTGCGTTGACGCGTGTTGGTAACCGCGTGACTTCAACCACTTTACATAAAAACCAGAGGTTCCATCGCGAATTGAACTCAACTTGACCACCAACCATGGACATCATCCATACTTGCCCATATTGTCCATTCATGTACCCGACTAATAAGCCCTGCAACCTCCGCCGTCATAAGGCTCGGATGCACTACGAAGAATATCGTATTATACACAGAAGCATGTTTTTTTCATCTATCTTCTTTCCAATATTTCAACTTTATTGCTGCAGAAAGAACCATTTATACCTTAAGGAGGGGAACACCGACATCAACTCTCAACTGCCCATGCTGTCGAGCTTCATTCAGAAGTTTCTGGACATTACTGCCCCATCTTTCTCAGGAGCTCGGCATGGAGTTGAGGAGCGCTTCAAAACCCTTCCAGCACACTGCACCTATTTTTCGCCCAGGTTCGAAGACTCTCAGAGAGGAGGAGGTAATGAATGAAATCGGAGATGAATCGGAGGACGAGATCATCCGCTTCGTACGCTCTATTAGTATCATTCTTCCACAGAGGCTCAGAAATGCTAAATCCTGCCCGTCGTCTAAACGTAGACCCCACCTCCAGCTGACGATGATGTCCATGGAACGCACGATTACGACTGTTTTACAGCTGCTGCGGCACCTCCACTACCGTCGAGCATCGACAACAATGTCGTACACGATGCTCCAACTCGTTTCAAGCGGAAGTCTACCAGGGCGGCCTTTCGAGACACCCAGGCCAAGTCGTCTCTGCAGAAGCGAACTGCCGCTGCTCCGGCTGTCGCTCAGGCTTCAACCTCTCCGAGTCCACCAAAGCGCCGACGAGTCGAAGTAGTTATAACTCGCCCGCGATCGTCTTCACGCAACCAAGAGAATGTTCATCTCTCTCCAGCAGCGAGGAAAACTGAAGCGATGGAACGCGTCCAGCGCCTTGAAAAGACGCTCTCCGACAGATGTACCGTTGCGCTCATTGATCTCTTTCAGGTCGACGTTTCCGCCGCCGATGCGTATCTCGCGCTCACGCGTGAGGGTGTGCGGAAAGTGTGGGTCGAAGATCGCGTGGGTCATCTTCTCGAGAAAGAAAATAAGGAATTGTAATTGACGAGATGCGGTATTACTATTTGGCCGATTAAAATTTCTTCTAAACATGCTTTCAGCCACTACAGAATTGGGCGATTGACATACTATTTTTCTACTTCTGTGCCCACTTCCTTTCGGGCATTTTATCAGTCGACGTTTCTATGTTTTAGCCGGGAAGATGGCTGTATATAACATTCAAAATCGCATTGCCTATTCGCTGATATGGAACTGGGTGGAGCGCGGTATGGTGGATAGGCAAAATGAAAGGAAGTGACGTGAAGGAAATGAGACAGAACCTACAGACTGCAAAGTAGTGGTGGCGGTGACCCTGACAGGCCGCTCAACTCGGAGTTGGGGTTTTTCATTCCAACAACTGGGAGTGCGCTGTATACTAATGTAGGGCTTGGATAATACATCCACTGGACCACTACAACCACCTCTGTTCCCCCAACGGCGTTGAACGTTGTATCTTCTTATTTATACATGTTCAACATTCAACATATGCACTGCTGGCGCCGACCCCTGTTTTCAGTGGAAACAGACATTAAAAACATGTTTCCTGTTTTTAGTCACAATTTCTTCTGTAAATATAAATGCTGTTTCCTTAAAATACATGCAATATTCCAGAAAATCTGTTTATTCAGCCGTTTCTGTGCCAAAAATATAATCTGTATCACAAAGAAATATTGAACAAAGAGGAATTATTTTATTCAACTGTTTTTCATGGGAATAGCAACGGAAATAGTAGTTCTTTATCCAAAAGAAAGAGTATAGGAAACAGAAGTTACAGTGGCCGCTCACTGTAACTTCTGTTTCCTATACTCTTCCTTTTGGATAAAGGACTTCTATTTCTGTGGCCATTTCCTTTAAAAACAGTCAAACAAGATAAATTCTCTTTGTTCAATATTTCTTTGTGACACAGATTATATTTTTGGCATAAAAACGCCCGAATAAACAGGTTTCCTGTTTTATTGAGTGTATTTTAAAGAAACAGCATTTATATTTATAGAAGAAACAGCGACTAAAAACAGGATACGTGTTTTTAATGTCTGTTTCCAATGGAAACAGGGGTCGGCGCCAGCAGTGCATTTAACATTGACGCGTCGACGCGTCGTGGACTCGTGGTGCCACGTGACTAGCGTCTACCTTAAAAACACGAAGTTTAGGTTTGAGCTTTAACCCGCTGGCTACTGATTTCACGTCGGACTAGTCCCGGAAAATAAATGTTCACACACCGACCTCAGCCATATGCATTGAATCTTACTATTTATAAATATGCAACACTTATCGTTCAACACTGACGCGTCGACGCGTCGTGGTACCCGCGTGACTGACGTTTTGCCTTAAAACCCCGAAGTTCAGTTGTGAGTTGGGTTTGAAGCTTTCACATCGACTGCCCCGATAAGCTCTCCAGGATTAGACATGCACTCTTGCTCATATTGTCCATACACATGCTCGATTGACAAGCCCGACACCCTCCGCATGCACATTGCAAATAAACACTTCGAAGAACATTCCATTCGGTACAAAGGCATGTGCTTTTCACCTATCCTCTTGTGCATATTTCAAATTTACCGTTGCAGAAAGCAGAGGAACTATATTATACACTTTGAGAAGGAAAACACCAACCTCAGCTCTTCCCTGCCCTTGTTGCGGATTTTCTTTCAAATGTTTCGCAGATTTAAAGCGCCATCTCTCTCGAAAGCTTGATGTAAAGTTGTGGGGCACTTCGAAGCCCTTCCAGAACATTCCTCTTGTTCGTCGCCTTTGTCCAAAAACTCTCGAAGTAAAGGTGACGGATGATGAAATAAGGGATGACTTGGAGGGAGAGAGTTCCTTTTCCGTACGCCCTATCACTTTTCCAACGAAGGTTAGACATAACTAAGGTCTGACTACCCTTTCGCCTAGCCAAGCGACTCTGAGGTCTCTGGAGCGCAGGACCATGATAATAACGAAATCGTCTATGTCAGACCTAGCAAACGGGCCGTGGCTGTAAACACCATTTCACCTCGACAGAAACGGGCATGTTTAAGAGCCCAACCTTCAAGAGCCCAACCTCCACCGCAGTCGAAGTCAAGCAGCGACGACGATGTGGTCTTCGTCACACAAATTCGTTCCAAACAGATCACCACCCAAGAGGTCGCTCGAAGCACCCAGGCTAAGTCGTCTCAACAGAAACGGGCTGCTCCTGCTCCTGCTGCCGCTTCCGCACCTCTACCAAAGCGCCGACGAGTCCAAGAGTCTAGCCTACAATCGTCTTCACGCGCTAAGGAGGCCGTTCCAGTCTCTTCAGCAGCGAGGAAAACCGAAGCCATGGAACGCGTCCAACGTCTTGAGAAGACCCTCTCGGATAGGTGTATCGTCGCGCTCATTGACCTCTTTCAAGCCGACGTTTCGGCCGCCGATGCGTACCTCGCGCTTACTCGGGAAGGTGTTCGGAAGATATGGGTCCAAGATCGCGTTAGACATCTTCTCAAGGAAGAGAACAAGATTGAGGAGGACGAGGAAGAATATGAATATGACGAGGACGACGAAGACGAAGACGAGTAAATGTCGCAATTCCAATGAACCATACAGTAGATATCGCGGGCCGGTGTCGTTGATATTTGATTTATCTTCTTATCGATTGGGCTCGCTATGTAATTACTGGTTACGAGTCCGACGAAGGAGGACTCGTTTACATAATCTCCAGACCAGGCCAAAATTTGAGGAGGGGAACGTTTAAGACGCCGGTAACTTCCGTGATGGGATTACATAAGCGACAACACTTCTTTTCGAGATCGCTCTGGTTGATTTCGTCGTCTTCACCTCCTCCGTACTGCGTTCAGCAACATGGCCTGATCACTGGAATCATGCCACCACTGCTAGCATCTCGGCTATATCACCAGCCCACATGAATCAAACCGACGCCATGTCGCAAATGCGAACGCTGTTGGTGTATCTACATCACCGTCACCGATCCATGACCACTTCCGCGCCAACCCCCGTTTGTGATCGCTGGGACTAATCACGTATGCAATATCACCGCGTTAGTAGGGCCCAGCCATGTACGCGACGCTCAACCATACGACCGACATGAAACCCGCCCCGATGACCACAATAATGGAATCGCGACAGGCTCGTGCCATGGTTCGTTCCATGGCGTGTGTAAGGAGCGAGGAAGCGCATCCGGGATAATGGAATGGACGGCCAAGGTGAGGATAGCAGGAGCATGGTAAGCACACTCATCTCATCGTCCCAGCATCGCCAACTCATTGATAGGTTTCGCTGCCGTCCACTTCTACCGTCACATCAGCTACGAAAGGAAGCACACCCTTTCCAAAATCCCTTTACCAGCCGTCCGGTGGACAACCGCTGTTGTCCAGATCTCATGCAGCCTTCATTCGCTAGTACGAGTACCCTCAAGTTGACGACCAACAGCCAGCAAGCATCCCTCCCTCGTCGTCACAGAACCTTCGTCCTCTGTCGTGTTACAGCGAGCACACCGCGGCAGCTACTATGGCCATTTGCCACTCCTGGGACCCCGCCCCTACCTCGTCTTCCCCCTTCGTAGGCTTCGCAATCACCACGCTCACGCACTCGGAATCCGGGACCCGACGCTGTATGTGTCAGGCCCCGTTTGCACTCGTAACGTACATACACGACCGCTGAGACCCAGGCCTGCCAGCTCGTATCCGGGACCCGGAGGTTTTTGTGCTCGCAGCATTATTATACTTTCTTTTTCGAAAATTAATTCTGGTATACAACAGACTTTCTGCATGGATGTCGTTATCTAGCAGCTTCTGAAGGCAACATGTATGTATTTGCTATTTACAAAAAATTGTGAAGTGGACTCGTATATGCCATGCGCAGCACTGGCGCACACTAGCCAAGTTTTTTGACATGTACTATTTCCCAAGCTTTGGGCCCGGCTGGCTGCATCTTCTGACTTGACGTCTGACTGGTACCAATAAACAATGTTCACACAACGACCTCAACCATATGCATTGGATCTTACTATTTATAAGTGTTCAACGTTCAACACTCATCGTTCAACACTGACGCGTCGACGCGTCGTGGTACCCGCGTGACTAGAGTTTCCCATAAAAACCCGAATTTTGGCTGTGGGTTGAATTTGAAAGTTGACATCCACATCTTCTGCCCCTCATGAATCCGCCAAGAAATGACAAGAGCTCCTGCATGTATTGTCCTTTCACGTACACGACTAACAATCTCGACAAGTACCGGCGACATGCAGCTGAGACGCACTCTGAGGAATATCGCGTTATGCCCAAGAGTATGCATTTTTTACCCTCCGTCTTCCCGAGTGTATTTCAACTCTACATTTGCAGAAAGCCCAGGAACCATATTGTATACTTTAAGAAGGAAAACACCGACGTCGGATGTTTACTGTCCTTGCTGCGAACTCTCTCGCCAAAATTACCAGGCTATAATGCGTCATCTCTCTCGGGTGCTTGGCGTAAAGTTAATAAGTACTGCGAAACCCGTCCGGGGCATGCCTCCTACCCGTTACGGTTGGTGGGAGAATCTTGAAGTGGGGGCGGAAAATGAAGTACGTCGTGGATTGGAGGATGAGAACCATGAGATCTACCTTTTCGTATGCCCTCTCATTTATCCAACGACGATTAGACGTGCTAAGGCCTGCCAAATCACCTAGACCCCACCGCCAACCGATTCTGAGGTCATTATAGTCGAGGACCATGACCGCCGCGAAAGCGGACCTAGCGGACCGCTATCTATCAGTGCGTCCCTGGCTGTCGAGGCCAGTGCACCTCGACAGAGGCGGGCATGTGTGACAGCCCGACCTCTGCCGCAGTCTGGGTCAAACAGCGACGACGATATCGTCTTCGTTGGACCAATTCGCCCCAATAGAAGGTCCACCCAGGAGGCCGTTCAAATTGCCCAGGCAAAATTGTCTCAACAGAAGCGGAATGCTCCTGCTTCCGCATCCGCCCCCGCTGCCGTCCCTCCGCCAAAACGCCGACGAATCGAGGTGCTTCCGAGTCGTCCAAAATCGTCTCCTCGCATACAGGACAACGTTCTCATCGCTTCAGCGGCTAGGAAGACTGGAGCGATGGAGCGTGTCCAGCGTCTTGAGAAGACGCTCTCGGACAGGGGTATTGTCGAGCTTATCAATCTTTTCCAGGTCAACGTTTCCGCTGCAGATGCATACCTCGCGCTTACTCGAGAGGGTGTGAGGAAGATGTGGGTCCAAGATCGCATAAAACATTTGCTCAAGGAAGAAGACGAAGAGGGGGAAGATGAGAACGAATATGACGAGGAGGACGAGGACTATGACGAGAACCAGGATGAGGACGAGGACGACGAGTGATTGTTACCGCAATTCTAATGAGCCCATAGATATCGCAGGGCGGCGTTTTGTATTCTTCTCGATTATTCTTCGAGTCGCCGAGGCTTATGATTTGACGTATAGGTTCTTAGTTTTTGTTGTTTGATTTCTTTCGCCTTCTATTGTCTGATAAATTGACCGTCTACCAATTCACCTAAGCACGAAATAAATGTATCAGTAAAAAAGATAACTAGCTCTTGGTCGGACATGTCGGTAGCTCGTCGTCTGGGTGCAACTATTCGTGGGAAAGCAGAGAGAAATTTAGCACATCATCGCAACGAAAGCAAGAAGCCGATAAATACGCTCACCTTTCCAGAATTGAACAACCCCAACGGTGATCTGAGGAGGTTGAGTATCGCGTAAAG
Source organism: Galerina sulciceps (assembly GCA_023014345.1). Taxonomy (NCBI): domain Eukaryota; kingdom Fungi; phylum Basidiomycota; class Agaricomycetes; order Agaricales; family Galerinaceae; genus Galerina; species Galerina sulciceps. The sequence goes on along the minus strand of JAEDXJ010000002.1, from coordinate 288,608 downwards.
GGGACAAGTCTATAGATAACGGTTACTTGAAGCAGAAAGTTGAGCAAGCAGGCAGAGACCAGAGCTTGGGGCTCTTGAAAGGCGATCTTCTCGTGAAAAGAACCGATCTTGAAATAAAAGGCTAACAATGAACTAGACGACGATAGCTGCATTCGATTTCAGCTCTACGAGATATACATAAGAGGTAGAAAAACACGTACTTAGCCCCTCATTCCTCCATTCAATAATATGCTCACATTCATATGACAATGCAAGTTCACCGTGCTCCTATTCATGCTGTAAGGAGGAAAGACTCACAGTTCAGAGGAAGATTCCGATTCATCAGCCCAGATAGGATCGTGACGAAGTACTAGTATTCGGCAAATGAACTTGACTCTAATGAGGGCAGACTGAACCTGACTCAGTGACTGCTGAATCTGATAGGCGAAACGTGACTGACGCGAAGGAGGGTACTGGAGACGACGACAACCAGAGGTAGAAGAGCGTGAAATACGTGTCTAAAGCGGGAGATCCGCGAGTAGCTCCATTAAAGACAAGGGTACAATCCATCGGAGCTTCGGAGTGGGCAACGTTGGTAGTAGTAGGAGTGACGCCACGTCAAACTGTCCAGGACGAAGCACCATCCTCTCTTCCCCGAAAATTGTAGATGTGGGCCGTGGCGGGTTTGCGAACTGCCCGCTCGCCGGCAGTAGTACCAGATTTTCCTAACTACCGTCGCACTGCTCCCTGATACAAATGCAAGTAGCCCGACCCGCAAAGAGAAGAAAGTCTCCCGTGACGTTACCTGCCTGTCGTTTATGACCATATTACGGGGCCTGCAGTTGTATAGCCTGCCTGCCCCAGAACTGGATGGACAGAGGCAAGGAGGATGCAGCGCGGGAGGCAGTGACGACAGGAATGAGCTGGCTTAGAGCGCTGAAATATACCCGACCTGCGAATGTGACTAAACCCTGCCAAAACGTTTCCCGAATGCTCGATGTCCATAGCGCAAGGCCAGCGGGTGTCGTGGTACAACCCAGCAGCTCAGATAGACAGGGGTATAGAGAGTGCGGCGTGGGAGGGCTGCGACGATAGGGAGAGTATAGGTTGGAGATCTGCACCCTTCAATGGAGCGGTGATGGTGGGCGAGATGGCGGATAGGTCACAGGTGGTGGCGGCGAAAACTAGTCTCAGACAGATGGCGCTCCGAAGAGGCAACCGGATAGGGCACTGAGATGGGAGCTGTGGACGAATCAAATGAATGAAGTGGATTGACGAAGAGACAGATGACTGGTGGCACTTGGATAGCAAAAGCCAATGCCAGCTGCGAGATACAAATAAAGAGGATGTTCAGCCTCGACTTTGAAAGAACAAACGGACTGGGATACACGCACTTGCCCACCTCAACTGTACACTCAACCCGTACTGTGTTCCAACCAAGGATGCCGAATCGCCTGATTTTCCGGTCTTGTAAGGATCCAAAGATCAAGTAAAACGAGCCTAGCTCTTTGAACAGAAGCCAGCGACTTGGGGAGGTCTGGAGGAGAGATCATCGGGCCACGAAAAGCCCATGGACAGCGACTAGCGAAAAAAGCTAACATCATGTGGTCCATTGCACTAGGCATTGAGAAGGTCTGGGAATCGAAGATGACCGAACAAAATATTGGGAACAGCTGAACGGAATAAAGCATAGACGGTTAGGACCGAGAGACGGAAACAGGCACGGAGTGATTCAGCGGGTCGGGAAAACGTAAATACGCAGCACGTGACCGAAAGACTGACGCGACGCGCACCTAATTTAAACCTAACTGCTGATATTGGACAATTCATACACATTTATTCTTGCTTTCCCACCCACCCACTACCTTATATTTATATTTCCTCAATATATTGAAGAAATTAAACCATGATGTAGAGGGTGGGTGTAAAGCAAGAATAAGTGTGCATGGATTATCAAAGAACAGGAGGTATAAATATTTTTTCAATGCGGTGGACGAGACAAGTGTTGGGATTTCGTATTTGGGGATTGTGCAGGCTTTTATTCACTGCCGGGGGTGAAACAGACTCGGTTTGTACGTCATCCCGCACTGAATAATGTCTGAGCGCTGCGGCAGATGACGCAAATGATACTCTTATTATTTTCCCGATTCGTACCTTCCATTGGACTAGTGTAAATATGATTTAAATACGATTATCCCCGACCGACAAGCCCAGCAACATCGCTGAGCACAGTGCATTAATACACTTTGAAGAACATCGCATTATGCCCAAGGGTATGCCATTTCATCGACATATCGTCCTCAGGCTGGGTATGTTTTGTCTTTTACCGTACTAGAAACTCGTCCGTTCAACTACCTTTTGAAATCGTATACCTCCTTATGCCCCCTGAAATATTTTTGACGAACAACAGCTTTCGCCTTTAAATCATCCAAAAGATCTACCCTCTACAAATCACCCAAGTAGAAAATAAAATCATAAAAGTCATCAAAAATATAACCAACTAAGGCTTGGTCGGCTTCTCCGGCGGTTCGTCGTCAGGATAGAGCTATAAAAACAAGTGTCATCCATGAACTCATAGTTCCAGACGAAAAGATAGTTGAAATCAACATACCTTCCCCGGATTAAACAACCCAAGCGGATCAATCGTCCGCTTAATCTTCTTCATCAGCTCCACCGTACCCTCACCTAGCTCCTCGACAAGATACTCCTTCTTCCCAATCCCAACGCCATGCTCGCCCGTACCTGCAGGTATCACCACCATCAATCATCACCATTAATCAGCAACAAAGAAACAGAGAACGAAATGAACACAACTCACACGTCCCATCCAACGCAATAGCCCTCCGCACCATGCGGTGCACCACCTCCTTCGCCCGCCCCATCTCCTCCTCCGTCTTGAACAAGATCAGCGCATGGAAGTTCCCGTCCCCCACGTGTCCGACGATCGTAGACACCAAGCCCGAGGCGGCGATATCTTTCTTCGTCTCATACACGAGCTCAGGGAGGGCGGAGACCGGGACACTACGAGTACATCAATCATCCTTCAGCCACGAGCTCGGAGACAAGCTAGAACCAGCACACGCACCAAACATCCGTAGGCCACCCCCTCGCCCCCTCAACCAGCGCCATCCCCGAATAATGCGCGTTCTTCCGGTCGTCCCACAGCGCCTGCGCCTCCTCCTCCCCCCTTGCCAGCCGGAACCCCGTCCCCCCGTGCCGCTCGACGACGCGCTGCACGGTTGCTGCCGTCTCGGCGAGCGAGGCGGCGGTGGGGCCTTGGAATTTGAAGAAGAGGGAGTCGAGCTCTGGGTAGGGCTTTTGGGGTTTGGATTTGGATTTTGGGGAAGAGGGGGAGGAGGAGGAGACGCGGTATTTGTTGATGGCGGAGATGAAGACGTTGTCTACTAGCTCGACGCACTCTGTATGTCGAGGTAAGTTGGGAACGTTTGAATACGAGTAGGAAGGGAAGGGAAGAACGCACGGATGCCGACGCCAGTTTTCATAACATCCACCACCGCCTCCGTAGCCTTCTGCACGTCCGGGAAATGCACGATCGCCACCGTCGTCGGGAGGAGAGGGGTCAGGCGGAGGGTCACTGGATATAGATATGAATAACGGTCAGCAGTCTCATCCCCTTAAGCTTCCAACTCGGTATCGGAAAGTGAAATATATGCGCGAAATAATGACTTCGCTTCTTCGAGAGAAAAAATGGAAATAAAGGAAGAGAAAGACACACCCTCAGTAACGATCCCCAACGTCCCCTCCGCCCCAATGAACAGCTTCGTCGTGTCGAACCCCGCGGACGACTTGCGCGAGCGCCGGCGAGTCTTGATCACTTCGCCTGAGGGGAGTACGACTGTCTGTTTCATTTGTTAGTTAGATTCGATTATCGGTTAAAAAAGATCGTAGGGAACAGAAACAGAGGTACGCACGACGTTCAAGAACCATTCGCCTTTCGCTGTACCGTAGCGCACCGCGTTGGCTGTTGCATACATCCATCAGATCAACGAAGCGAGGGTGAAGGTTGAGGAGAGAGGAAAAAAGAGGGGGTACGTACTCCCGGAACACCCCGTGCTGAGCATCCCGCCGATCGTTGCTGCGGGCGCTGGGTCGATCTTTCAAGAAGCCTTGTGATCAAGAGACAAACAGCGATAACAGAGTTTAGGGCTTACGGGGAAGAACAGCGGAATTCCTAGTCATCGAAGAAGGAATCAAATCAGAATCGCGTATATATGCGTCGCGTCAAAGTGAATAAACATGCCTTTCTCCCTCAGCGTCTCGTTGATATCCATCCACCGCGCGCCGGGCTGGCATACCAGGTCGGCGTCTTTTTCTACAGATTTCGCAGTTTCGCAGTCAGACTTAGGATAAGGAGGCGGTGTGGGTGGTGTACGGACCGTGTATAGCGAGGATCTGGTCCATGTTCGCCATGTCCACGCATATACCTCCGCTCTGCAAATTTTGGGATTTCAGAGACTTGAAATAGAGAAGGAAGGAAGAAATGGCGTACACCACGACAATGCCCCTCCAAATTCGTCCCCCCTCCATACGCGGTGATCGGGATGCGGTACTTGGTCGCGATCTTGACGACTTTGACGACGTCTTCGGTTGAGGTGGGGTATATGACGACGCCGTGGCTCATGCCTGCATACAAAGTCAACGTTAGGCGTCGGCGTCGAACTACAAGGAAGAAAGGAAGGCAGCAACCGCACCTGGGTAGTGGTCGTTCGTCGAGAACCCATGCTCGTGCAGGTCGTCCGGGTCCGTGGACACCTTCCCTTCACCCTCCCCCCCACCCTCGCCATCGTTCGTATCCCCATTCAAAGCCACCTTCAGCTCACGAATGGCGTTCTCCAGCTCCTTAGGACCACCATACCGCGGTGCACGCTTCGAGCTCGAGAAGAACTGAGATGTGGACAAGAACCCATCGTTCGAGATGAAGAACGGCGATTGGGCGAGCTCGAAGCCTCCGAGTGCGCTGGCTATTGCGACGAGGAAGAGCGTCAGTGCCCGCCCGCTCGGCCCAGAACCAGAACCAGGAGCAGAGTTTTTGGAATCGGGCTCGTTCGTGGTAGACAGCTGCCTGGTGTTCACATTCTTGGGAGCGTACGCATTGTTACCTTTCGAGTTCAAGTGCGGGTTGATCGAGAGAAACCGAGATGCGGTCCAAAAATACCGCTGACGCGCTGTGCCTCGAGCGAGACTGCAACCTGAGCGAAAGAGGGTGAGCATGGAAAGGACTGCAACGAGCACAGAACGTCAACAGCACGCTAGCGGTTTAAGCAAGCGATACCGTTTACGTGGAGGGTGGGTGGGATAGGAATAGCGATGGACAAAGCCTATAACCGATAACCGTACCTCGTGTTGCCCCTCTACCCTCTTCTAAATTCCTCTCTCTGAGAGAATGGATCACAGGACCATGCGAGCAGGGTCTAATCTATTTCCCCGCCCCCGATTCCACCGGCTGGACGCCTACTTGGGCCTCGTTCACAGGCGTCGAGAGTCGAGAGAAGTTCTGGGCGTGGCGGTCGTGGGTGAATCGAAAACTTAGCCGCCATGATCCATCGGTATCGGTGGTGGTAATGATAAGCGGGGATTCTCACGGTGGGTTAAGTAATACCCTTGAGAAGATAAGATAAGATCCAATCATCACCGACCGTCGAGAAGTCCGTCCCACTGTCAATCCATTAATATTGTCAATTCCGCCGCCCACCTGGCATAAATGATATTGTTCAACACAGAAGTGATACGCGCCTTGACGACTGTCCGACGTCCAGACCTTTCCCATATAATTTTGGCTCTTTCCCTCCCAACTCACTCCTCAGATTGTTCGCCAGCCAATCCAAACTGCGTCCAGACATGAAAATAAATCTAACATGGTCATTTCTCGCACTATTCCCCGCGTTAAGCCTTGCATCCTCAATCCCATTCATCTTCACCAACATCTCCACGCAGGCGAGCACGGTCGTCAATGCTCTCGAGGCTTTTCCGAGCACAGGAGCACCCCCTTCTTGGACAACGGTAAGTTCTATAGAAACCCTTTCAATCTTTATAACGGCTTTATTACCACTTTCTTCTCTATTAATGCAGGGAATCCACACTAAAACCATCGCCCTCACATCATCCATCGACATCGGCACAACCGCCTTAAACGTACGCGCACCCTTCGCCATTCACCTCACCTATTAACTAACCAATTGACCTCTTTAGACCGCCCCAAAGCCCCTCTCAGAATCCGACGCATCCTCCATCCTCGCCGACGCTCTCGGGTGGATCAAACCCCCCCTCTTCCAAGCCCTCACCCTCTTCACATCGCGAGAACAGCCGTTCCAGGCGTTCCCTGGTATCCCGGCGCTCATTAAGCAGGATTTGGTGGATCTGGATGGGAGTATGGGGAGGTTTGAGGAGGCGCTGGTTGGTGCTCTGCCGGTGAGTCTTATATATGCTGTAATGACTGTAGGATGAAGGACGTTGATGGATTGGTGCAGCCCGACCAAGTCGCACAAGCTACGGAGCTAAAGACAACCCTCGACGCAGCGTTCGCAAGCACACTGGCTGCGTACAAATGAAGGATATCACGAGCCGTGAACGTAATTTAATTATACTTTCTATCGGCCGACTTGCACAGAATCTACTACGCAGAGCAGTTTCACGATATATGTATGTATAAAGATCGTGGTGTACATACTCCTTTGTCCAATGTGCACAAAAATAAATTACCAATGAGAAGTTGAAACCCCCAACTCCCTGATACGGTACCGAAAAAAAGAACGCCTCCTTTCCTCCCTCCCTTCCCGACAACTCCCTAAAAGCAAACAAAACGGCTACACATATCCGACCTTGGGCTAATTTTGGCAAAATTAAGTAAGCCCGCCGCTCTACTCCACAGGCACGAAAGAAATAAACGCCTCCCTTCGCCTTGAATCCTCCCTTCCCAACCAAATATCCACCCCAACTCCTCAACTCACCAACTCACGACACCGACAACGCACTCAACAAACAAAACGGGAACTTACACGCCCCCGGTCTTTACACGTAAAATATCAGCCCACTCCCAAACCAGGCAAAAAAAGGAAACAAAGAAAGAAAAAGTACTCACACAGGCGCAACAGTAGGCGCTGCTCCGTTCTGCGTCGCCAGGCTGGGGAAGGCCGATGTCGTGCACTGTACGTAGTATTAAATATCATCAACCTATATAGGTGAGGGGAGAGAGAAGGCACATACAGCAGCCTGCACCTTCGTCCTATCAAAACCTGCCGGGTACTTGATCGGGCTCGAGAACGTCTTTGGGGTTGGTATAACCTGAACAACAACTCAAATCAGCATCTCCTGCTTTACAAAAAGAGGAAGGAGAGGAAGGTACGCACATCAGAACAATCCGTCAAATTAAACCCACTCTGTCCCAGGACCTGCAGTTTTGCCATGGCAGTTTCGAATTTGCCCATGATGAAAGTCTGATTATCTGTTTATTAACATTTTCCCAATTCAGTCTGACAATTTAGGGGGGACGAGGAAAGAGGAACACGCACTGATCGCTTCCTGCCAGAAACACGCCGTCCTCGAATCTACGTCCCCCAATCAAAAATCAGCCGCGAGCTACATGGTGGAGGCGAAACGTAAAGACCTTGGGAGAACGCAAAATCGCTCTGGAGCCTCATCTCTCCTGCGAGAGGGGCAGCGACTTCGCCTGAGCGTTGACCGCTTCTGGACAGGGTTCGGAGTGAGTCTTCGTTTTAACTCGTCGGAGCGGTTGGGAGGAAGAGGAGGGGGGGGGTAGGCTTACCCGGGGAATTTGTTGCCTTTTAGGAGGACTTCCAGGTAGAATTGGGTGTCGCTGGTACGTTGGATTTAGTAAAGATAAGATGACCATGAGGGTGAGTAAGGGGGACGTACAAGGTGCCAGGCGTCCTATACAATTCAAAAGCGTCGAAATGAGTCAGAAGGAGTGATGCAGAGAAGGGGTGGACGTACGAGTCGAACGGAGATCCTGGTCTCGACTTCAATATCCCAACCTCAATCAATACCACAGCTGTAAATGGGATAAAACCGATACTTACCGGGTCGATTTTGCTCTGTTGAATGACAAAACAATCAGAACCGCAATCTCATTCCCATTCACGGAAATAAAAGAGAAAGCACACATACAGCAGCAGCGATCGAATGCGACGCCAACAACCAGATCACCTCAGGCGGTACGAACCCAGCATCAGCAAAGCGCGCGAGGATAGTGGTAACGCTATCTATTCGCACTTTTAGCTTATCATACCAATAAAAATAAGAGCCCGTCTCCACTCACCCGTTGGTTCAGGCACTGTCCCATCGGGGGCAGCTTTCGCCGGCGGCGGGCGTCCAAGGAAGAAGGGGAGCTTGGGTGTGCCGGGGCAGTTGGAGGTCCCGACGGCTGCTGCGAGGTGTACGCTGGGGAATCAAATTCGATGTGAGAAAGTGTAGAGAAATGGAGCTTGAGAGAGAAAGAGAAAGACAGCGAAGGGGAGATGACGCACAAGTCACCTGCGGACAGCTTTGTTTGGAGGAATATGGGCATTTGGTGGGCGACGATGTCGTCGATGCTAGAGTCGTAGGAGGCATCAATCAATGAATAATTCATGGTGTAAGAATAGCGGAGGATTTACCCAGCGTTGGCGGCTTTAAATGCAAGGCGTTGAAGTAATTAATTAGCCGAAGTTAGACGGACAGTAAAGAAAGATACGCACCGTATGCAGTTTCGGTGGAATGGAATGCGAGAATTGATCCGTCGGCACCTCCGCCTCTGCGACGGAAGTTTATTAGAAGCTGTCAGTGCTTGCTAAAAGAAGTTGAGAAGACGTACTTTCCACCTGTTTTTGTTAGAAAAATCAAAGTGAGTCTTTATGCGACGGTCAAAATAACATACCGCTAGTTGAAAATCCAATCGCGTCGTGGAAAGCTAAACGAAGTGCCGCATGAGCCTCTTCATCGCATTTCCCGTGTTCAAAAAGTTCTGCCTGAAGGAGGTCGACAACTGGGAACAAAGCTAAAAGACAACAATTTCAGCCTCAATCACACTGGTCACCTGATCGCTACGCGACGCACCACAGCACGCCTTATTGGCGGTCGTGCGTCCACCAGGACAAACTACTCCCTTCTGGGTAGTGGCGGCGCTTCCAAAGTGAATTTGAAAAATAGAGAGCGAGAGGAAGAGCGCCAATCCTTTGGTGAAAGCCATATTATTAAACAACGACGATACAAAGAGGAAGGGGGGTGGAGGAATGAGGGAAGGTGAAGAAGATTAAATAATAGCTTGAAGTGCGCAGGCTTGGAGCATCTTTATATGACTTCTTGATTTTTCGTAATTGGCAGATGAGTGTTGGATATCAAGCCTGAAATAGGCTAGACCTGTTCCTCGCACTGCCCATCCGGGAAGCTTGACGTGATTGTGATGGTGAGTGTCGACTCTAAAATCCTCGAGAGTCAGTCAACGAGTTCGGGGCGGCGGACGAGTTCATGAGCGTACGCAACAAGCGGGGGTCGTACACCACGACTTGCAGTTCAGCATATCCCCGTCGGCTACAGGCTTCACCCCGCAATTGAGACCTGCTTTATGTCCAAATTTGACATATTGGGAAAATAAGGCCTAAAGGGGCAGGTGTTTTGGCAAGCGTCGAGAAGGTCTTTCCCGAAGCGGACGAGTCTTCTCCGTCTCTGTGAATTGTTAAAATGTTTTTATAGAAAATCAATATTGTGATTCTTACCGCTGATTAATGCATCAGATGCGCTGCCCAAGATTTCCTTGAGTTTAAAAAAAGCCACCCGAGACGGTGGTCACCGACTCACCCGGGCGATCTTCGACCCGACTAATCAGTCTGTTTCTAAGGAGTATAGTGATCAGCAGACGAATAAAAAGGAGAGTTTGGTTACCAGACTAAGGCGCTTTTAGTTTTTGGCTGAATGGATTTTGTGAAAAGAGGCCATGGACGACTCCGACGGTTGAGTGGTACGAGCGATCTATGGCTGGCATGTTGTGGAATAAATAAACCGAGAACTTATTTCTGAAATTTGCGTCCCCGTAAATATATTTCAAGTGCCCATAAATATATTCCGATCCCCGCAAACATTTAGCATGAGTCCGCGGAAACTTATGAGTGCGCGAATATTTTATATGAGGTGCGCGAATGTTTTGTGACTGCCCGAATATTCTATTGAGGGTCCCGCGGGTATTAATTCACATCCCGCGCGAGTTTTTACTGCCCGCGAAGAAACATTCGGTGCGCGAAAAAACATCTTGAGTGCGCGGATTTTAATTGAGTGCGCGGATTTATTTTGTTGTCCCCCGAATTTATGATACGTTCTGCACGGTTTTCCTTGCTTGAAGCCTTTCCGAGATGCGTGATTACGTAATTGATCCGTTGATGGTCAATTCGGCACCAGGGTTTGGCTCCTCTAAGGCTCGCTAAGGCGCGCCATGGATGAAAACCACTGTTGGCATTGCTCACTAGGGGTAATTTTGAAGGTAACAACTAGCTAAACCTGCCAAGTCTAAGCAATTATGGCAATCCATGCTTTTATTTTCTTACCTAAGCTAAAGGGGCATGAGCCGTTCCAGCTTAGGACCAGCAAGAGGCTTAGGATAGGCGTAGACGCCGGCTATCTCCCGTCGTAATTTTGTCACGTGACTTCTCGTCGTGTTGGGAGAGCTTCCTAACTTCAAAATGGCTCTCGCAGGCCCAATGGAAAAATGCAAATCGAGGGTTTTTAATACAAAATACAACTGTAGTATGCTAGGTAGACTATCTCTATATTGTCTGAGGTTTTACAGCCCGAGCTGTGGGCCACTATGAGGTGCTTTCAAACCTCACAGCTAGATGCAAGGTAATACATAGCGACCTTCACCCGGGGCAGCAGGAGGCGATTCTTAGCGAGCCTTAGAGGAGCCAAACCCTGGTGCCGAATTGACCATCAACGGATCAATTACGTAATCACGGCATCTCGGAAAGGCTTCAAGCAAGGAAAACCGTGCAGAACGTATCATAAATTCGGGGGACAACAAAATAAATCCGCGCACTCAATTAAAATCCGCGCACTCAAGATGTTTTTTCGCGCACCGAATGTTTCTTCGCGGGCAGTAAAAACTCGCGCGGGATGTGAATTAATACCCGCGGGACCCTCAATAGAATATTCGGGCAGTCACAAAACATTCGCGCACCTCATATAAAATATTCGCGCACTCATAAGTTTCCGCGGACTCATGCTAAATGTTTGCGGGGATCGGAATATATTTATGGGCACTTGAAATATATTTACGGGGACGCAAATTTCAGAAATAAGTTCTCGGTTTATTTATTCCACAACATGCCAGCCATAGCGATCATCCATCAATGACGCTCGTCCTTGAATAAAATTCGGGTTTAAGAATCAGATGACCGTGATGAGTCTCTGAGAAAGACGAATACACGAGAAGTTGTAAAGGCGCCGGAAAATCAAAACAAGTTCCCTAAGAATAAATATCAAATGTTTGAGCGACACAGCCCAAGTGAAATCTTTCTTTGCTTGAGCCTTCGGTCGCAGTAACCACAATCGATTTGCACGGAGCGAGGAAAGTTTTGCGAGTTAAAATGAAGTTATACTAAGAAAAATATTGCCTATGTACATGTTAAACTGGAGAAAGTTGTATAGACACATTTAACATTCCGCCAATAAACCCCTCCAATGATGGCACGGTATTATAAACTGCAAATAAATTCTGTCAAAAAGCGCTCACAGTTTCAAAAAAAGACGATGGGAGGTTTTGATGCTGGCCTAAAGTTCCTGAGATTACAACTCTTCGTCTTCATCTTCCCTGATATGCCTAACCCGATCCGCAACCCACTGCTTGCGCACTCCTTCACGAGTAAGAGCAAGGTATGCGTCTGCGGCAGATACATTTTCCTGGAACAAATCAATAAGCGAGACGATGCATCGGTTCGAGAGATCTGTTTCAAGGCGCTGGACGCGGTTCATAGCCTCGGTTTTCCGAATTGATGGGTCATGGACTACAATCTCGGTGTTTTGAGGTCGCTCTGGGGCAGAGGCTTGAATAAATCGACGTTTGGCCGGAGCGGGGATTTGGGCATCTGCCTCTCGTTCTCTCTTCTGACAAGACGAACCCGATGTTGCGTGGAAAGGAATATGAGGTGGCAGCACTGCGCTGCTGGTAGAAGAATTTCCTTTCTGTTGAGGAGATCCTGCCGCAGTCATATCTTTTCGACAGAAATGGGTTGAGATTTTTTGGGATTGACAATTCCGACGTCGCTATCGTCGTCGCTATCCTGTGATGGTCAAGAAGACAGGAGCACAATTTAATATCACTGACTCCGTCGACAACAAAAACGCGGCGTACTAAAATTAATATCACTTCTGAATCCTTGACTTCACACTTTACCTCCCCCATTTGGTTGAGTTTCACATTCGATGTTGAAGAGATGCCCAGAGCGCGATTCAGTCGCATTGTAGTGACAAAGTCAGGCAAAGCATGGCTTCGAAGATGCGTCCACAAACACCTGGAATCTAGGGTCGAGTACGCGCAGGATGCATAAGGGCATTGGAGTGAAGAGGTAGGTGTTTCTCGTCGGATGACATAGAGGACGTTCCCAGTTTCTAAAAGGGAGGATCAATGATGGAAACGACGGAGCCAGTGCGGATGTACTTTTTTCAAGTACCCAATATCGGTCCCGGTGCAAGCTGGAGGTATGACTTGAAAAAGTGTTTTTTTGGTAATCGAGATAGACATAAGTGCACAGTGGGCAGGAAGGCATATCCAACGAGGTTGAAGCACTGGCGGTCAACAAGAAATTAGGATGTGGGTGTGTGTTGTAACGGCCACACACAGGTCACGGTGTGGTCACCTCTTGACCGAGCAAGACAACTATTAGGCTCCAATCGGTTTGGTCAATTAGTCAATTAGACTGCATGGGTGGGATTAACGGTCACGAGAATAAACTTGGGCTGAAACCACCTCTTGTTTCCATTTTTTCCTTAGATTTTGTTAACAAGGGCCCCTGCGTGAAGATAGGCATTGAAAATGAGGCAAATGGTGAAAACTCCAACAATCTGCCAACGCATTTCGACGGGGAGTCCAAATGACGCGACCCGAGCTGTCCTGGACAAAGTAGCTTGGAGGGAAGTTGCTCTGGTACCGATACCTGTGTGGAAGGACCCAAGTGTTCCGACCAGTTCTTGAGTTCCCCCGAACCCTCGACAGTCGCTGACCTTTACCGGTTCAAACTTCTTGAGCGAACTGCAGTTTCGCAATGCACGGAATTGATGGAATGGTGAAATAAAGAAAACTTTATTGACCAATATCTGTGGAATCAAGTCAAGACCGAATTACAAGGACATATCATATTAAAAATACACAACTTGACTTTCCGATGTTCCAGACTAATATTAATCGCATTAACCCGAGTTAATTTAAGAAAGCCTTGCGAGATAGAATCAAGTTATATCGAAAAACGGCATACAATTTGATATTTGCACCTAAAATATGGAAGAGTGGGTGACTTTCCGTAAGGTATTTTGATAGATTATTCTGACATAAAGGGCGTCGGGAGTTGAAATCCAAAATCTATTGAGATAATCTAATCCTTTTAATCCTCCAGAAGCCTGCTCATTAAATTACTCAAATTATCACGATCCTGTCATAGCCACCCTCACGTTCCAATGCACACAATGTGAGAACACTAGTTAATACCCAGCACCCTACATTGATGGGGTCAGCAGAAAGCGAAGACACTCATAGCTGAAGCTTGTTGCATTTAACGTTATACCTCCCAAACACCTCCGGCAGCAGCAATCGACTTCAGAATATAGCAATGCATGCCGCATTGTAGTTGACCACAGTGAGAGTGCATGGAGACTTCTGAGCCATCAAAAATAAGCGAGGAGACCTTATAGATTCGCGGTTCACTTTGTATTTTACTGGAAAGTCACCCACTGTGTATATGTATGTGGAAAGCGAGCGAGCAGCGCCCAGACAAATTGTGAACGCGCTTTGACAATGGCTAAAAAAGGTAGGTGTATGGTGTTGTTGTGTCAAAATCCATTTATTCGAGGTCGGATTATTCTGTTCATAGGGTGTTGACCCTCCTAACAGATTTAAGTTTATTCAAGGGTATCGAGGAATATTCAGGTCGCATCACCTTCCTAATTAAGCTCGGCTTGACGGCTGAGACCCTTGAAATATTTCAGTCCTTTACATTTTTGATTAAAAAACCTTACGGAAAGTCACCCAGTATAGAAAAATCTTGTCTCCCGCCGATAAGCACAGCATGGTATCACAACTCCAGCTGCTGCGGAAAAGGGTTAGCAGGGTCAAAAAAATCGAATGAGAAGCTTTGATGTTGCCTGAAGTTGTTCAGATGATTAAACTTCGCCCTCATGATCCCTGATATGGCTGACCCTATCCGCAATCCACTGTTTGCGCACCCCTTCACGAGTGAGAGCAAGGTACGCGTCGGCGGCAGAAACGTCTTCCTGAAACAAGTCTATGAGCGCAACAATGCATCGGTCCGAAAGACCAGTCTCGAGTCGCTGGACGCGCTCCATGGCCTCGGTCTTTCGAACTGACGGGTCACGAACAGTGATCTCTGTGTTCGTGGGTCGTTCTGAGGAGGCTTGAAGGAGCCGACGCTTGGCTGGCGGCTCTTCGGAAATATTTTCTTCGGGGCCTCTCTTCTGAGAAGACGAACCGACCTTTGGGACAGTTCCCTGTGATGGTTTTTTTCGATTTGCTTGACTAGATTGGGCCATTATGATGTCTCGATTGCGATTCTTTGCCGATGCTTCGGCTTGAGATTGAACAGGCATAGCGGAGACGCTTGCAGCAGAATCCTTCTCATGTTGTGGGAAACCTGTTGTAGTTTTGCCTCTACCAGTCGAAGTGGGTTGGGCTCCTCTAGTCTTCACAAATACGACGTCGCTTTCGTCATCACTATCCTGGGATCATGAAACCAGCAAGCATTAATGACCCATTTCACCCCGAGAACAGAAGTGCAGCATACAAAGATCGATATTACTTCTTTGACTTCGTCTTTTGGCTCAGACTTGACACCGGTTGACCTAGGAGGGATGGATACAACCGGGTTGAGTTGTATGACGCGGATAGACTCTCGCAAATCGTGCTGGCGTCGAAGATGGGAGCGTAAACTCGTGAGATTCTGGATTGAAAACGGGCATAACGGGCATTGAAGCGACGAAGTCGGGGTCTCTCGCAGAAAGGTGTAGAGGACCTTTTGAGTCTCTAGAAGAGGGTATTAGCGGAAACGAAAAAAATGAGGCAGTGCGAATGTACCTTTATGAACATACCAATATTGGCCATGATGCATGCTGGTGGTATGACTTCTAATGACTTTAGTAGATTTCCCATCTGGGTAGGTAAAGGAGCACCCAGGCGCGAGCAAGAAGGCATCAGAACGAGTTCAAAGAGTTGGTGGTCGAGGTCAATTCGCGTTGGCGGACTGTGAACCTAGCGACACTGACACAGAGACCCTTCTATTTTGTCACGCAACAGACCCCACCCTGGTTTCCTCGAAGTATGCAGATCAGGTGTTCAAAGAGTACCTGCAGTACACCCGAAACATCGTTGGTAACCAAGAGGCGTGAGCCAGAAGGAATATAAGGTCCTGACGTGCCTAATATGAGCTTTAACCGACTGCGGATTGTGGCAGAAGGAGAAGTAGAGGCAACAAAAACCATCGGTGCTGATACCGGTGCTGCAGCATTTTCGTCAGACGAAACCTGGTACAATTCCGCCTCACCTACCCGTGGTTGAGGATTAAAGAGCGTTTAAAGTATGACGCTCCACCTAGATGACAAGAGAGCCGCATAAGCGATGATCGGTAAACGGGCTTTGAAGACTGCACCGCAAAGCCAGCTTGTTTTCTTTCGTCAGGCAGCGAATACGATCGACAATGGTGAGGTCAAATTTTCCTTGAGAAGATTAATGAAGCTTTATATGCCAATGAGTCTGTAGAAACATGTCAAGACCGAATTAAAAGATCATATCAAACCAAGAAACATACACACAAAACATCGAATAAAATAAATTAACTAATTGGTGCTTAGTTTTCCCCCGTCGCAGTCGCAACCCCAGCCCCATCCTCAGTCCCACACCGCCACTCAGTCTTGAGGAAGTTCAGAAAAAAGGCGATTGGAAGTTTTGATGTTGACCTGAGGTTCCTGAGATTACAACTCTTCGTCCTCGTCTTCCCTGATATGCCTAACCCGATCCGCAATCCACTGTTTCCGCACCCCATCACGGGTAAGAGCCAGGTATGCGTCGGCTGCAGACACGTCTTCCTGGAATAAGTCTATGAGGGCAACAACGCATCGGTCCGAAAGACCCGTCTCGAGACGCTGGACACGCTCCATGGCCTCGGTCTTCCGAATTGAGGGGTCGCGAACTACAATCTCGGCGTCTTGGGCTTTCTCTGGAGCAGAGGCTTTAATCTGTGGACGTTTGGCCGGAGTGGGCATGGGGGCATCTGCCTTTCGCTTTTTTTTCTGAGTTGACAGACGAAATTTTACAGCGGTTGTGTATACCGGTGGCACAGCGGCGCTCCGCGCAGACGAACCCTTCTTCCGTTGAGATCTTCTTGTAACAGTTATAGCTTCGTCAGCGGGAATCGGTTGAGTTTTCTTTGGATTAACGAAGACAATATCGGAGTCGTCGTCACTATCCTGTGATGATAAGGACGGCGTGAAAGCACAAATTACTATCATTGAATCGATAACAGAAGTCTGACGTACCAAAATCAATATCTCATCCTTGACTTCGGTCTTAATCTCCCCCATTTCGTTGAGTTTCACACCATTTGAATTAGACGACATGGCCAGTGCTTTGTCCAGCTTCCCAGTGGTGGTAAAGGCTGGCAAACCATGCCTTCGAAAATGTTGCCACAAAGACCTAGAATCTCGGTTAGAGTAAGCGCAAGATTGATAAGGGCATTGAAGTAATGAGGTGGGTGTCTCTCGTCGGATGGCATAGAGGACGTTCCCAGTTTCTAAACGGAACGATTAGTGACGGTGAAAAGGGATTCAGTGCCAATGTACCTCTCTCAAATACCCAATATCGGTCATGATGCAAGTTGATGGTATGAGTTTTAAAATGCTTTAGTTCGCGATCGAGGTAGACATAAGAGCACAGAGGGCAGGAAGGCATATCCAACGGGGTTGAAGCAATGAGTCACCTGTGTACTGACGGTTTAACGGAAAACTATGACGTGGTGATGGTAATGGCTCAGGAATTTTTTCTGATCGGCAATGCCCACAGGTGTTCGGGTGCTCTGACCCTGCTTTTTCCCTTGTGCTATAGATGTTGTAAAGAGCAGCTTACAGGGAAGTTCCTGTGACATAGATATCTCTGTAGATGAACCCAAAATGTTCCGTGAGCTGTTGAGCTTTCACGATTCACAACCGTCGCCGACCTTTCGACGTTCATCCGTTTATAAGTTTCTCGTGAAACAAACAAAGTATTATCAATCAAAATCTGTTGAAACATGTCAAGACCGAATTACAAGAACATATCGAAGAAACACACACAACATATCAAATAAAATAAATTAACTACTTGCCCGTGTTTCGATTTCTCCAGTCACTGTCCCAGTCGCAGTCCCCGTCGAAGTCCCAGTCGCAGCCCCCTCCGCAGTTCCACACCCCACATTCCGCCTCTCAGTCTGCGTCTGACTCAGAGCCTGAGGCTGAGGCGGAGTTGGAGTCTTCCCAACACACTCCCCGACCCAAGCCCGTCTCACACCCTCCCTCTCCAAACACAAATACGTATCCGCCGCACTCACATCGCCTCTGAAAACATTCGCCAACCGCGCCATATCCGCATCCGCCAGCCCCGTCCTTGCGCTCGTGCTTGCGTTCGTGCTTGTGCCCATTTCGAGTCGCTCCGCACGCCTGATCGCCAGCATTTTGCGGAGGGTGGGATCCGGGAGGGTTCGCGTACCAGCAACGGCGGAGTGCAGGATCGCAGTGAAATCGTCTGGCTCGGGTACAGCTCCAGTTCCAGTTCCAATTCCGGGTCCGGGTCCGAGTCTTGTGGGTTGATGGGGACGTTGGGCGGGTAATGGGGGTGAGACGATGATCCTGGGTGCTGCTGCGGGTGCAGGTGCGGGTGCAGCTCCGGAATTGGGTCTAGGTGGGCAGATGCGTTTGGATGCGCGGATGTCGGGGTCTTCAGGAGGGTCGGGGGCGGGTGCTCGACGTTTGGGTTGTGGTCGAGCTGCTGCAGTTGTTGATGATGTTGTTTGAGCTTGAGCTTGGGTAGAGCGTTGGGTATTGGAGGGTCGGTTTTCGAGTACAGGTGATGGTGTCTAGTTGGAGATCAGCATAACAGCTGGAGAATGAATATAAGACGTACCGGCTGTTCAGACGAGCTGGCATTATTTCCTCTGCCTTGAGCAAGCAAAGTCCTACTAGACGCGTGGCTATGTGGTGGAGCGGCCACTAGACGGTGAACACTTTTGAAAGGAGGCCACCCCTGGTCACGAAATATCGCAGCCGCCTTGGGACGTTGTGTGGACTGCTCATCGTCAATTCGTCAATTTACATGAACGAAAAATGCAGAAAAAAGGCGAAGATACGTACATTGAGAAATGTTTCCCATCTATCTTCATTATGAGGCCCAATATTCGCTCCTTTAACGTCGTCCCATCCAAACTTGGCCCGAATCTGCAGAATGATGCCGTACGTCTGCTGCATCTGGAACTCTCCGTCAGCTGCCACCTCTCATTGCGGCGAGTGGCAACAAAGACTCCACCACAAAAAACGATCGTACCCACCGTCATCCACTTATTCTGACAAGATCTCGCAGTCCTCTGAGCCCCAGTGTTCTCCGCGAGGTCTTTGCTGGCGCGTCTCCAGATTGCGCCATCGTTAGGAAACCGCAGGCACTGGCCAGCAGGCTCGAGCTCGCCGTCGTGGCGATTGTCCCAGATGAAGTCGAGGAGGACGTTGATCTCTTTTTCAGTCCATGGCGCTCCAGATTGACTCATTGGTAGGCGGGAGCGCGAATGGTGGATGGTGGATGGGGTTCAACCCGTAATTTTAAGCGGTGACATTGACGTGGGAAAACCCGCTATGACCACGCTGCTCGAAATTCTAAGTAAGGAAATGCAGGACGTTTACGCCTTGGAAAGCTTTGTTTTGCCCAAATTCTGCTTGATGATTGCGCTTTTCGTCGTAACTGGACTTGAGTCAGAGTATAGTGTCGAAAATTGAACCTCAAAGAGAAGGAGGATCGAGAGCCAGATGTAAGTAGCAGCTGCTATTCGAGACCCTAGGCATCAACTAGGCATGCTGAACCAACATGAACCATTCAATGGACCTAGACAAAGCTGGAAAACACAGGTACGATGTCAGAATTAAATATTTAATATTGGATATTGATGTGTCAACATATTCGAAGATCGACGACTTTGAAGAACAAACACCATGAGACTGCGCAATTAAAGCCTGTAGCCTCGCCACCAGAGGCAAATTTCGTAGGGTATGGCTCGGAGAAGCATTATCTATGCCAAGAGGACAATTTAATCGGCTTTTTAGCAGCTAAACCTTTTGCACAGCAACATGGAATCCGTATTTATATTTATATGAGCGCAGCCAAAAATCTCACTTACCCAGCCGAACACAGCCTGTCATGCCTGTCAAGGCGTGATTACAGCAAGTGCGACTCGTGCACCTTATATAAACCACATTGTTCTATCTGTGCTGTTTACTTTAACACCCCCGGCAGGGACTGTATTTCTCTCCCTTATCATATTTTGAATAATGTTCCCTCACAGCCAACATTTTCGAATCAACGGGGGTACATTTACAAGCTATGAAGGCCCCGTTCATGTCTCCAACGTCATTCCTGCCGGTGTGTGTTTTCACAGAATTCAAAGATATTTAAAGTGCCCCCGGCTGAACCTCGGCTTTTCGTACAACAGGGCCATTACGATTTCTCCTCGAAGCCGCATCGCCAGAGGCTTTCCATAACTCCCGAGAACGCTTCGACCCTCCAAAGTGCTACCCTAACACCCGGGAGGCTGTTCTCGCCGAGATAATGGACTGGATTATCGGAAAGATCGGATGGGAGCAATACGTTAAGTGGTTATACGGACCCGCAGGTGCAGGAAAATCGGCAATTGCACAAACGATTGCAGAAATGTGTTTCGAAAACCGCACGCTATTGGCAAGCTTCTTCTTTTCTAGGTCGGACCCAAAACGAAACAGCGTTGTGCGTCTGGCAGCCAGCATAGCTTATCAAATCACAGTAAACATACCCGAGGCGAAAGAAGTTATTTCACAGATTGTCGAGGACGATCCAGCCATTTTTCAAAGAACGTTTAGAGTTCAATTCGATGCCTTGGTCGTCAAGCCTTTGATGCAAGTTTACCAGTCGGGGACGATCTCACTTCCAATTCCGTACTTGGTCGTGATTGACGGTCTGGACGAATGCATCAATACAAACGAGCAACGACATATCCTCGAAACGATCTCGAATGCCCTTTCTCGTTCCAAAGGCTCTGTTCATTTGATGTTCTTCATTTCTAGTCGGGCAGAGCGAAATATCATGCTTTCCTTTTCTACTGCAGCTTTCGAAGGGGTCACATCACGCTTTGCTCTTGACGATACCTATCAATCAAGGGAAGACATTCGTAGATATATCGAATGTTCATTCTCTGAGATAAAGGCGACGCATCTACAGAAGGCTCATGTTCCTGCAACGTGGCCATCGGACAAAGCGATTTCATTGCTCGTTAAAAAGTCATCTGGACAGTTTATCTACGCAGCCACCGTCGTCCGATATATAGGATCCAGCCGTTATAACCCAGTGGCTAGCTTGGAAATAATTCTTGGACTGCGTCCGACTAGGAATGATGTACCCTTCGCCGAACTTGACGCTTTGTACAGAAATATTCTTTCGCGTGTTGAAGATATGAACGCCACTTTACGCCTTTTAGGAGCGATTATTCTCTCCGACGTCGGGGACCGTTGGGTTCCATCAATCGAGAAATTTATGTCCCTGGAAGAGGGTGGTGTAGCTCGCCTTCTCGCTGACCTCCCTTCTATTATTACGATTGACGAATGGAATTGTTTAACAATTCTACACGCTTCTCTCCCTGATTTTCTCTTGGATCAAGACCGCTCAATGGAGTACTACATTAACCCAACGACAAACTTTACGGAGCTCTCCTTCATTGGTTTGCATCATATTGATCGATACAGTATGTATTATTTTCAGGATTTGCGACGGTAAAGTTGATATCACCCGGTTAGAGACAGAACTGGATGGCTTTGATCTCGCTCTTTGGTTGATCGAAGATGTCAAAGGCATATTACTTCAGGCTAGCCCGACGGATGAGCTACGGGAAAGGGTCATCAAAGCACCGCTCATTGACGCCATATATACGATGAGAAAAAAACGGAAATTAGTTCACTGGGACTGCTCAGAGCTAATCGGCAGGGTCTTTCTTAGATTGAAGACAGCTGTGCGTTTTTAATCAGATGTTCTTGAGAAGCACGTCCCCACCTTTCCTTATTCAGAGGTTTTCTAATGCAGACGCAGTATATTTACACCATCTGGGAGAATGGGATGAGATCCTCCGCAAAAGACTGGCCCAAGTCAACTCTAGCAACGCGGTAGCCATAATCGTTACTTCAGCCTACGGCAATTATTTGTCCCGGCAAGTCCTGATGGCCCTTCTCGGTGCTAGATTTCAACTTCACAAATTGTTACTTGTACCAGATCAACTCTACTGGTTGATATCCACTTTACGTGACTACATTGGTCCAAATTTATCGGAAAAATATCAAACCTTTCTTAAAGGCTTTCTCGCAGATCCTCTTCGAGCTGGAAAATACGCCATCAAAGGAGGAAATTTTGCCATTTTTGCTGAAACAATTCTAGACTTTTTGACCTCGCCGCCTGAAAAAGATAACATTTGGTGAGTGTCTTGGTAATGGTTATGAAAATGGGCCTGCGTATGCTAATGAACTCATAGTGTTTATCCCCCCGAAATCCGTGATCTTCCTCAAACTTGGGCACAGTTTTGGAGGGGCCCTGAAACAGTTGACATGTCGCAACTGTTCGATGCCCTCCAGACGTTGATGCCGCATGCCGAACCCTCTAAAAGACTTGTAGAGATGCTCAGCCATTCCAGCATCTTATTTCCGAACGGGCTTCGCGGAGCTCCATACGAAGATAAATATGAACGAACTGCTCGAGCCCTTGGCGAGTACTTGGAGAGGGTGTGCGGCAAAGTACCGCCTGATTTTCGAATACAGGTTTCAATGAAGGACACCGACGAAATTATCTCATACTACTATCATAGATAGTACCTAACTTGAAGCATTCACATAAATTCAGAAATTTTGACAATTGAAAGAAAGATATTTTCATCTATTTTAGTAATACTTTTGCTTCATTGTTCTTCCTCGATTCGAGAATCATGGGAGGCACGTCGAATTTTCATGAACACTCGATTTCCCTTCAGGCCAAATTCAGGCACAGATCAGTAACGGATTCCTTTCCCAATTCAGATGTGTGAGACTGATGGGAATCAAAAATATTGATTATGCCATCCGAACAAACATAACAAGGCGTCCTGAATCCAACCACGTCCTTTGTAACACGTTGAAGCTGGTCTTAGCAAGCAAACCTTTGATGTTCGGTCTTTTCTCAAAAAAATGGAACCCAGAAAACAAGGTTTGACGATCATTCACGATAGTCGCGGCCTACTCACAAACCATTTGCTATTGCAGCACGTATATATAACAGGCGGAAGTTCTGGACTTGGTCTCTCACTTGCCCAACTCCTAGCGCAGAAGGGGGCCCACATTTCTATCGTTGCACGAAACCAAGAGAGGCTGGACGCAGCGCTCGCGTCGCTTGAGGTGGGCGCGTCGAATTGTGTGGATATCAACTTACATACTTTCTGACTACTTTACAGAAACTCCGACGGAACGAAGGGCAGGTTTTCAAGGTATTCTCGCATGCATTGGATTCAGGTCCAGCAGCTGCCGAGGCGCTGGAACTTGTCTGTGAGGCACACGGCGGAGAAGCGCCGGACGCGGTTTTTATGTGTGCTGGAAGTGCGAAGCCGATGTTTTTCGTTGAGATGGAGGCGAGCGACCTTGTGGACGGGATGACAAACGGGTATTGGATTCAGGCGTGGACGGCTTGGGTGAGCTTTTCGTTTTTGGTGGGAGATATGTATTTCGTTTAGGCTCATGGGATTAGGCCGCGACGAAAAAAATGGTCAGGGAGCATAAGCAAGGCGCAAAAATTATCATGGTATCCTCTCTGTTGGGATACATGTCATTCCTCGGGTATGCCTCCTATACTCCAGCTAAGCACGCTCTGAGAGGTAAGCTTCCCCAATCCTAATTTTACCCTTTGACACGATGTTAGGACTCGCGGACACCCTCCATTCGGAACTCAAGTTGTATGGCATTGACGTTCACATCTACTTCCCTGCAACAATGTATACCCCTGGATATGACGAGGAGAACATAACAAAGCCGGACATAGTCAAGAAAATCGAGAGTGCTGACGAAGGTCAGACGCCAGACCAGGCAGCCGCGGCATTATATAAAGGTCGGAAACATTATCGCTTCTTACACTCTCCAACACTAAACGACGATTCAGGTATTGTGAATGGAGATGTCCATATTACAGGCGATTTCGTGACACGTCTCTTTGGCTCCGCGACGCGCGGTTCTACGCCAAGAAACAACTGGCTTCTGGAGGGGTTGTACGACATGGTAGCTTTTGTGCGTCTCTATCACCTTGTTCTTCGAGTCATCTAAACATTTCATTGCCGTTACAGATTGCTATTCCGATTTGGAGGTCTGGTGTGGATAAGCTGGTGCTAGCACACCGGGAAGACCATCAAAATCACCTTGCCAGCAGAGGATTTTTCTCGTAGTTCTGCACGCTGACGTCGACAGGTAAACTACTCTATCTAATCATTTAGTCGCCTTCTTGTATCGTCTTGAGGGAAGGCCACCAATATACTACCTCGCATACGCGAACCAGCTGCCGTGTTTCTCTGTTTCAATGACAGTTTGGCGTTCAAGGATGCGCGTCGCGGACCAAAGAATCTAACAGAAACCTCAACCCTCCCCAATTTTTAAGAAAACCTATACTGTTCCTCCTTCTGTTTTGCATGACTCGATATATCGATTGATACGAGCTCGCGTTAACCGCATTTGGCGTGGCCAGTCCTGCGACCAGTTAGCAAATGTACACCGAGAAGCGAAATCCACCAGCTCTTTTGAGTTGCTTGATAGCTTCAGAAACCTGCGGAGACATCGCAAAAGCCAACGATATACCATCGAATGACAGTATTCGTCATTTCCTTCAAACACCATTGGATTTAAGGGGGTGAATCTTGCATACTTCGCCTTCACTGGATTTTCACAGACATGTCGTTCATGTCTCCGAAGTATCCTGCGGTTCGGCTGCAAAATCGTCCGCCACACCCATGACGATCTTTTGGTACGCATCCTGCGTTCGTGAAGGTCGTGTTTTTTGGAGGGGATGGGTGAATTTTGGCTGCATAGAATCTTCAGGCAATGAAGAGCTGCGATGGCATACCTATCACTACCTAATGCAAGTTGTACGGCTTGTGAGGGGTCGTTTAAAAATGTCTGCAAGTATCGGTCGTATGGCGAACGACCGTCAAAGGCGTACACAGAGTTGAAAAGCTTAAGGTTCTTATTATCCACATCAAAAGATGTTGCGAAAAGCTTGTCGATGCATGTGAGGTATTTGTCGTCTAAGTCCACTTGTGTCTTGCGACTATAAAGTCTCATACCCAAGTCGTTGTGCATCCTACGAGAATAAAAGGCACCAATTCCAACCAGGGAGACCAAAAATATGTGAGACGGTTCAGTGAAATAGTCCTCCAGATACGCCAAAATAAATGGGTTTGTTAGCTTTCCTATGAAGCCAGGAATCGGTTCCTGAAAACAACTTCAGAAGAATTACGTACAAAAAACAGTAGAACACACCATTATTAGCATTGAGGACCGTTGCAGAAAGTCAGTCAGCTCTGCTCTAATCGTATGGCTCGCCGCGTCATATTTATTTCTGCAAATATCAAGCAAAGAAAAATTTGAAATCTCTTCCTGTAGGCCGGGGGTCAAAGTTGCATTTTCCAGCATATAGGGAATGTCCGTGTACCAATAACGACAACGATTGGGCAATGCGGAACCTGAAATAAAGCATGTTGCTGAGTACGATGAGAGAGACTCAAGTGATATTATAAATACCTGGCAACATTACGGTGGCCAAAAATCGTTGGGCAAAACCTGCTCCCCTCAGTTTGGGTTCAAGGTAGAAGCTTTTGGAACGAGTCTGATCCACGAGGAAGTCGGACAGGGATGCATGTAGTACTTTAATTCGGGGCCCATAAACATTATTTTCAATAGAAACGATGGCGGCGAGATCACATAATGCGACCTGAACGTCCCCAGTTTCGAGGGAGAGAAACGTCTCTATATCTGCAACTGACCAGCGCATGGCTAAGCGGGGAAGATTGATAACCAGTGCGAGAATGTCCAGTACACGTCCAATATCTTCTATATCTAAAGAAGAAAAAATGTGGGTATACAAGGCATCAAGCTCTGAGAAAGGATTGTCGTTTCTTGGAGGACGCAGTCCAAGGATGATCTCAAGACCGTGGTCGGGTCTACGCCGATGAGATGATAAATACTTGATCACCGTTGACGCGTATATAAATTGACCGGAGGATTTCTTTACTAAGGTTCTGATGTGGTCAGGGTCAGGCCAGGAAGAAGGGAGGTAGGAGCGCGAGTCTTTCAACACTTCGAATTGATCTTCGAGATAGAATCTGATATCGTCTTCGGGGGAAAACGATTCGCCAAGGGTTAAAGGAGTGAAAAATTCGCTCAAGGGCTTGAAGGTAAACGCCTGGGATAAGTGATATTCTGGCCGACTTGCAATCAAAAACAGAAGAGGAAAACCAGTCGTTCGTAAAGCATTTGAGATCGCGTCGAGGATGCCAACTTGAGCGCGGGGGTTTTCACATTCGTCGAGTCCATCTATGATAATAACACGCGGAGAAGCTGGAGACTGGAAGTATCCCATCTGAGCAAGATCGCGTATGGGACCTGTGAGGAGAGCCGAAAACTGGGCGTCTATGGAAAGCTTGAAAATAAGTGGATTTTGAGTTATAGCGTGGATGACGGCGTCTTTAAGATCTGGAATATGGAGCAATGCATGGTAGGCGATTGTCGGTGCGAAGTGGCTAGCATTATTTCGGGATGGGTCTGTCCGACCAAAGAAGAAACTCGCCACGAGACGATTTTCTTCAGCCAAGCGCTCGGCCATCGTTTGTGCGATCGCAGACTTCCCGACGCCTGCGCCGCCGTTTACCCACATTACCGGCTCATTAGGATGCTCGGTACCCCCGATCCAATTACCGATCTTCTCCAAGACCTTGAGGCGCGTCTTTGGGTGACATTTCGGGGGATCAAAACGGTCTGCTGAGTTGTGGAATGCAGATGGCGAGGCAGCCTGTAGGAGGCGTTCGAAATCTGTAAAAAATTAGCTCACTCGTAGATTAACTTGAACCTGGTTAATGCTCACCAGGAGAAGTCGGAGAATGACGACTATGGTCGTCCTGAAAGGTACCCCCTAGGATCATGACATTGTTGCTCTGAGAGAACATGATTGGGCTTGACGATTCGGGATCGGGTTGGGCAAGTCTTATCAATGTAAAGGTCTTTCAAGCTGCTTTAGGGATAAACAGGGAGAGACGGGGTTTCCGTCATGCTATGGCGAATTTAAAGGGCGGTGTATGGAGAACGTTGGATGGAGGCTGTTCTTCGTGTCCTAACCTGTGCGTCCAAAATTAACCCTCCTCTGATGTCAAGCCGTTGGAAGGCTCGAACTCGTCATAAGGGGCTATAACCATATTCGTCTGGGTGAAAGGACGGCAATACAGTAATTGGGCAAGACAGATATCGACGGAAAGGGATACATGGCTAGACGGCATCAATACCTTCAATACCGATATATCGATGGTCCCAAGGTGCTCGTTGGAAAAACATCCTCGAGTAACGGTAAATTGGCAAATGGAGGCACGGGAAATAGAGGGCCCCCGTTCGCCGTACTGTCGCTTTAGATGTTTTTCAAGGGGCAGGAGCATCCATGAGGAATCCATGCATGGATACTTGTAGGTACTCTATAGCCATGGTTTCCTTGAAAAGCAAACGGAAAGCGAAGAAAAAGAAAAGCAGATGCATTTTAGTCGAGAGTGCTCACAACATCAGATCTAGACGTAAAACCACGAAGGGAGTCGACACCTCCGAGTCCCTCCCCCCATAACATCCTCCATCAGCCTCTTAGTTCACGACGACCACCACAGGTCCCTCTACCGCAACCGGGGCGGCGGCACCCTGACTCGCCGCTGCTCCTACTCCATTGCCTACCACCACTCCACCCGACCCAGCCGCAGCCCCAGATCGCGCAATCGCCACCCCAAGCGCCTGCGTCCTCACTGCGAGCTGCCGCGTTTTTTCGATGACGGTCTGGTACACCGGTTGGGCGGGGCGGGTTATTTCGATTACGTTCTGTTAATTGAAGTGAGTATATGCGCGATAAATATGAGTATATGCGTGATAGATGAGAGTGTATGCGTGATAAACGAGAAAATGTGCGTGATAAGTGAGAGAATATGCGCAAGACGAGAGAATATGCGTGTAAAAGAGGAGGGTATGTGTGTAGAAAAGGAGGATATATGCGTCCAGGATGAAAGATTATAAGCGCAGAAATACGGGGAAGAAATACGAGGAGAAATTATAGGGCGGAGAGACAAGACGAACCTTTTCCAAGTCGATCTTCGCATCTGCACCCATCCGTGTCTCGCGAATGAGGTTGACGATCCATTTCTCGCCTTCTTCCGGGGAGAGGTTAAGCCTTTCCGATAGGTTCCTACCACACACCGTCAGCTCAACAGACCACACAACGAAGAAAAGAAAATAGAAACGCCCACTCACGCAATATCAATCTTCTGATGAATCCGACAATACGCCTCGCTGATCAAATACCGCGCATTGTCCAAAAACTCCTCCTTAAACTCATTCAAGAAAAAATCATTCCCCACCACCTCCTCCGCAAGGCTCAGCTCCCGCTGCGCCGCCTCAAAGTCGAACTCGACATACAGCTCCTTCAGGAACCCAGTGACGGGGTCGTGGTACTGGTACTCCTCCGTCTGGATCACCTTGACAACCTCCTTAATCGCATGGCGCACCCGCGAGGAGATTGGAGTGGCGGTGGTAGCAGAAGAGAGACCTGCGGCAGCTTTTCGAGAGAGGATTGCAGCTGCGGCGAGGTAGCGCAGGATCCACGGGGAGGCGGTCTGGATGGTGTTGAGGTAGGTTGGAGAGAGGAAGGTCTCGAGCAGCAAAGTGCGCCCGTGCTCGTGGTTGAAGTATACGAATAGAGACCAGTGCACGAGCCATGTGCGCGAGTGGAGCTGCGCGAGCGCCGGCTCCGGTATGGTCGCGTTTGCGTTGTTCAATGCTGCCGCTGATGCTGCAGCTGCTCCGAGGAGAGAGGAAGGACTGCGCGAGTCGATCGCATCGCGTAAAGTGTTGAGCTCCTCGAGCGCGACGTCCCACCGCCCCGTAAGGATGTCCGAAGCGAGCTTCCCCCAGTGTGCGGAGGTGTTGAGCTCGTTGTCGGTCGAGAGCACGCGGAAGTGGTATAGGTAGTCTGCGGCGCCGCTGTAGTTCCCGTAGGAGTATTGGAACTGGCCGAAGTTGTACAAGGCGGTTATTTGTTCGAGGGTGAGCTGTCCGCAGGGTTGTTAGGACAAGTGATGCAGAGACGAGGAGGGGGGCGAACGTACCCCATAATTATCCTTCAAATACTGCAGATTCTGGTTCTTATCCTGCCTCAGAGCTTGCGCGACGTCCGGGTTCTCAATCACATCGAGCACGGCCTGCGCCTCGAGCTGCAGTCGCTCGTTCGTCGACACCGCGTTCTTCCGCTTTTCATCGAAATCTGCGGTACAAAACGCCCAGTCAAACCCCTCCTCTACCGTAACGGAATCCAGAAAAGACTCACCTGATGGCACCGGCACACCGTCGCCCCCGTAAACCTGCTCAAACAGCGAAACGGCATAATCGAACATATTCGTCCCCTTCGCGAGCTCATACTGCGCCATCTGCACCTGCTGCGGCGCGAAGAGACCCGTCTCGAGCAGGTGCGCGAGGAGCGGGAAGGCGAGGTGCCGGTCGAGGTAAGGTATGATGGTTTTGGAGAGGTCGTATTCGGCCATTTTTTTGGATTCTTGGTCAGGAGTGGTCCTGGATGCTTTTGTTGGTGATTTCTCTTCTTTGGTATGGGTTAGATGAGGGAGTGATGAGGGAATGAACGGGGAAAGGAAGGAGGAGATGTGGAGATGATGGTGGATGAGTGGGGGGAAATTTTGAAGCCACGTGGTTTCTCACGGGTTATCTTGTGTTCATCCTGATGGCTGGCTGGCTTCTCGTGCGTTCATCGTGTCGGTTATCTTTGAAGAGATTTCAGCAGTTATCGACTCTTCTCAGGAACGTATATATATGATTTTTTTTGAGAGCACTGTGCGTGCTCTGAGTAGATTGTGTTAGGTTCTTTAGTGTAGATTAGATGAGATTAGATTAGATCTTGTTCACGTGATTTCATCATTAAGCCCCTGCCAGTGGTGGTCGGCAATTCCCTATGTGACGCTGGCGGGTGTTACGTGACTGTTTGTCACGTCCGGCGTCACAAAACCCGGCACACGCCCGCACCAAAGCCCTAGAACGCACTTGACAACTCCCCACCTTCAACTTCGAGTGGAAACTTGTAATATATCATGAATATATGTAAATTAAAATTACTGGGCTCGTAATTACAAGAATATGATTTAAAAATGACTCAAAAGTATGTAACTTGAATATGCTTTTTTGGCCCCTTAGGAGACCACTCATATCCTCATTTCTGGAGCTTTCTCCACAAAATTTTCAGCCACATCTTATAAATAACACATATCCAAAGGATTTAGAGTACATAGAACCTATATATTGAATTGTCCTGATATCATCTGGTCCCAATTAATATTTAGATGTTTCCTGCCTCCTACCCCACTTCCATGAACAATCATGCCACAGTGCAGCTAAAAATTATGCTCTATTTAATAATAAGAATTACTCTAAGTATATTAACCCCATTTTTGAAAGAAATATTGGCCCCTTTGGTCTGGTATACGATAATTATATAGGCAGAGATTTAAAAATTGAATAGAACTCTTCAACAAGCCAATATTTCGTTTTCTTCCAGTACTAAAAAATCATTCTTAAACTATTTAGAGTGATTTCTATTTGTTAGATTTCTTCTCCAATTTTTTTTTGGTAAAAAACTCGCCAATTTCAAGCTAGATCTCAGCAAATAGCCCTTTAAATAACAATCTGGTCAATAGTTTTTAAAGATATATATCTAAGAAGCATTTTGTATCAGCAAACCTTGCCTCAGAATTGACTTCCTGCAAAGTTCTATTCCTTTGAAGTTTGGGCTTCCTGACCAGGCAAATTTGGCAGGAGTTTTCTCTGAACGGGTCTATTTAAAAATAGTTGAACACTAAATAGCTTTCATAAAATAGTTTTAAAAATATAATATTCATTCAGTGTGTTTCCGCGAAGCAGAGAGCGTTGTGGAAGCGTAGGCGCGCGTGGGTCACTTATTTTGGGCGGTTGTAACGCGTCACATGTCGTGTTACGGAACGTGACCTTAGCAGAGATTGCCGACCACCACCAGTGCCAGAGCCGACTGTCAATAAAGTAACTTTAACTTGGTTAACTTGTCCCTGCCAAAGTGAACCGTGTTAACTTTACTTTACTTATTCCCACGCGTGGACAATTTAACTTGTGTATTCCCACGCTTTTGTCTCTCAACCGATGTCCTGCCGAGTCAGTACACTCGTAGGGGCGTTATATACGGTACGGATAGTTATTCAAATGGTCTCCGTGTATACTTTTAGTGCAATTCAACCTATCATTTTACAAATATAGTCCCAGAATTGTGCGCTAGCCGATGGGGTGCCAGTACCTCTCTTCTTTGACCATCCTCGATGCAGCTGCAAACTCATGTACTACCGGCAAACAAAAGAATCGTCAATAAAGCGAGTTCTTTTCTCGCTAGTCGTGATTATTCCCACCCCAGCATTAAATAAGCGTGAGATTTCCGAAATAGGAGCGCAGGGGAAGAACACGAGATCCATTTTTATTGAAACATACTGCTATATTGTCGTAAGATTTGGAGGTTTAATGAAAGTGCGCGACGGGTAGTACTAAATTGAAGTGCGGACAAAATTACAGTACGAGATAGCAACATATCGATGTACTGATAGATGCGTTTAAAGGTCGTACTAGCCGATTTAACTCGTCCTATCGAAATAGGCCCAAGTTAACTTGACAAAGTTAACTTGTACCGCCTAAGTAAGTGCAAGTTAACTTTGTCAAGTTAACTTGTCCTACCAAAGTATGCACAAGTTAACTTGAGCTTACTTAGTGAGTGCACCGGTACCTTTGGGGCATGAGGACTTGAACTTCATACCAGCCGTGCTTGTAATTAACGAATGAACGGAAAATATAGTCCTTAAAATGCGCCGCACGACTCACGAATTTCGCAGTAAGCGCCGGCCAGCGCTTAACACGACCACTCTCCGCGAGCTCCCTGTCTTAGCGGTCTTTCTTGAAACACCGCCACTCTCTGCGCTTTTAAACCATGGATTTTACTGACCGCCTGCGCTAAGCGCACGTCCCGTACACCGCGCGTTCTGTGCCGGATAAGGCCAATCTCGTGCCACCGGTGTGCTTTTCAAAAACGACTCTGCTAAACCGACAATGGGTAAGCGCGCTTTCCAAGTAGGCCCTTGATCTGCAAGCTATCGCATTTTTAAAGTCTTTCGATATTTGATTCCGCCCCAACTTCACTTCAGTCCCGTCACGCGTTGCTCCGACAAATTTCCCCCAAATGCCGCCCTCACGTCAATACAGTATTGTGCCCTCTGAGTCACCAACATTGATTCCCTCGTCTTCTGCAACACCCGTCTCGTTCTCGCATCTTGTTTTTGTCCTTCATCGTCGTATACAGCGTTGCTCTCGACATTACTTTCGTACCTAGACCTCCGAGACCGTACCTCTTCATTTATTTTGTTTTTGGACGTTAAAAATCCGAATTCGTGCCTCAGAACCACTCGTTAAGGTTGGGTGAGTGTTGTGCTTTTCGCATCCACCCTAGGAATATCAGCGAGCACCGCACCGTAGGTATGTCAAGTGAGCACGGGCTTACCCATCAAAACCACCCCACGAACATCGGAAATGTTTTAACCATGACCCACACGGATCGGAGACTGGTATCACAGATGCCGCGACATCACTACCCAAATTTGATGTGTCACTTGGATCCCAGAAACACCGCCGCCGTGATACATAGCTTCCTAAAGTAACTTGAAAGTAACTTTGGTTAACGTATACTTAGCTTTTACTTAACTTAGCTTTGAGAAATTAACTTTCCCAGCCAAAAGTTAAGTAAAGTTAAAATAAGTTACTTTTGTATGGGAAAAGTTAACTTGCGAAAGTTACTTTGTTAACCACCGAATCATATGCGTTGGTGAAGGAGTCAGTAACATTCCGAGAAAATTCATATTTCGAATGAAAATTTGTTTATGTCAACGTCAGATTGGAAAGGAAGAAGCCGCGCTGAGCGTGGACCGGAATATGCATAATTTGCGATTTTTTTCGGATGCTCAATGACCTAAACGCACACTCATTCGAATTCGGTTCGTAACTCGTGCAACATGTCGGTATAGACGTATCCGACTCACTTCTTATCCGGTCATCGTTTTCATCTTCATAAGAAACCGACCGTTCGGTGCATCGCAGAGATACCCTCATCCTTGTCATTATCGGTTCTGCAGCCCTCTCTTCACAAAGGCATCCATTCCGATTGATCCGGACTACAACTAAACGGCAGTAGCATCTGCCCCGGACTCGAGTGAATAAATTTAGATGCACTACGGAGGTCGGAGACTTTTGCTGGCAGTCAAAAGGGTGAGTTAAGTCGCTTGGATTTTGCTTTGAAATTTTGCTCTTACAATTGAGGGGCACATGGGACAGCAAAATGACAGAGCAAAGTCAAGCGACGTGCCCAGGCGTTTTAACTCTCGTCAAAATAGTCTGACCCCAGTAGTGATGCGTCATAGTCAATCATAGTCACTCAAAATACACCACAATTTGATTTTCGAATATCGCTCAAGGGAATTACAATTCAATAGAACTACATCGCTTCAAAAACCAAAGCTAATTCATGCGTCCAAAGCACTCATTAAGCTGAGGCTATACGACTTCAAGTTGACGAGAAAGCGTTTAGAAAACTCCGACGCTCTCCCAGTTGAATCTGTCACAGATTAAAACATCATCAATATAAAATCAACTAGACAAAAAAAATCCTCCAAAAACCCACCCAGCAGGTGCAGTCGCACACCCAGAACCGCCCCCGCGGCTCAACTGGAACCCATTAGTGCACGAATCGTGCTGGCCTCCAGACACATAAAAGTCGATCTCGCTCGGGACGCCCGAGTACTGGATCGACTTAGTCGACCCGCCGCCGAGGCTGAAGCACTCGCGCGAGGAGACCTGGAAGCTCTCGCCTTGGGTGCCGGTGCAGTCGGCGCCGGCGAACCCGGTAATGGTAGCTGCGTGCGCGGTGGCGAGGGAGGCAAGGGCGATGAAGACGAGGTTGAACTGCATTGTTGTTGTTGGTTGTGGGGTTGGAGCTGGTTTAGTTACTGGAGGCAGAAAAAAAGAGGTGAGTGGGTCGTTCGACTAAATGTTTGATAAATGAGAGAAGACTGACCTGGTTGCTTTTTGAAGACGAGGAACTGAGGAAAAAATACTTCGAACGGACCCGTATTTATGCGTTTTCGAATGTGCACAACCTCCAAAATCTAGGGTTCTCAAACCTAAAGGCGTTAGCCTGCCGCGAACCCGAACGCTGAATTACTCGTCCCCACCTCCGGTACGGTACTCTAACAAACATACTAACATATGTGACGAGCGGCGCGCCCCACAGCGAAATGGAAGGATTCAGAGGAACGGCATCTGTAGCCCCAGTCCGACCTCTCCGAGAGGTTTCAACTTTGCGCTATGCATGTAGGCGTGTGGTGATCGAATATTTAAAATAAATAATAAGGATAAATGGGAACTTTTATGGTCTCTTTTGATTTTTGGCAATGTGGGTTAACGTTTAACTGAGATGCGACCGCTTGAAACGAGGTTCGGTAGCACATCGTCGGCCGTCTCGTCGATGGAATCGAAAGGCGAAAAGTGCCTACCTGCCTCTCCCTATCGCGCACTACTCAAAATCGAATTGACAGTATCAAACAACGCACTCTAATTCAGGTTTACCAATGTGACGACTCAGGTCGAAGTGAACATCGGACATACAGTACATAAGTACTACGTCAGACCGCCTTTTTTTTTAGAACGAAGAGTCGACTGTTTCTTAAAATACCAGCCGAAAGATAATTATCAAGGCGGCCTAGAAGCCGTACGAGAGAGCCCGTTTCGATCGCTCTTGGGTGTAAATTTAGTACTCCTCCAACTGACTACGAATGTAATACCTACGTTTTCATCATAGTTCAGCCGAAACTGCTTTTATTTTCAAATAAAATACACGGGTAGGAGGTCCACTGAAAGCGTAACAAAAAAGCACTACTCATCGATATCATCCAGGATTTTAATTGGATGGATTCTGAAGGACCTTGATTCGTTCCATATGATGCCATCTACGAATGATCACGGAAACCTGGAGTATTTAGGTAAACTCGGAACGACAACCTAATTGCAAGAAGTGATAGGTAACAGGCTATTTGATGGCCCACAGGAAACGCACGGTAGGTTTCCGAGTGATGTTTGGAGTCGTTACCATAAATGCAAGTGGGGAAAACCAAAGAGAAGGGATTCCTTCTAATCCCAATTCTTTACAAACGTTCAAAACTCTCGACATAATATGGGAAACTCACCAGACCAGGAACAATCCGAGCGACGAACCTTCCATTCTTTGAGCAATTTGTTTCTCGAACGCGTAAGGAAATAGAGTATAATGCTCGCACCTCACCATTGCTAGTTTCTTGGAGCACTACTCCACACATCGCTCGGCCTGCTGAAGGAAAAAATCGTGAACTTGTACTCTTGTCGGGCGGGCAACAGGTAGGGGGAAGTACTATATTTATGCCTATTTTGAAGTTAGAGTGTCATGGCGATGAATTAACGGAACCCACCAAGGTAGTGCCGCATTCAAAGTTATTGCGAGTATTTCGCTGGACTTGCCGTCTGAGCCACTAGTCCGGGTTGATACTGCATCATCAATCCTTGTATTTGCCTCTCGTATAGTGGAGTGCGAGGTTCCTCAGCCTGTCGCACTCATGACCTTTTTAGTAGCCTAAAAACGACTGCAATAAGATACGTTCACCTGGTTTCGAGGTAGAAAGGTATCGGAATACAGTCCGAATCTCCCTAAGCGTATCTTCGAGTAGGAGAGTAGGATCAGTATCAGGTTCTGGCCGAGAAGGAGGGAAAACACTTACAGGTAGCTCTGATGATTGGAGGTATCGTCCTTCACGAGGTCAGTCCGACCTCAGAAATCTAGCTTCTGGTGCAACTTCGAAGCCGGCGCGTCCCCGCAGTGTGATCGCCGCACTGTCATACCACCTGCGTGAGCTGATGACAGTCGCTATTTTCAGAAACGACGACCGAATGCGTCCCGCATGGGGCAATTTATTTCGAGCGAGGGCAGGACTAAAACCCTTGCATGACGCCCCCCCAATCGAGCTTTCTATAAACTCAGCACGTGGCTACTCGACATCCTATTAGCCATCGAGAGCCATGCTATCCTATTTGAAACGCAGATTTCCTGGTGAGACGGAATGTTGCTCATCACCTGGGCCCTCCGAAGTAGATATGTATCACAGGTTTTGGTGATCGGTTTCTCTGCCTTAGGTAACTTGAGGTCATGCTCATAAGTTCTGCTTCAGTCCAATGGGGCCAGATGAAATGAAGACTCGCCTCAATTTCCTTCTTTTCCAGGAGCTGAGGGGATCTTCTGTAGGGCGAGAGTTTTGAGCTGCATGTATCGAAATACACGTTAGCTTTACTCAAAGCTTAGTTAAGGTCATCGGACCGTCCCTCTCCAACCTTGTTGTGCCCCGTGGAGTAGAACTGACGCACAGGATGAGCTTGGCGGTGTGGATTTCATATACGGATGGAATTGTAGCTGTAGTAATACAGCGTCATTCGCAAGTAACGAATAGACCAAAAATACTCACTTTGAAGTTTAGGCGAACAAAAACAAAAGTCTGAGAGTTCGTTCTCAGAACCTATTACCCATGTCCTGAAGCAAATGTTCAAGTCAAGTCACTCCGACTTCAGTCGGGATTGAAGAACCTGTCAACGGGCGGGGGCGAAGGGACAGTCTACACTGCAGTGGTGAGACATGGTGGGCTACATCAGCGTAGCTATGCGTGGAGAGCGCACCTTGTTGACGTACTGAAAGTCGGGTTGTCCTGCCTGCGACTTATTTCGGCCGACGCTTCCTCAACTTCAACACCAAGGCTTCCTGTCCCGATCCAAGTTAGCCGTAGACCCATCATCTACCGCGGCCAACACTACATAAGCCACGGACTTGAACCCCACTCACCTGCGGAAGACGGCGGAATCGAACATGACCGTCATCATCCAGTTTAGGGTGCCCGCGTCGGCCCATATCCTGAGAGAAAAGACCCGACTTCTTATAGAACCTTAGTCTTAAAGAAGTCGTATATCGTGACTGCCATTAAGTATGTTTTTGGGGAAAGGACGTCGTCGTGAGTGACGACAACGAAAAATAATCGGTCAAAATCAGCTGATGCAGCCACCGACAAATATTTTCCCACGCCTTGTGTGTCGCATGGAGCACGACCATCAGCCTTCGCTCAAAGCGTCAAACTCTCAATAATTCTTAGCCCTCTCGTGAGTACTCTTCTTTGCCTTTGACGTTACACAAGTACTGGCATACTAATCTGCCGCACGGGTAATCACCGACTAATCAGCTTGCACTCTGGTGTGGAACCGACTGGGAAGAACGCCAAAAAGAGATAAAAACGAGAATGATGAGGAAACTGGCACAAGTACATCAATCTGCCAATTCTACCAACCCGACTGGGGTTTACACACGCAAGCGTCGACTTTGACCGTTGGTGAGCTCGAAAACATTTTCCCAACTGCAGGCTGAATCCTGATGCCAAAAGTTTGCCAGTACCCGAGAGTTCCTGAGTTGGGTAAGTGACGCCGGTTGTCAGTGCACGCACTGTGCTCCAAATGTTCTGGAGTACCAGTAGATATTAAGGCTTTCTGGGCAGTCTATTTTGGATGGATTGATTGGCTGTCACATTGTCACTGCCATGAACGACGAATCGTGAGGAACCTGATGAAATCCAGGCACCGCCAGAGTCAATATCAAGAATCTACATATATTGAAAAGTAGGAGTTTCGAACATTCATTGGTGGCATTGAAGTCGTCATTCGCGTGAGGTAAAAGGCCGAAGTAATGTGGAACGTTAACCTCAGTAGGATTTTTATGGCTAACCGATATTAAAGGCACACATATCGGCGTTAATGGATTAACGTACGTAGCCGATCAATGACTGCAGTGGCAGTGGCAACCTACAGTGCTTGAGAAAATACAGGCCTCGACTTTTACTCTGCGTCTGCTCCACCTAGCTTTAGATTACCCTGCTGACACTTGACGTTTTACTGGGTAGTATAAAATGTAGCAGGACTATCGACTAAGCATTAGAATCCCCCAAATCTTCAAGTACCTTAAAGGACACGACGATGAAATTCTCTCCTACCAGTATCATTTCCTTCGTTAGTCTCTTCCCCATATTCATCGCTGCTGCCCCTCAGACTGTCCCCCCACCAACAACCTGTGTTGGAAATGGAAAATTTCAGGTGCCAAATTTACCCCCCCCCCCCCATACCGTCCAGTATTGTTTGAACTAATTATCCTTCTTTCATGTAGAATTGCTCGACGTTTTGTGCGTCATGCTGTGCTCAGTTCCCCACGGCTTTTGAGTGCACCCCGACCAAGAACACATGCGTCTCCGACTGTCGTACGTTGCTATTTGAATACGGCATGAGAAACCAGCTAATACATCACATCGCGTAGTTGAACTTGGAAGAGAGCCGTTGTAATATTCCCGGTCGAGGATTTGTTCTATAATATAACTTAGTCTCATACACTACGAGCGAAAATGCTGAAAACGGGACCTCGTTACGGGCCCATATGACCTGAGTCGGAAGCCTCTGGCCTTATGCTGACGTTGAATCGTCGTGAGTACATAGACACTGCAACTTGGTTTATTTAATTAGAACATGATCACATCTACTACGTATCTAATCCCACCAAACGTCACTGACACGCATTTCCATTGGCCTAGTAGTCGCAAAATTAGAATCTGGGCGCTGGGTTCATGGTTGATCTAGATTCAAGACGGACAGGGGTGAACAATAAAAGGAAGGTTCCCTATGCCTGCACTGGTCAGCATCTCACCCACGGTAACTGAGCACCCATGCTTGTCCTCTTCGTCTTAAATCTCTTTCAGTACTTGATTAACGCTGAAGCTGCGACATATTCGGACCTGGCCCCGCGACAGACCGATACTTCCGCTCTTCCCGAAGCGTGTGTGTGCACAGACACCAGAACAAAATGGAACATTTTGTGGAGTTGTGTCGTCACCCTCTTTGCATGTTCGTGGGTACCTGTCCACCCAAATATCCCAGATGCGTATGAGACGCAAAGGAAGAAGGCCTTTCGACGACTAAAACTCCTCTTCTGGTCTATTATTTCACCAGAACTTATCATATATTGGGCCGCAAAGCAGTGGCTAGGTGCACGCAAATTGGCTAGGGAATACAGTAGTATGTTTTATTTCACTTCTGTGGGATAACTCGACTACTCACCATAAACGTTTCATGAACTCGTTTAGGATTTGGATGGACGAAAACACATGGTTATTTTATGCAAATGGGCGGTTTCATTCTGTATGACTGTGGAAGAATTGTTGGCGTACTTTCCCCGGAGGTGCTCAAAATTCGTCTGGAGAATAACGAAATAGAGATGCCTGTGATCACCGAGCAGGAAATCAATGACAGGAGCAAAGGTGACGGGCTATCAAAGGCTATTGTTCTTACGCAAACGACATGGTTTATTGTGCAATGTATTGCACGTACAGTGGAAGGACTGGACATTACCGAACTCGAACTTGTAACGCTCGCATTTGCCGCCCTCAACTCCATCATGTATGCCTTTTGGTGGAACAAGCCCCTTAATGTTCAATCCACTGTTCCTGTTCATCTTTCACCCCCACCCCATCCTCGTCCCTCAATCGAAGACTCTAAAATTACAGTTGAACGAAAACAACCAGGTGAGGCTCAAATGGATCCGACAGAGGCACAAAATCAGTCGGATGGATCTCAGGTCAGCGTAGCCGAAGAATCACCGGAAGAACAAGCAGAAATGGCCAGTGATGGCCTGCCTCCAACTGAAACACGATTTCGAATCTCATTTCCCAGATCATCTTCGGAACTATCTCCGTACTATGAAGACCCTCACACTACAGTGAATAAAATCCGGGCTGATACAAAGTGGCGATATCTTGTTCTTACCGCATTTGCGACTGTAATCGGAAACAGCTCCGTGGGCAAATACGATCGCACTGTAGGGACATTTTACGCTCATGACGGGGATGCTAAACACTTCTGGGTTGTTTTTTCTGTTCTTGGCGCCGGATTCGGTTCTATTCATTGTGCTGGATGGCATTTCCCATTCATTTCGCCAGCTGAAGGAACTGTTTGGCGTGTG
Organism: Galerina sulciceps; assembly: GCA_023014345.1. NCBI lineage: Eukaryota > Fungi > Basidiomycota > Agaricomycetes > Agaricales > Galerinaceae > Galerina > Galerina sulciceps. The sequence goes on along the minus strand of JAEDXJ010000002.1, from coordinate 248,668 downwards.
TCTTCAGTCGCAATCACCAGTATACCAGCAGCTTTGTTCGTACTATTTTACATGAACAAAATTACCACCCGCGTCAGCTTATCGGTGAGAATTTTGTATTACTATACTCTATGCTACGATTTTCTGGTAGCTGTGCTCCCCCCCCTTTATATTCTCGCACGAATCGCCCTTCTAGTAGAAGCACTTATTTCACTTCGAAACCTTCCGGATGGTGCATTAGCCGTGGTTGAATGGACTTCATTTTTGCCACATATCTAAACAAAATTTGATTAGTAGATACCGCAGGGGTACAGTATATGTATATAACTTCGAAAGTTATTTTGTTATATCGAAATTAAAAGCTAGTTTTTGAATGTAGTCAGACTTTCTGACCTCAATTATTCCGCCGAGAAAAGACATCTATCTTATAGTGAACCAACAACCTTTAGAATTTATTTTTTTAGATTTTCTAAATACATCAAATGCGGAGACGTCTGTAGGCTCAGAATGACAAGGAAAGACACCGTCTCTGACCCAGAATTTGTCTGAAGAAATGACATCGTCATTTACTTAATCTACTCTACTGGATAATAGCACCGTTACCTTCAGCAGTGGGTCTTCTGAACCAATGGTAAAGTAGGAGGGCAAGCTCCAGGCAAGGAAGTTAAAGTCGGACCGGTGTTCGTGAAGATAAGAACTCCATCGACATTCTTCATAATCCAGATTAGCGGTTAAAATTCGCTGTGTTTATGAAACACGAACCCGATAGAGGCAGCCAGGCGAGAATCCTGGAATAGCCGGAGTGTCGTAGCTAACCAGTAATCAGTCAAAAGACCTTTTGATATTTACATACAACGATAAGCGCCACTAAGTCTACCGAAATTTCAGCACGTTCATCTGCGGGGAGAATTGATCTCAATAGTAGCGTGGTGCAGAATAGGTCTCAACCCCGGCCTGAAGCGCTTAAGCTTGTAGTAATTACTTGTATGGATAGAGCGGTCTCTGTCGTGCTGGCATTCACTTCATCCCTCAATTTTACACGGTTTTATTTTTGTCACAGAGTTTTTAGAGGTTTCTGTCGTTCTTCAGACATGCAACCACTTCTGAGCAAATCAGTGAGCAAAACAAGCAGGAATTCAAATTTCAATACTGATGATACAGCCAGACCCGTCTATGACGTGTCTTGACTCACGTGATGGGACAGTACGTGTTGCACGGTGTGTGCTCACCGACGTCGTGCTTGACCAGACCGCCGAAACTTAGACCACCGAAACTTCATCTTCTTTATCACATCTTCTCTGTGTCACCTGCGGTTGGAGCCTCATTGAACCCCTGCACTCGTACTGTTGCGGTTCATGAGGCTTGAAAGTTTAAGCTTCAACTTCTTCAAGGTCTGTTCGCAGTGTTCTCGAATACTCAGGACTTTTGTGTTTGTTGGTGGACTAACGGGTCTCCCTGAAGTGTTTTCTTATAGATAAAATGCTTCGGATCGTCCTCGCCAACCAACATGTTAACCCATCCGTGCTCGCCTGCCACTCGTGTTCTCATTGATCACTCAAGATTTTCTCAATGGCCCAACTCAGTCCCTATCGGAGAGCGATGTCGATGTTCTTGCAGCATTTTGTGATACTCATTGATGTGGGGATGTATCGAACGAGCCACATTTGCGCTTTGTGCTTACCTTTATCGTCAGTGGCATTCGATATGTCCTTTCTTCTATTTAAAACTGTCACCCATTCTTACTCTTCTAGAACCTCAAACCGCTTCATACAGCTTCGAAGTCATCCGAACTGGTGAGCTAGCTCGTTCTATTTCGTGTCGTACCTCGTATACAACCATATCCACAGTTTCTCGGAGTGCCACTTCCCTGCTTCACGATGCCACTGAACTTCCGACTCCCATCTTTCACCGAACTTGAACGATCACTTGAAGAGTTGTCTGAGGCCGAAGTTCCCTCTGCAGTGTTGGGAACTAACCCTCCCTATCTCGCTGATCATGCTACTCAGTGTGTCAAAATATCCCCACAATAACCCAACGTTTGTCTTACTCTGCTCACTTCACAGGTCATTCCCTGATCCTAGTCCGCTCGACTTTCCGACTCTCGCAAATGATTCGACACTTCCTCTTGTTAAAGCACGCAACTCTGCGGAAGCGATCTCCACGAGCGGCAGGTCGAATACGAGAGGAATGACCCAGCTCTCTCCTACTGAGTGAGTCCTCCTTTCTTAAGATGCTAGTAGACAACCTGATTGTTCTTCGTCGTCGACCATTTCAATTTATTCATAAATTCAGTCTTACTACCGCAGAACGACCGATTTTCGATATGAACCTAGTGCAGCGCGTTAATACGGAAATTCACTCGCGGTGCGATTGGAACAGCTGCGGGCAACTCATCGAGAACTCTCTCACCGGCTTGAGGGAGCATCTCCTCTCAGTGCATCAGGTAAACCTCAAGCAGCTTAAGACTGTCTCGTGCCAATGGGGAGTTTGCCGCGGCTTGGTGTACTGTGGCGGCGCGCAATTTCTGAGACATATCCATGGCACGCATCTGCGACTGGACCACTTTATCTGTCCGTTTTGTGGTATTGTGACGGCGAATGGGTACTGTCCGCTTCGGAGGCATATTCGAAAGAGCCACCCTTTGGTTCAAATCTGATCCTGCTTCGAACAAGATGCGCTTCTATCGAGTTACGTTTTCTCTTTGGAAAATTATTGCTGTCCGGTCTCAAATCCGACTCGTTTTCACTATTTTCGTCTATCTTGGTCTCATAAACACCGTTGGTCTTCTAACAGTTTCTTCTGCTAGTCTACATTACCTGAGAACTATCAAAGCTTGTCGTTGGATAAAAAAGTTCTTGTGATAGTTAAGCAGGCTGCTATGGGGGTTTCCACAGTTCCAGCACTCATCACCCTGCAACCAGAAAGCAATTCTGATTTAGGTCGGCATAGGAAGCTCCAAACTCTGGAATAACACGTCTGATACGCCACCATTCTGTAGCACCGTCTTGAATATCATTGCATCAAGACGTCGCCTTTCAACCACTGGCTCGGAGAGCTATCCGTTCTGGTGTTAATCTCAGCGTGCGAAGCTTCTCCCGACCCATCTTTGTTTCGTTCCGTTGATCAATCAGGCGAGGTCTCACTATGTTTAGTGACAAAGGCTCCGGTATGGGAATGTCCCGGATGTTTCCTGCGAGTATGTTTCCCAAAACATACATTTTGATCTTTTTTGGTCTTCTATCTGCTTGAGTCGGAGACTGCTTCACGACTTCTCTCCCACAGCCTTCTCTGCCCAGCTTCACTCCTGTGCCGGAGGCTCTAAGCTCCTTAAAAATTTTGCGTGCTTCGCTCCATTCGACAGATGAGATAGTACCTGATGCTGTCCAACCGTCATTACGGTGTCGGCGTCGAGACGCCCGCTGCCCGCATTGACGCCCGTTTTATCTGGCCCTCGGACGGCAAGGAAACTGAGGTGTGGGAGCTCAATCTTTTGACAAAATGAATGCACTCGGTTGTGTACTATAAAGACCTGCACCTTCCGTTCGTCCCCTGTTTCTGCTTTGTCCTTTGTGCCTCGATTAAAACAAATGGACGCCTACGACTCGACGGCTGCTTCGGTACACAGACAAGCGTAAGCATCGAGCGAATAGACGGGAAACTAGCAAATTAATCACTATCTTACTAGGCTTATCTACAACCTCGCTTCAGCGTCGTCGTTGGGTGGGACTTATCTCGTTTCGCTTTCCAGCTCCAAGTTCTTAACGACCCAAACTCAAATTAGTGATCCTATACTACGACTATCTTTTGACGCTTCCAGAGGAGTTGACTCGATACTGGCCACGCCCGCGCAAGGTCTCGCTGGCGTCGACTTTATTCTTCTTGAATCGCTATCTCTCCCTGTTCGGCCATATTCCGATTATCTTGCAGTTATTCTGGGTCAATTCGGATGCAGCTCACACGAAGGTCAGCATCTATGATTCGATCTTCCTCGAAAGCCGTTTCTGATAGTCGCCTATCAGATGTAAGTAAGCCTCGATAGATATACTTAGAGTATTTGAAACCGAATAATTCTTTGATAGTTGCATTGGCTTGATCAAATTTCACGAGTACATGATAACCACGGGGCAGTTGATCATTGGAAGTAAGTAATCCACTTTCGTATTTCAACGAAAATTTTATTTCAATTTAACAGGCTGCTTGCTTTTGAGAACGTACGCGTTATATGGTCGCACACGTCGCATTTCTGTCGTTCTCGGCGTCGTGGCGATAGCAGAAATTGTCTACGTCTTGGTTGGTTTTGACGAGGCGCTAGATGTATCCTTCATTGAAAATTAACGCACTTTTAGTGGAAGAGTACGGCTGGACCTAGCAATAGCTTGTCGGGGTCTGACTTCGAAGGGTGCCTTCTGCCTCTCGATCGGCAAGCGTAAGTATCTCCCGTTCCCAGAAACTCTTCTTCGGTTTAGAGTTAATGTACTATCCTTCTGCAGGTCTAATGGTATGTAAAATGTTCTCTGGAATGAACTGAGTTCTATTTAATCCAATCCCTAGATCTGGGCTCGTTGTGGATCGGCCTACTATGTTTCGATGTTCTCATCTTTGGGCTAACATTGTACAAGGCTCTCGAGGGATGGCACGCAGGCGCTACGAGCGTCCTCAAAGTTATGTTACGCGATGGTGAGTCGAGTCGCCATTCTCCACGTCTACTCTCACCGTTTTGGTCCCACCGTTTGGTCAACAGGAACGGTTTATTTTGGGTATGTTACTGTTTCATTGGAAACCCTCTGTAACCCTCATTGCGAACTATGAAGTGTAATGATAATTATAGCCATATCAGGCATCATAGACTTTAAAGTACGTCTTCTCCTTTAAGTCAAGGCTATTCTGACTCACATTCTTTAACAGTTCTTTCCTGTAAGAGAAATCTGATTGTTACTTTGAAAAAGTTGTCTTACAGTGACCTTTCATCAAGTCGTATCTACGAGGGGTCACCGCAACTTATGGAAACGTGTAAGCCCGGTTTTAATTTTGCTAGGTATTCCACCATTGATACTCAAAGACATTAGCCTTTCAACAGTCATGGTATCTCGACTGATGTTGAACCTTCGAGATCCAAAGTTAAGGTTCGTTGGTGATTCACAAGGCGAGAGTGCGACAGAACTCGGTTTCCGGCGTAATAATATTTCTTCGGGTGCCAACACGTCCGACTCAGTTGCTGTGTAAGGAGGGGGCGATAGGATATCGACGAGCATGGAGTCCATGGACAAGCACGCTCTACCTCGTTGAACGAGTCTGCTAATTCGGCTGACCTATACCTATTGCATTCGACTCATTTATTCCCGGAGATAACTACGTATCCGACTTTTGTAGTCGAAACATAGTGCATAAATAGTTGTGAGTATGTATCAAGATTTAAAATAAAATCAATCCAATGCGTCGGACAACTTGATGCTGTTTACTATCGGCTGTTTAGGACGCCGACGGCCGGATGTCACGTGTTTGATACAAAATACCGCATTTTTTTGTTTTTCTTTCTTCCCTCCCCGAGCCCATCAACGACTTTTCGCTGTTTTCCTTCTACGCTTGCAAGCTATGTTCGTGTCAAATTTTCGATTTCCGTCTCGTACACACAGGAATTGGAAGCAAGGATCCTCAGGATTTCGGAATCGTAGGTGGGATGGTGGTCATGGACTCGTTGACTGTATCTGCGGTTGAAAGTGAATGGGTATGAACAGACTCTCAACTTTAGTTTAGGCTCTATTTTATGATTCTCTCCTCCTAGGCATAATCTTCCACTTTCAGTCGTCCTTTCCACCTGTAATTCGCGTCACCCAGCCTGCTATAGGTCCTCCGGTGGGAGTAGAGTCTGCAAAGGGTGATTGTCGCGTCTTTTCTGAGGTGAGACGCTTCGCTCTTCCTTGCTAGACACGATTTATGTATCAACTCTAGCCTTGGGGACGCTGTTACAATCCTCAAGCATACCGAGGAAGCTTCGTCCTGCTTTGCTGTAGATTCCTTTCCTTACCTCGGATTATGTATCTCGCCAGGTATAAATCGTCTCTTTTCGTTTTTCATTGCGTTATTCATTAGTTTGCTCATCCTCAAGCTCATATCTCCTCGACCTCCACCGTTGTTGCTTCGGACATTGGTATTTTCGAAGTGAGATCCATTGTCACAGAACAGAACAGGGAAAGGTAAGCGTTGACCTTTCCTCTTTACCAGTCTCTGTGACGACACGACTTTCGTGCAGTTTCTATCGCCGTCTTCCCTGCCATGTCTCCATCGCCATCTTTTTCAATGGTTGAACACAAACTGCAAAGCCCCAGAATCAGCGCATTCCTGCCACGGTTTCATGTCGCCCGCCTTCTCTGTTGTCTTGAAGGCAAGACGCACTTACGACCACGATCCTCGTCGTCTCCTCCTTCTGTCCTCCGACTCAATACGCGAGTAAATGGTACTATACATCAATGAATATACCCGCCTTTGAGTCTCGTATTGATGAAATTGGATTAATTTGCAATTCGATCTCCAGTCATCAAACCTTTATGTGCTTCAGTGGGTTTGACCGTGTTGCCACGGAAAGATACCAACAAATCACTGACTAGTTCAGGTATAACCTCTCAGTCCCTTTGAAGACGAAAAACTAGACATGTATTTTTGGCTAGGACTACTTGCCCATGTGGATAAACGGAAGCCATCGACGGAAGGAAACACCTTTACTGCGTAGTTTCCCCACCGAAATATGAAGGGCCTGGGCGGATTTTTTCATGTCTGGTCGAAGAACAGGCTCTCCATCTTGACCCTGGAAGAGATGTTCGTAGAAGGCGTCTGCGATTGTAGGACCATCGACATCTGTCATTTCCCTGACGATTGTCTGAGACGTTTTTTTGTTTAAACGGGGTCGAAGAACATACCACATTGTAGCGACGACAGTGCGGAATCCAGAAAAGAGGAGGCATGCACCGAGCGACATCGCTTCATCCGGCAGGTTTTCGTCTCCGGCTCCCGTTTCGCATGCACAGAGGAATGCGAGAGAGCCCTGTGGAAGTGGCTGTTGCATAATTTTCGACACCTTCAAACTACCATCTTCCAGAAGAAGTGAGCTATTGAGTGGCTTGAACTTGTCTTGCGTCCCGTGGCACGCAAAGTGGACAATAGTCGCAGTGACGAGACCGGCGAAGACCGTGTCGACATTGGCTGGAACTTGGGTGGATCCATACTCCACTAAACTGTCATGCGGTACGCGCGACTTAATGCACTGCAACTCTCGCCTTGCAGAGGAAAGCCGCTTATTGTCTATGACGGCCATAATTCGGAATGGTTCGCTCGCGATATTGGGTTGCTTATCGTCGTCAAGCAGCATGCCGATAGTCGGAGTGCAAGAGGAAATAAAATAGTCGGACGCACATTCGATCGCCTTGTAATCCTTATACCTGCCAGCTCCATGAAGGGGCAGAAATGTGAAGTGGCCGGTTGGGCACCATTTCAAGACCTGAGGTGAGTCCGTTTTCTGACGAATGGTACCTTCAATATCGCTGACTCAAATTTCGTAAAGGAAAGACTAACCTGGAGCTTGAGAAAATCGATGACTGGCTTCACTACCTTGACCCATAGGGTTTCCAAAACTGAGCGAAAAATGTCTTCAGAATGAACCGGTTTTTCATTTTCATATCTCATCCCACGTTCGTCTTCCTGCGACTTCAGCCAGTCGCGCAGTGCTGCTCTGGTTCCTCTAGAAAAAACTCCAAAGATCGTGCCCTCTGGAGAATCTTCAAGAGACGATCTTGGAACTGACGTCCGAGATGCCGCAGCTTGAGTTAAGAGCACTAGTTTGCGCAACTCGCTGCTAGGTAAGGTGGGAAGGTAGAGGCAATGGCCGCTGGACGAGGTCATTATAATGCAGTTGCTTACGTCTTGATTCGCTACTAGAATCGCGACAGGGTAGAGCTTGGTGGCAGGTATGAGGGAGAGAATCCCCCTTGGGCGGAGGAAATCCTTGAATCCCTCTAAATCTCTGACTTCATCGATTGTCTTGGACCATTCTTTTTCGAGGGAATTGAAACGGGTTGTATCCTCTTCTATTTTAAGTTTCATTCCGTTGTCCATCAATCCAGAAGTTATATCTCGATGTGACGCTTTCTCCAAGACTGCTGCAATATTCCGGAGTTTCTTTGCGAGTCCTGGCGCAGTGTCATGAAGCTGCTCTAAGGGTGAACGAAGCTGGAGAACCTGAGACCAGAAAATAGTCCGACCGGCTTCAAGATATTCGATCGCTCTGTCAAAGTTTTCCTGTCGAATAAAATATCTTGCCGCCTTTCGTGCCAGGCCATCGCTTATTGAGGTCAGAGCCTGCTGTCGGGATTCCACATCGAGGGACAGGGCTGCGATTTTGGGTAATATCTGCAAAGCTACGTCATAAGCTTTTGCTGCTGATGGGTGCGTCATTCCATCTGCGGACTCTGCCCATATTTTTGCAATATCAAAGCGATGGAAAGAGAACCCTGAATCAGAGAAACAGGCTACAGCTTCTTCGAAAACGCTCATTGCCGTGTCAATGTACACCGGGTTATCTTCATCCACAAAATGAGCAGACATTAATGCTATTGCTAGGCTCTTCAGAGTACCAGGTCGGTCAGGATGAGCTGCACTTTGAAGATCCAACGCTTGCTTGTACAACCAAATTGCTTCGACCAGATCATGGCTCTCAATTTTCTTATCCTCCTTTTGGAATCGGATAACCAGTGAGTCTGCGAGACTAACGAGCATCGTTGACCTGTAGCTGTGGGTTGGCGCTTGAATTTCAAGCGCCTCCCTCATGTAGAGGATGGCTTCGTTGAGGTCGCTCAGTTGATTCTCGGCGTTAATTTTGTCGCGGGAAATTAAAGCAGCCGAGAGGTTACAAAGAGCGGTATCTCGAAGAGGATGAGGTGAAGGTCGAAGGGTGAGTGCCTCTCGAAAATGTAAGATAGCATTATTGAGATCTGGAATGTTCTCGGATTCCCGAAATCGACGTATAACTGCAGCACCCAGGCCATTCAAAGTGATTGACCTGTCTGGATCAGCCGGGTTTCTTAGTCGCAGTGCCTCTTCGAAAGCAGAAATTGCTTCTTCGAGGTCGCTTGGTTGGTGAGCTTCATGAAATCGGGTTGACAGCGCCTTCCCAATGTTATCGAGAGCGCGTGCGCGATCAGGTTCAGGGAGTTCCTGAGCTTCCAGGGCTTGTCTAAGACGGGAAATTGATTCTTCAAGAACGGCGCGATCCCCTCGTTCTTCAAAGGACATGCATAACGCAACTCCAAGATTCATGAGCGAGACATGCCGACTGGGATGGGGTGCCGCGCGGAGTTTAAGAACGTGTCTGTGTAGCCTAATCGATTCGTCCAGGTCAACATAACTGCCTTCTTGTAGAAATCGCTTCCCCAGTGCGTTCGCCAAATTGTTCAAAGTAGCCGTCTCGCTTTCTCCTTCTAGTAGGAAATGTGTGTTAGCCTCACGGTATACTTCTATTGCTTGGTTCAGATCATTTGCATCACCCGATTCGGCAAATCGTTCAGCAAGGTTGTTCGCAAATGTGCGGTTATACGAACCCACATTTTCTCTCATTATTGCTGGTTTGATGACGTCTTCGAAATTTTGGCAAGCCTGTCGTAAATCGCCGATATTCTTTAGTGCGTCGAATCGTGCTGCCAACATTGCAGTTAGACGAAGTGCTGCATGCGATTGGTGTTTCCACTGATTTCTCTGTGGGAGGTTGCAATGTTTTAGTGCTTTTTCTTGAAGAAGTATGGCGTTATCGAGATGGAGGATGATATCTGAGTTATGGAATCGGGCGAAGAGTCCTTCAGCCAGTGTGATGTACACTATAAATTGCAGGTCCTCATCGATTGACTCTCGAGCAAGAACGTCTCGTAAGAGGAAAAGCATAGAATTGACAATATGAAGAGGGGCCGAAGCCTGGAAGTCTTGTAAAACCTGTTTCGCCGTTTGCGCGATATCTGTTACGTCATGGCCGGTGAATGCGATATTACGTGTCTACAGTATCTTCTTAGAAAAATTAAATTGAAACAGTTCAGTACTGAACGTACGTTTGGCGAAATGCGACCACTGGTTATAGCTTCCATCAAATCTCCACGAAGGCACAGCGACTCATCCAAGTCGTTTATCCGATTGGAATGAATAAATCGCATTCCAAGGGCAGAAGCAAGGTCGATGGTTACATTAGCGTGCTGTGGATGATCGGTTGGGCATGCAACAAGCGCCTGACGGAATAAAGAAATTGCAGTGTCGAGATTCGCGAGCGTTTGTTCACTGTGGTATTCATCCATAAGCACTTTGGAGAAGTTTATGTTCTCAGCCGCTATTTCGTCGTTTTCCAAGTTATTTTCATTCGATTGAACGCTCCATGCTTCGGAAGTCGGGGAAGATTCGTTACCCTCATCAGAATTAGACCCCAGTAGGTTATCGAGAATATTTAGAATAGCTTCCTATTAGAAAAAGTGTATGAACTCAATTCGCATTAATGAGAAGTGTGTCCTAACTTACTGCCCTCGTATTCATCATTGTTCGAACTCGAGAGTTGGACATGTTGGCAAGAGTGGGGGTGCCAAACGTTTTTCATATCGTATACCCTCTACATTTTAAGTGCATAGCCTTCAGGCCGGTGTCAAACCCGAAAAGGCTCCACCACAGCCTGGTTCTATGGACCCTTCAAACACAAATACAGAGCGCTGACTTGGCAGACAGCACAGAAAACGAGTAATAAGGACTAGAGCTTAATTGATACCGTATTCATACAGATAGGCTGTCCGACCCAGCGGTCAGGGGATTACCAAGGCGCAGGTTCCTCAAGCTCCCTACCTAAACCGCAAGAAACAGAAGGCGGAAAGTGGTCACGGGGATTTGCATAACCGCTGGAATGATGGTGTAAGCGCTGAGGCTGGAGCTCCGGCGCGGGGACATTGATATTGTGATTTTTCTTGATTCAGGATGACTAGACGATCTCGACGTGCATTTGTATGGACATACACTATTTTTCAAGGTAGAGAGGTTATAAATTAGCAGCCAGAACATGAGAAAGCCAGCAGTGGATGAGGAGCTGCACGTGTGTGCCTTTCCAAATTTGTGTGATCGGCTGATGAAGCATTGATCCCATCAGTGGCTATGCACTTGTGTGCGGGCATTCAAATATTCGAATCCGACAGTCTTTGGTTGCCACTTACCATTGTGGCGAAGCAGTCTCAAGCCTCAGCTGTCCGGCGTTGACAACCCTTGGTATTTATCGACCATCGACGCTACGAGCTACCCACTGAGTCAACGGCGAGACTATTACGCAGAAGCAAAGAAGTAGGTGATTCCTTGAGCTGGATTGTTGAACTGAACGGGAAAAAAACGACCAGGACTCACCGCTAGGATCCTCGTCTTTGGTCCCGTCTTTTCTCTTGTAGCGTCCAAAATATCTTACTTTTTTTATTACAAAATGCCTCAAAAGGCACCTCTGACTACCCCTGCGGAACCGAACTCATCTGGTTCCGCTTCAAATAATTTTGAAGCTGGCCGACCAAACCCTTACGCAAACTGTAAGTTCTTTTCTCTAGCTCAACTCTGCCTGCCTATACAAGCTCTCGTTCAATGCAACCTTGACTAAGATAATCGGCTCCGATTAATGATCAAACCACCGGTAAGAAAATCATCATCGAAATGTGAGCTAAATATTCGAATTTAAAGAACCGGATTATATAACAATTATTGTCAGTTCAATCGCGAAGAAATACTCCAAATGATCGTCTTTCGTCTCTTCCCATGGAGCTCGTATTGGAGGTGAACATTGTACTCGTTTCGAAATTTGAACCTGTATAGTGACGGGTCATTCACGCAGACGGCAAAACTTCTCCACCCGAAAGATTTACTTGCTTTATGTCGCGTCAATATTTTCCTCCGTGCTCTCCTGTTCTCCAAGTCTGCTAGAACCTGCTGGCGCCAGTCCCACAACAGCGTTCCAAGCCTCCCTGACTGTCCGTCCGACCTCACAGAACCTCAATATGCCAGCTTTATGTTCGACGTTTTCTGCATGGTACGTCAAGCGTGCTTTAGAGAACGAAAGTATCTTGAATGAGGACCTAGGCTTGTGGTGTATTTAGCCGACGACGTTGCAAAACATTTCCGTCTCTTCGGTTGCGGCTCTGCGGCTCATGCCGTGAGCGAAAGTAACTCCCTCTTGCCTCCGTGAGGTTGTCTCTAATCGGCACGGACAGTTTAATCAAGGAAAATCAATTACGGAAGCTTTTCAACACAACCGATATTGAACTTCACAGAATTCTTCCGTCATCGAATGCTTATTACGGTGAGTCTGGTTCAAGGCGTTAAATATATGTAACCTGTAGCTCAATTGTTTGAATAGACATAAACATCGCTTCAGAAGACGACTTCTACTTCAAGCCCGAAGCCGAGATGGTAATTAAAGAGTACAATATCGCCCACTGTCGTCATAACTCGGAGGCCTATGTTCAAGAACGAAATATTATCACCACGAGGATAATTACAGTGCCGTTTGCGTTATACTTGTCTACCATATTTGATTCTCATGTACATTGTTCAGGAGGGGAGGTCGATGGCTCGGTTCCTTGGCCCAAAGGTGGCTCCGATGGGCATGCCCGGGAGATGCTGTTAGATTTTTACTACGTAAAACCGACGACAACGGTCGATATAAGGATCAGCGGTTGCAGTCGCAAATCTCGCAATGGAATCTTAAATTTTCAGAATGTAATACCACGGCTCTAAATGGTACATCCTCGTCTCTAATTTTAATTCAGAATTAAGTATTGCATGGTTTCATGAAGGTTCAGATTCAGTGACTGGAGCAAGTCTGCAGTGTCGCTGTTAGGGTGACACCAGCCGACCCCGTGACTGTAATGAGCTGATTCGGATGCTTTGCTCTTTCCTCTTGACAACATCGAATGCCAGAACCAAGCTCTTCAGAACCACCAGCGAAGCGGCAGCGGACGACAGAGAACGAAAACGACGGTCAAGAAAATGTAGTTCGGTCTCTGATCTGGTTCGAGGACGGCAGCATAATCATTCAAGCGGCCAACACTCAATTTCGTGTCCACAAAGGCGTTCTTTCTCGAAACTCCAAGTTCTTCCAGGACATGTTCAATGTTCCTCAGCCAGAGAACGAACCGACACTCGAGGGTTGCGCAATCGTTCATGTCGCCGATGATCCGGAAGACTGGCGTAACGTCCTGGAAATCTTGTACGACAATGTAAAGTGAGTTGGATACACTGTTTTCGAACTTCTTGACGGGTAAATCAATATCTAGAGCATATAAATCAACCCGCGTCGTACACCTACCCATGATAGCTGCTATGCTTCGATTAGGCAGGAAATATGAACTCGAACACCTTCGGGAGGAAGCCATTGAACGCCTGAGAGAGGACTTACCTCGTACGTTGAACCTATGGGACAGTCAGTTCAATAACAGGAATCAACGAACGCGGGATCTTCCTTTCCACATCTTCGATCTCATCACCGTTTTATTGGATTCAGGAGTTCAGTCCCTCCTTCCTGTTGCGTACTACACTTGCCTCTCGCTGCATAGCTTGGTATTTCTCTATTTCTTCCTGACTTTCATCGTCGTTGATTCTGTATATATCAGCAAGAAATTCTTGACGGGTTGACTCTGCCAGGCCCCCCACTTCTTGATCTCCCACTCCCTGCAAAGATCAGCCTCGCTCTAGGAAGAGACGCACTAACGAGGGAAATCGCACACTCAGTAGACTGGCTGAATGAATGCGGACATGGAAATTGTTCTGATCCTGAGTCGTGTGCGGCTGCTCGCACGCGATATCTAGGAGTTACGATGAAAAACTGGCATAGAGTGTTGTTATTTCGTCCATTCAGCTGGGAAGTTATGTACAACGATCGCAGTCTTTTCTGCGCCCCTTGTGCGAAAAGGGTCTGCGAAAAATTCGAGGCTAGTCGCCAAAGACTTTGGGAAGAGCTTCCAAGGTTTTTTCGTCTGCCAAAATGGGACGATCTTAAAGACGATTAGTAGCAATATAATAGATCAGATAACCGGCAATTTCAGCGCAATAGGGGAAGGAGCAAAGAATACTTGGTATTTTGAAAAGGAAGCCCAGACCCTTGTGGGAATCGGAATTTGTGTCCGAATTTGATGACTAAGTACGACCGTGCGAGTCCGACTCGCACGGTCGACGTGTCGCAGCCTTCCCAACGGTCAACCTCAACAATGACGATCTCCGCCGTTGAAGTGTCCTTCTCGTGTGTCCTGTGCTTTTCTAAAACTTATATCCATGCCATGTAAGTTCTTCGATCTTTTGACTGTTCACAAATTTTCAACTTCGTCTGAAGGCATAGTGTTCCGCATACCTGTCGAGGCAAGCGGCGTATCCCTTGCCCAGTATGTCGCTTTACCCGTTGAATGTCTCTACTCTGTACCATTGGACCGCAACATTGGGACGACTTGGTTGAAAAATTAAAACGCCAGCATGACTGACTCGCGTGACATCTCGTGGTCCAGGTCGCTGCCGACGTTTTGGCCATTAGTATGGCGATAATCGATTGCTTTGACCTGTGCTAATTCGGATATCTCAGATGTCATTTCGAAGGCGAAGTTCGGATGTACTCGAGTATGGCTTAATCCTCCTGTGAGTCCGTGTCTTTATCTGGTTCATAACACATTTCTAAACGTCTTGCAAATAGGAAAAACGATCTCTTAGATCTTTAAGACACGCGTACTACTTTGCGGTATCCTCTGACGAGGTCGAAGTTGGGTCCGAGATACAATCTGGGACAATGGGCAGGAAACGAAGGGTTTATACGTTGGGTGTCGGGTTTTTGGCGCATATAGGCACGTCAGTCACTTTTACTTGAAAGAGGATGCGAATTTTTGGGCTAACTAATGCATAATTTCCTAGGGCTACTTGGAATCTAGTCATCCTTCTTTCTGGTACATACCCCGGTAGCCACCGTCTACCGCAATACAGCCACTACCCTTCGAAAACATTTCTCTCGTTGCTAGTGTGCAAGCTCTTCGATTTTCCTGACACCCTTTGGGATTTTCTGACGAATTTCATCTTTTCAGAGGTAATATTTGTAAACCTTCGCCGTTCAGCTGCACTTAAAATAGAGTGGGTCATCGAATATCCGGCAAGCACTTCACGTCAATAACTAATCGCCAACAACATTGTCATTTTCGATAAGTAGTTTACCATGTCATTGGAATGAATCGAATTTCTCAGACTTAACTTCACCTCTTCCTGCTGCAGGCGGCAATTTGTATTGATCGACATGGAGCTTCGCCACTACGAGCTGCATTCCTTTTCTTTTGCGGAGTCTCTTGGTTTCTTGCGCGATCTTTCTTGTCCTTGCCTTGTCGCACACTGCTTGAGCGACACATTCTACAACGTTACTTTACATTTTGAATACCCTTACAATCTGATTTTACCGCTATCTTCACGTTCTGGGCAGAGACCGGGCCGTCGCTTGGATTCCTTCACCAGTGCAGCGAGACAACTAGTGTTTGAAGGACTTCCAAACACTAGAGACAACCCTACACCAACGCGTTGTCTGTCTCCTCGCACTTGCAGTGTCTCGTGGCTTAATTTTCGACTATCTCCATGCCCATGGGCTACTGCCAACAACTGGTTTTTGAATTTTCGTACATAAATATTGTATATTTGAATCGTTTTCCTGTTGAGTACCTGTCATGAACACGACCGAAAAAAATTATCACCTCACTATTACTGTCATGCATTAAGAGGGAATCGAACCCCCGGCGGGTCGAGCTTCTCGCTCAATGGCAACGACCCAGGTTACCACTACCCCATTAATGCGTCGGTGAAGTTTCCAAATGCTCTGTACGAATCTAGCAGCTCTCAGTTCACCTTGAGTCTCAAGCTTCTGCCTTGACACTCGAAAGCTCAATTCTGCAGGGGCTAGCGTCTGCATACGAATCCTGAATCACTTCTCAACATCAGAAAAGTTAGAAAAAGATATCTCATGTGCAACTCCTTCAATTCAAATAGATTAGGTACAAGTTTAGGTGCGTCTGACTCGTTGAATTAAGTTTAGACCTTGTTTATCCTGGAAAAAATACGAGAATTTGAATTGTTGATTTCGGTTTGAAACGATCTTCCGAATCGAGTCGCCTGCAAGTCGTCACCGCATTACGAAAGGGATGATTACACGACCAACCTAGACTTGGTCAAATTTGACAGCAGACGGTTCCGCAAATCATGTTGTCGTAATTGATATTGGCGCCTATGGAGGTCAACTCTCGAACTCGTCAAAGAGAATACCTCCCGAAGACGGCGAACATACGAGAATCTCTGAGGTTCGCATTTACCTGGAGTCATTCAAAAGGGTCTGAATCCAGACCTCGGATTCCTAATGTCTCGTAGAGGTCGTTGCGCTACTCAATTATCTGGCTGGCGTAACCGACTGTATGAGAGTTATTCATTAACACTGTCATTAATTAGTAGTGCTATCAATGGCGTTTCTTTGGCTAAGGCTGTCCCTTTTGAATACGATACCGAAGTAGTTAGCGCTGAGAGCCTATGGACAAACGGATTACCATATGAAGGATAAGCACACTTCCCAAGTTGGATCCTGGGATTGCATCCCACTGTCGTCTACAGGGTGATGTGTGGCAGGCTCACCGCTCAGCAATACTAGGGTAGAAAAATGCCTGAACATCGAGAAATTTAGTACAGGACTGGTTCAATACAGTGCCATGTCAATGTAAGTCGCGAGATCAGTCTTGGCCAATATTTCGAGACTATCCCTCAATCGGGATTCCCATTATGCCGCACACCACCGACGAGCTCTGGGAGGCATACCTTTGCGTTCTACTGAGTATAAATACCAGGTAGAATTTGACGTTTGACCAGCATCGACGCCAATCACCCTCTACGCAAACACCAGAGCATAACTTAACACAACCTCTCCTTCTTACAGTTGAAATAAATGCAGTTCACACTCTTCGCCACTGCTCTGGTCGCTGCCAGTGAGTATCTATTCGACATGCTTGTTCGACTCCTCTGACATTGTAATTCTCCAGTGACGACCTTTGTTTCTGCATCTCCTGTACTCCCTGCAGCGCAGGTCGTGGCACGAGCACCCGTACCCGCTGTAAGCAATTTCATTGTCTTATTTCTCCACGCGCTGACCAAATTTTCCACCTTAATCAGCCGGTCGTAGTCGCTCGCGAGCCCCAGACTTCCCCACCACCCCCACCCATCTGTGGATCGTACCAGTGCATCTAGATCCCGATGCCCCCCGACACCGAGCATTTGGAGAAAATACACCAGTACATGTTAACTATCTTCGCGCCGCCTCTCTTTATTTCTCGCCATTTGTATCTATTTCGTATCTAAGACGTTCACCGTCGCAGTTCTGTTTTCGATCGCTTCGAATTTATAAAATCGTATCACATCAGCGTTCGAGTTTTTCTTATCTACAGGAAGGTCGTGCTCCCATTCACCGTCACGTTGAAATTCATCTCCAACACCACATCTCTGCATCCTGTAAGATTATATCCTGGAAGGTTAATCAGTGGTTTGTATACAATATCTTGCCTTCCACCCGCGGTCAGATTGGAACAAAGCGCGAACGAGATGAAGGGGTTGGGGATATCAAAACCATTCCCTGTGATAGGCGGCTCCTCGTGCGCGGCGAACGCGGTTAGCTGGACTAGATTCGTATGAACAGGACTTTTCTGTAGAGTGTTGGATTCAGCAACAGTATCTGAAGTGGACAACAGACAAAAAATTGACCGCTGCGCAGTACCCAATGAAGAGTTTGTCATCGTCTACATTTTGTACGAAATTGACTGTTCCCCCAGGATGAACGACAGTGAGGTTATTGATTGCGATACTTTGGTTGGCGATTACTCGTAGCTCCCACTGCGAATCAATGTCCAACTCGAATGTAATCGGGTTTGGACACGTTGGACAATGCTATGGAGGCGACTCGTTAACGACGTATACCAGTTGAGAGAGAACATACCGATAAAATTCCGGCGTCCGTAGTTGAAGTCCCAAAGTTCGTATGGACTACGAGGCTCGTCATGGTAATGGGAACCGATGTTGTGGGTTGATCGAGAAATACGGCGTTTAGCTGGAAAGGTGTAAGGAATCTTTCCCCCTCGCAATCTTGCAATTCGAGAGGGTTAAATTGATATACCGCCAGAATCAACGACCCTCCGCAGGCTTGATCGTTGACGCCGAGGCAACCCATCGACTCGCAGGCAATGTCCGGGAGTCTTTGAGCCTTGCTCGAGAGGGTAGGACCGCACCCTATTTCATGTCAATTATTCTTCGATTTTTCGCATATATCTAGACTCACAGCATTGACTTCCACCTTCAAGACCGGAAAACAGAAGCGTCTTCTCACCACCCTCAATTTGAGAGCTGGTCGGGAAGGCGTCTTCACAAGCGGCGGCGCAAGTATGGGCGTTCAACCCAGCCACGTTAGGAAGTAAATTCGCGAGGGTGCGATTGAAGGTGTTATCGCTGCAACAGCAAGTCCGTTTAGATCTCACTCTCGGTATGAAGCAGATGTAAGAATACCTAAAGCAGCCCACATATTGCCAATTCGGGATAAACGCCTCGTCTAGATTAGGTTCGGGTCTGGTAGCCAGAGTTGGGATTTTAGGAGACGGCGTCCCATCGGTGAATATGCTGATGCGATGGGTTCCGCCGCACAGGAGGGTGTTGTCCCCCGCGCAAGGGGTGTTACATTCACTAGTATCCTTCAAGTTCGCGGTTAATTGGACGACGCCGTCGCACCCTAGAATTGAGATCAGTTCAACCTATCCTCGCTTTATAAACGCGACGAACAGCATTGCTGCAGGAAGATGATTAGCGTAGCATAAATATAGGATGAAAAACGGTACTTACGCTCCCCTGCTCAACACCAGCAAACCCATAGGGAAACTCGAAACTCGAACAGAATTCTATGCACATGGCTTGAGTCATCCCAGTGTTGTTGACGAGTTCCTGGGCTAGAAGTGTTCTATTAGTAGCGCCATTGGGGTTCGCCGGAGTTCTTATTCCATCGTTGTTACTGAATAGAGCATTAGTACATGAAAAGCTTTCAAAATTTATTAGAACTCACTCAAAGCATCCCAAGAAATTCCACCCAGGAGGCGGCCCGTTTGGGTTCGAGGCTTGTCTAGGGTTTAATATGCTCGAGGCTCCAGCTAGGTGCTAAATCACAAGTTTTAGATCTCGAATTGAACGATTGATTTCAAGGAATGTACCTCAGCCAAGATAAGAGCGACCACGACAAGTCCTGAAAATAGGAAAGGGGGATTTGACGGCATTCGACCACTGAGAAGTTTGACTGGGGTGTCGAAATCTGAGCAACATTGTTCGAGTGTTTATAACTCAAGGGCAAGCAGTCGGCTAATAGTATCAGCGTCTGTCATGGTTGGAAATGGCATCGCTGATAAACAGGAGCAGAAGACTTATTCTTAGACGCTGCATCATGACGGCAAGACAAGCGATCGTTCTTCCCCA
This sequence comes from Galerina sulciceps, assembly GCA_023014345.1. Taxonomy (NCBI): domain Eukaryota; kingdom Fungi; phylum Basidiomycota; class Agaricomycetes; order Agaricales; family Galerinaceae; genus Galerina; species Galerina sulciceps. The sequence continues at coordinate 229,150 of JAEDXJ010000002.1, read as the reverse complement.
TTGATTGAGGACCGACGCTGATAGTGGCTCGGACTTGAAGTTTTGCAGTCCTCGAAGCACGGAGTCGGGAGGACGATGTATTCAAGAAAACCGCCTTAACAAGAGGTCTAGTCCGACATCAGCGAATATAATAACTTGAAAATGTCACCAGCGTCGACCTGCAAATCCATCTAACACTCATCTCACCACTTGTTAGGCACTCGATTATTAAGGAACTTGTCAAAGGAACTTACTATCTTCCTTTGACGTTCATGAGACTTTCGTGATAATCCACGCCATCCGTGCGATTCCTCAAAGTGCGCGGTTTCATTCGCACGTTCTTCATATAGATTGCGCATCAATCTAAGCTGGAAGCCCGTGTGTTTCTCGTGCCTTTTCAATTGGACCTGTGTCAAGAGGGTCTTTAATTATCTGCCCAGTTTGTTCGGAATTGAGAACCTCGACAAAGCATGGCATCTAGGGAGGCAAGAATGGCGGTATAAAGTCAGAGGAATAAATAGGTGGATCCACGAGTATGTTAAGCTGCTGACAAGAAAGCAACATTATGGGCGAACTTCAGAGCCAGACGGTGAATAGGTATCAGCTCTAATGTCGGAGTCGTCTCGGGAGAAGATGATGCCAACGTCCTCCTTGCAGGTGTATCAACAGATAGAAGGTGGTCGTCCCCATGTACTGCCATCATGCAACTCTCCCGTCATCAGAGAATATGCATCGCTTCCGGATCCCAATGTCAACATATTCCGCCGCTTTAAGCCACCACGAGCGTCGAAAGCAAGCCACGGCTTACTGTCTTAGCCACCTAGAACGCGATTACTGCTAGTGCCGAAGACATAAAAGCAGTAGCCCAGACCCAAATGCGCGTAAAGCTGTAGAATAACGAAGATTCAGACACACTTGAGCACTCAACGCAAGCAAATGACTCGGCTTGAAAGCGATGCGAAAAGGGATAACCAGGAGAACCTAGGATTATAGCTGTTTATCGGTAGCTTCGGCCCCACCATGTGTGAGGTTAAAGTCTTATACGGCCCCATTGCAGCTCATACGAAAGTACCGAAAATCCTTGTTCGCCAGGACCTAGGACGAATGTTGGATGAAGGGAGTGTTGAGGAGTCATCCGTCCATATGCATGGCTCGTTGGAGACACACTATCGGATCACTTCGGAGCTTGCGGACCGAGAATTTTTCTGTGGGAAAGTGATCAACTGTCCACGCGTCGTCCGTAAACACGCACTTTCCTAGAGTCCTGGTGATACGCACTCGGCTGCCTCGTCCAATATGTATATGCTCGAAGCGTGTCTTTCTCGAAAAAAAATGGCGGTATTTTGCCTGAACAATGTCGTCGCTTCCGGGTCCCTGGTCACTGATAAGTATACGATGAATCGATGACGTGGCAGAGCCCCACATCGCGACGTATCTGCTACCAGGAAATCTCTGTGCTTCCGCAAGCTTTTTTTAATTGTGTAGTCATATTGAAGGGTTCCAAACTGACCCATAGTCTGGCATTACAAAAACGACAAAGGAAGGTGTAGTTCAGTTTCGACAAAGTTTTCGTGAGTCAAAACTCTCAATTTGCGACTCGTACTGCTCACCTGATGATTAGTTATAACATTTATTGGCTCAGGCAAAATTTCTTATCACTTACTCGAGGTCCGGATACATAAAATGCCTTACTGTTGCATCGAACCAGCGCTCGACCACTTGTCATTCTCTCTGTCCGGGCATAATCTGAATCATATCGCGCCCATCCCTATGTTATTTCATCATCTGTTGCCCGCACAGATGCGTGTCAAAGGTTCGGCGTTTCCCATTGACATCGCGAGTAAGTCAGTCTCACTTGCTACTGGCCACCTATATTGACTTTCTCTGCTTTCTAGGTCTACATATATGCAATGCGAAGTAAATGGAAGAATTGAGAACGTAGTTGCTCTCGCTATACTACCGATCCGTATGTCGGCTTGGATTCAATATAAAGCGGACGCTGTCAACGCTGATCTCTACCAAGAAATGACGTCACGTCCATAGGTACCACCATGACCCGAGGTGTATTTTCGTTCAACCAGATCCACCCCCGACTTTCCGGAGTCCCCTCGTCTTTCTCCCAAAGTTACGAGCATCGTTGCAAAGGGCACTATGTATCTCGCAAGGCTTGATACCACAAGGTGCGAAGTATAAAAATCACTTTTTGGCGTATTTTTATTGAAACGTGAAGTTAAAACGCAGAGCTTTGAATAAACTCATGTCTCTGCGGTTGATTAACAGCCGATTCGAGAACTTCGTTCCATTTTGATCATCCCCATTAATCAAAAAGGGCCGTTTGACCCACTCTGCATCGCTGAAAGACAGATGCTAAAAACTTTCGTCGACGAGCATAGCGCAGGCAAGCCTTCAATCATTTTGTATTCTCGCTGGCCATTTACTTGGTGAGTATTTACCCAGCGACTCTTGGGTATACTCATTCCCAAGCTAACAGCTTTTTCCACGATCTCCTCGAGCATGACCACGAGTCCCAAAATAGCGGGTACAAACTCCGCCATTAATCAGATGTCATGATGACCCCGGGCTTCTTGCACTGCTTCTGCATTGTATAAGTACACGCAGGGGGGAATTGGGACTGCGGCTTAACGCAGGCGTTATTCACCAAGTGCCCACAGTTTTCCTCTATATTCTCCAACGTTTTTAGGGTCGATGTCGACAGATTCTACCGAGCAAGCAGAATTTATCCGCCTGTATAAACTTGGTCTCATTCCACTTCGTGTTGTTCGTAAGTCGTTCATCTGGAATCTTGGGAGTTAGCGGCATGTTAATTTCAATGCAGTTCCGTCATTGGTTTGGGTGCTTTATGACTATCGTGAGTTAAAAACTCGATACCCTTCGAGCAGGAATTCACCCTCGTAATTCCAGTCTTAACTCTAGCGGACGAGGTGAGTCGATCGTTGCCGTATTTCTCCTTATCTCACCGTCAATCTGTTCATCAGGTCCGATACGTTTGGGTCAGTTTACACGGTATGAACGTCGGACATGGCAATTGAATAGATCTTGAGTAGCCACAGAAGCGAACATTTGGACGATTCATGTTCTTTTGGGTGAGTCCGCAAATGTTTTTCAAGCACGTGAAAGACTGCAATTCTCGAATCCTAGATCCGGTACTACACCATCGCCCTCCTAATATTCGACGCAGTCCAAATCCATCTATTCGCTCGGAAGGGATTTACCAATACTGGCCTGTCCGTCCACCGTCCCATGTATTGTCGTTGTAATCTAATTGAATTTTTTACAGGTGCCTCGCTATGGACCCCACCATCCGTGTAGTCGGAGCGATAAGTTTATGGTCCATCGAAATTGTTATGCAACTTCGGATATATGCGCTCTACGGCAGGTCCAAAAAGGTCAGTCGGATTAAACTTTAATCGGCTTGATATCCTATTCATAGCACTATCAGATCGCCATCTATAACGGTGTGCTCTTTGCGATATCCATCGCCTGCTTCGTCGGACTGCTCGTCGATTCGTCGAAACACCGTAAAATCGTAATCAAATCTGCGATGAAGTTCCCCTTGCCAGGCTGTCCGACTATTAACGGGGGTATCAGATGGGCGGTGTGGGTTCCAGGTGCGTTCAACCACTCGTATTAAGGTAGGCTCTCATCATTAAGGCGCACAGCGACGATATTCGAGTTCAACATGTTTGTTTTGGCACTTTACAAGTCGATCGTCTCGACGTCTGCCCGAGTAAAGTTAAACGGACGCTTCTCATTGGTATACGTATTACTTCATGACAACATTCTGTACTTCCTTGGGTTGGTATTTTTTTCTTTTCGAAATCGTTAGTAACAAGCTAACATTTTTCTTCTAGAATCGCCCTTGTTCTTATTCTGAGCAATATAATGGCCATTGTGAGTAAACCGTGTCTTAAAGACGCTAGTCGCTAACGACGGAGATAATTAATGCTATACAGGGAACGGCCGCCATACCTTGGTTTGGATACGGGTTCGTTTCACCTCAATGACTCCGTGAGCACCATTGACGACGCATATAGTCCCTTCCACGGAGCCCTCGGCATCATGACGACTCGAATGCATCTTCATCTCGCTAAATTTCTCGAAAACGACCACATGAAAGCGATGGACTTCTCACAACCCGTAATTCCAACGCTCTCCGCGCTCGATTTTGATTCCGGGTGTCCTACTGTCTCCGGAGAGTCCTTCTGCTCCGACATTGAATGCGCCACGGGAGCCTCGAGCTCGCCGACACTCTCAACGGTACGGGAGACGAAGGAGGTCTTCGAAGATTGTCGCTAATACGTTTCATATTCAGGACCATATCTTGCAGTCGAGATCGTATACATAAGGTGGAACTTCACATCGCGCCTCACCAGTGGGTTGAGTTTCACGCACGATCGCACAACCTAGGGAGAAAGAGATCAAAATCCCAACAGGGAAGAAAAAGGCGTCAAACAGACCAAGTGGTATTTGGATCCACCGCACTCTCCAACACAAGACGGAGCACGCCATAGATGGGCAAGCTAACCCTACGCAGCATCTTTGTTCCTTCGCGCTCAAGCAGGTCTTCGAGAGCAGACGATTGCAACGACAGGAGCTAGGATCTTGGCAGGCAGGAAAAGAATGGCGTACAAAGGGAGACGGTCTCGACCCATGTGGTACAAGCAGGACCAGCGCGTTCCAATGGCGGGTAGTCCAAGCACCTCGTCTCCGCGCTCGTCAATACAGTCGGTGAGGGACACGTTACAAGAGCCTAAGCCTGGGGCAAAACAAACTCGAGAAAACGATGAATTTACTGCAGGTCCAGCGAGAATGATGGAATGACATTACTTACAAACCGTAGAAAAGTTCGAGTACTATCGATGCTCTTTTTTACATCCACGCACAGTAACGCTCATAAAGAGAACTTGAATCGATGTTACAGGCAGGGGAGTAGAAACCAGGATGTAGGCTAGCACATCGAGCCAGAGAAATCTACCCTGACACGCGGAACTTGAAAATCTCTACCTACGGCATTAACCGGAGAACTCCGTTTCAATCCCCGCGTGATGGTGCATTTTAAGGCACCGCCTTTTCTCTCTCACCTCCGTCAGGATTCACTCATCTTAGAGGTTTGTATTACTGGGGCCCCGTGGCTTCACATCGTGAAAGGGACGATCCATAATGAACCATTTTTCGCCTGCCATTTTCTTTTCATCGAGCCACAGCATCGACTTCGAGCACTGGAAAGTGGTGTCTCCCTGTCTCCTGTTCCGTCAACCACTTCTTTCGATGCCGATTTGTTTTTAATTGCTGTCAAAGCGATCATGGTTCCGTTGGCGTGACTTGGAATAGGTCCGATGAGTTTTCGTTATACACGGTCTCAAGAGTTGATGTATTCTAATTTCTATTATGAAGTCCCTCGATCGTAAACACCCATAGCAGATCAAAAGGAGACTAATATTATGTTTTTCCCCAAGGCATAACTACGGAAGCGGAACACCTTTCATTAACCACCTGGCGCAGCGACATAGCCTCGGTTGCCCCATTGGTGTCGTCCCTAAAGGCACAGATATATTTTTAGCAGCCCGCTTTATTCGGTTTTCAAGCAGTGGCAGATCCTCAAATTGAACTAGGCATTGAATCGACGCCAAGACCGTCAGGGAAAGAAAGTATATTAACGATGACCCCCTCGACCATCTATTATTTTCGCCTTCTGGACCGTCTCCGTCGACAACGATGTCCTATAACTATGGTCAACCTCAGTACGCGACAGTTCCAGTACCAGAGCAACAGTACTTGTTGCCCAACGGCGACCCCTCGTTCTCTCAAAAGCCGGACGCGTTCTTATCGCCATTACTAGCCGCGCAGGAGCAAGCCTCTCGAAAACGGGTTGCACGAACTACCTGCCTAATCGCTACTGCTATTCTTCTCAGTACGGTTGGAATGGTATTCGCCTTCCTTTCCTTCATCTGCGTTTTCCACCAATGCCAGGCTTCAAGCCATTCAATCATCACCACCGCCCCGCTAGGTCCCGTATTAACCATATCCCAAGTCACGTCGCATGTCGCACCATTGTCTGTGCCACTTATCATGGGCCTGTTATCATACCTCCTATCCGTGAAGTGGCTGAGATCTAGCGTCGACGGTGGTCCGAATTGTCCTTCTCCCATGCAGTACGTCTGAAAATTGCTATTTTTTCCCCCCATCTAATTCTTCGTAGGTTGGGTCTTTTGATGTCAATGTCGAATGGGGCCGGACTTTCCTCTCTAATTTCCTCTCTCAAATATCTTGTCAAACATCCCCACAACGGAGGAAAAATCGCCCTACCCCCTATCCTCCGCCAATCGATCTTCTTCCTCGGCTCCCTGCTTTTTGTCACGTACCTGACGGCCGCTGCTGATTCGTGGCTCCACGCGAGCAGTACCGCCGTTTCCATTCCATCCAACTCAGCCTACCGTTCACTCGTTACTCCCAACTTCGGACGAGAGATAAACCAGACCATGTGCGCAGAGGCAAAAGGGAACGATACCGTGATAGTAAGCCTGACTGGGCAGAACAGCTGCGGGTTAATCAACACTGGTAGTGGGGGAAGCGGTTTCATGCTTGGGGAAGGTATCCGAGTCGTTTTTAACACCTCCAGCTATCATCGAGTTGTATTCGCGGACGACCAAACTGCGATCGTCGTCCCTGAGAGCATACCCTCGAACATCACGTATTCCGCTCAAACGCTAGGGGTGAAATCTCAATGTAGAACGTATGTCCCTATTTTTTCCCGTCTTCAATTTGCTCACTTCGAAGGTCAGAATCACGAAGGAGTGTATCGTCCCTGAGACTCTCGGTGGAACGCCATGGTACGGACCAGACGCTCAGTTGGACCTCAATTGCTCTCGGGCGGGCATCAACTACGTTAATGGAACTGGACAGTCGTCGTTGTGTGCTTTGGACAATCAAGGAATGTGCACGTTTGGGGTGGATATCGAATCAAAGTGAGTGTGCGCATCGGTGTTGGGCTCTGGGATGCGTCTTACATGAGAATACTTACCAACAGCCCGTTTACTACTGGGGAAATCGTAACGTCGATGGCGTATCTGGGCCCAGGTCAAGTTTACGATTCATGTAAGTTCCCTTCTCCTTAGCGAGCGTTTGTTTAATGCTGATGAAAACTCGTTAAGTTATACCAAATACGTCGGTTTTTGTCTATCCGCACTCTCAAGTCTGTATTAATCCCCTTTATCTAGTGGGTGGTTCGTTCACGGGAACAACGGCGCATGGAACGTCGTATTCTGCAACGTCACCGCGCTCGACGTCACCTACAAATACGAATCCACGCGTTACATCACACTGGCGTCGACCGCCCAACCTCTCACCGTCGCTCGATATATAATGTCAGCCGGTTTGGAAGGGACCAGCACGACCGTTATTTCTGCTGCAGTCGCCGGTGCAGGAGGATCTCAATCAAACACGACCTACGAAGAGGCGTATTCTTTGGAATTATCCAGACAGATGGTAGCACGAGCAGCCTACATATACGAACCTAGAAACGTGCTCCGAATTCAATCCGAAAATAACGTAACCGGTTCGAAATTGCAACTCGTTCCTCTTGTTCTTTTCGTTGGTGCATTGCTGGTATTTGCGTATGTCATTGTTCACTCGTCTTGCAATTTCGTACTGAAAGCTTGATCAATGTATAAAGGTGCCAAGTTCTATACATCGCTTTGCGGACCATCATCACGACTTGGGGAGTCCAGTACGTCGGTCTCGCGGCGCGTCAGCTTGGTGATCCACTCGCGACTATGCAGAGGGTTTACGGGCAGCCAGATCCGACGTTGACTTGGGAAACGGATTCTGAGAAGAGGTTTGGGTTCGAGACGGAGAGAGATCGGTTACGGGTCGGGCCTGTCCTGTTGGCGAATAATGGCATGCCTGGGTCAGCATTTATGGTGACAAAGGGTTAATTGATCATTGTAGGGAGATTAGGATTCCCATTTGCTTTCGACTAACATATACTTTAATCTAATAAGTCGTAATACCTGAATGGATTGGAATCGATAAGGAGCAATGGCGACGAGATGAGGTAGAACTAAGAGATAAAGAGGAACTTGACGGCATTTCAAACAGGAAACTTACGCTCTGCGATCAAACCAGTGCACTAGACTTTGAGTACGATAGTACTTTGAGAATGGAGAAAGGTAATTCAATATATATTATGTGTACGAGAACGTTTAAATTTCGCTCATGGAGGTCTGCAGTTAAAATACTAATAGGTAAAACTGTGTCCAATAGGTAAATCAGGTTTACGGCATGAGATAACTGAGGGGTTCATGAGTTGATAGCAAGTTATTCCTCGATGGAGAGAGGGAATTTGAAGGTGTCCGTCGGGTCGTACCGAGACTTTAGGAGTTTCAACTTCGGATAATGCGCCCCGTAGTACAGATGTTGCCCTAACAGTCACATAGATTGCCATAATAAAGTGAGAATAGGTTTATTAAAAGTTCGAAACCAGTAGGGAATGCACCTACAGTTTAGTAGCCTGTCGTCGATATAATTTGTGTAAGCACTGCAAAATAAAATGGACGCGAGTGTTAGGGTAGTTTCGACCTAGTTCACGGTAACATACCCATAACCCCATCCCACAGGGTTGTTGTGGACAATGCTATTTACCATCCCTGTAAAACACGAGTTAAGTTTCACGAAGGATGTCTGAACAAGGATGCTCTACCATCAAGAAGCGTAAAGCCCTCATCTGGGAACGGTGGTGTACCACCAGGCGCGGACGTATAAAATTGAAAGGTGAACATAGTGCTGCGGTGTGCAAAGGCGGTCGCTTCGAGAGGAACATCGTTGATCGCAGAGTTAGTACCTCCATAGAGCTCTACGTCTATAAACCACGTCTGAATTAGAAAGTCCAGGAGGTATATTGATGAGCGGCAATGAATGAGTAAACTAGCGAGACAAAAAATGCGAAAATATACTCACCGTGTTTGTTTCAAGTCCCTCATTCGCCAGATAGTCCATTAAGGCATTGACCGAAGCCGTCGACATAGGAGAGGCTGCCGGAATCATCAGAGACTTGGCGTAGAACGTGTCGTGCGAATCTGGAATCCCAGTAGTGGACAATCTTCCCAGCCCTCCGAGGGACTGTACGCTTTGAATGTATGTCCCGACAGTTAGCCTCGTGCTAGATGGGGGTGGAAGCTTGGAAAGGAACGGGGATATGGTAGCGTTGAACTGGTCCGCCGGCGCATACCACCCACCGAGCAATCGGAAACTGACCTGCCCTTTGGAGGAACCGGGCCGCAAAATTAAGTTGGCGCCGAATTCTTGTGGAAAGTTGGGCGATAAGACAAAGGACTGAAAGACAGCAAACGAGGAAGATGCATTCGAAGTGGGAAGATCCCAGATATACTCAAATACACTGGCTGAAGACGGAGCGGCGAATGTGGTAGCCTGAATGGAGGTGACGACGCCGAAGGAGCTTGAAGATCCACGGAGCGCCTGAAGTTAAAGGATTTTAATTCAGAAAGTTAACAACCAAGAGGAAAGTGGCTTACCCAGAAAAGATCAGGGTGGTTTGAGCTAGACGCGGTGATAATATCCCCGTTCGCAAGAACAACCTCAAGCGACGTGATCGTATCGAGTGTTAGCCCCCATTTTCGAGACGTAAACCCATAACCGCCATGGCCTAATAAGTAAAGTGTTGAGTTCGGGGGGACGACAGTCCCATAACAAAGGCGAAGTCGAATGCTGATACTCACCGGAATGACCCCCAATTCCCACATAGGGACAGGTCCCATGAGGAAGAGCCCTTCCGTTTGCATTCAGCGCCAACGCGATATCTCCGAGCCTGTTTCCGGTCCCTATCGTTGTGATATTTGTAGTGGGATCAACAGAAATGGTGTTGAAGTTGCTCATATCGACGACAACAACACCGTCCTTCCCACCGAGACCATTGGCGATATAGGAATGCCCTCCACTGCGAGCGACAGCTCGGAAGTTGTGTGCCGTTGTCAGTTTGAGAATTGTTGATATATCCTCACTGGAATTTGGGAATGTAATAGCGGCAGGTTTGAATGTGAAGCGAAGGTTGACTTCGCAGAGAAGTCAATCAAATTTAGGCAAAACTAAGGACAAATCGGATATCCTTACACGCAGTGCTTGCATTTAAATACCCAGGACTGCTTGGGACAAGGACCGTGAAGTTTTGACTTTGTAGTTGGGATATCAAATCACCGACAGCGTATGCTGGGTAAGGTACACAGCTCAAGATGACCAAGATACCCAGGAGACGAAGGATCTGTAGCGGAAGAATAGTATGGTCGACCATAGGGAATGCGACGAGGTGGATATTCCGTCGCTTGAAAAATTCTACTTGACAAGCTTCGTCAGTACAACCATTTATAAGAAAGACAGAACATCCAAACGAACCGTAATCCAACACTGTTCTCATGCTTGACGCGGGTTCTGTGATTCCACAGTATGGCGATTGTGCACAAGATGACCAGTGGCGCGAGGTCTTGACAGAGAAGTTGACGAAAGATGATCTATTTCGGCAAGTTAGCGAACTTGCCATTGAATTTCATGCTTTCTCATTCACAATTTCCTCTTGACTCGGTCGACAGTCGCGCGTTAAAACTGTGTTACATTGCCCATATCCGCGTCAATCACAACCAAATTATCGTCGTCGAGTATTCAGTTGAGTTAGATCTCAATAAGCGAGATGAGAACCGCGTGGAGAACTCAGATGTCCGGCGGCAGGTTGCAGACCGTCCGAACCCACGTTAACGATATTATTAGACGCTAAATTAATTCATCTTGTCTATGACGAGAGTCGTCAAGTGGAGAGAACCTGTAAGAATATCTGACTTGAACCGCACCTCAACCCAGCATGCAGAACCAAAAAAAAGGTCATCTTTGAAATGATAACTCCCAAAATTGTCCCATTTTCAGTGTTGTCGGCCAGGACAGAAAAAATCGGAGATCTCACCTGCGAGCAAGGGAACAACACTGTCAGGTGCGATATGAGGTGGAGCAAGACTAAGCTGTCGAACTTGAGGCCTGTGAGGCGAGTTCAACCAGCCTCTGACAAGGTCTGACGACGAGACCAGTAATGCCACATCGTCGTGGTCCAACCAAGAACCGACTGAGTGCTATCAAAATGAGTAATGCACCTTCAAAGGCGGCGGACAAACAAAAACAGGGGAAGACTGGAGGAAGATTGAATTGATACAGCAAAAACGGAACCTAGACCACAACCGAACTAGCTATGTCCATTTTACCACCATCACGACTTCTTGTCTCAACTGAGGATTTGACGGGAAGTCAAACCAGGATCGACAGACTCGGAACTGCAGACGACCGACTGCTCCAACACCGCTCGTCGTTCTATCCTTGCAGCCAATCTGGACATTAATCTTCAACTGGCGGATTGTACAGCACGGTCGGGTTGAGGGTGAATATACGTGTTCCTCAACCACCGAACCAACATGAGTTGCGGGTCTTGGAGTAGTGTATCGTTCTTCCTAGTGCCCGCACATGTTGTAAAAAGATGGAAATGAGGAGTGGTCGTCTAAAAAGACCTTATAAAGGATGAATATACCGAATCATGAACTAGAAGCTGTTCTACTCCAATGGACGAAAGGACTGCCAGAGGGAACCGCATCACATTAACAACGTCGCGTTGACCAGGATTCGGCTCGAAGAAGTTCGCACTGCATGATGGAGAAGGGTTAGAATCGGAACCTGTACATCAAGAGCTCAACATACGCGATTTTGCAAAATGTATGCGCCTTTCCGGTTCAGAATTAGGTCGCTGTTGGATCTGGTTGGCCTGTCGTTAACGAGGATCAGTCGGACCAGTCCGCGCACAAGGATTAGGCGTGATGGGAGGCCCACTAGCGACAACAGGGAAGGAGAACGGAGACCTGCATTGCTTTATGATAGGAATTTGTCGGAGGGGATTCATTTCTAAGCAAGTTCGCGAGGTGCTTACACAGTGACCGACAGGCTATAAGATCCGCGACGGTCGTGAATTGAAATGCTGATACAAGTGTACGGGCGGGTAGGGAGAGTGCTTCGGCACAGCAATGCCCTGATCCGTGGATTCGCCCCCGTAGATTCTGTCAAGACGAGAAGAAACCAAGGGTCAGCCCTGTTGAATGCGCCGGAAACAGTGGGTTCGTAGATGCATACCTGTGTCTAAGTCGTAGCCATCGGGATACCAAAGCATGCTGTGCAACGAGTTTCGAGTAGGACGAGTGCCTGGCTCCCCGCATTCAATGAACAGCGGACATTGCCTCTGAGCTCTCCAAATTAGGTTCTCGTGGGGGCATTCGCAACACTAGAGACGTTTAGCGAGCAACACTGCAGGCTGTGGGAGAACACTCACTGAGCGTTTCTTCCATCGCTACAGGTTCTACTCTGTCCATCCGACTGTTCGTGCCGCTGGACGAGTTGGGGTTTCTCCTAGCAATGATAGATATCACGAATGTTGGTTGGGTGCCTGTATAGTCTTCGTATCTTCCGGAGTTTGGTCTATGAGTAGTTAGGGTGTCGAAGAGGATGCTGAATGTCAACGAGAAAACAGACCACGACGTCGTTTGGTTGGTTTATAGCCGGGAAGCGAAGAACTGACGTTGATTGTCTTGTGATCTAAACAACCGTCAACAATTTCTTTTAGGGTATGACCTAAACATCATCACCAAATCCGTGTCCGTCTTTTTCTTTTCAGCCAAACCACCACATTCCACCCTAGGAAAACATGGATTCTGCAAATGAGACGTACTTGATAGATAAATTCCCTTTCAAACCTCATCTTGACTCGAATTACATACCAACCGACTCAGAGATACAGGAAATAAAGGTTTTTCTTCATCCTCCCATCTCAAGGATTCGGTTCATCGAAGATGAGTTGATTACACTCAAAACTCGACTCAAGATTCTGCAGAAGGAGCATAAAAGTCTCGTCCGTCAGGTAGAAATCTGTCAAACCATCATCACCCTCCCACGACGAATCCCCGACGACATTCTCAGCGAAATCTTTTATCAAAGCCTCCCAACCAACCGCAACCCAGTCATGCTTAAATCAATGCCACCTCTGATCTTCACACGGATCTGCAAACGCTGGCGGGAGGTCGCTCTCTCTACCCCAAGACTCTGGTCATCCGTCCATGTTCATGTAGTCGAGATGGATAAGGTTCCTGTAGGGGAGTACCTGGATTACGACGTAGAATCGAATGCTCCGCCAGGAAATTGGGACAAGAACCGAGCTGCAGATACGGCGAAGTGGCTTAGACGATCAGGACAGCGGCCTCTCACTATTTCCGTCGTCGGGAACGACATGTGGGCGTCACCATCACGCGCTTTCTACGACCTCCAGCTCAGTTCCATAATCCCCTTTGCCCCTCGATGGAGGAATATGTTTTTTGGTGGGCGGCCTACCTCATTTTCGTCCATAGCAGCTATAAAGGCCGTCGATCTGCCACGTTTAAATTCATTGTTCCTGGATTTTCGTCCAGCTGTCCAGGGTCACCTTCAAAAGACTTGGAAAAATTGCGGTCTTCTCACTGCTCCATCTCTGCGCAAGCTCTACCTTCACCAAAATTCCTTAGATATTACGGCTTTAAAAACTAATTGGTCACAACTAACCCACCTCGATTTGGGGCCGCCCTTCAAACGCCACGCTTCACTATCTCCTTCCATTGCTGACGCATCGGAAATTTTGCGATTCTGTGAGAGGTTGGTTTACTTTAAAACAGACCTCAAAGATACTGATCAACTCCGTGCAATTATGCCAATGCCACTGCCTGCTCTTCGGAAGCTGTCAATTACGACGGACGAGGACCTGACAAGGTTTGTTGAGAAGCTTGAGGCGCCTGAACTTTCGAGCGTTAAGCTCGACTTTTTGCAACATAGCAGACCCTTCATCACTAACCTTCTACAAAATCGGAAAGTCAGCAAGCTGCACATAACGACCCGTCACTCTCTGCACCCTTCCTTCCTCGATTCGCTTCGGAAATGCCCCACATTGAAATCTCTAACCATCAAAAACTATTTCACAGAGTATCGCCGCAATTCTGAACGAAGTGAGATGCAGTTTAACTTGGATGACGAATTTCTAGGGTCCTTGACAGACGCCCATGACCCGTTATGTCCCCTCCTTGAAGAACTTATTTATGACTCGTCGACAGGATTTTCATTCGGCGGTATCAAGGAGTTTATCCGAAGAAAGCAAGCCTGTCACACTCCTGGTCTGGCAAAGCTCAAGACAATTTCAATCAACCCCACATCCAACAGTAAGCGCGAATTTAAAGCATTCACGGCTTGGAAAGATTCCGAGGAGGCCCGACATTATATCTCAGACGGACTCAAGATTTTGGATTGGCGACCGTTTGAATGGGACGATGCAGTGCTAGAGGAGCTCGAGGATGACGACGATCTTGAAATTGCATTTGGGAATTCCAGTGCACAGTACGACGATTTTTGGCAGGATTAGGACTGGCACAACATGAGGCTTTAAATGTGACATTAAATCTTAGTTTTAAAGTAGATTATTGACTCGAGATTGGGGCTGCATACCACCACTTATGTTTTCTGTATTAAAGGAGAGATGTATATTCAATTTGTTGTCATGAATTTCAATCCAGTTTATGGCTGTTCAAGCACTTCCCAGGTGTTGATTGATCGGAACTCCATACCTGCTGGGATTGTCAGCCTAGCAAGTACTGTCACTCATCGTACAAGTACCTTCCCGCTGGTCATGGGCTTTATAAGCGGGAAATGACTGAAATGTCACTTAAGTGGAAGTTGCTACGATCGACTATGATGGCGGCAATAATGTGCGTCAACAAGGTTTTATTTTTTTCTAGTACCATGAACGGCTTATTTATGGATAGAGGGTGTTTTCAACCTGTGCCCAGGATTCGGCTGGAAAATAGTTTAAGCAACCGTAGGTTATATGTCGGGAAAACGGTGGCTTATCCACAAGTTACGGTCTCCACCGGCGTTCTGTTTTAGTCAGTTTGTCTTCAGAAGACCTTCAGACCCGAAACTTCTGCGAAGCGGATCCTAAGCGTGACTTATCGAGTACATCCTTCAAAATGGCACTGTAGGTCCTACAGTAGTCAATAGAAACTTACCATAAGTCATGAGTTCAAAGGAACAGTACTATATATTTGTGTGAAATACGACAAATGACAACATTGTGAGTCTATCATTAACCAGTCTATGCGGAGAGAGAGGCTCACGCTGTCATTTGACTTCGCATCGGGGGAATCAGACCTTGATCACACAGTATAAATGCTATCGATCGATGCTTTTGCTTCTAGGAAGCCCTCCGTATATCTGACAAGGAGAGTGTCAGGTTTAAAAAACATTCCTTTCCAATGCTATTCAAGATTGGGTGCGGCCTGATTTTACTCTCCATTGACATGCAGGAGCTGAACGAATTCTCAGCCTTCTTGCTGCTCTGACGCCTTTAGTCGCGTCGTTTGGGTTTATTGTCCCAAATCATATACCCACAGGCAGCGAACTTACCATAGGATGGGATTTTACGCCTGCGGATCCGTACGTTCATGGACCGTTGCCTATGCCAGGATGTTCAACTCAGTTATCATAATTTTAGCCCAGTCTTCTCCTTATTACTCGTTAATCTGTTTCCTAGTCAAACCTTCGTCCTCGCCCGAAACATCGATATCACTACAGGACAGATTACTTTGACTCTCCCACTTGCTCCGGTCGGGTATGCTTTCATCTACCTTCGCTATCGCGTATTAAGATTAATGGGTGTTCTTTTCACGAATGCAGAGACAATTACATCTTCGAAGCTGTAAGACCAGACGACGACTCAGATCTCTTCGCTACTGCGGGAACCATTCACATTGGACCAGGGTCATCTTCATTGACCAAGACTGGGACCTCGACTGCGCTTCCAACCCCTTAAAATTGTAACGTATGGCATGATTTACGCTGGTGACGGCACAATCATTGAATGTGGAATATGAGTTGGAAAAGTCCTTTGTATAGATTAAATAAATGTAACGAAATTACCAGTTTATTTCAAAGGGACAAAACCAATAACTAAATTTTATACTTATTGAGTAATCGCGACCAGTCTGTGAAATAGAGCCGGCGATGGTGGGAGAGCTTAGACGTTTATCCTGTCATGATTACTCAAGTAGTTTAAGTTTTAGCCACCGCGCTGACAGGGTACGCGTATGACAGACAGAACGCCAGGTTCGGCTTCCATATTCACCGGCCTTGGTATTTGGGGATATGTCGCTTCCCGATCGGTGTTTTGGAGGACGTTGTCTCTACAGCAAGTTTCTGAACTACGTTTCCAAGCAGTAGTGGGTGATCTAACTGGGATTTATATTCCTTAAGCTCACTAGAACCATTCCGGTTGCTTTTCTCCACGAGACGTCGTTATACCTTGCATGCTTTCGTGCTAATTTGACCAACTAATTGAAGACAATAAACCAGGCTAGCGTCTCGCACAAAAAATGCAAGCTGTATATAATCGAGATGCTTCAGGGAATCCGTGTCTGGATCCTCTCAGCATGATCTTTAAAAATTACCCCGTGGGTTACATATTTGCTGCATTGTATTTTATCGAACTCACTCTGCCAAATTTCCCAGATCATCCACGGCATAGTTATCGCGCTAGCCTTTCAGCCGGTTTTCTCTCTGACCGCCAGCTCTGACCTTGCACTGAACGACGTCAGGGGCGTAAGAAAGTGCTACACCGCTAACCGCACCGATAAATGTTCCACTTACATCGCGCGGTTCTGCGCTATGGTTGGTCAAGCGCACGTACGCCGACTCTTGCTTTATGCAGCTTGTTGTTAATTTATAGCAATTAGGTTGGCAGCGGAGAAAGTATCAACCACTGTTTCAACTATAGCGATATTCATCACAATGACCATCGATGTTCGTTCATCCCTCTTTGGGAGCAGAGCTATGACGAACTTAAAACACCTTCCAGGCGACCTGAGTGCTTACAGCGTCGCTACCCTTGAAGGAAACAAGGATATCGTCGTGGCTGAATGCAAGAGGGTTTTGAATAACATCAACAGACAGTGTGACCAGGCGAGTGGTCCTTCCAAAATCAGTTGTATTTCTCTGACTAACACTCCATGCTCTACACAGAAGGGAGGGTGGGCACGCGCTGACCGTTCGTCGGCCTTCGTTTTCCGGATGGACCCCAACGTGGGGAAATGCGCGGGCTTGCCGGGGTATCCAGGTTGACAGTCGTGCCTGGAGTAGAGCTAGTACGAATTCTGGCGACCTACATGTCTGTACTACAAAAAATTAGTTCGGTAAACTGTGTCCAAGTAATTCCAGTACCAAAATTTGTCCCCAATTTTGATGTATATCGGTATACTGCAGATTGAAAATACATAGTGAGGGCATTAAATAAAAAACCGAGTCTGTCCCCAGTTATTTAGTTAGCAAACTTGGTGGTTTGCTTAGAACCCTGAGGCTAGCTTATGTTTAGACTCTCTCTGACGTCTAAAGGCTTTCGCTTCTGCTCATGTTCCGATCCCACTGAGTAGTACCTTTAGAGTGGTTATTTTTTCCAGAAATGACAGTTAGCATTCTGCATGTCCACACGACCGGGACATGTGGCAGCAGCTAAAGAGACGATTTTAATGCGCGAACGAGTGACAAGTAGTTGCCTTTAGAGTCGGCGGCGAGTAAATCGCCTTTAAGACCAAAATTTTACCAAGGCTAGTAGCTTGATTATTTTGCATTCTTTTCCGACAGACCGTGCAAAAATAAATAGGAAGATTCTAGCCTGCTCGAAGATCTCTGGAAATGGTAACGGTTTTGGCGTCTCGAATGAAAAACCCCAGATATATAACTAAACCTTGGTAGTTGAATACGATCGGTATTGTAATCCTAGCAGCATGGTTGTAAAAATTCGCTTTGTGAGTCTCATGGTCTGCAACTCTACAATCCGTGTAAATGTATCCTGGCCCACCTAATACTTGTTACCAGGTCATCGCAGTCGCTCTCGCAACTCGTCCTGTCCTCTCTCTCACTTCGAATGCTGAACACGCTCTGGACGCCACGGAGAATGTCAAGGAGTTAAGGAAATGCTACACGGATAACCCAACCGATAAATGCGAAGACTATATTGACCAGTTCTGCCGCATATTTCTCAGCAAGAAAGGCCCTGTAGGTCGAGCCCCTTTGTGTGTTTAATGTGAATAAGACACTGACATATTCCTTGTCTTAAAACATAGATCGGGCCTGGGGAGAGCGTTACGCAGTGCTTCAACTATAAGGACGCCCACCACAATGATCAAAGATGTCTGCTCAGTCTTAGTACAGTGCAGGGATGAGACACTCACATTGATTGCCTACCGCTAGGTGACATGGGGGTGTACAGCGTCGCTACAATCGGCGGACTAAAGAACGTCAATGTAACCGAATGCGAGGATATTATGGAGGCCATCCATGATGACTGTGACAAGGCGAGTGCTTTTACCGAGATACAGTTAGACTTTGCGAATTAATACGCGACACACGTCTAGAGGGGCGGGTGGGAAAAGCAAAATAAACAGTCGACCTTCGCATACTTAATGGACCCGAACTCGGGGAAATGTCCGACTCTGGCAGGTTATCCAGGTTAATTGAGCTTCGCTTCGAAGGCGTACAGAGATGATCTGTTTGTACCCATTGAATCTCGTATAAAGCAAAAATAATCCAGAACATGACAATTAAGTAATGAATTATTTGAGGTTAAAATTAAGCAGACCGGAAACAGAGCTGAACTACAAGGACTTAAAGTAGTTTCTACCACTTTGTGAACAGGGGCGCGACGCGACGCGTTGCAGTCACGTGCGATATTTCACGATCAAATTTCAACCGTTCTCACCCTCTTCCACCATCAACCTCGCATGCCGTTTCCAGACCCATCTTCTGTTAGAAGTTTACGTGCATCTACATTACTCATCTTTATCGTCTGTTTACTTGGAATCTCCGATGACTAACAACTTGAAGTCTCCAACGCCGTCTGTCTTTTTCAGTGTTCCCTCTTTCAATGTCTTTCACCTTTGGCCTCGAAGCGATCGCTCGAATGTCGTAGCGCGACAACCATCTCTGTGTAAGGAGATACATTTATCTGATCTAACTTCCTTCTTGACTTTTTCAAAGAACCAGTTTTGCATGAAGGCGATAAAGCCTCCAACTTTTGTCTCAAGACTGGCACGATTTCGCATACTGGATGTGGACCATCGGTCTTTCGTTGAGGAAGGAATCGGTTAGGTGCGTGTTTCCTGGGCCGTCGACATCAGAGTTGGACTCACGTCGTCATTCTGCAGCTCGTAGTTTGCTTTCATCATGTTGATCGATGCGTTATCGATTCTGTGTTTGTCTATGATGCCACGTAAGTTTATACTCCCGGTTGCTCTCCATTTAGAGTTCAAATCCTCGCCCATTTCAGCTCTGCTCTCGTTCTGCACACTCCACTACCGCATCACATCATTCGTACCCGACACTCAACCCAGTTCTCAAAAGCACGTTTACTGCACAGTCGGTCCAACAATTCTTCCCGCGCCGTGGCGAAACAAAATGGTATTGGTGAGTACATCCTCTAGGCCCCATTATCCCAATCTTCTCCTCGTTTCTGTTTCTGTTTCCGTCCTCGTCCTTGCAAATCTACCGAAGTGGTCTCTTTCCCTCTGTCCATCTACTCTGGGCAATCGTTCAACGTTTGTCCCTGGGATCTGGACATAGTCAGAGTAGATCAATCCGTGGGAGAGTTCCCGATTCGCAGGTCGGCTTTCTGCAGGAGGCTGGCGCTGATGCTGCCGGTACTCCCAGCAACGAGGCAAGTTCCCGAGACGTCCATAATGGAAGAAAGAGGGCGTTCTACTGTTCGAGTCGACGACTACTGCTTCCACGTTCGGACGTCCGTGGTATTGATATGGTCGTGGGTACTGGAGCAGACATGGCGGAAGCAGCGTTCGCCGCATCTGCGGGTGCGTAGAGACGACGGAGCAAGGCGATGCAGCGGGTGGGCTCGCAAGCCAGTATCGTTAAGGAAGAAAGGCGGATGCACTCTGGCCAGGCGCATATACCCACCGAAACAAGAACGAATGCGGGCTTGTCATCCTGTCTAGCTCGACGTGCGTGCACCATCCTTGTCCGTCCCACCCGCCATAGCCATGCCGTGGTGCGCATTGCGTCACGCGCTTTCCTTTTATCCCATATCCCGAGGAGTATCATTGTATTACCAGCACCCTTTGGGATACGGTAATTCGAAGACATCTTGCGGGCTCGATACCTACATGACGCGGGCAACGGGTGGGCAGGCGAGTTCACCGGGCAGTCGTTGTCCCGATAGTCGAACTCCCGCTGGATGAGAAAAATGGGTTGTCGAGCTTCAATAGAGGCGAAGACATGTACGTACCCCCTATTTGGTTGCTTTGTATGAAGCTGAAGCTGAGCATTCGTTTTCGTTCTGTAGGTCGTGGCGTATGTTCTGGTCACAATGATCATTTGGCATGTTATTCCCAATTCCTCGGGCGTTTATCGTGCCACTTTAATTGGAGGCTAATTCTCGAGTCTCGCTCCAGCCTATCGCAGACCGCTGTATTCGTAACCCTCTCCTGCGACGTTCTTCCTTTCGCCTAGTCCACCTCTGATCCAGGCGGGTATTTCTACTTTCGTCCCAGCAATTTGGACATTTGTAAGGATCCAAAACTTTGCGAGAGAGTTCATGATTCGCCTGTCGTTTTTGTGTGAGGAAATGAGCGTAATGAGGCGAGGGGAGTTTGCTACCAACCTCGTTCAACTTAGAGTGACCAGGCGTTGATCCGGGCACGCTGTAGGGTGCTGATGCAGACCCGCCTTAGAATTGTAATGATGGGGAACACGAGCGAGGCACTGCACATAATTTCTAATCATTCACTCCCAATCCACTCCTCTTGATGTTGTCGCAAGCCCTCCCGCGTTGCTTCTTGATGTTGTCCCTTATCCTTCAGGGAGGGGGTTGACGGCCACCCTCTCTCCCTGCGATATGGTTATCCTCTGATCTCGGGTTCTCGAAGCTGCGGGCGAGTTTTTCGTCAAACATGTGAGGCTGGTGTTGTTGGGGGGGGAGGGTAGTCTATGTTGTTGGTGCATACGAAGCTGGTGCTGACAGGTTGTGTAGGTAGTGGGCAGGTAGACGAGCTCACAAGTAGACCATGTCGAGCAGGAAGAAGGAAGAGGTTACAACGCATGTCGATTACTATCATTGGTGATACTTGAAAGTTAATTCACCTCTTACTTATTTTGTTTATACGTTCAAGCTCGACATGCGCTGGCGTCGCGCCCCGCTTGTTCCTCTCCATTACGGGGTACGGTGCTCGACCCAAATTATCAACTCTCGATGCTCCTCCTTCGCTGCCGTCGCATCCCACCCGCGTCGTCTGCGATTTCTCTCTGTCCCTTAGCCCGTGGGTCGCTGTATCGTTTCCACCGTCTCATGAAACGGGTACATGTGAGTTATTTAATGTCTGGCGTTGCGGGCGAGTTTTTGTCGTCTGCGAGTTGGGTGTACTTGTTTCTGCATGTGTGAAGTCGGCAAGGTCGGTTATTCGTGCTGGCGTGCGTTCGATTTGGTAAGAAGGCATGAACTACGAATAGGATCTTCGATTTCGCCGCATAAGTACCAATACCTGCATTTGCCTGTGCTGCATAATTATCAAGGATGTCAAGCAACCTTCAAACTATCGTTACTGGGGACATTGACCATCCCGTCGACACCTAATTCTGAGCAATAAATTCATCCAGTTTCACTGTTTCCTGCATCTTAGCACTCGAGAATAGTCTTGGAATTCAGATGGAATTAATTTTTAGCAAGAATCGGTTGCAAACTACTTTTCAATACCCTGAATCTGTGAACAAGGTAAGACGCGTCTTGTACTCGAGGACGCGTATCGGTCACGTGCTGTCTATTGTTGGCATCAATTACAAACCGCAACTCAGCTGAGCTTTACCCAGGGGCCAGTTCTTCGTGTCCTCCTCCCGCTCCGTATCAATATCGTCCATCAGGATATTCAGAGTCACATATAGCCCTTATTACTGGAAGTCGTGCGAGGGATCTTTTCAACGTTATTCTCCTCTAGTCCTGGCTTCTCGAGATGTCGAGGCGCAACTTCTAGGTCAAGGTAAGGGAATGTATATCTGACCTGCCCTTATCTGACCTTTTCAAAAAGCCAGGCTCGTATGATGACGAACGTTGTGTTTCTCCTCACGAATGCCCCGATTCTGCTTTGCCGAAGTGGGTCTAGTGAAAGAGAAGGAGATAGACATGTACGTATATGCTAGGTTGTTTCTCCCTTTTCCAACGAAACTAAACACACGTTTTCGTTCTGCAGCTCTCTGTGTACTTCCAACCACCGTGTCGATTGATTGATTGCTCTTGTCCTCGTCGTACAACTGTCGTGCCCGCAAGTTTACTGCCAGCCGGCGGCCAGTGTCCTCCATTCCGGGGCCAATTTCTTGCCCATTTTAGCCAATCGTGTCCGCCTCGAAGTATCGAACTAGGATGGTGGTGAGTACGCCTTCCAAACCCATATCCATGATCCACTCGTCCGCCAGCGCTGTAACCCTCCCGCGCGTTCTCTTGGTCTTTGTCCATCTTTACCCAGGACAGGGCGTTTGACCTTTGTAATGGGGATTCGGACATGATACTCCATGACGCATATTGTGGGAGAGTTCTCAACTGGTGCTTGGCTTTGTGGAGGGATGGGAGGTGGCCAGGGGATGGTACTGATGTTGCTGGCAATCGCGTGCTGTTTTCTCGCGCGCGCTTTAGGGAAAACGGGGCTGGCTGGACTGGATAGGCAGGGACAGGGAGCTGGCGTTGATGTTGCTGATACTCACAGCAGATGGGCGAGTTATCGAGCTGCAAGTGTTTGTGATAGGAGGAGGGCAGGGTGGCATCTTAGCTGTGTTCCGCGGTGTCGCAGAGGACGAGCTTCACGCAGAACAGGAGAGATGAAGCGGGCGGGGAGACTAGCCGCTCGCTGACGTGTTACTGGCACCCCTGTTGGGCGGGTTCGCAAGCCAGTATGGTTGGGGAAGAAAGTTGGAAAGCATACCCATTTGTGACTGTATACCCAAGCGTCCGCTGGACGCCCACCACCGTCGTCACTCTCTACTTGGGTACCTTGCTCAATTTATAAGCCATCGTCTCTTGCTTTCCCCCTTCTCTCGCAGTCGTGGCATGCCCTCCCGCGTTGCAACTTGTTTCCCTCTCTTTTTTATCCCATTTGGGTGGGGAGGATTGATCCACCGCCTGTTGGGATGTATTCATTACCGGGTTCGAGTGCCGCGGGCGAGTCTTCATCGCATGTGCGAGATGGGTGTAGATTTAGTCCGCAATTCGTCTTTGATGATGGAGCTTGTGCACTGTGTGTGCAGGGTGCAAGCATGCGCGTTCACGAGCCGGCCAAGGCTGGATGGAAGAGAACGAGGTCTACGTTCGGTCAGAACGCATACGATTGCGAATATCACCTCTCCGCGTCCGCATCCCCATTCGCGTCTGCTACTCATGGAGGCCTCGAACCGTTGGCAAAAATACGACGCGAGCCACAAGGTCCCACACCCTGGCTGTGGTCCCCATTGCAAATCCCTCTATCAAAATATAATCGTTAATGGAATGTCGTCAACGAGACGGAGAGTAAGCCATGCATGTTACACGTTCGGGGATTGCAAGAAATTTTGAGTTCGAACAAAAGTTCGTTTTGTTCGTTTCATCGTAGATACGTCCCAAGAATTGTTCCCTAGATCTTTCTGATATCGGTGCGGTATTACTTAATTTTTTGGGTTCGGTGAACAAAACCCTATGACATTGGGTCCCTTCCAATCACACAAGGAATTCTACTGTAGATTACATTAGAATATCTTTGAAACTGTCGTCGTTCAATTCGTGAATACTACTTAGCAGAGTAGGGGTGCGACGCGACACGTCATAGTATCAGTCACGTGTTGCTTCCAATTCCCGGGTTCCTCTCTCATCTTTCGTGTCGTCTCCTCTCTGGACAATTGTGGTTCGATCTCCTCTTCCACAGGTCGTCTTTGCGAGTTTGGTGTATGAATGGGGTTGGCGATGTCGGCAATTTGTGCTGGCATAAGTTCTGTTACAAGGGACAAAACTACGAATAGGAACTCAATCTCGCCACATCAGCATCCAAGTCAGCATCCATGCTCCGCTTGTTTTAATGGTCAATGATACCGGGTCATCTTCATGCTTCAGTTATTTGCCGTTCTGTTGATACTTTGATACATCGAATTCTGAGCGATTTTCATCTAATTTCAGTTCTTTCTGGCTGCAGTACTTCGTAATTCAGAATTACGAATTCGGTTGTAAATTACACTACAATATCTCTAAAATCTTCGTTAAAATTGTGAATAGGGGTGGGACGCGTCAGGTACGCGTCTTTCACGTGCTGTTTGTTGTGAAGATTTTGGAACTCAGCCCCTCTTTCGTCGTTCTCTCCTCCGTGTCGTGTTCTCTCCTTATCAGCAATTGTCTTTCGATCTTCCGTCTGGCTTTCAGAGGCACTTCTAGCCTCTATTTACTGGAGGTTACGGTCCTCTCCGCACCTTCTAAGTTAGGGTAAGCGAACATCGTCCTCTGGTTTAGCCCTTTCCTGACCTTTTCGACGATACAACAGGGCCTCAGTACAGAAATTGGAAGTCAGGTCTGTGCCTCTATGATCGATTCTTTCTTTGAAACTGAATTGATTCGTTTCGTAGCTGGCTGTACATGCACGCTCAACGACAATGGTTGATTTGCCCTCTTGCCGATTCCTTGTCCAACCGTTGTGTTTGCTTTGGGACAACGAGACACGGTGGTAGTAAGACCAAGTGAGTGTTTCTTCCAAAATCTTATTCATGATTCACTCGTCCACCAGTACCGTAACCCTCCCGTGCTGTATTCTCATTCCGTCTGAGGACAGTTTCTAGACTCCTCCTAACCGTAACCCTCCCGCAAGGCACCCCTTTTCCCCGTCCATCTCTGCCACAAGGGGATATTTCTATCTCAATGACGGGGATTTGGCGTGGTTTCACGTCGCTGCTCAGAGGGAGAGTTCTATGGGGCGACAAGGTGCAGTTGGAAACGATCTGCCTGCACTAGCGCGACGTTGATTTTAGGGAAATCTGGGCGATTTTAGGACGGGGAGCTGCGGTTCTACGAGCTCTGCTTGCTGGGTCCGGGAGAAATTTTACCACGTTCGGAAGGAGTGATGAGGCGAGCGAGGCAGGTCGCTGTTTATGATGTCGCTGAAGCTTGGCTGGCACTACGGTCAGACTGGATGGCTCGCCAGCAAGCTATGGTTGGAGAAGAAGGATGGAAACACGTTGAATACGACGCTTACAACCACCAAACGGCAGCCTATTTGACTTGACTTGGTTCTTATTCGTGCTTCCAGTGTCCACGTCCAAATTCCTCCTTCGCGGTCGTCGCATGCCCTCCCGCGTTGCACTTCTTTACTTCTATTCCTCATCTCACGGGTTCTCCCATTGGGGAAGGGGTTTGTACAACCGCTACCTCACGAGAGATGTTCGTAGAGTTCGGGCAAAGATGCTGCGGGCGAGTTTTCGTCTAGTGTGCGACTTCCGGGGCGTTGGGGTCAGCGCTTCGTAACTTAGGAGGATGCAAGAAACCTATCTATTTTTTATCGTGAGGGTATAACGCGCTAAATGGGATAAAAATCATTCGTCCTTGGCACAAATCGGTTGTGTAATTGGTGGTAAGTCTTGTTTTGCAATATTAAATTTGTTAAAGCACGTCGTATTCAGGTCTTCAATTTTACTTATTAGGTTGTAAAAAAAATCGAAAAACGTCCTTGACAACCTCATTCATACAAGAACCGCGGTTTCGCCGACAGGATAAAGTTAGAGAACATGCTCTCATGCTAACGTAACAACCCCTCCGACACTCCGACAGCGAATGCGTGTCAGTGGTTGTCCCATCCTTATCTTTGATCAATACCATCATCTCCCGTCCAATATCCATGCCATTTTCTCAACAAGAATATGTCTGCTCTCGTCTCAAGCTCCTCGTTTGCAGGTTATCAGGAGGAGAGACGACGAGAAATGGCCGTGAAAATCCAAAGATGGTGGAGACGCAAGTTAGCGAATTGGGAGGCGATAAAGCCACTCAGGAAGGTCTTTGAAGGCGATGTAACAGGTTTGACTGGGCTAAGGTGTCTCGTGTTGTTTGGGGCGGAGGATGACGCGTTCGGTATATGGGCGAGGGCGATGATAGAGCTTGGACTCGGTGTGTCGAGACAACTAAATTTATAATTGGGTATATTTCACTGACTTCGACACCAATAGAAGCAATTCTATACCAAGCCTTGGGAAAAGATAGGACAAGTTGGCTGGTGCTTATGCGGAAAGCAGCCCTCGCGCTTTGTTGTTTATTATACTATGCACCTGAGTAACGATCTTATTACTTTACTCGTACCTGTACTGAAGATTCGACAGATCATCAGATGCCTCGTCATACCTGGACTTTCTGAAACTTATATTGTCACATGGACGCGCAGTGGCCGCGGCGGGGTCCCAAGGAAGCGCGTTTTGCAAGGAAATCACGGCGTATCTCATGAAAAAGAAGTTTCTTGGTTTTCTCGAAATGGCAGTGCGGAAATTGGTAACTCTTCCCCTCGTCACAGATGTGAGACCCTTTTTCTTATCGTCTTTTGTTTTTAGCCCTTCGGAAGCTCCACAACTGTAAACCATTTCCTCGACGTATGTATGGTGCCACTGGCGACCTACCCAGAAGATTCACCTGAATTCACGCGAATATACATGGAAAATTTCTGCCGTATTTCGGGCATGCCATTGCTTCCGAAACGACTGCCAGTTGACTCTCCATCCCCGTTTATCTCATACTTCCTATTAACAGACCTCAATAAACTCACCATCATTTTGACCGAACGATTAGACTTCAAGGCCACCGACGCCGAGTCGGTGGACTTTGCAGCAAACATATTCATGTATGTCTCTCCGCACTATGCAAGGCTTTCTACTCCGGTGTTCGCTTCGTACCTCCAGCTTTCTGTCAGGTTTATCAATGCATTCTGTCTCTCTGAATGGTTTCCGCCATCCTTATCAGAATCAGGTAGCCAGGCGGGTTCGGAAACGAACTCTGTCGACCACAATTCGCGTTCCAGCGACGACGACCACACAGACTACGAGGACTCGGAACTAGACGATACTTACGATTTAGACACTTTGGAAGTAACTAAAGAATCAGCCAGGTGGTTAATGAAGGTCCCCACGACACAGCACATAACAGATCTAATGAACTGCTCACAATCACAAGCCGCCCTTTTGCCTCACTTAGCGGACTACCTGTTCGTTGTGACAGCGACATGGCCGTCTTCTCA
The DNA here is from genome assembly GCA_023014345.1 of Galerina sulciceps. Taxonomy (NCBI): domain Eukaryota; kingdom Fungi; phylum Basidiomycota; class Agaricomycetes; order Agaricales; family Galerinaceae; genus Galerina; species Galerina sulciceps. The sequence continues at coordinate 201,776 of JAEDXJ010000002.1, read as the reverse complement.
ACAGAAGATCTTCAATATTCTTCTGACAAGCGCAGAAGGTCGGTTTGTGGGAGATCTGTATCGTGAGGTCGTGAGGCATTCGCCGTTGGGTCAGGAAGAAAATTCTAATGACGTCTACAGTGCGTTTTTCGTCTTAATGTTTGGTGTTGATCGTTTATTATTTTTCTGCTCTCAGAGGAAGAAAGAGCCGTACACTGGCCGCGAATTCTCCTTCTCGCCGATCTGTATTCCCAAACGCTCCAATCCACGGATTACGAAGTGTCCTTCGATGGCGAGGCTGGAAATCGTGGACGTAACTCACTGACTCGAGAAGAAGTTGCTTCGTTCGGCAGGCAGCTTCTTAATATTTTATTTTCGCTGTATTGGCAGCATACTAGCTATCATGCTGACGGCCCGGAGGAGGCTCTTTGTGTGATCGTCTCACCGGACGTATTCTGCTCGTGGAAAGCGCTGAGGGAAAAATTACTGCGGTGCTTATCGAGAATTTACGCAAGATCGCAAGTGTTTTACTTCTTATTTTGACGGTGAATTTACAGCACTCAACTCTAGTTGTATGTGGCCCTCTGTACATTCGAGTCACTGGTGCATTAGGTCACGATTGGATATGAAGATGTTCATAGACGCGGCTATGTACGTCTTTCAACCTCTCCTTATCAATCTACCATTTTAACAGTTTTCCAAACTACATCGACCTAAACGTTTAACAGTATCCACGAACAGAAATCTTCCGGGACCGACTTCTCTCAAGCGCCAAGGGATATCACCGATGACGACTGGGACTCCATGATGCCGTACCTTCGCGTCTATAGACACATCCCGTTCGCCATTCCCTTCGAAGTGCGTGTTTCCATCTTCCGGCACTTGATTACGAGCGATAGAGTGCTGCACGGCTCCGCTGACCGACACAATGCCGTGGGGCACGACCAAACGATGGGGGTGAAGATCCGGCGGAACATGGTAGCCAGAGACGCATTTGGGAAATTTGGCAACGTTGATTTGAGGGTTCCTTTTGAGATAATGATGACTGATCAATTCGGGAGGGAGGAGTGAGTTGCTAATTTATTCCTCAATCTTTACGGACGGTTCTGAGTGCATTTATAATGATCAGGGAGGTCCTTGAAGGCGGATGCAACTTCAAGGATTTCTTCACCTCGTTCTTCCATCAGGCTTTGGAGACGAATCGTGTCATGTGGCTGAAAAATCAGGAAGGGGATTTGCATCCCGGTTCGGATGTGCGTACAACTCACGGTTCGTTTTGGCCATATTTTTATCACCCATTTAATTTCTTACCATTCCGTTAGCCCGCGCCTTAGAGTTTTACTCGTTCATTGGATATATCATCGGCAAAGCCATGTATGAAGGTATTTTGATGGAGGTTAGATTTGCCAATTTCTTGTTATCCAAGGTGAGCTCGCCTTCGTGATAGTCGTTTGATTACTAAATAACGGTGTCCAGTGGTTAGGAAGGAGAAGTTACTTTGATGATCTCCTTTCCCTAAACCCGGATCTACACCGTCACCTTCTTTCCATCAAAAATTCCACTGAGGATATCGAAGACCTCTTGTTGAACTTCACTATTCTTGTGACAGATGGTGAGGCTCTTTTCTAAAACACATCAATTTATTAATTTTGTATCGTACACTAGACTCTGGAGTGATATCGTCGGCGGAGCTCATCCCTGATGGCAGGAATATTGCAGTCACCAAAGAGAACAAGATGCGCTATATCAGCCTTTCTGCCCACTATCGCCTGGATGTGGAAGTCAAGCGGCAAAGTGAATCATTCGTCGCGGGTTTATCTCATTGGATCAAGCCGGAGTGGTTGAGGTATGTTTTACATTCAATATCCATGTAGAATTGCTTGGTAATTGCAAATCAACAAATAGAATGTTTAATCCGCAAGAGCTTCAGATTCTTATTGGAGGTACTAATAAGCCAATCAACCTGGACGACTTACGCCGTCATACAACCTATAGAGGAATTTATCACGATGGTCATGAAACAATTAATGCGTTTTGGAGGGTGGGTTCTACAAATTTTTTTCTTGATTTCCGAGGTGCTTACTGACTCAGGTCGTCAATACCTTCCATCAATGGCAAATACGATGGCTACTACGGCTTGTCACAGGCTGCAGTCGTCCGCCTGTATTGTAAGCGGTGATGAGCTTCTATCTAATGCGAAATTTAAGACCCCTTTAAATTCCAGGGGATTTCAAGAGCTCGTTCCTAAGTTCTCGATATGTGACTATGGGTCGAATGAAAGCCAAATGCCCACCTATAGGTCTTCCGTGAATCTCCTCAAAGTAAGAGAGACTGTTACTTTCCCCCCTTGAACTAACGCGCATTTTTTAGCTTCCAATATATAATGGCGACCGAACACTGCGTGAAATGTTGTTGGAAGCGATTTCTTCTAGAGCAGGCTTTGATTCGTCTTGAATACATCGAGAAACTCCAAGCAGTGTTCAGAGTGTCGATTCTAATTTATTAGACAATAATTGATAATATTAGAAATTTCCTTTCATCAATCGAAGACCATAAATATGTGTAGGGACGCAACAGACGCGACGCATGATTCAATCACGTGCTGTCTGGTAGTGTACCGCAATGATCAAACCCATCGACGTTCCTCAAGCTGGTAGTGAGCTCTGGGCCGAGCTGCCCGAGCCTGGATTAGATTAGATAGATATCCTCAGTAGCACAGCCTGTCCGTATGTAGACGCCGCACGGTCCTGTGACGAACATCATTGCTTGCCTTTTGCCACTACGTGCGACGCGATAGCGCACTGCTCGACGCGCTTCCCGAGCTTCGCCAGACTCGGACTGCTAGGGTAGGTCTGATAGGCCTATCCCATCGTTTCCCCCCCTTGTGGACGCTCTCCCGCATGGACACCGCCTTTTTCCATCTCAATCCACGGGCCGGGTCGTATGACCCTACCATGGATATGGACAAGCTGACTGGCAACACATGAGCGGGAGAGCGTTCGTGACGTTGGAAGGTCAAGTGTATCAAGGAACAGGCTTTGTACTGTCGGTATGAGGGCGAGCTTGCACGCCGACTGTGATTCGGGAGTAGTGTAGTCGTCCAGCACGAAATCAAGAACACATCAAGTTCCGAAAATCAGCAATCTGTGACTAGGTACGTACCCTTAGGCTTTGCTAGTCGAAACTGAATTAATATACCGCCCTATTAGCTTGTCGGCATCGCTCCTTCCTAGCTGGTATCAGCTGTCTTTCTCGCCCGACCCCAACCTCGCTGTGAACACATTCCTCGGCCACGTTATCTTCACGATACTCGGCCGATTCGTTCCGCTCTTGAATCAGCCAAATGCGCTCGCACCCACGCACCACGCCTGCGCGCCGAGAATCGACGTGCAATCAAATTAACGATCATCGATGACTGACCGTATCTGCTGCGGCCATTCTTACGTGTTTTCAAGAAGGGACCAGCTGTGCTGGAGATATAGCGCTTGTGAGCCCTGTAATACTAATATATTCATTGAACAGACCTCATTCGTTTCTTCTATTGACAGTTTACGAGTATGGGACATAGTCGTACGACTCGGACGGTCGTCAAGCAGTGTTTCAACCCCCACTAGACCGCCGTATTCCTGGATTGGCACTAGTCAGGATGTATGTTTGATTTAAGGGCCACTCCGTGTCTCTTGTTACAAAAATTAAGGAAATTACAAACATCGTGACCTGCCATTCCTGATAAATTATGGCGAATTCCTAATGCCAAGTCAGGTACACAACCGCCTCAAGACTTTTACTTCAACACACCTCCAGGAGGGATTTGATGTTTCCCTATATTTCTATCAAATGTCGTCGCACTAGGCACTCTGGACCTTCACATCGTGCACAACCTCTCACCAATTCCAACGTTTAGTTAAGGCGTTTGTCGCCTTCCAAGAGAAAAACGTGGCGTGGCGCCCGCAAACTATCATGCTTCTCACGAGTACAGTCGTACCCGTGAACTGACAACCGACAGTACGGTCATCTAACCATTGCCAGTCATTTATCACACGGAACTTCATTGGCAGAAGGGTTCATTTCGACGTACCTTACACACATAGTTAAAGGGAGCGCCGCAAAGTGAGTGCGATATACATATTTTACAGAGACCCCAAATTTACTCCCTACCCTCTCTCTCACGCAAAGGCTCTCGTACCCCATGCTTGATATGTTTCAAACGACATGAACTCTACACAGAACACGCTTCCTGACGATGATGATACGATTTACAACCTTACGCGGACTCAAAGTGTTGGGGTGACGGTGCGTCATTCGTCGTTTCTTCTTTCTGGTTAGCTAAGCCAGTCCCGAAGATCGTTGTGGAAGCAGGTTTTGCTTCACTCCTCGCTCTGTTATACGTTTATTCCATTATTTTTGTGAGTTTATTTTGGAGTTCCGTACGACTACGTCCTGATTTACGCAGCGAAATGTTGTCTGGCGCATCCGAAACGTCGCAAGGGAGAATTGGGGCGTCTTCCACACGCCAATGGATTTACTCATGGTGAATACTCTTGCTCGTTGTCGTTCTCATCCAACTGATCCAAGTCAGTTCTCTCTTTTTTCAGCAGAGCTTCTGCAAGCTGTAAGCTGTATAATGAGCCTCAAATGGATACACGAAGGAGTAGTGCAAGTCGGCGGGTTTTGTAGGGCCCAAGGTCAGTCTTCGCTTCCCCCAGAGGGCTACTTCTGTTTGAACATCTAATTAGGGGTCATCAAACAATTCGGACAGACAGGTGGTGCGATTACAACTCTTGTGAGTGTCCTTTCGTTGGTTACATCAGGATTGAAATAATTTATTCTCTAGTTAATGACGCTATACACTTTCGTCGGAATATGGCTAGGCAAAACCGCCACGTCAATGCGAGTCACAAGCGTTGTGTTATTCGCTGCATGGATTTCAGTAGCGGCTGTGGTTGCTATCGGCAATACTGTCAATGGAAAACGAGGGGAAGCACCTTTCATTGCCCCAGTACCTGTAAGCTTCTTCCTTATTGCTCAATTTCAACGCGTCTATGAGGCACTAAACGTCTATATTTATGTCAGTACTGGTGCTGGATCCACAGGAGCTATCCAAAATGGCGTATTTTAGGTGAATACCTGTGGATCTGGATCACGTTATGTATCTCGTTTGCGGCATACGTACCCCTCTGGCTATGGAGCCGGGGAAATATTGTCATTTACGACCACCGCTGGTGGAAGTTCAAGTTCCAGCGCGTGGCTGTGAACACAGGTAACAGCTTCCATTACCAGTCGATGGTCATGCTCGCGTACGTGATTCGTTCTAATTCCCTAATTACCCTCCTTGTCGAGCTTACTGATATTTGGCTCATTCTCGACAGGTATCCTCTCACATATTGTCTATCGAAACTGCCTCTGAGTGTAGTAAGGGGAATTAGCTTCCACTGGGACGGGAATCGAGCCCCGAATACGACCTTATCCTCGCTTTTGCTTGGATTCAGCGTGTTATTCAGTCTTAGCGGGGTATTCAACGTGGTTTTATTGCTGTATACAAGGCCAGGATCTGTTCTTTTTGGACGACAGTCCAATTTCTCATCGGGTCGAGCACCTTCATATCAAGAGTCGGCGCGCAATTCGGAAGGAGAGTATTTTAGCCGTGGAGAATCCAGAGACGAAGAAGATACCGAGTTGGGGGCTTTGCCTTCACGTTCGTAGGCCTGAGACGGTGTTACCTCACTCAAAATTTGCGCATATATTCGGATTCCTGCCTCGCCACATAGAAACACATACTACAGCTCACTTCATAAATAAATTTTATTTCAAATGTTTCAAGATCGAAATCCTACTTGAAAATAGCCATCATAATTGGACCTGCAACTACAGCCGCCTCCTTCAAAAACTTGGAAGTAATATATCCGGGCTCGAATTGCATCCATGGTCGAAAACGCAAAAAAGTGAATGCACAGCGTGGTGTCAACCCGGCGTAGGTTTCATCGAGCCTGAGGATATACTGGCCACCGTCTTTTAGGCTGCCATGCCATGACTCTGTGCGGCCTTCCGAAGGTCTGGCGGAACCGATCATGGAGAACCTCCAGTCGTGATCTGAAATGTCAACGGTCGCCCTGTTCGTGCCAACACCGTCATAAGCACTGAGCCAAACCGCGACGTGTCCAGTGCCGCGAAAAGGCGTGGTGTCGTCTGTAAAATCGGAGCTTGGAAATCGATTGTATAACTTCGCTGTCGTCTCTGTCTTCGCTGCTCGCATTCGCGCTTTATTACTTGTCATTATATTTCTGCGTTCCAGCCCCATCTCGATTTACTCGACCATGGTCGTCCTTGACTGCATTTTGAATTCGGTGGGTCAAATTTTGACATTTTTTCCACATTCTTATTGGTACCCTTCTTATAGCGCCTCGGATATAACACTCAAACCGACTTCAGATTTACCGTCTCACCCAAAGACCCAATGCAATGAGACAACAACGATTGGATCCCGCACGGAGGGTCTGGTCGCTGCTGCTTCTCCTTCGTACGGCCTGTTGATGATCCAGCCAATTGGGTGGTGCCCTGGCATGCTCAGATTAAAAAACGGGTTTATTGGATCACAAGTCGTTATAAAGGCAGCTGTAATTTTAAAAATTTATGCTTGCGCGAGGAACCTGGAAAGGCAGCCAGTTGCAGATTCTTGAAGGCGCGAAAAAATTTAAGACCGGGAGTAATAACGACGTATATAACCGGCAAAGTCCGAGCACCTGCACAGCGTGGGATCAGAACAACCATTAGGGACGTACAAAGCTGGGCGCAGCTCGCAGACGCAGCTCGCATCTCGCATTTGATGGCTTAGTCAAGCGGCAAGTTCAAGTCCCGCTCGGCTTCCCACAATCTCGATAGCCGGATGTGATCCCCATCAAAACGCAGATTAGATATGAGATAACCTCGAAAGTTGAATTCTCCAAGTAATTTTTTTCAATTTTTTTTCTAGCTAGACACAAAATGGTTTATAGTCATTATTTACACATTTTAGCGACAAAATAAAAATATTCTAGACTCCCGTGCGTTTTTTTCTTTGTTTTCGGCTTAGATATGTTTGATCGATGACTAATTCTTTCTATATTCGGGTTGCAAGCCCATTGTAACAATAGGGGCATATTTTTGGAGAGAATTTCTTCACATTTTCATTTTGACATAGTTCCTTGTTGTGTAAGTGAAAAAATATCAGGCAGAAATCCATGTAATGGTCTTAGATCTGGAGAATACACCTGGAGGATATCTAATCTGCTATTTGATGGGAATGCCATCTAATTACCGGTGTTGTAGGAGTCCGAGCGGAACTTGAAATTGCTGCTTGACTAAGCCCATCAAATGCGAGATGCGTGCTGCGTCTGCGAGCTGCGCCCAGCTTTGTACGTCCCTATTATCCAACCTCCGCTTTCTACCACGATGGCACCAAGCCGACGCGTTGATTTCCCCACAGAGGCGCAAGCTACAGGTTTTCGAAGGTCCAGTCGTATTTCTAAACAGAAAAATCAGGTTAACAACACAATACCGCAGTCGACAGAATTGGACTCGGAGATCATCGAAATTGATGACGACGACATTGGCTGGTCTTCAGCCTCTTCCCCTCCTCAACTCCCGAGGTTTTCTGGTGCTATCTTGCCAGATACCCTCACGCAGGCCATTACGGGGCTATCTAAACGTGATCTAGCCATTCTTCGGAAGAAGCAGAAGTGGCTCCGCGAATTCACGATCGCCATACCGTCAGTTCGAAGCGGAAAGGACAAGGACGTGACGACAGCTGTAAACGCCACGTTAGTGTTTGCACAAGAAGATGCTGGAACGGCGGTCTGTATTGACCCAGAAGGTGTTCTTCTTACCTGCTCGCACTGTGTCGCCGAGAGCTCCGAGGAACTCGAGGAAAGCAAAGTGAAGTGGCTGATATTCGCTTCAGGCCAGGCGGTGAAAGCGGAGTGCGTCGCTTGGGACCCGAAGCGCGATTTGGCGCTTTTACGGGTCGTGGCATGCCAGCACCAGCCCACAGCTACGAGTATGCCTCCCACCTTCTCGACTCCTCATGCCGCAATTCAAGCCCAACCATTCCCTTTCGTGATACCCGCCGACTTGTCTCCGCCACTACGACTCGGAGCCGCATTGATCTGTACCGGACACCCAGGGAGCGAAGACCTCGAAGCCTCGAGCCCGGGAATCAAGACCGACTACGATGTGCTCCACGTCAGCACTGGCGCGTTTCGCGGATACGCGTCCGGGCAGGATGTGCAGGATAACGCAGAGATCGGGGCGCTTATGCACGATTGCTGGACGTATTGGGGGCACAGTGGGGCTCCGCTGGTGGAGCAACGGTCGGGGAGGCTTGTAGGGTTGCATTCGAGTTGGGATGATAAGACGGGAATGAGGCGAGGGATTGGGCTGGAGGCTGTTCATACATTCTTGGGCGAACATGAAGAGTTGTGGAAGGTTGTGAAGTAGGAGAGAGATTTATTGGGTACGCATTGACTGCCTCGATCTCCTCTTTCTACCTATTTTTAAGCGCACTTCGACTTACTTAGGCTGTTGTGAAAGAAATACTCGAATACGCCCTTTCTAATTCGTTGGCATTCAAGATGAGTAACACCACGTGTTCAACTCGTTTACGTACTCTTTTGTGAATCCCATTGACAGGGACTTTGTTGGACTGTAGAGAACGAAGCTTAAGGGGACCGAGAGAGCGCGTCGCGTCGGCGTGTCAATCACGTGCGGTATGTTTGAGATCAAGTTTTGGATCTTTCTCAAGCTTGCGCCGGGCGTCTTGCTCAAACTTGAACCACATCGTCTGTTTCTCCATAGAGTGTTCTTTGGACGTCAGATTCCCTTGCTGCCTCTGTTTACCGAGAATATTTGCTACCCTGACGACTCCAATGACCCATGTGATGTTCCTTGCCTTTTCGTTCTATTGCCTGGATTTTGTTGAACGTCATTTCAAAATTTCAAGAGTCTGAATCCTCGCTGAGTTCTTGTTTAGCGTAAAAATTCTGTCGACTCTTTCTCAGAACTGGGCTCGTACAAGGCATAAATCATGACACGCCAGCGGTTCGTCACAGGCCGTGCAAAGTTCAACTTTGGCATCGTTACCCTACACATAACCCGAAAATGAGACGAAATCTTCATAGCAGCATCACGGTACCCATGCATGTTCGACCAGAGGTCCGGCGATCAGCGAAATTCTGTGGAGGAACGTAAGGAGGCTAGAACAAGCAGCCGGATGAACGCCACAGCCATGGAAGTTTAGTGTATTTCAAGCCAGGTTGGTGTGGACAGGTGAGTGAGAAATCGATGTGGCAGTCAAGGGGTGTCGAACATCCCGCAGAAAGGAAGTCATTGGGTTCGTTTTTCAGTGCGAAAACAAGTCATAGCCTCAATCTGACCAGTGAATATGACTGTCCGCCTGCACATTTATTCTCACGACACGCGCCGATTGATCCCGCGCGCCCGCGCCCCAAAGTCTAAAATCATTAGTTAGGTCTTAAATCTTTTCTGGGTTCATAGATATAATGTGTTTGAAGGGTTTAAATAGATATGTAGATTGAATCTGCCAAGAATTATGTCTAAAATGTCCTTGTAACACTTTAAGATGATATTTTTCATGCAATCTATATGCTATTTTCAAGCTGATTTACACCCACAAGATACTATCTATGTTATTAGACACAGGAAATATCTAACTGCGATTTTAAACGTTGACTCTGCTCTCAGAGTCACCTTCCACCGTACATGAGACCGTCCTATTTCCAATGCACCTAAATATTACCGTCAAAATCATCCAGTGTCAGTTTTCTAGAAAGAAATATTCATCTTCCGTGGTCTTCACATCGATAAGACTGTATTGACGGGTAGAAAGACATCAAATGATCTACGGAGGATCGACTAGGAAAACTCGACACTTGCCATCAAATACGGCCGGATAGCCCGGACCGACTTTCAGGCAGGACGTCCCTCAACCGAAGTGATTCGGAGCTCAAAGCTTCTGAGACGCGTTAAAGCGTTATGAGTTCAAAGTTGAGGGGCAGTAAATTCCAGAAAGTTCCGTGAACTACATGAAACATTGTACTAAATCTATCAAGGTAGGAAGGATCTTGTAAGGCGAGTGAAGAGCGAGTATAGGGGAGCAAAGTCCAGATAACTTTGGAAAATTAGTTCTGAGGGGCGAAAAGAATGAAAATATGTACATAGATCCTTTAGTAAGGCAAGGCGGTTGCTTAGAAAAACGTATGGAGACATTGTTGGACCGCAAAATTTGAAAGGGACTCGAGATTAGCGATAAGGAGAGTTGCAGCGGCTCCGTTCCGACGTGCACCGCGTCGAGCGCAATAATCGAGCGCAGCGCGTACAAACGCACCAATTTTATCCTGTTTGATGTGAAACTATTCCCATAGTCGGCAGTATCATCAACTTCAGTTCCATAGAATTAGGTAAAAACGAGACGGACTGCGCAATGACTCGAGGGCATAATGCTTTCCTAGAAGTGCACCTCGGCCATGGGGGAATCGAAGAGCAGGGTTTCTCTGTCTTTTTGACCTGTTGACCTCATTGTTGCCCTCACAGCATTCGACTAACACCGGGATGAAAAGGTAGCATGTCCCTCATTCAAAAATTTAGCTGTCGAAATCTATATCGAGTGGGTACCTGATCGGATGGCCCGGCTTCGGGGTGGGATTTGATGCTCGTATCGGAAGTATTGCGACTCTTTCCTTTGTCTAAAAAGTACATCCGAAACCAATATAATGTGTTACATTTTTACCTACCTAGTTTCTGCTTCTTTCTGTCAAAATTTGAAAGCTTAGCTACCTAGTTTGTAGGAGTAGAAGAAGGGTCTTTGAAAGAAATGATTGATTTAAGCTTGACCAACTTCGGCTCGGAGAACTCTAGCGACGTGGGGACGCGGGATATTCTGATAAGAAAGGTTATAGTACTAAAATGCAGGAGTTCAATGAGTTGGATGGTTCTCTCTGATGTAGGAGGCCAGACATTAGGGTATTACGTCGTCATATGCTTAGCAACGTAGCTAAAAACAACTGCCCACTTTGGCGCGCGGGCGCGAGATGATCTGGGGCGGGCGGGATCAAAAATGATTAAAAGTGCACGTGGTCAGTCATAAGTGAAGCTATACGACACCAGACCTGAGACTGCTTATATGTTTGACTTCAGAGGGAGTAAAACCCAGGGGATACGTACCTAGTCATTCATATCATCACAAGCGCATGGTTTGGTGGGCTTTCCGGGAGCCGCTGGGGTGGATGGGTTTGCGAGCCGGTCATGACTGAGGAGGATGGGTACGCATATACACACTTCATTACCGCCTTTGTCCTGCCTCTCATTTCAGTTCCAGTGTTGTCACTGGACTACGATGCGCTCTTCCCTTCCACCGCTTTGGTTCAAAAAGCTAGGTTCCAGCACCTGTTCTTATGCCCAGTTCATCTCCTCCCTCGACTTCAGCGGTAACGTGCACTGTTTAGGGACACAACGCGTCGTCATAGTAGTCACGTGTTACTGTTCGAATCAAAATTTCAACCACCCGAACTCCCCACCTGGCACTGGGCGCAAAAGTCAATTTTCCGAAGACAAAAAGGTATTTCTCAACCTATAAAAAATAATGAATGTTTGAACTTCATAAAAGTATTACCGTATGGAGTACCGAAAAGATATATGGAGTACCGACGGTACTCCATAAGGTAATAGATTTTTCAGTCTCAAACAGTCATTATTTTTAAATGGTTGAGAATCGCTTTTTCCGAGTGCGAAAAACAGCTTTTGCGCCCAGTGTGGACACCACATCCATTCCCCATTGCTGTTGCTCCAACATGCCGTTGTTGCTCGATACTCTACAGGATCGTGGAGCCTCCCCTCTCGATTGAGTTTGAGGACAACTTCGACACCTTGAAGTTGAACATCTAACGGACACCTAGGACCCGGGCGTCTTATTCGCATTTTATCTTTTGGACTTCTCGATGACCTTTGGCAGTAGTTTCAACCCAAAGTTCGTTATTTTCCCTCAAAATAAGCCTCGTATTCTGACGAGGCGTCGTCTAGCCAGCGATACTTCTGACTGACCTTCCAAGCCGCACGAACTCGTCAGTCTGGCTGCTTGCATTACAACTGGATCGGCATATCCGCGAGCAGAGGGGAGAGGAGGCTAGGTACGCGCTTCATCTCTTCTACCCTCTCCGGGGTTGAAACCTTGACGTATTGAAGCTGAATACATGTCGTCATTTTGTAGTTCGCAGCTGGATATATTTTTTTGCACCTCAAATTTCGTGCTTTCTCGCGTTATCTGGCCCTTGCAAAACGACTTCTCAATTCCTGGATATACACCGATGCCTTCAACACTCCAAATCTACTTGTTGCCATCGTCACAGCCTTCTCGGACTGAACTCTCGTCCATCTCATCTCAACTCCGGGATTTACGCACGCCGGTCTGGATATCATCTTCAAACGAAGGAGAAGTTCCCGCAGGAATGGTTTCGTCTCCTCCTGAGCTTGGGTTTCTACGGAGCAGAACAGCGTGGGGGAGGGCAGGAAGGAGAGATGCGTTGATAACGAACAACGAGCTGAAGGCGCACCATTCGATAATGCAGGCTCTACCCCAGCAGCTAGAAACCCTGGCTTCGCCCATATAATTGCCAAAATCGCCAGCTCCAAATCTAGGTCTTCGTCCCGTAGCCCTCTCGAGCTACACTTTTGTCTTCTCTACGCCCTCCTAAACCCAGGGCGGTATGGTCGGTGCTGCTGCTAGAGGTGCCGCGGGAGCAGTTTCGTCGAGTAGGTGCTCGGGTCTGTAGAATGGTGGCGCGCTGGGGAGGTACGGCGTGCAATGTCGGTGGAGTAGTGCTCGTGCAATGGGCAGTGCGTTTGATCGAGAGGAGGACAACTACAGAACCGATGAAAGGTGCGAATGTTCTTATACAAAATTACTGTCCTACCTCTCATTTTGTTCTGCTAGCCTCCACTTCAAACCCACGTTGATATGTACGCCCCGTATGCGCCGCTAGTGAATGACCCGGCGTTCTCGGGCATGGGTATCCCGCTCTCAATTTCGGGACATGCACTTTGAGTACCCCCCCCCCCCCCCCCCCCCCCCATGGCGATGGTGATTATCGTCGTTGAAGTCTTCCCGTCCCATAATCTCATCTGCGCTGGTAGTTTTGCACGCTGAAGCCACCGTCGCAGGAGGGTTTATAGTCCTCGTGTGTCGGGTGCACGAAGGAGCAGGTCCGAGAAGCGATGGGGCAGGGCACGGCGAAACTTGGTGTCGACAACTGAAGCTGGCGCGCTGCTCATGTAAGATCTCCCCGTCGTCCAACCTGGTTTAACAACACCGATTTCGCCTGAAGCTGCTCGCTCAGACGATGCCGGCTGCCAAAGGTTCTACACCGACCACCGCGATTGAGTAGTGCACGTGCGAGGACGAGCACCGCAGCGCTGCTGGAGGAGTCACCCCTTTCCTCCTGCGAGTTTAAGGAGGACGATGGAGGATGCCACGTAGCGGACGTGGTAGGTCGGCACATACAGTAAGATGTGTTCAATGTGTGCTTCTGCGTTGCGCAGTGCTCTTTCTACCACTTCTGTACAGTTTGGTTAGTGTTTGCCATTTTGTCCACGGTCTTTCCATACCTACGACACTGGTGAACGTGCCGACCTCGTATCACTATTGGAAGTATAGCGAAACTCTTGGTGAATAGGTCAGTTCCTCCTGGCATTATATCCTTTGAAGTGGAAGCTGAATACCGCTTTTTTCGCAGTTCACGCTCGCACATATTTCCCCTATCGCGAGATCCGCTCAACCCCCTTATACCAATTGCCGGTTACTCGTCCGACTGAATACCTTGAGCCGGACAATTGCTCATTTTCAAAACTATCTAATCGAAATCAAGTGCGAGATTTCCGTGGTCGCCCTTTCCGCAGGACTGGTGGTGATGCGACCTCTTTCTTTCTGCCTCTCAGTCTTGGTAGACTGGGGATTTTCGCGTCGTGAAGGAGATGCGGCATACATGGCGCATACTGTGACAACCGTAAACTCTAACCTGGCGAGGAGTCGAAGAAGAAAGTCTAATTTATGCTTCTCACCTGACCATATGTCAGTTCGCGTCTCTCAACTTGCGTTAACACTCAACCTCCTCATTTTGACTCTCACCCATCGCTTACTCGTAGCTCTCATCAACCATCTGGGCGCAGGCTTGATATCGATCGGTCTGGGTGCTGTCTCCTAGGCCCCACCAGTTGTCTTCTCACCTTCCTCAGTCTAGGGTCTACCCCACTGCCTGATGGCGTCTCGTTTTCCTCGCCTCGATCTCTGGACAGTCTAGTTGACTAGCCACAACTCTCACAATCGCACGCTCCGTCGACGCGAAGATTGTGTTCATTATCTGACTCTGAATCTTCTAGGTTGAAAATATCGTCGAGTCTGGTTTTCCTTCCTCGTACGCGAGCCTGGCTTGAACACGTGGGGAAGATGGGGTATGGCTGACGGGTATTCAGCACAGAACAGGTCCAGATGTAATTAACCTTTATTAATTGATTGATTAGTACGAAATCTTCTGTCGACACTCAGGTGTTCGTCCGGAGAAAAAACTTCTTCAAGATTAACTTTATCACATAACTGCGATAAGGTTCTCCCACTTCCCCAACTCAGATGAACGCAGTAGTTCACGCTGACACAATAAAATTAGAAAACATGCGCCTGCTCTCATAACGTCACAACTTCCTCAACAAACAATTCCCATTGACAGTTCGGGCTTCTTATTCGTTATCTCTAATCGATACCATCGCTTTCCTTCCGCTTTCTGTTCAAAAAGTCGACGATTGTTACCTCTGACGACAGGAACATGCCCCGTTACTCATTGTTCCCGTTCTACACCGAAGAAGAGAAGAAAAAATCGGCGGTAAAGATCCTGGCATGGTGGAAACGCTTAGGGGCAGTCCGGGCAGCCAGGAAATCGCTCAGAAGCATTTTCGAGAGTGATATAATGGGATTGACGGGACTGCGGTGCCTTGTGCTGATTGGTGCGCATGACGATGTGCTTGGGACATGGGCGAAGGCGATGATAGAGCTTGGGCCAGGTACGCCAGATGATTTAATTGCCTAATTTCGTTCAAATTCACGGAAAAGTCGATAGAGGCAATTCTCACTCGAGCCTTGGGCGACGATAGTGCAAGTTGGCTAGTGCTTATGCGGAAAGCGGCTCTGCTGCTTGTTCTATCTCTTGCTTACACACCGGAGTAGACCCTTCGTTTTTCTGTTTGTAACAGTACTGAATCGATTTTCTAGATCACCGAATGCTTCATTATACCTCGAGGTTCTGAAGGTTTTATTGTCGAACGAATACGCCGTAGCCGCAGCGGGTGATCATGGAAGTGCATTCTGCCAGGCCATCACAACGTATCTTATAAAGCGACGAATCTACTACCGTCTCAGAAGATCAATCTCAAAATTAGTACTTCCCAATAACTTCCTGAATTGAACTCCGTTTTTTCTAATGATTTTTATTCACAGAGAATTGAGAACTCGACAGGTTTAACGTCTTTCCTTGACCTATGCATGCTGCCACTGTCGACCTACAGAGAAGATTCCCCTCAAATTAATTGGATATACAATGGAATTTTTGTCCAGATTTTGAGTCTACCATTTCTTCCAAATCGATTTCCAGATGAAATCCCATCGCCGTTCATCTCATACTTCTTGCTGACCAACCCAGAGAAACTTAGCCCGCGGATCACTAACATATGCAATCATCTTTCTGCTCGCTCCTCAACAGACCTCGCGGCAAATGTGTTTATGCTAGTTTCCCCGCACTACAGAAGGCTTTCCGCTGAAGCACTGGTCTGCTACCTTCAGCTTTCAACAAAATTGATCAGCAAGTTCAGCGAATATTCTTTGAATCCATCGTCTGATTCGGAATGGTTTGAAAAGGCGGCACCTCGAGCAAAATCCATCGACTATGACTCCGACTTTAGCGATGGTCGTACAGAATATGAGGATTCAGACGGCGATTTAGAAACTGGCGCCTCTGGTCCCCTGGAGGTTACTGATGAATCAGCGAAGTGGATCGAGCAAGTTACCTACCCGGGGCACATAGCGCGTTTAATCGATTTGACGCAGCCGCAAGCCCTTTTCTTGCCTCACCTGGTGTTGTACTTGTATACGGTGGCAGAAACATGGCCATCTTCTGAGCGCGAAATCTACAAGATTGTTTTGGAAAAGTCTAGTGCTTGGCTCGTTAGAGATTTATATCGGGACATTGTGAGTCGGTCGCAGTTGGGGAAAGAGGAGGATTCTTTAAACATCTACGGTGCGTAATCAAATATCCAAGATCAAGCATTCATTGATTTCTAGCTTCAGGGGAAGCCAGCGCCATACATTGGCCGCCCCTCATCCTTTTTACTAACTTATATACCCAACTACTCTCCATGATGGATGATGAGGAGTTCTTCAATACGAGACCTGAGAGCCCGAGGTCCAACCCACTCACTCTAGGAGAGGTAGCCGCGTTCAGCATTCAGCTTCGCAATATCGTGTTTACACTATACTTGCACTCGTCGGATGAGCCAGAGAGGGAACAAGAATTATTTGGCATATGGGAGAAGGTGTTGAGAGAGAAATTATTGCGGTGCTTATTGAGACTTTATACAAGAAAGTATGTTATTCTCCATTTTTCTTTTCGGGTGGATTGTAATTTTGTGTCGATTTAGTTCTAGACGGCCATTCGTCCCTGCAGAACGCTGGCTTCTTAAGTCACACCTCGATGTAAACTCGTTCATCGACATTGCTGTGTACGTTTTTTTCGTCCCTTTTGTCTACAACTCCAACCAGGTCTTACACTAACGACATGGGCATCAACAGTTATGAGGAAGACGACTTTACTGTAGGAACCCACCGAAGGGAAAGCAACATCAGTTTCCAACCCTACTCTTCCTTGCTGCCACTCCACGCAATCCTTAAGAAAATTCCTTTCGGCCTTCCGTTCAAGATGCGCGTGTCAATCTTCCAGCACCTGATCGCAAATGATAGGGTTTTGTACTGCTCAAGTGAGCGGCTCACTGCCTTGGGTTGTGATCAAAGGCCGAAAGTGAAAATACGTCGGAATGCAATAATTCAAGATGCATTTCAAAAACTTAGTAGATTCCGCATGAAGAGACCATTTGAGATCGTCATGACCGATGAATTTGGGCAAGAGGAGTAAGCTATATCCTTCCGTTGTAAATTTGGTTCTGAAGTTCGCTTATTGGTTGCATTAGGGAGTATGTTGACAAGGGAGGTCATTTTAAAGAATTTTTTACCGCAATCTGCCAGCAAGTGGTGCAAAAAAATTCGAGTTTGTGGATGAGAGACAAGCTGGGCGGGTTTTATCCGACTACGTATGAGTTTTCAACCCAAGGTGCCATCTAACGTACTTCTCAGAACTATGTTTTGATTTTAATTCTCTTGAAGCAACCGTCTTAGCCTGGTATCAATTCCTTGGACGTTTAATCGGAAAAGCATTGTATGAAGGAATTTTAGTTCGACCCACATTCTCAAATTTATTTCTCACCAAGGCAAGCCCGCCCTACGTAGTACGTATAGGGAGAAAATAAACTTAAAAACACGAACAGTGGTTAGGGAAAAGATGCTCCTTCGACGACCTGTTGGAACTCGATCCAGATCTGTACCATCGTCTTCTCGCCATTAAACACTCGACTGGGAGTGTTGAGGATCTCGCTTTGCACTTCACTATTAGCACAGAAGGTGACTCCAATTCTGCGAAGAATGCAGTCTAATGATTCGTTTCAATCCAGTAAAACGTGGTGAGACTAAAATTGTTGATCTCATCCCGAATGGCAAGGGGATTGCTGTCACGATGGAGAATAGACTGGATTATATTGAACTCATCGCACGTTACCGTCTCAATGCCCAGATCAAGCGACAAAGCAAGTCATTTGTCCGGGGACTATCACAAGTAATTCCCACACCATGGTTGAAGTATGTTCTGCACGTTCATTCTTCCGAGCGGTGTTATCACAAAAAAATCAACAGAATGTTTAATCAGGAGGAACTCCAGATCCTCATTCGGGGCGCAGCTCTGCCAGTTGACTTGGATGACCTCAAACATTTTACAACCTATAAAGGGATTTACCGCAACGACCACGAGACAATAATTGCGTTTTGGCGGGTAGGTTTCTCATTACTCGTGTCAATGTCTGCTTATAATCACTGAGCTAGGTAGTCAATTCCTTCCACGAATGGCAAAAACACGCCTTACTGGGGTTTGTGACGGGCTGCAATCTATCACCTGTGCTGTAAGTGGTGCTTTCTTCAGATGTCTCCCAACCAAAATTTATCGCACCTCTAAATTCAGCGGATTTAAAGACCTTGCTCCAAATTTCACTATACGCGACGATGGATGGGACGATGGTCGGATTCCTACTTCTCGTACATGCGTTAATCTGCTTAGAGTAAGAGAATTACTTTCATAATCATTTATGACATGTTGGGTTAACTCGGATTTTAATATGGCTTAGCTTCCTGCATATAAGAACGAGCGTCAGTTGCGCGAAATGTTGTTGGAGGCACTTACTGCAAGGGCTGGGTTTGATTCGTCGTGAACAGCACCTATGTTATGCAAACGATCATCCTTTCTCTAGTTGATCCACGTTCTTCCCCTACTTAACGGCATATTAACACTTCTATGTAGTCCGAGATTGACTATAATCTTGAAAGAATTGAAGATGTACGCTAGAATAATTCACGTGGAAGAGAAACGAACAGATTGGTGGGAATGAGGAGCGCGTCGCGTCTTTTCAGCAGTCACGTGCTGCGTCATGACAAAATTTACGTTGACTCACTCGTCTTATCCTGTCATCAGTGTCCATGTCCTCTACAGCGTGATGAATCCAGTTCGCCACTGCTTCTGACGATACCGTTGCATAGTTTGGGTGAGCCGCGGGTCTCTGATCTTTATTAACTTCTAGCTGACTTTTTTTCGGAGTTAAGCTCTTCCCACTCGCTGTCTATTTTGTTATAAGAATGCCAGCAACACGGTGATCTCTCGTCGTTGATGGAATCGCACTAAGGTTTGGTCGAGGAAAGGTGCGTCTCTCCAAGTCCATTGTTTATTTCAGCGTCAAATCTGAGCACACATTGCCATTTGTAGCTCCAGCTTGGATCAATTCAAGTGCCGCCGCCAAATTTTCATTCATCCGAGTCACTGACTGGCTCTTCGTGAGCGTCATCTGTTTGCCGTCTGTCTTGCCGTCACTCATCTAGCACCGAAACCCTGTTTGATGGATGCAGAGCTTCGAACGTTCAGCTCAATGTCTTCTACTCGTTCCCCCATTGCAGCATCGCTCCCGTTTCGCTCAATTTCACCCCTGTCCAGATTAGCTTCACGGTGTGTTGTATGACGGCCGACCGTTGGATGGACATGAAGTGCAGTTGTGCATATGTGGGGTGAATGCAGACCCTCGGCCTCATCGTCAATTCAGCCTGCCCACATAACTACATCCGGATGTGTACCACCTCCTTGCTGGCACCGTCTAAAATTGCCTTTTCATTCCCGCTTTGAGAGCATGCGGGTCTCGATATCCCACATCCTCCCATGCCATAGCCTTTACCCTCGTCCATCAGCTCCCGTGTGGGTCGTAAATACGACCGCTGGCCTTGCGAGATAGACACGGCGTCTGAGTTGACGGCGCAAGGGGGCTCTTTCACTTAGCGGGTCGGATAGAATGCAACGGGACGGTGCTGGTGCGGGGCGATGGGACGGGTGAAGCGTGGTGGAGAAGGGAGCGCGATGCATATCATTATGGTGCTGGTCGAGAAAGGAAAGGACCCCGCTTCGCATACACGCACATGAGAGCATGATGATGGCTTCCTGCTTCATGGAAGTCCCCGCGCTCAATGTTGGAAGCTCAGTGTTCACTTCTCATACCAGCACCTCAAAGTTCCGTAGGATCGAGGCGGCTAGGTACGTCTCCTAGTTTACTACTTCTTCCAGAGATAAAACTAAAATATTTCCAATTGGCATTTTGGAGTCCTCGCTAGTTTTTTCAGTTCCGAGTTCGGTTACTTTTTGCGTCGACTCCTCGTTCGAGCTTTCTTCTGAGGAGTCGAGTCATGCACTTCTATAGAGAGAGGAGAATAGGGTTCAATGTAAGTATATTTACTTTCGACTCATTGTTATTCGCTCCGAGTTCTATGTTTACAGAATGGCTTTCAGAACATTGGTTCAATGATTAGACACTCGAGGCGCGTCGAGTCACCAGATATTTAGGACACGTGCTGAGTGCTCATCAGTGTGCATCTTTGTATTGTCTGTGTCCTTCTCCTTTCGATAATCGATGGTATGTTAAATTCAGGTTCGTTGTTGTCCATGTTTCACATCACGCCGTCTTTTTTTGGTGTGGTGCTGCAATGCTTTCATGGATGTCGTCGCGTTGGCTTTCAAGTTTGGGTGAGCAGCTGCCGTCTATTTACCTTAACTGCCGACATGATGGATATGCTACACGGATCGAGCGTAGTTGATGCGTACATACTACACGACCGTCTGTGGACCTGCTCGTACGCTCGTATCTAGTTGAGCGCGATCCGTCCTCGATCAGGCTACATGGCTCCCGTTTACCGCCTCACACCAACTCCGCTTCGGTGTGCGGACATCCAAGTTTTCATCGTCATTGCTGGCCCTGCGAAATCGACATAATTTTATTGCCGATGGTGCGGGGAGAATTTCTCTAGGTTTATTCTCAGCTCATTCCTTTCTCTCGGTCTCATTTGATTCTGCATTCTTTGTTCGTAAGTCGTCCTCACCGCCAGCCCCAGCTTTAGAATTTTGACTTGGTACGCGATACAAACGCCTCCCAGTCAACCCGCACGGTCAATACCCTCCCGCATGGTTTGCTTTCACTTTTGTCCACCTCTACCTCAGGAATGTCGTACAACCGGCTCTGGGAGATGGACATAAACGATAGGCGACAAACTCAATGCGGGAGAGTTTGTCACTTTTACGGGTTGGGCCAGGAAGGACGAGGATCGAGGATGTGGTCACGACAGGAGGCGGAGCGAGCATATGACTTCGGTGGGGCAGGCGGGAGTCCTAGCGCTACGCGTGCTGGAGACCTGGCGGTGAGACTAGCGGTAAATTGGCTGTTTGGAAGCCTGCATTGTATCTGGAAATAATGGCGGCGGTTCGATGATGACACGATAACCGCGAAGGCTTCCAAATTTGTGCCTGTCCCTCAGCTCTCTAATATTTAGTGACATCTGCTCTGTGCCCGATATGGCACCTTTGTTCTCTGCTCGTTTGGGTACTAGAGACGAAGCTGCGATTATATTTTTGTTCGTCGATGTGCGCGTAACTGGGGACAAACGCATGCTTGCGCAAGCGCATACGTTCACAACTTGTATTTTTGACCAGTTCTCATTCAATGCTAATTTAAATTGACTTTTCCAACCTTTTACTTGGGTTAGCCTGTTCCAAAGGCCCCGTCATAGATGTGAACAGCCCACAGCAAGTGCAGTCACTTTAGGCAAAAGGCTTGCTTCCTTTCATAACACCCTTAAGTGAACCGGTACTATAAAAAACTTCCTGCATGTATACTAAATATCTAAATGATTTCAAAGGCCAAAAATTATGACCCTCTGATTGTATTGGGTCGGTATTTCCACCTCCGTCGCAGGCTTTGTGTCAAAGTTATGCTATTTCCCACGACTGTCTCCCACCTTCATGAATAAAGTCTTGCGCGGAAACTGCAGCACTTCTTTTCAGATAAATATCCGGAGAAAAAGTTGCTAATATGCATATATTCTGCTGTCGAAAATTGTTTTTTTGTTAGAATTACATGTTGAAGAAGGTAAAAAAACGATCAGAAATAGACGCGTCGCGTCACACAATAAGTCACGTGCCGTGTATTCGCGAAATTTTAATGTATATCCATCGTCTTGCCCTTGACTCTCGCGAAGTTCATATTCTAATTCTTTTATAGCAACCTTTTGATCCTTACCAGGTTCGCGAACGCAGCAATCCATCATCGGTTGAGGCGGTGTGTAGTAGTCCGTTATTTCTTTCCCGTTCAAGTTGATCATTATCACCTCCGTCATCGATTGCTCATCGTCAGTTCGCTTCAAATATACACCGTGATTGCCTTCCTCTACACGATTGTTCGCAGTAAACCAGTCTTGGGGGCCTCGCCTCTCATCCTGGTCATCAGGCTTACTACCTCGCTGGGTGCTCAAACCCAACACGTCCCCATCGTCGCAGCCCTCCCGCACCGCGGGTTTGGTCGTTCTCAGGTCGGGTGCATGGACAATGGGAAATGGGGCCACAAAGGCGGCACAGACCCGCGGTTTGTGATACTAGCCAGTCCTATGTTTCACTCTCTTCGCCTCGTCTCTGGCTTTGAACCTCTTTCCGTGCTTGCTGCTGCACCCATTCTCAATTCTATCCCACCTCCATCTGTTTCTCGTGATGTAGGCATTCACCCCGGTCACCCCCACTCCCTCTACTCGTCATTCCAATCAATTCTTCCGCCCATCGAAAACCTCCCGCATGATTCACTTTCAGCTATGTTCATCTTTACCTCGGAGTGGGCTGTACGACCCGCAGCCCCCTGGGACATGAACATCTCCTGTAGAGGGATACATCATGCGGGAGGTTTTTGGGTGTTCGCGCGTTCGCGGCTCGGGTGCGATCCCATGGCGTGAGGTGAACAGTGCGAGAGATGGGAGGGGCGGTGGTGCTGGTTCTGCGCGGAGATGGAGGAGCAGGTGAGGAACGTTCCATGGTTCACATCTTCCTCCAATGTCGAAGCTGAAATGCTCTTTTTGGATATCGGGGAGCTCGCAGCTTGCATCCTTTCACCCTTATATGGCCAGAGGACACAGCGATCCCGCACCATCGATAAATATGGGACATTGATTGAGTGAGCGTCGGGCAGAGGTGGACAGGTGCGTGACTCACGGTTCATTGTATCTTTCAAATTCGATGCCAAAGCTGATCGAGAGCAAATGCAATTTTTCGTATATTTGTAGTTTTGTTAATCCAATCACCACCGCAATCTTGGACACTCGTCTCATCGCTCAACCACTTCATTGATGCGTACACGACTGTGTTGTTGGCCTGTTCATACGAATACCTCTTGATGGGTTTGATCTGTCTGCGATCTGTCTACACGGCTCATTTACCGCCTCACTCACCCACCCCGCTCGGGGTCCGGATATTCATGTCCTCAACTCAACTCAACGCTCGACCTCTACACATGCCCATCGCTGTAACCCTTCCACACCGTTCTCGCTTAACTGTTGTTCATCTCAGCTCTGGGGCGGGTAGTATGACTAATGCCCCTGCGATATGGACATGTCTACGTTGTGCGAGATGCGAGAGGGTTTCGCCGAGATCATTCTCAGCTTACCTCTCTCTCTTGACCTTGACTGCGTTTGATTGTGCATCGCCAGTTTGCTAGTCGTTTTTTCATCTACCTCTCCCAGTCTCTGCCGCAGAAATTAGATGCAGTACGCAATCTTCTCTACTCCCGACCAACCTACCCCTGCTCACAGTATCGAAACTCTCGTGCATCGTCTACTTTCACTTTTGTCCGTCTCTACTTTGAGTATGTCGTACAACCGGCTCTGGGAGATGGTCATGACAAGTTAAAAACAGCTCTAATGCGGGAGAGTTTATCACTCTCGCGGGTCGGCCTAGGGAGGATGAGGATCGAAGTTGTGGTCACAATGGGGGCGGAGGCGGGGTATGGCCTTGGAGGGGGTGGGATCCTAGCGTTACATGTGCTGGAGGCCTGGCGCTGAGGTTGGTGATACTGTACATATGCGGGTTTGAGAGCCTGCATTGATTCAGGGAAGAATGGGCGGCGCTTCAGTGATGACATGATTACCGCGATGGCTCTCGTTTGTTGCGGTTTCTGCGTTTAAATAGCTCCAGTCCTCCATATATATATATATATTCCTATGCCCTATAACCTTTCTTGACACCCGCGATGTGCATGCTGGACCCGTACGTACTACGTTACTTCAATTCATCCCACGTTCCACGCTTGACCCATATATAAAACATGTGCACCCGAGATATCATTCTACTCTTCGGTCAATTACGAACTTATAGTTCAACTATTTAAAAGGAATATCACGAGTTTGAAATGTATTTCTTCCTTGAATAATATAATATATGACGGGATATACAAACAGAGTACTGGATTGAGAAACAGGCGCGTCGCGTCGCGTCCTTCGATGGGTCACGTGCTGCCCACTGATGAGGTTTTAATTTCCGGTTCACCTCAAGCTGTCGACTTACACCTTAGTGTGTTTCCTCCACCTCTCAGTCCACCGCCACCACCACATCCCTCATCGTCTCCTTTCCACTCGTCTACGATCTTCATCGACATCTCCTGCTTCCCGAGCGTGCAGATCTCTGTGTCCTCGCTACACTTGTTGTATCCCTCCTGCGCCGCTCGCTTTTACCCATGTCCATCGCAGCTCCAGGGCGGGTCGTGCTACTTAAGACCGCTTGCCGTCGGATATGGACATTCTTGAAGAACCGATATACTGCAGGAGGGTTATACCTCGTTTGCGAGTCCAGTGTAATATCCAAGAGTACGGGTTCGATGCTCCCCATTCTACTCGACCCTCCCATTGTCGCATCCCTCCCGGGCTGCTCGCTGTTACACCTGTCCATCTCAGTGCGGGGGCGGGTCGTACAACCGCTGGCTCCGCGATATGGACACGGCACGTATGGGCGGGTAGCGCAGGTGGGCCGTCCACATTAGCAGGATTCGCTCCCATCGTCTCATCCGTGCCTTTGACCGTCTTCCCGTGCTTGCTACTCCACCCATCTGCGATCGATCTGCTCTCGTCTCCGCTCAGGGTGTAGGCATGCCCTCTGGCTTCCTCTAATTCTCATCCAATTCTACCCGTCCGGCCACCGAAACCCTCCTGCGTGATTCGCTATCACCTTTGTTTATCTCTACCTCGGAGCGGGTTGTACAACCGCTGCCTCCTGAGATATGAACATCGCTCCTCGAGTTCTCGTCAAGATGATACGGGAGGGTTTTGTGGTGTTCACGTCTCGGGTGCGTTTCTCTACGGTTCATAGGAGGCAGTGAGAGAGATGGAAGGGGCGACAGTGCTGGTTCTGCACGGTGCAGGGAGCAGGCGAAGGTGCAGGTGCAGGTGTACTGGTTGAGCGCCTCAGGAGGGAGAAGCTTGTGCTTGTGTGCCGACTCTGCTGGATGGCGCTTCAGGGACGCATGCATGGACATGAAAACACGACGACGGCTCCTTACTTGACTAATATTTCAGCGCGACGTATAAGTCCCAATTTTCAGTCTCTGTACTGGCACCTCCTTTCCTGCCTGGCTGGGGTTCTGCCAGGAACGCGACATGGAGAGTGGAGGGTAGAGGCTGATAGGCACGTTTTTTTGGTTCGTTTCTTCCTTCAACATCGAAGCTAACAACTTTGTCGATCTGTAGTTCGTGTCTTGTGTTCTTCGGTACAGTGATACCGATACAAATGCAGGAAGACCATTATGCAAATCCAATGCTCGTTCGCTCCTCAATCGCTGACTAAATTCCCAATGCTCAGCTCGTCTGTCTCTCAACTATGTATCATTGGCTCGTATTTCTTCCTTACCACAACATATCTCAAATTCACCCGCATCTTCGCCCCAGAACTCAAACGTGGGTATGCCTCCAACCTCCAACTGTTCTTGTCCCAGCCTGCTCGTCCGTCTATCAAAACCCTTGCATCAGTTACTTTTACCTATGTTCATTTCTACCTCAGACGGGTTGTACGACTGCTACTCCAGAGTTATGAACTTATTGTAAGTTCCAAGCCTGCTGGAGGGTTTCGTGGTATTCGCAGGTCGGGTGCGGGTGCGCTCGTATACATCTTTCTACGTGCTTTTGACCCTCTTATCTTCGTGTCCACGGCGTCTGTACGTGGTGGAGGAATCGTCTTTCGGGTATGTAGGCATGTAATCTTTTTCATATCAACTCGAGCTCTGTTAAACGATTGTAAACAGAAAGCCGAAATTCAGCTTATCTGGTGTCTGCTTCGAATGATGATGTGTGGAGAAGACACATTATGAAGGTAATAGTTCAGTAGAACTACGGCGACCCGCGGACTCACAGAGAGCTGTACTCGAGTAATCATACTCTTAGACCAATTAAGAACTTCGTCTTGATGATTTTCAAGCACGATTATGAGTTTAATTTTAATTTATCTGTTAGGCTGTTACAAGAGATATGAGGAGAAGACATACAAACAAAGGAGCGGTTTCAGAAATTGGCGCGTCACGTTTTTGACATTCATGCCGTGCCTGCTCAACCTATATCCCAACTTTTGGTGCATCCTACGTTTCGCCCTCCTGCCTATAGAAGCTCTTGAAAATTTTAATCCGATTGTATGAGTAAGGCGTTGTACTGTTAGAATAATACGATTGAAAAGAGGAAGGTTTGGGGAAACAGAACGCGTCGCGTCCATTTGAATTGTCACGTGCTGCGCGTTTGCGTCTTCCCGCTGAATCACACGCATCGATTCATCCATCCTCCATCCATCACGATTCACCTCAGCGGTTTTTACTTCTCAACTCCTTTGACTTGTGCGATGCGTCGCAAAACTCTGTCTTTTGTTTGTATGTGGGGTGTCTTTTCTTCCTCCTGGCGCTTTTGGGGTCTCTAGAGTTTTGGTGAACAAGTGGTGTTTTTCTTTCCACGACGTTGGCTGATGTTTTATCTGGACTGTGCCCATACTACCCGCGATCTTTCTATCCTTATGTGCAGCTGACTCTGTTCGTTTCCGGCTAGACTAAACAGATTCTTCAATCGTCTCATCGTTTACATGTGGCTTGTAATTGGGTTAAACCCTCACCTCAACGCTCTCATCGTTGCAATCCTCCTGTGCCGTATTCACCTTACCACTGTCCATCTCTGCTTCCGGCGGGTCCTCAGAGGAAAGCTGCTCGTTGGACATGCCGTTTAAAGTTTTTCGTGAGTTCGCGGGTCGGGTGTATGGTGAGCACCCACTCGTCCTACTTTGTTTGGATGCGCACGATCTGCCTGTGGTTGGTCGTCGCTGTACCATCCTACCAACTCCGCCATTCTTTTGGCCTCAAGAACATGCGGATATTATCATAGCAACAGTACTTCCCTACTCTACAGCATCGCAGCCCTCCCATACCGGTACCACTCTTTCCCGTCCATCTCAGCCGGGGCGGAGTCTTACGGACGCCGGCCTGCGATATGGACTCACCTCACGGTTTTTTTTCGATGTGGGAGGGTCTCAGATTCTAAGGTCGGGTATCTGGAGACCAGCACGACGCAGGTGTGGGGAATTGGGAGTTGTGCGCCGCGGCAAGGAAAATTGCTGGGGAAAAGCGGATGTTCCATTCTACCCGCCATCTCCGTTTCGGAGTCCAGATGTAGGTACCTCCCCACTCTTCCATCCCCTCTCATTCCAACGTACTCGTCCGCCCATCGAAACCCTCTTGCGTCATTCACTTTTACCTATGTTTCTCTCTACCTCGGACATGTTGTAGGGCTGCTGGTCCTGGGTTTTGAACATTTTATGGAAATGGATATGGGAGGGTTTCATGACATTCGCCCGTCGCGTTTAACTCACACTGCTGTGGTGGGACTATTTTGACGGGGGGTCAAAATTTTGGGCAGATAGTTTGAATTTTGATCTTGATCTTGCCGTATGCAAAAAAGAGTCAATATTTTCAGTTTTCTGAGGGGCAAAATCCAAGCAAAAGTTCCGCTTTTGATGGTGTTTTGCCAGGGTCATAATTCATCCTTCTGCCGTCGGCGAAATATTACCTTTTCAATTTCCAAGGAAAATATTCTCTAAAGGGTTATTTTGCCACTGGCAAAACCCGATTTTCGGTAAAAGGGAGGTCAAAATAACTCGTTTTGTCGAAAAATCAAAATATAAAAATTTGTACGTCTCGAAATGACACATCCTGAACGAGTCAAAAGTCAATCTAAATTGATAATTCTCCCGAGATTTTGCTTGATGGAAATTGAAATGACTTGATGATATTTTGCACATGTCGAAAAGGCCGGCAAAATTCAAACAACCTCCCTCCGATTTTCATTTTGACCCCCCAGCAAAATATTCGGGCCGCCGCAGTGTCACCTATATTTGTGTCCACTCAACCGCTCGGATCAAACGGATCAAATATCATTGATCCGATGGTAGATTCGGCTTTGCTTTAGCACGACACAATCACCTCAAAAATATATTTTGACTCCACATTCAGCTGTTAGAAATATATCTAAAGTGGACTATCTATTCGGCTTTTATTCATTTAGCAACCAGGGGAAGTTATTGCACGGCAGGTCACAAACACCATCCACATTTGGAAGTGGCTGTGCTCTGCTTTGCCGCAACTGTGAGCGGTGACACTGTGACACGTTGAATTGGTGTGGGTTATCTTGAACCCCTCTGTCCTCCTCGACCGTCAGCATGGATGTTCAGCGATGCGCCATACCGGTGAAAACCCCCCTTGCGACCGCTTGACCTTGGTAGGAATATGTTTCTGGAACCTGTCTCGCAGGCTACTCGACGACAGCGCTGTCT
The DNA here is from genome assembly GCA_023014345.1 of Galerina sulciceps. Classification (NCBI taxonomy): domain Eukaryota; kingdom Fungi; phylum Basidiomycota; class Agaricomycetes; order Agaricales; family Galerinaceae; genus Galerina; species Galerina sulciceps. The sequence goes on along the minus strand of JAEDXJ010000002.1, from coordinate 173,202 downwards.
ACCCATGACTTATGTCGCGTCCACCAGCAGTGAGAGTTTTTGGGAGGAATCTCGGGGAACCTTTGTTTTCCACTTCTTTCACTTCCTCTGCAGTCGTTCTTTGATCGCTCTTTCCACAGTTACTCGCTGCATAAATGTTTCGTCCACTGTAGCAAGTGGTATGAGCTCAAGTGCGGCTCATATCATACTGGCACCATCAAGTCACAAACCTGGGATTGTTTTCAAGTGTAGACGCTCGTGTTCGCACTCGAGGTCGTGTGGCCATTCCCTCTGCAGTCGTCACACCCGCATACTCCCTTCCTCGATGACGTATTTCCGCGAGCCGTTTTCCACCGACGATATGCTGCCGGTTCGTTTCGCACCGTTCCCTATCACCCACCGCCTCTTCTACGGCGTGCTCCCCCGAGAACGTCGTTCACGCTAGTGCTGCCTCCCATCATTCACCGAGAACACATCCTTTTTGCTCGCGCTGTCATACGTCTCTTCGACGATCAGCACGATCGCGTCCCACCGCTTCTTGAACAGCGTAATCGCGAGAGCACCGCCCCCCACACCCGTTGCCTATTTCTCCTCAGACAAATCCTTTTCAAACCTCTGACCGGAATATCGCTATGCATTGCGCATACTGGCTCCTTCTTTTGAGATATCCTGGATGTTGGACCGTGAGTTTTGGGTCAGGGTTGGTAAACATACTTTACGAGCGTATATATTTTGCTCGTTTTCTCTGATAAATCTAGCTCGTATCGCGATCAGCTGGGCTTGTCGACAAATTTGGCAAATACAATGGGCAGTAGAGGAGTGATTAATGGGGTACATGGCTACTGGTCTGTTATTTCCTCGAGTCAAGGCTGAGGACGATCTAACATTTTATAGGTCTCTGCTTAAACTCATGGGTGTGGTGCTCCGCCTTCCACAGTTACGGGTCTCTCGCGGGTACGCGAACCGCTACCCGTACCCGTACCCGTCGGTACCCTTACCCGTGACCCGTGCGGGTTGACGAACCCCTGCATTTCCCTAAAAAGCTCGCTAAAGGCCGACATGAAGATTCCAGTCCTTACAGTCCATAGCTCTAACGTTGTTGGGCATTTTAAAACATGAGCCTGAGATGCTGGCTTAAGCTGTCTAGGGCCCAAATGGACTGTGAATTTTCAAAAAAAAAAAAAAGTATTGTAGCGTCTTAGAGCGGGTTCAGTTTGGTGCGGTGACCGATGATAATAAAATACCGATCTGCAGCGAAAAACAAGTGTGCTAAACGGGAGTTGAAAAATTCAGCCCCAGGACAATCATTGAATTGAATGAAAAATGCAGACGGTGTTTCACTATCAAGGCACACCCCCAAGCTGATTCTGGGAGCGTGGTCATGTAATTTTGATTACCAGGAAACTAATGGAAAAATGGGAAAGCCTATAATCTGCTGAAAAATTTAATGAAAAGTCGGCGAAATCGTGTTTTTACCGCGTTCAAACGTCGCCGCTCAAGGCCGAAAGCGGTCAATCAAAGATGCACCCCGAATATATGATCATTAAATCCTTGATTTATGTCGGCACAGTCAGAGTCGATGCACCAATAATTTGGGGTCAATATCAGCAGACATATCTCCCATTCAAATTCAATATTTTGAGTGAGTTGACGAGAGCCTACGCCAATCTGAATAATTAAACAAAAATTACCTTATATCCAAGCTCTGGCCACTTGAACAATATATGAAATGACCAGTAAAATTGGCTCTCAGCTCTCTCACTACAATCAACAATCCTGGTATTAAAAATGACAAGATCATGTTCTCACCCTATGCCCAGAAATTCTCTCCGAGATAGACGTCCTGAAACATGGATAGCTCGTCGAGGAGGGGACTATGGGTCCGAGACGATGGTGTGTCCCCGCCACACCGGGAGAATCTCGGGCACCGGTGTTCAGAAATGGACCATGCCGGTTAAACCTCACCTCACCTCACTCAACATCATTTCGACTGCATACCTTGAGCGCTGCCACGCATAAATTTCTGCCGGATCACTTCCTTGATTGGTCGTCTGCCTCCAAATCGCGAACTTGGATGCACAATTCATCCATCATCCATGGACTCCAAGTTTTATTGTATTTCTTCTTTTTCGGCGATGTTCTAGCTCTCCATCGTCCAGCGGCGCAGTTTTGTCGAGAGATCCTAGACGTCATATATCAATATCATTCGTCACTGCGTCTGTTTTGTTTTATTTCATATCTGGGTTCAGTTTATGGTGGACCTTTCGAACTGAAAGATTGACTTATCATTGTCAATACAATCCCTTGAATTTACAATTGCAGCGTCTAAACCCGCGGCATTTGCCTGGTGAGGATGCAGAATAGCAAGTTGATGATGCGCTTTCCAGGGCGATTTTATCTTACCCTATAAACTCCGCCAGTTCAAACAGTCTCGCAATTCACTCTTATTTTTCCTCCTCTTTTTAGTTACATTTTAAAGCACAGATCAAAATATCCACTAATTGAGATCCAAGCTCCGCATATCCTTAATTTCTGCTCTGATCATCGACGTCTCTTTATTTCTGTTTACTTCCCTTCTTCATATGCAGAAAAGAAGTCCTGATGCAGCATTCATATTGTAGTACTGTGATATTCAACCAAGCATCAGCCCTTGTTTAGAAGTGACATGGAGGCGAAGGGAATGGCTCACAGTCATGTGGGGAATGTTAATCCCTCCGGAAATTAGGGCTCTGGCAGAGCAAGTTGGGTCTTCTCCCGATGAATTACATCTTCTTGTAGTCCGGGGACTGGCTGGGTCCGGAGTTTGCCAGTATTCCGTGGCTATTTAGTGATACGGGAATCAACTTCGAATATGTCCATGCCCATATCAAGGAATCTACGCCTCACCATGATGCCTATACCCCAACCAAGTTGGAAGCATTGTCGGAACACCATCGGTGGTATGAACATCTTAAGAGAAGGAGGGTTAATGGCAATGCAATTGAGATCGTTTCGCACGTTTCCAAAGCATATGGGTGCGTACTTCGGAACAGACGGTCAACTCCAACGCGATTGTTGACCCAGGTGGCAAAAGTGGGGTTTCCAACCCTGGTGAAATGTATTTAAGCACAGAATAATACCGTTAGATGGGGGACTTACCGAGGAGCACCGTAATTGTACAGGCGGAGAGGGCTAGGAATAATAGTAATGTCAATTTTTATTCAGTCACTAAGACATTGGTTAAAACAGACTTAGTGGGGAAGTTCTCTTTCAAAGTAATTCCGGCGAGCGACGACAAGGCACCACCAAGTGAATGGCCAGAGGTGACAATAGTATATCCAGGGTAGGCTCTCAGCTGAGCTCTAACGGTGGAAATGGTATCGTTGGCAACACTGTTCCACCTATAAAGTACTCATATTTGAGAGGGAGGGTCTTCAAGTTTGTTAAAGAGGATTAGACAAACGCATTACGAAAACCAAGATGAACTTGAGTACCAGCTAATCAATGCTTAGTAGTCTCTGTCACAGCCATTTCAGAGGAATGACATACCAGGTGGATTGGTTCCTGGAGACGTAAAATTAACCCTCGGAATAGAGAAGTCGGTAACAAAGTCCATTGGACTTGTACTGCAAGACGGGGAAATTGAAAGCTATGGTGAGAATGCCAGCATTATCTGCAAAGATAAAGGACGATACCTTCCGCGGAAAACGACAACTATTTCTCTCCTCCTATCATCACGAGCGATATAACCTTGGGTATCAGTCAAAAGATTCCAGAGCTGTAAAACATATCAGGGACTCCAAATTTGTTGGCACGCCAAAGATTCATGCCTGCTTAACGAACACGTTTCCATTCGGACGTCCGCAGGTGAACATCGGAGCATACGCAGCGGAAGCATCTAATTTTGTGGAGAGATAAATTATAGATTGACAATTCATGACGACCTCCTCACATCTGAAATAATATGCCAGGTCGTTGTATAGAGCTATGGTAAGTAGTTCGTCTGAGTAGGCATCCGCTTGGAGAGCCAAAAGTATGTACCTTGCGAAACTCCGGCACTCTGCTGACTGGTTGCTATTTCGTCATTAGACATCTGTTCAGCGCCAACAGTTTCCTTTGCACAAGCAAGAAGAAACGGAATGGCTAAGACTAGTATGAATAATACGCGCATGCTGAGAGCAAATTTTCTGGAAAGACTGTAACACAACTCGAGAGAATGTGATTCAAGTCGGTGAGTTTGATATGGGTTTTATACTTTTGCCCCAGCACAATTCAAGGTATAATCCACTGTATTTGCGTTCTTGGTCCACTAGACTGGTATAATTGAATTAGATGTCCAAACAATAAGTTCTAGCTCAATAACTTGTTCCATTCAAATTTCGGGATATGCCTACTATTGAAATGCCACCTCAAAGCTCGAAATGGAGGTTTAATATCACTAACGCGAAGTGCACATTTGTAAGCTTAGAGCACATTGTAGGCAACGCAAGTTCGATTCAGCTGTATATTCCTAAACAGCTTTCGAAAGTCTCCCTTGACATAGCTATCTGGTCGCACTGATGGTCATGGCCATGGACGCATGCCCAATTTTGACGAGGTTTCAGGGTCTGTGGCGTATTCTGGTTGGCGCCGCTGCCTCATTGGAATGCATTATTACCACTTGTAGTTAGGATGGCGCATTGAAGGTGGCCAAATACAGGAATTTACCAATGAAAATGAATTCAATTTTCTTATTAATTTTCTTGAGTTGCCACTAGGCTGCTAGGAGTTCTGCCACGGGCGGGCTTCGAGCTGTGGCTCGCCTTCAATCACAGGAAATAAAGCAGAGGCAAAAATCAAAAAATAGACGTGTTGGAAATGTGGGTTTAAGGCCGCAAGAGACCGAAAAATTTGCTTCTAGGGTTATCTCAAGAGTTAGCCCTTTCATTCATTGTATTACCTTCGGCGCTTCTACAGGCGCCTGTCCAATACACCGGTCACTGGCATCGAGAAGCTTGACGTCCAACGACTAATCGATTTACATAATGGGAAATTTATCAGTCCGCACGTCATATAACTTTATTCTATCCTTAGCCTGGGTGGTCACGATGACCATCCCATAGTCTCCTCGTTAACAGCACCATCCATGCTCTATATATCTTAGCATATTTTGTATACATTCAAGTCAAATTCTGAATGCCGCAGAAACATCGAAATTCATGATCACTGGACTGGAACATGAATTTGCGACTCGTACTAAAAATTGTCAAGCAGAGCTTTATTCAGTATTTGAGGCAGATGTAGCATCGCGGCGGTGGCACCTTACTAGAAGAAATTTTTGAAGACTTAGTAGATGAAAGCAAAGAATTGTATAGTAGTACTTCATAAAACTCGAAGAAGTACAAAACTTTGATGAGACTGAAGGCGATGATAATGTCCTTTGAGCGGCAACGCGTCCTGAAATCGGTAAGTCAGGAAAAATTACACCAGCTAGAAACAGAACGGCGCCTAACTAGGTCCAATCCTGAATTTTAGATAGACTAAAACATGCAGGTATAGTGCTTGAGATGTGGGTAGAGCCGAATCTAGATGTAGTAGAATATTGAAGAATTAATCATAAGGTATAAAACTCGGTGCCAAATACATCTCCAGCTCGCATCCAAATTAAAATGCGTCTCTTATTCATACTTGCAGTGGCCTTTCCACTGTCCCTTGTCTTCTCGAACCCACATATGCCAAAGATAGCAAAAAACACTCTGGTTGAACGTGAAACGACGACTCAAGGATTTATTGCGCAATGTACGTGACAAATTTGCCCGAACACTCGTATTTTATTTGATACCTATATACACTGTCAGCTACTTACAATGACCTCGTACATTATTTCAAATGTGAGTACTAATCTTGTCGTTAATTAGAATCGGTCGTAATAATTTCCTTTATAACAGATGCATCATCTGCTTATGCACCGAGAAACTCGTGCAGAAGGCCAAACGGGAACGTCTTTGTTAGACAGGTATGGGTAATTTTAATGCTTTCCGTTCCTTTAAACGTAGACCGCCTCTAGCTTTGGAATTTGCTTACTACGACCCAAGGATACATCGCCCGGGATGATACCAGGAGGGAGATTGTAGTGGCCTTTCGTGGAACGTGAGGCTTCAGAACCACCACTGTTTTATTCTTCACCTTAAGTTATATACCTCGTTAGTGATGGTCTGATAGATGTTGCGACAGATTTGCAGTTTGTTTTGGTTCAGCTTATTTTAAGCATCTATCGGCCACCTGGGACTACCCCTCCTCGTAAGTTCCATCCGACTTTAATGCCACTGAGTAAATTTTGATTCCCCCATTTCTAGTGGCCGCATTCGCGCACCATGGATTCACAATTTCGTCAGTTGTGAACATTGTTCAATCTTCATCTGCGCTCATAATAATAAAATCTCTCTCTCAAAAAAAATCTAGGTGGTTAACTGTCGCCAATGACACCATCAATACGGTTCGGGAGCAGCTGCGAACTCACCCAGGATACACCATAGTGACAACTGGACACTCACTTGGCGGCGCCCTCGCTTCGTTAGCAGGAATCACTTTAAAAGAGAATTTTCCAAGAAGGTTTGTCGCTGGCTGTACTACTGAGCTGTTTTCGGTCCCTCCTAAAGTCGATCGTATTTGTAGCCGTCTTCAAGTCTATAGTTATGGTGCACCCCGGCATGTCTACATTTTTATTGTCGAGGGTGTAATGGTTAACTATTAATTAATTATAGGGTTGGGAATGCGGTATTTGCTGGCTGGGTTAATAACGGGATCGGTGTTACCAACTTGTTCCGCAGTACGAATCGTTTTCTTTGAACTAACCTTTCCTCCATTCAAACGTCTTACAAACCGCTTAGGTGTTCACACCAGGGATATAGTTCCAAATATTCCTCCTGTCGCAGCAGGATACTGGCACCATGGTGAGGGTTAGAAATACTTGATCCCTCTTCCGTGCTAATTAATATAGCCACGGAATACTGGCAGAATCCAGACCCGCCAAGCCCTGCAACTACCAGACGATGCAGTGTTTTGTGGGGTGGAGAAGATATTACTTGCTCATCCGGGTTCTTGCCCCACTTCACTTCACCTCACAGCACCGTAAGCTCTGCTTTTCAGAAATTACTGCTATCAAATCAGAACTGAGTCTGTTGTTCAATAGTACTACGGTATTTCAACCAATCAAACCTTCTGCGAATGAAAACCTACCTGAAACGAGTCCATGCGAAGCGAAACAAAACAATATTTACTAAGGAAGAGAAAAAAAAAACATCGAGCTTGTGATATTCCAAACAAGCAGTTAGGCCTGAGTAGAGTAAAGTGAAGTAAATGTAAAGGAAAATAAATCAAAGAAGACGGTGGTCGATCATCCAAGCACTTGTTTTCTTTCTGTGTCATGTTTCCTGTGAGTTCGCAAGATAGGGTTAGAAAAAATAGGTCTGGCGCATGAAGAAAGGACTACAATCGGTTGTTGTCTCAGTAGAGTCTTTTAAAAAAGGTCTCCAATAGTGCTATCATGTAAATTGGGTAAAATATGTCGCGCGAGCGCGCAGAGAGAAGCGGCGCATGTCAGTGAAGTTTACTAGCCTTCCAGAGCGCATCGAGATTCTAACTAAATTTTTACTCCTTTATAGCTCCGTTAAACGTGGATGTAGTTAAGCCGTTCTGTCCGGCCTCCAGTTCATCGGCCAACACGAGTGCACGCAGGAAATGTAAGCGCAGAATTCGAAGTACTTCGACGCTGTGAATCGGGTTGATGAAGGCAGGGGGAAAAGGGTGTGAGAAAGTGAATTTCCCGTATGTCACGCGTTGTTCCAAATCCGTTGCCAGCAAAACATTTTCTACGTCGAACCACCACACCTCCGTCGTCTTCCCATCCACCTGGTGCTTGTGGCTTGTATCATGTCGGAACCCTCAAATGTGAGGTTGACTGCTAGCGGGGAGGCGTCGTGCCTTTTGCGACCTCTAGCACCGCGTTTCTCGCTGATAACCTGCTCGTCTGGCGCTTGGTGTGGGCTCGAATGTGGCTTTCATCATGCTGGGACCCTCGTATGTGGGGTTCAGGCGGTCTGTGAGTAGGTGGCGCCGTTACGCTGTCGATGTCGCGTCCGCCAGCACTCGATTTCTTGGAGGACAATCTTGGTGAGTTTTTTTTATGCCACTTTCACTTCCCCTGCGGTTGTTGCTTGCTCGCCCTTTCCTAGGGTACTCGATGTGCAGCTGTTTCGTCCACTCTGGCGAGTGATATGAGCTCAAGTGTGGTTCATATCATGCTAGAACCCTCAAGTGTGGGGTTCTGGCAGCCAAGTGGTGCGGTTTCAGCGAGCAGTGGGTCATTCACAGGCTTTAGGGTCGATCAAGCAGTCACTCCGTCCTCAATGTCGCGTTTACTAGCTGACAGGTTTCTTGCTTAGTAGCTTACCACGGACAAAGGCTCTTTTTCGAGTGCAGACTCCGTGTTCGTAGCTTGCACCACCAACGTTGTGCTTGCCATTCAGTCACACCCGCGAACCCACTTCCTCGATGGAGAGTTCCCCCGAGCTGTTTTCCACCAAAAACTTGCTTCCGCGAGCTTTCATTCATTCTCGCGCCACCCCGTAGCCATCGCCTCCTCGACCATATGCTCACGGGAGCCTCCCCTTTCACCCAACACCTCTTCTATGAGGTGATCCCGCGAGCACGTCGTTTACGCTATTGCTGCCGCTCATCACCCACCGCGACTTCGACGACGTGCGAGTATGTCATCCCCTCTCGCACTGTCATTCATCCCTTCGACGACGTGCTTCCGCGAGCACTTTCATGCCCGCGCCTCACCACCTCCTTGGCGATGTGCCCTCGCGGGAACGACTGTGATGGCCCGTACTGCGCATACTCGATGTGAGATATCGTCTCGAGAGTCTGCGTTTGCGGTAGGTGAACGAACTTCTGAAGCATAACTAGGTCACTGATAATAACTCAAGTTCGTATTGTGATCATTTCACCTTCCAAGTCAAACCTTTTGTCGTTAGAACAAATTCACGGACTAGTGGAGGATAAGGTACGCGACTCTTGGTCTGGTCTTTCCTCTGGAATCAAAACCGATCTTTCTATAGGTCTCTGCTGCGCCTTCCACCTCAGGATATACTCTTACCGCAAATTTGAACTGCCAGCACAATTACGCGTGTTTCCAGTCAGGCTGGAGCTCCTCTCTCGCTCATGATAGTCTCACTTAAGGCGTTGCAGCGCATACATGCCGTGCTCCCGCACTCCAACATCTAACGGGGCCGTTTGGTCCAGGGATCGTGTATTTTGCAGTACGAGTTTGAGGCTAGAGTGAGTTAGTTAACTTCTCGGATGTACTCGGTTTTCTGATTTTCTTTTGAAACTCATTAGGTCGTATCACCTCAGCCTCCTGGTCTGCAATACTACCGATGTTCCGAAAGCTCAAGCTCATATCGTCATTGGAGCAAGTACACGAGCTAGTAAAGGAATGATCGATTCGGTACGTGGTCCCTGGTGTGCTCTTACCTCTGAGACTGAGCGCTCTTCATCGTTCTATAGGTCCCTGCTGGACCTCACGCATCAACGAACTTCGGAGGAATTTGGACGGAAAGCCTACGATTATGCACTGTACTTCCGACACTACACTCCCAGACCACAATGTATTGAACCTATCGCCGGCACCACCTCTCTGACCACGTCAATTCGTCGTTTGTCTCCGAGCGTCATGGGTACTTGGGCGATCTTTCGCCATTTGTTAGTTGAGCTTCCGTCGGTCAATTTTCGAAGGTCGTGTGACCCGTCTAGTCGTCGGACAGGCCCTGGCACTCAAACAACCCTGCTCCTTGCGCTATCATCGCATCTCTCCCTGCTTCTCGTCCTCCCTCCTTCCCTCCGTATTGTCGATCCCCACACTGCACAAGTTTCCTCAATAATGCCAGGCATCAGTTACCTCAATGCGTCGACGTTCCAGTCCGTTGGGAATTCCCGTTAGGAAACATCGGGAAAAGGATTCTTCTTTAAACGCTGTAGCGAAGTCGGCGGGGGGTAGAGTTTGGGTGGGGACAAGGCACGGTCGACGTTTCTGCTTGGGGCCGCGGTCGGAGGGGTTTCCTGTGGCTCAACTTGACACCCTCCAAGTTTGTCCCATCTGTAGATGTCAACCAAGCGCTCACATGGGCAGAAGCGCCATCTCCAACGTACCCGTCTTCTTTACTGCCTTAGCAGTCGCCGCTGGCCTTCACACCAGCGTGCAGCAAACACGTTTCGATCTCAACGGTACTAGTCATATTCTTATCCCGCCCTCTGCGTGCCATTCCACGTTATCAGTCCTTCCCAAGCGCTCTCGAGCGCGTTCAAGAGCTTACCGGGACGAACGAATCCTGCTCGTCTTGTGGCATAAACGAGGTCCTCGTCGCTGGTTGGCCGACTTTCTCTATCCAGACGATCTTCGTCCCGTTGACACCTGTGGAGCGGGGCGTTAGCGCAGAGAGGTGGTCATGGATATGGAAATGCATAGGTGGGTTGAGAGAGGAATGAAGGAAGAGGGAAAGGAGGGTGTGTCATGGGAGATGAAGAAGAAGAAGAGCTGACGAACTAGCGTCTTCTGCTGGCACTCCTGCTCAGCCGGTGAACTCCCAACTCGGCCTCGGTCATGGAGGTCTGCTCGAAGGCGGACGGAGGACGGCTTCGAGTAACTATACAGCGAATGCAATCGCTGCTCGTCCTGTCGCATGGGAGATGGGATCGGTGACGCTGACAATCAGGGTGATGGGGTGGGGCTGGCGTCGTTGATGTCTCGCGAACATGGCTCACTTTCGGCGTGCTTTCGGCTCTTTCCTCGCGATCCTCGCATTTCACGTCCGTGCTCGAGCGGCAGTTGCTCAATCAACGCCCGACCTCTTCTCGCCTCTACTTCCCAACAAGAGACGAAAGAAAATCCCTTTCTCCTCATGTCATTCTAGTCCTCAGCGTTGGACGATCCTCCATATGGCAAAGACAAAATCTCTGCCGAACTGAGCTACAAATGTCCCTGCCCACTTCCACAACCCGATCGCGCCTCTGACTGCTTTCTCCTTGATCTCGTTGACTCCGCGCATTTTCCCTCGATTCTTTCACTCGGCGCAGGAAAGACTTTTTATAGTTTAGCAATCATTCAAAAATGTCAATTGTTCAATATTTTCAAAGGGCTTTTTTAGATTGGAAAAGGTGTTCCTGCGCCGAGTGTTTACACAACACGTATGTAATTTGAAAATAAAAACTATTATTATTAAACCTACTCAACGGATATGAAACTTACAGCTCGAGAAACGACAGGAAAGGGGGGCCCGGGGAAGTGGGCCCTGCCGATCGCTACCGATCATGCACAGCTATTTACCATGCCTCTAACGCATGGTGCGTCTGTCGAAAGCTGAAGTGACAGCCTTTCTTCTCTTCCCTCACGAGTCACGAATCAAGCTCCAATCTTCACTTCGTCTAGCTGCGCGTTCGCACATTTCCTTTGGCCGTTTTCCTATGCGGTTACTAAATACCAAAACCCTCAAACTGGAAGAATTTCTCCCTCCCATTCCACAATACGGAATCTTGTCACACAGATGGGGAAATCCTGCTGACGAAGTAACGTTCGAGGATTTCCAGAAGAAGGTTCATAAACGGAAGAAAAATTGGTCGAAAATCAAGGGTTACTGCAAGATGGCCAAGGCGGACTTTCCGTATGTGTGGGTGGATACATGCTGCATCGATAAGCGTAGCAGCGCAGAGCTTCAGGAAGCGATCAATTCCATGTTCCAATGGTACAAGGCGTCGGCGACGTGCCACGTATTCATGGAAGACATCAACGGCCTCGATGATTTTGAGCGGAGCGTCTGGTTCGGGAGGGGTTGGACGTTACAGGAGCTTCTTGCACCGAAATTCCAGACATTTTACGACAAGAACTGGAAAATCCTCGGAACCAGGCAGTCTCTAGCAAAGTTCATCGAAAATTCGACTGGGATTGAAGCACGGTATCTCAATGGAGACGACGCCTTTTCCGGCGCAACTGTGGCAACAAAAATGCATTGGGCATCGCGCAGAACGACTACTCGCATTGAGGACAGGGCTTATTCGCTACTAGGTCTCTTTGGTGTTAGCCTACCGATCATTTACGGCGAGGGAGAGAGGGCGTTCGACCGGCTTCAAGAAGAAATAATCAAGTCTTCTAACGATCAATCCTTATTCGCCTGGGACGCTGGAGTAGGCGATGGGTCCAGACGGGTACTTTCTTCTTCCCCGGGCGCGTTTGTCAGAAATGACATGAGCAACCAATCTCCCCTCGTCATGCGAATGTTAGGGAATATCTCGTCCGCTCCCCCGAACCAAGACACCCTCACGACAAACTTGGGAATCAGGATTTATATGCCTATTTCTCTCATTTCTGATGTCGGCGTCACAAGCGTTGGCAAATGTCCCTTAACACACCAATATTCTATGCAGGTCGACGGAAGAAGCTACTCGACGATGATCACGCTTGACAGAAGTGAATTGTCGGCGCCAACATGCGACGATGGATGTGTGGACAATTCGTCCCCGCTCTTTGTGGGTCTTCTTAACTCCAGCACGCCGACTGATGGGACTTCCTTTATATTATTGCGAAAAATAATGGGCACCTCTAATCGGTATGAAAAGGTTTACATATCCGGATACTGCTTTACCCAAACAAAACCTGAATATTGTGGTTTCAATGTCATTTATATACGTTAGATTTTGATCTGGAGTGATACATTCTTTTCGAAATAATATTCGCCTTTGCTTACAAGAATATGAAATGGTGCCAAAGACTCCAAAGTAAACACTTTTCCTTTCAGAAAACGTGGTCCAACGTACTCTTAAAATCCCCTGAAACAAGCTAGTGCCAGAGCTGGACTGACAGTAGATACCGGTCTGGTTTCAAGGCTATTCATTGCCGAGTAACCTGAAAGTAATCGACACTTAGAAATTCTGTAGCATATTTTGCCGATCTAAACTAAAGTAGCGGATGCCTTTTCAGGACTCAAGCGTCGATTCTCGTCCGCAATGGCTCCAGAACTGAGCGCTTTTAACGCCACTTGACAACTTGTGGACGCGAACAACGCTCATTGGTGGTCAATCCGTTTGAATTGTTTTGTAGTTGATTTCTGACATTGGCTCCTACTTAAAAGCTTTGATTTAGTGCGACTTCTGCCTTTCCAAGCATGGCGTTATTATCAGCCCAACTCATGTGTCTCTTCTCCAATCGCGTTCAATTCTCGGTGCACTATTTGCAATAACTTTAGAAGTTTTATTTAGGGTTTTAATGAACGCTAATGGAGCTCTTGTGGCATTTTATATGGATAGACGCAATTCCGAAACCCATGCGTTGGGAAATGTAAACTTTTAGCGCCCACAAACTGAGCGATTCTAATCTAACCCGTGATGTACCAATTCTCGTTAACCAATTCAATTTCCTTAGAGAACTATCCAATAGCATTCAGAACGAATCGCAGAGGCCCATCGCGGGTCTATTACAATAGAAAAATATTTCAAAAACATGGCCGCGGGTTTGGTCATAAATATCTCAAAAAAATGGGAAAGGACATTCCTTTTGGTCAGTCAGTCCTTGGAATGGCATAGTATTTTATGGACTTCTTAGACATTTCATTATTTAAGCTAAATTTTTTCCATTAATTAAATTCAACAGGGAATAGACAGTGTCGAATGAACGCCGCATCGTGTAAACGCCTCCCAGCATAGTCTAACCAACAAAGGTGTTACTCACTAGGTTCACTGCCTTTTCGGATGTGGCCTCTGAATGACAGACTATCCCGCTAGTCGTCTGCGCAGCGTACTTAAGGTCGATTGAAAGTACTCATAGCTCTCAACAAGCATTCCAACTTCTACAGAGAGGTAGGCAATACATCTAGGCTTTATTCTTGTTTATTGCTCACCGCATATGCCTTCTCCTTATTCATCTAGATTTCCCAGCACTTATTCATCTATCATTCACCGCTTTCCATGTCGGGTATCACTGTGTTCAACCGAACCCCTTCAGATATCTTCGTCATGTGTTCCAGTTTCTCAAACCGTAACGCCTTGCCCCGCTATCAAGCAATTGCTTCCAATGACAGGTTCACGTACAGTCGAACCAGTGACGAAGTCGTATATGTTATCAGGACATCGAGACGCAATCAAACCCTGGTATCGATGATGCAGCCAAATACTGTTGTGGAGTCGATGTTGGCTCTCATTGGACGAGAGGTTGTTGTTGCTGGTGGAAACCGTTGATTACAACAGGATACGGTGGCACACCCAATTGGCAGTAGAACCGTACTGCGTTGGTTATCTGACTCGTCTTGACGTTTAGCAAATGGAAAAAAATTGTAGTAGACCGAGTTGAAATATGTGTCCCTACCTGCCTATATTTTGAATTTTGTTCAGCCGTTATTCAATCGCAAATTGACCCGCCCGTGCTTTTTTTAAAGTTATTCGATGCATACTCAATCGATTGGATGCAAAAACTATGTCCATGCCTTCAGTCCCATCACATGCATGCTTGCATTGGCTACCGTGGTGGCTTTGTTGGGAAATGGGGTCTTCGCTCGAAGTCTCTCCTGTTGAATTAATCCCATTGTATACGATCGTCCTTCTGGAAGTTAATTTGAGATACTGTTTTTTCAATTTTATACCAAGGCATTTTATTGGCGTTATGCTCAATGGGAGACGAGGTACCGGTCTATTCTTTCATTTTAGGTCCTCTCATGAGTATTTAGACAAGCACTCCTTAGTTCGCCATTAAACCTATGCTGTCTCAATTCGTCTCTAGATCCTATACTCTTGTCATTCGTTTTGAATACAGACACACTTGCCGAGTAACGAGTTAAGTGGCAGAGATCTTCACTTCGCCTACCCTTTCATTCTAATTAGTGTCCAGCTTTCTTTCAACAATAACCGAACATTGGATCCTTAACTCGATCTATCAAATAGCAGAACCTGTCAGAACGAGAAATGTGCGTACATCAGGAAAAAATACGAACCTTTCTTGAAGCAGGGCTACATCTTTTTTCGCCACGACCTTAGAAATCGCCTCTTCTTTCTCATCGCGTGTACCATCGTAGAGTTCTCCGAAAAGAAGTGTTGTGTTGCGTCGAAATTGAGACGTGCTTGAAAGGGACAAACCCTTTCAGAGACAGAGACTTGACGAAATGAGAATATTCAATGATGTACCTTTGGTCGAGAAAAGCGAGAGCTTCAATCCCTCGTGCTTCGATTTGTTGTACTGTAACGCTATCCACATTCTCGTTGAACGCGTTACGAAATTGGTAGGCGAAGTCAAGGACTGCTGCCGAGTCTATGGCCGAACGCTGGTTTTGGCGATTCAACGAGTATATTCAAGCATTCCTGAAACCCGGTACTCGCATCTGCATCGTTATGCCTCGCCTGACTCATTTCGGTGTGGACCTCCAGCGATGCAATATATTCGTTCAACAAAATTCCGAATATTTTGTTTTGCACTTCGCCAAAAAAAACAAGTTAAAATGACAATTAGTTTCCTTCTTCTGCGTTGGTAGAGTAAAGAAACTCACCCTCGATCATGTCTGCGCAGACATGTACCCTGCTTGACTCAATGAACAGCGCTTCATCGTTGAAAAAGGTCTTGGTTTGCGGGTTGTACTTGAAGAAGTGGAAGGACGTGAAGTCGGAGAGGAGGCCGTGGATTTTGAGCTTGTTGAGGTCGAATTTGGCGTTTCTCTCCTCAGCGGCTGGCAGAACATCAGATATGAATGGTAAAAAGTAATTATATACTAACAGAGGATAGCGAGGAAGAATTGAGTCCTCTAATGGTGCTCCTGTTTGGAGGTGGTCGAGCTCGACGATGAGGAATATGGTTCCTCCCGCGAAGCGTATCTAGAACAAGTTCGTTATTATAAGATAGGGAAAAACAGCGAATGAAGCTCATTTGATGTTTGATCTCTCTTGGCGAGTAATGTGGTTAATACACCCTTGAGGCTGCGAGGAAGACTGGGGTCTGCGAGGAATTCGCAGAGTTTAGCGATGGTAGTGGGCATTATGTAGAGTGCAGGGAGGTGACGAGAGATGTTGTAGTCCACTAACTTGAACCTCCATTCGTCCGAGACAACCTGACATTCCGAATCGGTTTGCTGAATATCTCACTCGCCTTCTTCAGTAGCGCAACCGAACTCGAGTCATCTAAGACGAGAGGTGAATGTATAGCATTTAATTTTGTGTGCGGCGATAACTACAGCGTCGATGTCTGAGGTGTAAGCTCCAAAATAAGTAGACCATACAATATGGAAAGTGACTAACTATGTAGTCCATGGTTTGCGACGAAGAAAAGCTTTATAAACGGAGGAGAACGTTGGTTTTATGGGGTGCTTCGACGTTAGGGGGCAAGACATGGTGCTTGGTACGCGTCGAAATGTGATAGGACGAGGCTAGGCGTGTCGCGTCTGACGCGTCATCATATCAGTCACGTGCCTCATGTTGGGATCAATTCTCTATTTTTTTCTGCTCTGGCCTTTCTCGTCTTTTCATCTCACCTCTTCTACGCCTTGAACTTCTCTCAAACGTTCATGAAATGCTTAAAAGACATAATATCTCTATCCCCTGGATTTCTCGTGGCCTTGACTATGCCAACGACGCGTGAGATGCCACGCATCAGGCATACCGAGCTCTACTGTTTTTTTTTTTTTTTTTGAGATATCCTCGATGTGGATATGAGTCTATGGTGCATATAAAACTTATCAGGTGTAATAGTTTGCTAACCGTCTCTCGCACCTCTAGCTCGAATCATGATCAGTAGTCGCTTTCTGCTAATCAATCGTCAGTCGGATCTATGGGAGCGAAAACACAAGCAGGTAGAGGAACGAATGATTCGGTACGTACGTTCTGGACTGCGCTTTCCTAGTAGACGCTAAAAGCACTCTTTTGCTCTGTAGGTCGCTGTTGTGCCTCACAGCCCTGGCACCAAGCCCCAAAATGCCGTTGTTGCGAACCTCTCGTCTGCTGTTTCTATCCGCCCATCCATCCATCTTGGCGATAAAATAGTACCCCATCAGTCGAGCAGAGCTGTTTCCTCGAGATAGTCCGGATCTCGTAGCGCTGGCTTTAAGCTAGAGTGAGTAGACAAGCTTTTCGAAACTAAAAGTTTGCTGATTCCCTCTTGGACCTAAAGTTCGCATCATGCTAAGCCACCTTGGTTGACCCGCTGACTTTGCAAGAACCGCGAATCCGCCGGTCTTGTACCGTCATCGGAAGGGAATTGCAAAGGAACGACTGACTCGGTATGTGCCCCATACCTCTCCCCTCTAGGTTGATCATGAAGATTCGTTGTTCTCTAGCTCTTCGCGGCGTCGTTACTCGAAAGTTCGCGCCGACTTCCTGTCTCCTCTCAGCCCCTTCTTCAACCCCGTTCTACGCATAGATCACGAGAGGCGTGTCGCTTTCGTCCAATAAACCTGATCCGAGACAGTGCTGCCGTATGAAACGACGCTCTCTTCCTCTTTCCCACCCTTTCCAGCACTCGACTCACAGCCATTCTGGAACCAAGTCACACTTAAACTAACCTTTCCCGGCGCCGACGTCGTAGATCTCTCTCCGTTACACCCTTTATTCGACCTTTAGCCGTGCTTACTGGATGCAGCTGTGCTACGATTTATCACTGTCCCTACCCATAAATGCGACCGATATCACCGAATGCTGAAGAAATTTCTTCAAGGACTCGTCAAGGAGATATTTTGTCTTCAGAGATGTAACGGCTAGAAGGATTCCCTGCGAATTAAGTCGACCTCCTTGTCTGTCGCATCCACGGGTCAGTGGAGCAGTCGCAGGCATACCTGGCATTGTTACCACCCCTCCATCTCATTCCTGCTGCCCGGCCGTCGTCCCAGCCCTCTCTCGGGCGTCAGTACCTCTCAGGGGTCCTTTGTAAAGCACATTCAAGAGCTTACTCGGATGATGCGACGGCTGCTCATCCTACGGAGCTTCGTCACGTCGACGGGTGTATGGTGCGGCGTTCTTGTTGGCGGAGGGAGGAGGCTAGGTCGTGGGTTATGGATGCGATTACGCGAGGGGAAAGGGGCGTGTAATGAGGAGGAGAAGGGAGGTGCAGAGTTGAGGCGAGGTGGTTCTAGCATGGGCAGGCACACGACATACATGAAGTCAGCGAAGCAAGCAGGACCAAACTGACCAGGTTGACGTTTGCGTCCACATCACTGCCCCACTCCTTTGCCTATCATCTCATTTTGACGACGTTTTACCCTTCGGGCCTGCGAGCAGGACCAATGGTGCTCACAGCCTTATCCTTGCCCGCTTGCTCGTCATTGTCACTCCGAGTGCCCGTCTGCCCACCTCGGCAACGAGCGGGATGATCTACGACCGCCCTGCTTCAACGCCGTCCATGTCCTGCGCTCTATCTTTCTTGCCTGCGCGCCCATCCACGCGGCCGCGTCGCACTTTGATAGTAATGTACCCCCGCGTCGTCTCTCTCTCGGAGAGTTTATCTACCGCATCTTTCCTTCCACTCCTCCTGCAGTCGTGCCGCGTGTACTGCCCTCCTATCCAATCGCGCTGCCGCACTACACAGTCGTCCTCGATGAATACTTCAAGCCACAGGGCTGGCGCGGGCGTACGGTGCGATTGCCCTCGACTATGGGCTCGGCGCTGAACCACCTGTTTGAATGGGAACTCGAGAAAATCTTCTCCGTCTTTGCAGATGCGTGGTTGGGAGGGGCCAGGGGCTAGGGCGGGGCGAGGTGGCAGGGCATGGTTAAAGAGGGGGGGATGAGGGCAGGATGGAGGAGTGAGATGGAGAGACGGAGAATGAAGGACGGATAGAGGGGGGGAAGAGGGGAAGGAAGGTGTTGAGGCTGGGCGTGGCGCGCAAAGCGGCGGGAGCAGGAAACATTGGTTGTTGCGGTTACTGGTATGCCCGCCCATGAGCAGGCGAGCTCCGAAGTCGGTCCTGGTCGTGGGGGTCTAGGACGAATTTGAGGAGTGACGAAGACGATCCTACGACACATTTCGGCTTACATAAGAGGATCTTCCGGGACTTGGCTTCTGCCCTCCTTGCCTGTCGCGTCGTTGCAGGAAGATCGATGTGTAACGGCTTTCTGGTCATCCTTCCCCTCGCCTCTCGCTCCCCGTCCCTTCTGCCTGCGCTCGCAGTGCCTCGCGTTGCACACCTGCCCACCCAGTCGCGCCGCCTTGTAGCAACACTGTACCCCCGCCTCTTTCGGCAGGTTTATCTACTTCCCCTTTGCTTTCCCCGCTTCTGCAGCTGCGCCACGTGTACTGCCCTCCAAGCCCGCCGCACCAGAAGGCCGTTTTCTGGATACATTGAAGACGCAGAGCCTGCGCAGACGTACGGTGCGATTACCCACGACCATGGCTCGCCGTTGAACAACTTGTCTCGTCGGTAATTTTCGTCATCTTTGCCGATGCATGGGGGGAAGGGGGGGAGGGGGGGAGGAGTCTGAGAGGGACGATGGGGCACAGGGCGTGGGCTCCTAATGCGGCTGCTGGTGGGAGGAAGGGCAGGCTATGGAGATGTGGTGGAGGATGGAGATGGGCGGTTGATTTTTAGGAAAAGGACGATGCTGGGGCGGGTCGGGCTGGCAAGCCTGCTGGTGCGCGGCCGAGCGAGCTCCTCGGCTGGCACTGGTCGAATGAAGGAGGCCCTACAACATTCCCATCTCGGACCAGCGAGTGTCTCCTGTCTCCTGCGGCCCGGCTCGCGCCCTCCTTGTTTGCTGCATCGTTGCACACAGACTAACTCGTCTTCCGCTCCTCCTTCCCCCTTCCCCCACTGGCCTGTCCTTCTCGTTCCTCCCACTGTCGCGTGCATGCCATCCCCGCACCGCACTGAACCGAGGTAGCATCCGTCCCGACCTACTGGTGGTGGTGGTAAAGACAAGGCTGGATGTTGAGCAGGCTCGGTTGTTGACTGTGCTCAGGGGCTGCTGGGCGGAGTTTCTGCGAGCTCTCGTCTGTCACATCCGCGGTGTAGACGTCGGCGCGGTGCAGCCGCCATCGTTAACTACCGCCCGCCCGCCCCCGTCGTCTACCATCTCACTTCGATGACGTTTTCCGCTTCGGGCCTGCGAACAGGACTACGGACGACTCTGATTGCGACTCGTCCTTGCTCGCTAGCTCGTCGTCGCCATTATTATTGAATGCTACCTCAACATTGGCGAAGACATACGTCAATCCGGGGGACCTGCAACGAGCAGGATATTCGACGTCCTTTCCTCAACGCCGTCCTCGTTTGTCCAGTCTGCAGGTGCCGAGCCGTCGCGGATTTTGCCGCTGCAAAAAGCAAACCAGGCGCAATGTACGAACTCCCCTCCCGCGCCGGCACCCGTCCTCCCATCCCCTTGCATCCATGATCTGCGAGTTGGATTACGCATTCCTCGTCTGCGCATCATTCGACGTATCGCAAGCGAAGCCACCGCCCCGCCACTCCTCCTTCCCCCTACACTCTTCCTCCCCCCTCCACTACTCCTCCCCTCCCCGTCCCCGCCGCCTTCCCAACCGCTGTCGATCCTGCCTGCGCTCGCGTCGCGCATATACCCACCCCGTCGCGCCGCGTCGTGGTAACACTGCCCCCTGCGTTGCTTCTCTCTCTGAGAGAGTATATCTACCGCCCCTTTCCTTTTCCCGCTCCTCCAGCCCCGCCGCGCGTATTGCCCTCCCAGCCGCGGCGCCGCACCACGCGACCGGCGTCGTTCTCTTGTGCATTTCAAAACCACCGGGCCTGCGCGGACGTACGTATGTTCGACGCCTCTGACGATGGACCTGCTTGATCTTCGTCATGTTCGAGTGTGTATGAGAGGGGCAGGGGTTAGAAGAGGCGGGGGAGAGCAACGAATGGGTCAGGAGAAGAGAGGCGGGGGGCGTCGAGCGGGGACGAGGGGACGAGACGGGAGCATGGTAGGCTATGGAGGTGCGATGGAGAATGGGGGAGAGGAGCGATTACTCGAGCAGTATGAGAAGAATGGTGGCGGGACGGGGCGGGGCGGGAGCAGGATGCCTGCTGGTGCGCGGGCGTGCTTCAAAGTCGTTCCTGGTCGTGAAGGTCAAGGACGAACGTGGAAAGTGACCGAAGAAGGTTCTAGATCGTACCCATTTTGAAGTAGTAAGAATCTTCGGCGACCTGCCTTGTGCCCTCCTTGTTTATCGCGTCCTTGCAGGCAGAATCCCCAACCTCTGGCCTTCTCGTTCCAGCCTTCATCATATATACACGTACCTAAACGCGGTGGCATCATACCTACGCTCTCGACGAGAATATCGGCGCCTTCTTTCCTTCCCTGCTCCGCGTCGGTACGTCCGTGCACCTGCGAATTTTCAGAGAATCGAAGCCTACTGGTACCTCCCAACTTTATTACTTCTTCGAACGTTGAAGCTGACAATGTCGTGTCAATGGTTACTTTGCAGTCTTTGCTAGTTTTCAGTCCTGAGATTCAGTCCTGAGATCCATTACTTTACGCCTGGATTCCTCATTCGAACCTTCTTTTGAGGAGTCGAGTTCAACTAACATCGCCAGCATGAAGCTGACAAGGTCCGTCTTCATCCTCTAAACGGGGATTCGTCACTCTTACAGAGAGCTAGCCACCCGAACTGGTAGACTATCTGACGAGAAGGAGGAAGCAGTACTCTTCCCATCATCCCGATGGACTACCAACATGCATTCGAGCGCGAAAAGCCAGCGAACAACAAATTCGATAATTGTGCCTTCGTCTCTCCTATCTCATCCCTTCCGTATCCCAGTTTACCCGTCTGAGTCAGCTGTATCTGCGACTGCGCTACTTGTTCGCGATTTCTCCACTGCCAGCAAATTCTAGATTTCCAGACACTGATTGGTCCTCGATCTCATCCGTCACACCTCTCCCTCCCTCGTGCGGCTTGCATCTATTTCCATTCTACCACGGGGGCGGTTCGAATGAGTGCTGGCCCTAAAATATGGATACATTGCTTGCAGACGTCATGGGGAGGGTTACGTGTCGTGACCGACTCCCAATGCCATCATCCGTGCAGAGGTCAATTGTTTAATGTTTCCTACCCTCGTCCGATCAAACCTTTTACTTACTAGCTGGCAATACGGAATTATTGGTGCTTCTCGTGAGTGTTTAACGCGTTTTTAGCGATTTTTTTTTACAAGTTCTACGTTTAGAGAATGGCTTTCAGAGCATCCTGGGTCTGCTTCTTTCACCTCTCGGTCCTCAATCCAAGTCAAGTTCACAACTCAACACCCCACCTCTATGCATACCCATCATCGCAACCCTCTCACACTGTTCTCGCTTCACCGTTGTTCATTTCAGCTCTGGGGCGTGTCGTACGACTCGGACTGCTGGCCCTGCGAAATGAACATAAAACAGATCGCGAAGGGTGTGGGAGGGTTTCGCTCAAGGTTATTCTCGGCTCATTCCTTTCTCTTGACTTTGACTGCGTTTGATTGTGCGTCTTCTGTTCATATTCTCCCAGCCTCCGCCCCAAAATTTATATGTAGTAAATCCGCCTACCTGCCGCAGGTTCAAAACTCTCCTGCACGATCTTCTTTCACTTTTGTCCATGTCTATCTCAGTGTGGGTCGTTGGCCAGCTCTGGGATGTGGACATTAGATAGGCATGACGTCCTGTGGGAGAGTTGCGTCTCATTCGCAAGCGGACGGGTCTTGCTTCCTTTCATCCCACCCTTACAGGGAAGCATGTTATAAAAAACCTGATACATGAATAATAAATATATATATGATTCTATAGACCAAAAATTATGACCGCCTGATTGCATTGAAGGCAGTAGTTCCACCTCCAGCGCTGGCCTTGTGTCAAAATTATGCTATTTCACACGACTGTCTACCGCCTTCATGCAGGAGAAGTCTTGCGCGGAAACTGCAGCACTTCTTTTGATATAAACATCCGGAGAGAAAGTTGCTAATATGCATATATTCTGCTGTATAAAATTGTTTTTGAAGCATTAAAAAAAGAAATGGATAAATTCAAAGGCATATCAGAGGAAGAGTAATCGGGTTGTCATAATCTTCGGTCAATTACGGACTTCGGGTCAAATAATTTATTCAAACACGATCATTAGTTCGAAAGGTGTTTCTTTCTTAGATTTACTTGTTGGGAAAGGTAAACAATGACCAGAAATAGACGCGTCGCGCTGCGTCGCGTCATACAATTGGTCACGTGTTGGGTATTGATGAGTTTTCAATATCCTGTCGATGTCATCGTGTTACACCTCAGTGATTTCCACCCTTCAGTCCTACAAACCATGCCGTTGACATTCAGGCGACTCGTACGACGTGTACAGAACATCCTTCCTCTTGGTTTCTGACAATTTCTAAGATGTCGTTGCAGAGCCACGTTTGCCCTTGACTTTCGCGAAATTTTCTTCAAGCGATCCTCTGAGCCTTACAAGGTTTGCGAACGCAGCGATCCCTCATCGATGGGCCATTTGAGGTGAATTAATATTGGTATGTGTCATAGTTCGTTATCTCTTTCCTTCCAAAGTTGATCGATTTCACCTTTGTCATCGGTCGCTCATCGTCAATTCGCTTCAAGTATACACCGTGTTGGCCTCCCCAATTGTTCACAGTCAACTAGTTGTATCCCCTGCCTCTCATCCCGGACACCTGTCTTACTACTTCGCTCGGCGCTCAAATCCAACTTGTCCTCGTCCTCGTCGCCACAGCCCTCCCGCACCGCCCGGTCTTTACTTTTACCCTGTCCATCTACGCTCCGGGGCGGGTTGTATATCCGCTGGCAGTGGGATATGGATAGGTCAAAAAGTTTTGCCCAGGCGGGAGAGTTTGGTCCTTCTCAGGGCGGGTGTACTGTCAATGGGAAATGGGGCTACCGAGGCGGCACAGACCTTTGAGATCAACGCTGCCAGTGTGAAGCTCACTGCCGACCGTGCATCATCGCAGCATCACCGCCTGTCCATGATCTCGGTCGTATAAGCGACCGCTTCCACAACACGTCGATCTCCATGGCCCGGGTTTGATGCTCCTCATTCTACACGACGTGCATTTTCGCATCCACGTCGCTCTCTCTTAGACTTTACCCCTGTCTATCTCAGCTCCGTGGCGTCTCGTACGACCGCTGGCCCTGAGATATGGACACGGCTCATTGAGTAGGCGACAGAGGAGGTGATCACGTTAGTTTGTTGGGTGTATGGGGAAGGAGGACATAAGGCTAAGGCGATGGAACTGATTTGAGCGGGGTAGGGAGGGAGGTGCAGGAAGAGGAAGAGCGGTGTATTGCATGCCGATGTCCAGGATCGCGACCAAGGCACGCTCGTGGGTGCTGACGAATAGGTACGTTCCATGGTTGCTTTATTTCTCCAACGTCAAAGCTGAACTCATTCAGTTGACAAAGCGCATCTCGCAACGAAACTGGCATCTCGGACCGCAATCAAGTATACTTGTGGGTACTGGTAGATAGGTAACATCCCCAGATTCTTTTCTTCTTCCAACTTAGATGCTGAATGCGTTTTATCGATCTGTATCTCGCGACTTGTGATACTTGCCAGTCCCATGTTTCACTCCCTTCTTCCCGTCTCTGGCTTTGAACCTCTTCCCGTGCTTGCTGCTGCACCCATTCTCGATTATATCCCGCCTCCATCTGTGTCTCTTGTCTCCATTCAAGATGTAAATAGGCACGCACTCTCCTACTTCCTTTAATCCCCATCCCATTCTGCCCGTCCGCCACGGTCGAAAATCTCTCGCATCATGCGCCATTACCTTTGTTCATCTCCTCCTCGGTGTGTTGTACGACCGCTGCCCTGGGAAAAAAACATTGCCGAGCGTTGTATGAATCATGAGGGAAGTTTTGTAGAAGTTTCGTGGCATGGCTGCTGCCCCTGCGACGTGGACACATTCTCGTTGTGCGTGATGCAAGAGGGTTTCGCCGAGGACATTCTCAGTTCGCAACTCTCTTGAACGTGTCCTTACCACTACCCCCCCCGGATATATATTTGATACCGAATCTAAAACTCCTCTACTCTCGACCAACCCGCCGGCGCCGTCTAAACCCTCCCGCATCATTCCCTTCTACCTTTGTCCATCTACCTTGGGTATGTCCTACAACCGGCTCTGGGAGATGGACATAATTGGTGGGAAGACTTCCCATGCGGGAGAGTTTATCACATATACCGGTCGGGCCAGGGAGGACGAGGATCGAAATTGTGGTCGCGATGGCATTCAAGCTAGTGAAAGAATGATTTTTGAGGGTTGGAATTCGTCTTCGCATAATATCGTGTTCTAACTAAAATCCTCACTTTACGATTGCAAACAGAAAGCCAAAATACTCCATATTGTGTCTTCTAGAATATCTACTGCGGATGAGGAGGTCGTGGTCAATAAATCGAACGGAAGAAGGTCAGTATGACCCAAAAGACGTACACGCGAGATATTATACTCTTCGGTCAAATACGAACTTTAAGTCAACTATTCTGAAGCACTATTACGATTTTTAATATAATTCTTTGCTGGAATAATATTATATTACGGGATATGCTGAAAGTGGTTTGAGCAAAAGGCAAGGCGCGTCGCGTCGCGTCATTTGATAGGTCATGTGCTGCGCATTTATGAGATTTTAATTTCCGGTTCTGTCGAATTTGTAATCCACCTCATGATGTTTCCTCTCTCAGTCCACAGCCACCACCACATCCGTCGTTCTTCTCGTCGTCTTCGACCTATGGCACGACCGCTCGTCCGGCTGCATTCAGGTCTGTGCCGTCTCCTCCCTGCCAGATCTCTGTCCTCACTCTACTCGTCACCATCGTCGTATCCCTCCTGCACTGTTCACTTTTAACTATGTCCATCGCAGCTCCGGGGCGGGTCATACAACTTAAGACCGCTTGCCGTCGTATATGGACATGTTCTTAAAGTGTCAGCCAGGTGCAGAAGGGTTTTATCGCGTTTGCGAGTCAGGTGGAATCTCTGTCCTCATTTCCCTCTCCTTTCCAAGAGCACGCAAATCTCCGTATCCTATCCTGGGTTCGATACTCCCCATTCTACTCGTACTGCATTATCGCACCCCTCCCGTTCTGTTCTCTCTTTGCCCTTGTCTATCTCAGCTGCGGGTGTCTCACACAACCGCTGGCTTTGTGATATGGACACGGCGTATCTGAGTGGGCGGCACAGGAGGTCTGCTCATATTGGTATGTTGAGTGTATGGGGAAGGACGAAACAAGGCTGGGGCGATGAAATCGGTTAGAAAGAGTAGGAAGGGAAGTGCAGAAGGAGTAGGAGGAGGAGTGTGCTGCACACCGAATTCCAGGATCGCGACGAAGACAGGCTCGTTGACGATGGTGGATCGGTACGTTCTGTTGTTCTTTTCCGCCTTCAACGTCGAAGCTAAACTCGTCTTCGATCTGACATTCGCAGCTTGTGCTAGAACTGGCCTGTTCCCAGTTTTACTCCCCCCCTCTCGTTCCCGCCTTTGAACGTCTTCTCGTGTCTACTGCACCCATCCGCGATTGGTCTGCGGCTCCATTTGTCCTCTCATCACCATTCAAGATGTAGACACACACCCTCTCTCTTCCTCTAGATCTAATCCCGCTCTACTTGTCCGCCAATCGAAACCCTCCCGCATGATCTGCTATCACCTTTGTTCATCTCTACCTCAGGGGGAGTTGTACCACCGCAGCCCCTGAAATATGAACATAGCTTTGTTTCGTTAAAATCATGCAGGAGGTTTCACGGTATTCGCAGCTCGGGTGCGTTCCTATGGCGTACTGGGATCAGTGCTAAGGACGACGGTGGACTAGTTGAGTGCCGCAGTAGGAAACAGGGGAGAGAAGATGGTGCTTGTGTACCGACTCTGCTGGTACTCAGCTAGGACGCATACACGGACACGAGAATACGACGACGGCTTCCTGCTTGACAACTGGCTCCTCCTTTTTTGCTGGTGGGCGTCCCGCCTGAATCACGAAACGGGTATAGTGGAGGATCCTGGGTCGTAGCGTATGTTTTCTATTCAATTCTTTCTCCAAAGGCAAAACTGAACATGTATATTCGATCTGTAATTTTAGTCTTGTGTTCTTCTGTCCAGTTCCGACTTCGGTACCTGCTCCTTCTAACCCTTCCTGCGCAGAAGGAACAGTGATTCTACACGCAACCAGGAAGTCTACGAATGCAAGTTTAACTCTCGTTTGCTTTATCTTAAACGCTGACTCAGTATTCCAATATATAGCACCTTTTCGTGGGTCGGGTAAATGGGACGCAGGACGGCACTTGGGTAGGATAATGCGGCTAGTTGAGTGCGGTGGAGAGGATGGGTGTGCTGTGTGATGATGTCCAGGATCGCGACATAGGTATACTGGTTACGCGTGGATGCCCGCGGATAGTTACGTGTCGTGGTTTGTCTCTTCCTCTAACGTCGAAGCTGGACGCGTTTTCTCAATAATGCGTATCCCGCAGCTGAGCTTGTGCCAGTCCGTCTTGTTCCACGTTCCGCTCCCTTCGCCTCATCCCTGCCTTTGAACCTCTTCCCGGGCTTGCTTTTGAACCCATCCACGAGATTGATTCGTGCCTTCATTTGTGTCGCCTATTGCCACTCAGGATGTAGGTACACCCTCCCACTTCCTTCACTCGTAATCCCAATCTACTCATTCGCCCATCAAAACCCTCCTGCATCATTTGCCTTCACATCTGTTCATCTCTACCTTGGAGGCTGGTTGTACGAGCGGCAGCCCCCTGAGACATGAACATATCTGTAGAAGGCAAGTCCATGCGGGAGGTTTTGTAATGTTTGCGGCTCGGGTGCATTCTTATAGCGTCCGGGAAAAACTGCGAGGGGTGGGAGGCTGTTTCTGCGTTGTTCAGAATGGCGTGCCTCAAAGTGAGGTTAGCCGTAAACATCCAGGCGGGAGCTTCGCCTGAAGCTCGTACTACTACAAGGCGCGCGTAAGCGTACAACTGTGAGTTCCGTTTGTGACATTTCTTTTTTTGCTCTCCAGCTCTGGGTTCTTCGAACCCACGTTTACGCTTTGTATTGTTTTTTGACATCCGCGTTGTGTTATCCATATCCGCACGTCGATGTATATTGTGTTTCGCTTCCAAATATATGCGAAATCTGCCCAACGAGCAACAAGTTCTCTCTCCCTGCGCGACATCGTTTCCTATAGCATCTACTTCCGCTTCGTCTCGGTCCTGCCATTGAGGCCCTTCCTGTGGTTTCTTCCTCTATCTATCGCCCTTCTTTCCGCTCAGAATATCGGTACACCCTCCCATTTCCTCCACTCGTAATCCCAAACTACTCGAGCGAAATCTCGAGTTATTTATGGTAATCCTAACAACGCCGTTCGACCAGTTTCATGCAATTTTTTTTCTGTTAGAATAATTTTAGTAAGTAGATGGAAGAGTGATCCTGGAACAAACCTCTGGGTTGTCGCGTCGCGTCGCGTCGTCGAATAGGTCACGTGCTGTGTATTGATAAATTTTGAATCAGAATTCCCGTACGAAGGCTGCAGATTTCCTGATCCCCTCTCTCTCTTTCCCCGTTGTGTCAACCCTCCCGCACCGAAACCTCTTTACTGCTGTCCATCTCGGCCTCCGGGTGAGTCCTTATAGGACTGCTCCTCGTTGGATAAGGGACATTCCAGCTCTTTTATATCTCGTGAGGGAGGGTTTTGTCGAATTCGCGGGTCGAGTATGTGGAGACCACGACCACGACTGCTCACTACGTTAGCTTCGGTACTGCGAACGACAATTTCACTCAGATTTCCTTAGCCTGGGTTCGATAATCCCCATTCTACTCATCCTGCATTGTCGCATCCCTCCCGCGTTGCTCGCTGTTACCCCTGTCCATCTCAGTGTGGGGCGGGTTGTACGACCACCGGCTCTGTGATATGGACACGGCGCATATGGATGGACAGCGCAGGAGGGCCGTTCACCTTGGCAGGTTGGCTGTATTGGGGTAGGAAGTTCCACTCCCTTCGTCTTATACCCGCTTTTGTATTCAAGGTGTAAATAGACGCTTACCCTCCCGCTTCCTCCAATCCCCGTCCCATCCCACTCCTCCACCTCGTCCAAATTCTCCCGCTGCCGCATCATTCGCTATGTTCATCACCTCATGGCGCTGGTTGCACGGCCCGCTGCCCCATGGGGATATGAACATCGCTATCGATGGATCGAATTATGCGGGAGTTGTCGTGGCGTTTGCGGTTCAGGTGCCTTCCTATGCGCTTTTTAGGGGCAGCCGTTGGATGCTATGTTGTACGAAACTGGTACAACCTGCGGTTACAAAGTGGTACAGCCAGTGGTCCCAATGATGGGAAGCACATGACAATACGACAAGAAGGGACGAGAAATCACACAGTAGTAATTTATTTGTACACATCTGGACAGTAGAGTAGATAAGATATGTACGAACCAGAGTTTATAAGTGAGGGAGAACCCCAAAATAAATTATTCGGAGTTTCCTAAGACCACCTCGCAGTTGAATTCAGCGATAGTGGTGCAGGAAAACTCTCAAATAAGTTATTGGGGGTTTACCTGCACCACTGCGCAGCTAAAACACATAGTGGTGGTGTTGACAGACTCCCAAATAAATTATTGGGGGTTGAGCTGCACCACCACGCAGTTAGAATCCGCGGTGGTGGTGTTGGTAAACTCCCAAATGAATTATTGGGAGTCTATCCGCACCACTGCGCAGTTAAAATCCGCGACGATAGTGTGGTTGAACTCCCGATGATTTATTCTGGAGTTTCTCCGCACCACCGCGCAGTTAAAATTCGCGATGGTGGTGTGGTTGAACTCCCAATGATTTATTTGGGAGTTTATCCGAACCACCGTTGCGGGTTTTAACTGCGCGGTGGTGCAGCTCAACCACCAATAAATTGTTTGGGAGTTTATCCGTACCACCGCGCAGTTAAAATTGGCGATGGTGGTGTCGTTGAACTCCCAAATAAGCTATTGGGGGCTGAGCCACACTACCGCGCAGTTAAAATCCTCGACGGTGGTGTCGTTGAACTCCCGATGATTTATTTGGGAGTTTATCCGCACCACCGCACAATTAAAACTCTCGATGGTGGTACTGTTGAACTCCCAAATAGGTTATTGGGGGTTGAGCCACACCACCGCGCAGCTAAACTCTGCGATGGTGGTGCTGTTAAACTACTAAATAAATTATTCGGGGGTTACCCGCACCACCTCGCAGCTAAATTCTTCGATGGTAGTGCGGTCAGACCACTGAATAATTTATTGGGAGTTGAGCCGCACCACCGCGCAGCTATGATCTGTGATGGTGGTGTGGTTAAACTACCAAATAATTTATTCGGGGTTCACCCACACCACTGCACAGTTAAAATTCGCGACGGTGGTGCAGTTAAACTACCAAATGAATTATTCAGGGTTCACCCACACCACCTCACAGCTAAATTCCGCCATGGTGGTGCGGGTGAACTCCCATTTAAATCATCTGAAGTATAATGCTACTACCATCTGTCTAATTTCTATGCAGGTGGTGTTCATAAACTCCATATAAATGGGAGTTCAACAGAACCAGCATCATAAATATCGACCAAATAGGGTGGGTGGCATACGGGTGGCATACGGGTGGCACACGGGTGGCATACATTTTCAAATTCGATATACTGGAACATTTGTCCATAAATTCTTGCTTAAAACTTTGTACAAATGTTGTAGACATCCTTTGCTTTTAGTCTACTGCCGTTAGGCGCCAGAATACGGCAATCACGTCGCTCCATAAAGGGAAAGTTTAGCATGTCTTTTGTAGACATTGTCTCTACATTTCCTGGACGTGTATTAGTCTTAAAAATATGATTCATACATCGATAGAAACGTAAAAGTACCCTAATTACAGTGAAACAAAGAGGTAGTCAGATAAACGATTTGTTGGAACATTATTTGTAAAATAGTCGAAATTTCTTGGTTTGAGGTAATTAGAGAATACTGACACGAATTCTTCGACTAAAAATTTGTAGTGTATATCAGTAGAAAGCTTGTAAAGGCCCGAGTACGCTGGAAAAGACCGTTCTGTAATTGAGTTATTTCCTGGGGAGAAATATGTGTTACAGTCCCAAACAGACCGAAGTTGGACACTGACATGCCATGATTCCATTATGAATACTCAATGTCATCACATTGATCTCCTGGTCATTAGGCATTCAATTTGATCTTTTTCCGACTGTTCAAGATATATCTCCCCAGGAAATATCTCAATTTCAAAACGGTTTTTTTCATCGTACTTGGGCCTTTACAAGCTTTCTACTGATATACACTACAAATTTTTAGTCGAAGAATTCGTGTCAGTATTCTCTAATTACCTCAAACCAAGAAATTTCGACTATTTTACAAATAATGTTCCAACAAATCGTTTATCTGACTACCTCTTTGTTTCACTGTAATTAGGGTACTTTTACGTTTCTATCGATGTATGAATCATATTTTTAAGACTAATACACGTCCAGGAAATGTAGAGACAATGTCTACAAAAGACATGCTAAACTTTCCCTTTATGGAGCGACGTGATTGCCGTATTCTGGCGCCTAACGGCAGTAGACTAAAAGCAAAGGATGTCTACAACATTTGTACAAAGTTTTAAGCAAGAATTTATGGACAAATGTTCCAGTATATCGAATTTGAAAATGTATGCCACCCGTGTGCCACCCGTATGCCACCCGTATGCCACCCACCCTATTTGGTCGATATTTATGATGCTGGTTCTGTTGAACTCCCATTTATATGGAGTTTATGAACACCACCTGCATAGAAATTAGACAGATGGTAGTAGCATTATACTTCAGATGATTTAAATGGGAGTTCACCCGCACCACCATGGCGGAATTTAGCTGTGAGGTGGTGTGGGTGAACCCTGAATAATTCATTTGGTAGTTTAACTGCACCACCGTCGCGAATTTTAACTGTGCAGTGGTGTGGGTGAACCCCGAATAAATTATTTGGTAGTTTAACCACACCACCATCACAGATCATAGCTGCGCGGTGGTGCGGCTCAACTCCCAATAAATTATTCAGTGGTCTGACCGCACTACCATCGAAGAATTTAGCTGCGAGGTGGTGCGGGTAACCCCCGAATAATTTATTTAGTAGTTTAACAGCACCACCATCGCAGAGTTTAGCTGCGCGGTGGTGTGGCTCAACCCCCAATAACCTATTTGGGAGTTCAACAGTACCACCATCGAGAGTTTTAATTGTGCGGTGGTGCGGATAAACTCCCAAATAAATCATCGGGAGTTCAACGACACCACCGTCGAGGATTTTAACTGCGCGGTAGTGTGGCTCAGCCCCCAATAGCTTATTTGGGAGTTCAACGACACCACCATCGCCAATTTTAACTGCGCGGTGGTACGGATAAACTCCCAAACAATTTATTGGTGGTTGAGCTGCACCACCGCGCAGTTAAAACCCGCAACGGTGGTTCGGATAAACTCCCAAATAAATCATTGGGAGTTCAACCACACCACCATCGCGAATTTTAACTGCGCGGTGGTGCGGAGAAACTCCAGAATAAATCATCGGGAGTTCAACCACACTATCGTCGCGGATTTTAACTGCGCAGTGGTGCGGATAGACTCCCAATAATTCATTTGGGAGTTTACCAACACCACCACCGCGGATTCTAACTGCGTGGTGGTGCAGCTCAACCCCCAATAATTTATTTGGGAGTCTGTCAACACCACCACTATGTGTTTTAGCTGCGCAGTGGTGCAGGTAAACCCCCAATAACTTATTTGAGAGTTTTCCTGCACCACTATCGCTGAATTCAACTGCGAGGTGGTCTTAGGAAACTCCGAATAATTTATTTTGGGGTTCTCCCTCACTTATAAACTCTGGTTCGTACATATCTTATCTACTCTACTGTCCAGATGTGTACAAATAAATTACTACTGTGTGATTTCTCGTCCCTTCTTGTCGTATTGTCATGTGCTTCCCATCATTGGGACCACTGGCTGTACCACTTTGTAACCGCAGGTTGTACCAGTTTCGTACAACTGGCGGTCTGGCGGTTATTCGGCTTTTTATGGGCAGCAGCGAGAGGGAAAGGAACGGCGAGAATGATGATTCGGCGTGGAGCAGGAGGAGTGGCGAAGGTGCTGGTGGTCACCATGTACTGGTTGAGCGCCTCAGGAGGGAGCGAAGGGGGAGAAGCTAGGTGCTTGTGTGCTGCCTCTGCTGGTGCCCATTTGGTGCTCTATCTAGGACGCATACATGGACCTGAGTCCCGCCTGATTACCGGACCGTGTATAGTGAAGGATTGCGGGTATAGGAATGTACTTTATCGATTCTTCCTCCAACGTTGAAGTTGAACACATTTCAACTTGTAGTCCTCTTTTTGTTCTCGTATCTTGTTCCGAGTTTGGCTCTCCTTTGCCTCAAGCCCTCCTTCGATTCCCCTCTAGAGGAGTTAAGTGTCACTGCAGGAAGAATACCACTGCCAACACCACTCCATATTACCACAGACTATGCATTCGAATATTCAGCACCGAGTTCTCAACTCTTCCCCCTCTCTTTGCTGTGTTTCACTGTGCCTTATCCGCTCGAGATTGGTCCTTCTTATCACTGCTCCCAAGAATCAATTCTCTTGTCCGCCCGTCGAAACCCTCCCGCACCATTTGATTTTCGCCTTTATCCATTCTCCACTGAGGCAGTCCGGACTGCTGGTCCTGGGATATGGATATGGAGTTGTATACTTTTCTTTGTGCAGGAGGGTTTCGTCAGTAAGCAGGTCAACTACACTCGTATAGTGTTTGAAGGATGAAGAACATGTTTTTACCTGTTCGACTCTACAAAGACATCTAATTATTAAAACGATCTTTTTACACCATATCGCCTTCCACAAACTACGCTGAACGATTGTAAACATAAGACTACAGCGGTCGACTGACTCACAGAGAGCGAGAAATTCACATATTTTTCTTCCCTGAATAATATAAGGAGAGATAAACACACCGAAGTGTGGTCCTTCCGAGTCGTCGCGTCGCGTCATTGATTACGTCACGTGCTGTGTATCGATGAATTTTGAATTTCCGTTCTTCTCGAGCTCTCGAATCTTGTCCTGCTTCACTTTATCGTCGACCTTCATCATAGCTTTGATGGCTCATCCTTCCAGCCGTCCCTTTGTGTCTGCTCTCTGCCCGCGACTGGTCCTCGTCGCCACTGTATTTCTTCCATTCACCCCAACGGAGACTCCAGATCTTTTGATCATCAGCTCTCTCTCTCAACTCGTCCACATTGTCGCAACCCTTCCGCGATGCAACCTCTTTTCCACTGTCCATCTCAGCTCCTGGGTAGGTCTGTATAGGACTACTGCTCGTTGGATTTGGACATGCGGAGTTGGTTCATGCGGTGCGGGAAGGCTTCGTCGCATTCGCGAGTCGGGTATGAGGAAACCACGATCAGGCTGCTCACCACGTTAGCATGCTACTCTTTCAGCGGGCCCGTCAATCGTCAACCCATCCAGCTGCATCTGGATTCACTTCTCTGACCGCGATTGGTCTGAACGTTTATCTTCCTCGTCCACTCTACTCGTTCCGCAACATTGTAGCCCTTCCACACCACACTCTCCTGTCCATATCAGCTTCGCGGTTTGCTACGGGTCATACGACTGCCAGCCCTGCGATATGGAGTCGTCCGAATCGGGATCCTGTGGGAGGGTTTCAAGTTCTCATGTCGGGTGTATGGAGACTGGAACGATGCAGGTGTGGGGTGATGCGAGTGGTTGAGCGCGGCACGGAGGGACTGGAGAGATACTGTTCCGCGAACAAGGAGGAGGAGGGGAAGGAGGGACGACACAGGTCTCCAGGAATAGTAGTGCCAATACGAAGGTGAGCATGCGACGAATGTATGCTCGCTCGTCTCCCTTCACGATTGCTGACTCTTCCAGCTGCACTTTTATCTTGACTCGATTGTGTTTGTGGGTGGACCATTTCTCCCTGGCCGCCATCACACTTCCAACCCTCCTCGTCCCAATCCGCTCCTCTGCTCGTCATAACCCTCCTGCAACATTCACCTTTCACTTTTGTCCATCTCCCTCTCGGGGCGGGTTGTATTCATCCACTGGCCCAGGGTTTATGAACATAAGATCTTCAGGTCTGTTTTGCAGGAGGGTTTTGTCGATTCTTCGAGTTGTATGCGCTCGTATGGCATACCGGCGACATTGCGAGAGTGGGAAGAACGATGGAACTGGTGACGAGGGTGGCGTGGTACGACTGGGGAGAGGGGTGTCTGTGCTCTCGACTCGACTGCTTCCTTTGCAACTACATATCTCTCAACCCGCCCTCGCCATTCTCATTCGACTGCGTTTGGTCATGCGGTACGACCCGTTTCGTTCCGATTTACTCGTCCGCCCATCGAAACCCTCCTGCATCATTTTGCTTGTCACCTTTGTTGGAATATCTACCTCGAGGCAGGTAGTACGACTTCTGCTCTTGGGAATATGGACATAGTTGCTCCTGTCGCAAATTGTGAGAGGGTTTCGACAGTTTTGCGCGTCGGGTGCGTTGTATAGTATATGAGGATACAGGCGATTAGAGGAGTCATGGGCCTGTGCGATGCGAAAAGGGAAGGGGTAGTGGCCGCAGGCGGATTTTCGTAGGGAGATTTTCGTGGGCGTATTGAAGAGCGAGTGCGAATAAGAAAAAAGGTGATAGCGCAGGTCATCTTCCTACATGCTCAAATTCTTTACTTTCCAGTTCACCGCGTTCGGCGGTTTCTTCAGTGTAGACTGAATTCATATACGCCAATAGCAGAACGACAGTAATTTTTGGATGACGTGATGATTGAACCGATATATTGGATATACGCTGCAGTAGAGTGACCAAATATGCTCCGGTACTACCTGAGCAGACAATGTTACAATCGTATTTTTAACTAATTCCTGTAACATCCTTCCCTCGCTGAGCCTTCAGAGTGAAGAGAAAGTGCTGGGGGTGTGGGCGTGCCTCAGGAGGTGATAGAGACGCCCACACGAAGTCATCGGAACGAAAGCTAGCCAGGGAACAGGAGCGTACTGTACTGTAAAGTCGGTATGGATCCCGTAGGGGAACGAACGGTGTGAGGATGAGGACGGGATACGGTGAATAAAAATCCACCAAGGGAGTCTACAGAAGGGAAGGACAAGCGGTTATTCGTACAACGATAGAATAACCGCGCTTGAAGAGTACCGGGCGCTAAACACGTAGAATAGCGCCGAGAGCGAACCAGAGACGAATTAAATGAGAGCTAGCTCCGCTGTCTTCAAGGAGTTCTGAGTGAGCGAATCCTGAGGCGAGAATGAGGTAAAGAAATAAAATTTTAACCTAAGGGGAACTGATTTACAGGAATCAGAAGACACTGTATTTATACCAACGGAAATCCCTCCCATCCGATCTTGAATAAGCTGAAATTCGTCAGCTATTCCTGTCATTACAAAGCTCGCAGTCTGTCCTTCAAATTCTATGCTTCACATGATTAATTCTTGCTGCACAGCGCGTGTTCTTCGTTGTTTCTTTCCCAACCGTTTCCTATGTTGGAATCTTGAGGCGCCACATTTGTCTTGAGTTTTCCTTATCCGGATCGTAGCCAGGCCGCCGAACGACTTCCAAATACGTCCACAGCAACCAATTTGAGGTAACGACCGAGCCCTTACCACCATGGAGCCGGGAATTCAAATAGGGGATTATTTCTCCGTATCACAATTCCGTGCGCGTCGTTTTCCTTCCTGAATCGCTTGGCCTTCATCCTTATTGGCCGTTATTCATAGTTCTTGTCGTCTTGCTGAGCAATATCCATCCATATTCTTCCTATTTCTCCGCCTCTCGGGACATGGAGACTCGTGATTTCATTACTCGTCGATTGATCCGGGACTTCGTCTATTCTTAGATATCTTTCTTGGGCGCTTCTGACCTCTCTCGACTCGTCTTTAGGCTCGTTCTTCTTTCATTCTCTTCTGGGAGTTCGTTCTTTACTTCTGGGAGTCGTTCTTGAAGCTTGTGGCCTCAGTGCGCGCTTGGTGAGTCTCAATATTCGTTTAGTCACGAGTTATAACTGAACCGATCGCATTTCCAATGATGCACGCGTTGTGTATTTTGATTGATTTTAGTAGGAGGCCCGTAGGGCAACCTCACACCTCGTCCGGACTTTTGAAAAATCGACCTCCTGGTCGATCCGTGGCAGCAAGAAGGGGATAAAAGCCGCACGTCCACCCAAGGAAATGTAACTGCACCAACATGGATCCTGTCCTTCGTAGGATGTTTCAGCTTCTGGCAATTCCGTCCGACAAGCATTCGGCAAAATTCGTTCATCAGGATGGAATCTACTCCTTCTCCCGCACTATACGTCGTATGGTGGGATATGTTGAACTGGCGATGTTCACCGACCATGCACATGGAAATCTCCGTCCCTTGGAGGAAGAAGAAAAGGAGGGCGTTCGCGTTCATCTGCGCCAACTCTTGGAACATATGGTAAGCCGGTCGCTTGAACAGAGCAAAGGGGGTGTCGCTGATAACCCCACAGAGGCTTCTCCTCTATCATCGGGCCAACCAAGCGAAGCATGGGTATGCCCATGAAAATGCGAGGGTGCCGGGAGAGATGTGCTACGCGTTCCGCAGCCTAGACTGGCTTTTAATACATTACGGATTCCAAGGAGACGAGGACGCCGGCGCAGCTTGGCAATGGGGCGACGTATTACGCTATGGAGAGAGATATGCGTGGGACACCGCCGCGGCACGGCACACTGAGCACGATTTTATTGACCTAGACCCAACCGGGAGGAGTAGAGCTTGGTACGCCGAGGTTCTCCAAGGGGAGCAAGATGTAATTGAAGCGGAAAGGGCGAGGGAGGAAGAAGATGCTATGGAATCGGACACGGACGACGATGAGATAATCGAGATTGAAGGATTTCCTGAGGCAGGGGCACGGGAGGCGAGAAAACGCAGGCGGTCGAACTAGATTACTTCGATCACTTGTCTGTAGGATTAAAATTCGGGAGGCCGGTATCGCCTGAACCATAATGCGGAGCCGTAAGATTGACCAAGCGGAGAAATTGGCGGGTAGATCTTTGTAATCGCATAAGCAACCGCATATAAAGTCGAAGGGAACGGCGGAGTAAAGGGCCAGAATCAATGATGGAAAGTACTTCCAACATGTTCAACGAGCTCATTGAGAAAATACCTCCTGAGGACCGCAACCCCGGCGCTGTTATTGAGCACGCAATACGTCCCACCATCGATACTATACTCGGCTATGTCTGGGAGATTGGAGATATTGCCCCATACGAAGGTGATGGAAAGCCGGCAATGATTGCGTTGTTCCAATGGGTGGTGCGTATATAACTGTAACGGTAACGCAATGGCGCTGATGCACAATAGATGACGAGCTTTCCGCCTGCGATTGACGGGAAAGATGCATGGGATAGGAAGGAGACGAATTTCCCACCGGAATGCATTTGGACGCTTGCAAAGATGAAGCGCGCGATGAATTACTGCCTGTCATGGTTCACCGCCGAAGAAATCCTCAAGATCGATCGATATATCAGTGGGGCGCAGAACTTGGCACAGGCGCAGAGGCGCGGACAGGACGATCCAATCAATTATGATATGGGTGGAGCGAAGCGCATATATCCAGAGGGCTTGTAACCGTAGAACCAGATCGAGCGCCAGCGTTGAGCGCTTAATTTATCCGTGTGAATTGTTGATGACAGAGTGTAGCGGAATGGAAAGCGGTAGTAACAAGGAAGTATCTTTGGCGAGTCTTTTATGATTATATGGGAAATCGATAACCTTGGCTTGCGAACATTGTTTACTTGAGTTTTCAAGCATTCTTGGACGACGACGTAGTTGAATAACTTGTAAGATGTCATATTTTGAAGAGTTCGAAAATCTGAAGGGTATACATTTGATGTAGAGTTTTTTAATTTTTCTGGAAGATAAATAAAATGTTCTTGGGAAAGGTAGAAGTAGTTATGGTCTTGGAAACGTAGAGATAGTGTTCGTGGGGAAGGAGAGATAAAATG
The DNA here is from genome assembly GCA_023014345.1 of Galerina sulciceps. NCBI lineage: Eukaryota > Fungi > Basidiomycota > Agaricomycetes > Agaricales > Galerinaceae > Galerina > Galerina sulciceps. Next base: position 134,269 of record JAEDXJ010000002.1, on the reverse strand, counting down.
ATGTTAGAATTGTAATATATCAATCAAAATCACCTTCAGGCGGTTCCTCGTTATCCGTAGGTGATGATTGGGCTGCCAGTCTGTCGATTTCTTCTTTGGAGAGGCTCAGAAGTCCGTCAGGTATTTGAATGCTTTGTCTTGGGTAATAGGGGATCAATCGAAAGGCTGCGTATCGCTTGATAGAAACAGCACCATCCATTTCAGCACAAATGTATGATCCGCCCTTTGTTTTCCTGACGACAATGTAAGGTCCAATGTACCGCGGTTTAGTCTTTTTGTCCAGGGAACTCTCCACAATTGAATTTCTGAGCAAGACAAGTGAGCCTGGTTTGTGTTCGTGACGGAATATGCGGTGAGAATTGTGCTCCTCGAAATATTTAGCTTGCTGTTTCCTTGCACGGTAAACCTTCTCCCTGACCATTTGAAGTTCCTCAGGTCGTTTTTCCAGCATTAAGGCACGTCGGGCAATAAGTTCTTCTGTAGAGACAACCTCATATTGATTCGGATCCATAAAGGTGGATTCGTAAATGTCGAATGGGAAGAGCGGTTCGATTCCGTGAGCCAAGTAGAATGGGGAGTAGCCCGTCGAGCGTTGAATAGAGACACGCTCGGCCCACATAATCAATGGCAGAATCTTCGGCCATCGTCTAATATCCCCTTTGCAAGCCTTGACAATAGCTTCACGGACGTCATAATGTCGTCGCTCTATTATTCCCTGTCCTCGAGAGTTGTACCCAGAGATCTTGATGTGATTAATGCCGTACTTCTCGGATAGGTATTCAACCGCTTTGACCCAGGGTTTCCCATTATCTGTTGAGATTACCGCAAAGGGTCCCCACCGACACATCCCAGCGAAAAGAAATTCACCCAGGGTGCGATGGTTTTTTTCTTCAGCGGTATAGCCTCGGGATATGCTGTCAACGAACACCGGTAGTGGGCAATCATATAATAACCATCATGTTTGGGCATGAACATTGTGTCGGCGTATATTTTGGAGAAGAGCGACATTGGTCGAGCAACGGTAGGTGGGATTATGTTCTTGACTGTAGACTGAGTCTGACATTCGTGGCAAGTCGACAGGTACCACTTAAGGTCGCCGTTTATCATTGGCCACCAAAAACGGCTTGTCAGTCGATGCCAGACCGTGAAGTACGACTTGTGGCCGAGATCGTCATGCACTTGCTTTAGGATTCCAAACCGCTTTTCCTTCAAAGGAACCAATTTGTGAATACCATCTTGAGACTTTTTCCAAAGCTTGCCATCTAGGAGAAAGAAGTTTCGCACTTTGGAAAGGAACCTTCTATATTCTTTCTCCTTGGTGAATCGCTGGGGTCGTTGTTGATTGTCGAGAAATACCCGTATTTCTTCCATTTCGTCCTCCTTTTGTTTTGCCTTCTCGGGACGTGGGATTTGAGGAGAGCCGTCTTGCGATTCGTTGTCTGAGCCCAAAATACTCCATACTGATGCCGGTTTTGATTGGCGCCGGTGATTTATACCCGAAAAGGAATACATATTGACGCCTTGAGGGGAAATCCTCTTGAAGTAACGCGTAGCTTCCGAGGTACTGCCTGACAAGTCACAATTTCTTGCATTTGTTGCTTGCCAATTCAATATCATGAATGAAAAACCACATGCCCTGTCAATCCAGTCATCAATCTCGTCTTGGCTCTCTTCTGGGTCATCATCGGCAGTCCTACGTCGTCGAGATAGTCCATCAGGAGAGTGATTCTTCCCAGGCACATGCTCCAGCTTGAAATCGAAAAGGAGAATCGCGGCTATCCATCTATTCACGGCAGCGTTGGGTTGAATATCCGGATTGTTCAGCATTCCTTTTATGTAGCTCGCATCTGTCCGCACAAGTAGGTCTTGCACACCCACAAGATAGATTCTGTAGGCTCTCAGGCTTCGAAATAAGCCATAAAGTTCGATTTTTGCCTGCGAATATCTTGCTTCCCGATCGTTCCAAGTAATAGAGCCAAAGCGTGAGGGGTGTTCCTTGCCGTCTTCGCCTACCTGAAAAAGAATAAACCCACAAGCAATGTAGGAAGAATCCACCTCGAGAATGACCTGCCGATCCGACGAATAATCGATTTGAATAAGAGCCGGAGAGGTGATAAGAAGTGTCTTCAAATCGTCCATAGCTTTTTGATGTACTTCAGTAAATTCGAAGTCTGTATCTTTCTTTGTAAGTAGGGTAAGCGGCCGAGCGTGAAGAGCATAATCCTTGATAAATATTCGCATTACGCCTAGAGTTCCCAAGAACGAGCGAACTTCTGTAAGATCTTTGCATGGTGGCCAATCTTTAATTACTTGGACTTTTGACTCGTCGGCGGTGCGTCCCTTAATGCTGCAGATATGACCGACAACGTTAATTTCGGGTACGGCCAGGAAAGATTTATTTGCATTGAAAGTTCCACCCGCGTGCCTTATTCGTTGAACAATTCGGTTTATCACGGTAAGGTGTTCCCAGATGAAGCGCCGGATTCCTGGATTCCCTTCTATTGTCTCGGGGAGTCCATTTTTGTCCAAGTAATATGTTTTTGGCCCCTTTACTGGGACATCATCGACAAAGGGCGCGGTATACTGTGGAATTTCGTCTTGAAGAATAAAGGTGACGTCTCCTTGCTGTATTTGAACCGAATTGGTGTAGCCTTGGGGTAACCTAGTCAGTCGCAGATTTCCTAGTGGCGAGGCAAAGGTAGTGAGATCTCGAGAATCCTCATGCAGCATACGGTGGTCAAATCCCACAAACAAATCGAACATGCCATAGACGGTTGATCCTCCGAATGATTCAGCATAAATTTCGACGACAGGCGGCAAAGCGGAGTCCTTAATCGTTACCGCGTTCAGAGGTTGGAGATCATGAACAATTCGCAACCGATTGTCTTTCTTGGGAACCCACCACGTCTTCGAGCGGTACGACGAATTAGAATCTTCATATACGCCAATTGCTTTTTTAGTCTTAAGGATTTCAGTAATCTTTTCCCTGAGACCTGGAGGGATCGGAATAGGCTTTTCAGCCCAGGGAGTATGTGGTAGCACTGGCAACCGGATGGGTTCAAAGTAATCGTTTCTAAACGCTCCTCGTTCTGTTTCTTCCCAAGCAAAGGCCATTTCGTGGGTTCTGACGATCCAATGGACAAGAGCGACCTCTTCGTCCCAGAGGAAACCAGTAGGATTAACATTCATAGCGTCTTTCCTTTCCTGTGTGTATCGCTTTCCCGGGACGAATTTAGGCGCTCGACAAGGTAATTCCGGTAAATCTTCAAGCGGATCAGACGGGAACTTTCTGACAACTCGAAATTCTTCGGGTAGGACGGCGGGAACTGATCGAGTACGTTTCGCAACCGGCTTGTATTTCTTCTTCGCTTTGAGAGCCAACATTTTTGTTTTATGAGAAAAGACATAGACTTGATTTAAGCAGCATGCAATAAACTTCATTGACGCGGTAAAGTCGAATCTTGAAGGGTATAGATCAATATTTTCTGTTTTATTTTCTTTAGCATAATAAATTGAAGCTGTAAAAAGAGGGGTTAAAAATCTGTCAAAAGATATGACGCTTGGTCGGGAAGGTCCAGTATTATCGCGTCTTGTATGGCTGGCCTCCTGTATCATCAAAATTGTCCCGGAAGGCGCTACAGGCGCTCCCGGGACTGGCGAAAAACCCTTTCCGCAAATTTCTTACGTTCTCTATCCGTGGCTGGGAAGGTAGCGACGGTTCCAGTGTTGGGACAGGTAAGCGTGATTTCTTGGTCGCCGTTCATGTAATCCTTGGTGATACACTGCGTATAGACAAAGAAGGGTCGTCCCAGTAAAACTTCAAATGGAGCGTTTTCGACTACGTGCACATTGAGGTATAGTTCCATTTCGCCGAAAGACATCTTGAGGTTCTCGCAAACGCCAGCCGTAAGAGAAGATTGACTGTTCGCAGATTCCATTGATATTGTTTCCTCCGGCTTTAGTTCTCGGCCCAATTTCATCCATACGGTTTTATCCATGGCGACAATCTCAGACCCTTGATCTAAAACACATTCCGCTTTCTGTACATCGTTCATCAAAGCATGTACAACCTTGAGGCGATCAATGCTAGCCGCGGTAAGGACCCGTCGTTCAATCCGATCTCCTTCCCTAAATTGAAGCACATACGGAACGGCTTCTTCTTCAGGATCTTCATCAGGAGAGGCTTCCAACATCCCGATAGTTGGCATTCGTCGAGGAGTAGTTTGCTCCTTGTAGAACCTCCGAACGTCTGGCGAAATCGACAACAATTCCTTTAAGGTGAGACTTAGTTCTCCTTCCAGCGAGCGCTCGATGATCTTTTTAGCAAGCGCCGAGTCCTCGATTGAAGAAGTAAACTTGTACTGCGGCGGGGTTATTTGATTGCGTTGTTGGGTCTCGAACCTGACCTCCTTGATGATTTCGGCAGGTTTAATGGGTTCCGTTCCGTTATTAATTAATTTCGGAGCCTTTGACGCGGCGTCGTCGACTTCAGCTGTTTCCTTTTCTGGCTTGTTACCGGATCGGGTCGCGACTTTGTAAACCTCGACGTCCTCGTCCTCGTCGACTTCCTCGATCCTGGCGGAAAACATGACCTCAGTAGGAGTGGATAGACCAAACATCATGGTTTGCGCAATATGAGGTGGTGCATCTCGGGTGAAACCTTGAGAGTTTTTCATTGCTTTAAGGAATTCATCAATTCGGTCCCGGATTAATCCATATCGCGGCGGCAATGTTCCATCCAAAAATATAATGCGTCCTTGAGCGTCGGTCCGACATTTCCCATCGTCCACGTATTGTTTTGCATGCGAACATCTCCTGACAGAATGTCCAGTTTCGCCACAGAAGAAACACCACGTTGGGTTTGCACTCATCGTAGTGGCGGAAGCCGTGAGCAGAGACGGACCCATATTGCGGGTAGGCGAGAAGGAATTCGCCATATTAGCCATGGCGCTTCGCATTTCCTGCTGGAAGGTCATGAACATTGTTTCTACTTCGCGTTTGATCTGATTACTGGTCTGAATTTCCCGGCTGGTTCCTGAGCTGTATGAGATATCTTGCAATACGTGACGCGCGGCCTTGTTAACGACAAGATAATCCCATGGAATTCCAGGCGTCTTGGAAGGATTTTCAGACTTCAACTGCGCGAGAACCTGGTTGCGGAAATTTTCTGGAAGGCCCATCATGTAATTCCTATCAATATCGTCCTTCGTCATGAGCTTTTCCTTTTCGAGGTAGGAGGCAATGACAATAAACTCGCAATGATACTCTGCGAGTTTTTCTTGATTATTTATCGTCATGGCACTATACTTCTCGACGAAGTCCTTGAGATTGTTGACCGAGTACTTGTAAATGGAATCGAGTCCTGGATAGTGTTCCAGGAGAGCCTTTTTATTTTCTTCCCAGGTCTTTTTCTCGTCGAGTATATTTTTCCAGGAATCGTAGAACTTGTAATCAACGTACCAGAGCGCTTTTCGAATTTTGGCAGCGTCTGTTCCCCCCGTTGAACACAAAGCTCCTCAATGTCTTCTAGGTACCTTTGAATCGGGGTTTTGTGGCCATCGAAAACTGGGGCATCCTTGCTGCCTCTCCCAGGGTATGCTTTGAGTAATACACCTTCTGCAGGCATTGTATGATTGTAGATTCGATTATACGCCGGTGTATTTAGAGGGACTTGAACGAGACGATTGTGGATACTTGATGATTCAGAGATAGGAAGGCTGGTGGTCAAGTTAGGATTGACAATAGGATATTCCGGGGGAGTAAGCTGAATAGGCTGGTTATTGGGTATGGGGATACGACTGCTTCTAGGACGTCGATCAGTTTGGAGAGGGGGGGTGAGAGAAATGTTAGAGTCTTTAGCAGCCTGTCTGGTAATAGGTCTGCTGGTTGATCCTTCAGATTGATTCCCTAGTCCCCTCGCGGTGGGCTCCACGTTGTGAGGATGAGGACGGGATACGGTGAATAAAAATCCACCAAGGGAGTCTACAGAAGGGAAGGACAAGCGGTTATTCGTACAACGATAGAATAACCGCGCTTGAAGAGTACCGGGCGCTAAACACGTAGAATAGCGCCGAGAGCGAACCAGAGACGAATTAAATGAGAGCTAGCTCCGCTGTCTTCAAGGAGTTCTGAGTGAGCGAATCCTGAGGCGAGAATGAGGTAAAGAAATAAAATTTTAACCTAAGGGGAACTGATTTACAGGAATCAGAAGACACTGTATTTATACCAACGGAAATCCCTCCCATCCGATCTTGAATAAGCTGAAATTCGTCAGCTATTCCTGTCATTACAAAGCTCGCAGTCTGTCCTTCAAATTCTATGCTTCACATGATTAATTCTTGCTGCACAGCGCGTGTTCTTCGTTGTTTCTTTCCCAACCGTTTCCTATGTTGGAATCTTGAGGCGCCACATTTGTCTTGAGTTTTCCTTATCCGGATCGTAGCCAGGCCGCCGAACGACTTCCAAATACGTCCACAGCAACCAATTTGAGGTAACGACCGAGCCCTTACCACCATGGAGCCGGGAATTCAAATAGGGGATTATTTCTCCGTATCACAATTCCGTGCGCGTCGTTTTCCTTCCTGAATCGCTTGGCCTTCATCCTTATTGGCCGTTATTCATAGTTCTTGTCGTCTTGCTGAGCAATATCCATCCATATTCTTCCTATTTCTCCGCCTCTCGGGACATGGAGACTCGTGATTTCATTACTCGTCGATTGATCCGGGACTTCGTCTATTCTTAGATATCTTTCTTGGGCGCTTCTGACCTCTCTCGACTCGTCTTTAGGCTCGTTCTTCTTTCATTCTCTTCTGGGAGTTCGTTCTTTACTTCTGGGAGTCGTTCTTGAAGCTTGTGGCCTCAGTGCGCGCTTGGTGAGTCTCAATATTCGTTTAGTCACGAGTTATAACTGAACCGATCGCATTTCCAATGATGCACGCGTTGTGTATTTTGATTGATTTTAGTAGGAGGCCCGTAGGGCAACCTCACAACGGCCAATAAAGCCAACCAAAAAAAGTATAATATTCTTCATAGTCTTTTATGTTCGATTTCCTTTCAAACTGAGAAACGAGGAGATGTATCTAGCAATGGCGCAGGCGACAGAAATGGAGAGCAGGGATTTATTTTTGTGGAGAAGGGGTATAAATCAAACTTATATGGGGATTCAAGGGATGAAGGGAGAATCCCATGTCCAGGTGACCTTGATGCGTCCGAGGTCCTGATCAGCGATTTCCTGGAAGGCGGAGGGGGTCAACTCAAGGTCGGTGATTCCACAGGTGCCGGTAGCACAACTGCCAGTGATAGCGCCCTTTCCTTGGACTAGCACAGAATAAATCAGTGTCAAATACAGAGAGAGTCAAGGCCATGGTTACTAACACGTCACGAAGACTGTCCTGTTGCAAACAGGATTGATATTGGTTCCGTCGAACCCACTAGGGATTGGTAGTTATGAATTAAAGGGTGAGTACCTCATAACGGAGTCTAACGCGAGTCGGAACAACATACGGAAAGGTGTCGTACAAAAGTTGAGAAACAAAGGCAATGTGCTGATCGTCGGTGTTTTCTATACCACATGCTCCCCAACCAGCTACAGGGTGTTGGTTACTTGGAGGAACCACACAGATACAACTTTAAGGAAGGAAAAACCATTAAAGAAAGTCGCGTCGCCGGCTTGAGTGCCAATCAGATAAGTCGGTAACTCGTCGCCTTGAGCGGAAACAGCGACGACGGAAAGGAAAATGAGCAAAGCCTTTCGAAAGAACATTACAGCGGGTGCTAAGCTAAAGAAACGAAATGAATCCAAGGCTTTAAGGAATGAAAAAGGGGGAAAATCTTAATTTTTAATACCAATTTCCGTCAGCTGCGTGTCTACTGGAAGATACTTAGTATAGGGAGAAGCGAAGCCAGTAATAAAATGATGATAAAGTGATGATAATTTACTATACGTGAAAAAAACTGCACACACTGGAGGTGTCTGGCAACTTGTCGTCCTATTTGTGGCCTGAGCGTGGCAGAAACATGAGATTTCGACTTAATCCAGGCTGTTCCGTTGACAGAAGTGCGGTCGGCTGAGTCGGCAGCTTCACTCAGCACATCTAAAGTAATCTACGGGATTCTGACCACTACCATTGTGGTGTTGGGTTCCAGTACAAGTCCCTAATAATGGTTCTGCATCAGACTTCCATCAGCAGTTTCTGTTGTAGAATGTTCACTCAGAAACTCTTGCAAGCGATGAAATTCTTCTCTTTTACATGTATGTTCAAAGGTCTTCTTTAATTCTTGGCGTCAGGTATAATTAATTTATTCCGTCGGTTTTGTGTGAAGCACTTGCTAATTTAGTCTTGATTTCACCGATGTAAGGGCAGTCTTGTTCGCAGAATACATCCCTCGGCGCCCTGTTAAACACATTTAAACGTGGGTTTCAGTATTGTGGGCCCAGTCAGCTGAAAAAACTACGTCCTAGCCTTTATCTACATGTTAAAAAACACGGTTTTTTATATTCGACAAATTTGGGAGGCAATTCGTTTCAACTGAAGAAATATTTGACTATATTTCGAGAGAGAATTTTGGAAGGACAGTGAGTACGGATTTTACGGAGGATAAAAAATGTGGCTGCCTGGCTAAACTCTAAGAATGTTTGAATACTGTGTCGTGAGGAGCGCGTCGCGTCGCGTCGTTGGATCAGACACGTGTTCATATTAGTTCAATTTTCAATTTTGAATCTGATCCTCAGTTGATCCTCGGATCCGTGCGCGTCATTCTAGCCGACTCTCATCTTCTGTCTCTACATATGTTGAATTCCCTAGACCTCTAAAGTATAATATTGAATTAACTTTGAAATATTTATTTTTCTGCGAATCTTTGAAACCTTTAGATCCCTGTACTTTGTACAATACGTAATACATGCCTTCTCCCACTCGTAATGCTCAGTAAAAAGCAAATTCAGACAAAGTCATGTATTGGTCGGTCAAAGTCAGTCAACATTCAGATGTTATTCAGACGTTGTCAGGGACCCGAATACTTTTTGCTTGGCACGCGAAAACTCTCACATCGCAGTCGTACATTCGTCGTACATCAGTCGTACATCAGTCGTGCATGCGTTGTACTCTAGTCAAACGGCTTGACCTTTCAATCAACAAGCTAACAGCAGATTTGAAGTTGAACTTAGAGATATTGTCGACGGGTGCGGCTGTATCACGTGGCTGTAAGTTGAAATTCCCGATTTGGCGGCATTTGCACCTTGTCTTCTACCACCAACTCCGAACCATACGCTTCCTGCGCCCCTCTCTCGATGGCAAGGCCGACGGATCCTATGCTTTTATCTTGATGCAGACCTGCTCACTTCGGAGTTCTTCTAGTCGCTGTGCCACACGCCTCGGCCAGATGACCGTCAGGTGGTTTTGAACCAAGGTAAGCTACTTAGAATTCCTCACTAGCCCGAGAGTAACCTAACCTTTTTCGGTTGTTCGATGTATTGAACCAAGGTCGTTAGTGTTCGAATTCCAAGGATTGAAGACCGGAGGGCCAAACTTGATGAGGTGAGCAAGGACTTCCTTCGCATTTCTGTTCTCCTCTCGAAGTCACGAACCAGAGTTGAACGCCGTCAATTCGAGCGATATTTGTGTTGTCGCTTTTCGGTGGGTGTGAAGGACGTTGGTGGGATGCCGTAGATGAGAAGGTCGTTTACTATAAACCTCTGTAATACCTTGCATGTAATAAACTTTTATATGACTTTTGAATGACTATTTCTGACAATTATATGACTATTTTAAGGGAGAAAACCAGTGAGAATATGAGCCCTATTGATTGACCAATGTTTGACTAGTATCTGACTTTTGTCTGATGTTTCGCGGGAGTTCTTGGAAAATTTCCAGTCAGCGAACAGTCGAAAAATCGTAACAAAAACACCCTTCTAGACTGTTTTATGACTATTGCCGACTTTTGTCTGAATTTTGTATTTACTGAGCGTAATGGGCCAGGCGAATCACTCAACCGCTCGGATCAAACGGATCAAATATTGTTGATCCGATGGTAGGTTTGGCTTTGCTGTAGCACGACACAATCATCTCAAAAATATATTTTGACTGCACATTATGCTGCTAGAAATATGTATAAAGTAAACTGTCTCTTCATTTTTCATTCATTTAATAACCGAGGGAAGTTATTTCACGGTTGGTCTTAAGCACGTCCATATTTGGAAAGCGGCTGTGCTCGCGGGAACCGTGCGTTGATCTGGAGATGACACTTTGGTCTGCAACCAACTCTTTCCTCCTCGACCCATACCGGTTTGTGTGGTTTGCATCATGTTGGGACACTTGTATATGAGGCTCTGGTGGCCTGTGTATGGGCAGAGCCGCTCCGCTGTCTATGTTGTGTCCGCCAGCAATGAGGGATTTGGTGGGGAATCACGGTGAGCTTTTTTCAAACACCTTTTTCACTTCCTTTGGGGCGTTGCTCGCTCGCCCTTTTGCCGGATACTCGACGCGCAGCTGTTTCGTCCACTGTGGCATGTGGCATGAGCTCCAGTGTGGGTCATATCATCCTAGCACTTTCAAGTGTGGGGTTCTGGTAGCCAAGTGGCGCTTTATCAGCGCGCACGGCGTCGTTCACTCGGCTTCAGCATCGATAAAGTATTCACTCCGTTCCCAATGTTTTGTTTACCAGTTGACGAGCTTCCCATTTGATAGCCTTTCCTCCCAATCTGGGCTCGTTTTTGAGTGAAGATCCCATATTCCCACTCACCTCCTCGACGACATGCGTCCGCGAGCCGTCTTCCACCAACTACATGCTCTCGCGAGTCAACATTCACGCTCGTGCCACCCCATTACTCACCACCTCGACCATCTGATTGTGGGCGTCCTAGTTCGCCCTCGCCCCTTCCCCAACCCACCGCCTCTTCTATGTCGTGTTCCTGCGAGCACGTCGTTCACGCCAGCGTGACTGCTCGTACTGCGCATTCTCAATGCTACCTTTTTTTCGAGATATGCTAGATGTTGCATCGCGAGTCTGTGGTTGCGGTACGTGAATGACATTCTTGAGCGTAACTCACTGATTCACTTCGATACTTCTAGGTCGTATCGAGTAATACTTGTCCGCGATCTTTACCGACACTTCAAACCGGACCTCTATCGTTGTTGGAACGAATATTTGAGCTAGTAGGGGAACGTTTGATTAGGTACGTGGGTTCGGTTTGTTTTTCCTCTGAAATCGAAGTTGAACATGCCTCCGTTCTGTAGGTCGCTGCTGAGGATCCATCCCTGCCCAAACTTTATACTGCCGGCGTAATTACGCGTGTTTCCAATCAAGCAGCAGCACCTCTCTTGCTCGTCCTATCCTCGACTGAATCTCTTAAGCCGCCGCTGCGCATACAGACATGTCGCCATTTCTGCCGGATCACTTTCTAGATTCGTCATCTGCCTCCATACCCAAACTTGCCGTACCACCCATCCTTCGATGTCTTGAAGAACCCGATGAGTCATGCGATTTGCAACGTCGCGTCCCTTGTCCTAACTTCCCACAACCACCGCGATTGTTTCGAGGTACATACGAATAAACATAACGGGCTCATTTAGCAGGCGGATTCCCGTGCTTGCCAGTTATCCCCGTACCCAGAACCTTATCCGTCTTTTCTGGGTCAACGATTAATCGTGTCGCTGGTTGCATAGTTTCTATCCCTTCCTTTGTCAATGATGATGTACTCGTTTTCTGCGCTCCCCTCCCTCGAGAGATACCTGCACCTCAACATCCAGAGATGGCACGTCGATTTTCGACTAACACGTGTTCCGTAGTTGTCTTGTGCGCCTTCGATTTTCCGTTGCAACTGCCGTTCCTGCCCTCGTCCAGAAAGTACGACATGCGCTTTGGTATTACCTGAATAATGACTTCTACCGCTAACGCTAAAATTCCTCGTTATTGATTTGGGTTTAGTAGACAGAATGGATTAATATCGTTAAGTTTGACTTATACATAAATTTGCCTTCAGTTCAAGTATACGTTTTTCTACAGTTGGGGGGGCACTATCTCCACTCCTTGTTGAATTTTTCGTCTCACCGAAGTACGTCCAACGATACTAATAGAAGCTACCGGACGACCGGCAAAATGATTTTTCCGCTCTGTCTGACAAAAAACACGTATTCGGGTAGGTTCATCCTATCTCTGATCGATACCGTCATCTCCTCCTATCCTGGGTTCGTTCGAAAGATTTGAAAACCCAGGACTCACAGTGATGGGTAGGCGAATTCTAGCAAACTACATGTACGAAGTTCGGAGGAAAGAGCAGCCTGACAAAGCTAGGAAAATCCAGACATGGTGGAGGCGCTTGTTGAATGTCAGGGAGGGAAAGAAACTTCTTTGGAAGATTTTTGATGGCGATGTAACGGGTATCACTGGGTTAAGGTGCCTTGTTCTGATTGGAGCGCACGACGATGTACTTGGGAGATGGGCGAGGGCGATGATGCAGCTCGGTCCAGGTGCATTCAAACGATTGGTAATTGAGATCGTTCAATCTTACCACAACACAATAGGATCATTTCTGGCTCGAAGCTTCGGGGAACGTAGCAAAAGTTGGCTCGTGCTTCTACAGAAAGCGGCCTCGTTGCTTGTTTTATCTTTGGCCTACGCTCCCAAGTAGATCTTCCGTATCACGATTTGCTAAAGTACTGACTTTCGTCATACAGATCACCGAATGCGTCATTGTACCTTGACGTTCTGATGGTTTTACTGTCGAACGAACATGCTGTAGCCGCGTCAAGTGCCCATGGAAGCGTGTTCTGCCGGGCTATAACGGCGTACCTCATGAAGCAACAATTCTACCGCCTTCTTTCACAATCAATCTCGAAACTGGTACCTTATAATATCGATCTGCAGTTTATTTACATTCTAATTTTCATTCGTTCAAAGCCAATCGACAATCCAACCAAATTACAATCTTGCCTCGATTTATGCATGTTACCGCTATCGACCTATCCAGAAAATTCTCTGGAGTTCAACGAAGTCTACGTTGACATTTTTACCCAGATTTTGAGCCTCCCATCGCTCCCAAATCAACTGCGACCGGACTTTCCTTCCACCTTGATCTCATACTTCTTACTGAATAACCCAAATAAACTTACTCCTCCTCTGATCAGATCTCTCAAGGACAAGCTTTCTGTCGAGTCCTCACCATATCTCGCGGCAAACGTATTTATGTTTGTCTCCCCGTACTACAACATACTTTCAGCCCAAGCCTTTGCTACCTACCTTCAGCTTTCGGACATGCTGTTCAACAGGTTCATTCTTCGTCCGTGGCTGCCAGATTATAATGCGAAACCGAATGACGAGGCTCATTTTCATGTCGTAAATGAATCAATTCTAAGCCATGGAAACCAAGACCCCCAATATTCACTACCAGGATTTTGTTTATATCATCGTATACTGGATGTTGCGGATGAGACCTTGCGGTGGATCGAGAGGGTAGTAACCAGCCAGCACGTAATGGAGCTGCTCGACCTCGCACAATCACAAATTATCCCTCTGCCTGACTTAGCGGCTTACTTGTTCACTGTCGCAGCGATGCGACCATCTTCTCAACAGGAGATCCAAAACATTATTCTAACACATTCGGGTGATAGGATGGTCGGGGGGCTTTATCGCGAAGTTGTGAGGCATTCACCATTAGGTCAGACAGAAACACCTAAGAGAGCTTATGGTGAGTTTTGAATATAAAGCATTACTATTGAGCATTCATTGGTTTCCTGACTTCATTGACAGAGTCACCCGAGGTCATGCCCTGGGCCCCCATCATTTTTTTTGCTGATTTATATTCCGAAGCACTGCATCGGATGGATGATGACATTTTTTTTGGTACAGCACCCAGGAGTTGGGGATGCAACCCGCTCACCTTGGAAGAGGTGTCCTCATTTGGTGTGCAGTTACTCAATATTGTCTTTATGGTCTACTCGGAGTATTCTGCATATTGGAACGAGACAGAATCCTTACAATATCGGTGTATTTCCTCAGGTATACAGTGCACGTGGAAAGCCCTGCGGGAGAAATTAATTCAGTGTTTGTCCAGAATTCACGAGAAAAGGTATCTTCCATTTGCTTCTTTTGGTATGGGATCTAATCAAGTTTTAATTTAGTTTAAGAAGGAATTTTGAATTTCCGGATCACTCGCTCTTTCAGTCGAAGTTTGAGGAGAACATTTTCATTGATGCTGCTTTGTATGCTTGTTTACAACTCCTTATCCGTCTTTATAATCTTGCTAAATGACATCCTTGTCCCATAGGACCCACGCACACAATGTACAATCCTCCTGGTCGTATACCCATATGAGGAGAGCCGTCACCCATTACCAAGGCATAGACCATCCACCACGACTGGCTATCTTCATAAAGATCCCTTTCTCAGTTCCGTTCACAGTGCGCGTTTCCATCTTCCAGTACTTGATTGCAATGGATAGGATAATGCATGGACCCACTGCACGTCTCAATGCCTCTGGACACGATCAAAGATTAAGGATAAAGATTCATTGGGGGGAAGTTGCTACAGATGGCTTTACTCGGCTTGCAGGAGTCAATTTGAAGGCGCCTCTTGAGATCGTAATGATCAATCAACTCGGGCAAGAGGAGTAATTTATTTTTTTTGGCTGCTGAGACCTCTCTGACGTACTCGGGATGGTTTTATGTAGGGAAGAAATTGATAGCAGAGGCAGCTTCAAGGAATTCTTCATGGCTTTCTGCCAGGAAATGTTTGACCCTCGTAATGGTCTCTGGTTAAAAACTACGAGGGGCGAGTGGTATCCAGTTACACGTGAATATGTGACTCAAGGTGCATTAGTCCTACACCGAAATGCCATCTAAATCCTGATTGTCATTCTTGTTAGCCCAGAATTTAAACTGGTATCGATAATATAAGGACTGCCATGGACGTGACCGTGTCACGTCCAGATCCAATCCACGGATAACTCCGATTTTGGGACAGATGTGGATACATCCGAACGGATTGGATGTGCCCGTTCTCATCCATCTCCTTGAAAACTTTAGATTTTTGGAGGGTACGTAGTCAGAAGTATTAGCTACAATATCATGTATTTACTTCTTTAAAATTCACAAAATTGCGTTCACAATAACTAAAATAGTCGTGCCTCTAATTTTGGCAATGAAAAACTCTCACGCACCTTGTCGCACTCGTTCCGTGGGCGTCTGTTGTCCATTGAGCCGCGCGCTTTCTGCAGGTCAATTCCAGCCGACAAAGAAAGACCTTCCATGTGTTCTACTACCTTCTGAGATCATTATAAAATTGTATTTTAGTTCATAGAAGCTTTAAGTTTGGCTATGCACGAAATTCACTGAACCAACCTTGCTCTTCTGCTTAATTAGTCCGAAAAGTGAGTTGCTAACACGCAAAAAACGTGATAAATTGTTCATGTCGTCCTAATTTACAAGTTTGTATCTCCATAAGTGTCATAACTACAATTTACAAGACATTTATTTCATAAAAAAAAATCTGATTTCAATGTTAGTTGCTTTGGAACGGATTCTCTGCCAAGTCAATCTCTTTGTCAATAACATCGCGAACTGCCTGAAACCCCGGGTAGACAGGGGACCGCGCCCACGAACCGACAGCCATTTGCGCCTTAAACGTTTGCGAATTCATGTTTGATTGCATAAAGTTGACTTGGCGCCGTCCCGTTGAAAATGCCCGCTCAGCATCAACTGAGGTTGCTAGTGAATTTTTTTTTGAATTTAGCAATGCAAGCTCGGGATATTTTAAAGACATACCTGGTGCAGAGCAATAATCCGCGGCCATCCGCGACAAATTAGGACGTGTCTGCGATGATTGATCCCAGAACTTCATATAACCTCCAGCTTCCTTTATAATCGAGCTCGCAATAACCGGCTCTTTAAGGTATGTCGAAATGCTATCGCGCCCATTTTCGTCTGGAAGCAGTTTAGCATAGCGTGAGCGCGTCTAATTTACGAAAAAATCGTCAGCTTGCAGTGGGTTTAATTCGGAAAATGAGAAAATTTGCCTTGGTTGTTGCGGGTTCAGCTTCGTCTTCGTCTTCTGGTGCGTAGGATTCCTTCCAGGCTGCAATAACTCGTTTTTCAATGTCTTTAATTTGCCTTGCAGTTCGCCCATGGTTCTTGAACCATAAAAGCTTTCGGTCTGGACACATAACTGCCAAAATACTTCGGCATGGTAATCTTCATCATTGACGAAGTTGAATGGGCGTGCATTCTTCGCACAACGCAAAGCGATGGGAGCACGGTGCGTGGCCTGGCTGTAAGTTGTTGTAAGTGCTTTCTTGTCAGCACCAGAAGCAGACCCAGGTGTGAGTCCCTGCGCCTTCAGACACATATTTCGCGTCCGAACTAGGTTGCTGGTACCTTCAGCAGTCTTTGACCGCGGCCGAAGAACTGCCTTGTGCTGGAGTGGGAAAGACTTGCAGGTGAATACAAATGAAAGGCTGTTGGGAGTTCCATCTGAATTTAAATCGCGCTGGAGGCTAATGTCGTAGTGGTCGTAAACATCAGAGGTCCAGGTCGTCCGAGCAGCATCTTGAAAGGTAATTAACAAAGGTTATTAACATCACAATTTCTGATTAAATATAATTTACCAATTATTTCGCCGTCACTCATAGGCCAAACATTGAGGTCGAACATACAATTAATAGAGGGAGCTGCTGCTTTGGCGCGGCGTTTAATAGGTGAAATAAGAACAGGTGGGGAGGTGGAGTTGGAATCATTCTCGTCATCTGTTGGTACGTCTGGAATTTCAGGGAATCTCTCTGGACTGAGACTTGGTTGTCTTTCAGCATGTGTAGTGCGGTTAGCTGAGCGGCCACGAGTGGACTGAGCCTGAGCTCGACCCCGACTCGAACCTCGAGGAGGCATTGTGGATGGTTTTTTTCAAATCCTGAAGCGCCTACTTTTATATTACCATGACCGGAAAAATCAATCCATTCAGTGATTAATGGAGAGACTTTGGACAGTTGTGCGGCGCATTGAGGCTAATAGGAAAATTACAGGACGTATCTTGGAGATTTACTGACAGTATTCTACTCAACAACAACAAAATAGGACAGTACAGGACACCTAGTCAAGCGCTTCAGCGACCTTCACGGCTTAATCTCACTCCCGAGCGTTCAGGGCGTCAATACACTAAAAATAGATTTGCTGACTCTAAAATTACTATATATATCCACAGGCCCCGTGGATATCCGGCAAATTTATCCGTCCCGTATCCGGCAACGTGGATAGCGGGCCACGGGACAGATTCCCGGGATTACCTAATCCATGGCAGTCCTTAATAATCGATTCACAGGATCTATTATTGGCAAAGCAATATATGAAGGGATTTTAATGCAAGGGCCGTTTGCCCAGTTCTTTTTATCTACAGTGGGTTCGGTTACAGTTTAAGCAGTGTGCTTAGCCCTAAATTGGCGACTAGTGGATAGGCAGGACAAACGACCTCGATGACCTCTACTCACTGGACGAGAACCTTTACTACTGGCTTTTTAATCTCAAACATTCCACTGAGATTATCGACAACCTCTATTTTTCCATTACCGTTACAGGTGAGGCTTTCTTAAAAATAAGCAAAGGCATTAATTCGATGCGACCAATTAGAATCTGGAGTTACAAAAGTAGTAGACCTTATCCCAAATGGCCACGAAGTTCCGGTCTGCAAGGACAATAAGTTACAGTTTGTTGAACTTGCCACCCGCTACTGGTTGGACACGATGTTTAAGCCGCAAAGCGAGGCGTTCCTGGCAGGTCTCACAGGAATGATTCAGCCTCAGTTGTTAAAGTACGTATTGCACTCCATACTTCCCATGTAAACGTATCAAATCAACGCACAGAATGTTTGATACGCACGAACTCCAATACCTAATTGGTGGTATCACTGGACCGATTGACTTCGACGACCTCAGACGTCATACGACAACCACGAGACAATAATTTCATTCTGGCGGGTAAGTTTGACCAGCTCATTAATTGTGGCTTACCTGGTGGTTTTCTTATTATCACTGTCACAGGTCGTCAATTCCTTCCACCACTGGCAAAAAGAGAATTTTCTGGGATTTTTAACGTGCTGCGTACGTCCACCTGTACTGTACGTGGTTTTTCACCCTTGCATCCGTTTTAAAAGACTCGGTACTATTTAACTGCAGAGGATTCAAAGATCTTACTCCAACTTTCACAATACGCAGCGGCGGATCAGACGAAAACCAATTGCCCACAGCTGATAGATCCGTCAATCTTCTCAAGGTGAGAGAATACTACATGTTTCTGTTTGGTCATCCTAAAGTGTACCGTCTAAGCTCCCTACATATAAAAGTGAACGTCAATTGCGTGAAATGTTGTTGCAAGCCACTTCTGCCAGAGCAGGGTTCGATTCATCATGATCACGTTGAGGACTCTCCAAGTCCATCGACGTCATAAGATTTAATTTGTTTGTAAGATCGGAAGGAATCCGGGTTCAAGTTGTAGCTATGAAAATAATATGTTTGGAGACAAGTGACACAAGAAATAAGTTGTGCAATCCATCCTGGGATACACTAAAATCAGCCTACTACTCTAATAGCGACTGTGTTGTCAATGGGTTGAATGTAGATCCATGTTCGGATACGAAGTCTTCCCAAGTCACGGATGGTGAGGAGGATTTCGGGTGCTTGAGCCGCTCTTCTGCAAGTAGCTTGGTAAAAATGAGGACGGAGGGTAGTTGGAAGGGTGGGGTCTGTGAGAAATTCACGCAGTTTAGCAATAGTACACGGCATAGCATAAGTAGAGAGAGTTGTTGTAGTTTTCCTGGCGGGCTACCGGTCTCATTTCTTTGACCGGACATTGGGAATCATCCGCTAAATGTCTAGTTTACCGCCGTCTTCAATAGCGCAGCCGAACTTGAGTCGTGCAAGACGAGAGGTGAATATACAGAATTTAATTTTGTGCGCGATAAAAGCTACGGCACCGAAGTCGGTGTATTGATTCTGAGTCGATGGACAGGTCCTGGGTTTACGTGAGTGACCCGCTGTGTATGAGTACATCTCCGGGGCTCGCAACGACGAATTTTTTTCAAGCTGAGCGAGACGTTGGTTTTATAAGGTGCTTCGACGTTAGGGGCAAGGTAAGTAGGCGAGGCGAGGCGCGTCGCGTCTGACGCGTCCTCGTTTCAGTCACGTGCCTTATGTTGGGATCAAATTTTCTTTTCTTTGCTCCTCAGTCCTCTGCCCTTTTCTCATCTTCTCATCTCACCATCCACTGTTTTTACGCCTAGAACTTCCTTCGAACGTCCACGGAATGCTGAAGCTACCGCTTGGCTCTATTCCTTCGAAATTCTCAGCGCCTTGATGATCCCAACGGCGTGAGACGCCACGTATCGGCATACCGAACTCTACTCTTTTTTTCGAGATGTCCTTGATGTTGTATCGTGGGTTTGGGTCCACGGTGCGTCGAGAACTTATCGAGCGTAATAGCTTGCTGAACCTCTTTGGCACCTCTAGAATGTATCGTGATCAGCAGTCGTCTTTCTGCGAATCTGCCAAATCGTCAGCGTCGGGTTCATGGGAACGAAAAAATGGGCTAGTAGAGGAACGATTGATTCAGTGCATGCTTTCTGAACTGTACTCCCCTATTCGAAGCTAAAAACTCCCCTTTTCTCTGTAGGCCGGTGTTTGCCCCACAGGCTGAACACTGGGCCTCAGAATACCATGGTTGGGAACCTCTTGTCTGCCCAACCACTCCTCCATTCGTCCGTCTCGGTGGTGCTCCTTCACCTTATCCTTCCAGCAGAGCCGTTTCCTCGAGAGATCCAGAATGTTGTAGCAAGGGTTCCAAGCTAGAGTGAGTACAGACACGTCTTGGACCCAGTCAGTTTGTTGATTCTCTATTGGAACTATAGCACGCATCTTGACGCGCCGACCTCGTATCGTAATTGGAAGGGAAACACAAGGTAGCAGGAGAATGAGTGGTTGGGTACGTGCCTCCTCTTCCCTCAAAATCGACGACGAACGATGAACATGCTCTATCGTTCGGTAGCTCTTTGCAGTGTCGTTACCCCGAAGTGCCCGCCGACTTCCCGACTCCATCTCGACCCCTTCTTCGATCGCTTTCCATGCATATATTCAAAGAATGCTACCACTTCGGATTGCCATGTCGCTTCGTCGGCTGGTTTCGCCCCTCGAAGAGCCCATCGTATCAATTCATTCCAGATCGATTCGAGAAACTACGATCATCCAAATCAAAGCTCTCATTGTCTTTCCAGCAGACAGCGCCAGCCCACCACAGCTAATCGGGTACCAAATCGCACTTGAACGAATCCCTTTCGGCGCCGTTATCGTGGTCCTCTTCGCACCCCCCATCCAGTTGTGAGAGGCTTGGTTCAGGCATCGTAGTCAATTGTGGTCCGCATTCCGCGATCTAAGCCGAGGCCTTGCTCGTCCTCGTCCGTCCTATCCGCGGGTCGTGGATTTAGAGTTGTGATGGCGCGATGGTCGAAGGGCATGGCTTGACTTGGAGGAGAGGAAGGGAGGCGCTGAGTTCGGGCGAGGCAGGGCTGGGTGGGGTAGAAGCGCGGCGGCGGGATCGGGAGGCGGTAACGACGCTGCTGGTAGTTCTAGCACGGGCAGGCACTCGGCATACATGAAGTCAGCGAAGCAAGCAGGACGGTGCCCATCCCGTTGATGTTCTGCTTTCCCCACCCCTTTGCCCATCATCTCATTTTGACGACGTTTTCCACGTCGATCCATCCTCAATCCCTCCCCGTCTGCTCAGTTCGCAGGTGCCGATGCCGTCGCGAATCTCGCCGCTGCCCTTCGAATGCACCATACTTCCCTTCCGCTGAATCACTGCCCCTTCCCAACCTCTGCATTCATCCCTGCGACGCAGTTACACAGACACCCGTGCCGTCGCGCCGCACCACGGTAGCGCAGTGCCCCCGTGTTCCCTCTCTCTGCAGGTTCATCTATCGCACCCCTGCTCCTGCAGTTGCGCCGCCGCACGACAGTCGTCCTCGCTAGATATTTTAAAGCCAGAGAACTGGCGCGGACGTACTGGGCGATTGCCCACCCAATGGGCTCGGCGCCGCTGAACGAATCGTCTCGTCAGGAATTGGGGAGAATCTTCGTTAGCTTTGCAGATGCGTGGGGAGGTTTGGGGGAGCGAAGGGCGAGACGAGACGGCGCGGGGGAGGGGGCGGGGGTGTGGGCGGGACTAGGGGGCGGGACATGGTTGACGAGGGGCGGGATGATGGCAGGATGGACGGGAGAGATAGAGTATGGGGGACGAATAGAGGGGGAACGACGGAAGTGAGGCTAGGCGTGGCGGGCGACGCGGCGGGAGCAGGAAACATCGGATGTTGCGGTTACTGGCATGCCCGCCGGTGAGCAGGCGAGCTCCCAAGTCGGTCCCGGTCATGGAGGTCTGGAACAAATTTGAGGAGTGACGGAGATCCTACTACACTCGCAGTTCGGCTTACATAAGAGGATTGTGCCCTCCTTTTCTCAGTCTGTGCGTCGTTGCAGGAAGACGCTCCTTCCCTCTCTCCCCCAACATCCACTCCACTCGCGCCACGTTGCGCTGCGGTAGCACCGTATCCCCGTGTCTTCTTTCTCGGCGAGTTTATCTACACCCACTTTCCTTTGCTTGCTCCTTCCGGTCGCGGCGCATGCACTTCCCTCAAGCCGTCATCATTGTAAACTTGAAAGCCACAGGACCGGCGTGGACGTACATACGGTGCGACGTATCTGACGATGGTCTTTGCCTAATCCTCGTCATGTTTGGGGGATGTATAGTGGGAGAGGATTTTGGGTAAGGAGGGAGGCGGCGATGTGGAAAAGCGACGAGACACGGGGGGACGTCTAGCGGGGACGGAAGAAGGGTAGGCTATGGAACTGCGATGTGGGAACGGGGGAGGAGGGCGATCACTATGAGAAGAAAGGTACCGAGGCGGGACCGGGCGGGGCGCGATGGGGTGGGTTTTGTCAGGGCGCGATGGTTTTGCTGATGCGATTTTCATCTAACTTTGATGACATTTTTCACTTCGGGCCTGCGAGCACGACTACGGACAACCTTGATTACTTCACAACGACGACGACATACGAGCACGTCAATCCGAGTGCCTCCGCAACGAGCAGGATATTCTACACCGTCTCTCCAACCCTGTCCTCGCCTGTCCAGTTTGCTGGCACCGAGCCGTCGCAGATTTCACCGCTACCAAAAGCAGACCAGGCGCAACGTACGAACTCCTCTCCCGCGCCGGCACCCGTCCCCATCCCCCATCCCCTCACATCCATGTTCTACAAGTCGGCTTACACATCCCTCGTCTGCGCGTCATTCGACGTATCGCAAGCGAAGCCGCCGTCCCGCCACTCCTCTTTCCCCCTACACTCCTCCCCCTCCACTCCTCCCCCCCCCTCTCCTTCCTCGACCCCTTCCCAACCGCTGTCGATCCTGCCTGCGCTCGCGTCGCGCACATGCCCACCACGTCGCGCCGCTCCGCGATAGCACTGTGCCCCATGCGTTGCTTCTCTCTCAGCGAGTATATCCACCGCCCTTTCCTTTCCCTGCTCCTCCGGCTGCCCTCCCAGTCGCGGCCCACGTCGTTCTCTTGCATGTATCAAAACCACAGGGCCTGCGCGGATGTACGTACGGTGCGGCGTCACTGACAATGTTCTTTCCTGATCCTCGTCATGTTCGAGTGTATATGAGAGAGCGGGGGTTGGAAGAGGCGGAAAGAAGCAGCGAGAGGTTAGGAGAATGGGGGCGGGGGCGTCGCGTAGGGGCGAAGGGCGTCGAGCAAGGACGGGAGAAGGGTAGGCTAAGGAGCTGCGATGGAGAGATGGGGGAGAGGGGCGATTCCTCGAGAAGAAAGGTGGCTGGAGCGAGAGGGGGATGCTTTTGCTACATAATGCAAAAGCTGAGCTGGCCGTGTCAAGTGACTTTGAAAGAAGATTCTAGATCGTTCTCATTTCGAAGCATCGAGGGTCTTCTGCGACCTGCCTTGAACCCTCCTTGTTTATCGTGGCCTTGCAGACAGAGCGTCCAACCTCTGGCTTTCTCGTTCCAGCCTTCATCGCACGCGTACCCAACCGCACCAATCTGCGGCGGCATCATACCTACGCTCAATCGCTCTTGGCGAGAATGTCAGCACCTTCTTCCCTTCCCTGCTCCGTCTCGGTACTTCGGTGCACCTGCGAAATTTCAGAGACTCGAACCCTATTGGTACGTCCCAACCTTATTACTTCTTCTTCGAACATTGAAGCTGACAAGGTCGTGTCAATCGTTACTTTTTCAGTCTTTGCTAATTTTCAGTCCCGAGATCCATTACTTTATGCCTCGACTCATTGTTCGCGCCTTCTTTTGAGAGGTTGAGTCTAGTTGGTATTCCTAGCGTAAAGCTAGCAAGGTTCGTTCCTTCCTTTCAAAGAAGATTTGCTAATCGTCACTATTCATGCAGAGAACTGGGCTCTCGAGCTGGCAGGATATACGACGAAAAGGAGGAAGCAGTCCTTTCCTCATCATCCTGGTGGACTACCAACATGCATTCGAGCATGAGAAGCCAGCGGAACAAAAAAAAATCGAAAATCGCGTCCTGGTCTCTCCCGTCTCATCCCTCCCGTCTCTCAGTTTACCCCTCTAAGTTGGCTGTATTTGCGACAGCGCGAAGTCTTGTCCATGATTCCTCCACTCGCGGCAAATTCTAGATTTCTAGACAGCGCTCGGTCCTCGTTTTCATCTGTCACAGCTCTCCCTCCCTCCCCCGTGGGCCCATGCGGCTTACATTTACGTTTTTCCATTCGACCTTGGGGCGAGTTCCATGATTGCTGGACCTGTGATACGGATGTCGGATGTTTCTAAGTGTTATGGGGAGGGTTCCGTGTCGCAGAGGTGTGATCATTCGTTGTTTCCTACCCTTTCCCATCCTCGTCCTATCAAATCCTTAAGCTTACTAGCTGGCGATACGGAATAGATTGGTGCTTCTTGTGAGTGTTTAACGCGTTTTTATCTCTTCTCTTTTACAAGTTCTACGTTTAGAGAATGTCTTTCAGAGCGTCCTGGGTCTGTTTCTTTCACCTCTCGGTCCTCAATCTAAGTCAAGTTCACAACCCAACACCCCACCTCTAAGGTTACCCATCGTCGCAACCCTCTCACACCGTTCTCGCTTTACCGTTGTTCATTTTAGCTCTGGGGCGTGTCGTACGACTCGGACTGCTGGCCCTGCGATATGAACATAAAATAAATTGCGAAGGGTGTGGCAGTGTTTCGCTTAGGGTTATTCTCAGATCACTCCTCTCTCCTGACTTTGACTGTGTTTTTGTGTGCGTATTCTGTTCCTCTTCTCCCAGCCTCCGCCCCAAAATTTACATGTAGTAAATCCGCCTGCCTGCTCCAGGGTCAAAACTCTCCCGCACGATCTTCTTTCACTTTTGTCCATGTCTATCTCAGTGTGGGTCGTTGGCCAGCTCTGGGATGTGGACATTAGATAGGCAATGACGTCCTGTGGGAGAGTTGGGTCTCATTCGCAAGTCGAGCTGGGCTTGGGAGAAGAGGCAGTGGCGGCGTAGTGGCGGACGAGTTTTGCTTCCTTTCATCGCACCCTTACAGGGAAGCATGTTATAAAAAACCTGATACATGAATAATAAATATATATATGATTCTATAGACCAAAAATTATGACCGCCTGATTGTATTGAAGGCAGTAGTTCCACCTCCATCGCTGGCTTTGGGTCAAAGTTATGCTATTTCCCACGACTGTCTACCGCCTTTATGAACAAAAAGTCTTGCGCGGAAACTGCAGCACTTCTTTTGATATAAACATCCGGAGAGAAAGTTGCTAATATGCATATATTCTGCTGTATAAAATTGTTTTTGAAGCATTAAAAAAAGAAATGGATAAATTCAAAGGCATATCAGAGGAAGAGTAATCGGGTTGTCATAATCTTCGGTCAATTACGGACTTCGGGTCAAATAATTTATTCAAACACGATCATTAGTTCGAAAGGTGTTTCTTTCTTAGATTTACTTGTTGGGAAAGGTAAACAATGACCAGAAATAGACGCGTCGCGCTGCGTCGCGTCATACAATTGGTCACGTGTTGGGTATTGATGAGTTTTCAATATCCTGTCGATGTCATCGTGTTACACCTCAGTGATTTCCACCCTTCAGTCCTACAAACCATGCCGTTGACATTCAGGCGACTCGTACGACGTGTACAGAACATCCTTCCTCTTGGTTTCTGACAATTTCTAAGATGTCGTTGCAGAGCCACGTTTGCCCTTGACTTTCGCGAAATTTTCTTCAAGCGATCCTCTGAGCCTTACAAGGTTTGCGAACGCAGCGATCCCTCATCGATGGGCCATTTGAGGTGAATTAATATTGGTATGTGTCATAGTTCGTTATCTCTTTCCTTCCAAAGTTGATCGATTTCACCTTTGTCATCGGTCGCTCATCGTCAATTCGCTTCAAGTATACACTGTGTTGGCCTCCCCAATTGTTCACAGTCAACTAGTTGTATCCCCTGCCTCTCATCCCGGACACCTGTCTTACTACTTCGCTCGGCGCTCAAATCCAACTTGTCCTCGTCCTCGTCGCCACAGCCCTCCCGCACCGCCCGGTCTTTACTTTTACCCTGTCCATCTACGCTCCGGGGCGGGTTGTATATCCGCTGGCAGTGGGATATGGATAGGTCAAAAAGTTTTGCCCAGGCGGGAGAGTTTGGTCCTTCTCAGGGCGGGTGTACTGTCAATGGGAAATGGGGCTACCGAGGCGGCACAGACCTTTGAGATCAACGCTGCCAGTGTGAAGCTCACTGCCGACCGTGCATCATCGCAGCATCACCGCCTGTCCATGATCTCGGTCGTATAAGCGACCGCTTCCACAACACGTCGATCTCCATGGCCCGGGTTTGATGCTCCTCATTCTACACGACGTGCATTTTCGCATCCACGTCGCTCTCTCTTTACCCCTGTCTACAGTCGTGGACAAGCAAAGCCCACCAATTCGGTAGCGGAACAACGGCTCGATAAAACCTTACCAAACTTCAGGATCATACTCCACTCGCCAAAAGACGCTAAAAAACCCACCTCCGAAGTTTTTCCCACGGGTTTTTGCGTTGTGCCAAATTTTTGGGCATAATTATCGAACTTTAGAGGGTCGTGGGAGTCATAAAAGGTCCTAAAATGGCGTGTGTGAGTACCTAATGCCTCAACTGGAGGTCCAAAAAGAACGTTGCCAGCGCCAGGTACAACCAAGGGGTGCAGAATCGGTTGAAATCAGAGTGCTGGACGATTCGGAGGAAAAAAAAGCTGACAAATATTCAGAATTATTAAGAAACTTCTATTTTTAGCGTACATCATTCAATTTATTGCGGGAGAACGGCTCGATGGACCCTTTCGATATTTGTGGATTCGACAGGACCTTTTGAAAGGAGTCGATTGCCAATTTTTGGTGATTTTTGGATCAATTCTCACGGTTTTGGCCAAATTTTCAGGGTACAAAACCTATAAATGGCAATTTATGAAGGATTGGCTCGATGGATCGTAATGAAAATGGTATGGTTCGAATCGTCTTTTGAATCCCCGTCGATTGAGATAGTTTTCGGGAAATTCCATAGATTTTGATTTTTTTAGTGGGCTTTGCTTGTCCACGACTGTATCTCAGCTCCGTGGTGTCTCGTACGACCGCTGGCCCTGAGATATGGACACGGCTCATTGAGTAGGCGACAGAGGAGGTGATCACGTTAGTTTGTTGGGTGTATGGGGAAGGAGGACATAAGGCTAAGGCGATGGAACTGATTTGAGCGGGGTAGGGAGGGAGGTGCAGGAAGAGGAAGAGCGGTGTATTGCATGCCGATGTCCAGGATCGCGACCAAGGCACGCTCGTGGGTGCTGACGAATAGGTACGTTCCATGGTTGCTTTATTTCTCCAACGTCAAAGCTGAACTCATTCAGTTGACAAAGCGCATCTCGCAACGAAACTGGCATCTCGGACCGCAATCAAGTATACTTGTGGGTACTGGTAGATAGGTAACATCCCCAGATTCTTTTCTTCTTCCAACTTAGATGCTGAATGCGTTTTATCGATCTGTATCTCGCGACTTGTGATACTTGCCATTCCCATGTTTCACTCCCTTCTTCCCGTCTCTGGCTTTGAACCTCTTCCCGTGCTTGCTGCTGCACCCATTCTCGATTATATCCCGCCTCCATCTGTGTCTCTTGTCTCCATTCAAGATGTAAATAGGCACGCACTCTCCTACTTCCTTTAATCCCCATCCCATTCTGCCCGTCCGCCACGGTCGAAAATCTCTCGCATCATGCGCCATTACCTTTGTTCATCTCCTCCTCGGTGTGTTGTACGACCGCTGCCCTGGGAAAAGAACATTGCCGAGCGTTGTATGAATCATGAGGGAAGTTTTGTAGAAGTTTCGTGGCATGGCTGCTGCCCCTGCGACGTGGACACATTCTCGTTGTGCGTGATGCAAGAGGGTTTCGCCGAGGACATTCTCAGTTCGCAACTCTCTTGAACGTGTCCTTACCACTACCCCCGCCCCAGGATATATATTTGATACCGAATCTAAAACTCCTCTACTCTCGACCAACCCGCCGGCGCCGTCTAAACCCTCCCGCATCATTCCCTTCTACCTTTGTCCATCTACCTTGGGTATGTCCTACAACCTGCTCTGGGAGATGGACATAATTGGTGGGAAGACTTCCCATGCGGGAGAGTTTATCACATATACGGGTCGGGCCAGGGAGGACGAGGATCGAAATTGTGGTCGCGATGGCATTCAAGCTAGTGGAAGAATGATTTTTGAGGGTTGGAATTCGTCTTCGCATAATATCGTGTTCTAACTAAAATCCTCACATTACGATTGCAAACAGAAAGCCAAAATACTCCATATTGTGTCTTTTAGAATATCTACTGCGGATGAGGAGGTCGTGGTCAATAAATCGAACGGAAGAAGGTCAGTATGACCCAAAAGACGAACACGTGAGATATTATACTCTTCGGTCAAATACGAACTTTAAGTCAACTATTCTGAAGCACTATTACGATTTTTAAATCCAAATCTTTGCCGGAATAATATTATATTACAGGATATGCTGAAACTGGTTTGAGCAAAAGGCAAGGCACGTCGCGTCGCGTCATTTGATAGGTCATGTGCTGCGCATTTATGAGATTTTGATTTCCAGTTCACCTCGAGCTGCCGAATTAGTAATCCCCTTCATGGCGTTTCCTCTCAGTCCACAACCATCACCACATCCGTAGTTGTTCTCGTCGTCTTCGACCTATGGCATGGCCGCTCATCTGACTGCATTCAGGTCTGTGCGGTCTCCTCCTTGCCAGATCTCTGTCCTCGCTCTACTCGTCACCATCGTCATACCCCTCTTGCAATGCTCACTTTTACCCATGTCCATCGCAGCTCCGAGGCGGGTCGTACAACTTGAGACCGTTTGCCGTCGTATATGGACATGCTCTTTAAGTGTCAGCCAGCTGCAGAAGGGTTTTATCGCGTTTGTGAATCGGGTGTAGTCTTCGTCGTCACTTCCCTCTCTCTCCACGAGCACGCGGATCTCCGTATCCTATCCTGGGTTCGATACTCCCCATTCTACTCGTCCTGCATTGTCGCACCCCTCCCGTTCTGTTCTCTCTTTGCCCTTGTCTATCTCAGCTGCGGGTGTCTCACACAACCGCTGGCTTTGTGATATGGACACGGCGTATCTGAGTGGGCGGCACAGGAGGTCTGCTCATATTGGTATGTTGAGTGTATGGGGAAGGACGAAACAAGGCTGGGGCGATGAAATCGGTTAGAAAGAGTAGGAAGGGAAGTGCAGAAGGAGTAGGAGGAGGAGTGTGCTGCACACCGAAGTCCAGGATCGCGACAAAGGCAGGCTCGGTGATGATGGTGGATCGGTACGTT
The DNA here is from genome assembly GCA_023014345.1 of Galerina sulciceps. NCBI lineage: Eukaryota > Fungi > Basidiomycota > Agaricomycetes > Agaricales > Galerinaceae > Galerina > Galerina sulciceps. The sequence goes on along the minus strand of JAEDXJ010000002.1, from coordinate 105,370 downwards.
CTGTGGTCCTTTTCTGCCTTCAACGTCGAAGCTGAACTCGTCTTCGATCTGTCAATCGCAGCTTGTGCTAGAACTGGCCTGTTCCTAGTTTTACTCCCTCCGTCTCGTTCCCGCCTTTGAACATCTTCTCCTGCTTGCTGCATCCATCCGCGATTGATCTGTGCCTCCATCTGCTCCTCTCATCACCATGTAGGCGCACACCCTCCCACTTTCTCTAGATCTAATCCCGCTCTACTCGTCCGCCCATCGAAACCCTCCCGCAGGATCTGCTATCACCTTTGTTCATCTCTACCTCAAGGGGGGTTGTACCACCGCTTCCCCTGGAATATGAACATAGCTTTGTTTCGTTAAAATCATGCGGGAGGTTTCGTGGCGTTTGCAACTCAGGTGCGTCCCCATGGCGCTGATTCGGCACGGAACAGGTGAAGTAGGGGAAGGTGCAGGAGGACTAGTTGAGCGCCGCAGTAGGAAACAGGGAAGAGAAGCTGGTGCTTGTGTACCGACTCTGTTGGTACTCAGCTAGGATGCATACATGGACACGAGAACACGACGACGGCTTCCTACCTTTCTACTTGACCTGTCTCGTCGCTCAACGTTTTGGGCTCACATTTTTGGTGTTGTATTAGCTCTTCCTTTTCCGGCTGGCTAGCGTTCTGCCAGCATCGCGATAAGGATAGAGTGGTGGGTAGATGCTCATAGGTGCGTTTTCTGGTTCGTTTCTTCCTTTAACATCGAAGCTAACAACTGTAGTTCGTGTGTCGTATTCTTCGGTGCAGTGATACCGATACAAATGCAGACCAAGAAGCAAATCCAACGCTCGCTCGCGTCTCAACCGCTGACTCAATTCCCAATTCTCATCTCGTCTACCTCTCAACCACGTATCAGTGGATCGCATTTCTTCCATATCACTACCCCTCTCAATCTCGGCCGCTTCTCCGTCCCAGAACTCAGATGTGCCCCCAACCCAGAACTCATCTTGTTCCAGCCTACTCGTTCGTCCATCAAAACTCTCCTGCACGATTGACTTTCTGCGCCGTTCATCTCTGACTCGGGCGGGTTGCACGACTGCTGCCACTGAGTTATGAACTTATTACAAGTTCCAAGCGCGCTGGAGGGTTTCGTGGTATTCGCGGGTAGGGTGTGGGTGCGCTCGCATACATTTTTCTACATACTTTTGACTCCCGTATCTTCTTGTCCACCGCGTCTGTACACGGTGGAGGAACAATCTCTCGGGTATGTAATCGTTTTTGTGTCCCAACTCGAGTCACCTCTGAACGATGGTAACAGAAATACGAAATTCAGCTTATTTTGTCCCTGGTGTTTGCTTCGAATGAGGATGTGGGGAGCAAAAAAATTATGGAGGTACTAGGTTGGGTGGAACTACAGCGAGCGACGGACTCACAGACAACGGTACAAGTGATTATGCTCTTAAACCTACTAAGAACTTTGTATTGATAAGCTTAAAGTGCGATTATGAGTCCAATTTTTATTTCTATGTTATACAGTTACAATAGATACGAGGGCAAGACATACACGCAAAAGAGCCGTTTCAGAAATTGGCGCGTCGCTTTGTCGACATGCATACCACGCCTGCTAAACCTGTATCCCAAACTTTTGATTCGTCCTATGATTCGCCTACCTACCCATAGAAGTTCTTTTATTCTTTAACCCGATTGTAGGGGTAGAGTGTTACTGTTAGAATAATGCGACTGAAAAAAAGTATGGTCGGGGACATAGAACGCGTCGCGTCCTTTTGATTGGTCACGTGCTGCTCGTTTACAGAATCACACGGAGTATTCACCCATCCCCTCGTCCTCCGCAGTTCAATTCACGGTTTCTACTACTCTACTCTTTCAATGACTTGTTCGACACATCGCAAAATCGCTTATTCTCTTGTGCTCGTGTTGCTCTTGGGACTGCACCCATTCTGCACACAATCTTTCTATCCTTGCATGGCCAGCGAACGCGCCGATCCTGCAGTGACTATGGAATCGCAATACGGGTTTAGTGCACGGTTGAGGTGGGTAGGTGCGTGTCTTCCTCCCTTGATATCAAACTTGATCGATATCACCTCTGTCATTTGTAGCTCACAGTTAGCTTTCCACTTGTCCCATCGTCAATCTGACTCGTTCTGTTTGTACAGCATCAGCTATTAGCTCTCGCGACCACCGCTCGCCTTTCGCATTGTTCATTACTCCATCTCTGGTCGCCCTCATCGTCAGAGCCCTCCCTCGTCGTACACCTTTACTCTTGTCCATCTCAGCTCCGGGGTGGATCGTACGACCGTTACCGTTTTATATAGAAAGGGTCTAATTCCAATTCTGAAAGTCTTGCGGGTCGGCTTTCTCACTCGCGGGTGTATGGAGATCTCGGGGACGACACCAGCGCTGCGAGCGTGCATTTGACAGTCTTCGTTTCCAAGTATTCAAAGGAGATCCACCAACCGTCTCATCGTCAGCGCATGCCTACCCATCCGACTGCGTTTGGTTGTTCACCGGCACCATCTTGTCGCCGCCTGTCTATGCTTGTAGTCGTAATTTCCACCTTCAACAGCACGCGAATCTACATCCTGGGTTCGGTACTCCCCACTGTACTCGCCCCTGTTGTCGCAGCCCTTCTAAGCTGCTCTTTCTGTATTCACGTCCATCTCATCTCAGCTACAGGGCCAGTCGTACGACCGCTGTCCTGCGATATGGACATGGAAAGTTTCAGTGACCAGTGCAGGAGGGCTTTGTTCGGGTCCTAGAGCAGAACTCTCCTGGTGCCCAGTTCATGCTTCTGCCGAGGCGCATATATGTACTTGAGCACATCTCGATGACTTGCTGCTTGACAAGAGTTTCAGCGCTCGACGTATAGCTTTGGGTTCTCATTTTCTGTATTGGCTCTTCTTTCCCTGCAGGCCTGTATTGATCAAGACACGCGTATGGTGGAAGATGGAGACTGATAAGTGCGTTCTGTATTTGTTGAATTTTTTTTTTGCTCCAACGTCGAGGGGTAACACGTTTCGCCGACCTGTAGCTCGCATTTTGTAGTCTTCTATCCTGTTTTTTGTTCGTCACCCCTTCGCCATGGCTCTTCCTTTGATTCTCCTCTAGTTGAGTCGTCACTGCGAGCTCGAGTGCTATTGTTGTGCAGGAAATACAGCAATACCGATAAGAACTAGGAAAGCGATGAATGGAGTTCCGCCGCTCGTTTGCCTTCTCTCGATTGGCGACTCAGTCTTCAGTATTTAAGATCCAGTTCTCAGGTCGCTCTTATCTCGCCTAATTTTTATAGTGCAGCATCCGCAATTTGTCCTTCCAACCACATCTCCCTATGTCACCCTCCGTCTCTGTTTGGGGTCTAGCTGTAGGCACACTCTTCCACTTCTTCCAAACACACGCCACTTGTTTGCCCTGTCAAAGCCCTTCCGCATCATTGACTTTCACCTTTGTTCATATCGGTTGGGGCGAGTCGTATGACTGCTGCCCCTGGGTTACGAACATTGCCCCTCATTCATGTTATGTAGGAGGGGTTTCATGTATTCGCAGATCGAGTGCGGGTGCGCTCGCATGCATCTTTCTAAGTGCTTTTAATGCCATAAGAGCGAGGACTTGAGTTAGTTGTCGTATTCTTAAAAAATAAGTTAAACAAGTTTTACGCAAACACCTAATTTTCTTGTCAGAATGATATAAGGAGAGATAAACATATCGAAGAGTGGTCCTGGCGGTGCCTCCGAGTTGTCGCGTCGCTTCATTCAATACGTCACGTGCTGCGTATTGATGAAATTTGAATTTCTGTTCTTCCTCTTTTGAACTCTCTTGCTTCACTTTATCCCTTTGGTGGCCCGTCCTTCCAACCGTCCTTTGACAAGCATCGTCTATTTGTGATCTGTCTTTGTTTCCGCTGTCTCCCATCTCACCCATTGAGGCGGGTTACAAATCTCTACATCCTCAGTTGAACGCTCCACCGCCACTCGTCCCATCTTTGCACCCCTCCCGCACTGCGACCTCTTTACCACTGTCCATCTCGGCTCTTGATTCGGCCCACATAGGACTACTGCTCGTTGGATATGGCCATGATCCGTGCGTAAATCTGGTGCGGGAGGGTTTTGTCGTATTTGCGGGTCGGGTATGTGGATACCACAACCAGAACCCAGCGACTCTTTCAGGTGGGCCGTCAATTGTTGAACCGTCCGAGTATATCTGGGTGTGTAATACTCAATGCACTATCTGCCCACGATGCTCCTTGCCACGTTTCCATCTTCGTCGTGTTCCGTTTCTGATCATCAGCTCAGTGATCCCCACTCCACTCGTTCCGCAACATCGTAGCCCTCCCACACCATACTCTCCTGTCCGTATCAGCTTCGCTACGGTCTTACGACTGCCAGCCCTGCGATATGGACTCGTCGAAATAGTGATCCTGTGGGAGGGTTTCAAGTTCTCGTGTTGGCCGTATGGAGACTGGGACGATGCAGGTGTGGCGATGTGAGTGGTTGAGCGCGGCGCGGAGGGACGGGAGGAGTACTGTTCCGTGAACAAGGAAGGGAAGGAGGCACGATGCTGGTCTTAAGGAATAGTGATGCCAATACAAAGGTGAGGATGCGACGAATGTATGGTCGCTCATCTCCCTTCACGATTGCTGACTCGTCGCCATCTTCCAGCTGCACTTTTATCTTGACTCGATTGTGTTTGTGGGTGGACCATTTTTCCCTGGCCGCCACCACAAGTCCAACCCTCCTCGTCCCAATCCGCTCCTCTGCTCGTCAAAACCCTCCCGCATCATTCGCCTTCCACTTTTGTCCATCTCTCTCTCCCAGGCTTTATGAACATAAGACTTGAAGGTCTGCTCTGCAGGAGGGTTTTGTCGATTCTTCGAGTTATATGCGCACGTATGGCGTATGGAGCACAGTGCGGAATATGGGAGAACGATGGAACTGGCGATGAGCCCAGCGCGGCACGGCTGGGGAAGAGGACGAGGGGTGCTATGTTCTCAACTCGACTGCTTCCTTTGCCGCTGCATATCTCTCAACCAGCCCTTGTTCTTCATACTCGACTACGGATGATTGTGCGGTACAACCCGTCCCGTCCCGATTTACTCGTCCGCCCATCGAAACCCTCCTGCATTTTGCTGGTCGGGTGCGTTTGTATAGTATATGAGGGGTAGATGCGGGCGATTGGAGGAGTGATTGGGCCTGCGCGACGCGAAGAAGGGATGGGTAGTAGTCCCATTGCAATCTCTATCCTTACCAGGCCACTAAATACGCAAATTCCGTATTGGTCGGTGTAATCGCAATACGGGTTTAGAGTCGGGCTGAGTGTGTCTTCCAGTCTGTTATTTTTCTCGATATCAAAGCTGAAGATTCTCTTTCACGCAGCTCGCGGCTAGTGTCCCACCGACTGCTTCCGTTTTATCGCCTTATTTTGGGCTCTGCTTTAAGCTGTGAGATTCAGAACTCTTCCTTCTCCTATCTTCGTTTGACGGGAGCTGCTTAATATTTAGCCCCGTCTCATCGTGCTTTGATGCATTATTTGCCCAGTTGTTCTGAGAGGAACCATTAATAGGTGTGTACATACCCTTTCGCGTACTTCCTCTGGGATTGAAGCTGAGCTTTTCGTCGGTAGTCGGACGGGCATACTATGAAATGGATGAGGGAAGCGTGATGTGGTAGGGCTAGTATTCTTGCTCAAAAATAGAATTTATCACGGGAAGTTTCCGCCAGAATGTTCCCCTTCTATCCAGTCTCACGACAGGCTGTCGCTGTCGCTGATCCAGCAAATTTAGAAAATAGGTCGGAGCTCATGATCACGTAACGAAACGTCTGACAGCGAATACGCGTCGAGGGGTGTCTTTTCCTTATCTCTAATCGATACTGTCATCTCCTCATCCCCTTTCTACCCAAATTGACTCGATGATGTTCACATCCGGCGCACGTATACCCTTTGCGTGGCATCATAACATCCAGAAAATAAAAACAGAAAGGGCTGCGAAAATTCAGGCGTGGTGGAGACGCATTTTAGAGGTCAGGAAAGCGAAGAAACCTCTCAAGAGAATTTTTGAGAACGATGTAACGGGCTTAAATGGGCTCCGATGTCTTGTTTTGCTTGGGGTGCATGACGACGTGCTGGGGACATGGAGTAGGGCAATGATAACACTCGGGCCTGGTGCGTTGAGACGATTCGCCGCTGGGAGTTTACTTTAGTTAACTAACATGTCAATAGAAACGATTCTTGCTCAGGCCTTAGGTGAACAGAGAACGAGCTGGCTGGTTCTCCTGCGGAAAGCAGCCCTCCTGCTTTTTCTGTCTCTGCTTTACGTGCCTGAGTACATCTCCTAGTTCTTTGTTCATAAGACCACCGACTCTATTTTACAGATCACGAAATGCATCATTGTACCTGGACTTTCTTAAACTTTTATTGTCGAAAGAACGCGCCGTTGCCGCGGCTGGTATTCAAGGAGGCACTTTTTGCGAGGCCATTACATCGTACCTCATGGGAAAACACGTCTATGGCCTCATCAGAAGATCGATATTAAAATTAGTACTTTATGATGAATTCCTTTATTCAATTCCCCATTCTAATTTTTGTTTGTAGCCCATCGAGAACTCCCCAATTGTACCGTCTTTTCTCGACTTAAGTTTGCTGCCGCTGTCGACGTACCCAGACGACTCGACCGAATTCACCGAAATATACGTCAACATCGTCACAAGTATTTTGAGTGTTTCATGTCTTCCATCTCGACTCCCGCCTAGCGGCGCATCTCCAATTGTCGCGTACTTTTTGACGAGCTTGGACGCACTTACCCCGAGGGTGATTGGATTCATTGCCAATCATATTGGTGTTTCTCCTTCGCCAGACCTTGCGGCAAATATATTTATGTTCGTTTCGCCACACTACAAGAGTCTTCCTACGGCAGCATTTGCTTCCTACCTTCAGCTTTCAACAAAGTTGATTAAAAACTTCAATCCATACCCTTGGTACCCGGTGTCTCCATTGAATTCGGGAAACCTAAGGGAGGTAGCGAAACATCAAGCAAACCCGATGAACGACAACCCTGACTTGAGCGATGGTCAGACAGACTACGAGGATTCACATGTAGATTCAGACTCAGAGGTGGCCAGTGAACCCGAAGACTTGACCGTTAACCATCAGTCAATAAAGTGGATCGAGAATGTTATCACTACACAGCATATAACAGAACTACTCAACACCACCAAGTTCCAAGCCAGCCTCTTGCCCGACTTGGTGGTGTATCTGTCCACCATAATGGCGACGTGGCCATCTTCTCGAGAAGAAATACAGAATGTTATTCTAGCAAGCCCCAGTGGTAGGCATTTGGTTAAATTGTTATATCAGGAAATTGTGAGTAAGTCGCCATTGGGGAAGGAAACGGACTGTACACACGTATACAGTATGTCTTGTCTTATTTCTTCAAATTTTTTTGGAGTTCAACGTTCAACCTTCATTGCCGCAGAGCGAACCGACACCAATCATTGGCCCCCAATTATCTTTCTTGCCGAATTATATTACCAAGCTCTCGGAGCCATGGATGACCGCGAGTTCTTGGATAATATACCTGGAAGACCTGGATGCAACCCACTGACCTTGCAAGAGGTGGCATCGTTCAGTGCGCAGTTGGTCAATATTGTGTTTACACTGTACAGGCATTCTGTGGGCTATTGGGACCAGGTCGTACCGAGAAGCCAGGTGGGTGTTTCGTCAGGGAAGGAGCTGACTGAAAAATTATTGCGGTGCTTGTTGAGGATCCAGACCAGAGAGTACGTAGCTGTCTTTCTTCACTTTTTTCAAAATTCGATTTTGTATTCTTCTAGTTCTAGACTGCGATTTGCAGTTCCTGGTCACTGGATTCTGAACTTGCAACTCGATATGAACACGTTTATGATCGCTTCCGTGTACTCTACGTCTGTCCTTGTCCCACCATTGACCCGCCCGATTTTTCGTAATGACATGTACATTCAACAGGATCGAAACTCAAGAAATTTCCTGGAGAAATGAAGAATTTCAAACTGACACCTCCCCCACCAAACGGAGATATACAGAACTGCACATGTCCATTTTTAAGAAGATTCCATTCGCCATTCCGTTTGAGCTACGAGTTTCCATCTTCCAGCATTTAATCGCACACGATAGGCAGTTACACGGATCGAATGAGTCGCTCGACTGCTTGGGGAACGACCAAAGATTGAGGGTGAAAATTCGTCGAGGTGCGGTGGCTGACGATGGATTCCAAAGGCTTTGTGATCTTGATTTGAAGGCGCCTGTCGAGGTAGTAATGACTGACGAATTTGGGCAAGAAGAGTGAAACATCATATTATTTTCGGTGTCGAAAACCACGCTGACCTGTCGGCAATTTATAGAGAGACAATTGAAGGTAAAAACCGTTTTAAAGAATTCTTCTCATTTTTTTGTGGGAGGGTGTTTCGGCCAAATTTTGGTCTGTGGTTGGAGAATGAACGGGGCGAGTTTTATCCAACTACTCGCGCACATGCAACTGGAGGTGACCATTTTTTGTACGTTTATCTTGACTTGGATTTATTTTCTTTAGACTCAGCTTTGGACTTCTATTGGTTCATTGGACGTATGGTCGGCAAAGCAATATACGAAGGCATTCTCATCAACCCTAGGTTTACGTCTTTCTTTTTATCCAAGGCAAGCTTAGTGGTATTGTTTTTGAGCTTTGAAATTTTAATAGAGCCTAGTGGATAGACCGGAGATGCTACTTTGACGACCTCTTCCCACTGGATCCAGATCTTTACAGGCAACTTTGGGCTCTCAAACACTCTGACAAGGCACTGGAAGACTTGTCCTTGAATTTTACTGTTGTCAATGCCGGTGAGCTGTTTTTTTAGTACCACAATTGATCAATTTATGTAGTATAATTTATCAGAATCTGAAGTTGTGGACCTCATCCCAAATGGACGTGAAATTTCAGTCACTAGAGAGAACAAGCTACAATATATCGACCTTGTAGCTCGTTACCGCCTGAATGCACAGTTCAAGCAGCAAAGTCAGGCTTTTTTCGAGGGTCTGTCGCAATTGATTAGGCCGAAATGGTTGAAGTAAGTCCTCCCTTTTATATTCCCTTGCAATTCTATAATAAATTAAACAACAATGGACAGGATGTTTGATCAGAAAGAGCTTCAGATTGTCATTGGGGGCTCGCTTGAGACGCCCAACTTGGACGACCTTCGCCGCCACACGACTTATCAAGGGATTTATTATGACGAGCACGAGACAATTCGCGCATTTTGGCGGGTGCGTATTACCTTTTTCTTAGGCCGCGATGCAGCATTAATACCGGTTTAGGTCGCTAACTCTTTCCACCACTGGCAAAAAAATAGTTTACTGCGGTTTGTGACGAGTTGCAGCCATCCACCTGCACTGTGAGCGTCGTTCTGTCTATATATTTATTCTCAGAATTCAAATACTAATTGACATTCCAGCGGGTTTAAAGATCTCATTCCTAATTTCACAATACGCTCCGACGGACGGGATGAAACCCACCTTCCCACTGCCAATATATGTGGTAATCTCCTTAAGGTAAGAAGTCCATTTTCTTAAAATTTTCATTAAATCATATTAAGGCGACCTGTATCGACCTGTATTTCCTTGTGGCGTAGCTTCCGGAATATAAAAGCGAACGTCAACTGCGGGAGTTGTTGTTGGAGGCTATCACTTACAGAGCCTGTTTTGATTCGTCCTGAACACGAACAAGCACGTGTTGAATTTAAGAGTTTTTGCGCTTTTTCTATACAAATCGTGTCCTTATTGACGAACAAACCGCAATTTACCCAGTATCGGTTGAACAGATTGACCGAAACGCTGCCACAGACGCTCTTGACCAAAATACTTGGGTTGCAATTTAATTTAAAACAACGCAAGTTTCAACACGGAACTCGCTTTTTCAAGTCGCTTGATTCTTCATAAAATAGAGAACCGGCCGTGCCTTACGGAGCCAGAAGCTGTTATGACCATTAGTTTGCAGAATTATCGAACTTTGCAATCAACATTTGCAAGGCACGATGGGTACGAGTCGCATCCGGTCACGTGTTTCTCGTCACGAGCTCAATTTGCATTTTCGACTTTCTGGTGGATTTCGACGGGTGTATGACATGTCCTCGTCACGTTCAGTACGTCCGCCTCTCCCCCCCCCTTATGCTGTCTCCTGCCAGTGGTTTATCGTGACGGCTAGGACGGTATCGGATGGGTTGTAGAGTTCGGGTACTGCGTAAGCTTTCTCCTGATTCTTCTCAAGAACCGACCTGGTTGCTTCATACTCTTGCTAGTTTACCCTACTTTCTGCTGTGAGCACAGCGAATTCGCAACGTCGACGGAGTGGAACGAGTTTAGTAATGGGGGAATAAGCGACTAGGTACGTATTTCATACCTCTCGCTTCCTCCCTATTCGAAATTGGACGCAAGATCAGCTCATATTGGATGAAGTTCCTCAATTCGTCGTTTGGCTGTCTTTCCTCGCGCCAGGTCCGCATGCATCCACTGTTTGTCATCCCTCGATGACACCACTGCCCTTCAGTCCTTTATCCATCCGCAGGAGACGGTGCGGGCTATCCGCCCCCCTTTGTCCCTACTCTCCCCACTATTTCTGCGCCATCTTTCCCTCCATGCCCTCGGTTTTGGTCCTGTCATTCCCGCTCCCTTGCTGGTGCGACGTAGGGCAGGGCTTACGATGGTTCTCTTCAGGCCAGAAGCAAGGTTACCTCGCTTCCAACCCGCTCGTCCCCATCCCGTCGCGCTGCGCTGCTCCGACACCCTTGACTTCAAACCCGCTCAGGTAGTACGTCCGTCGCGGTATGAACTGTCAGAAAGCACGTCGGTGTAGGGTTCTCGTTCGTGGCATGGGTATATGCGGGAACAGCGCGACGCAGAGGAAGGCTGACGGGTAGCGGAAGGGAAGCGACTGAGCTGTTGTTACGGCAGGCGGGTGGGTAGACTTGCGAGACGGTTATGGTTGAGACACGGATGTGGACGATGTTCGATTCCGTCGCATACACTAACATCCCGCGTCCTCGACGTTGACTTATTATAGTTACTCAAGTCGCAGAGCTCCACCCCACCTGCCCCTTTCCCCTTCATCGCGTTTTAAATTCACTGTCCTCCCCGCCTCACACGCAAGTGTTAGGAGAAACGGCTGCGCCCCAAAAACCAAATGTACGAGAACAAAGATGGCACGAAGCTGCGGGGACTGGTACTGTCGTGTGTGGATAGGTGCGCCGGCAGGGGAGGAAGAGGAGGAGGAGGAGGAGGAGGAAGAAGAGAGAACAATGAACTTATCCCCAAGCAAACGGTGGTTAGATTACCCTATGTCAGTTCTTTTTCAACGGTTCCGTGCTTCCTCGCTTTCAATTTTTCTTTGAACTACTGTACAGTAACGTCACAGAATCTGGTTTGACTCCAAAATACCGCGACACTTCAAGACTACATTTAGATCGAAAACTGCTACGTCAGCTGTTACAGCTCGTGGAGATACTTGAATACCAGATCACTGCCTTCCACGATTCCTAGCTGAGGTGCTCGTCGCCCATAACTGCTTGACGGTCATACTTAACTGGTCGTCAATTAGAAAATCGGAGTCGATATCGTCAGCATTGAGGTCCACGCCTTCGTACTCCCTCTCGAATTGCGTCTTCAGCCTCGACATTACAGGAAAGTGTTTTGATAATCCTGACCAACTCGGTGCTTTCTCGACAAATTCTTTCAGGAATCGGTACATATATCGCGCGGCCTTGTGGTCTCCACTTTTAAATGCTAAAATATTTACCGTTTGGAAGGTTAGATACACTTGAAATGTGCTTTATAAAACACACACCATCCTCCCTCTTCCATAGGAAAATTTGCTTGGTCATTTCTTCAAAAGCATCGGTTAGCGTGTAATATTTACCCTAATGCACATATTACTCACGACCGAATTCAGAGGTGGGAGGGAGGGATATCCCCACATCGGCCAACGGCGGCGGGTTAACCAGCTTTATGGTCAATATTCAGAAGGATACACGAACGATGGTTTAACGTGAAACATACAAAGTAGTCCACAGGTGAATCGGCCTTCATCTGAAGGGAAATTTGGTGTAGTAAAGCCGGTGATCGTTGAAACCCAGGATCGGGGAGCGGGATCCTCTTGTTGTTCGCTTTTGGAGGCAGTTTCACTTGCATCGGAATCTCATTGCCCGGTCGACCACAAACATCCTTATGAGCCCTGGGGCTCCCTTGCTTCCAGTCATGCTTTTGGCAGTCACTTCAAATGAGGTTCAGTAAATCAGAAATACTCGAAAACGATCGACGCGCCTTGAGCAATAAAATATCTTCCTGCCAATAGCCTTACACCTCGAACAAACCTTCAGCTGTTGACCCGGACTCAGCTTGGACGCATCCTTGCCACACGCCCAGCAGATCGTGACCGCGCCGAACTCAATCTCATCCTCTTTGATCTCACGCTTTACTTGCCGAAGCTTCGCTTTCCAAACGTCTCCAAACATCTCTGCTGCCGCCGCTCGTATTTCTGGGTCCGGTTCGCGCAAAGGTTTGGATGCAGTCCATTCTTCACCATCGCCATACTGGAAACTAGGTTCATAATAAGCCACTTAAAGGAAGACTAAACTCACGAAGGCAAGCAAGATATACCAGAGCGTCAGGACAATGAAATATGTCCTATATTTCTGTATTTCCGGAGGCGTTGACCCTTCTGCCTTCTTAAAATAATCGTCCAGTGCAGGATGATGGATCAGCGTTGGCTCCGTGACGCTGCCTACGTCATCCGGGACGAGCCTCATCAGCATATCAATATAAGTCTGCCCCCCATTCCCTGCCAAATTTCCAACCGTTATTTCTGGAGACCAACCTCTTTGGCTTTCCATGTCCGGAACGCAGCACGCCCTATACATCCCTTCCAACACGACCTCCTCTCGCTGCTCCTGGGTCGATCCCTTCCACTTCTGCTCAAAGTCGTCGCTGCTCATGCGCTCCAACGCGAGTCTGACCAAGTCTCCTTGTAATTTGCACATTTCTTGCGTAACTCGTTCGTCCTGGAGTCCGTGAAGTGGCTGTGGTGTCAACGCTTTCTTGGTATTGCGATTAACGACTCGGGACTGATCTGCAGTGTACAATCGCATCGCGTCGTAACGGAGTTTGACGTCTTTCTCCCAGCTTGCGTTCCATCCAGCTCGATCCTTGGTCTTGTCCGGCCTTGATTTTCGAGATAGAATGTGTGCCATCAGTGGGGGAGGACAACGGTTGTACGACAAAGGAAGGCAGGCTTCTGCGACTCCAGAAGTCTTCTCTCGTTTTTATCAGTGTACGTGCTTCTCGAAGGACTATGACTTACGTACGGCCCGCACATACATCCGACCAAGCACCTTTTGCCTGGCCGGTTTGCTTCTTTCGAAATCAATCTCAGACAAATGGCCATACCCTGTGAACGAAGGCAAGTTTTGGGTTGGGTGAGTCACGAATGAAAATTTTGAATCCACTCTTCTAGTAATATCAAGCGCTGGTGGGGTTGCGCTATTACGTCTACTTCAGCGGCTCGAGTCTTGCCAGGCTCGACTGATGCGTTAAACTGGCACGTGGGCTGCAAGTACGCGACCATATCGAGTGCGAAAGAATGCTTATCCAGTAAGCGATATGGACGGAACGTTTGTCAGGTGGCAACTTTACACCCTCTCGAAGCTCGACTTGTGCGGCAAGGCCCACGATTACGTTTGCGTTATCATCTGTGCCTCAGTGCAGGCCCATAAAGCGTAGCTGACTGACTCAATGGAGGACGCAGGCACGAATGAAGGGAATAGTACATGTCGATGGAAGGAGAGGACACGGGATGGCGCACTCAACAGTCTTTTGAGAAGACAAAATTAGGTCGTTAAAGAAATCAAAATCGTGTCGAGTCACCCTATACGGCGATTATTTGGATGTTCAAATTTATGGCTCTCTGAATTCGCCAGAAATCGGTTTCAATTACCACTTACACTAAGATGGCTAATGTGCCGTGGTTTCATTCGTTGCAAAAATAATAAATGATCTTTTTCTTATGAAATTTCAAGGTTATAATTACGCGCGACCCAGAGTTGAGATTTCGCCCGAGACACTCAAGGGAGTGTTATTATTAATTCCACTGGGATTTTGATGACCGAACCATCGGCCGTCTAATCCCATATCCAAGTTACTGGGATGCGTGCGAGACTAATATCTGCGATTGCTTCGAAGGCAGAGGGGGACAAGCTAAGATCGGTGAGAGCGCAGGCAGCACAGGTGTCAGTGACAGTAACTTGGACACTCCGGCCTTGGACTAGAACAGAAGAAATTAACAAGATACAGAGAGAGGATTGAAATAACGGTAGTGAACATGTTACTGTGATTTTCCTGCCGCAAACGGGATTATTGCTGGGGTTGCCTCCGTTGAAACCACTGGCGGTAGATAGTGATAAAAGGTGAATATCGCATTGGGGAGTAAATTGTTGAGTAAAAGGACATACGGAAAGTTATCGAACAGAAGGTTAGAGACAGCGACGATGTGCTGGCTGTCGGTGTTTATCGCACCACACCTTCCCACACCCGCTGGAAATAAATGTCAATCCAAGGAACTGCACAGATCAAAAGAAGAACTAACGAGAAAAGAAAGTTGCCTGGCCGGATTGAGTGCCGTTTAGGAAGCTGGGCAAGTTGCTTTGAGCGGAGACTGTGACGGCGGAAAGGAAGAGAAAAAGTGATTTGGGGAAGAACATAATGGAGGAGGTAAAGCCCAAGAAAAGAAAGGGACCTCTTGACGGTCAAGAACCAAAGAGAGTGCAGAGACTTGATCCGATAAAAATCCAATCTCTGTAAGCTGCGGGTGTGCCGGCGGAATATCTGCATAGAGGGGAGAGAAACCTCTAGTTGGGTGTTGATAAGTTACTATAATTGAAAGGAACGACACACGCTTTATTTGTAACCTGTACGTGGTGCTTAAACCTTTCAAGACTGCGTTCTAATCGTGGTGTGGGACAGAATTATTTTTGTCTACCTAGTACCGCTGCCACCTGCCGAAAGAAAGCAGTGATAGCAGAGTCTGCAGAAGTTATTAAGTGCTACAGGTATTATTCTACCGTTCTCCTCACTCTGTAGGATTACAACCTCAGTCATAAGCGTTGCACTTTGGAATTCCGAAAACTTGTACCCGAATAGGGCACAGGTCCACATCCCGATCTTTACCAAACCCCTCTGTTCTCTTGTGTCACGCTCCGATCAAACGGATCAATTATCATTGATCCGATGGTAAGTTCGGCTTAGCTTTAGTACAACACAGTCATCTCAAAAATATATTCTGAGTGCATATTCAGATGTTAGAAACGTATTTAAAGTAGACTGTCTATACACTTTTCATTCATTTAACAACCAAGGGAAGTTATCGCATGGCTAGTCCCAAGCACCATCCACATTTGGAAAGTGGCTGTGCTCGCATGACACGTTGGTCTCGAACTAACACCTTCCTCCTCGACCTATACCGGTTTCTTTGGCTTGCATCATGTTAGGACCCTCGTATGTGGGGTTCTGGTAGAGCCGTTACGCTTTCTATGTCGCGTCCCCAGCGTTGAGGGTTTGGTGGCACCATGGGAAATCTCGGTGAGCTCTTTTTTTTTGCTTTTTTACACCCATTTTGCTTCCCCTGCAGTGCTTGCTTGCTCGCCTTTTCCTTGGATACTCGACGAGCAGCTGTTTAGTCCACTGTAGCGAGTGGTATGAGCTCAAGTGTGGCTCAGATCATGCTTGCACCCTCAGGTGTGGGGTTCCGGCAGCCAGGTGGGGCTTTATCAGCGTGGACAGTGTTGTTCACTGGGCTTTGGGGTCGATTAACGATTCACTCAGTCCCCGACGTTTTGTTTACCAGCTGACAAGCTTCCCATTTGATAGCGTTTCCACCGAACCTGGGCTCGTTTTCGAGTAAAGATCCCGTATTCGTACTCACCTCCTCGACGACGTGCGTCCGCGAGCTGTTCTCCACGAAAGACCCGCTTCCGTGAGCTTTCATTCATGCTCGCGCGGGCGTCTTAGTTCGCTTTCGCACCTTCCCCAACCCACCGCCTCTTCTATGACATGTTCCCGCGAGCCGTCGTTCACGCCAGTGCTGCCGCTATCACCCACCGCGACTTCGTTTACGCACGGATTGACATCCACCCCATCGTGACAGGCTCACAGGAACGAGTGTCACTGCTCGTACTGCGCATTCTCAACACTACCTTTTTTTCAAGATATGCTGGATGTCGACTCGTATCGCGAGTCTGCGCTTGCGGTACGTGAATGACCTTCTTGAGCGTAACTGGTCGCAAGCTAGTTGGGGAACAATTTGATTCGGTACGTAACTTAGGGTGTGTTTCTTCCTTCAAAGCTCACACTCTGTATTCTTCTGCAGGTTTAGGATGGCTACGCGTGTTTCCAGCTCTTCTCTTGCTCATCCTAATGTCAATTGCGTCCCTTGGGCCGCTGTCGCGCAGATATGCCGTGATTACCGCCAGCCAAGTCGCCCCCTTGTTTGCCGTCCACCTGTATACCCCGAACTTGACTGCACCATCCATCCTTGGACTGAGTTTCGATTTCGGCAATGCTCTCGCACTTCATCATCCAGCGGCGCCGTTTCGTTGAGGGATTGTTGCAGCACGGGTTTGAGGCTGGAGTGAGTAAACCACCTTCTTGGGTGTTCTCAGTTTGCTAATTCTTTTTCTGATCTCTAGCTCGTATCGCAGTTACCCTCCAGTTTGCGAACTACTGATGTTCCGAAAATAAAACTCGTATCGTTATTGGAATAAATACGATTTCGCGAGCTAGTCAAGGAACCACCGATTTGGTATGTGCCTCTTGGTTATCTCTTTCCTCTGAAGTCGAAGCTGATAATGTCCTATTATTCTCTAGGTCGCTGCTGTGGCTCGCATACGCTCATTTCAAGCATACGATTAGGCATGTTATTCCGCCGTTACCCTCCCGGACTACGATCTAGAACCCTTTCTTTGAGCCTATCGACGCATATATGCTGCCACGTCGATTCGTTGTTTGGTTTGAATGAACCCTACGACCCAACTAACGCACAGAAACGAGTAATTGATGACGGAGAGGTCGACTCTGATCAACGTAAGCTTCTCTCTATCTTTCTATCCAATTCACAAATGGCATGTTTTCCTCCTTATTTTCTCTCTAGCCCGCATTGACTGTCAAGTGCGCGTCTTCAGAGCCTACAAACCGACGGTCCCCTCGTCTCTTCTCAGTCTGTGGTATAACTGGATGGGTGAGAATAACTCGTTTTAACTTCCATTATCGTAATACTGTGCACGCCATCAATATTTCTTAATCAAAACGCACAGTGACCGAAAATTTTGTATGTATAATTTGTATTTGCAAAACAGTCCAAGGAGAAAGGGAACTACCAACACGTCAAGTAAATGAGGAATTGGTCTAATATAACAACGGGGATCGATACGCGGCAAGCACATTAATCCAGGGCAAGTGGTCGTTAGTCCTTGAAACACACAAAAGATTCAATGTTGTTGTAAAGGGAAGTGTAAGGGGGCAATGCGAGATCAAGGACCGTTCCAACAATGGAAATACCAGTACCCGGACAATCTGGGTATCTGAAAAAGAGAATTATCATTTATATGACAAGGGTTGGGTTCAAGGGAATATTACTTACACAAAGAAAGTGCAGGAAGCACCTGAACCAACCATTATACTCTCAGGTCTGTCCATCCAGTTACCGGGGAGATTATTGCAAACGCCGTACTCGAGGTCATCGGGGGAGTATGAGAAGCCTTGTTCGTCGTAATCCGACCAAAAAATGACCTCAGCTTCGTTGAGGACATGCTAATAGGGAAATAGTTCTCGATAAGCACAATATAAAGTGAGGTAAATGCGAATTAAATCGTACACGGGGAACGGCTGCCCCGCGTGCGGAGGCACAGACGGTCAAAAGCAGACTGGCAAGTTTAGCACTGAAATGCATGTTCTTCTGATGAGGTTTGCGCTTGCGAGAAACACTAAGCTTGGAACTTTAGCGGTTGCTGAAATCTTGAAGGAAAGGTGCCCACCTTTATATCTTTCGATGTACGGCGCAAGCGGTTTCTCATTGAAGAGACATGTGGAGGTTTGAATCGATGCCAACTTTGGTCCAAAATAATACGCCCTTTGCATCCGACAATTTTTCCGTAAGTCAGGCATTACTCCTGAATTGAAACCCTATTCACTTGCCTAGACACAGGTATTGTATGTTGACCATACGATTGCGGTGAGGTCTTCTGTTGTCAGACATAAACATATCTGGCAAATCATTTTCCGGTGCTAAGAATAAAATTGTATTTTTTTGACACAATTTGGACCATTGGATTTCTAAGAAACAAAATTCTTTCTGTGGTACAAATCAATGCTTGATCTTGAGAAACGAGGATGTGGTGGCGGAATGATTAGTTTGTCAAGGACGTGCTCAAAACCAATTGAAATCTCCCGAGGTCTAACCTTTCCTCAATGAGGTAGGTCTAATATTAGAGGTGGGGGCTGACGAAAGAGCTCTCGGCCTTCGGGCTCACGAAAAAAATAACGAAGAAATGTGTGCACTTTGGCGACAGGTTCAGGTAATGAAAGTGTCACTTTACCCGGGATTCGGACATGATCTTTCTTTATCTATTTCTGACTTTGCTTCTCCGGCGTGCCTTAACTTTTATCTTCTGCGATAATACCACCATTGAGTACGATCGACGTCTAATTTTGTGCCACAGGCAGCTACCCGTGGCCTCGGCAGGGTTTTTTCACGATATTCTCAACAACCAATTTTAAAAAAAAAAAAACAAATGACGCTGGAAGGATCAGAATAGCTGGAAAAGAGGGCAAACATGAAGGTACTCGTTGGAAAGGTTGAAATTCGAAATTATTGTTGCAGCTTGAATCCATGATCAAGGTGTCTATTCATCGAATACGAGTAGTTAACCCATGTGGGATAAAGAAGGAAACTTCATTTAACTGCTCAACCAGCCTTTGAACACGGAAATATGCCGTTCTGCATCCCAGAAATTAAAAAAAACGATCACATAGGGAAGATGCCAGCTCGGGAGAAGATCTGTCAAGTGCGAGGAGAAGAACCTGCACCTCTGACGCAGAGCAATCCATACTGTATTGATTACTCTGTTCTGGGTAATATGCTGAAAAAATGGTATTTGAAGTTTCTCCGATTTCACGGCACAGTGTACTTACTATCATTGTAACTGTATTTGAGGTCATTAGGCCTCAGAGTCCGTGTGTTGTACAAGTTGGAATAGAATATGTAGGTGTTCTCCGTTCACCAGCCCGGACAACTCGCGAACTCGGTGTCTTTTACAATGTCCTATTCCAGCAGAAGCATCGGAATATTACATTAGGTGTTTAAAGGGTTGCTTCAAGAATAAAAATGTATTTCCTAAGCATTCGGAAGTATGGACTGTTAATAATTCAGAGACATGTTACCGTTGGTACGCCATAAGGTAACATTTTTCTGAAATTTTAACAGGAAATTATCCTCTGCGACGATACCACCTTTGTACATACAATCAACTTTTAATTTTGTGCCTCGGGCAACTACCCGTAGCTTCGTCGGGGTCTATTTCGACGTTTTCAAAATATCTTGACAACCAGCGTTCACTCCGGACAAGACGGCGTGCTACATTCCAAAATTAGGAAAAATGATTAGATGGAGAAGACACCAGTTCGGGGAGAAGACCTGTCAAGTTCCAGCAGAAGAAAATACACCTGCGGCGTAATGACATCCATAGTGTATCGATTATTATGAGTAACATATTGAAAGGATATTCTCAGATGTTTCTCCGAATTCACCACACCGCATACCTGCTTTCATTGTTACTGTATTATAGATCATTGGGGCACCACAGTCCGTGCTGTACAAATCAAGTATTCAATTAAAACTGTTTTAGAAAAGGAATACGCGGGTTTTCTTCGGGACCTGCTTTGGAGTTTTGCGTATTTTTCAATCAGGAGCTCACCTACTTCGATAGGTATAAAAACAGAGACAATATGTTTTAGGTGTTCGCCAGCTCGGACAATTTGCGAACTCAGCATCTCTTTACAACATCCAATTCCACCGGAAGCATCAGTAGATCATGTACTTTAGCACCAAGTTCACCAGCTTGATTTTTGCCGCCGCCGCCTCTGCTCACGCAGCTGTCATTGCTCGGGTAGGATTCGAGTTACTGCATTTCATTGTCACTTTCACTCACCTCGATTGTGTAACCCTACAGGCCGACCTGGCTCAGTTGTCAGTTATCTTCTGGGATGACGTCAACGAGAACGGTGCAGCGTGGTCTCCAGGGACTCTTCTACCAAATACGTGTAACAATCTCCCCGACGACTGGCAGGACAGACCTGAAAGCCTTAGAATTGGCGCAGGTTATGTGTGCAACTTCTTTTTGTCAGTACCCGTCGAAATAAGTATACCGCATCTGATTCCAAATTTCCTTAGGTTTGAGGAATGTCAGAGTACTGGAATAGCGCTTTCGGGAACGGTCACTAACCTGTTTAACACTGCGCCCGACCTCTACAATGCTATTGAATCTTTTAACTGTGTCCGGGTTTCCCCATCTTAAAGTGAGGGGTCTTGAACAGGTCAAATTCTTTTCTCAGTCTTCTGCTCGACGTTTGAACTTATCCTTACAATACAGTTGATTATTCCTTGCAGATCTAGCGGTGCTTGGTACAGAGTTTTGAATTTCTATAAATTGTATATATGTCTGCAGTCGAAAAACCTGACTTGTTTATTATGCGGTAACAGGACACATCGTCATGATAAGTAGAACAATTAAGTCATATTCCGAGCTTACTTTCGCCATCCAGCAACATCTGAGCAGTTCTTCCTCACTGGCACCAAATGCTAACGGGATATTGCTTGACTTTTGCTAAACGTTGATTCCGCATTTTTTCAATCCTGGGTCAGAGGCGCGGCTCGAAATATGAAAGTAAAATCTGAACACATTATTATTGCGAATTCATCTTGATCTACGCAGGGTCCGTTGTGTGAGAAAGTGAAATACCCAATCCGATCTTATGTCACGCGTTGTTATGAAGGGCACTACTGGACAAAAATAAATTAACATTGACAATGTCTAGCCAGATGTAAGAATAGTCAATATTGTAATAGATTGCTCTGGATAGTTTACAATTACGCAGGATCTCGTGAGACTATGCACAATCTCGGGAAATACAGCACGTTCCAGGACGATCGCGCAAGATTGGCACTCGTATAAATAAATTTTTCATTTACATTTACAATTGACTTAATTTCGGAAGATCTTGCGCAAGCGTACACGATCGAGCACGATCCTCCGCAAACCGTGTTTTTAACTTTGTCGGCATCTGTTGCAGCATTGTCCCGCTCTCAATAAAATAAAGACGAAAGCCTCGGGTAAGTGCCATATGGCCAACGTGGCCTGTTTCTGCACAGGTGAGCGCTATATGTTCTTCTCAGATCTCAATCTGGTATTACTTACAGTTATGTACGTACAGTAGTCTTCGGCACCCTCAAACGCGCACAGCCATTTGACGCGCATCACGTCGGATAACCAAATCGGGCATGTGAGTCATTAAGCGCCGGCGTAAGAACACTGCGCACTCGTATATTCTAGTATATTCTACTGACGGAGTGTCTATTCCGTCCCGTAGATATTTGGAGTTAGTGCGACTACCAAAAGTGATTGGGATTAATCAAAAGACTATTTAGCTAAAGTAACTACTTGACTCGGATTACGAACACGCGTTGAACGCGTCATAGATTAAGGCTGATCCTTAACATAAATACGTGCCTTGGGGTTCATATGGACCCCTTCGAGTGACCATATGCTCTGCTTTGGGATATTTAAAGAGGTTAAATTGTGTCCAGGATCGAGCAGGATCCAGCACAATCTTGAACAATATGTAACATTTCATGTCTTTTGACCTTGCAATTTTATTGTCACACTTACCGCTCGATCTTGCACGATCCTGGTAAATCGGGACTTCATCGAGACTTTGCTTTTTTAATTCAGGAAATTCCTTAAAAATCAATTTTTTGTGTATTGTTAGTCAACGACATTTACAAAGTTGATGTATGCACAAGATCTTGCTCGATAGACCTAGATTGTGAGTGTTAGCGCCGGATCCCGTACAATCTAACAAGAGCTTGTAAAATAGTTCACGATCGAGCAGACAAAGTCAATGTTAATGTATTTTTGTCCAGTACAACCCGTCATACGTTGTTCCAATTCCGTTGCCAGCAAAACATTTTCTACTTCGAACCACCACATTTCCGTCATCTTCCCATCCACCTGGTGCTTGGTGCGAGCTCGTGTGAAGCTTGTATCATGTCGGGACCCTCGAATGTGGTGTTTTGACTGCTAGCAGGGAGGCGTTGTGCTTTTTGCGACCTCTAGCACCGCGTTTCTCGGTGATGACCTGCTTGTCTGGCGCTTGGTGTGGGCTCGAATGTGGCTTGTGTCATGTTGGGACCCTCGTATGTGGTGTTCTGGTGGTCTGTGAGTAGGTGGCGCTGCTACGCTTTCGATGTCGCGTCTGCCCGCACTCGATTTTTTGGAGGACACTCTCAGTGAGTTTTTTTATGCCTCTTTCACTTCCTCTGCGGTTGGTGCTTGCTCGCCCTTTCCTCGGGTACTCGATGCGCAGCTGTTGCATCCACTCTAGCGAGTGGTATGAGCTCAAGTGTGGCTCATATCATGTTAGAACCCTCAAGTGTGGGGTACTGGCAGCCAAGTGGTGCGGTATCAGCGAGCAATGGTGAGGTGAGGTGTTAACCGGCATGGCCCATTGCTGAACGCCGGTGCCCGAGATTCTCCAGGTGTGGCGGGGACACACCATCGTCTCGGGCCCGTAGTCGGTCATTCACAGGGCTTTAGGGTCGATCAAGCAGTCACTCCGTCCCCAAGGTCGCGTTTACTAGCTGACAGGTTTCTGTTTCTTGCTTAGTAGCTTACGATGGACCGAGGCTTGTTTTCGAGTGCAGACTCCGTGTTCGTATCTTGCACCACCAACATTGTGCTTGTCATTTCCGTCACACCCGCGAACCCACTTCCTCGATGGCGTGTTCCCCCGAGCTGTTTTCCACCAAAAACTTGCTTCCGCGAGCTTTCATTCATTCTCGCGCCACCCCGTAGCCATCGCCTCCGCGACAATGTGCTCGGGGGAGCCTCAGTTAGCTCTCGCACCCTCCCCTTTCACCCAACACCTCTTCTATGAGGTGATCCCGCGAGCACGTCGTTTATGCCATTGCTGCCGCTCATCACCTACTGCGACTTCGACGACGTGGGAGTACGTCATCCCCTCTCGCACTGTCATTCATCCCTTCGACGACGTGCTTCCGCGAGCACTTTCATGCCCGCGCCTCACCACCTCCTTGGCGACGTGCCCTCGCGGGAACGAGTGTGATGGCCTGTACTGCGCATACTCGATATGAGATATCGTATCGCGAGTCTGCGTTTGCGGTAGGTGAACGAACTTTTGAAGCATAACTGGGTCACTGATAATAAATCTAGTTCGTATCGTGATCATTTCACCTTCCAAGTCGAACCTTTCGTCGTTAGAACCAATACACAGACTAGTGGAGGAACAATTGATGAGGTACGCGACTCCTGGTCTGATCTTTCCTCTGGAATCGAAACTGATGACGCTCTATCTAGGTGTCTGGTGCGCCTCATACCTCAGGATATACTCTTATCTCAACTTTGAACTGCCAGCACAATTACGCGTGTTTCCAGTCGAGCTGGAGTTCTTCTCTCGCTCATCCTAATCTCCCTTGAGACACTTCGGCGCATACGTAACGTCATTTCCACCGTTCCACCGACCAGATCTCCACGAACTTTGCCGCACCATCCGTTCACGGACTCCGAGTTTCATCGTCGCTCTTCTTTTTCGGCGATGCACTGGCTCTCCATCGTCCTGGGGCGTCGTTTCGTCGGGAGAATCGAGATCCTGGATGTTGTAGCACATGTTCAAGGATAAGGTGAGTAAATCAACTTCTCGGGCGTACTCTGTTTGTTAACTATCTTCCTGAACTGAAGCGTATATCGCCCTTATCTTCGTCTGTGATACTCTGACATTCCGAAACCCTCAACTCGAATAGTCATCGGAACGAATACGATCACGCGAGCTAGTAAAGGAATGATCGAGTCGGTAGGTAGCTCCTGGTATGCTCACTCCTCTGACGTTTAGGCTGAGTGCTCTGTATTGTTCTATAGGTCGCTGCTGGACCTCATGCGTCCCCGGACTTCGGTGGAGTTCAGACTGAAAACTTATGATTATGCACTTTACTTCCGTCACTGCACTCCCAGACCAGCCACGACGGCATCACCTTTCTGACCACGTCAATTCGTCGCTTGTCACCGCGCCGCCATGGGTACTTGGGCTATCTTTTGCTAGCCGTTAGATGATCTTCGGTCACGTCAATTTTAGCAGGTCAAGTGACCCATCTGTCGTCGCACAGGAACCATCGCCAACCTTTTCCTCTACCTGAAATGCAATTTGGACCCCAAGGCGCTCAATCAACCTTAATCCACCCACGATCGTCGCATTTCTCCCTGTTTTCATCCCTCACCCCCTCTTCTTCCTTTCGTATCCCCCCAACACCGCGCATGTCTCCTTAATGATGAAAGGCAACAGTAGCCTCAACGTGTCGGAATTCCCGTTAGGAAATATTGGGAAAAGAATCTGTCTTCAGGGACCTAGCGACTTTTGCGAGAAGTGAAGTTGGGCCAAGAAAGGGCGAGAGGGGTTTCCTGTGGTTCGACTTGACGTCCTCCACGTCTGTCCTGTCCGCAGATGTCAACCAGTCGAAGGCACAGGCGCCTCGCTTTCGGCTCTTTGCTAGCAATCCTTGCATTTCACGTCCGTGCTTGAGCGGCAGTCGCTCTATCAACGCCCGACCTCCCTCAGCGTCGGACGATACTCCAGAGACAAGATCTCTGCCGAACTGGACTACACATGTCGCTCCTCACTTCCGTAACCCGTCCGAGCCGCTGACTGCTTTCTTCTTGATCTCGTTGAGTACGCGCATGTTCCCTCCTCAATTCTTTAGACACCACGTATGTAATTTGAAAATAAAAAATATTATTATTAAACCCACTCGTCGGATATGAAACTTACAGCTCGAGAAACGACAGTAAAGGGGGGAAGTGGGCCCTGCCGATCGCTACCGATCATGCACAGCTTTTTACCATGCCTCTGACGCATGGTGCGTCTGTCGAAAGCTGAAGTGACAGCCTTTCTTCTCTTCCCTCACGAGTCACGAATCAAGCTCCAATCTTCATTTCGTCTAGCTGCGCGTTCGCACATTTGCTTTGGCCCTACATTTTTCTTATGCGGTTACTAAATACCAAAACTCTCAAACTGGAAGAATTTCTTCCTCCCATTCCACCATACGGAATCTTGTCACACAGATGGGGGAATCCCGCTGACGAAGTAACGTTCGAGGACTTCCAGAAGAAAGTTCAAAAAAGGAAGAAAAATTGGTCAAAAATCAAGGGTTACTGCAAGATGGCCAAGGCGAACTTTCCGTATGTGTGGGTGGATACATGCTGCATCGATAAGCGTAGCAGCGCGGAGCTTCAGGAAGCGATCAACTCCATGTTCCAATGGTACAAGACGTCGGCGACGTGCCACGTATTCATGGAAGATGTCACCGGCCTCATTGATTTCGAGCGGAGCGTCTGGTTCGGGAGGGGTTGGACGTTACAGGAGCTACTTGCGCCGAAATTCCAGACATTTTACGACAGGAACTGGAAAATCCTCGGAACCAGGCAGTCTCTCGCAACATTCATCGAAAAGTCGACGGGGATAGAGGCACAGTATCTCAATGGAGACGACGTCTTTGCAGGCGCAACTGTGGCGACGAAAATGCATTGGGCATCGCGCAGAACGACTACTCGCATTGAGGACAGGGCTTATTCGCTACTAGGTCTCTTTGGTGTTAGCCTACCGATCATTTACGGCGAGGGAGAGAGGGCGTTCGGCCGGCTTCAAGAAGAAATAATCAAGTCTTCTAACGTTCTCTAAAAGTTTCTTTGAAACACTTTAACGCAGGGCTTCGAGCGGATATCTGTCCAATTTCAACGGGATGTTCATTCCTTAGCGTCCTGAATCAAACACTCGGTCTAAACCTATTTTGCTAATCTAATCTAAACTAACAATGGGGTACATTTGAATGCACCAAGTATCCGCAATAGATCCACGACTGATAGCTTTCAACGCCGCTTGACAACTTCAGGACGCGAACAACGCTCGCCACCGCTCTCTGACGTTCATTCCTGTTCACAGCCTCAATCCATTCTGAATTCCATCATTCCTAACATGTGTCAGCCCCGTTCACGTATCCCATCCGCAGCTTCCCTTCATTTCTAGCTTTCTGTTTGCAGAAATGGCGCGACTGGCGTATTTAAGGTCGATCAATAAGCACTCGGCGCTCTCAACCCGCACCCCAGTTCTGTGTAGACGGTGGGTATCAAATCTGCGACTCTACTCTTCGTAACTTGCTCATTGTCTATGTCCTTAATACAGGTTTTCCAGCGCTTAACAATCGATTTTCCACCGCCATCCATGTCGACCATTACCGTGCGCAACCGAACACCTTTCACTATCTTCGTTATGTGTTCCAATTTCTCAAATCGCGACGCCCTACCCCGCTATCGAGAAATTGCTTCGAATGACAGGTATTCCTATAATCGAACTAGCGACGAAGTGGTATATGTCATCAGGACTTCTGGTCGCAACCAGACGCTCGCGTCAGTTTTGGAACCAAATGCCGTTGTGGAGCCGATGTATGCTCTCATTGGTCGAGAGGTTGTTGTTAGTGGTGGAAGCTTTTGATTGAAACGGCGGGGAGTCGCTTGATCGACTGGAAATCTAATCGTAGTGCGCTAGTTACCCGGACTTGTCTTGACCACTCGCACACGGCAAAAATTGGACCCATTCAAATCTACGTGCATACGCTCTTTCAGAGGATTCGGCCAAGAAAAAGCATGAGATGCATTGACAGTAGAACTGCTGATCAGAGTTTTATGTAATACCACATATCAAATTAAACTAATAGGCCTCACAAGATTTTTTTTTTTTTTTTTTTCATATCAAGAGTAAGTGCAGAGGATAGGAGACCGGAGCGCGTCGCGTCGCGTCAATCACGTGCTGCCTGTTGTGCTCCATTTTCGAATTTTTGGTCCGAACTCTCAATTTGCCAGCAAAACATTTTCAGCTCAAGCCGCCATCTTTCCATCGCCTTCCCATCCATGGCACTCGTGGCCCATGGGGCTTGTATCATGTCCAGACCCTCGAATGTGGGGTTTTGGTCACTAGCAGGGAGACGTCGTGCTTTTCTTAACCTCCAGTATCACGTTTTCGACGATGAGCCGGACCAACTTCTCTAGTGCTTGGTGTAAGCTCGGATGTGGCTTGCATCACGTCTGAGCCCTCGTATGTGGGGTTCTGGCTGCCAGTGAGTAGGTGGCGCCATTATGTTGTCGAAGTCGTGTCTGCTAGCAGAGAGGGTTTTGGAGGGCAATCTCGGTGAGGTGTTTTTTTATCCCCTTTTTCCCTCTGCTGTCGTCGCTTGCTGGCCCTTTCCACGGACACTCAACGCGCAGCTGTTTCGTCCTCTCTAGCGAGTGGTGTGAGCTCAAGTGCGGCTGATATCATGCTGGCACCTTCAAGTGTGGGGTCCTAGCGGCTAGGTGGCGTTTTATCAGTGTTCGGGGTGTCGTTCACAGGGCTTTTGAGTCAAAAATTCTCTTATTCTGTCCTCGATTCTTTTATGCCTAGCTGACGGGATATCTGTTTAGTAGCTTACGATGAAGCCGGGCTCGTTTTCGAATGCAGACCCCGTGTCCGTCTTTTTCACCCCCGACGTCGCGCTCGTCATTCCCTCTGCGCCCGTCACACCCGCGTATCTCCTTCCTCGATGGCGTGTGCCTGAGAGATATATTCCACCGACGACGGAACGACCTGCTTCCACAAGCTGTCATCCATGCTCACGCCGTCCATTACGTACTACCTTCTCAACGATGTATTCGCAGGAGTCGTCGCTCTCGCGCCTAACGCTATCTCTATCACCAATCCCCTTCTCGATGTGCTCGCGGAAGCACCTTGTCTACGCTCGTGCCATCCTGCCCACCCCCTTCAACAATGTGTTAGATTATCGTTCACACTCGTGTTGTTTTCCATCCATTCGACAACGTGCTCCCCGGCAGAGCATTCATGATGCCACCTTTGCTCGGATATGCTAGATGTCGTATCGCGAGTTTGTCAATGCGGTATGTGATCAAATTTCTTGACCGTAACTTGTTCACTGATTCTCTCTGATAATTCTAGCTCGTCGCATCATCGTACTGTGCGTGTGCGATTCTGCCGACATTCCAAGTCGAATATATCGTTGTTGGAACGAATATAGAAGCTAGTGGAGAAACGTTTGGTCAGGTACGTGACTTTTGGCGTGTTTTCTCCTTTGAAATCCACACTGAACGCGCTTATAGTTTTATAGGTCTCTGCTAAAGCTCACGCATCGGGGTGGGCTTTCGGACTGCACGTAACATCACATGTGTTTCCTATCAAGCTACGGCGTTTCTCTCGCCGTCAGCCACTGCCGCGCATACATGTCACCATTCCGCCGGATCAACCCTTGATTCGTCGTTGCCTGCGTACCCGAATTTGGCTGTACCATCCCTCCTCGAACTCCAAGTTTCATCGTCGTTCCTCGTTTTTGGCAATGCTCTCGCGCTTCATCATCCGGGGGCTTCTTCGTCAGACTGGAGAATATAGACACTGGAAGTTGTTACACGGGTTTGAGGGATAGGGTGAGCAGACAAACTTACACTAAGAGCGCACTCAATTTATTAATTCACCTCTAGCTCGTATCGCGCTCAGCCTCTTTGTCTGCGCTGCTACTGGCACTCCGAAACCTTACAAATTCGTATCATACATGGGAACGAATACACGAGCTAGTAAAAGAACAATCAAACACTTCGGTATGACTCTTCTGCTTTGCTCCTGAATTCGAATCTGAGCCCGCTCTAGCATTACGTAGGTCTCTGCTGGGGCTCACGTTATGCTGTACCCCTTCGACTTTGGGTTACAAGCATACGAATATGCGTGTTAATTACGCGTGTAATTTCCGTCATTATACTCCCGGACTACGGTCTAGAATCTCCTTCATTGTCCTTATCGACCTATATATGGCCGTTACATCGGCACCCTATCCATACCTCGTCAAATTGTCGTCTGGTTTCCCGCCTTATGGGTACTCGCGCCGTGTCGTTGGATGACCTTCCATCGGGTCAATTTAAGAAGATCATGTGACACACCTCGATATTTTGTGTTGGACCTGCTGCTCTTCTTCATCCAGCATTCCACCTGGGTTTCTGCGAGCGCTCCTACACTGTCGAACAATTTCACTCCGTTGCTCATAAAATACAGTTACAGTGATCGATGGCACCATACCAATTACCCCAACGTGTCAAAGTCAATTCGCGCGGAGGAATCCACGCTACAATACATTGGGGGCAGAACTTTTCGTCAGTGTACTACTACTTGTAGCGGCGGGGAAGTGAGACTGGGTTGTTATCGTTGCTGCTTTGAGGTAGCAACGGAGAGAAGATCTTGTGATTCAAGTCGATGCCCTCGTCTGTTCGCGAGTATGAAGCAGGCATCGGCGTGGCACACCCGCCATCGTTTACTATCGCACACCCCTCCATCGTTTCAGTGATGATCGTCGCTATCGTTGCCCACCCGCGCGCAGCTGACATTCTTTACTCCAACTCGTCCTTCTTATCCCTCCTTGTACACCACTCCTCGTCGCTGGTTGGCCGACTTCCTCTATCGAGACGTCTTCGTCACGCAGGCGGGTCTGGGCCGGGGCGTTGGCGCAGAGAGAAGGTCAGGTCGTGGATGTGGAGGTGCATCGGTGGATTGGGAGAGGAATGAGAGGCATAGGGAGAGGAAGCGGAGTCGAGGTGGAGGTGGAGGTGGAGGACTAGCCATCTGCTGCTGACAGTCCTGCTGGGCGGGCAAGCTCTCAACTCGGCCCAGTCGCGGAGTTTAACCCGTATGCGAAGTCATACAAATGCATGAAGTCAGTGCTGGAGGTTTCACTCTTCGACTTCCCTCTCGACCGCGCCTCCGCTCGCAAGTTGCAGTCTCACGTTTCAGTGTCGTCGAAGGTAATTCATGTATCCGTGC
Source organism: Galerina sulciceps (assembly GCA_023014345.1). Classification (NCBI taxonomy): domain Eukaryota; kingdom Fungi; phylum Basidiomycota; class Agaricomycetes; order Agaricales; family Galerinaceae; genus Galerina; species Galerina sulciceps. The sequence continues at coordinate 75,155 of JAEDXJ010000002.1, read as the reverse complement.
GACGCCCTACCCATGTAAATTCACATTCTATTATCTATTGACCTTATAATGATTGGATGACGCGTTCAGGTTGTGCACATGCAACGCTTCATGAGGGTTATAACCTTCCTTGAATTCAAACTCTTTTTATTGTATTAATTCGTTAACACCTTTCTAGGTCGTTATTCTGGGGTCTCGATCAGCACAAGCCGTGCAGGTACTCAGGCTGGGAACGGTCCAGCAGTAGACGGGGTCGTTTGCGTGTTGCGTCGCTGGGCTGAAGGGTGCAAGTGGTATTTGTAAAAAAAGTACTCGAGTAGTGCAAATCCCGCTCACAATATGTAACTCTTGATACCTTTCCTTCTCATTTAAATTATTATCTTTGCACTCGTCAGTTGCGTTACTTAACGATGTCTAATCCCGAAATTGGAACGACGGGCCGTGCTTGAAGTGGTGTTATGTTACGGTAAGGGTCCTCCCCATGTCAAAACACCAATAAATAATGTGTACGCTGGCCATCTCTTCGAATTCGACCCTCCGTTCGCGTTCATCGACTGCACGCTCATCCCAAGTGTTATGCCAGGTTCTACCTCACCCGACGATGGACCCACTAAAGCATCCTCCCCAGGATCCGAGGATATCAAAAAAAGTCGAAAAGCCATGGGAGCGATTTGCATCGGATGCTCCAAACACGAGGAGGCAGGCTCTGGACACAAATTCCAAGTGTGCGGAAACGTGAGTATCAACCATTCAAAAGTCGCTCTTAACTGACACTCTACTAGTGTAAGACTTGTTACTGTTCACGGGAGGTGAGTCGGGTCCGACTTCCATACGGATCGACGATGGGCTGACTGCTGCTTGGATGCTCATCGGTTTCGCAGTGCCAAAAAGCCGACTGGTAAAGTCCAAAAGGTTCTAACAAATATATAAACGTCTCAAAGATCTTTTACCTTCAGGAATAAACATAAACTCGACTGTCAAGCCCCACCGAAAGGACTGTTCAGCGGCTTCGGAAAGATGTGCCGAACATTGATGGCAAACAAGCTGCTACGCGATTACGTGGAAGTGCTCATCGCACTCGAACTCGACTTAATCAATAAACCGGGCACTGGCCGGCCGCTTAGGGTGGAGATCTGGACGGATTTCGAGCCCTCGGATCCTCAGTCTTTCGTCGAGTTGTTCGATCGCTCGGCTCAGATCGATTCGAAGCCGATGCAGGGGATGTTTCAAATTTGTGGTATCACATCGAAGGGTATTCCAGTTGACGGAAGCAGCTCCGCGATGACTCCGCCGGGAGTTGTCGTTGTCACTTTTCTGCGTGCGACTGGTGGAGCTGGCTTCCAAGCCGTGGACATCTTTGGTACTGTATCAGCACAAAGTCTTGATTTTTGTCAGAAAACCAAGGAGCTCTCGATTCCCATTGGCTCGAAAGCGGGACAGACTCTCAAACTGCCGCTCTCTGTAGCGTCTTGCATTGAGTACGTTTATTCATTTTCCGTGTTGATTATTTTCTTTTGGCACTCACTCCAATTAAATCTCGCAGCTTGATTAATGCACTCATTGAGCGGGACACTAAAAACAAATGGCTCTTGCGGATTTCAATGCATCAAAAGGACAAAGAGATCATTCGGGGTGCTGTAGATACGGATATGAGGGGAGTAGGCCGCTTTGTGAACAACAAAGCACGTCGGCGGCTTACCTTACTCAAATTGGCGGGAAAGAAGCTTCAGGGCGATACCTAGCTCTGTGATAAGCCAGAGGTTACAGTATGCTTCATAGTTAGGTAAACAATTGGATTGCTTTTACATGTTAGTTATCGTTTGGATTTCTTTTCACCGACGAGTTGAGTATGGAAGGTGGAAGACTGTAGCTCGGGTTTTGTCAGTGGCTTGCATAAAATCTTTACGAGTTGTGGGTGAGCATAGCTCCGTGTTCGGATACGAAGTATTCCCAATTTACGGTGGAAAAGGAGAAGGATTTTGACACTTCACATTGTTCTTCCTCAAGTAACGCGGTCAAGACTCAAGATGGGTCAAAGGGGGTTAAAAATTTTGGGTCTGCTGGAAATTCACGTAGTTTGGCTATAGTGGTTAGCATTGTAGAGCACTTAAATGGTAGTAATAGGTCGTCGAAACCCTTTGAGGTGTCACAGATGTACTAACCTCCTTTCTTTGCTGAAAATAAGCACTGCGATCCGTTACGCTCGTCTGTTGCCCGACGTGTGCAACAAAAAACTATAGCAATGGCTTAAAATTCCGGCGCGTGTCGGCTTCCGCGGTAAGTCGGGGTGAGGATGAGATCGCTGGTGGGCGAGCAAGAGTGATCTGGGAAGGAGACGCGTCGCGTCGCTTGTAAGTCACGTGTTTTATGTTGGGATCAATTCCCGGGTTTTCCCTTTTCCTTTTTTCGTTGTCTCCTCCCTTGTCTGTCGCTTTTTTCGCGCACCATTCTCTCTCGAACTTCTATTACTAAGGCATGTCAAAACGTCTTTTGAATTCTGTTATCTGCTGTCTGTGGAATATTCGACGCTTTAACATACTATCCCAACGCCAACGACTCCTGTGATGGACGCTGTACTGTCGGTACATGCACGGCGACTAGATGCTGTAGAGAGAGAGATTTTTAGGTTACGGTGAGTCGATGAGCTTCTCGAGTATAAATATTTTGTTAATCATTTCTGGTTATTATAGCTCGTTCCGTGATCAGTCCCCATGTCTGCAATTCAGCTGACGCGCGATATCACTCCGGACAACTGACTGGGTACGTAGCTCCTGCTCCATCCTCTTCTCTTCTGTCAAAACTGAATATGCTCTGTCGATTTGTAGGTCGCTGCTGCTTTCCCTCCCAGACATTGAGACGCAAGGATGACCACGCGTGTTTCCAGCAACATTACTGAAGCTACGGCAACGCTCTGGCTCATCTTACGTTGGAAAAGCGAGTCCAGTCGAGCAGAAGACTGCAATCCCAACCTTTGCCAAACCGCGTCCCTTAAGCCGCTGCCCCGCATATATGCTACCATCAGCACCCGCCCGCCGCTTCGCTTCGTCGTCAAATTGCATGCTCTGGACCTGGTGTGCATCACCTGCTGACAACTCATCGTGCAGTCCTTTTTAAACCGTTTATCCTTGTTCGACAGCCTTCTCCGTTTCGGAAAAGGAAGGAGGGATGTCCTACTACCGACCACAATTTGGAAACCAAGACTCGGATGAAACTTCCTCAGGCAATGTTGTTGCTCTCTCTGATGTCGAACCGCTATTTTTTGAGAGATCCTAGATGTTACGGAACGGGTTTTGGGCTAGAGTGAGTAAACGACTCCACACATCCAATCAATTTCCTGATTGTCCCTCGAAACTCTAGCTTGTATCATGACACGCTGCCTTATCTAGTTCGCTAACGTTACAGCAACCTTTAACATGCCGACCTCGTATCGTCATCGGAGTGAGAATGCGAGCTAGTAGAGGACGCGGGGCTCGGTATGTGCCTACTGCTCTCCCTTGAAGTCGTAGCTGACCGTTGAATGCTCTCTGTCTTTCTGCAGCTTTTCCGGGCTTACCGCGAAGTACATTCACTTCTTAGACCACAAGTACAGCATTACGTGTTTTATATGCGTGTTTTCTACCTAAACGATCGAGTGTTGACCCACACCTCGATCGTCGTACGTTTTTCAACAAAAAGGAAGGCTCCAGTCAGGAACCGAAAACCCGCAATCCATACCCGCCGACTTCTCGCTTGCTATCACGACCTCTTTTTGGATACCTTAGCACGCATATATTCCGCTTTTACTTCCTTTCCCAATCAGCACGACGGATGGAGGAGTCGAAAATTCGCAGGGACGGGGCTCTCGCTCATCACCCGCCTCCTTCATTGATACGACCACTCAGAACTAATGCACCCTTAAACGAACGTAGTCCCAACACGGTCGTCGCCTCCCTCCCAGCTGCACGTCACCTTTGATGTCGGCCGTGGTCCTGCACAACAGCTCCTCCCGAGCACTACCGCGTCGTTTTTCACCCAAAGATGTAACGGTTGGCTTAGCACGTCGACGGTGCAATGATGGCCGGTACTACCTACTAGAAGAAATCTCTCTAGGAACCCTTACAGAAAGATGTTGTATCGCTGTTGTCGTCCTGCAGAGCGGAGTCTAACCTAGATTTTGAGTTCGTGTGTAGCACAAATTTGAGAAAAAAAACATGTATCACAATCACAGTTTGAAGCGGCAAAAAGTGAAAGGAAAGACAAGCTTTGGGCGGGCAAGTAACCTCGTCCGTGGCTATGTCCTCTTTGACCCATCTCGGACCTGGACTTAACCCTGCCTCGCATCTGCTTATCTGCTTAGATCCCGACTCTTTCGAGACAATAGGTGCGAACTGCCTCTAGTGACGTTGGCTCAACCTCGCCATCTCGCCACACCAGGCCTCGCCACCTGGCGATCGCCAGGTGGCGAGCCGAAATTTCTAAAACAGGGTGGCGATAGGGTGGCGAAATTTGTATGTCATTCCGTAGCTGTAAACTTTTTTATTCGATAAAATGACCTTTGTGATAATACAGGCAGGCGTTTTGCATTTTTTACACACCCTAAAATGCCAAAAACGGCTGACATCCCATGTTTAATTTTTTTTTCGAATATTTTACCACAATTTCCAGAAAAACGATGAAGATATGAGTTGCAAGCCGGTGAAGAACGAGGTTTTTGACGAATTAGTACATGTTTCCGGAAGTCTTACTAAGGATTCTTAGGATCTAGCTTCATTACTTCAGTCCTTGGGTGTCTAAGCGATATATGGCCGCAAAAACATGTATTTCCAGGTATTTCCATCGTAAAATTTACTCAAAACCTAACTTAGGCGGTCTCGCCACTCGCCACCCTTTCGCCAGTTCCCACGCCATATGACTCGCCTTGACGGCGAGTGGCGAGACGTTTTGGAGGTTCAGCCATACACTCTAACTGCCTCTCACATTTATCTGCTGACCATGTTTCGAAGAAGATGCCATGGATTTTACTTGTCAACATAAGGACCCCTGATTGCTCCCCAACATCCCAGATCCTTGGTGGTAAAAAAATTCCCACGAATTTTGAGTTTGCCATTGCATCGTTTGGATGATTGGGAGCCTTTTTCGAAAAAAAATTCTGGCCAAAAAGGCGAATTTTTATCCGGACGGCGCCAAAAAGTGAAATTTTTATCCGGACAGTAAAATGGTCCCTGAGGGCGCATTTCTGGGTCTTTTTTTCCCAAAATTCGCCTACGGCTTCCTTTGATGTATGCGCTCATCTTCCATCCGGGAGCAACACAATTTCTTGTCAAAATCATCCGCCAGCGTGTCATCTTTGCTAAAAGTGGCCAAAAATGGCCCAGATCAGGGATGTAAGTGAGCTTTCAGGGGTCCTTCAACATAGCCACGGGTAAACATCGGCCTGTTTCTCTTGTTCGTTTCCTCAATCGCGTGGTCAGGGGACGATGTGTGAGCATATAGAAATGTTCCAGCCGTTTTCCTAGCCACTTTTTTAACCAGATCCACCAGCACTGACTCGGTCCAGAGGCAGGAACACTAATTCTGCCGCCCAAAGAATTCATGGGACCACGCACAATTAAAATTTATATCACTAGGGCCCAATTGCGTGACGTTGGATGCCACAGAAGGATTTGGTTGGTGTTCCCACAATATGTACTCGACTAAAGATATCTGCACAGACATTGACAGCTTCGAAATATTTTGCAGGACACATGACTGATCTCGCTATTCTCATCTGGGCTGTTAACAGCGGGATAACCAAGTTCTCCTTTATCTTCGTCACTTCCTAACTCTCTGTCGCTTTCATGGCTTCTGAATACGACGAGGAAACTAGAGTAAGTCAAATTGAAGATGCTCGGGAGGCAGATACCCTTGAGATGGTGACATTCGCCGACACTCAAACCCACAAAATTCAAGGAACTCCACCGTCACCGCAGACAAACCCTGTATGGGACCCGCAGCTCCCTTGGCACCCGATGATAACGCCATACCGCCTCCTGAACTTGCTCATACCCCTATTTGTCGGGACAACGAAAGCCCTAGCCAGTATACGCGGCGATTCTACAGTCCCAATAACTCTGGAATGGATCTTTGGTGTGGTAATATTTTTGGCGTAACTATTTTGTTCGATATTTGCCAACGTGATAATAAGAGCCACCCACTGCTTTAGGCTATTTCATGCCGGTTACTTTGAACAAGACGAAAATCCTCCAAGGGTCCTTGCCTGGGCCTTTCGAATGGACTGCATGGAGTACCTCTGGTCTTTTCTACGATTTTTCTCCATAGCCCGCCCTCATTACAGATCAGATGAGGATCCTGACCCTAAGCCGATTGCTACCTCGTACCATCTTTTGGTATCAGCTGCTTTCGTTTTCTGCGGTCTCACGAAAGCTATCCTCACTAGTGCGAATCTATACATATATTCTGTTTGGCTCGAGTGGACGATCGCAGGGGCAATTACTTCAATGTCAGTGCATACATTTGTGGTCTCAATTTGAATAGCAGTTTAATTACACACCTACAGATTTTATTTTTTGGGGTTATACGAGAACAATTCAACGGAAGTTTGGCCGACCTTCTTCCGAGATGTTCGTGGTCGTCAGTCTGTTGTGCGACATGGTATGTATTTGAAATAGTAATAACCCAGTACCTACCTTTACTTAATCAAGATCAAAGTCGTTATTCAGCTATTATACTCGTACGCGTTGATAGTCGGAGTCAATTTCACATTTATTGCCTTCGATAACGGCATAATTTTCTTGTCTCAGACATTCTCTTTTTTTAAGACTGCATAATAGGCCCTCCCAACATTGATAAATCCTACGATATCCAGGAGCCTCTTTATACACAAATAGAGACATCCATTTCAACAAGAACCCAGATACTTATGAAAGCAGTCGCCTTTGTTGGCGTGATGTTGTTGGTGGTTGGGTCAGTAATGGCTTTCGCAGAAATATTCGGGTCAAAAGGTGCGATTCTTTTTTCGCTTCAAATCCATTCTAAAATCTGTGGTATAGTTATTCGACACATGCTCAATCGGTGGAGCACGAAAACCATGGTCTATATCTTCAGTCTTCTCATCGCATGTATCCTCGCATTGGCTACCGTGCTGTCTTTGGCTGCTAGTTCAGGATCGATCCCGGCATCTCAGAGAAGGGATAATGGCTTTATATTATTCTTAGCGCTCGTATTTCTGGTGGTATTCCCGCTATTTTGCGTTTGCATCTATTTGATCTGGGTGTCGATGGTGGGGGAACTCAGGATGTCTGCTGCGACCTTTGGGCGTACAGTAGTACGCTCGATGTTCAGAAGTATAAATTATTCTTATTGGGAAATGGGTGCTCAATTTCAAAACTCTCCAGTTTAATTACTCGAGAACTCAGAGCGTTAATTTATTTTAGAAATACTCAACCAGGATTTTCTTTGTTCGTGACTTCACTGACCGGAACCCATGAATGTCTCAGTTCGTCTCAAGATTATATTCTCTGCCTATTTCTTGGAACACGACCCGACGAGTCATGACGTAGAGATTTTCACCCATGAGAGTTTGTGAGCAGGTAATGCTGCATATTTGGTTTGTGGAATCTCCACGTATCAGCAGTAGGGGACAACATCGTACGAGGTGTACAAAAAATAAGTATGCCTAACCAGATAGATACAGTAAAAGCTGGGAGAGATACCGTGTTCGGTTGAATGCCCTTTCATTCTAATTAACGCCCAGCTTTCTCTTAACACCTCCTGAACGTTGAGCGCGACCCTTAGCCCTCGTTCTATCAAATGACCGAACCAGTCAGAAGAAGGCGCATACTTCAGGAAAAAAATGTACCTGTCTTGAAGCAGGTGAGCATATTTATTCGCCACGACCTTAGAAGTCGCCTCTTCTTTCTCCTCGTATGTCCCTTCGTAGAGTTCTCCGAAAAGAGGGGTTACGTTGCGTCGAAATTGAGACGTGCTTGAAAGGAGCAAACCCTGTCAGAGACAAAGAGTTGACGAAATGAGAACATATTCAATGACGTACCTTTGATCGAGAAAAGCGAGAGCTTCAATCCCTCGTGCTTCAATTTTTTCGACGCTATCCGCGTCCTCGTTAAACGTGTTACGAGATTGGTAGGCGAAGTGAAGGGCCGCTGGCCAGTCTATGGCCGAAAGCTTGTTGTGGCGATTCAATGAGTAAATTCAAGCATTCCAGAAACTCGATACTCACATCTGCATCGTTATGCCTCGCCTTACTCCTTTCGGTTTGGACCTCCAGCGATGCGATATATCCGTTCAACAAAATTCCGAATATTTTGTTTGTCACTTCGTTAAAAAAACAAGTTATAAAGACAATTGGTTTCCTTCTTTTGAGCTGGTGGAGTAAACAAACTCACCCTCGATCGTGTCTTCGCAGACATGCACCCTGCTTGGCCCAACGAACAGCGCTTCATCGTTGAAAAAGGTCTTGGTTTGCGGGTTGTATTTGAAGAAGTGGAAGGACGTAAAGTCGGAGAGGAGGCCGTAGATTTTGACGGTGTGGAGGTTGAATTTGGCGTTTCTTTCCTCAGCGGCTAGCAGAACATCATCGGATACGAAGATGGTAAAAAGTAATTAAATGCTCACAGAGGATAGCGAGGATGAGTCGAGCGACGTAGTCCTCTAATGGCTCTCCTGTTATGAGGCGGTCGAGCTCGACGATAAGGAATATGGTTCCTCCCGTGAAGCGTACCTGCATCAAGTTCGTTACAAGATCGGGAGAAACGAAGAATGTAGCTCACTTGATGCTTGACTTTTCCTCCTCTTGTCGGTTCATCCGGAATGTCAATGATTCGGCCCCGAAACAGCGCGATAAGGGGGACGAGAAACTAAGCAACGGGGAATAAGTCCTCTTAATGAACAGAGGGCGAGAACTTCACTGGACATACCGGTTTCCAAAGATGGTTATCTCTCGCTCTAGTGTTCTTCTCACCGTACACGTCGTTCCACGGCCACGCACCCATGGCGAGTCGAGCATGGAACGAAGGTGGGAGGTCGTAGCTTGGGGTCTTGTTGTCGGGGAGGAAGACCATGGTTCCCATGTAGCTTTTTTCGAGAGGTGGGTTGAATGTAGATCCGTGTTCAGATACGAAGGCTTCCCAAGTCACGGATGAGGATGGGGATTTTGTGCGCTTGGCTTGTTCTTCGGCGAGGAGCGTGGTCAAGACGGAACGGAGGGTGGTTGGAAGACTGGGGTCTGCGAGAAATTCTCGGAGTTTAGCAGTGGTAGTGGGCATTGTGTAGAGTGTAGGATAAAGAAAGTGGTCGTAGTCCGTCCAGCCGGGAAAATTGGTCATTGCAAGGGCTTTCGGAAGCAAATCTGTTCGTTTTGGAGCCCAGGGATTTCCCTCCAAAATTTGAGAAATCTGTCCAGGGATTCCTAAACTCGGAGAGTATTTCCCAGGCTCACTAGATTTTGATTCACTCCTTCCGGGTGCCTTGTACTTAAGTATTTTAGTTTGTAACTTCCTCCATGTAACAATAAAGCGATCTAAGGAAATAAACCTTGTTTTCTGGTACATCTCAAGGTCTCTGACTTCAAAAATGAAGCAACAGCCATAATTTAGTTAACTAAGGATGAATTTTCTAGCTGAAAATGCGATAAAATCGTCGTTTTTAATACTTAAAACTTAAGCGAGCCCTGTCGTCTGTTGGGGTTTAATTTGAGCGTATTTTAACCGCACAACGCAAAAAAAATGAAGTGATTTGGGCAAGAATTGGTGTAGTTATTCCCTGTTCTTCCTTGAGTTCTCTCCTTGAACCTGCATAAATCCGCGGTTTCAGGTACTTAAAAATTGGCGCAGCCCTGTTGTCTTTAGAGATTTAAATTACGCCTATTTATGCGCACAGGAAGCAAAAAGAATCAAGTGATTTGAGTAAGAATTGGTGTAGCTATGCTTCGTTTTGTCCCCCTGATCTGGTACAAATTTCGAAAAAATCTGTTCATTTCTGCATTCCATGAGTGCATTTACTGCCTTGACCTTTGGTAACACTCAGAAAATACATTGATAGATCAGTTTTTTAAACATCTGGTGGATATAAATTGAATTTGGCTTCACTACACCTGCCATGGTGTGTCTCTTAGGCAGTGCTTCTCCAAAATTTGACCATTACAGCTGGTAGTTGTCCAGTATTTCAATATATTTTTCAACAAATTTACTTGACACCTAATTACACACGTTCTAGCAAAGTTTCAGAATTTTAGGAGCAAAATTGTACTTCCTGCGCTTTGCGGAAGCCCGCTTTGCACATAGCTCCCGACGCGCGAATTTGGACGCGTTCGGTCACGTGCTTTAAATCGGTCCTTCGGATTTTCAATCGGTCTGCTCGGTCAAATTCGGTCCTTGATCGAAATTCGTCCGCTTTCGGAAATCCCTTGACATGGCGAAGCTGCCGTCCAGCCGGGGGTTGGTCTTCTCTCCTCAGACAACCTGACTTTCGGAATCAGTCCGCCGAATGTCTAAGCTTAAGTTATATCCGCCTTAGTAAATAAAAAAACACGAAGGTTATGGATGTATTTTATTTTGAGCGTCGAAAAAAGCTAGGTCTCTAGGAGGTCGAAGCCAGAGGTTTATTTTCACGAGGAAACAATCAAATACGGACAGAATACGGACCTTATCAGGGTTGAACTTGTCAAGAGACGCACTGCATGTCTTTGTATATCTCCAGGGTTTGTTAAGACGAATTATTTGAGAGTAGAAAAAAATAGCCATGTTGGCGGTGAGGCACAGTGCATTGTACAAGTTACATAAACGTTGAAGTCGTGGAGGAAGTCGCGTCGCGAGACTGACGCGTCATCATTTCAGTCACGTGCTTTCGTTGGACTCAATTTTCTGTTTTTCTTATGACTCATATCCCACTCTCCGCACTCGCCACTCTCCGTCTCTCTGTTTTTATGCTTAGAACCTCTTTCGACGTCTACGGCATGCTGAACGTACATGTCGGCACTAAGTATTCTCTGGGATCCGACGACACTTTGACGATCCCAACGAAGCGATTAACGCCACTCACCCGACGACAGTCTTTTTTTCGAGATGTCCTGGATGTTGTCGCGCGAGTTCTAGATCAGGGTACGTGAAAAAAGTCCTTGAGCGTAACTAGTTTACTTATCCTCTCTGGTGCCTCTAGCTCGCATCATGATTACTCGCCTTGTGTGTGATTCTGCTGAATCGTCAGATTCCGATTTGGAACGAAAGCACGCGGGTAGAGGAACGTCTGTTTAGGTGCGTACCTCCTCAACTGTCCTTTCCTATCCGAAGCTGAAAACACTCTTTTTCTCTGTAGGTCGCTGTCGTGCCTCTCATTTAGCCTCAGACAGCCGTGGTTGGTCCTAGAACCCCTCTTCGATCTGTCCCTCCATCCATCTCTGCGATGCTCCCATCTGTCCAGCTGGGCCGTTTTCTTGGGATATCCTGGATGTCGTAACACGAGTTTCAAGCTGGAGTGAGTAGACACATGTCTTGGACCTAGTCAGTTTGCTGATTCCTGATTCTCTCTAGGACCTAAAGCTTGTCTCAGATATCAAGCTGTGCTGGTCGAACCGCTGACGTTGCAAGAACCTCGAACCCGCCAACCTCGTATCGTCGTCCAAAGGGAATCGCAGAGGTAGTAGAGGAACGACTGACTCGGTATGTGCCTCCTGCCTCGTCCCTCAAAGTCGACAATGAACGTTTGAACACGCTGTTCTCTAGCTCTTTGCGGTTTCGTTACCCGAAAGTGCCTGCCTGCTTCCCGACACCCTCTGAAGCCCGTCTTCGACCGCTTTCCACGCATATACGAACCCCTACTACGGTTTCAGATTGCCACGTCGATTGGTCGGCTGTCTTCGTGGTTCAAGAAGCACCTCGTTCTCGTCCATCTCAAGTTGGTTTCAGACAGTGTTGCCGTCTAAATTGACGCTCTGGTCGTCTCTCCCACTCGCCATCGCCAGCTCTGGACTCACAGCCATTCTGAAATCAAACCACACTCAAACAAACCTCCCCCTGGCCGGCGTCGTAGCTCTCTCTGCATCATTCCCACCAGTGCCGTCGATGCTACAAATTACCACCCGTTAAGTCGTGAAGCCAACCGCTACTATTGGAGGAATTGTTTTTACGAAGCACTAAGGAGAGATTTCCTCTCAGAGGCGTAGCAACGACGGGAAGGTCTGACAGAGCGTGGACCCGGCACGATAGTTGTCTGCTCCGGGGCGGCTGGGAGGAGTTCCTGCGATCCATGCACGTATGTGCCATCTGCGGAGTAGGCGTAGGCGCGGCGCAGCCGCCATCGTCAACTATTATCCACCTGCCCGCATGCCCATCTTCTCAACTACTCCTGGCCGCTGCCGTCCCTGCCCTCTCTCATACGCAACCCTACGCGCCGCCCTCCGGCACCCCAACATCACAGCCCGTGGGATCACTGCTCGTTATGCGGATCTTCGTCACACCGATGAACCTTTGGCGTAGACGTTGTCGTTGGCGCGGAGAGGAGGCTAGGTCATGGACTTAACAGCGCGATGACGCGATGGAAAAGGGAGTGGGATGAGGAGGTGCTTGGATGACGCTGCCGGCAGTTTTAGAGTTCTAGTCTAGGCAGGCAAGCCGCATACATGAAGTCCACGAAGCAAGTAGGACCGCAGTTTGCGTCCACATCCTCGCCCACCCCCGTTGCCAGCTGTCTCATTTTGGCGTCGTTTTTCACTTCGGGCCTGCGAGTAGGATCAAGGACGTTCTCGATCTCATCCACGCCCACTTGCTCGTCATCGTCGACCCGAACACCCGCCTGCTCACCTCAGCCACGAGCGAGATGTTCCACGACCCTCCCTCTTCAAACCCGTCCACGTCCTGCGCTGTGCAGTACGCAAAGCCGCCGGCCCAAACCTCTACCCTTCTTGCCTGCGCACCCATCCACGCCGTCGCGCCGCACTTTGATAGTAGTAATATACCCCCGCTTCGCCTGTCTTGGCTAGTTGATCTACCACATCTTTCCTTTTCCTCCTCCTGCAGTCGCGCCGCATGTACTGCTCCCCAGCCGCGACGCCTCGCCACAAGGCCGTCATCTCTGTAAACTTCAAAGGCCGGCGCGGACGTACGGTGCGATTGTCCGTGACAATGGACCCAGCGCTGCTGCACGAGTCGTCTCATTGGGAGTTCGAGAGAATAGGGAGGGGAGGGGGAGGTTGAGAGGGGCAAACGGGCGGGGCGGGGCGGGGCGGACTGTTGAAGAGGAGCGGAAAAGAGGCTGACTATGGCGGTGCGATGGAGAGAATTGGGAGGAGAAGAAAGGTGCCGAGGCGAAGCGGGGCGGGTTGGGTCGGGTTGGGTCGGGTCGGGGGCAGGATGCTGTTGCTGATGCGGCAGCTGTGTTGGTAGACCTGCCGGTGGGCGGGCGAGCTCCTGAGTCTTCCTCGGTCTAGGAAATTTCGTGAAGTGACAGAAGAAGACCCTCCAACATTCGCATTTTGGCCGACACGGCCTATGCCCTCCTTGTCTGTCGCGTCGTTGCAGGAAGGTCGATGTATAGCGGCTCTCCGGTCCTCCTCCCCTCCCTCCTCACCCCTCCCTTTCCCTCCCCAGCCGCACCCCTCTTGCCTGAGCTCGCGTCGCACACCTACCTACCCCGTCGCGCCGTACTGCGGTAGCACTGTGCCGCCGCGTCCCCTTTCACTCAGCGGGATCATCTGCAGCCCCTTTCCTTTCCCCGTTCCTGCAGCCGCGCCGCTTGAACTGCCCCCCCAGATCCGCCGTACCATGAGGTTGTTTCCTCTGGATTTATCGAAGACACAGGACCTGCGTGGACGTACGGTGCGATCGCCTCTGACGATGGTCTTGCCAAATCTTCGTCGTTCTTGGAGGTGTACGTGCAGGCGGAGGTTGGAAAAGGTGGAGAGGAGCGGCGAAGGGGAGCAGCCGTGGGCGGGGGCCGGGGGGCATCAAGCAGGGACGGGAGAAGAGTGGGATGTGGAGGTGTGATGGAGAGGAGAAGGGGGTGCCCGTTAGGATGAGAAGGAATGTGCTGAGGCGGGGCGGGACGGGATGGGGCTGGCTGAGTGGGCCCGCACTCAACGCTGTCTTTACCTGTCCTGTCTGCACGTGCCGAGCCGCCGCAGGTTAGATTTCACCACTGCTGACGGTGTACCAGCCGCAGCCCCCTTCTCCCATCATACTTTCCTGCTGCGTGGCTCGTCCCGCGGCTTACACCTTCATGTATGCGCGTTACTCGACGTATAGCAGCTTCTACTTCTGCTTCCCCTTCCTTCCGCACCTTCGCCCGCCCACTTATCCACCGGTCGCGCCGCACTATAGTAGTACTGTACCCCCTTGCTCCTGCAGCCGCGCCGCTGCATCACAAGGTCGTTCTCTCTGGAGACGCCGGACCTGCGCTGACGTTCGTCATCTTCTTCATCTCTGCAGATGCATGGGGAGGATGGGAAAGTTGGGAGCGGCGAAGGGGCGTGGGCGGCGCGGCGGCCGAGGGGGGTGCGAGAAGGGTGCGACGTGGAGGTGCGATGGAGAGACGGGGAGGAGAAGGATGGTGTTGAGGCGAGGCGCAGCGGGTGCCGGAAGATCTCCAGTCGGTCCTGGTCTAAGAGGTCTATGACGAATGTGCCCAGTGACCAAAGGAACGTTCTACAACATTCCCATCTCGGAGCAGTCACAATCTTCTGCGACCCAGCTCACGCCTTATTCAACTGTCGGGTTCTTGCAAGCAAATCCGCTGGTTCTCCACATCCCCTTCCCCCTCCTCCCGTCGACCGTCCTTCTCATTCCTCCGACTGTCGCGTGCATACCCAACTCGCCGCGCTGTACCCACCGCGGGATTATCATGCCTACGCGTCAACTGGAATCGTTCCCCAAGTGGGTCTGAGAGAAAGGAGCCGCCACTCTTCGCGAGTTCATCGACACCCGCCTCCCTTCCCTGCTCCGCGTCAATCTGTTCGTCCGTCCAGCCGCGGCGCCGCACCTCAACATCCCTCTCTCCAGAAGCACCAATCTTACGAGCCCGCGTAAACGGTTATCCATGATCGAGAGCTCGGCGCCGAATCGTCTTTTAGAGAAAATCTTCGTCATGTTTGGGGTGCTGGCGGGACGGCGCGATTGAGGTCGGTTGGGAGCGGCGCCGGCGTGGTACGAATGGACAAATCTCAGCGAACTTACTAAAGGGATAGTGAAGAAATGTGGTGTGAGGCGGCGAAACGAGGGGTGGGGACGGGGAACGGGCAGCTAACGTTCCTGAGGTTCCATGGCCGGGGCGGGCGAGAGGGCTCCCAATTGCCCCAGGCCAGTGACGTTTCGACTGACTGCAAGCATTCAAGAAGAATCGGATCTTTACCTGCCATTTCCACTCTCGACGTTCAACTGCAAGCTGTCAGTACGTGACAGTTCTCGATCCCAGACGTCGACCTCGAGTTCGTTGCTTCGACGTCTCTAACCACGCCGCGCCGCTGCTAGAAGTCGATGCCAACAACCGCCGCTCATCTTCCCCCTCATCTTACTTGTGTTCGCTCCGCATGCGTGGACCAGTCGATATTTCCTGGCCTGGGGAGGTGGTGTACAGGTCGCCGCCGTCGAGTTTGCCTCAAGGACCTTCCTCGTTTCTGGGCGTATATCGCCGATTAGAGGCAGAGGATGTAAGGGAGAAGATGTGATTTGGGTGGGGAGAGAGTCGGAACCTTTGCACTTCTTATCATTTCCTAGGTATGATAATTTTTTCCTCCTTTTGCTTTCTTTCTCGGGTCTGTCTTTGATTGTTTGAATATCTTCGTTTCTTTATGTGACTTACAATAGTGATATGTTATTATAATATCAATGCTATGTGTCTTTTTGACATCTTTGCCACTTTCTGACCCTCTTCTAGTCTTGTCTGCAGTCGTTTTGATCTCAGGTACTGTTCGTATTCCTTTTGGGTCTCTTCTAATCGCTATACGTTCAGTTGATGCCGTCTCTTTTGTCCACAGGTTCGATGTCGTACTGTGGAAGGCCCGCTCTCCTCTTCGACGCCTGAATCTCCGGGAAATTCCTCTCCAGCGGATCGCTGTGTAGAAAATTCAATAATAGGAAGTCCCGTCCGAATTACTATGGTTTACGGTAATTCTACAAGTCTACTACACAGAAAACCCTCTTTCGACCCAGTCATCGACCCATCGCAGTCCTCATAACCTCTGTCCATTTCCAAGGTTGATCTGGGTCTGGCACCGAATTGAAATATTCCCAACCAGCCACTCCTCCAAATTCGTCACCGTATTGATTTACCAATTGCCTCACTGTGGAGTTTATCTTATCCAACTCAACAAATCCACTACCGTTTTCCTGGTTCGTAAGGGTGCCGGCGACTAGCCTACGTGGGCTCAGAGGGAAGTCCTTTACGATTGCGTCATAATTTGTGGTATTTTCCAGGGACCCATATCCCGAATAGAACTGGACGTTGTACCAGTTAATATCATCACCGTATTGTGCCTCCAGGTCGGTGTAATTGAACCCAGAGAATGTATCTTGCCCTCCTTTAAGTGCGCTAGCAACTGGGGCCATGGTAATAATAAAATCTTCACCAAAGTCTCGCCGAAGTTGTCTGATAAGTTTCCCAATATTTTCGAGACCTTCGTGTTCCTCGACGTCGAGATCAATGCCGTCCAGTTTGTAACTGTAAAATAAGTCAACTCAGGACCCGGGATAGAAAGGTATAAGGCAGTACTTGCTTTGTGATACACGACGACAACAGCCCGTAGTACTCGTCGAAATCTTCCGCAAGTACTGTGTATGTACCCTGAGACGCTCCCCCAAGCATACCCATTACCTTAATTCCGCTTCCTTGTAAGCCCCGTGTGTCAGTCCACATCTGTGTCAACGAGGGGTCTTCTGGAGGGACATTGTTCAGATGAATTGTTTTGTTTCCGTTGAGGTGGAACGCGGCAATGATGAGGTGGGTAGCGAATCCTGTAAGCGGAGATGGAGAGATGTACTTGTCGTCGTGGTACTGCGTTTGATAGTATACCACGACACTTTTTTGGGGCTGTACTCGAGCCAGAGACTGGATATTTCGCCGATTAAACTAGTTTTATTCGTCAAACAGGAATACGAGAGATCTCTGGTTTTTACTGACCTTCTTAGTGATCGTTTCGCTTCCCCCAAGAGACTCGATGTTTGGGTGAGAGAGATAAGCCGAGGTATGAAAGCTGAGACTAATCCTGCAGCCCACCCGAGGAATAGAGATAGCAGCATCCACCGCAAGACAAATAAACACGAGAATGCAGAGCAGCGAATTATACATCCCGGAGGGATTAGAGCTGCGCAGATGGGTCAAGACGACAGCGAGTTTTATTATATCCCATAGAGAGGCCACCAGAGTAGATTCGAAGAAACGTTAGGAACGACAGAGAACGGGTAAGAAAGCCACTATTTGTCTTCTATAGTCCTCTAACATAGCGCTGGAACCTCTCGTGCGTGACATGCTTTGAGTTATTAGATGACAGCTGCCTATCGAAGCGTCGGGTTTCTTCTTTGTCATTCGCTATTTACTACCTGACATGCACAACTAACATGATGCTGGAAGTCGCTGTGACACAGAGCTGGACTAAAAATTGAAACAATCTATGAAGTGGATACAACGGAGAATCACCAGGCTACACGTATGTCAAGGTACATAGGTCTAAAAATTCTCATCTTTATTCCCTTCACCCTATATCCGAAGCGCTTACAATTCACGGACCTGCAGTTCGGCTTCGAATTTGGGGACGGGAAGTTATGCAGCGTGATATACGCGTAGGAGCTCCGATTTCAGGAGGCCGGTTTGTCATGGCCTAGATGAAAGGGGAAGAGAACATTTCATCGCTTGTCCTCCCGTACTCAATATTAAATCGATTTCCTCTACGGTGACCGTTGTCTCATTTCGAAATTGTTCAGATGGTCATCTGTGCGAGGCACGGCAATGCTCAAGCCAACCTTATATAAATTTCCGGCGCGGGGATCTTGTCAATACGCCAATGCAGAATTTAAACACTAGGTCACCTTCAAGGTCCGAGATTAAAGACAAAGATTCGTTTCTGAATGCACGAAGCGCAGACCAATTTTCTTGGGGTTGGAAAAGCCATTACTCCTTAAATTTATCCCTGCGCCGCATTGTATCTTAACATCCCTGCTTGGAGCACTTACGGCACGTTCTGGTTGTCTGCTTTCGTGGGTGTCATCGAAGCGGTCCAGTGCTTTTCCTTTCGACACTGTTGACCTCTTACATCTCTGGGGCAATATTTACATGGGGTAGTTGGTTTTCCTCATTTTTCCATTCGATTCTGAATCAGGTATCAGGTATCAGGTATCAGGTTCGCTGGACCGGGGGCTATCCAATTCTCCGTCGTCCCTTGATACTGGCTCCCGAAACCTTCTTTTCCCGCCCAGCAAACTGGATAAAATCCGTTATGGGCACGTCAACCCTCCTCGTGCTTCATGCATTGCATCCCGGAGGGCAATTTAGATTTTTTCTTGGTATTTGTGGCTCCGAACGATCGTACACACTTATCGTACACTTCCGAGTGTCTAGGTTGCTGTGATGTAAAACGAGCAAAGGAAAAATCCCGCTCTTTCCACCAGAGTTTTTGTAAAGAGATTAAAAACAGGGAAAAAACATTTATATTAGCCACAGTGCAGCAGATCTTTTGCCTTGAGGTTCATTTTATGTAAACTGGTTAGCCGAGAGAGCAAAGGGGTAGATTGCGCAAGCCTCAAGGTGGATGTAAATTTGAACAAATAGATACTTTGGGCCATTCGTGCGGATTGGGACCCGGAAATTTGCTTTGAGTGTCGAATTAAGATTCTCAATTAAAGAGCGGCTTAAGGCAACGGCTGCAAGTTCACTTTCCCCTCGGATTGTAGGTCTTCCACCACGAAAATATCAGCTGGAAGCGTCGTAAACACCAGGAGTAACAGTGAGCCGTTTCTCATTCCTGATCACCGGATTCTTACTCTTCTATCTGCTACAGGGTTTGTTCAGTCAATATACTGTCGAATACGTCCTCAGCCACTATATCTACACGATGTCCATTTCTGTAAACGCAAATGTGCGCAATATCAACAACCCCAGGATCATGGGCGGAGTGTTCGAAGCATTGCTCGAGGACTTTCCCGCTATCCTCCCGCCGTCGACAAAAGACCCAAGACACGCTATCCAAATCGTTTGCAGGAGCTGGCGAGCCATATTACTTTCGACGCCATCCTGCTGGAAAGCATTCGTTTTCTTGCCCAAGCCATTCAACGACTCTGCTCGGCTTCTTCAAGTCTTCGAGGTCTATATTCAGAGAAGCGGTTCATGTCCTCTCGCGTTTTATTTCCTCTCCGACATCGACGCTCACCTCCGGTCGCGTACCGCCAACTCATACTTTCAGAGCCTGGAGGTCGAACAGCTCGTGTATGGTCGGGGAGTTTTCAGTATCCTTCAATCAATTATCTTGCCTTACGTTGAGCGCATCCAGCACCTACAGTGCCTGATCTACGGCGAGCAGAACGCGGAATTCTTGCTCGGGATCGGACCTGGGCGGTTTAAATTACTGGAGTCGATCAATTTAATTTTCATCAATGATTTTCCTTCATCCCGATGTCCCTTTACGTTGCAAAAATCGTTGGGTTTCGATGTCTTCCAATCACTCCCCAACTTTCGTCGAGCGACAATCCGTGTCATGAATAATATCCATCCGCTTGACCTTCGTCTTCCATTCCATCAAATGGTTAAGCTGGACTTTCTGAATACACCTATGTCGTACGAGTCTTTTATGAGGGTGATGCATCGGTCGGCGCCTTCGCTCATGGACGGCGCGTTTCATGTTGAGCTGGGCATTCATGCGGACCATTTCCTGAAGTCTTTCCACCCATTCAGCATGCCCAACCTCGCACATTTTCACATCCGAATCATAAACCCGAGTTTTTTCCCTGATATCATTCTCCTATTCCAATTACCTATGCTTAGAAGGCTCCGTGTCGAACGGTCCGATCAGTGTTCTCCCTTTCAGTGGGATATCCCGCGATACACGGCAATGATCGCGACCTCAACCGTTCCACTAGAAATACTAATCCTCTCAAATTCTACAGTCGGTTTTGGCGCGTCCTTGTTTATCAAACGCAGTCGACGTGATACATCCTACCACGAATTGGAAGAATTATTTATGCTTGCTCGCGAGGTACACACGTTGATCTTGCCGTGGAGCGTTCATGTCCACCTGCCGACACTGCAAAAAATCGCCACAGGGAAATTACTCCCTCGTCTGCAGGTTTTAGAATTTGGTACCACCCACCCCACTATCGCTCTTGAAATAGTCCGCGAGAGGAACGAGCACCACTTAATTTCTAGTTCCACTCCTCACGCTCAGATTATACGACTGGGCCTCACCATCCCGTCAATAGACCCAGAAGGACGAGCAGTGCTAAAGAACGGTGCGGAGTTGCTGGGTCTGCCCGGTGGCGTCGTTTTGAACTATGTACCTGTGGCCAGGTTTTCCTTTGGGACGTGATCTAATCCGCCTTTGTGTTCTGTTATTTTTTTGCCGATTGTTCCATTTCTCAGAGTGTCGGTGATATAGAAACACACGATTTGACTGTTTCAGATTGAGATCTAAAGAGGTATAATATTTAGATAAGCTCTGGACCCAGCAACCATATTTCAAGCGCAACGGAAATACAAAAAAAATTGAGGCGTGCTACGATAGTCCTTTCATTGAGAAACCATCGACAAGTAACACAACAGTCTTCCTGCCACTTAATTGAAGTCGCGAATGATTAACTTATTCCACTCTTGGTGTTTGTGAATAAAGGTTTTACTTTATCCTGCGGTCGATAGAGTAGAGATAGGTGTTGCTGGGAATAGGTTGGTGTATCACGTGTTCTATGTTGACCAATTTTGCGAGTCGAACCACCATCATCCACTCTTCTTTCTTCCACATACATATAACTGTCTTTCGGTTCTCCATAGGGGGCCTGGTTTACTTCTGTTATTCTTTTGCGCCTTGAAGGTAGACGACTCATGTTACATCCCATATGACGTATTCTATTACTCGTCTTTCCACTTGCTACCTCCGGTCGAATTACAGGTTAGGATAAGCTTTTTCAATCATGGGGTCTTTTCTGACCTTCTATCCAAGCAGGATAATGCTAATATATACGAAAATTAACTTTTTTGGCAACGAAGACCATTCCTCCTTTTCAAACCTTGCGAACGCACCGAGTTTGCTTTGTCTTTGGAATAACAAAATGGGTCT
The DNA here is from genome assembly GCA_023014345.1 of Galerina sulciceps. Lineage (NCBI taxonomy): Eukaryota > Fungi > Basidiomycota > Agaricomycetes > Agaricales > Galerinaceae > Galerina > Galerina sulciceps. Next base: position 53,938 of record JAEDXJ010000002.1, on the reverse strand, counting down.
TTTGAGGTGCGCGCTCTTTTGTTGGTTGTTTCTTCTGACAATTTGACTGAATGAGTTTCGTTCTTTTGTAGCTCGCCATAAGCATCAACTTTGTTCAGAGATTCCTCCCCCTCAGCCGCGCACTACGAGCTACAGAAGTCACTGCATTTGGCCCTACTCAAGCTGCCGCTTCCAGCCTGCACTTTTGCATCTGCAAAGACCTTAGGGCGCACGGCTAGGCTCGGAATATCCGTTCATTCGCAACCCTGTTCTCCGACTTTCCGCCCACGTCACTACCCACCCCAGCCCCCAATCATCATCGTGTTGAGCCATCTTTCTGATTTCGTACCTCAAGCTAGCCGTACCTACTTCATTCGCCTCATCCTCTACCCCGACCAGTCAACGTTCTGTCTCCACTCGAGCGAAGAATTCCTGGGTCGTCTTCCTCCCATTCACCAGCTAGTCACTGGCCTTCTGGCGTTAGTTCTCGAAGAAACTTCCGTACGGGATATTTTTTCACGTTTGCAGGGCGGAGAATGGGCAGGCAGCTGATGCTGACGTGGCTAATGTCACTTGCGCTCTGCTTGCACTGCCGTTGGGAAAGTTGGCCTAGAAGCTGGCCATGAACGCTTGAAACATTATGGCGCCGCTGGAGGAGCCATACTCGGCATTCCTTCACGGTGGTGGGTGGATCTAGGGAAGGAGAGACTGCGCGCAGGGGAATGGCAGCGGAACGAGTAAGCAAATGCTGCCCTACGTTAATTCAACACTCATACCCTCTCCGCAGCCCAGGGATAGGTTCTGCAACCTAACGACTCTTCTCCTAGAGCCGTTGACGCTGCCCTCACTGCTACCCCTCCGTTCAGTTTCCCTTTATCATGGCCACGTCACGTAGCACCAGCTGCGGTTCTTCAACGTCATTCCCTTTAAAAAGCAAATATAATGGAAAATTCGATGCTTGGGCATTGAGAAATGACTGTGACGCCAGGCACGAGCGCAGTGGCCGATGCGGCGGTTTTGGGACATTGGGAAGAAATCACCTCAGAAGACGCGTGGCGAGGAGGTACGGCGCGACGAGATCGCAGTGGCTAGCTGTTTAAAATCTTCTCTCCTCTGTCCCACCCGCGAGTACTTAGCAGGCATCCGCAAGGTTCGGTGTTCGTCAGCTATTGTCTGCTCCCTCACTCTTCGATTGCTCGAGGAGCTGTTGTCGCGACCCTTTCTCGCCAGCATGCAGCCATCGCCCTTCAAACCCAACGATCTCGGTGACCCATTCCTCCCAGAATACAGCGCACCACGTTACCACTTCCTCCCAACAATTCCCTCTAAAGCTTATTGAAATCATTTTTGTCACGATGGCGGGTATGCAGTGGGTGGTCTTCATCGCCTCCGTCTAAGCTTGCGGTTCTGCATACCTGCCGTGTTGACGTCTATGTCTGTTTTCCCTGCCAATCCCCTCCACCTATCGTATTACTTTGACGACGTTTTCCATTCCTGGCCGAATGTATGAATGATTTGTCACGGGCAGCTCGTTATCGACAATGGGAGCGAGGGGCTCCGAGAGAGGATGTACCACATGAGTACTCCGGAGGAGAGTCGATCTTGACGAACGCGAGCTTCATCGCTCGTAATATCGAATGTACGATTGACATATTCTAATTGTTCTTTAGCGTATCCATACTGCGAGTGTCAAGCGTGCCTCAGACCCTCGTCGTTGTCGTTTGTAGTTTTTGGTGAGGTTTTTTCGTTTGCTCCTCGTCCTTTTCCTGACTTCTGTTCTATTTAGATCCGGCCTGCTGACACTATCCTCAAGCAAGCGACGATTTGTCTAGGTGGGATGTAGGTCTAGGTTTTAACCGTCCCAAAATTGTTGGCGGCGGTTGAGGAAGAGTCTTCCCAGCTACCGAAAACTGTCGACCGATATGTTCATTCGCCACAGGGCTAATACTATTTTTTTCCAGATCTTCCTTGTAGCACGACCGCGTCGAATAAAGTAGTCCATTTTCATTGAAATTTAACATGTCTTGGATGAGATTAAGTCGCCTATGCGTACTGTAGCGTAGCCATCGATGTAAAGTGCCGGCAAAAAGTATTGCGGGTATCTGTTGTGCAAAAACGCTTCGGTAAAGTGTCTGAAGTAAAAATATATCTATAAAATACATTGAAATAACGTAGTTCTGTAAAGTTTAAACGCGAAATAACTATGATATTCTTAAGATAGAGGGGAAACTGTGGGTGGAATTTTACCTACCGTCCTTGAAATTTTATGGCAAATGTCTGAAAACCAGTCAGTAAGCAGATATTATTTGACGTTATAACATGCATGTAAGCTCGAATGTATGGCTTCTTCCATTCAAAAGATATTCGCGGTATGAAGGTGACCAAAATAGGCATTTTTGCCTAATTATGGCAAATTTTAGGGTAAAGCGGCCACTTTGAGAGCCGGAAATGTTTAATTCCTGTGGATCGTTTTTTATCATTTTAAGTTATCTGTGACAAGTGGAAGGAGAGGTATCTAGGGTAATTTTTTCAAAGCTATCTAAGCCGTTTTGAGTGATGTTAAAATTTGGCATCTTGCAGTATTCCACCTGACGACGGCAATATACTTTTAAAGTTCTCAGACTTTTGTCAGTGCCTTGAGGGTAGGGTTACACAAACCCAGGACACTACAGTAATAAAATTTGACAGATTATTACCATGAAATTCACGACCCGCAATATTATTTGCCGTCACTTTATGGATCAGGGTTATGTAATCATCCCGCAGGTCAATAATAAGTCTTCTAGTTGTTCTCCTGTTTCGACAACACTGGCACCTCTCATAGTAGTATCTCCTCTGTACTTTTATGTACGTTCTCGTGTCATTCCGAGCCTTCAAGTACGATCAAGGACATCGTACAGCCTTGATCGTTACAGTCTATCACGCCTGTTCGCAATCTTCTCCAAAAATGTGTTTTGAATCACATGCTCAACGGTCTGTTCACGTTGGGTTTGTCAACTGTGCTTCAACGACCTTCACTTGACTGTCATATTCTAACGTCCTCCCGCTTTTCTCCTATAGTGTTGATCGTTCTCCTGACAATCTCGGAGAGAACTTAATGTCAAGCGGAATTTTCAGTAACAGCAGTAATCTCGTCATCGCTGGTGGCGTTTTTAACAATCTTGTCAACAATCACAGTGAGTTATTTCATGAATCGATATTAAAACATCCATAATTCATTGTATTCACCGTTATCTATCCAAGCGTCAGATGGAAAGAGCGGATTCCTCGAGCTAGCACGGTTTGCTGTATCAGCGGGGATGCACAGCGCGGGAGGCTCTTACGATCGGCCCCGATGCTACGAAAACACGCGAGTAGCAATTCGCGAACACCTCATGGATTGGTTAGTTGAAGACACGGAAAAGAATTCGACGATAATGTGGCTTTATGGCGACGCTGGTGCTGGAAAATCTGCTATCGCTCAGACGATCGCGGAAACCTGCGCTCAGAGAAAACTCCTTCTGGGAAGCTTTTTCTTCTCTGGAAACGACGCTAGACTGTCCAGTGAAACATCTCTTGTTGCTACGCTTGCATACCAAGCGGCCACTGCGGTTCCTGGACTCAAAAAAAACATAATCGCGGCCGTAAACTCGGATCCCATGGTATTTCAGAAGAATCTCAAGGCTCAGTTCTCCTCACTCCTCATCGATCCGATCAACGCTTTTGCGACTCATCCGGACTTTAAGCCCGAAAACTTTCCCCGTGTATTTATCATTGATGGCGTCGATGAGTGCACAGATCGTGGCATGCAGTGCCATATACTAGAGACGATATCACTTGAAGCTCGTCGATGCGACGTTCCTCTCAGATTCCTCATTTCTAGCCGGCCAGAGATTGAGATTACTGCAACGTTCAATTCAAAACACCTGCAGTCACATTCAACCCGGCTTGCATTGAGCGCGTCTTCGCAAGCTTCAAATGATATTCGCCATTTTCTGAATGGTACCTTTCAGAAAATCAAGGAAACACACCCGCTAAGGCGCTATATCCTGGATACTTGGCCACCCTACGATGCTGTGGAGAAGTTAGTGACCTCGGCTTCAGGTCAATTTATCTATGCATCGACAGTCGCCCGGTATGTTTCGTCAATGCGCCATCAACCAGTTGGCCGATTGAAGGTTGTCCTCGGCCTGCAGGCCTCATCGTCGGAAAAGGACGTGCCATTCGCAGAACTCGACGCCTTGTACCGGCGGCTATTCACATCAATCGATTTGGAGAATCTTCAGATTGTTTTAACAGTCCTAGGACTTCTGATTTTTCAATTCCGCAGTCAAAATCCTCACTTCAACCAAGTTGACTCTATTGCCGCTATTCTTTCCCTGGAACCAGGTCAACTGGAGCTTTATCTTGGCGACTTGTCATCCATCCTCGAGTGGAACACTGACGAAATACGCATTACGCACCTATCGTTGACCGACTTTCTCCTTGACCAACAACGATCAAAGGAATTCCACCTCAATGAAATCGCCTTTTGGACAAATCTTGCTCATATATATCTAAATCATTTATCTGGTATTGCCATTACATCAAGTCAGCGTTATTTCTTCAAAACATTTACGAACTAATTGCCGTCCCAGTAGATCAGTTGGCCATTTCTTATTCATTTGATGGGTTAATCCAAACCCTTTATCGTGCCAATTTCACTGCGGAGCTCAGACACGCAATGGAAGCCCTTCCTTTGATGCCGATATACAAATCCAAGCGAGGTATGTTCGAAAATGTTCACTCACTTACTACTTCCTCTATTCTGAACTTTTCACCAGTTGGCGAATTTATTCAATTCGCACTCGATACTTCATTCTACCTTGAGGATAATCACGAAAACGATTTACTCTCTAGGTTTATGCCTAAGCTCGATGAATGCTTCCTCCTCTTCCTAGCCGATTACAAGCCCGGCGAAGAATTATGTCTTCTAACCACACTCCCGGCTCAGGGCTCGCCATACTCACCCCTTTGGGCCCGTCTAGATGCTGCTATTTATTCAATATTTCTTGCCGACACGGAATTTGGGAACTTGAGGCGCAAAGACTCAAGAGTAGAAAATCTCATTCGCATCTGTGTGCTATCACCAAGACACGGCCACAGCCTCTTCCAATTCTTCACTGATCCCCGCCGTTCGAGAGAGTTCACTGTTAACGACGACATGTACGCATCCGCCGCACTCAAGAGCTTCAGGTATTTTGCGAGGTTTGCTTAATTTATATTCCTATTTTCACAAGTCATTTACCCATCGATTATAATTTAAGGTGTCACAGATATTATTGGAGCTATTGCACGTGTGCTCTTGCATATATCCCGCACCTTTTGAGCCGAGCGTCACGAAAAGAAGACTTGGTCGGTTTTGTCCGTTCTATCAAGTGGGACGCGAAGGACGACGTGTTTAATGGCGCATTGCAAGACGATGAATTATCTCTCGTAAAAACAGCGTGTGTGGAATACCTCAAGGTAAAGTACATGAACACGTCTCAACCTGAATCATGTTTCCCTATGACTGACACCAGTCACAGCGTGTCGACGGTGAAGGGGAAAAAAATTAATAACTGATGCGCAGTTACTCGTATTACATTTTTGAAGGAGAAATGAACCGAGAGTCCGGAATATATGAAATTGGCCAATGGCTTTTCAACCTCGCGACATCCGGTGAGGGTCATGTTTGCCTAAGGGTTCATGCCACCTGTCCCCTCAGCGATGTTATTGAACCGAAGAGCCCAAGCTCTCATCTAATTAGGGGTAACGCTATCAGAGACATAAAATAGATTACAATCTATAATTCCAACTCGCCTGTTTCAATGCCAGCACCGCGAGCGATTCTACCTTCCGCACGAACTTTATCGCGGAAGGCGTCGATATCGTGTATTATCAATTGTTTTATTCTATCGGGACTGTTCTCCGTCTCAAGGTCGAGGTCAAGCTCGAGTTTCTAAACGGAAGAGGATCAACTTATCAATAAATATCGATATGTAGAAAGTGAATTACGGTTTCACAGTCAGGCATGTCTTCGGCCTCAAACCACGCCTGGAAGTACGGGTGCTTTAGTGCTTGCTCGCAGCTTATACGTTCCACCGGATCTAAACGGAGCATTTGGGTCAAAAGATCAATTGCAAGTGGGTTGCCTTGAGGGAATACGGTCGACAACGGAATAGGTCGTTTAGACGGGAGAGAGCGAATGTAATCTTGAGCCTGAATTTGATCACCTTTCAGGCTCTTCTACCACATCGATAAATCAAATCACGTACACGAGATGGAACAATTCGATTGAGAGCATCCTCGGTGGGAGTTCCAAGATAGTGTAGTATTGTGTTTAACTGATCGACATAACTTCGAACAGATTAGCCCAAGTACACAAAACACAAACTAAATACTTACTCACGTCCCCGAAACAATGGAGTCCTACGCAAAAGCTCTGCGAGAATACAGCCTACCGACCAAATATCTGCGGAATGGGTCTTTTAAGAATAGGTAAAATGATCCGAAAAAGCAAAACAGAACCAACATGAGGGGTGGAAGAGGAAAACGTTTCAGTCGCGCGATACCAGCAAGGGTTAAATGGTCCAGGTTCCGGCATGAGGTCTTGAGTTTCCGTCGGACTTAATGTGATTTCTCCTGGTATATAGCGCGTGGAGTAGCCGAAGTGGCAGATCTTCAAGTCGCAATCGGCAGTAACAAGGAGATTGACCGGTTTCAAGTCTCTGTGTACAATATTTGCAGAATGAATATATTTCAGTCCACATAATGCTTGGTAGATGAGGGACTGGAAGTGATCATCGCTCAGCGGCTGGCCAGAGCTTATCTGGTAATCGGTGCGACGATAAGGCACTGAAACGAGTTGGGTTTCCAGTTACGCACAATAGCTTGTAGGTCCGCGTCCATCAATTCCTCCTGCGAGAATTTCAGAGTCTTCTCCGTACGGAACTCGTGGTTACGCTGTCCCCGCACTCACAAATAAATAGACATCAAAAACGTCATTGCTGTGGAATACAATATCAAGGTCGTATAGACAGACGATCTAAGGCACGTTTAAACTTCTAACTCGATGTAACGACGATGTTTTGAATGGTTTCACGTACGTTTTTATGACCACTAAAATGACTTAGGATCCTAGATTTCATATCATCGAAGGTGTCAGGACCAAAGGGGTGATATACTAACAACGTACTTGATCTCCCGCAAGGATCGCAACCTGGCAGCCTTCAAGTGATAGAATGTAAGCGTGCTGCAGATACACCGCAATAAAAATGGGGGTACCATCGTGCCTATGTTAGTAATTTTCCTGATTGCAAAATTCTCGCCGCTCCGGCGATGTTTGACTGCGATAACAGATCCATAAGCGCTTTGACCGAGCCCCCTGACGAATTGGTATTCTGAATCGACGATAAATCTTGAGCCGAATGAGACGAGGCCATGGCGTAACATTTCAAGACAGACAGCTATCAGCTATCAGATGATGGTATTGAACCAAAACTTACCTTGAGCCAATCTCGAGCAGATCGGCACTGCGCTCCGGGTTGTCAAAGTCACGTGTTTATTTCTGGTTGGTTTTCCCTCCTCTTCCCAAGTTCCCATCCTCTTCTGTTCGTTTCCTCAGCAGAGAAGTTTCTTTGGCCCCTTCAAGGACTCCAAGTTTATAGATCCCCTCTGAAGTCCATTTTTTGGGGGAATTTGCAATGCCTTGACGATGAGGATGCTTTCTGCGACCTCGCGCATATTGAATTGTCTCCCTTTTATCCCCTGCACTCTTCGCGATCTCCTGGGTATCTTAGCTTGAGTTTTAGGCCAAGATAAAGGTGAGTCAAAAGCCTTCTCAGAGCTTTAGCTTTTACTGACGTTTTCTAAGAGCTGCAGTTCTGGCGATAAACCGCCTTTTTGGCATGCAATTCTACCTCGCTGCAAAATTGACGAATGCGCCGAACTAGGATCATCATTGGAATGGAACAACGAGCTGGTGGAGGAGTGAATGGTTACGTATGTACCTCACTGTTTTCGCTTCTCCTGAAGCTGAAGCTCAACACACTTGATAGTTTTTTAGCTCTCGTTAATCTGATTTTCACACCTCAAGAAATGGTCTTTCCTCCGGTCCTCCAAGTACACATTACTATGCTCTAAGTGCGTCTTCGTCTCAACAATGTAATAGCGTCCCCGGCCTTGTTCTTACTTTCTGCAACTGGAAAAAAATCGCGGTCGAGCCAGCTGCCCTGTGCGTTCCCCACACCCCACCTTGCCCTCCTGCCCATTCCCGTCCCCTTTCCTTCCGATGGTCTTCTTGGGGCCTCGCCGCTGTACCTTCTATCTTCCTACATTGAGGTGCATTTACATAGTCTTCCTGCGACTGCTCATCGTTGCCAGCTCCCCTTACCTTCATTGACCATGCCACGTCATCGATCGTCAATTACAGTATCTGCGTTAGGGCTACATTGCGACCTTTTCCAGCCAGTTTTAGGCCACCTCAAAGTAATATCCGCTCCTGACGATGGCTAAGACGTCGTATCGCAACTCGTAAGCCTTCCTCTATGATTAGGGGTAGTCCGACCCTGATCCACCCTTCCTAGTCGTTTCCATAAGAGGAACTACTTGGCGAAGGCGAGAAGCTAAGGAGAAAGCGGACGTCCTACGCCAGGTTCAACTCTCAGCTGTTTATCACCCTCGACCGTGCTCGTGTCCTCCGCATCTCGCCGCACCATTCCGTCATTTAGTTCCAAGGCAAACGTGGCAGCAACCTCATATAGTTTGGAGGTGAGATGGAGTGAGTCGAGGCGGTGTTCCTCTCTCCGTCGTTGGAGTCGCCGCCGGAGGCTCTTTACCTCGTTGGTGGGTATATTGGTGATCTGGGACGGTGAGCTTTTTATGTCTGTCTCATGCCTATCTTCAATTGTCCTGTCGGCCCGCATTGACATTAATCCTTGGTCGTTTTTGTCTTCCCTTTCCTTGTTCTAATCACCGTCATCACTATATATCGACTGTCGACTTTAACTTATTATAATCTGATGCTAGAGCTTTTCTCCATTTTATTGAAGACTCGCTTTACTCATTCAGATGCTTTATAAACCCATTTTGCATTCGGCCCCTTTCATCTCCAGGAAATTTCCTCTCCAACCGATCGCCGTGTAGTTGGAACTTTGCGGTCAGTCATCAAGCATCGCCGACTGCATTATCTTCCCTCATTTTCGTAGTTGATCTGGGACTCGCACCGCATCGAAAATTTTCATCTAGCTACTTCTCCAAAGCAGTCGCGCATATTTAATCACCTGCTTTCGTCAACTCCACAAATGCGCTGTCGTCCGCCTTACTTCTAGAGGATTGGCCACTGACCTATGTGGATTTAAGGGAAATTCTCGCTCTTATAGGACGCTGCTATTTGAGTTATAGACTGGATATTTCGTCGAGGAAGCTGTAATAGTTTTGTGTCGAAAATATTGTCACAAAATTATAGTTTCAACCGACCTTTTTAACGATCCGTTCGCTGCTCCAGGAATTCCCAAAAGACTAGATATTGGGGTCTGAGAAATAATTGATCAAGAACATACTCATTCTTCACATCATTAGTTCAGACCACAAGCACTACTCAGTCAGTGGCAATAAAAAACCAGTGGGTCTCAGCAGCTGAACCATCGTCCATCAATACGACCTTGATAAATATATTTTCAGCAGGTGGTTTATTCGAAGTCAATGGGGCTGAGTCGTACGTTACTGGAGCTGTCGCCAGCTGCAAATTTAGATTTTCGAGGAAGCTTGACGCTAAAAGTAATTTCAAATTTTCAAGTGTAAAACGAGCGCAAGATTCAGACGCTTACTTCCACGAATAATCGTCGTTCATACTGAGACCCCACCCGTAGCTGCTCTCCTGCCATACGAGAGAACCGTCCCCCTGATTGGATAGAGTACATGTAAGTAAAAAATAGATGTGAAACGGGATAGCGTGAATGAAGTGGGGATCACGCACTCCGGAGTCAGAAATGAAATAACCTGAGTTGGACTTCAAGGTGTAGAAACCGTTATCGATGGACAAGCGCAATTTCTACAAGTGAAGCAAATGATCAATTCAACTCAGACTGTACTTGACCTCTTGAAAGTACTTACGGCTTTATTAGGGACTGCCCCATCCGAAAAAGTGGAGGTGGTGACTGTGTCGCCAGGATCAGTGCTATTTTCGGGTACTATGTATTCCCCAGTCTTTTTGTTCCTGACGAGATACAGAACGTCTGTTGGAAGAGACATGGAGACGATCGCCTGATTGGCTCGGGGTCGGGTCAAGAAAGCGTCAGATGAGGACTTTGGGATGGTAAACTCGCTGGTCTACTTATACATTTCTTATCTCCATGTCATCTCCTTGACAGACGTATTGGAAGAAGCTACGGTGTTATTTGAGCCTCAAAATAGACCAGACGCGGGTAGAACGTACGAACACACGATAGTAGGGAGCTCCTAAAGTAGTCTCGTACCAAGGCCATCCATGCTTGGGTGTCGAAGTGAGGAAATGCGGCTCGTCAGTTCTTTGCCTTGCCGGTGGATGCCGTGATCCGGTAAACCTTATTTAGCTTATTGGGAATAGGAATGATTTAATTTTAAGAGGCGACACGGCATTGTCCCTCCCACGCCACATCGGAGAGACCTTCTACCTCCTATCTCGTACTACCGAAGCATCTGGTACGACAGGCTCTGCCGACTCGCTCGACGCTCACCCTTGCGCTGCTGTGGATGAGATAGATTACAATATCCTGACTACCGCTCGAGATCATTACTTCTATCGCCGCCAATTTCGACGCTTTCCAAAGCACACCTACCACGAGTCCACGACTCTACTTCTGGTCATCTTGCCTTGGCCTGCTGGCGCTCTCTCTCTCACTTCCCTTCCATCTGGTCGGCTCTTAAACCTTTCCTGCGTAGTGTTCTAGGTTCTTCGCTTTACGGGATGAATCGAGCTAGCCATACCGTCTCTGGGACCTGCAGCTGTGTCTTTCTTTCCCTTATCGTAGACGCATCCGACTGACAAACCTCACATTCACCAAATCGAGGTCAAATTCGACGCCCTTCTGAGGAACCACAAGATTAACTAGGACCATTACGTCTCAGCTTTACTTTGACTGGTGCAGCGGGCGCGGCAGATCAGCTGGTAATGGAACCCTCCCTCATATTCTTGTTTGTTCATTTCTTCGCCTCCTTGACTACTTTCCGTTTGTTTCCCCTTGAATAAGGTCATCGGGTTTCTTTCGCCCTCGTTGCGCACGTTGTTGCATGACTCCATGCCTTCGATGGTGCCACTCTCGCCTGTCGTTACCTCTTTCCTGCTTACACATACACCTTGACAAAGTCCTTGTGGTCATCGTTACTGCTAGCAATGCCTATCTCTTCATTTTCAGACCTAATCTCCGAGACTTGTTCGCTGCGGTGTATCAGACGAGATGCATATATGCGCCGTTATGGCTCGCACATTGCCCCGAAGCAACTTCTCCCTTCGAAGTCGGAAGTGTTGCTGAGGGAAGGATCGAAAAAAAATGGAATCCGAAACTGGGTCTTGGTACGACTTTAAATTATTCATCTATGACCCATTTTGGCTGTCTATGTCGATGGGTTATGACGGTCGTCATCAGTCCTACATATATTCTAGGTAAGTACATTGAACTTCGACCCTTTTGTCTCTCCTATTTTACCGCCTGTAGGAAACCGTAACCGTCGTATCTCCTCGCTCATGCTTCTCTATTTTCAGCACACCGGAGTCAAAGAAGTCGTACATCGATCATTGGTTCAACGTTTGATGTCAGTATTCCCTCTCCGATTTTCAGTCTGAAGATGACGCGGCTGTTCTTTGCTCACTCTTCAAAGGATCACTTCGTGTTAGGATGGGATGTCGGCGAGAAATTCCTAAGAAGATTGGATAAGTTCTCTCGCGGGCTCTTGGCTATGGTCTTTCTGAACTGTCGTTTTCTGTATGTTCCTTTCCCCATGCTCAGGCCTCTCAGGTTGAACTCAGATGACCACGACAATCCCTATAGTCAATTTATTCGGCTCGGTAAGTTGTCCGGTTGATCACGTTCAAATCAACAGCTAAGATAGTTCGTATGAGAAATATTGTTGAGGTCAGGTCCAATGCCGTCGGAGGCAGAGTATGCACGGGGGTTTAAATTATAAAAGAAAGACAGATGTGCCGGTAAAAGTGGAGTATTCCCTGACGTCCTGACAGGACTTCTCCAGGTCTGGGTATCGAACGTCAGTGTGACCATACTATCACTGCGACGACGCATTCCTGTTTAAATTTACAGCAGCGGCGGTATCATTTTACGTGCTGTTCGATACAGCTCACTATCGTTGAAGAGTTCTGAAATTTCAAAACAGACCCACTGTTTTACAATGGAATGAATATTTTACTGCAGTCGTGCTGATTCCACGCAAAAGCGGCATTTGGGCTTTCTACGGACGTGTATTTTCTTTTGGACATTAGTGTAAAAACTGACGGTACGAAAAATAGCTTGCACCGCGTGATGATAGTCATCGTGTGGTCTCATGCCAGCCTGTCTCGCCCAGGTCACCCCGTGGAACTCGAGAACACCAGTGACGTCTGGACAACGCAGTCAAAATCAAAATCGAAATATATACTGCGGTATTGGAGCCGAATAAATGACCGCGGATATCTTAGCTTCGCAAATATTACCCCTCGGCTATTCTAACCCAAGCGCGACATAGCACTAATAGTGTATTCACCTTAGCAGAGTGTGTGTAAGGTAGAACGGTTATTAAAATCGGTCCTGAAAGTTAGCCTCATTTTGATTGCGCACTGTGGAGAAATTCGGAGGATTTCTGACCGTTGAATGTTGGAGACCTTCATAAACAATTGTACACTTTACGACAAGCAGTTTGTAAATACTCGATACTTTCCCAACGAAATCACTTTGTAGTTCCAATATTCAATTTCAGGTTTGACAAATCTGAGTAAACGATTAATAAAGCTTCGTCTTGTGGTGGATGAAATCGTACATTGCCAGCATTGCAGATAAGTCCAGCACAGCACGGAGCAGTACCTGCAACTGTGCCACAGAATGCTCCAACCGTTCCACAGCTGCGGCAAACCTGAAATTTTATGTCGCTGAGGTCGAGTGAAATTGTTCATTAACCAAACCCAGCTCACATTCGTAGAAGTGCAGGTCAAGCTAGCACAGCACGGTCCAGTACCAGCCACGGTTCCGCAGAAAGAGCCAACGGTTCCACAAGCAACACAAATCTATCGGGAAAAAGGGGGAGTGAGTATATGAAATGAATCCTGAGTGTTGCTTGGTCGTCGCCTACGCTGGAAGAGCTGCAAGTTAAGCCTGAGCAGCATGCCACGTTTCCAACCGCTCCACAGAAGCTTCCAACGGTCGCGCACCCTACATCACTGACTGGATGGTCGAGGGTCGCACCGGCAGCGAACGGGATTCCGGCTAACAAAATACCGAAAGCAATATGGAGGCTGAAGATATGCATGTCGAAGATCTGGGATGTAAGTGTTTCCTGTCCGAATAATCCAATAGCCGCAAAGCTTTTATGCCTTTTATACAGTCCACCCTCGCCGTGGAAGAACTCGGAAAATAGTGAAGGCGATCTGGCCGCCGGCGCTGTCTGTCAAGTCAATATTATCGAATGTCAAGGTCCATGGTAGTCACCTTTTTTTAGCCGTTCACAGAACCTTCGAATTCACTTCAGCTGACTTCAGGCGCAACGTCCCCCCATCCCCTTGCGTCATAAGAGGTGGAAATGGAGCTTCATAAGCCTGGATTATCCCAGGACCTTCTTGAATGACGTTTGACAAGGCTCGAGTTCCATTTTGTTCGAGGAACATTGCGAACTTGGACCTTAAGTTACGGCAAGACATACAGAGAGACTGAGTAGTGAGAGCGTGTTCGGTCCGATACGAACTTACGAAGCCAGTCCCTGTTTGCATCTGCTGATCTATAGAATATAAAAATCCCAAAATACGTACCCTATCCGCAGTTGCTACAGCTATATATCCCTCGAGGTTTTTCGGTGCTCACTCCCAGCAGCATCGATAGCAAGCGTCCTTAGAAAACATGAGCCTCGTTGACCTCATCTAGGCGATTAGTGAATTTACTGGTCGTACTGAGGATGGAAAGCGAGTTTAATTGCAGAAATTGTTCGAAGAGGCCAAACGACGTACAACGAACAAAGTCCATTCGCAGTCTTGATATGCTGGGAGACGTTCTCTCTATCTAAGGTGCGGTGCGCGGAACAGGATAAAATAAGCGTTTGAGCGCGAATGCCGTTGGCAGAGGCGGTGGGTATTCGGGCTTCGAAATACATCCACCAAGGACGACAAGGGAGGAAGCGGGCGAATGTAGCTATAGTCCTCTAAAATGGTAAGTTACCAAATACAGCTCCGTCGCGGATCAGAGTCGTCGGACCGACGGCGCGCAGCCCGAAGTCGATACCATGCCCAGAGGCATCGCCTGCCTAGCCTCATCCAACACCATCCAACTGCTGCTTTTACCGTCGTAGCACAGACTATCTCCACCGAACGCCTTGAACACGCGCTCCCATCCCGAAGATAGTAGTAGAAAGCTGAGAAAGTCGGTCCATGAAGCGATAAGCAGCGTCATCATCCAGGGGGAGAGAAGAATCGCGAGAATGCCGCAGTTGTAATCCTGGCATTCCTGCCTCCCAAGTGGGCAACAGTGACCGGTAGTGCTGTCGTCATCGTCTGAGCGGAGTCCTTTGTACAGCAAATGAGGGAAATCGGCGTACGTTTCGGAGTGTAGGATGCGTACCTTAAGAGTATCATCGAGGTAAGAGTGCATATAACTGTTAGAAGTGTCGAAGGAGTGCTGAAGCCGTCGTTATAATATATGGAAGTGGGTATGTCGACCTCAGTGTGAAAGTGCAGGTGTTACAGTTGAATTCGTTTGAGCCGCAACCCCGATTTCTTCCGTAGCTTGCCTATCCCGTCACCCCCTTTGCAAGAATCTTCATGTCTCATTCTAAGACGCGTAGACGCAAGCAGTGATAGTCGCGTCTCCTTCTACTTTAGCCTGAGGTACGACCGCCTAGGTACAGCTTTGTGAGGAAAAAAACACGGCGAGGAAGCCTTGAATACGATTTAAGCATGAATCATTGACCAATTTGATAGAACTGACCCGTGCTCGTCGAGCATGAAATTCTGTGGACCTAGGGGTACTTCTTCTGCAAAGGAGATCTCAGTAACACTTCGACATTTCCATCTAGAGGACTAACTTGCCATGAATCAGCATCGGTCCTTCAAACTACACGTTCCATGAATCGACTCAAAGGCTGGAGATGCGCTGTGAGCAACTAAACGAGAGGGAGTGAATGCTGAAGAAGAAGTTAAGGTAAGCAAGGCGAACAAACCTACGGCGCAGATCTTCGAAATCCGGTATCTCTTAGCAGAAGGAAGTTCGAGGTTGAAGGAACGATGGTTCGAGAAGTAGATTTTTCAGATTGGCACTGTTTGGTTCGAACGCCAAAGCCCCTTGCCCACCATACGGCGTCATTTCCAAGGCATTTCGCCTCTCATCTCATCTCCTCTCCCTCTCCTCCGTTGTTCTCAGCTGTGGACTAGGGACACTTTATCTTTTCCCCATCGCTCAATAGCGGACGTTTTACGACACTTATGCACTATCGATATCTTGTGATGTGCTCTTGTCGTGACCACATACTTGATTACAATCTGGCGTTTTCGTGGTCGCAACCAAGTTTTTGGTTTCTTCACTCATGGACATAGCTTGATACAACGCCAAGAACGGCCATTGTGCAGAAAGGACGTGAAACTTAGCGAAAGTCGTTTGCGGACACGTCTGGAGTACGGCTTGGCAAGCTCGGAGGCCGTCAGGCGTACACCGAGTGCAGGATAGCCATCGGTCTCAAAGTAAGTCAACGTGGTTACCTGCCTATACGAGGATATCTCTTCACAAAATCCTTCATATGTTTTCCTCCAGCGCTCATTCCGCTAAACAGTCAACCAAAAGGCGCTCGAAGTTCAAGTCATGCCACAGCTCTAATTTGGCGAGATGTCGTCTTCTCTCTACGAGCGTCCAGTTTTTTAACGCGTTTGACGAGCTCCGTTGGTTGAGCGATATATGGAGTGGTTAACGGTGGATCCGGCATATAGTATAAAGCAGGCAGAAATATTTTATACCGCAGAAACCGCCCGATTTTTCTTCAATCGGGTAAGTCATTCGTTTTCACTTCCATCGAATACTAATTTACCATTTTTTCAACTGCAACCCATTTCGTAGTTTCGATATGATGCTTAGCACTCGTCCATTTTCTGGCGGTCTCCGTCTCTGCTTCCTTCTCGCGTTCTCAATACCATGGCTCGCGTATGCCGCCAGTCCGATTCCCGACGTCAAAACGCCGCTCTTTGCTTCGAAGCGCACCACATTCCTCCCAATCCAGGACCACATCTACGGAGCCCGAAACGTCAGCTATTGGGTAAACGACGACGGTCTCGCGATCATCGATGGCGATGTCATCTACGGACCAGTTAACGACCTCATCTCCCGTGGACTCACTGCCCAGAACTCCCTTTCGCAACGCGCCCATAGCGTGTTCGCCGGTACGAAGACGTGGCCTAGCGCGACTATCACCTACAAGTTCGACTCCGACGCAACTGAAACTACACTCAGCGGCATAGTCAATGGCGCGATTGCTAACTGGAAAGCGGTTTCTCCCTACCTCACCTTCACTAAAGTCGCGAACAGCGCAGTCGGACAGAATGGCGTGACGATGATCAAGGCTCCAGCTTGCGGTGGCTGTAATTCGGCGATTGGGTTCACCAACGCGCCTTTGAACATGAACTTGCAGCAAACGTGCACTACGTCGCCTGGAGGTTGCGGAGTGGCCGAAGCTACTCACGAGTTTGGACATCTGCTTGGTAAAGTCCCTTCTCCTGCCTTGCCAACGCATTACTTATAACCTTTGATTCAGGGCTCTATCATGAGCATCAGAGGGCGGATCGAGAGAGATTCGTCCACTATAACTGCGCCAATCTCGACCCCGCGTGCCCAGCTGGTACAGTAATGCCCGCTGGGAAGACCTGCTGCGACACCGGTCTCCCTTCTGGATGTTGCGGAAACGCTGGTAATTTCAACATCTTATCTGGCGCGGCTTTCGATTCATCGGGAGGCTACGACATCCACTCCATCATGCAGTACCGCGCCGACGGATTCGCAAAGCCCGGGACCAACACCTTGACACCCGCTGCTCCTGGAATCGTAGTCCCCGCTACAAACCCCAGCGTCATCGACTCGACGGACGCGAACCGAATCTGCAAGCTTTACTCGGCCAAATGCCCGAAGGCCATCACCTGCCGGTCTGCTCACTGCCCGAGCACTTGTAAGCCAGTCCCGCGCTGCAACAAGCCCAGTTTATGCGAGGATCCCATAAACTCCCCGCCGTGTTGTGAACCTATCGACGAATCCACTTGTCAAGCACAGAGGGATGCATGTACTCAGCGTGGGTGCGATTTTTTGCTCTGATAGGGAATCGGTCTCTGTTGTAGTCGGTCGACTACTTAACTTGTTAAATTTTAATTTTATTATTTGCCAAATCTTGGAGGACTGCATGTTCGGTAATAACATCCCTCAATTTTGGATGGTACTTCAGATTTCGAAAGTCAAAGATTGTCTGGCCAAATCAGTGAGACGCGACATCTGCAAACGCGTTTTGACCCAGTAGGAGGCGCTGACTCAGTAGCACCGGGTAGTGCCGATGGGACTACATAGTCCTCAGTAGGAAAATATTTACTCTGTAGTGCACATAGCAAGGCTCGTGTTATCGTAGTAATTTAGAAATTTTGGCCACTACATAGTAACCGCTTCACTATCCGCCCTTCAGTAGGTCGTCCGTTTTTGATCAATTGCAAGGTTTGATTTTTCACATGTCTGCGCTGACTTGGGGAATAAAAGCCGTCGGGCTGGCTAACATTCCTCTTGCTTTTCTTTTCTCCCCGCCCATCTACACCTTGCCTTCTCAAGTTTTTCTTTTTCCTTGTGCCAGTACCTCACGCGCACAGCCTGCTTTGGAGGTCCCTTTACAAGGTACGTTATCTCCACTCACGCCGCTTCTTCTACTTACGAGCGGACTCTCCCTATACCAGCATTTTCTGATCAGGGTGGTTTACAGTCGTTGAGAATATTTCTTAGCCAAGTAAACAGTAGGTTGGCTTCCCTCTCGGATTCAACACCTAAATGACGTGCTATACATAGGCTATACATTCCGACAAGAGGCTCTACTAGTATATGCCAGTAACTGCCAGTGCCTAAAAGGTAGAGACGGACGGGGCGGTATCGAATTACTGGAGATTAGTCTTATTCACGCTTAGACTACGTTAGATCAGGCTATATTCCTACATACATTGATAGATGCTTTTATTTGCCATAAAATAAATATATTCAATCCGATCCCCAGTAATAAAGCGCCAATGATCCCTAAATTAGCCATCAAAGTCCGCCAAAAAATACTATTGATGCGGTGAAATGACACCGCATGCTGGCTGCGTACGATCAAACTATGTGTGCTACAGCCACTATGGTCCTACCGTCCTACGCCACTATCAGACTATATCGTTGCCCATAGTCAGCACACTTCCTACGGCTTACTATCATAGTGGGGGGGGTTGCTACTGAAATACAGTCCTATTTGTGCTATATAGGCGTCATAGGGACAGGTTATTTTGCAGATGGACTGGACGCGACGCGTCAAAAACGTCACGTGTTTGGTGTTGTATAAACTTTGACCAACGGGGTTTTTTTTTTGGCTGGCTTTTCTGAGCACCACCACCACTCGCCTACGTCTCTTTCCTCCGCATACAGTTCTCTCTTTACGCCATCAAGTGCACTTAATTTCATTCTATTGGAATCTTGACGATCTCGATGATTTGTGCGACGTGGCATTGCCCCATGCCTCTCCCTAGCTTTAATGCTTCATGTCGGCGTCCCGGTATCATAGCAAGTACCAGGTTAAAATTTCCTTTTGATTTCTAACCTTTGTTAATGTGCTCTAGATATTAAGTTGTTGTTGTGATATGCGGCCTTTTCTAGCCAGCAATTCGGACATTCCTGCCTTCATCCGACCTCTTGTGGCTAATCGCATTGTCGAGCAGGTGGAGTAACAAGCGGATAGGTAGGACTTACCTCTTGTCATTGTCTCCGCTGGAATTAGAGCTGAACGTGTTCTGTCATTCTCTAGTTTGACTCCACCTACCTAGGCAAAAACCCGCCATTCCTCTTCCCGGACATTCCGCTTCGTGCAAGAAATTACCTCTTCTGATGCCCACCTGCCGGCTTTAATCCCCAATTCATATGCTTGCTGCCATCATGATGACATTCTGGCCCATCAACTGGTCGCCTTGCTTCGTATTTTGCGGGTGTGGTACATGCATTCAGTCAGATCTCCACGATTCTCCAGGATACCTCGACTGCCTCATCCGAATATTGTAGCGAGCTCCAACAACGCATTTGAATGCTATCCTCGTCCTCGCCCGCTTGTAATCGGCAGCCTGAATGGCGTGCCTTCTCTATACACCACCAAACGAAAGTATTTCCTCTCGTAATGAGGACGTTGGTGTCGCACCCAGACCTCTATCCTATTATCCCGTTAAGCTTTATGTCCATCTTAATCCCGTACAACGCAGGCACATGATAGACCGACAATCCTTATCCCCCCAGGATCTGATCAAGGTATGAGCATTCGGCCCTGTCATATTCACCAGGGTTTCATAGTGCTTCATTTTCAGGGTATAACGTCCGGATTCCGAGGTATTAACACCCATGTCGCCCTCATCTACAGATCCTTGTCGTAACTTTTGACCTATGATACTCTGATAGGTTTCAGGCACCTGAGGCTGTACGTATTACTGACTCATTGCGCCTGCTGATCTCTAGCTAACTCGACTCGTCCTCTTCTACATAGTAGATGGTCGGTTCATTGGACTTCCGGGGTAAGAACTTTTCAATTCAAAGGTCGGTGAAGATAGACTGAGCGGCAATATAGTCGGCTATTTTGTTAAGGTGACGATTCTATGCATGACTCGCGTTCTAAGACCGCCCTTCGCTCTGAGTGCTGTAGTTGTTGAGCGTCGCGCCATAGGTATCCATTACGACGTTTCGAATTTTTTGAGTAAGGATTATCAGTTATTACGGTTATCTTCTTTCAGCCTCCTGCGTACCATCTGAAGCGATCTTGACGTCAATTCCGAAAAGGGTCTTACGGCCGACTTTACTTAGTACTGTCCACATATTTTATACAAAACTGCAGCTAAATGCGAAATCGTAGCTGATATGAATTCGCGAAGCCGAGCACGACGATAAATTTCGACAAAATGTGAGCGAAGTACCCATTGTTCAATGATAATCTGTACTGTAACCCGTCGCGTGGTGTGGTTTCTGTGGCACACCAGTGTCCATTTCTAACTAAGGAAATAAGCTGGCCCAATTCGTTGATTCTTCCACCGCACATTGTTCGTGGCCCACAAACCAAATATCGTCATACAATTCCCCTCAGCATTTATAGGTCAAGCTACTATGTTTTTTTACTTCGTTGTGCCACCCCGAACTCGAATGAAATTTATCCCCAGTATTTTCATCCGTCCACTCAGCAATGCCTACGAGTTTCTCTCCATATTTGCTCGCAGTCGACTCCTCAGAGTTTATAACCCGTCTAGACAATCACTCTATGGACGACATCAGGAACCTGACCAGGGTAGCATCACCTTTTCATGCGCTGAAGGGGATTTACTACGCATCTCGACCCGTCTCCCCAGCCCACTCATCACCCAACTCCCCAGCGTTGTCACGTTCGACGTCCTTCGAGTCTTCGGCTGATTTTTATACGCGCTTCGCTCCTTTCGCCTTACCTGTTACGCAAGACGACATCCATTACTCAGCGTACGATGACGAAGACGAAGACGGAGGAATTATCCCCAATGGGCCTTCAGAGGAGGAGGATCTTCATCCTCGTTTTCCGTCCTTCAACAAGAGCGAACACGGTCACGATTTAGCCCACCTCCACTCACGATTATTCAAGTTGCGCCATACTGACGGCGAAGCTCGAAGTACACTTTCGTCTCCTTCTACGTACAGCACTGAGAGCGGGGCACCGACGATTAATTCCTTCCTTATAAGAAACTTACTAAAGAAAAAATCAGTTTACAAGCCACACGCGGAACTCACACTCCAGCCGAAGGATCCTGAAGAACAAACTATTCTCTGTGTACCACCGCCCACATCCACCGCACCGACTGTTATCGACGAGACATCGAAAACGAAAACGAAATTTGGCGTCTACAAGACCGTTCGACGAGGCGTGATACGCGTTCTGAGGAGAAAGACTGCCGAAACTGCCCATGGCGAAGGTGATATAGGCTCGATTATCAGTGGCACCAACTCTGCAGACGAGGCCACATCCTCCACGCCGAAGACCATTCCTATTTCACCGCTTGCCAACGAAGTTGTCGCACGCTCGTCAGCATCCATGTTCACCCGAAAGCGAAAAGTCACGATGTCCAGTATCAATACCACCACCACCGCACCTGCCGCGACCCAGTCTACTCCTCGTTCTTATTTCAACCTTTCGTTTAACCTTCGAAGAGGGAAAAAAAAGGCCCAAGACCCGGATGCGCAGCCGATCGACCTTTCGGCCGAGATGATGACCCGCAAAAGTTTTAGACGCTCAGTTGTCAGGCGCTCGGTGTCCTTTTCTGGCTACGCGAACTACGACTTTACCCTTGATCCGGATGACGTTAGGTTGGTTCGGACCGCACTGAGGTGGGCTGACCAGTCGTAGCTCGGCGCTTTTTTTCTGTTTATAAGATGCGAACTACTCCTGTGGCTATGTGTTGTTTATTATGTATGTATGTTTTATACATGACCTTACCCAACTCGAAATATTGATATACCCACCGTAACGGGCTGTATTTTTGAGTCGAAATGACCTCAGATGACCCATACAATATCACCAGCTAGTGTCAGGCAACGTCGTTTCTCACAGGATGGGTGATTCTGGGACACCGGGCACCATAAATTCTACGGACCTGACCCGAAGGACCCGAATAAACGCTCTTCGGAATTAAGATACATCCTACTATCCATATAGCAGGTCGTCCGAGCGACCTGGATCTATCCAGTATCTATCCGCGCACTATTGCAGTACACAACTCCTCCCCTCGTGTTTTTGGGGGCTGCTTTGAACTTGACCTTCGACGCCGTTGTGATCGTTGAAAATTTAGAAGATCCGTAGTCGAGACGCATGATACCAGGTATTCATAGATATCCCCTACTCGAACATCATGGATCGCGATCTAACTTCTCCTTCTTCTCTGCTTATTGACCGAGGTATGTTGAAAAGCTCGTTGTCCGATCCATAGGGATCACTTGACCCAGCCAAAACCTGTGTGATTACGGTATGTTGCAATCTCCATCGCTTCCATCCCCCTGGCGTTAAGCGTCCTTTTGATCGCACCTTTCAACGAACCCCATTCTTCAGCCTTCTCTGCCTGCAATATTGAAGGACCCCTGATAGTACCCTAAGAACCCAGATGCCGATCCGGATAGAAATTGTCGAAAATTTTTGCGAACCCATAGCACTGTCCGGATAGAAATTTGGATATTCTGGCAGGAACCCGGAGGAGGATGTCCGGATAAAAATTGGGATTGACGACCCAACCTAGAGGCAGGTCCGGATAAAAATAGGCAGATGGCAGGGATACGAACGCACGACTGCGCGAGCCGCTATGAGCACGGCGAGAGTTATGGGCCGAAACCACTACACCACCGTCACGTAGATGTGGGCCGTAAAATAGAACACGAAAGACGCCGTTGAACGAAAAAGGGAAAATTTTGAGCAAAAAACACGGAAAATAGCGATTTTTTGTGGCCCCCAACCCAGTTCCGCGTCCGGATAAAAATTTGCGAAATTTGAACCAAGATCCGCCATCCGGATAGAAATTGCCCAAAACCGTCCGGATAAAAATTTGAAAAGTTTGGACTTTTTGGCTCTGGGTTCTGAGGGTACTATCAGGGGTCCTAATATTGACCACCACAACTGCCAAGCTATCGACTATTCCCACCGCCACGCCTGTTTATAGGCTATAAATAGATGAGCCCCAGGTTGCGGGGAAGTTGATTCGGATGCTCGGTGGTGTTCGGCGCATATCTGATTGAGGAATTGATTACGACTAAAATACAACGATTAATATGCCGCGAATGGATTAGAGGGTGAAATAGGGCAATGATTTCACGGGAGTGGGAGTGTTCGTCTGCGTTCGCGATATATGCGAACGGAGATCCATCATGGGTACTAACATATCTTAACCTAGCTGTGCACGAGGTCCCTGTCAGTGTAAAATTGATTTCTTTCCGACTATACCGAGTGACTGCTGACATTCCGAACACGGCGAGGCGAAAGTATAAGAATGCACCACGAGTGGGGCGTATCAAGCTTCTAGCTTCTTTCGCTCTCCCACATCGGTTCGCTCATGGCCCCCTACTTCTTGCGTAACCTTGTGCCCAAGAGAGAGAAACGGCAGCACTCCCGACCGTTGCTGACGGTGCTGAGCGAGCTGACATGGATTCAGTGGGCGCTTTTCTGGTCAGGGTGAGCAGGCTTTGTCACCGCGGCGGGCGTTGCCGTCGTCGCCGAATTAGGAATTTGGCTGAGCTAACAATCACTTGTTTTTTTTTCTTTCTCAACCACGTTCCCCTCAGTTGGCTGGCATGGACATGCGATGCCCTTGACTTTTTCTCGGTTTCTCTGAGCGTATCCCACCTTCAGACGCAGTTCAACAAGAAGACTAATGACATTGTAAGTGTTTCTTCGAATTCTGCCCAGCATAGAAATTCACGTTTTCGACAGACGACGGCTATTACTTTGACCCTACTTTTCCGTTCAGTTGGAGCTGTGAGTCGCTTTGCATCTCACGATACCATGCTCTAATCTCACACTTATACTACAGGTTATCTTTGGCGTTGCCTCGGACCGATTCGGACGTAAATGGCCCCTCATTTTCAACCTCGTCCTCGTTGCCATTCTCGAACTCGGTGCTGGCTTCGTTCAGACATTCCGGCAATTCCTTGCACTGAGGTCTCTTTTCGGTATCGGAATGGGTGGTGTCTGGGGCCTTGCCGCTTCCACCGCTCTGGAGAATCTTCCGGTTGAAGCACGCGGTCTCGCAAGCGGAGTCTTACAGGAAGGTTACGCGGTTGGATACCTCATTGCTGCTGTTATCAACCTGTTCTTGGTACCGGAAGTTAGTGCGGGATGGCGCAGTTTATTCTGGACGGCTTCCGGCATATCCCTCTTCGCTGCGTTTGTTAGGATGCTCCTTCCAGAGAGCGAAGTCTTCCTACGAGCAAAGGCAGCCGAAAAGGCGAAAGGAACAGATACCACCAAAAAGACCAAGATATTCGTTCATGAGACGAAGGAGATGCTCAAGAAGCACTGGCTGTTGTGTATATACGCCGTCCTGTTGATGACTGGTACGTTTTCCTTTTTTTTTTTTTGGTCATTTTGTTGTCTTTTTTCCTGCTTTCTTTCATCCGTTATCGCCTCTCCTTCACCTTCCGTCCTTTGGGAGATAGTTCGCCCCCGGATAGCCTTCCGGATGTTCCATAATTACGCCAGATCTGTTTTTATTTTCTTTACCCCTGTTCACAAGTTTACACCTTTCTAACGCCTCTTATAGGATTCAACTTCCTCTCGCACGGATCTCAGGTACGCTTATTTCGAATAGTCACTCGTCATCAAATATGCCACTAACGCTTTTTACTTGCCCGCGATAGGATTTGTATCCCACGTATCTCACAGCATCGAAGGGCATTTCCTCCCATAATGCCACGGTCGCTACGATCATTGGGAATTGTGTAGGTATTTTCATGCTTTGCCGTTGGAGAACCCTTTGCCGACTGAATGTTTTACGATTCTAGGGTGCAATTGCGTATGTCGTTTCGTTTCTATCTTAACGATCGGCACTTAGTCGACATTCTCGTGCGTCTTAGAGGTGGTGCTTTCGCCGGCTGGCTGAGTCAATATGTCGGAAGAAGGTTGACGATCATGTACGTGCTTTCCACTGCTATTCATTCCCTTATTCCGCGTTACTTCAATTGCACTCTACGTCACCTTGCTCTTCGAGCACCCCATGACGTCGGATCTCCACATGATCTCCTCATCTTTTCATTTCGCCAATTTCCCTCACCTTATTATAATTTTACTAATTGTGATACCTTTTCGATCCCTCTAGTATTCACGTCTTACTGGTTGGAGGTAGGTCGCCTGCTTTTCGTGCTCGGGTAATATTATGAATTACAACTGATAACTATTGGACAGCGTTCATCCCCTTGTGGATCCTCCCGACAAGCTTCAGTGGCTTAGCAGCTGGCGCGTTCTGTATCCAATTTGGGGTGCAGGGCGCATGGGGTGTCGTACGTTTCCTTCCAGAATGTTTTGGCCGATGACCGACTGTTCCACAACCGCAGATCCCCATTCAACTGGCCGAGATGTCCCCGCCTGCGTTCAGAGCGACCTTCCCTGGTGTGGCCTATCAGCTAGGAAACGTAAGTTGGCGTCGTTACAGATTACGAAGCGTGTCTACAGCAATAAATCTAATTGGATTGCTATATTAGATGGTTTCCTCCGCATCCGCCCAGATTGAAGCTAGTGAGAAGTAATTGGCATTCTAACACGTTCATATGCTAAATACCCTGCCTTAGCCGGAGGTGAACACCTTACAAAGACACTCGTCCAAAATGGAAAACTGGTCACTGTGCCAGACTACGCAACGGTGTGTAGATCATTCAGTTTCTTTCTTCCGCCTGAGATGATCTAATAACAAACGTCAGGTGCAAGGCATTCTTATCGGAGTTGTAGCCGCGTTTGTGATAGTAACGACTATCATCGGCCCAGAGTAAGTCTTTTATCCTATTGAACAGTACGAGGAAGTAATCGCCGTTTTTGCGATGTCGACAGGAACCACGGATCACACTTTGAGAAGGCTAAAGCTGCATTCGAAGAGGGCGCCGGCCAAGAGGGAGCGATCCTGGACGAGGACCCCGTCGATTCTCCAACACGTGAGAGCGACAGCCTATCAGGAGATGAGAAGAAATCGAGCGTGGAGAAGGTTTAAGGAAGGAATAGCTGCAGGAGTGGGACTTTGTGATGGTTTATTTTTCTCGACCTAATTTGATTGACTGTGTATAACAGCTAACACGAAACATATCATGACTGCGACTTGTTTAAATGGGGAAGATCGTTCTCTTATTCGTACGCCCTTCGACGATGGACAAGCCCAGGTCCGAAGGCGACTGCGGACTGTGGGTTGACATCGAAGCTGTGCTACTGAATATGATATCATTTTACTTCAACCGTTGAGAAAGCTGTACCGTGGACGTTTCAATCGTTTCGAAACCGACCGTGGATTATGTAACAAAGTTAAACGAACACCAACCAGCTCAATGCTCCAATCAACGGGGGTTTTCTTTAACCCACCTCCCTCGAATGTTTTTAAAGTTCTCTGACTGCGTTTTCGAGTTGAGGAAACGTCGTTCAAGGGATTTTATGGGCCTTCCCGAACTCAACTCTGTCACTGATTGAGAGTCGCCTTCAATCCCTTGACTCAGATAAACTCGGGTCACTTATTAGGATATTGAACGACCGAAAAGGAGGCGACCTGAATTTCGTGGAATTCTACATAAGTAGCGTTGGATTTTAACTCATTTAAGCCGTATACATTGGTTCGAGCTTTTGTCTTTCGACGGCGAGAACTACAGTGGATTCGTCATCGAACGTTGAGTCTCTATGTAAGGACTTCCGAAGTTCTCTAATGTTGTTCGGCCTACTCCAGCCCTGAATAGACTGTAGCACAAGGACTGTGAATTGAAAGTCAAAAGCGTTGCTCTGAGATTTCACCACCAACTGAGATGTCGCATCATACTCAGACTAACGTTCGTTATATGAATGGTGTTGGCTCGGTTTCTCAAGCGCGTTTCATATAGCACCTGCTCAGTAGACATCGCCTTTACTTAAATGCACCTTCTCTGTCGATTGCTTCGCAGTTTAATGATGAATTGTTTGACTTGAAAAATATTAAGAAA
The DNA here is from genome assembly GCA_023014345.1 of Galerina sulciceps. Taxonomy (NCBI): domain Eukaryota; kingdom Fungi; phylum Basidiomycota; class Agaricomycetes; order Agaricales; family Galerinaceae; genus Galerina; species Galerina sulciceps. Next base: position 26,837 of record JAEDXJ010000002.1, on the reverse strand, counting down.
CTAAAGTTACAACATGGCGTGTTTAACAGTGACAATCCCCGCTGGTCAATGAGCAAAGTATTATCGACCCTAGATTCTGATGCCTTGATCGCGAACAGGTGGTGGCTGCCCATTCCCGATCATAACACGGGTACCCTCACTCGTCACATCGTCAATCGTCAAAAATATAAATGCTTTTGGAAATTTTAGTAAGGTATTCGACGTGAAAAGGTAGTCCGTACCGGGACCTGGAGGGAAGACTCGGTTATTCGGTGGGCTTGTTACGACTAGAGTTCTCCGATCCGGGGAAAGAATTGAATCCATAAACACAAGGCGTTGGCTGGAATGGAACGCATGTGAAGAGAACCCGAGATCCATCAAGGAGACTAGAAATATTTCACGAAAGAATTGGTGCTTGAACAATTATTATTAATATTATACAACAGGAGACCGACCTTGCACAGAAGACGCCTTCAGATTGCTCGGAATCGATATTTCCATGACGAAAGCCTGGTTGAACCCAATTTTGGTTGGGACCTTCGTAAGTTTGGGCCTGGCCACCGACATGAAAGGTGGGTTCAAATATTGCACGCGGAATTCTCTGTATGTTATGTCAGTTATAACTACTAAATACTTGAGAGTACGACCAAACGAACGTGTGGAATTCGGTTCCATTGACCACGTTACCATTCGGGTTAGATCCAGCAAGCAGCACATTTCTACGATATTCATGAGCTTTGATAAATGGAACGATTTGAATGTGGATTACCCTGATGGAGTCAAAGTAGCCACCGAGTGATACATACGTGCGATATTACTGGTTGGCAGGCCAGCATTACTGATTCGCTTTCCGAGAGCGGCATTGGGGGTATAGAGAGAGGGTGTTAAGCTACGAAGACGGCTTAGATATTGCGACAATTGAATGAAAAAAAAGGATCATACACTGGGTGATCAGCGTTAGATTGATTGCCAACCGGGTCCTTGATGGACGCGACAGCTGCGTATCCAGTTCCGGCTCCGTTTGTAATGAGGACTTGACCATTAGGAAGAAGGATCATTTCTGGCATCATTCGAGGCTCCAGAAGATGTTCGACTTGCCACCCTCGCTTGATTCCTGCAGGGGTTATTTCCAAGCGGCTACACTGGTCGCTCGCAGGATCCTGCGATGAAAGTTCCAGAGCGGGAATCTGGTCACTCGAGGCACTACCTCCGCAGACAAGTACCTCTGGGGTAAAGTGGGGAGGCGATAAGGGCAGAAGGGCAGCAGTACCGTCGAAAGGATTCGTAACGCGAACGCCATTCGGAATATCTGGGAGAATTGTCTCGGTATTCTTTTCAATGTCATAAATGATGGTCTGGTTATTGGCGATCATCAGCACTGTTCCGTCCGGGAGCTGGAAGATTCTAAATCTCGCATGTGAGTGCCATAAAATATGAATGAAGGGAAAATAAATACCGAGGGAACAAGTTCACGGGAAGACTTCTTTCCAAGAATGCCAATGGACGAGGAACTCCTCCGTCTTTCGAGGGGAAGAACTCCAGATTGTTGACTGGATCCGTGTTATAGAAAGGCGTATCTTCGTGGATACCGCCCACAATCATCTTTAACGGTCGTTAATTCGTATTCTCGGATTAGAATCCGAACCGACTCACAAGAGAACCATCGAAAATCCTAATGGCCGACGTGTACCATCGGTTTTCGACGAGGTGGAGAGTAGCAGGATTTTCGATGAGTTCACATCCGACTCCGTTCGCGTCTTCACAGGGTTCCAAGATACGGATGCCCATACGGCCGTCCTGTGCAACAGGGTTTGCTGGAATATTTCCTCCGACGCTGACCTAAAAATTCAAATTGAATGTGTATCAGCAGTTTGAGAAATTGGAGTTTGTTACATACCATCGTTCCATTGCTTAGAAATCCCCCTGAGGCGCAAAAACTGTCCGTAATAAGTCTCAAAGGCGACGCAGTATTCGTCTTGAAATTCCAGAGGGCACCCCAGGCAGTGTGACCGTCGATCATCAACGGATCATTTGTTGCTCGGTCAAAAAAGACAGCAAGAGTGGGAGAGACGACGATAGCTTCCAAGGCTAAGATTCCACTCGTTCCATTTTGGACGAATTCCCATTGAGGATTGGCAGCGGCAACAATACCGACTAACACAAGAAGTCGAGAAAGAGAAGTAAGCGGGTTGCGCATTGTCCCAGAGATGAGTTCTTTTCGGGAGTCAGGCAAAATCAAAGTCGAATTTGAGTTCTTTATACTTCGACCAACAGACCTGAGAAGAAGCAATTGTTGGTCGGTAGTCGGAAAACTGTTTCGACCTATCCGTAAGGATCACAGTTCAACTTCTCACTAGAAGAGACAGAGGGAGCACGAGGACAATTGTTCGTAGTGGCTCTCCATAACCGTTCATCCTTCCTGAGCGAGCTTCACACTGATCTGTGAAAAGGTTGCCCATCAGGTAAATGTTCTGCGTGTCAGGAAGGAGAGGATCTCCCAAGACCCGTTTTTACAGCCTTTGAGAGAGAGAACAGGTAGCCTTCACGACGAAGAACTGTGGGATGAGTTCCGTAAGAGTCAACCTGCGCCTAGATCGAAAATAACTATCGATTTCTTCACAGGTAAGTGTCTAAATACGCACCTATCAGACATGGATAGCTGCGTAAATCCAGAAAAAAAAGCTCATGGTTTAAATTTAACGACAGAGAAGTATTCGCAGAGAAAAATATGTACATGGAGCGGGAAAACGTACATGCTAAATAGAAAGGTGCCTCTGAAGCGACTGCGACAGCTGCAAGAAGAAACGAAGACGAGATTTGAGGAGGATATAGAAAGAAACATGAGTATATAGTACGAGATTGAAGAATGAAAAAACACTAGTGTGCCTCACAGCGTCTTAATATGCGAAGCCTTCACGATGAACCTTCCCAGAGCTGACCCCAAGCTTACCCAACGATCCCAAAACGGAACGCTCGAAGGGCTCTGATCCACACAAGAATAGTTCTGAGTCTTTTCCACCAAACACATCTTTACTCTCGTCAAAGAAGGTCGGTTTTATGCGACCGTTATGAGTAGCGAAGTCGATATTCGCATGATCTCCGGAAACGGCGGCGTTTGTGAAGATGTGGATGAGCAAGTACGGGGGACACGGCTTCCCACCTAGGGCGTGCGTGATGAGGGATAATATAACGTCTGGTTCTCGAGTCGAAATAACAAATGTTATGTCCCAAGGCGGATGCTCGGACGTCGTGGAAAGAGCCGCGAGCATAGAGAGGAACGGGGTTACGCCTATACCACCAGCAATCCAAACTAGGTGCTTTATGTCCTTCGCAGGAGACGCTCCTGTGGTACGTTCCGGAAGGACAAACTCCCCACTAATCCCTACAACATCCACCTTCAGCGACAGAGCTCGACAGTCTTCGAGCATGTCTCGCCGATTTTCCGCCAGCTTTCGCGACAAGTTAAACAATGCGCCAGTAACGACTCCGCCCGGCTTCAGTCGCATAGTGAGCGCAATATTCCGATTCTCAGAGCTAACGGGTGCTGCACTGGAGACTGTCCAGGTACGTATGAAGTCGTCATTAATAGAACTTGGCCGTCCTGGCGCCATGTGCTGGTACGAGCGCGATCCAAGAAGAGGGCTGAAACCCAAGATAATGGCCTGTCCCGGGTTGATGCGAAGTGGTGAGGACAATTCCCATTCGAAAGTAGCGATGGTGGGGTTGTGGAGACTGATTCGGGTTAACAGTGCCTTGGGCTGTTCTTCTTGTGCGAACACGGTAGTTTGCGTAGCTTCTTCAGCCAATAACCTAACGGGTGGACTGTAGGGGCTCGGTTGGATTTTGTAGCCGGGTCTGACGCGTGCGGGGAACGCGTCGCGGACGAAGGTGTAGCCCGTGACGTAGACCTCTGTAAACGTGTCCTGGAATGGCATGATCGCGCGTGCTTCAGCTCCGTAAACGTTCCTTGCCTCTCCGGTAAGATAAAGGATGTCTCCAGTGGTAAAATTGACGAAAGTGAGCGACGCCAATGGTGTAGCTTCCACATTCCCCATGGACGTCATAATTCGATTACCTGATTTGTAAAGGAATTAGCGAGTCGTACACGAATTGACAAGGAGCGACAACTTACCGGAAAAGTCTGGGAGAATGACCGTTCGCCCATCTGATGGCTTCACACGCATGAAACCCACTCGTCCACCACGGTGGTTCATACCGAGGTGGGAGGGATATTCCGAGGATTCGGCGTCTGTCGCCTGGTATGTCGTGCCGAAAAAGACCGTGTCGGCCTCGAGGATGAACGCAATCGATTCGTCTGAGAGTCTTTCTCCTACAGAAAGGTAAGGTCGGTCTTCGAGGACGCTGCAAGATGCGGCGGGGTAGGGCACCAGATCACGGAGAGTGATATACTTTGGACAGTTTCTAGACCAAATTTTAGTAATCAAGTATTGAAATGAAAAAATGAGACGCACCCCAATGCTTCATTGACAAACAGCTCGATATTGACCTCATCACCTCTCACCTTCGTCTTCGTAATCGCCCCAGCAAACTTGTTCCTCCTGCGCGTGGAAATCTCGACACCTATCCCAGCAATCAGGCTAAGTCCGTTGTTTTGGTCTTGCTCCCTGGCTTTGAGATGCTTGAGAAAAGGTTCGCCTTCCCAAAGCTTGGCGTTGATGCTGAGCGTGTTATATTTTGGATGATTAATAAAGCCAGGTCGTCCGCCTTTGCCCGCCAGAATCGAACCCCACGGGCGTTGTTGATCATCCAGTACACATACAGGAAGAAAATGTAACCTTGTGCTATAGAACGTGGAATGTTGTTCGGGCATCTCGCCGTCGATCATGGTGTACATATAATTTGTCGAGGGAATCCTGTCATATCCCAGTTTTCGACGCACGATGCGTTCGCCACGATGCCAGCCATTGAGAGCGCTCATTTCGTTTGACGGAGGAGAGGGCGGAGGAAGTTTTGAGAAAGGGCTTATCGCTAGAATGAGGATTAACTATTCATAACTGCTCGGTCAGCGATGTTCTTCCGAGAGCGAGGCGTTTACCTGATTTCGAAGATTGGTTAGTAAGCTCTTCGTTTTGGACCTAACTATCATCTGACATGCGTACTGAAATTGCCCTCAAGAATACCAAAGACGAAGTGGATGAAGGCAAGGCTGTCGAGTACTCGGAGGAGTCGACGTTGACATCGGTCAGGATGAATAAAGTGAAACAGCAACTCGGATGACATATCGAGTCATGTGACCCCAGGGACACGACTCCTCGCCGAGTCGACGCCGACGTCACAGATATAAAATTAAATTTCTCGAGTATTAATCCTTGTTGCACAAGAAAATACAGGAATTTCAAGTTTATGACCATGATTAGGTTCGTCATTCGAGAGAGTCTCGCAAGAGAAGAAAGCATCTCGAGTTGATCTCGAGTTGACGGAAGTGCATCGTTCACGATGACATTAATTCCAAAGTAATCTCTGAAGTCTGTAATCAGGATAGTCAAGTTCTCAGTTTGTCAGGGATTCGTCTATGTCGCATCAAATAGCTGATCAAATTACAAAAACAACAGCATTTGCGGTTGAAACTTGATCTTGAGGTACAGTCCGTACAGATCGTATTGGTTCTAAATTCTCAGCATCTTATGGTTTTGTACGTTTTCACTATGTTGAAATTTTAAGTAAGTCTTTCCTGTATAATGTCTTGAAACAGGAACTTGTTTTTCCTCGTAGTAAAATACAAATGCCGCCCCGACGCGTTCGGCACGCGTAAAGATCCCACGTGATGGGAGCAGTCATGCGCTTGATGTGTAAGCCAATGAGCCATGCCCGAGCTCGATGCTAGGGTTGTATCAGAGTATCTAACCCGTTCTCGTCTCATGCACAATTAACAAACCTCAAACCTGATTGTTGTCATTGATCAACGGAACATGCCAGCCCTCGTTTTCGCGCTAGATTAATGAAGCGTCGGTGCGTTCTCAATGGAAATTGCTTGGAGTTTGGAGCATCCTCGAACTTGGAAAGTCCTGAGGGTTGGATTGTACCAAACCGGTCTCTTTACAATTTTTTTCGCTGTATAACAAATTTGCAGTGGTACCAACTACATCTCGGTCGCCTGTATCAATGCACTTTATCTCAAACATTCAGCACTGCCTTCCCTTTTACTTTTTCCTTTTCAGACCGGAAGCCGCGGCGCGAGACCAAGTATTTACTGGACCAAGCCTGCCAAAGATACATCGGGGTATTCAGCACTTGATCGCAACAAATCGATGACTTCTCCCTTATCGTTAGCTTTACAACCGAATAGATGCATTCGAGAGAGAAGTCAAAGTTACTTGTTATCTGTAAGCCTATTTCCTTTCGTTATCTCTGAAAATCAGTGAAAAAAAGGACTGTCTAGGAAGGTTTCCTAACTGCAGTCAGTTCGATGTCAGTTGATCGCGTGCAAATTACCGATGCTGGAAACCCCATTTCTCCCGAAATCGCAGCCTTTTTACGGTAATCGCACGTTTTCCTGTCAGTTGACACTTATAGAACTCAAAACCATGTGCTTTATAAAGCTTTATCTCCGTCAGAATGTCGAAACTTACCTAAAGTTGTCGCTCGAGACCTGATCTGGGTGCATGTGGCCATGACAGGCTTTCAATATCGAGGTTATCGTCTCTAAAGAGTCCTTACACGACGGTGGATTGTTGAGCGTATTCGGTGTTCATCACTCAACCGATTCCTCGGACTGGGTTACGATTATCCCTACTGTTTGTCTTTCCCACACAACGCCTAACCTGTTTGCAAGTTGGGAGCTCGGGCAACGAAAACGGGTATTACCCGTGAAATACGGATATATAAACTCCATGGGACTAACAGTCGCAGAGTTCTTTTGAAGCGAAGGTCTACCCGACGCTTCATAGCACCCTGCTTTTCGCTGTTACCTTCATGATCTCTCACTCGTCTGCCATTCGGAGCCACGCGTTTTGCGGGCACTTGCGCGTCCACTTTCGCAGTCTCTTGTTCACATCTCCACGTCGATTTTACTCGCCGACAGGGTCCACCACTTACGCGTCTCCGCAGAATGACAACCAGAACTTCTCAGGTCATTCTCGCAGGCAACGTATCGGAAAGACGTCACTATTGTTGGGTGCCTCTTTTGCCAGCGGCGTATGTGGATACCTCCTCGCTCAACAAGGAGAGACGAGGGCGTCGACCAAACGCATCCCCGATAATCCTAAATTCGGAGCTCCTAGGCATTTCAAGCAGGCGATAGCGGATCTTAAGGAAACATTTGTCCAGGATGGCATCGTTTCGACCGACGCTCGCGATCTTGAAACCCACGGTTTTTCTACCATGGATTACCACCCAGGTAAAGATAGGTGATACCTTCTGCGAACCAAGCACGCTCAATTAACTCGACGGTAGCTGCACCGCATACTGTCGTAGTCTATCCGAGATCTACAGAAGATGTAGTGAAGATCGTCAAGATTGCTACTAAATACCGGATGCCCGTTATCCCATACTCTGGCGCAACTAGCCTCGAAGGACACTTTCGTGGGGTATTATTCGTAACTTTTATTCACTACTTTCGATCTTGATGTGTAAAAATAGCATCCTGTAGGTGGAATTTGCGTCGATCTTCATTACATGAATCAAATTCTCGAAATACACGGCAGGTTTCATTCTCGTTCATATCAAATTTCAGTCAATTAATCAAGTTTGTCGATTCACAGAGGATGACTCGGACTTGGTCTGCCAAGCAGGCGCGGGATGGATGGATATCAACGAAATACTAAAGCAGAAAGGTGACCTTTACTTCCGTTCTGACTTTTAACCCTATTAACGAAACACTTTAAAGGCATTCCATTATTTTTCCCGGTACAAGTCGTCCTGCCTCATAAGCTGCAAAATAATTAATGGATGACAGATTGATCCTGGCCCGGGAGCAACTCTTGGCGGCATGCTAAGCACAGGGTGCTCCGGAAGTAGTGCTATTTGCGATCTACGTTAATTTTATCCTCACATCGTCTTCTCAGCCAACGCAGTCAGGTACGGTACTGCGAAAGGAGAATGGTTCTTAAACGCGGTAATTATAAGCCCGTTTTTGACGGATCAGCGCCAATATTGAAGACAACTTTAGACGGTAGTCTTACCGTCGGGTGAGGTAATCAAAACAAAACAGAGGTCCCGAAAGTCTGCCGCTGGGTTCGATACCACCAAACTTTTCATTGGTGCTGAAGGTACATTAGGGATTGTAACGGAAGGTGAGCGTAGCTTACTAATCATTATATCTACTCATAATATCCATTATACGCAGTTACAATACGGTTGGCGCCCGTTTTACCGACAACAGTGGCTGTAGTGCATTTTCCTGACGTCGGATCTGCCACAGCAGCGTCTATCGAAGCACTTAATCAAGGAGCCGGAATACGTATACCTATTCATTTCGCATAAGCGCAGATAATTCAACTTATTCCTTAGAATGCGTGGAACTTCTCGACGCTGTTGCAATAGGGTCGTTCAGAGTAGGCCGGTTGGATCTCATTTGAGGTTCATTTGAGGCTCGGTTGGAATTTCAGTTGAGATTCGGCAGGCGCGGCAGGCGTGCACCAATTCCAAATTGGCGAGTTCAACTTTGATCGTGGTTGACCAGCTGAAAAGTTCGGCATCACCGGCTGTCGGAGTTTCAACGGACTGATTGAGATAACCCAAATCGTTATCAAGATATGACCGCCGTTGCAACACCTTGCACACTCCAAATACCCGATGCCTACTCGAACGGATCGACAGCTAGCCGCTGACGCCCTCCATCGCGCTTTCCTTGTCAACTTCGTGGCAGATCTGGAGAGCCGAGAGCTCGACTTTGAGTCAGACTCGGAAGATGAGGATGAGGATGAGGAGATGAGTAGCTCTTCTGAATCCAGCTCAAGCTCGTCATCCTCATCGTCGTCGTCTGATGATAGTGACGATCCTGACTTTATGACACCTTCGGAAACATATGTTCAGCACATGGCAAATCTGTATTCAGAGCGCTACATGGCGGAGCGAACTAAAATTCCGAAGACACAAGAATTTATGCATTTATTACTCCGGGACTACAAGATTAATTACCCTCGCATTTTCCGATCATACTTACGCATCGACTCGGACTGTTTTGACGACTTGGTAGAAGCCATACATGATGACGAAATCTTTCACAACAACTCCAACAATTCCCAGATGCCAGTCGACGAGCAAGTTGTCATCGCGTTATATCGTTTTGGCCACTATGGGAATGCCGCTAGTATCATGAAGGTGGCCCTCCAATTTGGAGTTGGTTTTGGGACAGTCCATCTTGTTACCACCCGTGTCCTTAAAGCTTGTTGCTCAGAACGATTCCGTTCATCATCTGTCCAGTGGGCAAACGACAGAATGAAGTCAGAGGCGAAGGACTGGGTAGAAGCCAATTCAATCCCAGCATGGCGGAATGGGTGGTTAATGGTTGACGGTACACTTGTTCCCCTTTTTCGTCGGCCTGGTTATTTTGGAAATGTCTTCTTTGACCGAAAATCAAATTATTCACTTAACGTTCAGGTGAGAGCCCTAACTGCATTATTCTTTTGCACAAATTCCTCATACTTACTTTACTTGCTGTAGCTTGTTTCTACACCAAACTGCGATATCATCGATTACTCAGTTGGCCTTCCGGGAAGTCAACATGATGCGACCGCATGGGAAGAAACACGGACGTGTCAACATCATTCCCAACTTCTGGCTGACGATGAATGGGTTTGGGCTGACTCCGCCTACCCATTGAAGTCATGGTGTCAATCTCCTTACAAGAAGTATGCATCCTTCTGGAACATTTTTACCATGCTAACTTTGCTCTTAGGCCTGAAAAACTTCAACCAGAAAATGCAAAATACAATTACCGTCTTTCGGCTGTTCGTGTATGCTCAGAGCATTGTGTTGGGTATCTCAAAGGACGCTGGGGGTCACTAAAAGGGTTACGAGTTTCAATAAAGGGCGAAAAAGGTATCCAGTACGCAACACTCTGGATAATTGCCTGCATTCACCTCCATGCCTTCGCATTGCGGCACGAACATGGAGACGATTTGTCACGCAATAAATTCTATCGAAGCGGGCGAAAGTATCAAAAAAAACAGCGACGTCTCGAGAGGAGGTGGAGGAGGGAGCGCAGGGAGCATATGGCTCAGGAAGAAGGTGTCCTGAACAACACTGACGACATTGAATTACTCCAGGGAAAAATTAAGAGGGAGGAACTAAAAGAAGAATTGCTCGAATACGTAGACTTCTAGTAATTAAACCCTGACATCAACGATGATAAAAATGATTAAGTAAGTGAATTAAAAGGATGGTTAGGACGAAAATGAATCTAAATGAATGTGATCTGGAAAGTGGAATATTTACGCAAGGTTAGGATCAACCCCATAACAAGCTTGCACTGGATACGCAGGACCAGCAGGCTGACCTGGAGGAAAGCCTGGCCCATGTCCTTGGTAGTGACCAGGGCCTGGAACGAAGGCAGGATGAGGCGCGCGGATTTTCTCCAGTTCCATCTGATGCTCGATCATCACGATATCGTGTTGTCGTTGTAGTCTAGCCTGATGGTCTTGATGTTTCATACGAGCAATCTCAAGTTCATTCCGACTCGAGTATTTGGACTTTGAGCGACGTGTTTTTTCTTTCTGCTTAACCTCGACGATTTTAAGGCGTTGTGAACGATCCTCAGTTGCCATATCATTTATCTGATCCATGATACTCGCCTTTCGTTTTGTGCCATGGGGGTTCGATGTTGATGGGGTTTCGGGGACCGGAGCAACCTTTCTTCGCACAGGGGTATGGGCAGGAGCAACAGCAGCTGGTGCAGGAGACGAGGAACGGCTATGAGGCTCACTGGATTTGTCCTCATCCTCCGAGCCATCCATTTCTTCATCGTTGTCATTAGCACTACTAGTACCTTCATCATCATCGTCGTAAACGAGATTAGGTGCCATCCCAGACTCAGATTCAGAAACGCTCGGAGAACGCGCAGCACGAGTAGGCTTTCCACGTGAAACTCTAGTCAACTTCTGTTTAAAAAAATGTTGAGCTGAAATTTACTAGTTCTCTGGAGGAGAAACATACCTTCGACGCCGGCGTCGCATCTAGGATACTAGTATCAACGACTGTCTGGCTATTTGCAACCGCAGTACGGTCGATGGCCGGATTCGTACCCATCAGCTTGTTAAGACGTTTGTACCACGGAAACTTGAGTTTTATGCGATCTGGAGAACTTATATCAGCAGAATATTGCTATATTGAACAATTTCACGTACCCCAGATGTTCGCGAGCGGAGACTCGGCGTCTATCTCATCTGTCTGATCATTTTCAACCAAACCCTGGCCAGTCTGACCGAGTTCCTCCCGATGTTCGCGATATGCCTTTTTTAACCTATGTGGGCATGAGAACAAGTGGTCCTAAGAGAGAAAGAACGCCTACATACGCAGACACGCGATTGCCGATAACGTTGCAAAGCTTTGGGAGATCTTCTTTGGTGAAACTCAAGTCAAGTTTGAGGTCCGAAAGGTCGACAAGAAGCAGATGTTCTGCGACTTCGCTGTGTATATCCGCGAGGGTCATCCCACCAGTGGTAGGACTAGTCCCTGGTTTCTTCGAAAACCCAAACGCCTGTCGGTAGCGCGGACTCTCTTCGATGATAGTCAGCAGGCGGTCGGTCAGAGGGTGGAAGTTCTTCCGGGCCCAACTAAGTCAAAAATGGTTATTTAGCAGTAGAGAAACTGAATAAAACCGAAGCAACATACTGAACAGCAGGCGCACTCTTTGCCTCTTTGCCCCTTTTGACTGTTTGCTTCCCAGGTTTCGCAGGCTTGACGGTTTTCGCGGGCTTGACAGCTTTCGCAGGTGGGTTCTCCTTCCCCTTTGATCTCGGGGTAGGTGGGTTTTTGGCCCGGCTTCCTGCCTTCGCCTTGATGGCCTCGTCAAGGCGGTCCTTCAGAACTTGCTTCTGAGTGGGCATGACAGCAGGATGAGATGAGCAATGCGACGACTGAAACTGAAGGGGAAGAGGCGGTCCAAACATGACAGCACACGTCTCACAAAGGTCGCGTTGAAACTCCGACGGCTGCTCATGCCGAACTTTCCAGTTGGTTAACCACAATCAAAGTTGAACTCGCCCATTTGGAATTGGCGCACGCCTGCCGCGCCTGCCGAATCTCAACTGAAATTCCAACCGAGCCTCAAATGAACCTCAAATGAGATCCAACCGGCCTACTCTGAACGACCCTAATGAAGGCAACAAATAATTATGGGATGTCGAAGCGCAAATGGCCCGAAAAGGACAGTCTATTTTTCAAATTTCAAGGTTCTTCTGAGTCTTCCCTGAAAGAGACTGCGAAGATTGTCCAACGCGTCGTCGCCAAGCATGGAGGGACAGGTTTTGTTCTGGCGAAAAACGCGAAGGAGGCAGATGACCTATGGGCCGACAGAAAAAACCTTTATCATTCCGGACTTTCGTTGGTCAAAGGTGCCCGAGGGTTGACTACTGACGTTTGGTTAGTGTTCCTTTTCATTAAAACTGAGATCTTCTCTCAAACGATATTTACACAGCGTGCCGGTATCAAGGCTTCCGGACTTGATACACGAAACAAAGAAAGACCTAGAAAATATCGGTCTCGTCACTTCTATCGTTGGGCACGTCGGCGACGGAAACTTCCATGCATTACTGCTATTCAAAACCGACGAAGAGCTTGCAGTCGCTCAGCAGGCCGCAGCGCGTATCGTTCATAGGGCGATTGCTTTGGATGGCACTTGTTCGTTTTCTCCACTGCCTCGTCTGATAGAAAATATCTGATTGCTTCGACGAAGGTACTGGAGAGCACGGCGTTGGAATAGGGAAGAGAAATTACTTGACAGAAGAGCTTGGAGTTGGAACAGTTGAATTAATGAAGACCGTCAAACGAGCTATAGACCCCTTGGGCATTTTCAATCCGGGCAAGGTAAAGTTTGAAAACTACGGTCTTGTTACTAGTCTTCAAAGCTGATATCATGAAAGCTTTATCCCAGCTCCGATCATGCCAACGAATTTCAACCTCAATGAAAGCACAGGGATGATGGTTATGGTAGGGTAAAATTGCTCACACCTCTTCTTTTCTTTCTTTTTCTTTCTCTTTTTCGGTATTCACGGGGACAATGGCATAGAAATATTCAATTTTGGATGCATACAAAGGGTCAGATAGTCGATACATAACAGAGAAATTGTCTACAGCTGTTATATTTTTATTATTTACGTCCATAGAATAGGCGGGGGCTCAGACTTGATATCGATTTACAGTCGAATGAGGGCATAGCATCTGTGAACAGGAGACGTGAACTATTGAGAATGGATTGTGTGGTAGAGCCTCGAGTCGAGAGCACCTTTTACCGGAAAGTTTCTCGGAATGGAAACTTTTATAGTGAACTTGGAAAGGTTAGGTCTTTCGCGAAACTTGAAAGTGGAGTTGAGTGCACATGAACGGGCTAAACTCAGTTCCATTGACGACTTGGCTAAAACAGTACGTATGGGGTGGTTATGACCGTCTTCCCACTCCTGTCGTCAACGGAATTGATACACGTAACGCTCAACAAATAGGGCGAGCATTGAGGGGGGAAGTCGTAGGTGTTAAGCGCAAGGCGCTGCTTCTTCGGTTTTCCCTCTAAAAAAGCGATTCACATCTACTCATCAGCGCGAGAGACGATGCAAGACTTACCAGGGAAGGTCCAACAATCAGGTCTCTGCACCGAACGACCATCCAACTGCATCGTCCGCTAATTTAACCATGAAACACCGAGCAAGGGGTCTTCAAGTCGGAAAAAAGAGGTGTTCGGCATGACACTCGAGTGGTCGTCGACGACGCAGATGGAAGCCGAATTGAGCTGAACTCAAAGGGCCCACCACCTCTCCGTACCCATTTGAGTAAAACGGCAGCGTATTCATCCATTATCCGTCCAAAGTTGAGCTGTCTGGCGCCATTGTTGGTCTTCCCACCTCCCCACTTGGCGCTCCCCAAAATGCGGCGCATGTACATGACTAGAATTTGCGACAATGTGAGGGTTTGATGGTCGGCAGCAGCACCCACGTGGGTTAGTTCATGCGGTACGTTCAGGCAGTTGATGCAGAGCACGATGAGGTTGGATTCGAGGGGGAGGAACTACCTCACCGGCTGGTGGTATATGGATATTGGTGATGCAGAACCGAATGATGAGTGAATTTTCCTTCCAGGCACTACCAGATCGAATCTGAAGCTTGAACGTTCAACGCTCGAGGGATCAGACACCCGAAGCTATTGACGGTGGGTAAGGGCGCAGGTGCGTCGGTGGTCGGAGGCGTGGGCGGGGCACGAATTCAACGGTGGGCATGATGACGCGGAGGATGGTGCGTAGAGCAGAGAGTCGTGCGCCGAGTCTGCGGTCGAGGGAAACCTTCTTCTCCTCCTTCCAAGTCGGCGAACTCGTAGACAAAAAGTTGAGCCAGGTCCAGGTCCTCGCCCTGTCCACACCACCGCTCTGTCTGCCCTCATCGAATTTCCCCGCTAGCTCGGCCTGCCAAACGCGACAGGAATCGATAGAGCAACTGCACCATTGAAGAAATGGTACGATTCAGGCGGTCATCGGATTTGGAGTTTGCATTGGGGAAACCCGGAGAATGGAAACGCCATCATACAGAGGTAGCTGGATGGGCAGGACAGGATCGTCGATGTGATGCTGGGTGTCGAACTTGTGGTGTCAGCATGAGCTGGGACGAAGGCCACTGGAGTAGATTTGCCCGACTTCGCCCACCACCACGACGAAGATTCCTCTTGCTGAGGGCCGGATACGACTTCCCCGCCGCCGTTATAGTGTTCCTAGCGTACACTCCCAGCTTCTTTGCCTGCTAGTGCCAGCAGAGCGCGAGTGATACCAGCCACGTCAGCACCAGCTGGCCGCCCCGTTCCATTATTCTCCGCCCTGCGAAGGTGACGAAATATCCCGTGCGGAGGTTCTTCGAGAACGCAGGCCAGAAAGCCAGTGGCGAGCTGATAGATTGGAGGAAGACGATCCACGGATTATGCGTCTTCGCCCGAATGGAGACAGGACGACGGTTGGGAGAGGTAATGAGACGACTGATCCTGAATGAAGGAGGTACGTCTGGCTAAAAGGACAAAGTCAGACGATGGATTAAAACGAGGATGGGGAATTATGGCGGGTAGGAAAGGGATCAAAGGAGGTGGGCGGAAAGTCGAACAGCACTGTTGCGAAAGAACGAGTATTTCGAGTTTAGCCGTGTGCCTTAGGTCATCCTAGTTGCAGAATAGCAGGGCAGCAGCGGTAGCTTGAGTAGAGTAGGGCCGAATGTCGTGGTTTCTGTTGCTCGAGGTCCACAGCTGACGAGGAAATACGGATCTTCAAATAAGGAAAGCCAGTGCTTATAACGAGCTACAGGACGACGAAATGCATTCAGTCCCAATTTCAGAGAGAATGATGAACAAAATGGCGTACCTGATTGCCAGGTTCTTAAATTTTAGGGCCTATGCCGCGGTTCCAATGACGATGCGAGGTCAACACATTTGTGGACCTCGTAAAGGAGGAATCATCTTGGATTTTCATACGTAGAAGTTATCCTGTTCGTATAGAAGCTCAGCAAGATGCCCTTCTTGAGGAAGCTAGCGTTTATCCTCACCTGTGATCCACACTAGGACAGCAAAGATCGCAGTCGGAAGTACCTGTAGCGACATCCGTAATGCAAGGCGTCATACGAGTCGTCAAGATTTTTTAAGGTTACAAAGACAAGAGGACAGAAGTAAACTCGGCGTCTTATCGAGGACTGAATGAGAGTTGTTCGTGACAGTGGAGGAAACAAGAGTGGAAGTCAGGACTAGTCAGTCACTACCAGGATGACGATGGTTCGAAATTTGCAATTGATGCCAACATGTATCACGTGATAAAACGACGCGTCGGCGACACGCCCCTATTCCCAGCAGCGCCTCTCCCTATCAAGGTATCATCGTAGGTATAAAACAAAAGCGTGATTATTGAAAGCGACAATTAAAATGCAGCCGTCACACGCGACTCCAACACACAAACTAATAATAAGTAACACGTGGACGAGTCAACTACTCACTACCAGCGTATCACTCCATCCGAGGGGCTGAATATTGCATGGCAGTGCTACTGTAGCACGCCGAAATTAAAGTTATGCTCCTAAATCACGTTGTGTAACACGGACATATCGATTAAAATCCTTAGCAGTAGCTAGCTAGTAATATCATCCCGTTGCACACGGCACACCTTTCTTTCACTTCTTTCTTTCTTTTGATAGGACTTGGTTACTAGTATAAAGGCCACTACACGTCAAGCAGTAAGGGATCTGACCAAAAAAAAAAGCTAGTAGATCTATACTTATTGATACGAAGTACATGAATACGAGAAGTGCAACAACTGGCGAAGAAATAATGCAATTTAAAGGCAAATTAGATCACGTCGCAAAGGAAAATCTAGACATAGGTATGTAATTCAGGATGACACCGCCTGCTAGACTGAGCAATTCCGCGCTCTTCTTCAACACCACTCGTTCTTCTGGGTCGGATGGGATGGTGAGCCCTAATTGTATGATCTGAGCAGGGGGAGTGGAACTAGAAATTAACCTGCGTTCGTTCCTCTCGCGGACGATATCAAGAGCGATAGTGGGGTGTGTGGTACCAAATTCAAAAACCTGCAAGCGAGGGAGGAGTTTCCCGGTGGCGATTTTTTGCATTGTCGGCAGGTGGACATGAACGCTCCACGGCAAGACCAACGTATGCACCTCGCGAGCAAGCATGAATAATTCTTCCAATTCATGGTAGGATGTATCACGTCGACTGCGTTTGATGAACGAGGATGCGCCAGGACCGAACGCACAATTTGACAGGATTAATATTTCGATTGGAACTGTTGAGGTCGCGATCATGGCCGTGTATCTCGGGATATCCCACTGAAATGGAGAACACTGGTCGGACCTTTCGACGCGGAGCCTTCTAAGCATCGGTAATTGGAAGAGGAGAATGAAATCCGGGAAAAAACTCGGGTTTACAATCCGAACGTAAAAGTGTGAAAGGGTAGGCATGTAGAGAGGGCGACAGGACTTTAGGAAATGGTTTGCGTAGTATGGCGGGGCACGTGGGGAAGTATTATTCCCGAAAACTCTTCCAAAGTTAAAGAATTTTATTTAGCTCTTAGACATTTACCTTAAGTTCCCCAACATTGTATCTTAGGTTTTGTGTTTTAAATTTTGTATTCCCGAAAACATTTAGTATTCCCGAGAATATATTGGGCCATTTCCGTTTGATTTCCGTGAAGACTTTGATTTCCTGGATTTTTTTTTTCGATGTTTCCCGGTACATTTCGTGTTACCGAAGTGAAATATTGCGATTCCCGACAATTTTTCTTTGTAACTACGTGCCCGAAAACATCACAGTTCCCGAAACGGTGCCTGTCAAGGGCGCGGCCGCTCTCGGCTTGTCGGTCGGAGCCTTAAACGGGTGCTTCCTTATATGGGATAGGCGCTTATGATGCGACGCGACGCGACGGCAGGCGCTCCCGCCGCCTCAGCAATTCCTGCCAGCTAATTCTAATGCACACAGTGCAGGCAGTGTTGGTCCAGTAAATTTTTGCGGTCTTGAGTATCTCTGTCAGCTGCAAAATTGAGCCTTGCCGTCAAAGAGCAACCCGCTTTGTGAAGTGAAACAACCAGATAAATAGGTACTGTCAGAGCATATACCCACCCATCCACTATATTGAATATGCATTCAATGAACTTAAATTTGCCAATCAATGACAGGAGCGGTGATGTGGCTAACCCCTTCCGGGCCGGTCGAAGGCGTGTACATTCCCTATCGACAGAGAAACGATAGAGACCTTCGACCGGCCCGGACAGAGGGATGCAAGTATATTCGTAGGAAATTTATCTGCCTAAATTATTACTTAATGCAGTGCAGAATAACCAGCATAAGAGACTGAGCCAAATTGCCCGCTTGAATCCCGGATTTTGCCGACTTCAGGCGTTAGGCGCGCATTTCGCGCCAACCACGCACTGCCGGTGACCTTTTCGAGCTCTCTCGTCGTTCAACCCATCCGATGGCCCTACACGCGTCAATCGCATCAGTTGTCGGCTTAGCTGAGTCGATTTCAAAACTGACTCCAGTAGTGCGTGATTTGCTGTGCCAGCACAGAACGTGCGAAATACTGCGGCGAGCGCGCCTGCCGTCGCGTCGCGTCGCGTCATAAGCGCCTATCCCATATAAGGAAGCACCCGTTTAAGGCTCCGACCGACAAGCCGAGAGCGGCCGCGCCCTTGACAGGCACCGTTTCGGGAACTGTGATGTTTTCGGGCACGTAGTTACAAAGAAAAATTGTCGGGAATCGCAATATTTCACTTCGGTAACACGAAATGTACCGGGAAACATCGAAAAAAAAATCCAGGAAATCAAAGTCTTCACGGAAATGGCCCAATATATTCTCGGGAATACTAAATGTTTTCGGGAATACAAAATTTAAAACACAAAACCTAAGATACAATGTTGGGGAACTTAAGGTAAATGTCTGAGGACTAACTAAAATTCTTTAGCCTTGGAAGAGTTTTCGGAAATAATACTTCCCCACGTGCCCCGCCATAATTGGATAGCCCCGGTCCAGCGAACCTGATACCTGATACCTGATTCAGAATCGAATGGAAAAATGAGGAAAACCAACTACCCCATGTAAATATTGCCCCAGAGATGTAAGAGGTCAACAGTGTCGAAAGGAAAAGCACTGGACCGCTTCGATGACACCCACGAAAGCAGACAACCAGGATGTGCCGTAAATGCTCCAAGCAGGGATGTTAAGATACAATGCGGCGCAGGGATAAATTTAAGGAGTAATGGCTTTTCCAACCCCAAGAAAATTGGTCTGCGCTTCGTGCATTCAGAAACGAATCTTTGTCTTTAATCTCGGACCTTGAAGGTGACTTAGTGTTCAAATTCTGCATTGGCGTATTGACAAGATCCCCGCGCCGGAAATTTATATAAGGTTGGCTTGAGCATTGCCGTGCCTCGCACAGATGACCATCTGAACAATTTCGAAATGAGACAACGGTCACCGTAGAGGAAATCGATTTAATATTGAGTACAGGAGGACAGGCGATAAAATGTTCTCTTCCCCTTTCATCTAGGCCATGACAAACCGGCCTCCTGAAATCGGAGCTCCTACGCGTATATCACGCTGCATAACTTCCCGTCCCCCAAATTCGAAGCCGAACTGCAGGTCCGTGAATTGTAAGCGCTTCGGATATAGGGTGAAGGGAATAAAGATGAGAATTTTTAGACCTATGTACCTTGACATCAGTGTAGCCTGGTGATTCTCCGTTGTATCTACTTCATAGATTGTTTCAATTTTTAGTCCAGCTCTGTGTCACAGCGACTTCCAGCATCATGTTAGTTGTGCATGTCAGGTAGTAAATAGCGAATGACAAAGAAGAAACCCGACGCTTCGATAGGCAGCTGTCATCTAATAACTCAAAGAATGTCACGCACGAGAGGTTCCAGCGCTATGTTAGAGGACTATAGAAGACAAATAGTGGCTTTCTTACCCGTTCTCTGTCGTTCCTAACGTTTCTTCGAATCTACTCTGGTGGCCTCTCTATGGGATATAATAAAACTCGCTGTCGTCTTGACTCATCTGCGCAGCTCTAATCCCTCCTGGATGTATAAATCGCTGCTATGTATTCTCCCCGTGTTTTTTTTTCTCGCGGTGGATGCTGCTATCTCTATTCCTCCGGTGGGCAGCAGGACCAGTCTCAGCTTTCATACCTCGGCTTATCTCTCTGACCCAAACATCGAGTCTCTTGGGAGAAGCGAAACGGTCACTAAGAAGGTCAGTAAAAACCAGAGATCTCTCGTATTCCTGTTTGACGAAAAAAACTAGTTTCGTCGACAAAATATCCAGTCTGTGGCTCGAGTACAGCCCCAAAAAAGTGTCGTGGTTTACTATCAAACGCAGTACCACGACGACAAGTACATCTCTCCATCTCCGCTTACAGGATTCGCTACCCACCTCATCATTGCCGCGCTGCACCTCAACGAAAACAAAACCATTCACTTAAACAACGTTCCTCCAGAGGATTCATCGTTGGCACAAATGTGGACCGACGCCCGGGGTTTACAAGGAAGCGGCGTTAAAGTCATGGGTTTACTTGGCGGAGCGTCTCAAGGTACATTCAAGGTACTAGCAGACGATTTCGACGAGTACTATGGGCTGTTATCATCTTGTATCACAAAGCAAGTACCGCCTTATACCTTTCTATTGGGTCCTGAGTTAACTTATTTGACAGTTACAAACTGGACGGCATTGATCTCGACGTCGAGGAACATGAAGACCCCGAAAATATTGGCAGGCTTATCAAACAACTTCGGAGCGACTTTGGCGGTGATTTTATCATCACCATGGCCCCAGTTGCCAGCGCACTTAAAGGAGGGCAAGATACCTTCTCCGGGTTCAATTACACCGACCTGGAGGCGCAATACGGCGGTGATATAAATTGGTACAACGTCCAGTTTTATTCGGGGTATGGGTCGCTAGAGAATACTACAGACTACGACGCGATTGTAAAGGACTTCCCTCTGAACCCTCGTAGGCTAGTCGCCGGCATGCTTACGAATAACGAGAACGGCAGCGGATTTGTGGAGTTGAATACGGTCGCCTCCACAATCCGGCAGTTGGTGAATAAATATGGTGACGACTTTGGGGGAGTAGCTGGGTGGGAGTATTTCAACTCGGTGCCAAACCCGGACGAACCCTGGAAATGGGCAAAGGTAATGCGGTCTGAAATGAGTCGATGAATAGACGGACAGAGGGTTTGACGTCGCGATAGAGCTGCAGCAATTACAGTATATTTTAGTAATCCGGCCTGTGCATTCCGTTATGTAGGCCTATCCATAGATATCCGTTGGAGAGGAAGAGGAAATTTCCAAGAGATGCCAGAGGCCGAAAGGGGGGGAACGCTTTATTACGGGCTTAAGTATGGTGAGGCTTTATATATGCATGTTCGACATTGAACCTAAGGAGAAAAGAGATGGCATCAGCAGAGGATAAGAACAGATCGGAAGACAGAAGTCACCTTCGATTAACGTTAACGCAGAGAAAGAGGAAGAAGAATAAGTAGCCATAATGAAGCTCAAGGAAGCGTCCAGGAAAGTGTGGAAAAGATACGAATATCATTCACGATAACGACATGTAAGAATAGCAACTTATAAAAGGGAACGAAGGATATTCATACAATCGAAGACAGGCCCGAGAAAGAAAGAAAAAGGAGGGCAGAAATTTACATGAATGACGTACGGAGAAAGTAAAAAAGTCTCTCGAGGCAAACTTGACGGTGGCGTCCTGTACACCCCCATCCCAGGCCAGGAGACATTGACTGCTTCACGCATGAGGAGGAGGGAAGGTAGGACGCGAACTCAGGTAAGATGTCCGGAGAGAGGGGGAATGTGTTGGCGGTCGTCGGTATCGACTTCTAGCAGCGGCGCGGCGTGGTTGTAGACGTCGAAGTAACAAACTTGAGGCCGGCATGTGGAATTGAGAACTGTCATGTACTGACAGCTCGTATTTGAACGTCGACAGTGGAAAGGGTAGATAAAATCTGATTCTTCTTGAATGCTTGCAGTCAGTCGAAACGTCACCGACCTGGCCGACTAGGAGCCCGCCCGCCCTCCGTCGAGACGGCAGTAGTAGTGTTTCCAACCTCCTCGGTCCCAGCACCTCAGGAACGTTAGCTGTCTGTTCCCCGTTCCCGCCCCTCGTTTTCGCCGCCCCACACCACGGCTCTTCATATCCCTTCAACTTCGCCCAGCTGTGTCCATTCGAACCACGCCGGCGCCGCTCCCAACCGACCTCAATCGCGCCGTCCCGCCAGCACCCCAAACATGACGAAGATTTTCTCTAAAAGACGATTCGGCGCCGAGCTCTCGATCATGGATAACGGTTTACGCGGGCTCGTAAGATTGGTGCTTCTGGAGAGTGTGGTGTTGCGGTGCGGCGCCGCCGCTGGACAGACGGACGTACTGACGCGGAGCAGGGAAGGGAAGTGGGGGCTGACGACCTCGCCAAGCGTGGCGGCTCCTTCCTCTCAGATCAACTTGGGGAACGGTTGACGCATACATGATGATCCTGCGGTCGGTACGGCGCGGCGAGTTGGGTATGCACGCGACAGTCGGACGAATGAGAAGGACGGTCGACGAGAGGAGGGGGGAAGGGGGTGTGGAGGACCAGCAGTTCTGCTTGCAAGGACGCGACAGACAAGGAAGGCGTGACCGGGTCGCAGAAGATTTTGACTGCTCCGAGATGGGAACATCGTAGAACGTTCCTTCGGTCACTGCGCACATTCGTCATAGACCTCTTAGACCAGGACCGACTGGAGATCTTCCTACACCCGCCGTGCCTCGCCTCAGCACCATCCTTCTCCTCCCCTTCTCTCCATCGCACCTCCATATCCCGCCCTTCTCCCACCCCCCTCCGCCGCCGTGCCCCGCCGCTCCTAACTTCCCATGCATCTGCAAAGATGTCGAAGATGACGAACATCCCCGCAGGCCCTGCGTCTTCGATGTATCCAGAGAGAACAATCTTGTCGTGCAGCGGCGCAGCTGCAGGAGCAGGGGGGTGAAGTACTACCATAGTGCGGTGCGACGGGGTGGATAGGTGGGCAACATGAGTGCAGGCAAGGGGGGTGACGGCGGGGAAGAGGGGGAGGAAGGGGAAGAAGGAGTAGAGGCCGGCGGCTTCGCTGCTATACGTCGAATAACGCGCATACATGAATGGCGTGAGCTGCGGGACTAGCAGGACTAGCGACGCGGCAGCAGGGAAGTATAATGGGGGAAGGGGGCTGCGCCTAGTGTCCCTTAAGCAGTGGTGAAATCTAGTCTGCGGCGGCTCGGCACATGCAGACAGGACCCGCCCCGCCCCGCCTCAGCACATTCCTTTTGATCCTAACGGGCACCCCTTCTCCATCTCTCCATCACACCTCCACATCCCACTCTTCTCCCGTCCCTGCTCGATGCCCCCCGGCCCCCGCCCATGGCCGCTCCCCTTCGCCGCTCCTCTCCACCTTTTCCAACCTCCGCCTGCACGTAGACCTCCGAGAACGACGAAGATTCGGCAAGACCATCGTCAGAGGCGTACGTACCGGCCGTCCGCGGAGGCCCTGTAGCTTCAATGCATCTGTAGAAAACGACGTTATGGTACGACAGCGCGGCTGAAGGGGCAGGTGCATGGAAATAAGAACGACGTCGACTGTGTGATGCGGCGCGGCTGCACGAGCAGGGAAAGGAACGGGGTGGCCGACTCGCCGAGAGAGAGGACGCAGGGGTACAGTGCCACCGCGGTGCAACGCGACGGAGTAGGGGTACGCGACGCCAGCACAGGGAAGAAGGGCAGAGGTTGGGAAGGCGATGACACGCATACATGGAGGGTGTGAGCGAGGCAGCAGAACATTCCCGCTCCGCAGATCACATCGGCACCCGCCAGCCTCCCCACGAGGCATCATCCAACACTCCTATAGATTTTACAGTTCGGTTTGGAGAGGATAACGCGCTGCTGCGGCGCGGGGTGCGTGGGGTGTGTGGAGAGGGGGTGTGAGGATGTGAGGATGGGTGCCCGAGATCGTGCGCTGCTCCTGGTTTGTCTTTGGCAGACGAAATCCGCGACGGCTCAGCATTGCGAACTGAAAAGAAGACGGCATTGAGGATGGTCTTCAACCATCGTCCTCCTGGCCAAGGTGGGCAGACTGGCACTCGGATTGACGATGACAAGCAAGTGGACGTGGATGAAATTGGGAGCGTCCTTAATCCTCGTCGCCGGCCCAAAGTGGTGTCGAAATGGGAACGATGGGCTACGAAGTAGGGCGAGGACGTAGACGTGAATGTTAATGGGGTGGATACGGTCCTGCTTGCTTCGCTGACTTCATGTATGCGGCCTTTCCCTCCCATACTACACTATAACTGCCAGCAGTGTCACCCCAGCACGTCACTTCTTCTCCTGACCCCACGCCCTTTGTCCATCGCGTCATCGCAAAGCTAAATCCACAACCCAGCCTCTTTCCTACGCCCAAACCAACACCAACTCCGGGCTATAGACCGTCGACGTGACGAAAGTACGAAGAGTTATCCCATGAACGTGGTTTAGTGGTGGAAAAGAGCGGCGTATAAGGTTAGCTTGAGCGCGAAAGAGAGATGCGACGACAGCTGGCAGTGGGAGCAGTAGATGAGAAGGATGTGCAGGAAACAGGCAACTATGACCAGTACGCCTGCGATTGCCCCTGACCCGCGGATGAGAGATGAGACAGACAAACAAGGCGTCGACTTGGATCGCAGGGAATCCTCCCAGTCGTTACGTCTATGAAGAAAAAATGTCTTCTTGGTGATTTACTCGAGGAAATTCCTTCAGCCTTCGGTGATACCGGTCATGTTGACGGGTAATGGCAGGGGTAAATCGGATCATCGACGGTAAGGCTGCACGGCGAACAGTCGAATGAAGGGGTATAAAGCAACGGCGGGAGATGTTTGTGTGAGTGTCATTTGGTTCCAGGATGGCTGTGAGCTTAGAGGCGATGGCGAGTGGAGAGACGACGAGAGTATCAATTTCGACAGCAAAACTGTCTGAAATCAACTTGAGATGGGCGAGAACGACGTGCTTCTCGAAGCAGGAAGACAGCCGACCAATCGACGTGGCAATCCGAAAACGTAGTAGGGGTTCGTATATGCGTTGGAAAGCGGTCGAAGACGGGGTTGAGAGGGTGTCGGGAAGCAGGCAGGCACTTTGGGAAACGACACCGCAAAGAGCTAGAGAACGGCGTGTTCAAACGTTCATTGTCGACTTTGAGGGACGAGGCAGGAGGCACATACCGAGTCAGTCGTCCCTGCACCACCTCTGCGATTCCCTTCAGACGACGATACGAGGTTGGCGGGTTCGAGGTTCTTGCAACGTCAGCGGTTCGACCAACGCAGCATGATATGATACAAGTTTTAGGTCCTAGAGAGAATCAGGAATGAGCAAGCTGACTAGGTCCAAGACATGTGTCTACTCGCTCCAGCTTGAAACTTGTGCTACGACATCCAGGATTTCCCAAGAAAACGGCTCAGCTTGACGGATGAGAGCATCGCAGAGATGGTTAGATGGACAGATCGAAGAGGGGTTCTAGCAGCAGCCACGGCTGTCTGATGCTAAATGAGAGGCACGACAGCGACCTACAGAACAAAAGAGTTTTCAGCTTCGGATAGGAAAGGACAGTTGAGGAAGTACGCACCTAAACGATCGTTCCTCTACCCACGTGCTTTCGTTCCAAATAGGACTTTGACGATTCAGCAGAATCGCACACAAGGCGAGAAATCATGATACGAGCTAGAGGTACCAGAGAGGATAAGTAAACTAGTTACGCTCAAGGACCTTGTGCACGTACCCTGACCTAGAACTCGCGCGACAACATTCAGGATATTTCGAAAAAAAGATTGTCGTCGGGTGTGTGGCGCAACACGCTTCGTCAAAGCGTTGTCGGATCCCAGAGACCAGAGCCAACATGTAACTTCAGCATTCCGTAGACGTCGAAAGAGGTTCTAAGCATCAAAACCAGAGACGGAAAGTAGTGGGTGCAGAGGGTGGGATAAGACAAACGGAGACCTTGGAGGGAAGGGTTATGGGGCACTTTTTCGTTGGTAGGGTAGGGTAGGGTAGGGTAGGGTAGGGTAGGGCAGGGCAGGGCTCGTTTGGTGGTAGGGAAGGGCAGGGTAGGGCTCGCTCGGTGGTAGGGATGGGCAGGGTAGCGCAGAGTAGAGACGACTTAGCTATGGTAGACGGCGCTACCGTTATGTGTGCACTCGGAGAGGTGCTCACTTCGTCGAGAGAATAGCTGTACAGAACTCAGTGTAATAAAATAACGCGACGGTGAATAATTCTGATACCTTGTACATTGATAGTCGTCGTAATTCGTCGTCGAACGAATCCAAAATCGTGAGATTTGGCAAAGAACTGACGTAGGATTTGCGAAATTCGCGATTTTCGAAGATTTGATCCTGGAGCAAAAGAGCACTAAGTATGTCAGAAAAGGCGAACTGGATTAGACCTGGAACAGAATATGACTGCTTGAAATGACTAGACAAGATTATGTGTGCTCCTGGAACAAGTATTGAGTGAGAACTGCAAAAAGCGAAATGAGTCTGATCCTGGAACACGTACTGAACAGACTGTAGAAAGTGAACGTGACGGTCTTCGAGATGTTCGGCGGTCAAGCAGATGAGTGCGAATAGCTCGCAAACTGTTCTCGGAACAGTTTGCGAGCTATAACACATTGCGTATGTTCGTCGGCCAAGTATGTGAGTACGAACATGTCGCAAACTGTTCCGAGAACAGTTTGCGAGTACTTGACGTTTAAACGGTCACTTACATTATTCACTTGCTGTATTCGTCGCTCTCACTTGCTCCGGCATGTATCCACAAAACTCCAAAGAAATTTTTTTTTCTATTACACGAAAGAAAAAAAAAAGGGAAAGGCAAGTATATAGCAGGGGGGGAGGGGGAAGGGCGGCGGCAGCCGCGACGATCCGCAAGACGAGTATAATACAATGTCCCACAAAGGAGACGAAGAAAGGCGAAGGGGCCGCGTGATGAATAGTACATTTTAACGCGAGGCGGCGACCCCTTGAACGACGAAAGCAAACAGTGACAAGGCGACGAGGTTCGTACAGAGTGGAAGACTAGTTCATCAACTTGAGACAAAGCTTCGACAGAATAAAAAAAGAAGACTCACCTTAGCCAACTTGCTTGCGAATGAACTCAGCTGCCACTTTCTCCG